>OY979457.1:2500000-5000000 GCA_963855545.1 Ethmia dodecea
ATCATAAAATCTTCTATGAAGTTTTTTTAGTAAAAACTTCGTGGTTGGTTTTTTCTTTTTAATAGACATCATTTTGACAGTTGGGAAAGAAAACGAACGAGTGCGGAAAAGGTAAAGAAAAAGCTCGAGTGTGTAATAGCCCTCATCCCGAACGTTAAACGTCCCTGCAATACGCCACTTTTTGAGCAACTGTATTAAAAAATCTTTTACTCCAAAACATGGCAACCAAGGAGGCAACTTATCAAGTGTGCATCTGGATTGAGGGCCCACTTTTTAAATTATTGCGAAACGAAATGATACTTACAGGGCATTTACTTACAATTTTGTAAAACCTAAAGCAAAGATTCTTAAATTTCTTAAACGTAAATCAAAAGAGTTATGGTCAAATAGCATGGGCCCTCAATCCTGACGCCTGCATAAAACGGCATAGTCGAATCTCAGAAAGTACTATCCCTGGGATAATAATTTTTATTCGAGTATTTAGTTAGGAATTTGTTAAATACATTAAGAAATTGTCAAGTCTTAAGAATGCGACAATACAGATTTATGGCGGTTTAGCTTGGGCCCTCAATTCAGCAATTTTGATATTGTAGAATCAGCAAAAAATATGAGTTTTTCTAAGGAAAGATATTAATACGACTTTAATATATTTGAGTACCATATCTCGGAAAATTTGTTAAAAAGAAATAACGACACAAAAGTTAATTGTTAAAAAGTTATTGAAATTCGTATTTTTTCAAAACGTCTGAACTGAGGGCCCAAGGTTTTTGTCAGTATTGACTAGGCTAAGCCTTCTACAATACCGCACTTTAAACTAAGTATTTTAACAAATTCTTAACTAAAAGGCTACAAAGCGTCCATTCTTCTAAATGCCGTACTTTAGGAGAAAATTGATTTTCGATGTTTTATATGAGAAAATTCAGTAGGGTGTATATGATTTTGTTACTTTTTTGAGACAAATCAGCATGTACCCTCTTAGAAGATATTTCATAAGTTGTTGTCGGAAGCGATTACGTTTTGTGTGATCCAAAATTAATAAAAGGTGTTATTTAAATGGTTATCATAGTATTCGTATTTTTGACGCCTGACGTACGCGCGTCCCCGTCATGTTTTTTGTTTAATTTTCATTTTGCTGTGTATTTCGGGTTTTGACTCATATTAGTGATAGTATATTATACCTATGTGGCAAACACAGATCATTAATCTAGCTCTGTGGTAGCAAGGGTCCGTGACAGTGTGCAGTGAATGGGAAATTCGATAAAATGCCAGGGATAAACATTTTTGGATTGCCTCAAGAAGTCTTAATGAAGTCATCAGTAAAAGTGCTATTATTTTACTGTTGAAAAAAGTTTGTTAAAAAAAAAAGACCCACAATCGCTCCATACTTGTATGGTTTTTTTTTATTGTTTAGCGGCCTTTGGATTCTAGTCCTAATAGCCTTATTACTTTCCTATTATTATTAATCTTAGTAAAATGGCTCTGCTTAGAATTTTTTGATTTTTTGTATTGAAAAGGCTCCAATACTACCGGTTTTACCGATTTAAAAAAAATGTTTTGCCAGTGGAAAGCGTACTTTTCTGGGAGTAACATGTGCTATAATTTTCCCACGGGAACAGGCCTAAACCACGTTACCGATTTAAAAAGTTCTTTTAAAAATGGAAAGATACATTACCAGGGAGTAACAAAGGCTATATTTTATTCCCGTATTTTCACGGGAACGGGAACTACGCGGATGAAACCGCAAGGCAATGCTAGTTGTTAATATACAGGGTTATAATTTTAATACGTCCAATAGGTACATAATTTCATTGATTATTGGCACTTTCTTATTTTATTTTTCCACGCATACGTAGGTGAAGGCACAGCACAGCTAATCGTATATATGTAATTATATCGAGCTTTATATATTATATACAATATGTAACAGAATAAGTGCAATTCCTGAAATTAGTTTGTTCAGTATCGACTACATATTCGATTTCATCTATTTTTAATATGTGTTAAATTTTTCCGAAAAATGAATTAGCATAGCTGAATTTAATGCTATCTATTGAAATCGTACTATTATAGAACGATATTTAAGAAAATTGGACACAACTAAAGTTCGATTGCATCTTTTTTTATATTAATTTACTAACCGGGGTGTATGAGGAATTGCGCTTCTTCTGTTACGCGTTGTATAATTATATATATTGTATCTGCGCTTAAAAAATACTACTTACATGATCACAACGAATACTTGTTTATACTTACGATAAACATTATGGTCACCCTACTGAATTTTCTTATATAAAACATCGAAAATCAATTTTGTCCTAAAGTACGGCATTTAGAAGAATGGACGCTTTGTAGCCTTTTAGTTAAGAATTTGTTAAAATACTTAGCCTAAAGTGCGGTAGTGTAGAAAGCTTAGTCTAGTCAATACTGACAAAAACCTTGGGCCCTCAGTTCAGACGTTTTGAAAAAATACGAATTTCAATAACTTTTTAACAATTAACTTTTGTGTCGTTATTTCTTTTTAACAAATTTTCCGAGATATGGTACTCAAATATATTAAAGTCGTATTAATATCTTTCCTTAGAAAAACTCATATTTTTTGCTGATTCTACAATATCAAAATTGCTGAATTGAGGGCCCAAGCTAAACCGCCATAAATCTGTATTGTCGCATTCTTAAGACTTGACAATTTCTTAATGTATTTAACAAATTCCTAACTAAATACTCGAATAAAAATTATTATCCTAGGGATAGTACTTTCTGAGATTCGACTATGCCGTTTTATGCAGGCGTCAGGATTGAGGGCCCAAGCTATTTGACCATAACTCTTTTGATTCACGTTTAAGAAATTTAAGAATCTTTGCTTTAGGTTTAACAAAATTTTAAGTAAATGCCCTGTAAGTATCATTTCGTTTCGCAATAATTTAAAAAGTGGGCCCTCAATCCAGATGCACACACTTATCAATAGTTTTATTTAAATTTCGAACTGGCTTGCAAATAGGAACATGTTAATTGAAAAAATAAAACAAGTGAACACTTCAAAGTGGGAAAAAATATTGTTGTTCTTCATTGCTTTTGTTAACTTATGTACTAATACATTTTCAAAAACGATGTTCTGTCTGTGCCATACCTACCTATATAAATTTTAGAAAGAAATTTTGATGAAATTTAATTAAATGTTGACTTGTCATCGTCGGGAGGTTGCCTTTGCTGATCGATCACAGCATCATCCTGCTAATGCTAGTGTCTAATAGCATAGCCAAGTTGTATTTTATCGCATACTAATAGTGCCCCACGGTTTCACCCCGCATCAGTTCCGTTCCCTTCGGAAAATTATAGCCCATGTTACTCCCAGAAAAGTAAGCTTTCAATTGGCGAAAGATTTTTCAAGTCTCGCGTGTAAAATTTTATTACAAATAGCAGGTGCCCAGCGGCGACCCAGCCTGGATCCAGTTTATTCCCGTTCCCGTGGGAATTTCCTATAATTCCTTCATAGTGGTTTCTTTAACCATATAAGACCATAATAATTTAAATAGCGGGTGCCGTGGATCCAGTTTATTCCCGTTCCCGTGGGAATTTCCTATAATTCCTTCATAGTGGTTTCGGCAAGCATAAAACACCATAATATTTTAAATAGCGGGTGTCGTGGATCCAGTTTATTCCCGTTCCCGTGGGAATTTCTGAGATTTCCTTTATAGTGGGTGCCTACGACATAAAGACATCTATACATACGATATTTCAAACAACGGGTTCCAGCGAGTTAAAGCGGCGGCGTTGCGCGCGCGGTTCCTGTTTTATCCCGTTCCCGTGAGAATTGCATTAAATCCCTTCATAGCGGTTGCCTACTACATTTATGACACCTACATACCATATTTCAAGTTTCTGGGTGTAATCGTTTCGGAATAGTACGTATTTCTCTTTTTCACCAGTTTTTATATTTTCCCGTGGGAATGAGATATTTTTCTGAAATAATAACAAAGAACTCTAAAGAGTAAAAAACATACAGACAAATTGATAACCTGCTCCTTTTTGAAGTCGTTTAAAAGTACTCTAGATGTTGACCCGGGTACTCAGTTATCTCCATACTAAATTTCATAAAAATCCTTCCAGTAGTTTTTGCGTGATGCGTGCACAGATAGACAGACAGACAAAAATGTAAAAAATTGTGTTTTGGTATCTACATCGATAACTATATACCTACACTTAAAATTTTCAAAAAATCTTTCATGTACAGACATGGTCCCGTTAGTTTTATTATATGTGTAGATGTACAATAGTAGATTATATAACAAGGGAATAAAGCACTGTTTTATGTCACGGGCGCGACATTGAATCCTGAACGTAACGAAGGACTCCAGCGAGGGAGTTATGATTTAATTCCCGAGCGAAGCGAGGGAATCAAGACTGAGTCCTGAGTTTAGTGAGGGATTTAAGCGCCCAAGACAAAAACAGTTTTATTCCCGAGTTATATACTCTACTTTTCTCACCTTATGCGAGACAATAAAATGCAATTGCATGGTAGTAGATTATTGACAATGCCTATGGCATCTAGTAGGTATAATAGACTCTGAAGTCAAAGTACTTTCATCACTCGACATTTTCGATATTCTTTTTGAAATGTTAAAGCTATAAAATGGATACAGCAACTTGTTTCTGCCGGCGTGACCTAGGTACTTGATTTAACAATTGAAAATCGTGCGAATCTAGTTGGTCGCGGCTTCAGTTTTCGAAAATCGAGTTGGCCACGACTGCACCACATTTTGATTAACGAAATTAGACTTTATCGTCATAGCAATAAGGATTATGAAACTGAAAATTACATTATTGACCAAGGGTTATAATGAAATTCCATACAACATTATAACCCGGTTAAAGCCAAGGAATATAATGTCTTGCTTTCGGTGACGTTTATATGATATATAATCCGGCTTTGTCGAGCATGTGGTGTGAAAATTATATTAAAGAGTCGTAATCAGCGGAGGTCGTATGTCAAAAATTTACTTCGAAAACCAGAAAGAATATTCTTTTAAAATGTCCTGTATTTTTAATATGACCATAATATTATGAAGTGTGGTCACCCTAAACGATATATTTACATTAGGAAAATTAAAATTGAATATCTTTAAAAACAGACAACGAATATAAAATATTAGATGGTAGATCTTTTGTAGAAATTTTTACAAAAAGTTGAACTAATTTCCAGTTTCTTTGATACTATAAATCTTAAGATATTCACATTTTTAACTTACGTAAAATGTGTGGACTGAGTGAGCATTTAAAAAAATTTATTATTCTAAAACCTGCCACGTTAGTGGTTCGTTTTTTATTTTACAAATTCCCATATTAATTTTACTAAACTATACACATACATATCAGTTTCAATCTTCAGTTTCTTCATCAGAAATCGGGTTTTCAAAAGTGTGAGGATTGAGTGAGCATTTTATTTTTTTTGTAAAACCTTAATTACGTAACTAGGTGATCTACAAATTATAAAGGTAAGTAAGCTTAGGTTCTTCTAAATCCTAGTATATAAATATTATATGTTGCATTAATACATTCGCTGATTTCATTGGTGGTTTGTGAGAACTGAGTGAGCATACGTTAAACCCTGTATCTTTTTTTTTATCTTTTTACAAATTCAGGGATTACTTTTACAATTGTTTTAGAACTTCTACTAAATGAAGAGCATTTTTCCTTTTTTTTCTGAGGGGTGCTCACTCAATCCACACATACACGATTTTAATGTGGGCGTCTATTCTGGGCTGGGCAGTACATAATTAAGCTGGTTATAAGTTACACAATCACTTTATTAAATAAGGTTACAAAGTAGGTAAATAAAAGATGTCAGTCGTCACACTTAAATAATAATAATAATCTGTGAGCTGTTCTAATTAAATAAGCGGGTAGTAATCACAGACCCCATCGTGGGATTAAAAAGGGGACACGCCCTCCACCTTCCCATGATCCTGCCATTCTATGGCTGTACGGACCGAATCACGGGAGTGCGTATAGAGATCGCTCACACAATTCACTACTAGCACGTCTTGATCCCTACAAAACAACTGAGTGTCCCATACCTCGCTATCGTCTCCTTATTGTACAGACATTACCAGAAACAGCAAAGCTCCAACCTCTCTTGAACGATGTTTACTCGTGGACTCCTCGTTACAGACTCAAAATGACGACCGCTCATCGCGAAGTCTCGATACAGAATGATCAGTGCGAACTCTTAATGAAGACTGCTCAGCACGGACTCTCGATGCGGAATGCTCGTAGCGGCGACCGCCTCGATCTTTTATAGTATTTTGCAGTAGCGGGGTGTAACACGTGTTCGACCGAAGAAGCGCAGGTGTTCAAACGATGAATCATGTGATGTTGCGTTCCGTCTCCGATTAATGTTGCTAGTTAACTCTAGTACTATTGACCTAGCTCTAACATGTATGCATGCAATAACAATATTCATTCATTCATTTGTTATATCCACTAATTGGATGTCAGCGCCCGAGTACACTGAGATCACGTGCTTACATGATACGAGTGGCTTCATAGTAGAGACCACTCAGTCCGAGCAGACTCTTATACCTTGAAGACGTATCTTATCCTTTGAGTATTAAACCAACCGGAGACGCCACTGACAGGCGTTCCCCTCTGCCAAAAAAAAGTGTCGGTCAACACGCATACCTGTTATATACAACTAGTTTTTTTGAGTTCACGGAGTGCTTGGATTGGTGAATGTATTTGTGTGCATCTAGTTCAAGCTAGTGTTTAATTGTTTTGTCAAAAAATGCGTTAGTTTTAACATTATTTGTGTTTGTTTCCTCGTCCCCCGCGCAGAACTTAGCAGTATTTTTGCTAGAAACTAGTGCGCGTGACGTCTCCTGTTGGTTTAATACTCAAAGATCTTCAGATCAGAGCATCCGCAAGAATCATGTCCCGAAAATAGGCAATTTAATTTTTAGCAAGCGTTCACGGAAACCATTCCGCGGCGCGTAAGTTATCTGCTCGGATTCCGTATTTCATTTTACAGGCCTATTGTTGGGTGATGATAAAGGAGGTCGGCCCTAAGCTTCGCCCTTTAATACGATGTCTGCTTACCTGCGGGCAAAGATTAAGTATCGTAAAGGGTAAGCTTTTTACAAAAAAAAAATGATTTTGATATATACTTACTTTGGACAGGGAATTTCCCTTGAAGACAAAGAGATTAAAATATAATAAGGCATAGAGGGGACAAAGCGAGGAAAATTTGAAGTCAAAAGTTATTCCAAGTGGAATAAGTCTAGTACAATTTCGACCAAATGACAGCTCGCGTTCATACTAACTGACATAACAAGGACATGACGCCTTACGCCGTATACAGAAAGAAAGCCGAAAACCCATCGGCGCCGACCGGCGCCCATCGGCGCCTATCGGCGCCGGTCTACGCAGGTAACCGGCGGAGGCATTTATATGAACAAGCGCTGATGGGCGCCGACCGGCGCCTATCGGCGCCGATAGGCGCCGATCGGCGCCGACTCGCGCCGGTCGGCGCTGGTGCCGCCCGCCAATCATCGTACGACATTTTGCTCGCTCTGCTTCAATCTGCTTGCTTTCTGTAGAATGGACCGGCGCCGATGGGCGCCGATCGGCGCCTATCGGCGCCGACAAGCTTTCGGCTTTCTTTCTGTATACGGCTTAAGGCTTCAAAGTTTTGTATGAAAATATTCCCAATGCCCCCTCTATGCCCTATTATATTTAAATCTCTTTGCTTGAAGATATAAGCTATCTTCTATCCAGTTACTTCGTCAAGATTGGTTTAGCGGATTGGCTGTTTTCACGGCAAAAACAAATGGACAGACTGAGTTACCTTTGAAATTAAAATAGAGTAGTGATTTCGTATGTTTCTGTAAATACCAGAATTTACCAGAATGTTGCTGTAAATGCTTATTATGTAAAATAAATATTTTGACGTGACAACGTCTTATAATTCGATGGAACCGGCTGCATGCACGAAAAAGTATGTCATGCGGCGTTCCAGTGCAAGCGCGCAAAGAGCGACAAAGAGGCACAATCCATTCCATCAGTATTTACGAAAAAGTATGACGTTGTCACGTTCAACTATCGTCAGTAAACCGACTTTACAGACAACCAATCTTTTTAAAGTACAAACTTAACTTAATTTAACTACAAAGTACAAAACTCCGCCTTTTATGGAAAAAATAAAATTGATAGCTACAAACATACATGAGCATTAATCGCTATAGGTATAATACTGATTTCTAAGATAATTCCTCACCTTTAAAAATCGGTTGTTATCTGCACCATAGCCTGTCAGTAAGTCCTACTTTAAATACTTATGTAGGTATAATAATTGTTAATAATAGTACATTATGGTACAAGTGAGTAAAGTTGGTGATTACCGCTGAGGCGCCATTGAGACCCGAGCCGTAGGCGAGGGTCATAAGAGAGCCGAGGACGGTAATCATCAATACACACGTGTATCATACGACGTTTTTCAACACACTTGTGAATAAATAATACTAAAAAATCATTTTAAAATAATCATTCGCAATGGCGGGGAAAATTAATTGGTTTTCCAATTTTTTATTTATATAATTTGGAAAAGGCAAAAGGATCTAGGCCCATACAGCCTCGTTTTCCTATGCGCTCGCATCTTACAATGGCGATCGGCCATGGACTAAAAAAATTAGGTTTCTTTTTCTTTGGTTTGTCGTGGATAGCGTTTTAGCCACGTACAAAATGGGGTATTTAAAGTTTTTACAGAGAAAACCAAAGTTATATTTGAGTGAAAGTTTTGTTTATTAAACACGTACAAGTTGAAATGATCTATTTAAATACGAAGTTGCATGAAATGAGCAAGCCATATTTGTGTATTAATTTATTAGTACGATTGAATACGATCTTTTTTGTATCGAAACTTTTTTAAGAACAAAGCAACTCTAGCAACAAAATTGAAAAAAAAAATCTATAACTCACTAGTGAATAATAGCAAACAAAAAGTCTCAGTTTGATTATAGGTGTCATTATGTGCCTAATTGCAGTGAAATTAGAGCCACTTTATGAGCAAGTGTGTTGAAAAAAATATTTCTGTCGTGTCTATAAAAGCCCTAGTCTAGGGCACTTCTCTGAAAATAATGTGCGTTCTGAAAGATAATACTTCTCCGCGGATGAAACAAAATTAAAATTCATAAATCTGTGAGACGCTGTCTGATATTAATATCAGAAAAGAGCTATTTCAGTTTTTTATTGTTAATATGAAGAGTCTGCTCTCTCTCTCAGCTTTTTGGCAGTTGAAGTGATTACTGGATTGAATCTGGGACTTGCTGGATCCTAAAATTAAAACTAAAAATCTAATGCAGTACGTTAGTCTCGCTAAAACTCGAAAATTACTGGACCGATTTTGATGGTTTTTTTATTGAGCGCGAGTGGGTCCACTGGTAGTTTATACGGTCACAGAACAAAATAAAGTACAATGGGCAGTCCTATCGCTTTTAGCGATCTCTTCCAGACAACATTGGGATGGATGAAACTGATAGATTAGAACTCTAGGGTGGACGGTAATTTACGTTAGATATAATAACATAATAACATCACGTATGCAGATTTTATTCAGGTCCGCAGGTCTCAGAATTAATTCTGAGACATGTGTAAACAGACCCGGTCCGGCGATGGGCTCACCACCTATCACGTTTAGGGGTCCAATATATCTCGTGAAATGTGGGTATATCCAGTAATGGAATACCTCTGTCTACCCCCTCGGGGATAAAAAAGGCGTGAGATTATATTATTATATTATTATTATTATGATTTTATTGCCCATAATATTTATTAACACTAACCAATTAGAATATTCTTTACGTTTCACAAACCCACTTAGCTACTGTCTTCCTGGTAATTTCATATTCTACATATTCCCTTTATAAGAGCGTTAATAATTCGACTACAAACACGTCATGGTGGCTATGCGATCGCGAGGCACATTTTCTATTGTGGATAAACTTTGTGGATTTGTACGGTGACCACAATTATCTATTGTTTAAGTGGAAACAAATAATTTCAATCTGAGTAAAGAGGTTCAAAAAACCGTCAGAGTGCGAGTCGGTATGGCACAAAAAATGGCTTGACTTGAAAAATTATATATATAAATATAATCTCACGCCTTTTATCCCCGAGGGGGTAGGCAGAGGTATTCCATTACTGGATATACCCACATTTCACGAGATACGTTGAACCCCTAAACGTGATAGGTGGTGAGCCCATCGCCGGACCGGGTCTATTTACACATGTCTCACAATTAATTCTGAGACCTGCGGGTTTCCTCACGATGTTTTCCTTCACCGTCGAGCTAGTGATAAATATGTACTTAAGTTTTTTTGAAAAACTCATTGGTACATGCCAGGATTCGAACCCGAGCCTCACTGATTTTCGACCGGCTTTTTAACCGTCCGGGCTATCACTGCTATTACAAAATTTTTACTGCACTGGCTTGAAAAATTCTTACTGTTAAATGGCTACTAGCTTAACAACATCTGCCCATCTGGGGTGGGCTCGCGTGGGAGATCAAAGCCCATCTTTGTGTGTGAGAACTGGCTCTTGACTCACTGGGCTGTTACAAGTTGATGATGATAACGAGTATATTAAATGTTCACGTACCCGCGACTTCTAACTTTAGTAGGCATAGTGATTCAAATCAACTGATGGTTGGTAAGACCAACTGAGCCAAAAGACCGTCAAGTAAAAATTTGTCTGAAGCACCCTGGCTCAGCGATAGTCTAACTTGTCACGTTGAGAGTACCAAACAATACACTACTGAAAGGTGGGTACTTTGACTAATCAAATCTGTCAGCCCCGTCAAGGACCATAAGTTTCCGTAACCAGTCTCAAAAGAGACAATTTCATGGTCACAATGGAAACGCAGCGCAAGTCTACAGTAACATTCGAAGGCTTTGCATATCAACGTACAAGTTTCGACAGCGTTCGGATAAACATGCTTTTGTTGTGGCTGGTCCAAACCGCTTGCATGCTTTAGTAATATTGCAGATAGTTTTGCCCCGCGGCGATGCTCGTTCTTGTCAGAAGACGAGTCTTTGTTCTCAGTTTGCGCAATGTTGCAGTTTAACGCAATAAATGTTTGTCTGACGTTGTTCAGCGTTTAGAGAAGGTACAAACTAATTGGATAGAAGACAGTTAGTCAGTCAGAGGTAGAGAGGTGAGTAGCCATACTTATTGACGGTAAGGCTGATTTTATCTATTTATGTATCACTACATAGTATAAAACAAAGTCGCTTTCTCTGTCCCTATATCCCTATGTCCCTTTTTATGCTTAAATCTTTAAAACTACGCAACTGATTTTGATGCGGTTTTTTTTAATAGATAGAGTGATTCAAGAGGAAGGTTTTAGTGTTAGCATTGCACGCGTGCGAAGCCGGGGCGGGTCGATAGTATAAGAATATATTAGTATTATTATATTAGCGGGCCTGTTGGCTCCGTTGGTAGTGCTTACCCTGCCTTCTGAGCCGGAGGTTGTGGGTTCTATCCCTGCTCGGGGCCAACATTTGTGTGCATGAACATGTCTGTTGGCTTCGTGTCTAGTCGTTAATATTTATTTAAGTATGTTTATCAGTGTTAGTTTAGTTTAGTACAGGCCCTGCCTGTTTTGGGACTAAATACCCGTGGGGAGCGCACAATTTTTTTTTATTTATTAGGTATATATTTATGTAGGTACTGTGTTTTTTTATTATAATTTGTAGAAAAAGAATTATTAAGTAGGACATACCATCACATACATCCATTGTAAAGTTTAGTGCACCAACAACCTTCATCTGTTTATATCAGTTACATCCACCCTAAGGTTGTCTGGAAACCGCCCTTTCTACTTTTCATACCATTGTGTAATTTATTGCATTTTTTATTGGTGTTTTTTACTATAGAAGGCAAACGAGCAGATGGGTCACCTGATGGGAAGTGAATACCGTCACCCATGGACACCTGCAACTCAAGAGGTACAACTGCGTTGCCGACCTTTGAGGTGGGAATACGCTCTCTTCTTGGAGGTTTGAAGGTCGTATCGGTACTGAAAACCGCCGGCGACAATTTGTTCCACATATCGGTTGTGGGCAAAAACACTGAGAAAAAATTGGGCTCACAGAGCACAATATTAGCGTTGTCGATTTTTTATTGATTATGAAACAAAAAATTCTATCAATGCATTTATGTTCATTTATTTACAGATACGAGTACAATGTTTTTATTGTGGGATCTAATGTTGAGCCACACACAACTTAAGTTTTGCCAAATTCAAATTAGCAAAGTTTTATTAATACTATGACAACAATACTTTGCTAATTAATCAAAGTATAACATTGTATGAAGTTCAATGTAAAGAACCTGACAACATGACTTTGAGAATGTATTTAAATTAATGTTGGTGGAATTTCAATAAAAACGTTAACTCAAAGACAACGTTTCTATGTGGGTTGTGTGACCATAAAGTTTTTTTGTTAGATTGTCAATTTTTTTTTTCTCAGTGAAGTTCCGTGAGAACCGCACAGAGGTAGATTGCCGTTTGTTCAAAACCAGCTATACATTATTGTGCGACAAACACATTGGTTTAACACTGAACACCTGAGCAATTATCACATATTTCTTTATAAGCAGGAATATCTTGCCAAGTCAGCCCTGCAGGGTCAGGGCAGTGGAGGTGTATTGCAACGCTCGTTACTGCTTCAAGCGCTAAATCGCTTGAACGTCAAATTGGGCACTACACTGCGGTCTCCAATTTGCGAAAACCGTGAGGTGGTTCATTCCTGCTTTCTAAGAAGTTTAATGGTCGTGGTTTTTAGAAAAAAATACAATCCCAGTTTTTCTATTTGGTTTGTAAAAACGACCTTTTATAATACCTACTAGCAGACGACAAGCGGCGTTGCCAGCTCGAATCCCGTTGTTTCTCGTTGCCGTAGGAATTTCACTAAAATTCCTTTTCTTATTTATTTTTTTAATAAGGAAACAAACAGCTTATACAATAAAAAATTTAATACTAATCTTGACCTGTCAGTACTATCAAAATCGGTCAAACCGTTCTAAAATGAAATTATTTTAAATGGGGCAATTGTATTTTTATTAATACATTCTCGCTTCATAACTGAGGAAGGAGCCAGTATTCATCACTAAATATTTCGGGCTGTCCATGCATTGGGTGTTACTTCTTGAAACTACAATACCACACAATACGATTACTTACCTCCCTCTTCCGCCCTTAGGTCACAACTTATAAACACATTTATCACAGTCTATAGGTTTCCTCACGGATTCCTCGTATTCTTTGATGGATCCTGGTTCGAATCCTGGTGAAGACATATTATATGAATGAGTTTTTTCAAAAACTTACGTACACATTTATCACTAGCTCTTAGCTGTCAAGATAGTGATAAATGTGAAACCCGCAGGTCAAAAATTAAATCTAGCTCATTTATAACAACATCCGACGATGGTTCACCTGACAGTTTCCAAAAAATACACTGATACAACTGATAAGAAATATAAAATCAAGAACTTAATATGGTTTGATAATGCTGAAATCATTTTGTATGTTAAATATTCAAGAGGTCGAGATGGGAATGAACCACCAGCTGTGTCAATAAAACGAAATACCGAAGATGTCTGCACTAGAGTCGCTTGCATGGACTGCACTTTATGGAAAATATTTTTACATTTTGTAAGAGCGGTTTGCGTTAGAGATCTACTCTTAGACGGAATACGAAAATCCTCTTAGGATTGAAATATTTTCTCGAGGAATATGCTTTACCGAATTCTAGCGAACCGCGGCGGAAGAGGTTACGAGAGCATTATAATAATTACATGTTTAATAATCATAATAATAATAATAATCTCACGCCTTATATCCCCGAGGGGGTAGGCAGAGGTATTCCATGTCTGGATATTCCCGCTTTTCACCAGATATTCTTTAGACCCCCTAAACGTGTTATGTGGTGAGACTGGTGAGCCCATCGCCGGACCGGCGGGCGTATTCAGGGAGCTTCGATATTCGATATCGGAAAACCTGTCGAACACTTTCGAGATGGGCTGATGTTGGTATCGAAAACTTTCGAGATGGGCTGATGTTGGTATTGAAAACTAATGTCATATGTGACATTAGGATTCGGAAAATTTTCCGTGGCTGTCAGAAACGCCTAGAATAAAGTTTCTGAAGTCGATAGATTCGACTTCGGAAAATTGTTCACTCGATCTGAATCGAACGGAAACGGTATCGAGTCTCCGTGAATACGTCTGCGGGTCTGTTTACACATGTCTCAGAATTAATTCTGAGACCTGCAGGTTTCCTACGATGTTTTCATCATGTGAAGTAGGCTCTTTAACCGTAAGGCTATCACTGCTCTTTATTACGTGTTTAAGGACTAAATATAATAAGGTTTATCTTGATTATAAGAAGTAATCACTACTTCTTGTACCCTGTAAGAGATCAGTCTGACTCAAATTTATTAGGTCACTTATTGGCTACCAAACAGTGAACCGATCTTTATAAAACTGTTAAGGACGATTATTAACATATTGAGGAAAGACATAGATTATTTGTCAACCCAGAACGCGGACAAAGTTTAACAGTTATTTATAATGAATAAATAAATAGTCGGATACAATTTACACACGGTTATTCAGTCCCAATCTAGGCAGGGCCTGTATTATGGGTACTAAAAAACTGATAGACATACTTTAAATAAATATTTAACACCCAGACACGAAGACAACAGACATGTTCATGCACACAAATGTTGGCTCCGAGCGGGGATCGAACCCGCGACCTCCGACTCAGAAGGCAGGGTCACTGCCAACTGAGCCAGCAGGCCCATCAAAGCTTTATAAAGCTTATTATAAAGCTTTATCAAGTGCAATTTCGTGACAAATGATGTAGGTAGGTATGTGAACAGTGTAAACCATACAAAAGTACTGTCATAGTACGAACTATAGGTTCTAATGTTTGATAAAATCTAATTAAAATATTTTAAGTCAAAAACAAAATTCTTAAAATTAACACGCTTACTCACTGCTAAAATTCAAAAGGTCCCTAACTTACGAGCCACAACAAAACTTAAACTAGCACATAACGCTGTAACATTAAAATAATTGGTAACGCTCCCAAAAGAGGGAGAATTGCAGCATTAATTCCGTTAATTTTGCTAGAATGTTGCGGTCACTGGCTGACATATTATACGTCCGCGTTTTGTGGCCAGACCGAGCATTAGCCCGGGCTTGCAGACGGGAGACTTGCAATAAAAACCGGACAACAAATAAAAACCGGTCAAGGAATAAAAACCGGCCATGGTTGAATTCGTAAACTGAGGATTCTGTATCACTACACTACTCATAGTTTAATATATATTTCTGGAAAGTTTGTTACTTGTGTGTTCTTTTTACGTTATAAATTACGTTTTAAACTATTAAAAAAAGAAAAATCGGACTGCATAGAAATAATTAAGTAAAAAGAGAAAACTAAAAATATACCTTCTGTACATACATATAGAATTGTCAAAAAAAATTAAGTGCTCACTTATTTCATATGAGGACCTGTCCAAAATTTCATGAGTCTTGTTCTTTCATGAGACCCATAGTGATCTAGACTGCATTATCTGTAAGTCAGTATTAGAGTTTCATTACGTATCTCCACAAATAAATTTACGTTTCCATATTATATCACACAAAATAAAACACACCCGTATATCCGTCCGTGTACAACAACCGTAATAGTTGGCGAATTTCAGCGAATATCAAAATTAGGGAAGCTCCAGCAAGGAGGTTCTGTCGGGAATTTCTGGGAGTGCACACTCACGGGTAAGAGGGCTTGAGAGCTCGGACACTAGCTACTCTGGCTTGAGACTTTCTGAGAAACTTGAAGTGGCCTGTCTGGATAGAAATAGGTAATTTCATGAGTTTGAAAACCATATGAAATGTATCGTAATAAAAAAAACATTGCTTGTGAAACTTCATAGGTGAAGACATGTGAAAAAACTTAAAATTAAAATCTTAAAATATAAATATATTCTTAGGTATTCTTACATTAGTTTAAGTACTTATTTGTAAAGTTCAAAAAGGTTTATTATTTTTTGCTTTTCAGTTTATTCGGCGTTTCATTTTTCTGTTAGAAAGTTTTAAATTTTTAGTTTTTTGTGATACACTACTCAGTATTAAAAATCTGTAAGTGAACAATAAATCACCCCTATTGTCCCACCCTTAGGGTAGGAATTTTGTTCATCATATTTATATAGTATAGCGTAGAAGAAAATAGCAGGAGAGGGAAGATGACGACGCCTATAAAAAGCGGCAGCTCCTCCCTCCGGTCTCTCACTTCGCATCGAACCGTCGGACCATTCACATCATTTTTGCCTAGCTAATTCTCTGTAAATTTCATAACGTTGTTTTATAATTAAAATAATAAGTTTTGTTCGTTAAGTAGTTTTTTTTTTTAATAAAATAAGTAGGACCCGCTAAAAATAGGACCAATTTCTAGGTAAATACCCTATATCCAATTAAAAAGAATTATTAAAATCGGACTTCTAAAAAAAAAAGACGACGAAGAAAACGGAAGAGGTAGGTACTCAAGTCGGCTGAAAAAATAAGTAATTTCATCAAATAGCAATGATACCTATTCCAAGTCTAGACTTAGTTACGACTAAAAAGTCGGGTTGCGACTTGATGACTTCGACTTATTATGTAAGAACTTGTTTGATTCACGAGAAGCGCATACGTAAATAAGTTGTGAGACATTTGATAGCTATAGCTTCATCTATGTATACATATAATAAAGTCGGTAAGTGCATTTCTTTGTCCCGTATACTTTCCTTTCTAAGTTCATGAAACTTTGATGAGTTGTGCGAACTCGCGGAAAGAATACTGAAAAAAATTCGTTTACTGAAGACAGAATTCGAAGATCATCAACTGAGAGCATCTAAATAACATAGAACACTAAAGAAGAAAAAAACAACGAATCACATAAAACTCAAAAGAAGAAAAAAACAAGGAAACTAAAAAAATACAGTCGAATTGAGAACCTTTTCTTTTTTTAAAGTTCGTTTAAAAAAGAATCATCGAAATCGGTTGGCGTGATATTGAGTTATTCGTCCATTTGTCGCGCACATACTTACCTAATGCAAATTCAGGACTAATATGGTTTTCTTATAGATGTCACTGTCAGAACTGGAAAAAATAGGACCGCAGGGGAAGTACTATCAGAAAAACACATACGTGTCGAATTGAGAACCTCACTTTTTTGAAGTCGGTTGAAAACTAGTTCACAGCACTAAACACCATAGCCAGAAAGGTAAACCTAAAGAAGACTAACACAAAGATAAGTAACACAAAAAGAAGATAAATAGCATTACCATACATACATAATCTCACGCCTATTTCCCATTGGAGTAGGCAGACAACAGACAATATGCCACTTGCTACGAACCTATCAGAACGCTCGTGCTTCACATCCATCAAACGACTCCTGCATGCTCGACTGTTTCGGGTACTCTTTATCTGGTTTTTCTTCAATACATCGCCGATCTGCCACTTCAGCATTCCTTTTTCAATCCTTAGTCACTATATCGTCTTTCAGACCGCAATGCTCTTGAATCACACTATTCTTCACTTTATCTGTCAATCGTCCTCCACTAATTGACGGGTCTGTTGGCTGAGTTGGTAGTGACCCTGCCTTCTGAGTTGGAAGTTGCGAGTTCAATCCCCGCGGAAGCAACATTTGTGTGCATTTCGGGATTAAACAACTGCATGTGAATTGTGTTCAACAATTTTTTTATTTTTTTATTAATGCTAATTAAACAGAGCTGCCCTTGAGTTTCTTGCTGGTTGAGATTGGTTGGTGAAGATAGGCTGCTGTGTATATTAAGCCAATCTTCATGAACGAGTTTAGTGTGCCTTGTTATTAGACTATTGACTATTCTTAGTGTAATTCTCAATTACCTACATATAAATACATTTTTAATAGCATTAAATACCGGAACCCTAACGCTCCGTATAGAAACCGTAGATATAGTTGCGATAGTCATCCGGCGCTGTCGCGAAGTATTCGCTGTGGCCTGCTGACAAGAAGTGCCTACATCGCGATATTACTCAACGAAGACATACTAATGCCCACTGGAAGTGACTTCCCATTTTTTTTATTATCCTAGCAAATAACCTAAATGCTAAATTCTTATGAACCTGTTTATATGTGTAAATAAATCTTTTATCTATCTATCTATCTATCACTAAAAGGAAAACTAAATAAAATCTAATGGATGAAAATGCAGCTGCTCAGCGTAACTCTGCTTTGCTCACACACGAAAGAAGGACAACAAAAAACACTGACAGAGAAGCATATAAAAAAATCAAATTACAAAAGGAACATAAATGACTTATGGAAAGAAATAATGAATGTTAAAATATACCAAAATTTTACGTTACACCATCTATCTCATCATCATATTTTTTAACTGATCTGGAAATGGTTTCAAAATCAAATATTATTTATTTGACATTACATACCTACACTACAACCGTAATATTTCTGACATACAATATGTGGTTCGTCCTATTTATCTGAAGCTCCAAATGACCCATCCAGTGAAACGTACATCCCTAATGGAAGTTTTAACGAGCCCGGATTCGGTACTGATATTTCGGACTGAGCGTACGAACTGAAATTAGTTTCTGACTCAATTTGTGTGTCATACACACAGATTTCGGCCCAAATTAAATGTGTAGCGCGTCTGTACAACTTGTAATGTAAAGTGACGTGACATCCTATTTGGTCGCTTATTGTTATGTTCCGGGAACTTTGTGGACTGTCCGGAAGGCTTGTTTGTTAGCTTCTGTCCGCGTTTCGAAACAAAAACCGACCAAGTGCGAGTGGAACTCGCACACGAAGGGTTCGGTGTAAATAAATAATAAAAACGTCTCGTTTAGGGGTCGAATATACTCGTAAAAAGTATATATTTACAGAAATGGAATACCTCTGTCTAGCCCCTCTTATCACTATCACTACATAGTATAAAACAAAGTCGCTTTCTCTGTCCCTATATCCCTATGTCCCTTTGTATGCTTAAATCTTTAAAACTACGCAACGGATTATGATGCGGTTTTTTTAATAGATAGAGTGATTCAAGAGAAAGGTTTTAGTGTTAGCATTGCACCCGTGCGAAGCCGGGGCGGGTCGCTAGTTTATTTATATAAAAGCTTTTCCGCGCGGTATAGTTCCCTTTCCCTTGTGTCCAGTAGTTTTTAAGTTTATTCTTTACAAACATATAAAAATACAAATCTTTCCTCTTTATAATATTATAGTGTAGAAAAAATCTAAGCTAAAAACGCCAAAAAATTTCTTTTGTATCCCATATAATTTTTAATTTTATTATGTCTCCGCTCCAGCAGCTTGTTTCCGACAGTCTAGAACTTTCTATTACAATAAGTTACTTTTATCTCCTTCCAATCCAACTCAACTCGGGTACTGTTTAGATTCAAATCTCCTCGTAATTTCGACGATAAAACTTAAAAATTATTCGGAAAGTTGGCGCTTAGACCCCCGTACCTGGCGAACGTTGCCAAGAGCCACTATTATTTATTTTATTTGAATTTGCTGTGGCAAAAGAATGTTGTTCTGATAAAGAAGCTTCCACAACAGTAGTGCTCGGATGATTATCAAAAAGCCGGCCAAGTGCGAGTCATTATCTACCATCTATCTACTATATAAAAATAAGTCAGGTTTTCCTTCCTGACGATATAACTCCGGAATTCACGAACCGATTTCCACGGTTTTGCATTCGTTGGAAAGGTCTCGGGCTCCGTGAGGTTTATGGCAAAGAAAATTCTTATAAGCATTGCACCCGTGCGAAGCCGGGGCGGATCGCTATTCTATTTATATAAAATGATAAACTGACTGACTGATTGGTGATGTATCAACGCACAGCCTAAACCGCTGGGTCTAGAGACTTGATATTATGCACATAGATAGCTTATACGGTGTAGGCATCCACTAAGAAATGTTTTTGTAAAATTAGACAACTAGGAGGGTGAAATAATAGTGCGCGAGCGAAGCCGCGGGTAAAAGCTAGTTATCTATAGAACGGCTTTTTACTTTAGATTTTTATGTGTGTAAAAAATATTTTGTGCTTTTTTGTGCATAAAAATATGAGGAGTATTTGCAAGTTGTCATTAAAATAAAAAAAGTGAACCTCATTTTTAAGTAGAATAAAACTGTGAAATTGACTTTTCCATTACTTGTCAGTACATGGATTATGTGTTGCCTGTAATTTATTTTTCTGAGCACTTACTATTTATTGAAGTAGGTCAAAGAGATTAAAATATAATAGGGCAAAAGTTATCCCAAGTGGAATAAGTCTAGTACAATTTCGACCGAAATGACAGTTCGCGTTCATACTGACTGACATGACGCTTGAGCTTCAAACATGCTTCATAGTTTTGTTTGAAAATATTCCCAATGCCCCCTCTATGTCCTATTATATTTTAATCTCTTTGAAGTAGGTATATGTTGTGTAGTTGCGCATAACCGTGTGGGAATTGTGTCCCAAACGCTATTTATTTATTTATTTATTCGAAAATTTTTATCACTGTCATTTACATTTATACAGTGTTACCAGATTCTATGCAAAAAAAAAATCTGGCACTAAAGAGGCATGACTCTCACGTGACAAAAATGTACGCATGTGATTATAAGCGTACGTATAATTTTTACACGCATACATTTCTGTTGTAGCCTCGCCTTGCCCTCTTAACGTGTGCATCCTCGCTAAGAGCAAAATCTTGCCTCTTTAAGTCGCTCCCCTTTCAGCAACGCTACTTAGTAAGTTGTTATCCTCCAGAACAGTTTAAAATTTAAAGTGAATGTAATAAAATCGCTCGAACAAACTCGGTCTTCTTATAATTTCCGAGCCGTAGCAGTGGGTAAACAAACTACAGCTACTTCCGAAGTGGAGCTATGAACAGATAGATAGGGCATAATACTGTAAGGAGAATGGTTCCTCTTTGGAGGACATTATTTATCTGTAAATATTGTAAAGTAGAAGCACCTTTTACCCGCGTAGTTCCCGTTTTGGTGTGGATAGGGGGTTAAATATAGCCTATGTTACTCATTGATAATGTAGATTTCCATCAGTCAAACAAATTTTAAAATCAGTTTATATTTAGGCGTGAAAGGCGTTAGGGGAGGGGAGGGGAGGGGGGCGCATTGGGACCTCCGGTTACCTCACTCACTCAACGAAATGCAATGCATTGCTTTACGCTGGTTTTCTATGGGGCCGTGGTATCACTCCGGTGGTATCACAGCCTATGTTACGTCCTGATAAAGTAGCTTTCCATTGGTGAAAGAATTTTTAAAATCGGTTGAGTTGTTTAGGCGTGAAGGCGTAACAAACAAAGTCACTTTTGAATTTTTTTCAAAGTATAACGTGTCTATAGATAGAATAATAATAATCTCACGCCTTTTTTATCCCCGAGGGGGTAGGCAGAGGTATAGATAGAATGTATTTGCACATACCTTTATACTTCCGACCCAAAACATTACCCTCGTCGCCGCTCCCGTTGCCATTTCATTTAAATAGACCTCTACTCTCAACATTCTTCGTAGTTCGTGGTCTCTGTGGTTCTCGGACTTGGTCCAGGTTTTTCCATAATACCCGCAACTTCGCCCACCGGTCCTCCGCCGCCACTTTGCGAATAATTAGACTCAATTTCCAGTGCAGTCGGTTCTTGAAACTTTTGTGGATAGCCTCAAGGTAGCCTTAGTTATTTAATAATTGATCATCAT
Organism: Ethmia dodecea; assembly: GCA_963855545.1. Lineage (NCBI taxonomy): Eukaryota > Metazoa > Arthropoda > Insecta > Lepidoptera > Depressariidae > Ethmia > Ethmia dodecea. Next base: position 2,521,812 of record OY979457.1, read on the forward strand.
CATCACTACATAGTATAAAACAAATACGCTTCGCGTCTGTCTGACACAAAGAGATCTAAATATTATTAAATTTAAATCTCTTTGGTCTGACATTTCCAAGTGTAATTTTCTTTTACTTGCAGAAATAAATGAATTTCACTTAATTGCAATAGTATAATCTCCTAAATTGCTCAGCAGTGGGACAAACATTTGGTTAAAAAAAATCGTAGGAGTCATTTTTTTTATCTTTTCAAAACCAAGCAGTATAATTTTATAGACGATTTAATTGTAGACGAAAAACCGGCCGGTAGAGCAAGTAACTCGTAATAAGCTGTCATAATAAAACTGCTCTTACACGTTTATTCCTAAAACTCAAAATTGCATAACTCTCAAAAAAGTTTAGTGAAACAATACCAATAAGAGAAAACTAAAGGAACACTTATTCGAAGAACGACTTTTATTCCCTTTGTACGCAACTTTCAACCTCTGGGAAATCTCATATATAAATTATTCCTGTGTTCGCGACACCCAACAGACGATGTCAAAAAGAATATAAAACACAACACTCCGTAAGAATAATAAAAGGTAATAAATTTAAGACGGTAAGAGCCCTATTACACTAGCGATTTTTAGCTTAGGCGTTATCGCAACTGAATCGCTGCGACGTCGCAACTATTCCGCCACAGATTCGCAACTATACCAAAGTGACATCGCTACTATACCGCCTCTCGGACGCAATTGTACATTATTTATTTATTTATGTATTTATTACGTTTGCCAACAGGTTTTTCTCTATAAGGTATTATTAAACATAGAGTTAAAAATACTTAAAAAGACGATTACAGGCAAACACAACATATAAGTAAAAACATTTTCGCTCAGGTCCAGTGCTATTTTGTAAAAAAAAATATGCATTGAAAGGCTCAGTACAAAATGACTTTGGAATGGTACCATACGGTTCGACTCAGAAACCATACCGTATGCCACCGCAACGTCGCAGTTGTACCGCTGCGAACTGTAATGCAACCCAGTCGCAAGTCGACCACTGTATCGCTGATAAGTCAAATTGTAATTCGACAACTTTGCAAATGTACCGTTACAAACTCGCAACTGAGCGTCTCTCGAGTCGGCCGACTCTGAGCTCTGTAGTCACCGCATATTGGAACCAGCCGGAAGCCGGTTCCCGCACTGACAAAGATATAAGTACATACAGTTGCGAAGACGCAACTGTACTATGCTCAGTTTCAATTGGACACTCATGCGCTTAGTACGAAATTACCATGTAGCCCAGTAAGATTATCACGACGATATCGCTCAATATTTTAGTGGTATTGCGTGAGATAGTCTGAAGAAACGCGGCTGATACGCTCAAAAATCGCTAGTGTGGTACAACTCTAACGTTTCTGTTATTTGCACCATGAAGTTTGTTCTTCATGTTTTACTTAATAGACATTTTGCTGACATCATCATTCTTCGAATGTTTAAATCATAAGAGAGATATAGGTCTGTAAACCATTACGTTATGACGGTGACGGAAAACATGGTGATGAAACCTATATGTCTCAGAATTAATTCTGAGGCATGTGTAACTGACCCGGTCCGGCGATGGGCTTACGGCTTATGGGCTTATCATTACGTTTAGGGGTTGTATGCTATTTTTAAAAGTGGATATTTCCGGTAATGGAACACCTCTGCCTACCCCCTTGGGGATAAAATACTTAGATTACACTTCGAACTTTCTTGACAAGTTTGAATTGTCGACTGTATCCAGCTCTACGGTGGCTTGTCGGTCTGGTTCATGTTTAAGCTTGCATCCTGTCGGATTCTTACATTACTTGAAATACTGCGGAACGAGGTACTATGCAACCGTACTTGCATTAAGGCAGGTTGTACAAGATATTGGTTAGTAGCTTTTACCAGTCACTTTGTTCACTTTGTGGGGTATTTCACAGCCTTTGTGTTAAGTGGTGTTAAGCCAGGACATGCCCCATCTAGCCACCAAGTCTCTTCCAATTCCGCTAATTCGTGATTGTGAGTAATATCTAGACAAACAAGCTCTCATGTAGTTAACTAAAGTAATATATTGGTATTTTAACTTTTCATTATGCCTATGACTTTTCCTTATAACTACAATCTTGTTAGGCTGTAGATTATAACATATAGATATATAACATCGTAAAATATGTATGTCTGTATTACAATGGTAGTTATCTCTGTCAAACGATCGATTTAGATATCCAGAAAGGAAATGCAGTCTTCTCGACACTGTTTTACATGGTACCTCTTCGGACTTTTTTTTAAATCCACACAAAACCAGCAAACAAACATTCGATGTACATACATAGATTTTGAAACTCAGAATTCAAAGGTTATTTCGGAATGGCTATGATGAACTAGAGTTATCAGCTATTTCTTGAAGTTTAGGATAAGCTTATAAAGTAGGACCCATAGTATCGAATACGAGAACATTACTAAGAGCATGAGTACACAACATTATTGGAAGCGCATCGGATCGCCGACAGAGACAGTAACACACAAACAAACTGACATTCCTCGCAGTATATTTATTTGCTATTATTATACTTTTGACTTCAACAAATTAGGCTTTTGGAGGCTTTGTATTTACAAGTATGAATCCAGAACTTGATCATACTTCTCTGATACAAAATAGGTTAGGTTAAAACATATCTTTTGCAATCCTGCATGCTTGCTTGCTTGCGTGCTTGTTTGTAGGCCTGCATCCTTGCATGTATCTATCTATCTTCGTCAAATCAATTATTCGTAAAACATTATTTTTGCTTTTTGTAAGATTTTTGTAACATGTCAGTAATGCATTTTTAAAATTGCTGCTTGTCATATGAATATGTTTTGATTTCATTGTTAAAGCAGTTTGTTTAAAAAAACGTTGACAAATGTTGCCTGTAAATGTATAACCATACGGCCGGCGTGTCTCTGTGGGGTCTTACTTTGACAGAAAAATAAAGTCAAATTTTAGGGCGGCCATCTTGTTTTGTCTTGTTTTAGCCATTTTTTATAATTTTCTAGTAAATGAAGGGATGGCTGACTACAAACACGTCCCTGTAGCATCCAGGAGATCAATTCGACTGACATTTGCTTTGTGGGTTCAATTTAAGCTAATCTACCCAGGGAACTTACTTATGGGGTGTATGAGTAATTGTGTTTATTCTGTGACGCGTTGTAAAAATAATACATTTCTGTATTTTTTTTTCACCATAGTACATGACTTAAATTAGCATACTTCTCCGCTCGCCCCTTGGATGAAATCGGCATTACACAGTCAAGTTATCAAGGGCCGCAGGTATAAATAGAATGTTGCTGACCCTACCTTCTTGACAGGTGGTGCGGAAAATACTGAATACACACAGACACTACGAAAATGTGTTCTGTCAACACTTTGACTTTAGCTAATTTTGTAACGTTAAATTATAAATGCCTTAAAAAAAATTTTGAATAAATATATAGCTAAGCCACTCTATTTATTAAAAATAAGCATAAAAGTTTTTTAATATTTATATGGTCACTACAACAGGTTAGCTAATTACGTAATAACTTAAGACAGAAGGTCCCTTACGTAGGGAGGGACTGAATAAATTAACCGACTTGAAATTACATGGATCTCACAACTTTTTACGGTAGAAGAACTGAGTTGCGAGATTTGTTTTTTACATGTTTTTATGGCATCTCATTTCTTTTTGTAGATAGTCCTACTTTTCTTCTTTTCCGGTAGGTAAATTTACAGTGGGTCTAAAATAGCATTAATTACTTCGAGAAAAGGATGGTACAGCAGCAGCCGTGCCGCTTTTTTCTCGACTTGGCGGGGGGGACTACCATTGACAGTAGTACTATATTTTGTTGTTGATTCTACTGGATTATTGTTTATTCTTAAATCCAATTCTTCCTCTAGAAACTGTAGCAATGGTTTTGATTTTTCATTACTGAAGTTGATGTTAAAATCACCGGCCAAAATGAGTGGAAGTTTATCTAAATTTTTGTTGTATCTGCTAAGTGTTTGAGATACATCGTTAGAATACTCTAGCAGTGCTCGATGAATGAACTCCTGAATATCTATTAATTTGTTACCATAACTACTAGTCTCTGTCATATTTTATCCACAATGATACAATGTGTTAACAGCGCCATCTCTTGATAAGTTAAGGTATTACTTCGTAATGGTGTATAATTAGCGGTATTTCATCGTAGCAGCGCCATCTGTTAGTTACCAGCATTAACACAACGACGAAAAGTGTCGGTCGTTACAACTTTTGATCTTAATTTTTTCCGTCTACCCCCCTTTCGCAACGCGCCATAAGGAACTACGTGTAAAGTCGGTTTACTGACGATAATTGAACGTGACAACGTCATAAGAAAATACTTATGGAATGGATTGTGCCTCTGTCGCTCGTTGCGCGCTCTCGCTTGCACTGAAACGCCGCATACGTCATACTTTTTCGTGCATGCAGCCGGCTCCATCGAATTATAAGACGTTGTCACGTCAAAACATCACAAAAATTCCTGTCTTACGCCACCCAAAAATAGAGAAGCGTATAATTACTGTTAATGTCAGTTGTCAGCAATTACACGACCCTATTGTGTACGGAAGCAGCAGGAAGCAGAGGCAGCCCTGAAATATCGCTCAGCCGTATTTGAATTGATCGGACTCGTTTGTTTCGGGGGCAACGAAGCATATTAGAAAAATGTGCGTACATAATTTGTGGTTTCCGAACAAGTACTTACATAAATAAACACCAAAAAACACGATTGCGTGTAACAGGCATTGAGAGGTTTTAAAATGTTGTTTAAATTTCTGTTGATCCCTTTCGACGCATACTGCCAGAAACGCAAATCTACGAGTAAGCGATCGGCAGCAGAAATGAAAAAGAATGACAAATGTGTCAGATTGACATAATCGTCCGACTTGCCATGCACGCATTAAAGCGCTACTAAGTAAAATGACGCAATACTCTAAAGAAGTACAAAAATATCTAGTCACTAACACGTTTGCCAGCTTAGCGACTACAACTTTCGTTTGCCACTTACCTAGGACGGCTGATCGTCTCAGTTTTAAGGTTCTAATAAAAAAAAACAAAATACAGAACCCAAATAAAAATAACTGCCCTAACTGGCGCTTTTTGTGCGACTTCGCGAACTGTGAAGTTCGCGGGCAATTGAAAAGGTGGTCTAATTATATTGGAAGTTCGCCCGGGAGTTTTTGTCCCTGGTTGAGTTGCTGTGGCCCGGCGGAATACTGAACAGGCTCTGCGACTAAGACTTGAGCTCGCAGCTTTTAAATGGTGAAACTAATCAAATATATTAAGCCTTATTTACCACTAACGGCGATGTCTTACAAATTAGGGTAAGTATTTTAATCTACAGAATAACGTTTTTATTAATTATAGCAGCGCCCCGCGGTTTTACCCACATGAATGAGATATTTTTCTGGAAAAAAAAATACCCTAGATGTTGACCCAGGTACTCAATTATATCCATAATAAAATTTTATCAAAATCCGTTTTGCGTGATGCGTGTACAGACAGACAGACAAACAAAAATTTTAAAAAATGGTATTTTAGTATTGATATCTATAACTATCTACACTACCACTAAAATATAATAAAAAATCAGTATAATAATATGTAAAGATGAGGGGTTGATAGGTTACTTTTCACCTGTGTATATTTCGCACTCCTAATTACGAGACCGTGGCGAGCCCATCGATGGACCAGGGGGCCTACCACCACTTCTTAAAAAACTATCATAGTTCGAGAACGTTTTGTTTCAAGCTTAAAACAACATTACTCAGATTCGTACCACGACCTCTTATAACAATCTTGTTTTATTTCTACAAAGTGATGTAAAAGAACGAATGATTGTCACATAATTCCATAACGAGATGTAGCCTCATTTCGCTCAAGCGCCAGAGGTCTACTTCTCAAATAGCCCATTTCGCATTTTGACTACTTCTCTACGTGACTACTTCGCTATCGGCCCACTTAGCAAACAGTCTATTTCGCATTCTGTCTTATTCTCGGACTACCTACTTCGCAAACAGCCTACTTTTCACAGTGTTCCTAAACAAGCATAAATAATGTAAGTTATTTGATTTGTCACAAAACAATATTAAACCAAGCTTACTTTATAGGGACGTCATGGTATGAAGATAGCAATACTAAAACAATCTGTTTTAAGCTAGTTTTAAGAGATGGTGGTAGGGCCCCAGGTTGCTGTTGTTGTTTATGTTCTTTCATATGCGTCAGAACCGATTATGGGACCTGGGTCCTCACAATATTATTTTCTTTTACCACCAATATAGTGATAAATTGCAGATGTGCTGAGACTCTAGCCACGTCATTCACATTATGTACTTACTCTAGTAACTTAGTTTTTAGTTTTAGTCTAGTTATAGCGTTATGGGGATGAATAAACGTCTTATTTATTTTATTTTATTTATTTAAATAATTAGGTAGGTATGTAAGTAAATGTTTCTAAGAAACTCATTGTCTGGATTTTATCACTGGATTCATGTAAATAAGACTTCGCCGACTTTGCCTTTACGGAAGATAATGACTACAAACTTAACTGCCACCACCGAACATTCTGGAGCTTCTAGCGCATAAAACACAGCTTATGCATTTTATGCTTGCACCAGCACATAAGTTCTATACGCTTCATGTAGATAACTAAATATTATGGCTATGACGAAGATAGTGTAGGTACTAACAAAGCTGTATTGGAGGAATTGCATTGTGCCATTCTTCGTTTTAGGTTATTTGGGGTCGGTGCAGTAAGTCATGTCATATAACATAGGTACTTTCAAAGTTATTAAGGTAAAGATAAGTTATCTTCATACTGTGAGCGTTTGGATATTGTTAGTCTACGAATGGCTACAACATGTAGACATACTAACCTCTTAACGTATTTATAAGATACAACAGTGACGTTGAAAGATGATTCGGAACGAATGACAAAATTACAGAACGAATGATAAAAAAGAGACAGCTATCTGTCAATATTTCTGTTGCTGTTGAAATCCCCAGAGGTCTGCAAAGATTCGCTGATACAATGCGACTAAATAAAATTAGACTAATTATAGAGATTTGTCGGTCTCAATTTCCGCACTCCAATAAGATATCTACCTCTTTTTATTTATAACTGTAGTTCCCGTTCCCGTGGTAATATGAGAATAAAATGTAGCCTATGTTACTCAAGGATCTTCTAGCTTTCCATTGGTGAAAGAGTTTTTAAAATCGGTCCAGTAGTTCCTGAGTTTATTCATAACAAACATACAGAAATACAAATCTTTCTTCTTTTTAATATTTATTATAGATATCTTTGGGTACTGCACTGAAAAAAACCTTTCATTATAAACATACAGGTTTTCTTGTAACTTGTGGTTACGAAATTTTATCCGCTCACGAAAATACGTGACATGTGAAGCACTTTGGCTAATTTTATACGAAGAATATTTCATTTTAGCTACAAACATTTGAGTACGTGAGAATTAGTCATTCAGGAGCGTGCGTGTCCTGACCGCAGGAGTAATGTCCACTCTGCGATAGAGGTGGCATTTGCGGGAACTGGATAAGCCGTTTCACAGCCACGTTTAGATTATGCCAATCCAGTAATTCAATCCAGCGATAGCTTAAACTGGATATGATACAAAGAGCAGTGATAGCCTACGGCTAAAGAGCCCGCTCCTCATGATGTTAATCAGTGAGGCTCGGGTTCAAATCCTGGCATGTACCTATGAGTTTTTCTAAACTTACGTACATATTCATCACTAGCTCGATGGTAAAGGAAAACATCGTGAGGAAACTCGCAGATCTAAGAATTAATTCTGAGGCATGTGTAACAGATGCGGTACGGCAATGGGCTCACCACCTATCACGTGTAGGGGTCGAATATTCTCGTGAAATGTGGGTATTTCTAGAAATGAATACCTCTACCCAGTTCTGGATTAGCCTCTAAGCTATTTAAGCAATTGCTTAGGGCATCCTGTCTAGGTGGACACGAGTGCAGAGACCGTCCTTACCCGTGGTACTACTGGTGGTACTACTAGTAGTACCACGGGGATTTTTTTTTGCCCGTAGTACTACTATCCTGTCTAGTAGTACCACGGGAGATTTTTCATTACCCCTGTTCACGGTGAACTAGCGCCACAAGTCCGTGCCCCACATATGGGTCACACTAAGAAACAACCAGGTACGCTGTCAAAAACGAGCACACGAAAATTGAAATTACTTAAATTTCAAAATCCGGTCGTTTTAAATGGTCGTTGACGTTTGGTTTGGTCGCATTCATGACTTCATTGTAGTTCACTTTAGGATAGGGCGCCCACAGGGGAAAATTGCTAAGGGCATCCAGTTCCCTTAATCCGGCACTGCCTCTGCCTACCCGTAAGCTTTTAGAAAAACTCATTGTTACAAGCAGGGATAAGAACCCGAGCCCCAAGAATGAGAAGCAGTTTTTAACCACTGGGCTATCACTGCAATGTATGTAACTGGAATAGGGACTAGTATGTGTGTGGAGAATCTATAGTCTTGTTCAATTCTGGTCAAGAAAGAGGTAATCAATATATCTGAGGGTGCAATCTGAGACCAAAAGAAATATCTAAGTTTTTTAAAAACTTACGTACATATTTATGACTAGCTCGACAGTGAAGGAAAACGTCGTGAAGAAACCCGCAGGTCTCAGTATTAATTCTGAGACGTGTAAATAGACCCGGTCCGGCGATGCGCTCACCACCTATCACGTTTAGGGGTCCAATATATCTCGTGAAATGTGGGTATATCCAGTAATGGAATACCTCTGCCTACCCCCTCGGGGATAAAAGGCGTGAGATTATTTATTTTATTTATTTTTAATATCTAAGGACCAAGAAGGCTTTTTGGCGGGAATCCAAAGAGGGACGTCATGCTTTTTGTATAATTTTCCTTTTGCTGTATATTTCGGGTTTTGAGTTTTGACTCATATTAGTGATGGTATATTATGTAGCAAGTATCCGTGAAAGTGTGCAGTTAATGGGAAATTCGATAAAATGCTAGGGATGCACATTTTTGGATTGCCTCAAGAAGTCACAACGAAGTCTTCAAAAGTCAAAAAGTCAAAAGTCAAAATGTTTTATTCAAAATAGGAACTTACAAGTCCACTTATTGAACGTCATTTCAACTCCACCGCTTCAGCATGTATGGTTGTCTCTTCAGTAAAAGTGCTATCATTTTACTATTGATAAGCATAGGGAGGGATGTTGAAAGTGTTGAAGACATTGAATTTTTGTAAACTAAAGACCTGAAAGCTAAATTACTTGACATTGGCAAAATGCTCAATGCGGTTCCATCATATTAAAAAAAAGGACCAAGAACTATACAGGAAATGTAAAATATCCGTTAGTGTTAATAGGTACTTACTACTGAAAATTGAAGGTCATCAATCTAATACTCGCTCCATCAGACCCATCATACTTCTAACTGCCGTGATAAATGACATGCTCAGCGCAAATCCAGTATGATGACACACCTTATCAATGTCACTCCACGTATAGTAGTCACTAGGGATGGGCAACTATCGATATATCAAAATTTCATTTTCTTTTAATAATAAAAGAAAATTAAATTTTGATATATCGATCGATATAAATCGATATTTTAAGTTCCGACTTATTGATATATTGACTTTTTTGTGAGTAAGACAAAGCTACTGAGTGTCACTTCGTGTAAAAACTTTTTTGTGATTATAAAAGTTATATATTTTTCAAATTGTCTTCAGACTTTTTTTGTGTGTGTGATAGCAACTGCTGCATTTAGAAAATATAATTATTTTTGACCTTTTGATTTTTTGGTTCATAATACTGATTGGAAATTTTTTAAAAACATCAATTACTTAGATCTTCAGTAAAAATTTACTATCATTGTGGCGTCGATTACATAAACCAAATGTTTTTATATAGTCAAAAACCTGTGACTTCAGGCCATGTTTAGACTGATGGCTAAATAACCAAAGTCCCATATAAATTTAAAAAAAAAGTTTACTTGGACAGTTTTTTTGGGAATAATAAGGCTTTTTGGCCGGAATCCGAAGAGGGACGACATGTTTTTTGTAAAATTTTCATTTTGCCGTATATTTTGGAGTTTGGCTTATAGTAGTGATAGTATATTGTGTGGTAAATGTCCGTGATAGTGTGCAGTGAATTGGAAATTTGATAAAATGCGTGCGATGGACTTTTTCGAATTACCTCAAGAAGCCTCTTTAAAATCTTCAGTAAAAGTGCACTATCGTTTTACTGTTCATAACTAAGTGACATTTTGATAAGTTTTAAAGAATCATGTATTTTTGTGCATAGCTCTGAAGCAGAGCTAAAAATCTTGAATTTCGTCTAGTGTTTAGTGCTGATGGCTAAAATGCCAATGCCTTAAAATAAGACAAAAAAAAATGGGAATAATAACGAGACTTCATATCACAGAACACTTTTACTCATACATACATACATAAGGCTCACGCCATTGTCCCACAGGGGTAGGCAGAGACGACGGATCGCCACTTTGCTCGATCTCTGCATACTTCTTTCGCTTCCTTCACATCCATTAGCCTTTTCATGCACGCTCTTTCATTCTTCGCACTCCGGACCCCAGCTTTCTGAAGGACGTCACTTATTTGATCCGTGAACATCCTTCTGGGGCGTCCTCTTTCCTTGCATCCTTCAACATTCGCACCATAAATCTCTTTCGTTACTCTTCTTTCATCCATACGTTCTACATGACCAAACCAGCGTAACATACCCTTTTCTATCCTTGTCACTACATCTTCTTTCAAACCACACTACTCTCGTATATCCGCATTCCTCACTCTATCACACAATTTCACTCCACACATTTTCCTCAACGATCTCATCTCCACTGCGTTCGCTTTGCTTTCATGCTTCTTCTGCCACACCCAACATTCACTCGCATACATTAGCGTCGGGACCAGAACCGCGTTATGCATAGCCATCCTTGCCTTGTTCGACACGACTTGGCTACTCACAAGGCTATTCAGGGCCCCATTCACTGCATTTCCTTTCATTACTCTTCTTTCAATATCTTTCTCAAACTTTCCATCCCTTGTAAACACGCTACCCAAATATACGAACTCTTTCACTTGCTCAACTTTCTCACCATCGATCTTTATATCACACTCTGTCATACAGTCTTCTCTTTCAAAAATCATCACTTTCGTTTTTGCAACATTCACTTTCTTGCCCTTCTTCTCAAATGCTGCATTCATTATATCCAACATCTTTTGCAGCTCAGACGCCAACGATGCAAGGATGACTTGGTCGTCGGCGTACAAGAGGCATTTGATGGTGGTCTCATTTATTTTCAATCCACAATCACTCTCACGTAAATCATCCAAACAGCTGTCCATGAATAGGTTGAAGAGCCACGGCGATGCTACACAGCCCAGTCTAACACCCCTTGAGATGTTAAACCAGTCTGTGTAGGCGCCATACTTACTACATACATACTTTTACTCCTAGATCAATATAGATTATTTCGATACTTCTGTCACGATAAATATCGATGCAATATACACCTTTTCCCATAAGGTAAAGCCGGCTACAGTTCGTTATATAAACAGATGGTGAGTAACGAGGTGAATAGATGCCTACTAGCACTCGCGCAGTGGCGTTGCCCGAGCGGATCCCGTTTTTCCCATTCCCTTGAAATTTTCCGAAATACCGGGAAATGTTTGCCTTTCTTTGTGGATATTCACATATTCACACGGTCCCTTGCGGACCTCCATTTACTGCCTGTCTAATGACGTGACGTTACAGCCGAAATGAGAATCACACGAACCAAATTGAAACTATCAACGCCACACTGTTCTATTCATGCCAAAGATTAAGCTCCGCTAAAAGATATTTCCTTTTTTACCAGATGCGTATCTGCAGTGTATTGCCATCGCCGGTTATGTTTCCCCCCCATTTAAACAAAGGCCACGAGCGATTTAATTTAACAAATGGGGGTGTGCAGCGCTACGTCAGCGCTGCACCCAGTCACAGATTATGTAGGCCAGAGTCGACAGCCGAAATACTCACACTTTCATTTAAGAAGAAAATTTCAATTAACAATGGCCTTTCCTCACACATGAGGTGGTATGCAGTAACCTTAAGCCTAAAATGTACTAAGAGCTAATCCAGGGTGCTAGTAGTTTCAGAAATGACCTTATCATACATAGAAAACTTACACTTATCTGACTCGACGCCATGTAAGGCTAATAATTATGATTATTATTGTAAATCATATTTACTAGTAAGACATGAGATTAAAGAGCTGCCCTTGAGTTTCTTGCTGGTTCTTCTCTACTGCATTTGGAACCAGCAACTCGTCGGTGGAGACGGGCTGCTGTTTCCATTTAGCCAATCTTCATGGACGAGTTTAGAGTGCCTTGCTATTAGACTATTGACTTTCTAAGTGTAATTTTCAATTACCTACAGAAATAAATACATTAAATTTTCATTTTCATTTTACATACAGCTCTTAGTATAGAAGTAAGAGTATTAGACAAGCCTTAAAATTGTGATGAACTGATGAAACCGGTCAAGTGAGAGGCGGACAAAAGAAAGATACATGAAAAGTTATGTACAGTCAACAAAGTTGATAGTTGATAGTGTTACATGGCCAGTGACAAAGAACCCATTTTTCTGGGGCAGTCCTTAGTAAATCTTATTGATTAATGTATATTTCAAAAGGAATCCTTGAACCCTACAATTTACCAAAAAAAACTATAAATACAGTTAAGGCTTTAAGAGAAAACTGAATCTTAATTTCTGGCCATGTAACAGTAACAATTTTGTTGACTGTCCCACTGTACAGTAAAAACAAAAAAAAATATTGTATGAAGGACCCATTTTTTATTATTATAGCTACAACAGGAATACACAGTCTGTATTTCAATTGTCCACCTGTTACGTTTCATGAGATACATCCCACAAATGGACAGTTGGATAGTGCAGTCTGTTGACCAGGGTCCTATGCCCAATGACCCTTTGAGCAGGTAACCCTAAAAACATATCCCATCTTTTGCCGTAGTCGGATAAAAGTCAATATACCTACTAAAAATTTTTTCCAGACGGTAAAAAAAGTCACCCTGTATATCCACTCCATTCTGTAGCCACCTAATCTATGACGCGAACGATAAACAGACCACCGTAAACAGTGCGGTGGATTTTACGACGTAGAAATTGTCTCACACATTAACAGCCCAGGAACAGTGGTGATAAGAGTTATGTCTAGATTCTAGTTAACTGCTGATAGTAAACTGCTAGTAGTGTTTAGTTTTTTTGTCTTTGAAACAGTGGTGTACAGTGAACATCTATGTGATAGTATCAAAGAAACGTAGTATAAAAAAACTGTATGAAATTTAGGGCGCTTATTGTCTATTAGCAGCGCCCCGCGGTTTCACCTACGTACTTCCCGATCCCGTGGGAATACGGGGATAAAATATAGCCTGTGTGTTATTCTGATGTTGAATCTATATTACTGTACAGTTTCATCAAAATCCGTTCAGTAGTTTTTGCGTGAAAGAGCAACAAACATCCATGCATCATACTCACAAACTTTGACGTTTATAATATTAGTAGGATTAAGAACCGTAATCTGAATCGGCTTCCATCTGTCTTTACCGTTAGTGTCCATAGAGCAAGCGCTGGCCGCCTAATAAATATGTCAAATAAAGACGATTACAATTTTAAATAGTCAATAAGGCCCCTGAATCTATTTTCGATTGTCATTCTACAACTACTAGATCAGTGATAGCCTTACGGTTAAAGAGCCTGCGTCACATGAGGAAAATCAGTGAGGCTCGGGTTCGAATCCTGGCATGTACACAATGAGTTTTCAAAACTTACGTACATATTTATCACTAGCTCGACGTTGAAGGAAAACATTGTGAGGAAACCCGCAGGTCCCAGAATTAATTCTGAGACATGTGTCGCGGTCCGCCGTTGGGCTCACCACCTATCACATTTAGGAGGAATATATCTCGTAAAAAGTGGGTAACCAGAAACCTCTGCCTACCCCCTCGGGGACATAAGGAGTGTCATTTTTTTTATTATTATTTTATTCTACAACGACCCCGTCCGCAGCCTTTAAGGCTCGAGTGAACAGGCATCTTCTGGGCAAGCTCGTCCAATTGTAGGCGCCGCTAGTTTTCTATAATTTTGAGTTTTGACGGATCCTCATCAAATACATAATATAGTGTGATCGTAACAAATATATAGATTATGTAGGTAAGTATTTCAGATTATGAACTTTCATGCAATTTATACAAAGCTAAAATCTTTTTGACGTAAGTAGGTAACTATATCGCCTCAACTTATTAACCAAGTGACGCAATCACAAGTCACACACGAAAAAATCCTGGAACATTCTCGAAAATTCCAAACACCGTTACATTTCGGAGACGAAATCTTGTCATGTACAAATATTATAACAGAAAAAAATATGCGCAGTGGAACCAGAGTGGCCCGAGGCCTTTGTCGTGAAAATATTACGTACATGAGCGTCGTAATGCTCGCTCCGTAATCCTCGGAGAGCACCGCGAGGTAGTCGCCACATCCATCTTTTTGTGCCGACTGACGGCATTGTGGTCTAGGAGTCGCGTCACTTTTTTTGTCTTTGTGGCCTAAGCTTAAAAATTAACAACACCATTTATAAAATTATTCAATTAACAACTTTAGATAAATTTTAGATATAATAGTTAGTTCAGCCAGTCAGTTTATACTTTCATATACTGTACAAATTGTTAAATCTTATTAAGGAAATTAGAACGAATTGAGCATTAGTATAAACCAAGAAATTGTACTAACTGCGCGTAATAATTGTCAGATAATGACCGATTGTACAAATTGCTAAATCTTATCATGAAAATTTTGACAAACTGAGTATTTGTAAAAATTGAGAAACCATTTCCTCGTAATTCGTTCAAATTACACGGTTAAACCCCGCTGTTTTATTTCGACTGTATATTTGAGAATCGAACACGAAGGATTCGTACTACCGTACAATAAAAAAAACTTTCCATATATTATGGGGACCTCCTTTAATTTTTAACATAATAATAATTGTATTATTTACTAGTGGCCCGGGCAGACGTCGTTCTGCCACCGTATAAACCATCCCTGGACCCACTCTAACCCACACAAAAAGTTTCATCAAAATCTGTCCAGCCGTTCTGGAGTTTTTCAGACTAACAAACATCAATTCATTTTTATTTATATAGATATATAGATAATATAACTACTACGTAATAAATACCTACTCTGTGAAAATTTCAAGTGTCTACCTACCTACCGAGTACAGAGCTGTAATACTAGGGGTATTACGGTTCAAAAGATACAGCAGAATGTGTCCTATTGATAGACTACGGAACCTCAGTAATAGTGTACTGTTTGCACACTTTGGGTACTGTTGCCGATGTGCTGGCAGCTTTTGTAATATATTTAAATTTGGAACCATTTAGCCCTTTTATAGTTTTGTCTTTTGTTCTGCTTTCAATGTCAATAAAAATCTCTTGTGAAAAACATGGTTTTTGCTTCAACAAGAACAGGTACCAAACCATAAAAGCGGTGGGCTAGCTATAATGTTCAGTGTTATTAGTGATGGAAAATAGTCAAAAGACGTTCTAAATACGAAAGTAACTATATCTGTTTTTACTTTTTTATGGCTAATCCACTGAACTGGTCTTGTTGTTTTTCAGAAAGAGCTTAGCTTTAGCTTTTTTTCTTAAATGTCTATGTACAAAGGTTTCATAAAGTAACGAGAAATTTAAGTTTCTGGTGGGTCTCAGGAGATATAAAACTAAACATTCACATAGGTCCTACCAGTCAGTAGGTCTTTGGAGACACATCAGTTTTCGAAGACCTACCGGTAGGTCTGCTGAGTCGGTCCTGCAAGACAAACTGAACTAATTCTGTAAAAGCTGGTTTGAATACTAGTTGACACACAGATCCTCTATTTTTTAAATATACTACCCATGTCTGTGTAAAATTTTTGTTTTCATTTATTATTATGACTAACATAAATTATTTGTAAAAATAATAATATTGTTTTGTACAGGCGCTCCTAGACTACTTCTCGTCGGGTGGAAGTTATAAAGTTGATATATGTATGAATTCTTACCATGATCTCGGTCACTTCATACATGTCTAACTTAATGTTTAATCTAGAGTGTTCTTTAGATATTGTATAATAATATTACTTTATGTATGAGCATCAAGTCATAATTCAACAAAATAAAAATAAATTTATAGGTAGAGACACGATTTTCTTATTAAATGTGAACATGAGATCACGTAACAATTATTCTAAATTCCAAAGAGGTTGTTTTGTAAATCCTGCGACTTATTAAAATCTTTTTTTTAAATATATTTTTCAAGTCTGGCAACCAATAAAATTAGGTAGCCGTTTCTTTTGTTTAAAATGAAACCTTGTTTTAAAAAATAAATATGCGTGTGTGCAGTAGGCAAAGAGATTAAAATATAATAGGACATAGAGGGGACAAAGCGAGGAAAATTTGAAGCCAAAAGTTATTCCAAGTGGAATAAGTCTAGTACAATTTCGACCTGACATTTTCGAATGACAGCTCGCGATCATACTAACTGACATGACACTTGAGCTTCAAACATGCTTCAAAGTTTTGTATGAAAATATTCTCAATGCCACCTCTATGTCCTATTATATTTTAATCTCTTTGACAGTAGGTATAAATAAATCAAATATTTATCTGTCTCGTAAAAATTTCATGTTAAAAACATGTCTTTATTGGCGCTGAAAAACTAGATACTTACACATTTTTTATATATTAAGGGTACCTAAAACTAGACTATATGATATTCTGATATAATATAAGCTATTTTAATGTACAGTTTCACCAAAAGTTTTTTCAGTAGTTTTTACTTGAAAGACTAACTAATACTCACAAACTTTCGCGTAATATAATATTAGTAGGATGGACCATGTCTTATTTTTAACGGATGAAAAAGGCGTATATTGTGAGATACTCTTTAACGTTACCTCCGATAACAAACAATAAAACATTCCAAACCGAATCACAACTAAATCGAATCACAAAACCCCGCAACTAATCTAAATTCATTAGTGAACTGTTGTCAAAATATTTGAATAATCTGATTTGGTCTGGGGGCCGACTAACTGCGAATATTGGGGTGACCACAGACCATAATTAGAAGGGACACGGCCCTTTGTCTCGAAGCTCAGAATCAACCAACCTTACAAAGGGACAGCATCGAAAAGTGAAATATCTCAGTCCTTAATAGTTGGGAATAACTAAAGGGGTGAATGTACTAAGAAGCCATCGTCCTTAGAAGATAATTTTATACGTGACTAGCAGAAGCCCAGCGGCGTTGCCCGCACGAATCCCAGATTTTCCCGTTGCCGTGCAAATTTCCTAATTCGTTCTAAGTGGCTCACCTAGGTACGTAATTCAAGGAACCTTTGTGCTAAGTATAATGCTTCTAGACCCAGCGGTTTTGTCTGTGCGCAAGTCAGACAGCCAATCAACCAGTCAGTTTCTTATTTCAAATTAAGTGCAAATATTTAAGAGGTAGATAAAAAAAATAATGAGAAACTATCGATTTTTATTTTTTATACACTAATTTACGTTATACACTCATAACGTTTGTGAATAGTAAATTCATTTTTATTTTTATTTTCATTAGGTACACAATAAAAAATGCGCAATGTACCTAAAAATTAAAAAAAAAAAAACGTTAAGAAAACACGGCTTTTCAGTGTAACGTGTAGTCGAAACGGTTTGACGAATTTAAAATTTCAGTGCCGATGGAGATATTTTTTGTGCTTTCATGTCCATCATGAAAAGTGTTTTCGTAACTCCATGCTGCTATTCATCAGGGGACAAAACTTTACTATTGACAGAACGTTTCACCTAAATCAACCGGATTTTGCGTTTTTATTTTTCTATGTTCGTCTACTTTTATGTAGTCTTAGTTATGGATAAACTTTTTATAGTATGTATAGATATAGGATACCAAAATTACATAGGTATACTTATTAACTATCCCACTGCCAAGTTTCATCAAAATCATTCAGTTGTGTAGTCGTGAAGGTATCGGATAAAGTTAGTACAAATAGGCAGTAAGGATATAATAAAATAGTTTAGTTTTAGTAGATTTACAAATAGTTGTGAATGGGTGAGTCGGTAGAGGACGACCTAGGCGTACCTACATCGACCAAATCGGCAATGTGTTGAAGAAAATTCAGATAAAGAGTAGCTACCCGAAACCGACGAGCATGCATGAGTCGTTAGATGGATGTGGAGGAAGCACAAGGGATCTGATAAATAGCAAGTGGCAGTCTGTTTCCTCTGCCTACCCCATTGGGAAATAGGCGTGTGATTATGTATGTATGTATGTAAGTAAGGATTTATGTTGGTGAGCGCAGTCGAAGGCTAGTTTTAGGCGTAAACACACTGGTACATTAGATCCTTCAGTTCCTGGACAGTTTCCTCAGTTTTCTTCCGACCTTTGGTTGCGCAAGAGGACAGTTTTTCGCAAGACTGCTCGTTGTGGCGTCGGGCATTCGTGAGACTTAGATCCAATTCGTACCCGAGCTCAATCGCTGACCTTGACAGATTTGTGAGACATTGTTCTATCTCGTTTCTAGAATTAATAAAATGATTAGAAACAATTGCATTCAATAGATAAACCTAAAATACAAGTGCGTGTAACAAACACTAAAAAGATTATTTTCGAGTATAGTCTCGTAAAGTTGTTGCCAATGAAACGCCGGAGATGAAAACCGATCTAACCACCCGTTAAGGGTACAGTTATCACAGAGGTCAAGTTTATCTTCTCTACCTTAAGATAATCAATACAATCAATATTTTTGCGAGTTATGCTCGCGCTCATGCAAGAGCCCAGGCGAAGACGAGCTAAGGGTGTCGCCGTCGACGGATACGTCTGGGAGGACATCATCACAATCAACCACAGAACTTACTTCTTCAAAGTTGTCCCTTTCATCGACTCGACGCCATTTCCAGCGTTGCCCAGTGTACCCTGCATGTATTTGCGGGTAATACTGATCATCTCCTCAGCATATTTGCCCATTTTGGCAATGGAGGCTTTGGCTTCTTCTGTACACGCGTAGATTATGGCCACGTGGTTGCTGGCGATTGTTCGAGCCGTTCTGCGTTCCTCGTCACACATGGCTGCAAAATCGTCACAAATATTTTTCCTATAATTTATACAAATTCAAATTCATTTACATATTTTCAGTACTATAGAAAATACACTTTGAAAAGTCAATAGTCTAATAACATTAGGCACTCTAAACTCGTCCATGAAGATTCTCTAAATGTAAACAGCAGCCCATCTCCACCGACGAGTTGCTGGTTCCAAATGCAAGAGAAGAACCAGCAAGAATCTCAAGGGCAGCTCTTTTGGATCTCAGGTACCTACAGGTAACCACTACCGTAGTGGTGGTCGTGGATATTGCCAAAGCAATTCTTATTGTGGTTGTCGTGAAGATCGCGGGCTCATTAGGCAAATATTTTGTTGCTGACTGTCGGCTACATGATTCTGACCTGGTATTGGATGCAAAATAAGCGGTCAACTTAGCACACGTTCTTTCGCTGAATGAGTCTGCAAGCAAACCTCGTAGCTACAATGACCGTGAACCACTCGATTTTGCTTTGTATGGACATTGTCAATCCATTCTAAGAATAATAATAGTTTCAAGTTAATCAAACATCCTAGAGAGCTAATACTTATAAAATTTTAATACGAGTATGAACGAGTTTCCCGACAAAGCATCTTTTCATTAAGTTCATAGATCATTTTACTTGACAGGTAGGCAAGTGATCTATCTGCTGTCCCAAAGACAGTTAAAAGTAAACCAAGGGAATACTCTTCTAGAATGACGAAGGAAAATTCAAGTATACTCAGTGACAATATAATATGTAAATATTCTATACCTCTATTAAATGGATAAACAAATAACCATCACTTTTACCCTCATTATTCATCTGGGTATCATAGATCCTATATATATAAAGGGATCTATGATGTAACGTAACGGCTTTGCTGCAATCATTTATATGGTGGATGAGTTCTGTATTTAATATTTTCTCCAAGTCTTAATTAATTATAATAAAAACGAATGTTCGCGAATTCGGCAGTAATTCTACTAAAATTTCAAATACGATTGTAGCTTTGTCTGTCTGTTTATTATCTTTTTATAAGTAAAAAACTAAGTGAAGTTACCTGGATGAAAATTGCATATTGCAGAATGATGGTTATAAAGGCTATGTTTCCGCTAAAACACGAAGTTGCGAGCTAAAGGACTTTCTTCATTGAAAACGGTCTCAATTCTAAACCTTCGGAATGTTGATAATAAATAAGCCTAAAATCTCACATGGAATGTTCAGGTTGCTAGCCAAAGCGTTCATCTCAGTGTATATGGAATTCTTCTTCTTGACAGCTGCATTGATTTCCTCTTTGATCCTCTTCAGAAGCTTGCTGGTGAGCTGCTGGTATGCGTTCTGGATGTTTCTGTGGTACGTGTCCAGGAACGGGGCAATCACCGTATCCATGTATCTGGTTATCTCGCTGGAAAATACTTAAATTCTAGGAAATTGGATTAAATGGAATTGGCCTAAGGTTTTCCCTGTATGATATGATCGGCGACTTCTCTGGTGTTACAGATATCCTTGAGCAGGGATGAATATCTAATGGCTCGGCTTCTTTGCTACTTTTAAACACAAAAGGTCTAAACATGGACAATTTGAGTAGTTTAGTGTGGTCGAAAGGAACTTTTTCTTATTAAAGTCATCTGAACTTGGTTAATATAAGTTCAAATGCAAAGTTCAAACCTGAGATGGCATTTTAGTGTATTTATTGTTGTTACTACAAGTTGCTAAATATTTTTTATTACCTTAAAAAAATGCCCAGAACCCTTTTTTTAGTGAATGCCTGCACCCTAAACGCTACCTAAGATTTTCCGTTGATATAAATCAATCAGCCATTTAGTTAGTTTAAATTACAACGTCTCCCACCAAGACCATTGCGGTGTAAAATTCCTGAAAGTATCTCTCATCATCGTCGTTGCATATTTCAGCGCCCAAAACGTGACGAGGAACTGAAGAATCCATCCCCGGATGTTGTGTCATACAGTTCTTTCTTTTAGAATTACATAGAGGACATCTAGTCCAGTAGGTACCTATTAACCAAGACTGGGGCGGTCCTTTGCCGTCGCGTC
The DNA here is from genome assembly GCA_963855545.1 of Ethmia dodecea. NCBI lineage: Eukaryota > Metazoa > Arthropoda > Insecta > Lepidoptera > Depressariidae > Ethmia > Ethmia dodecea. The sequence goes on from OY979457.1 coordinate 2,543,081, forward strand.
TGGGTCACGTTGATAGTCCACCTGTTCCTGAGAGAGGCGACGTGCTTTGACAGTTCCACAGGGAGATGCTGCCATGGCGGGATTTCGAAACAGAAGCCACCGTCTTGTCGCAGATTGTTGTTGCGATCCTGTAGAGAAACAGACTGTTAGCAAAGATTTAGATTGATAGACTGGCTGATACCGAAAATCTGTGGTGTTGTAGCGTGTATCGAAACTAGGGTCATCTCTTTTCTTCAACAGTAGTTCAAGGGAGCACCAAGTGAGTAAACTCTTTATAAGATAGAAACATATTGACTCGGTCACATTATGGTAAGGATCTCTGCTGTTTACGAGTCTTAATGTTGTCCTGTCAATTGACTGGTCTGACTTAGTGGATCATCAAGCAAAATCCATATATGATTGAATATTCATTGAGTTGACCATTATAAAAATACTCATAAAAGGTGTGAAAATATCAATGTAAAATTGCCTTTCCCTTGAGGAGTCGTGGCATAGCAACGCATACTGGACAGACATGTTTATTACATTCTCAAAAGCGCTTTTATCAATATAAAAATCTAAACATCCGGCCTTACTCTGCAATTGGCAGATGTGCCACCATTGCTCTCACATCTGATTATCAAGAACAAAAACACTATAATTATTTCGTTTCGAAAAGCAAACATGACTACACTCCCAAAATCAGCTTTAATCCTTCTCGAGTACTATAAAATCTAATATATGTAATACTTTATCAAGGACCGAATCTAGTAGAATAGAAAGCCTAGCTATGAAGCGTTCTAACTACTCGGTCTAATTTTTAACCTTTTTTCGGCATAGGAGTCTGCCGCCGCTAGTTTAGGCGCAAACAAAAATGAATTTAAACTACAATGATACATATTTAAATATGACCCTCGGTTTCGAATCCTAGTGAGTTAATATTTATCCCAGAATTAAATTCTGTATGTGTTGTTAGTGGAGAAGTGGATACCTATTTCCAGAGATGGAATTTTTGTGCCGGCCCCTCGGATAAAATATGACTTACTGAGTCATCGGTTGTGCATTTTATTTTCGATCTTTTTCAATACTATCAGGGTACCTAACTCAATTTCGCTAAAGACTCAAGTCTTCCTGTGGGTGTATCAGTCGAGATTTCTGTGGTCGAGTAGCCACGTAAGCTTTCAAAAAGTGGCTTCTCGACCATTAGCCGAGATTTCTGTGTTCGAGTAGCCACCTAAGCATTCAACAAGTGGCTTCTCGACCATTGGCCGAGTTTTCAGTGGTCGAGTAGCCACCTAAGCCGTATTGGTATGGAGCAGATCAAATAGTAGTAGCGCTATATGATGATAATAGCCCAGACTCGGTGACCAAGCATTCCAAGCGAGCATTTTTACAGTACTGTACCATCATGTACCAATGAGTTTTTCAAAAACTTACGTACATATTTATCACTAGCTTCGACGGTGAAGGAAAACATCGTGAGGAAACCCGCAGGTCTCACAATTAATTCTGAGACATGTGTAAACAGACCCGGTCCGGCGATGGGCTCACCACCTATCACGTTTAGGGGTCCAATATATCTCCTGAAATGTGGGTATATCCAGTAATAGAATACCTCTGCCTACCCCCTCGGGGATAAAAAAAGGCGTGAGATTATATTATTATTATTATTATATGTACCATCAATTTACCTCATTTTCTAGTCCCTTTTGCTGTTTGAAATTTTATTTAATTTCAGTGGCGATCCTAGATTCTTCTCTGCGTAATCGTCAATCAGCAATTAATTTTAGTAATAACAAGTTTCAGTGAAACATAACAAACGACTTGTAGAGTTAGTATAGTCGCGACTTTGTGACAGACCTACTTATACAACGCGTAACAGAATAAGCGCAATTCCTCATACACCCCAAGAACTAATTATATTAATAGAAGTAGTAATAATATACTGTATTTAAATTAATATTTAAAAATAGTCGTACTTTAGTCTTGTCTAACCAAATTTCTGAAATAAAGAGCAATAAAAGTGCGGTGTCCATAGGTAGGTAGCCCTAAATTCAGTTATGCTAATCATTTTTCGTCAAATTACACATAATTAAAAATAGCTAAAATCGATTAAGTAGTCGATACTGAACAAACTAATTAAATAACAACAAAAAAATACAATTTAATATTGTCGTGAGACTACAATACCGCTCTTCTATTAAAAATATCCTAGTTTATAATTACTTGAGTTTTTTCTTGGGGCATTTGGAACCAGCAACTCGTCGGTGGAGAGAGACTGCTGTTTACAGTCAGCCAATATCCATTGACGAGTTAAGAATCCCTTGTTACTAAACTATTCACGTTTCAAACTGTACTTAATTCTATCTACACAAATTCATAAAATTAAAAGAGCAGTGATAGCCTTAGGGTTAAAGAGCCGGCCGAAAATCAGTGAGGCTCGGGTTCGAATCCTGGCATGTACCTATGAGTTTTTCAAAAAACTTACGTACGTCATATTTATCACTAGCTCGACGGTGAAGGAAAACATCGTAAGGAAACCCGCAGGTCTCACAATGAATTCTGAGACATGTGTAAATAGACCCGGGGATCGATTTTTGAATCTCACCAAGTGACTAATTCTCACGGATGTGAGTGATTTCCGAAAGTTCGTATTTTTGAAACTCATCGGTGACTTACATTTGTCATACCTATGATATCGATTTACGAGTACCCCTACCCACTCGTAATTGAAATCACCATGTGATTGTTTTTGACAGTTAACGTATGTGACATCTGCCAAAAGTGCCAAAGTATGTTTTTCGGAAGAATTAGCAGCGGGGCTCGATTGTGATATTTCGTGATTGCGACGATTTATTGGAAATATAAAAAACCTCTCAATTAAATAAAACAATATCCAAGTTATAAGTAAATACAATTATTAAGTTAAATATACTTGTAGACCATATGCCACTAACAAATGTACATACCTTTTCTTATAAATTGTAAAATCTGTGTTATGTTCTCTTTATTCGTCCTTTTCTAGTGAATTTTTCAATTCAAAACTTTAATTTTCGTTTACATGACATTGACAGATACGCTACGTTTTACGATTGACCAATTTGATGAATCTTTTTTAAGTTATGGTATGACAAAATAAAAACCGATATCAAGGGCAACACTATAACATCTGCGTAAAAAGGAACGTAACGGGAAGATTGTCTCTGACTGACATTGTAAAATTTCTGCATGTTGGTAAACATCGTGTGACTTTCAAAAATACGGCTTTTGGAAAATGGTGACATAAATGTCATCGGTGATCATTTTAGTCACCGGTGATTTAGATATCACCAGTGAGATTCAAAAATCGCACTCCTGGTCCGGCGATGGGCTCACCACCTATCACGTTTAGGGGTCCAATATATCTCGTGAAATGTGGGTATATCCAGTAATGGAATACCTCTGCCTACCCCCTCGGGGATCAAAGGCGTGAGATTATTTATTAATTTTATTTATTTTTTATAAAATTTGATTAGATTTATTACTTGTTGTCGCTGTAACTGACACATGTAGCAAAATATTCTTTATCTCCGCGGGTCATGTGTCTTGTGTCGCGGTCTCTCGCGACATACGACGTGTTTGTAGTTCCCCTTATTACATTGAAATTCGTGAACAATTCTGACTCAAAGGGCCGGAATAGGGTAGCTTTGCAACAGACAAGGCTGTCATCTGGACAATAAAGGTACACCTTTGAGGTTCTGTACAACCCTAGCCATCCCGAGGCATAGATGTCTGTTGTACTTTTATTTGTCAGACAACGGTTACGGTACAAATAGTTACATTTCTGGGAACTGCTATTGTTGGATAAAGAAATAATTTCATTGTAATAACATTCGTAGAGCAGTGGTTAAAGAGCCCGCTTCTCATTCGTGAGGTTAAGGTTCGAATTTTGGCGAGGGTATGTACCAATGAATTTTCAAAAATTACGTACATATTTACAGGGTCGGGGTCGTGGGGTCGGCGCATTATGTTTCTCCTTCCATTTAAATCTATCACACGTCTTATTCACTTTCTTCTTGCACATGTAATCCTTCACACAATCCATCCATCTTTTTTTTTTGGTCTACCCCTCTTAATACAACCTTTCACATACCAAGCACTCGCCTTACAACATTACTCTCATCCCTCCTCATTATATATCCGTCTCCCTCCCTCGTAATAAAATTGAACACCATACTCAAATACCGGCAGATTATCATAAAATATCTGTTTACCCTTTCACATTTCTGCTACCTAAAACTACTCAGCCTGTCTCTGAGGATTTTCACTTTATTCATGCATTTGAGTTGCGAAAATCTCAGACGGCTAGCTTATGAATACGGCTCCGCCTTCAGGGGTTTCCATTCATATAGCTTATGATTTCAGGAGCATACGTAATGTTGAGACTTAGAGGCGGGAAGTACTTGCTTTTCTCGAGATGTTTACCTTTTAAAATCGGCTCTGAGAAGCTAAGGGATGACGAAGACGCAAGTACTACGTATGATTATCGTTGCCTGCTCAGTCGTATCAATTACACTGAATAATAAACTGTGACGTAATTTATAGTGCCTATTTAACTGTTTCCCTTTTTTGATTGTTTTGTTAATTTTAGGGTTTGGTTCCCTTTTGTACTACCCGTGCAAATAAAGAATGGGATTGAAAATAGCGGCTCATTGAGTCTGTACCGTCTGCATACTACGCAACGAAATAAAGTTTTATTTATCTAAATAAATAAATAAATAATTTATTTATTTAGTTAAATAAAACTTTATTTCGTTGCGTAGTATGCGGTACAGACTCAATGAGCCGCTATTTTCAATCCCATTCTTTATTTGCACGGGTAGTACTAAGCATCCGCTGTCCGTCCGTAAATTTGTCTACCTGTCTGTGGGCTGAACCTCATCAACCGTAACAGATAAACAATTGTACGGTACGTGTGCGAATGCGACTCGCACTTAGCCGGTTTTTTTGCGGCTTTCCGCATTCTTTATCAGATCACATCTACCCACCTTGTGCTTGTGGATGCAAGTACTACTCTCCCAAGCATCTTTTAAAATTTTTGAAATAACTCTTATCTTTGCTGACCGAGTCCAAGCTTAATTAATTACTTTCCTATGTTTTTGTACCTACTGTTTTTATTCCTGTGAAATTGCAAGATTCCACCCAAACAAACATATATTTCAAATTAAATAAAAGCTTGTAAAAAATCTACTTTGACAATGTCAGCAATAGTAGTAATCGGTATCTATAAAAATGCTTCATGTTTCCCTAGACAATCCAGCTTAATTAATCACTAAAACTATTACAGCTAAGATGGTACTAAAGAGAAGAACAAACTTAGAAACTTTTAAAAAACTTAAAACACTGCTCGATGGTAGACGATGAAAAAAATTTAATTAAGTATGTAATTAATTCAGGTGGCGTCCAAGACGGAGATAGCTGGCACTTAGAGAAAAAAAAACAGCGCCGAGGGCTCAGCGAACGTGCCCGCTTCTCTTGACGCTGGTACAGAAATACCACCTTCTTACAAGCCTTTCTTTTAACCTGCAATGTGTGTTTGTTAGGTAGCTATCTTGCAACTCAATTTTGAAAAAATATTTTTAACCGATTGAGCTGCAATGTTATATAAACGTTTAGTTTGGATGACAACGCACGGATAGCTGTGTGACCTCATTCTAAATCCAAAATGGCGGAACACCCAAGATGGCGGACTAGTTATTGTTTATGCACTCCTGCAATATGGGTATCAATTATAAGGGCTTGCTGGGAATAACTCGAAAAATAAAGTGACGTCACTCTAAATCAAATATGGCTGACGCTATTAAGTAAACGCTTATTTTTAAAAAGCTAATGTACCTACTTTTAATTTATCTATGGTTTCGTACCGAAGTGGTAAAAAAAAACTGTTATGGTACCGCTCTGCCTGTATGTCTATCTATCACATAATATATGCATTTATGCAACAGCTACTAACGCCATTTTAAACTATTTTCTAAAGCTAAGTTGAGTTTTGGAATAGTTTGAAATGATTCTTATATTAAGTTATTATGTATTACAAATACATATATCTACAAGTATAGTCAAACATTATACCTACTTACAAAGATAGTTTTAAGATAGGGGGTTCGAAACTTTCAAGAGAGTGTACTGGGGCAAAAGGGGTCATCTGAAAGGCTTAATTTGTATATTACAAAATATATTTAAATACTTACATTTGATTTGATGCCGCATAGTCTTCGAATTATGGTGACACAAAGCATTTCTTGAAATTTTGTATTTTAGAATCAGAAAATATTAGTTAGGTATACCTACCTATTTTCTATTCTACACTCTTTTCAACATTTTCTTGAAGCAAACACAAAACACCCAACCTAGGGCCAGATGCAATGAAAATATTTCTCTACCTTGAATTTCAAGTGAAATTTAGCATACAAAATATTTACAAAGGAAGTTAGGCAAAGCGAACCTTACGACTTAGGCGGAAAGTTTAGTTTGGTGTAGCTAGGTAGAGAGCGATGTTGATTGTGGATTTGTGTAAGAGGTATTACCTCATATCCTTTCTTTCTATTGGTAAGTTTGTTGGACATTTTTATTTTTATTTTTTTCATAAGTAAGAGAAGTGGGCAAACAAGCAGACGGGTCACCTGATGGTAAGTGACTACCGTCGCCCATGGACAGCTGCAACTGGAGAGTCACAACTGCGTTGCCGGCCTTTGAGGTGGGAGTAGGGGGAGGGGGGGGGGGCTCCGGTTACTTCACTCAACGAAACGCAAAGCATTGCTTTACGCATTAAAGATTCCATTCCATTAAAAGAAGACATCAATATAAAACTTTAAAGAAGGCATAGTAAAGTTCTAATCGATCCGTTAGTCACTCAGTTTCTCCTTTTGCAGATATAGATGTTCACAAATAATTTTGCCTATTTTTTTTGTTTCTTCGACGGCGTCGTTGCCATCCTAAATGGGTCCCAGACACAGAATATGTAATAGTACTAACGTGTCTAATCTAATGACGATTGAACTATTGTTAAAGATTTCGCCATGCAGCAATGAAACCAGCCAGGAAATTACAGAAAAAAAAGTTACTGCATTCCTACATCAATGCAGCTTTCGAGACACGATAGAGCGAGAGGTGAAATGATCCAAGAGATGCGAAATGAGGCGCATGACACGGCTCCTGGGCTATCTATGTGTATTCGTATGTGTGCTAGTGTTCAGCATCATTCTGTAAGAGCACTATGGACGTTAATAATGTTCATAGCAAGAACGTATTTCAAAATATACTCGTATATTCTAAAGTTGGGGTATCTAAAGATATTTTCAAGGATATAATATATTACACCCATAGATCTGAGGCTTTTTTATTTACTTCCCGAGGTGCGTATACTATTTTTCTTATCGACGGAGGTGGAATGCGTCAACTTTGTTTAAGGGATCAAAAATAAGATAAAAAAGGGGTATTGTATATAATATACCTAGGCAGATTTTGCAATAACCGTGAACTTACTTAAATTCATAAATTTGTTGGACATACACAATTCACACAGGGTTATTTAGTCCCATACTAGGAGAAACTTATTCTATAGATGATAAACAATTAATATAGTCCCCTCAATACCTAAGTATAAACAAGCGTACAAAACAAAAAATCATATTCATGCAGACAAATACAAAAAAACGGTCTAACTGTTCGCGGTAATCGAACGAGCGGCACAGAATAGAAGGTATCAATCCATTTGGTCTTACCTGAAACAAACCAAATTCTGAGGTTACCATGTATTACCTAGGGTGGCCAACCGTCCTGTTTTCCCAGGACATGTCCTAGTTTCTATAGTGTCCTGGATAGTTTTTAAGCAGCATTCTTGGTTTTTGAAGCGCCATGACAACGTTATATATTTTAAAATTCGCGGGCCACTGACAATTCTTACATTAAGGACGCCTTCACGGCTCGCAAGAGTTGCAAGTGTTCGCGCTGCTTCGCTGTCGTGCTGTTTTAAAGGCGCAACGTGCAACTCAGTGATATATATTTCTATTACCTACTGCTTCCTGTATTTAAAAACTGAGTTATCCTGGATTGACCAACTTCAAATCCTTTTTTTTAATTGAGGTTGGCAACCCTAACTTATTAGAAAGATATACAAAATTCCGCCACGTACATGCATAAAGTAGACGCAGTTACCAGTTACAAATGGTACTCAAACCCTTCAAAACAGCACGCAGCCGTGTACGAAACCGTCCTCAGGGAAATAATAATTCCCGTTTTATTGGAAAACTCGTCCAACAAGATTTTTCCATACGAAGAAAGCAATTTATGTGATAACGTTCCGGCGAAATTGCTTTCTGGCCTTTCTTGCCTCTATTGAATTTATTGCCCGATTCAAACTGAGTGATATTTATTATACAACTACAGCCGCGTTATTCTTAGCTTCGGGGCACAGACGAACCAGCCTGTAGACACCTCAATAGAAAAAATATACTTAGTATGTAAATCAATTCTGCTAAAGTCAGCGGAGCGCCCTAAACCAAAGCGCTTTACTTTTCAATACTATGCAGTGTATTTCGTCAAGCCGCTTGTCAAGCGTTAGTGTTCCATGCTCGGACAATAATTACAATAGATATTCCTATTTACGTGACAGGACTTAAAATAATAATCGCTGATAAATCAGAATATACACAGGTACATACCAGCTTCTACTATGCGTGCACAACAACTGTTAAAAATACTCTAAATAGATAAAAACACCAAATATAATGTATTAACCTACATAGCAGAATTAGGGAATGTGAAAATATAAACGTATTTACAACTGAACTGGCATATGTGTGTAAAAATATCTCCTGCTTAAGTGAACTTTGTGTACCAGAATACCAGCCTAATTAGCTATTAAAATTGAAATGTAGTAAATCACATTTTAGCGAACCTATGTTCTTCATGAGAATAAAGTTCTTTAAACCTCAATATGAAACCAATAATTATGTTTACCCCGAAAAGGAATAGTACCTGTGACTTCTAACTCTAACTAAGCGATGATGCTTTGGAGGAGTTACTTAATCTATAGTTTAAAATTTTATATTGTATTTTTAATTATATTTCGGTCTAATAAATTACTCATAATAAATTTTAAAAAAAAAAACTAAGCGATAAAACACTATTCTTTATTCTGTACCGATAGGCCAATAAAATTGTGCATGTCAGGCGTTAGTCATTACAACGGCAATCGTCATCCCAAGTGCATAAAATTAGGTCCCAAAGTTTATGTACCTGCAAAGCTCAAGCTTGTCGAGAAAGTTTGCCGTAATTTGCGGGGTCTACTGTCTGTGTTATTCTTCGGTTGAAACAAAACGGGGTGGTCAAGATCATATCTTTGATATTATATCAGATTAGTTTGTCTAGAATTTGCAAAGCTGTGGCAGTTTTTGTTTGTATTAGAATTTCTTCCGGGTAAGATACTGACTAATCAATAGCTAGAGTATTCCCTTTTGCTAATTTAGAATTTAGATAGGTAGGTACAGTCAAGAGCACGTGGAGCTTGACACTTTGGACTTTGTAACGTTCTAGTTTGCTGATGTGCCTACCTAATTTGAACCTTCTCGTAACAGCGACTTTTTATAAGTAATTATCAGGGTATACTTTTAGTCCAATTATTCTAAATCTTTAAAAATCTATAATATAATAATAATATAATCTCACGCCTTTTATCCCCGAGGGGGTAGGCAGAGGTATTCCATTACTTGATATACCCACATTTCACGAGATATATTGGACCCCTAAACGTGATAGGTGGTGAGTCTGAGACCTGCGGGTTTCCTCACGATGTTTTTCCTTCACCGTCAAGCTAGTGATAAATATGTACGTAAGTTTTTGAAAAACTCATTGGTACATGCCAGGATTCGAACCCGTGCCTCACTGATTTTAGGCCGGCTCTTTAACCGTCCGGGCTATCACTGCTCTCTTAACCGTCCGGGCTATCACTGCTCTCTTAAAAATCTATATCTATTCAATTGAGTTAAAAAGGAACGAAATTATTATTATTATTATTGTGAGACACAACTCACACATGGTTATTCAGTCCCAATAGGCAGGGCCTGTACAGTCAACAAAGTTGTTAGGGTTACATGGCCAGTAACTAAGAATTAATTTTTCTGGGGAAGTCATAAATAAATCTTATTGATTAATGTTTATTTCGAAAGGTATCTTTGATCCCTATAATTTACCAAAAAAATACTATAAATACATTTAAGGCTTTAAGAGAAAAGTGAATCTTAATTTTTGGCCATGTAACACTAACAACTTTGTTGACTGTACTATTGGGTACTGAACAACTGATAAATATACTTAAGAAATATTAAACACCTAGACACGGAAACAACAGACATGTTCATGCACACAAATGTTGGCCCTGAGCGGGGATCGAACCCGCGACCTCTGACTCAGAAGGCAGGGTCATTACCCATTAAGCCCACAGGCCCGTAAGTACTTAGTATAACTCTGTAGTACGTAAGCTACGTTTATATGTTCGTATGTAGGTACTACTACTGATTATTTAAAATAACACTTAAAAGAGCAGTGATAGCCCTGACGGTTAAAGAGCCGGTCGAAAATCAGTGAGGCTCGGGTTCGAATCCTGGCATGTACCAATGAGTTTTTCACTTACGTACATATTTATCACTAGCTCGACGCGACGGTGAAGGAAAACATCGTGATGAAACACGAAGGTCTCAGAATTAATTCTGAGAAATGTGTAAATAGACCCGGTCCGGCGATGGGCTCACCACCTATCACGTTTAGGGGTCCAATATATCTCGTGAAATGTGGGTATATACAGTAATGGAATACCTCTGCCTACCCCCTCGGGGATAAAAGGCGTGAGATTATATTATATAATATTATTATATACACTTAAGAAGTATTCTAATATTTTTTTAGTGGTGTATTAGTGTACAATAAATATTTGTTAGGTACTTAATCCTATTTGCATGGGTCAATGAACAATATTTAGGATAATTATGAATGTACTAAGTAAAAAGCTTGTGGTAGGTATGAATTTATGAAAAGTGCGTATATCTATAAATGGAATACCTCTGCCTACCCCCTCGGAAACATAAGGCGTGAGAGAATTCAGTCGGTGGGTATATTTAACTGTAGTTGCGTAAAATATATAATTCATTAAAATTATTCAATGGTTTCTTCCACTCCCTGGAAGCCTGTTGAGTCGACTGAAACTGTAACCAAATTCTATACTAGCCTCTAGGCTTGCATCCAGAAATAGACTGTTATACTGACAACTATCGTTGAAAACGAGGAAAACGCTACAGGCTAAATAAATCAAACTGAAAACAATGGAATAAAAATAATATTGAATACGAGGATTCCAAAACCCATGCAGCATAAATCACAAAAGAAATCAATCACAAATGCAAAGCAAGAACCGACCAAAACTCGCGTCGCCACGAAAAAGAACCTAGAAAACGCGCCAATACACCACGTAGTGTTGTCTTTAAAAAAAGAAACAGGCAACGACTGCCGCCGCTTCAGCCTATATTTCATTCGAGAGCCAGCCCCCGCCGCAAACCCGATAAATCCACAGATTTCTATTACAGATAACGCCCTGATTCTTTCCGGATATTTAATTTTATGTCCGTTGTGCAAGTCGCGATTCTTATTTTAAATTTTTAAATCGGCAAATAAGATTGCTTGGTATTTTTTTTATTTGGAATGGAAAAGAGTTTTAAGGCTGGGTGGGCCGGCAGAGGCCGATTTTTGTGATTTTTAAAATCATCTGAGACATAGAAAATAGTGTTTGAAATTCTGAAAAAAAGATATATATAACTTAAGGACATACTCTAGTCAAAGTTGCATTCGGTTACACGATTTGATGAACTTTACTCGATAGAAAAAAATCTCAAAGTTACCCCTTTTTGTTTTGTTTTTTCTATGTCATGACTGAACTACTGATATTTTACATTTATTTTTTGTACTAGATTAAAGATACGAAATATTTCTAGACAAATTCGCAGAGTTTGACTTTATAAAATGATTTTTATAAACACTATGTTGAAAAAACGACAAAATGCACGAGCGCGGAGGCTTAGCTGCAGTGTTGCCAACTTAGCTACTTTATAGCTAGATCTAGCTATTTTTGAGTATCAGGCAGCTACAATTTTCAAAATCTTGTAGCTAAATTTTTTAGCTACTTTTTCTAGCTACTTTTACTCTTTTACAAGATGTGAGTACTTTCGAGACTTTATAGTAGGGTATCGGTCCTTAAATTGTTCCTAAACGTGGCTGGCTTATGTATTTTATTACTAATACCTGGATAAATGAAGGGGATAAACATATTTCTTCGTTTAAAACTTATATTGCGTTCTGCTTTGTCTTATTTTATAAATTTAAAATTATTGCTCGCTGTTTTAATAAACTGAAAATTTATTTACCTATGAAAAAATACACGTGATCTGCTTATTTTACCTAGTTTAAAGTGTTAGCTACTTCTAGCTACTTTTTTGTGTCAACAAATTGGGCAATCTGGCTACTTTTCGCAAGATGTCTAGCTACATAGTAAGGGTAGCAGTTGGCAACACTGCTTAGCTGGCGTGTTCAGTCGCGCGCTGGCGCTTACGGATGACGGACCTGTGTCAATTTTTTCCGTGACAATTTTTTGCACCAATCAATCAGTTTTGACGAATTGATATATATGTTGCAAGTTATCCATAATGGGTAATAAACAACGAAAGCGAAAAAAGGCGTTTACCACTATAAAATTAATAAATAAAAAGAATTCACTCAAAATACATGTGAAGAAGTAAGTAAATGTTTAATTTGTTATGTCATTTTCGACTTTGACACAATCACATTAAATTTCATTTTACTTCAATCTCATTTATAAATTCATAAAAAGATCATGCCATAGTATAAGAATATCAGTAGGTATAATTCAACTGAAATTAGGCAAGTAATCAAATAAATCGGAATATGAAGGTGGGTAAGGCCGTCAATTTTTAAAATCTGAAATATTGCATACATGTGTAAATCGCGTGAAAATGCAATATTATGATGACATGGTGCTGATCTGATGATAGAGCTGGAAGGTGGCCATAGGAACTTCGCAATGAAACGACACAACCTCATCGAGTTTAGGCTTCATCGAATCGTCATGACTAATTTGGAATACTATTTTGAGCTGAATACCGGAATATCTATCGCTGAACATAATTCCTCAAATTGAGAAAAGCCAATACCAGAAGCCACAATGCCAGTAGTGGCGGCTGTATTAAGATTAACTGGTCTTGATTGCATTCAAAACGAAATGTTTTAACATTAATGTTGTAAGTTGTTTTTAGGCACTTGTCTGACATGGCTGACGTGTCCGAAAACTCTGTCAGTAAATTGAATTCTGTCGATCCTGTCGACACTGTAAATCTTACGTAAGGATCACGTCATTTGAAATGATAACATTTATCTTCACATTTTTATGTGTATTTTGTCAGTCTATTAACTTTTCACTATGCTAACATCAAAAAATATATAGGTAACTAATATTAATCTAAAATATGTAATACTTACTATATTTGTTCAATGTTTCAGAGATACTGAAGAGGCGGAAGACTCACTTATCGTAAAGTATGCAAAGAAAATGAATTTCAACCTGTTTCGGGATGGCGAATTTTTGATATAAATTACATTTTACAGGAGTTACAAGAGAAAGCTCGTCATAAGGGTTTATTTATCTGCACCTTAGGAAAATTCCGTTTGATCAGTGAAAAACGACGAGGACTTTTATCAGTATTTCATTTTGAATGCAATATTTACAAAGAAATTTTGCACGATTAACTCTGAAGACCTAAACGATATAGATCAAGTTAATCTTAATACAGCCGCCACTATAGTTAGGGAGGCGAATAGGGGAATTTTCGGTAATACTCGAGCGTGGCAGTTTAAGATATGAGAGATACCTTAGACCTAATAGAACAACCTTGTCAAGTATTTAGCTCTATAAGTAGTGACACGCGCCTAGGATAGACGATCAGATTAGTAAAAAAAAATCGATAGTCTGAAATACTCAAGCGCGTCAGATTAAGATATTGGGGGTTGATTTTAGTGTTTTAAGACTAAATTTAACTAATCTGACGATAAGTCCTTGACGCCGCCAAGTTATAGGGTCGCGAACTTGTAAAAAAAAACGTTAATCCGGCATTCTCGAGCGCGATTTTTTTATTTTTTATTTTGAAGAATATAATCTAAAACTTACTAAAAATACAAAATCTGCCGGTTTCTGCATGACCGGAAGTGTGGAGGAGCCATTTCGTCTTCCGAAAAACGCGTTGCGGCATATAAGTCGCGAATGATACATTTTACACAAAAAAAGTTTAAATAAACAAAAAAGGTAATTTTATTTTACACAAAAAATGTCTCTTTACATTTTTGTCCAAAGTTAAAACTTTTTGACTTGAAGCATCATAAAAACTCAAACTCCCGGTTTTTTGAGTATATCTCGCTATTACTACTGATATATGAAATAACGATGATTAAATTATTGAACTTTTATTATATCTCAAATTTTTTTTTTCTAAAGCTTCTCGACAATTTTCGTGGACTCGGAAAAAGTTACGCGTATCTGTATACAAAAGTTTTATTAACATGTACCTACAGTTCCATGTATGTATATTATTCAATAGCCTGTTGATCCTCAAATTGTTTTTTGGACGTACCGTAACTCGTAAGCAAAACGAAGTGAAGAATTGAAGCAAAAAAGAGGAATTTGCCATAAACATGTAATACAGACTGAGCGCTTCGCGGAAATATGCCGTCCCACCAGTATTTTTCCTTTATTTCGCAACATTGATGGTGGGGAAAAAAGCGGTATAAGGGAATTTTCGGTACACCTTAATATATATATAATTCCCCGTTTTATCAAGGAGAAAGAAAGGAAAAAAATAAACCAAAAAACCTTTTTCGGTCAGATTAAGAGAACCCACCAACATTTTTGTCAGATTAAGAAAATATGCTTTCAGGATACCAAGATAAACCTCCCCTATGAAAATCTGACGCGCTCGAGTATTGCAAAAGAACTATTTTTTTTTGCATTTTCAAACATTCATCGTAACTTATCGTCACGCCCAAATCGTCAGTTTTTTTAAAGGGAGCTTCCTTGGGGCCTACTTAACACCCCCTCCGAAAATCTGACGCGCTCGAGAAAAATTTTTTTTTTGCATTTTTGACTGCTTTATATGCCTACCCCCACCACGCAAACCGGCAGATTAGTATACCGTTGTTATTAGAGGCACTTGGGGCATACGTAGTATGAATATCTGACGCGCTCGAGAATGCCCAAGTAACTGTTTTTTTTTACATTTTTGAAAAACCGTACACGCCAAACCCACCGCTAAAATGGTTTTTACCATATTAGCTTTTCTTTTCGAAATTATTTTATCTTTCGATTTTGATAGGTCTCGACGGCGCCGTTGAATTACGCCATTTAGCTACCTCGCCTCCCTAACTACTACTGGCATTGTGGCTTCCGGTATTGGCTTTTCTCAATTTGAGGAATTATGTTCAGCGATGGATATTCCGGTATTCAGCTCAAAATACTATTCCAAATTTGAAGATGAATTATTTTTAAAAATGGAAAAAGACGGGTCATGGTGCGCTAGATCTTACGGCACCAACTTTTTCATCGCATTTCAATCTTTTTCGTCATCATGGATACGTTAAAAATTCGAGTAATTGTGGAATATGAGTACCGTCGTGGCAGCAACGCGGCACAACATCATCGGCATCGGCACGCAACATCAACGACGTTTACGGAGCTGACACTACACACCAACGCACCACCTGTTATTGGTTTGTTGCCTCCCGTCCAGCTGATTTCTTTAAGAAGGGCATCAATAAAGTGCCACTGCGTTGGCAAAGATGCATTAATTGCATAGGTGATTGATTACTTCAATTAATACAAATAAAAATACATGAAAAAAATTAAATAATAAAATGGCAATTTCATTGGTAAAGACCTAATATTTACCGATGTCAAACAGAATTTTCGATTTTTGATTTTTGTCACCATGATGTATACCTACACATTATAGTTATAATAATTACATAAACCAACAAAATAAAAACAGAGAAGTTACTTCATTTATTTACGTAACTCTTAATTTATTACTATATTATAAACAAAGTTTGATAATATATAAAATGCATTTCTAGTCAAATAAAATTAACCTACTGCTAATTTCTATACTATGTCGCTGGCGGGGTCATGCGAGTTCACTGCCGCTGCGTCCGATCTAACAATTTTGCGCGCGACCCGTGACAGCGCTAAATACCTACTGCTGCAGGAATACCTGGCCTTAATGTAATTTCCACAATAATTTATATTTGAATTTATTTTAATATTGTCGCCATTTTAGGTGAAAGAAACTTATTTAGCTGCAATGAAGTTGGTTCAACTTTTGTCGAGTTGCGATGCCCGAACTATTGCAGACACACACACAAAGACAAAGAGACAATAGTATGTATACTTTTTTTCACCTCGACGGAATCGGAAAGCGGCAACTTCGTTTATCGCAGCGGGCTAAAAGTTGCCGCTTGCCCCCCTATTATTTTGAAAAGAGATAGATATTTTAGAAAGAGATATCATTATGCTGGTGTGAATTCAAAGAGATTTAAATATAATAGGGCATAGAGGGGACAAAGCGAGGAAAATTTGAAGTCAAAAGTTATTCCAAGTGGAATAATTCTAGTACAATTTCGACCGAATGACAGCTCGCGTTCATACTAACTGACATGACAAGAACATGACGCTTAGGCTTCAAAGTTTTGTATGAAAATATTCCCAATGCCCCCTCTATGCCCTATTATATTTAAATCTCTTTGTGTGAATTACACTCGCATAGCAAAATGTTTTGACAAATGTTGACGGGCCTGGGTCTCAGTTGGTAGTAACCCTGACTACAGCATCGGAGGTTGTTGGTTCGATCCCCGACCGGTGCCAACATTTTTGTGCATGAACGTGTCTGTTGGCTTCGTGTCTGGGTGTTTAATATTTATTTAAGTATATTTATCAGCAGTTCAATACCCATAGTACAGGCTCTGCTTAGTGTGTAAATTTATGATTATTATAAGTAAATCAACCTAAAATAGGTATAATCCACATAAGAATTTGTAAAGGGGTATGGTATTGTTTCCTCCCGTTGTTTTCATTTCATCGGACTGTACACCAGAGAGGGGATTATCGACTTTATTTGTAGCATCCTCGTGATAGTTGTTATCCAGTTTTATATTGGTTTGCTTGTTCACTGCAGTTACGAGATGTCGAAGAAATTACTTCATGAGATACGTTTTATATAAAGAACATATTGCAGCGGCGTTGAGTGGGAATTTCGAAAAACTTATTGTAAACCCTTAAATATTTATAATAATATAATCTCACGCCTTTTATCCCCGAGGGGGTAGGCAGAGCTATTCCATTACTGGATACACCCACATTTCACGAGATATATTGGACCTCTAAACGTGATAGGTGGTGAGCCCGTCGCCGGACCGGGTCTGTTTACACATGTCTCAGAATTAATTCTGAGACCTGCGGGTTTCCTCACGATGTTTTCCTTCACCGTCGAGCTAGTGATAAATATGTACGTAAGTTTTTGAAAAACTCATTGGTACATGCCAGGATTCGAACCCAAGCCTCACTGATTTTCGGCCGGCCTATCACTGTACTTCATGTACCTACCAAGATAATGTATAGGTACATGGCGAACTTAATGACTAAAGGCATTAAGTTCATGTCTCTGTTTATTATTACTCTGTTATTCGCGAATTGTCTAAAACTATTTTCAATTTTCGACAAATAATCTTTTAGAATAACAAAGAATTAATGTGACAGAAAATTAAATAAAAAGGGAGTCCTTAAAATAAATGAACGTGTACCTAATTTATTACGTAAGCCCAAACAAACAAAACAATGGTGGTAGAGGAATGGTAGCAGACAAATTATAATTCCGAGCCGACTAATTAACATTAGTAGGGCTTAAAAAATTAATGAGTCACCTGGCCCCATTCCAATTTTTCCCGACAACATTTTTTAAGATGCCCGTGAAATTAATTGGAGCCTGAATGACTTACTTGTAATGCGGGGTGACCATGAGGTAGGATTAGCAACGGAATTTCCCAGAAGTAAGTGAAATTGTGTGATAGAGTAAGGAATGGGGATATACGAGAGAAGTGTGGTTTGAAAGAAGATGTAGTGACAATGATAGAGAAGGGTATGTTACGCTGGTTTGGTCATTTAGAACGTATGGATGAAAGAAGAGTAACAAAAGAGATTTATGGTGCGAATGTTGAAGGATGCAAGGCAAGAGGACGCTCCAGAAGGACGTTCACGGATCAAATCTGTGGGAAGAAGCCGTGAGCTGTATGTATGTATGTTTAATTCCTAACAAATATTCTTTTATAGACACACCTGTATGACAATTAGGCTGAAAACCCCAAATGGGAAATAGGAGTGAGAATATGTAACTAGGAAAAAAAACACCCGTGAAAAGTCGGTTTTTTGTCAGAATGCCTAACGCATTTATAATTTTTATTTCATTTAGATTTTTCCTGAAATTTTATTGTTAATAAAAAAAATTGTAAGTACGTTAAAATTTAAAAAATTGAGATATACAAATAGTACATTAAATTTTTGTATCTGAATAGATGAAACTGAGAGATTAGAAGTCATTAATTACGTGTCATTCCTTATTCTAAGATATTCTAAAATTCATTACCATAACCAAATAGAGCACACTTACCTTCCTCTTCAGATCTATACATGAAAAAAGTCCTATAAATCCCCGCATTTAGAGACCCAATAGCAGGGGGAAGAGGGTGCAGCAAATATAATTAGTACCTCCTTTCCCCCAATCGGTTGGAAGTGCCTTTGTGAGTTCGTCCGTTCGATAAGGTGTTTTTGACCTTTGCCTGAAGCGTTAAAAGTTCCCTGCAGCCCTCCCAAGGGCCCAGCAATGTCGGATAGAAAAGATATTCCGTTATGCTAATCCAAAGGATACTTTCCAAGTCAAGAATCTGTGGTCTTATCGGTTTTAAGGAGTGAAAGGGGTGGATAAACTGATGGAAAAACTTTTGACAATGGAAGGATGCATATAGTTAAAGAGCTTCTGATCTGTATTATACGTTAATGTTTGTGCTATCTTGTATTAGTTTGTAGTTACATTTGATTTCGACTATGCAAATAAGTAACTTGCTGTTAATGTTAGTAGAAAACACATTCTTGTTGACACGTTTTATACATATAGAGAATTGAAAGAAAATATATTTTTTCATCACAATATTTTATTATTTCGGGGTTGGAACATCGAAACCCAGGAAAATTGTGTGTGTATAAATAATTATAAGAACCCGACTTATTTTTTTTAAATCAATTTGTGGGCTTCTTCATCACTTCCACAGTCCACTTCACCAAATGATATGTTCTGAAGCGAATGCTTGAAATGTTTTTATATATTACTACTTCACCGCTTCGGTTGAGGAAAAGAAGCAGGGCAAGAAACTTTTCAACACATTATTCTTTTAAACAATCAATACAATACATAAAAGTACTAAATTATATGGTTTTAGTGCTGTACTGAGCTTGAGAAAGTCCAATGTTCTATTAAATTGCTAAAAATTAGCATGTTCCTAACTCTGACTTTGTGGAAGGCAACACAACAAGAAGTTGATGGAAGACAATCCTTAAAATTGACTTACACGACAATCGCCTCTAATTACAAGGAACGCAACAACCCCTACCGCGCTCCCTGATTTTGTCACTTGCTAACGAGAAACTCAAACGGTAATTGCCTCAATATTTGTTTAGGCACGGCCGAATGGAGGTTGCTAGCTAATGACATTCTCTTTCCTTTTAATATTGAGCGTGAGTTCAGTTAAGCCAGGGATACACGTGTCGGCGACGTCGGGTGAAGTCGCACGACTCCGCCTCACTTTGCTACGGACGACATGACGAGATGCGTTAGGCGAAATCGGCCGGCTTTGCTTCACATGTCGCCGTCACATGTCGTGAGGCATTTGTCTCCTAGTGCATCCCTGGCTTAAAGGCTCACACAGACGCGTAGACGCGACCTTGTAAGTTGTAACTGTGTGACCGTAAAAACAAATCTCACTGTCATTGCTGTAATTGTATATAGCTAGTGAGAATAGGATTGTGCAATAGATTTCCTTTTCAAATGACTAAATTTTTATCATTTTAACATAGATAAAAGCAAAAAAGGAAGATACGGTACTATAACTTTTTTCTTTTTCGTACAGTCAAATACACTATTTTTTTAACTAAAAATGATGACGCCACAGTACAGTACCTACTCAGTATATTTTTAATAGTAAATTTTCGTTTCGGCTGATCAAAAAAGTAACTCATTTGACTGCCTAGTCAAATCAGTCAAGTACCCTATTGTACAGTATGGCCGTTTTAACTTGGCTTCTCTGAACATGGGATCACTCCCTGCGAAGCCTGCCTCCTTCTACTAAAAATCCTCCGACTAAAAAATGTTATTGCGCAGCCATTTGCGCAACTTCAGAGCTGCCAAGTTCAAACGACCGTACTAGACGTCTTATAATCTATACTGATATTATAAAAAGTAAACATTTGTATTTTTGTATGTTTGTTACGAATAAACTTAAAAACTACTGGACCGATTTAAAAATTCTTTCACCAATGGAAAGCTAGAAGATCCCTGAGTAACACAATAACAATATCACTTAGTATCATAGGCTTATTTTATTCCCGTATTCCCACGGGAATCGCGCAGAACCGCAAGTTATTTATAACTTTACATTATTTGTGCAGAGCATAATGATTTTGTACAATGTTTTCTCCCTAACATGATTGTTTTACTAGGAATTTCTTTTCAAATTTTTATAAATATTACCGTTCATTTGCAGTTTCGTAATAAACGGGAAACTTTATTTATAAGTCAGATAATTATTTTTTCTTACTTATTTCTGATGTTTCGGTGGTACCACCGGTTTGTCCGTATCCTTAGAATCTGTGAGAACGCGTAGTGACGCAGCGGGAATGTGGCGTTTCTCCGCCGCCATTGATAAAATTTTCGGGAGGCATGTATGCTTATGGAAGCTTCGTTTTTTATGTAAAATAGATGCTGCTTTCGTTTACGAGGAATATCGTAGCTCACCTTACTATATTTACCTCAACAGCTTTCCTAGACGTGGTATGATACTGGCTGTTCCCTGTGAGAGAAACATATAACATTTATTTACACACAAAATATACATTCATTAACAGTGATAGCCTTACGGTTAAAGAACCTGCTTCTCATGATGATAATCAGTGAGGCTCAGGTTCGAATCCTGGCATGTACCAATGAGTTTTTCAAAACTTACTAACATTCTCATCACTATAGCTCGACGGTGAAGGAAAACATCGTGAGGAAACCCGCAGGTCTCAGAATTAGTTCTAAGGAATGTGTAACAGACCCGGTCCGGCGATCACCTATCACGGTTAGGGGTCCAATATTCTCGTGAAAAATGGGTATTTCCGAAATGGAATACCTCTGCCTACCCCCTCGGAGATTAAAGACGTGAGATTATTTATTTTTATTATTTTATACATTTTTTTACAATAATTACAGATAAAAAATGTGCTCCAAAGAGGAACCATAATTATGTGGGACAGTGCCCAAAAGACTGGCCGCATTCCCTCTCTCTCTGGATAGCTAGGCTGATCCTTTGACAGAGATAGATTCTAGCCCTCTGTTACCTGATATTTCACACGACTTAGTCCCGTTCCCATGGGAAAATTATAGCAGTTACTCCCAGAAAAGTAAGCTTTCCATTGATGACAGAATGTTTGGAGTCGGTCCAGTGTTTTGAAGCCTATTTATTACAAACAATCATAAAAATACTAACATAGGCTGATGATGATGAATGAAACATACGTACAAATTTAACCTCTTTATAACATAACTAGCGGTTCTGCGTGGTTTCACCGTAGTTCCCGTTACCGTGGGAAGACGGAAACAAAATATAGCTTATGATACTAAGGGATATTGTAGCCTTCCTGTGGTGAAAGAATTTTTAAAATCGGTCTAGTAGTTTTTAAGTTTATTCGTTACAAACATTTAAAAATATAAGGAAACTCTTCACTTACTCTATAACATTAGTGTAGATGCGTGTAGACTTATACGGATATTATAGATATTTGTGAGTAAAAATGTACTTGTATGTTTTTAAAAATCGCTGCAACATACGTCACAAATATGGAGCAATAAATTATCTTCCAAAAATGGCGCCTAGTGTTAAGTTAATGCCAAGGCGAATTAATAACATTATTCACGCTTCTAATTCAGAAATTCGAGCGCCTTTGTCCACTGCCCTTTCAACGTCCATGGTTCAGTTATTGGCCTTTGCCTTTATTGTATTTTTATGGAAGTAGGGTTAACAGACAAAAGACTTTTTTATAGTGGACGGTAACGGGTTACTTAGAAAATAATAAAAATGCTCCCACCTTTGTCCCCGCGTAAGGCGGCAGAGATATTCCATTCTTGAAAATACCTACTTTTCTCCAGTATCTATATTTCAGGGTTCCGTACCCAAAGGGTAAAACGGGACCCTATTACTAAGACTCGGCTGTCCGTCCGTCTCTCATGAACCGTGATAGTTAGACAGTTGAAATTTTCGAAGATGCTGTATTTCTGTTCTAGTCAAATAAATAGAATCCCTTTATCTTCACCGAAGAGCCACAATAAGTAGGAGAGTAGGGAAGAAGTGTCGTACAATACAGACGCTTGAATGTTTTATTACATTACATAAATTTTATGCATTGTGTAAAAAAATGAAATGCCTCTATTAGTTTATAGGAAACACACAATAATCTTAAGGATATGGATCGGAATGTTGGGCCCTTAGGAAGGAGGATGAAAGGAGACTGCATGCAGCGGAGATGACAATGTTGAGGTGGATGTGTGGAGTGACAAGAATGGATAAAATTAGGAATGAGTACATAAGAGGAAGTCTGAAAGTAGCACTCGTGATGGAGAAGTTGAGAGGTAATCGTCTGTCTTGGTATGGTCATATAATGAGGACGGATGAAAGTAATGTTGTAAGGTAAGTGCTTGATATGAATGTGGAAGGTTATAGAAAGAGGGGTAGACCAAAGAAAAGATGGATGGATTGTGTGAAGGATGATATGTGCAAGATGAAAGTGAATTTAGATATGACGTATGATAGATCTGAATGGAAGGAAAAAACATACTGCGCCGACCCCAAATAATGGGAAAAAGGCAAGTCAATGATGATAACACAATAATCTTAAGGAAAAATATCTCCAAAATTCAGCAGCTAAATTCATTCATTTATCGCGGGCAGAGAACATTAAAACGTGAACGTTTGTGTCACAACTTACAACGCGATCTGTTTGAATAGCTGCTTAATTATCGTGAGTTTACTTAACTGCCAGAGAAAATTAACCCTTATTATTAATGAAGTAGGCATCTACTGGAAGTATATTTCTTTTAAGTATATTTGGATTCACACAAATCTGACCCGGTCCGGCGATGGGCTCACCACCTATCACGTTTAGGGGTCCAATATATCTCGTGAAATGTGGGTATATCCAGTATAGAATACCTCTACCTACCCCCTCGGGGATAAAAGGCGTGAGATTATATATTATATATATATAAATCTGACAGATTTTACTCTTGTCAAAAGATTTGTTTTATCACAAACGTCAGATTTTTTACTTGTGACAAATTTTTTGGCGCACAACTATAAATACTTTTAGATTTCAGTTCTCCCTATTTGATCACATAACTGTTCAAATAATTCAAATATTACACTAATAGTTCAAATTACCTCTACCTTAAACAGATTATACTATTCACATAATTAACACAATAATCCCCTTAAACATTTTATTCCGAAATCTTTTCAATTTTCCTCGGAATTTTCTGATAACAATGGCGCCCACCGGGGGCTAAAAGGGGTGGGGGGGATAAAAGATCAAAGCATATCTAACATAACAAATTCTCTCAGAATACTACCAAAATGGCAAACGAATCTGCGAAGACATCGTAAATTAAAACATTGTACGTAAAAAGTAGTCTTTGTACGAAATAAAGCAAATGCGAGCAGGAGTTTTAGTGTAATTAAACTTGTTACGGAATAGCTGAATACAGTAAAGCAAATGTTAACTGTTTTGCCAAATTCCTATGTGATAAAGTGATTAATTTCGTTAAAACAAAGACGATCCTGTAGCTTTTATGTCTATGCGATATCCAAATTTTAGGTAAGTTACAACTGTCGTTCTTGAAATGTAAGGAAATACCTTTGACATAGCTATTATAAATTGATGATACCGCTTTAGGAAAAAACGTAGAATCATATTAAATTTTGAAGATAATCAGTGAGGCTAGGGTTCGAATCCTGGCATGTACCAATGAGTTTATCAAAACTTACGTACATATTTATCACTAGCTCGACGGTGAAGGAAAACATCGTGAGGAAACCCGCAGGTCCCAGAATTAATTCTGAGACATTTGGAAGACCCGGTCCGGGGATGGGCTCACCACCTATCACGTTTAGGGGTCCAAAGAATATCTTATGAAAAGTGGGTATATCCAGAAATGGAATTTCTCTCCCTACCTCGGGGATAAAAGGCGTGAGATTTCTTATTATTTTTAGTCTGTGTTTGAAGTTCATACAAATAATATGCTTTTGTGCAAAACTCGTAGATGAGTGTTTGAATGACAATGATGTTCATTGTAAATTTTCTCTAGCACGGTACAGCAACATTTTTTTTTAAAAGTACCTTACTAAGCTGTTGTGGAGTTTCTTGCACTTTTTTTTATATTGTAAGACATTTGTAGTATCTGCAATGACATTCATTGCATGCGAGTCGCTTTTTCTGTCCCTATATCCCCATGTATGCTTAAATCTTTAAAACTACGCAACGGATTTTGATTCGTTTTTTTTAATAGATAGAGTGATTCAAGAGGAAGGTTTTAGTGTCAGCATTGCACCCGTGCGAAGCCGGGGTAGGTCACTAATTGATTTATAAATGAAGAAGTCAAGATTATTGACGTAAATTGATAAATTGAAGATGACCGTGTTCTGTCATCGTAATTCTTTTCATATTGTATTGTAATGTTCATTAGACTTTTGCTCGTGACTTGATACGTGGTTCCGGATCCAGAGTAATATTATATACTAGGTACTTTTGCGAAATGGAGTTTGTTTGTTTTCTAGACGGTTTAAGCGTAAAAATCTAACCAATCTAGATGAATTTCGGTATAGAGATAGATTGGACCTTAGAGAAGGCTACTGCTATACCCGAAAAAACACGCACAACAAACACATTCACTGGACACGATTAACTGCTAGTAGCTTTTATCTTTCGGTAGCCCAATGAAAGCAAACTGCGATTACGAGGAAAAACAGGCCAGTTTTCAACCGACTTCAAAAAAGGAGGAGGTTATTAATTCCACTGGTTTTTTATGTGTGTTACCTCAGAGCTTTCGTCTGGGTAAACCGATTTGGATGATTCTTTTTTTATTTGAAATTTGTGTGGTCACATTTCAATTTGGTCTATAGCTCTGACAATGGCATCTATGAGAAAACCATATAAGTTAAAGTCGGTTTATTACTCTTTAGAGTTTTATGTTGTTATCCCGGAACTCAACCGGAGCTTGGGAAAAGAACTAGTTGAATAATACTGTCTCAACTAACCTCGACGGCATCAAAGGAAATCGAACCAGACGTTCCCATGGAGCCTTCTTTCGCCCCCACATCACTCGAGCACAATTTATAGTGGCTCGGTTAATTTAAATGTAAAGTCGTGCCCGACGTGTCTTCCAACTAACCATTCCCCATTCCCATTTTAATTAAAATCTCTTTGTTAACTTGAATCTTTGTATCTTGTGCTTGAAGAGAAGCATAGAGCGTGCTGTAATTAAAACGCGCTTTGTGTCCCTACTTATTTATTATTAATGCAAACTCGGTTTGTCCTAGATATGCTAAGAATGATAGAGTGAAAAATATTGTGATTGAAAGATGATATAGTGACTAGGATAGCAAAAGGAATGCTGAGGTGGTTCGGTCATATTGAGGGACGAATGAAAGACGCTTAACTGATACGATCTTGATGAAATTTGACAGCACGGTAGTTTACATCTTGAAGGACATAGGTTAGATGTTATTCTGGAAAACATATAGTTCTATCCTCCTATAACCAGAAGTTCAGAAGGAAAGGAATCACGGACAAAACCGGTTGTTCGTCTGTGGGCGTTTGTAGTATTCCACAAGCCAATTTGGAAATTTTACTTAAATTACAAAAAATATATATATTATAGATATTAATGATGGGCTTACTCTTGACCATAGACTAGCCAGAAGGCAAAGACGGGGTCTACGATGGAACGAACTTTCCCAGGAGATGCCTGTTCACTCAAACGTAAGAGGTGGTTATATGAACTCGGAAAATTTATTAGGGATTAAACAGTTTAAAAAACTTAGTCTATTAGCAGATGAAGAATCTAGCGATATCAGGCAGACATTAAACTATGGACGAGTGGAGTTGGAATGCTCCTCCATAGAGAAAAGCGAAAATCCTCCGCCAGGCGTATTTGACCTGATGGGCGAATATGGAGGAGCGGAGGTGGAATGCTCCTACATCCTGAAAAGGGTAGATCTGCCGCCAGGCGAGATGATCGTGCCTTAGGACCGCGGTCCAACGGTTGATGTTGGACAGTTGTATTTATACTTACAAACTCATCAGAAAACTTCGATAGCGCTGTTTAAAACTCCGCCGTCTATTGGTGCGTTCTATTTAGTGTCGCTACAAAACCATTTTACATACTTTACACATCTTATCATTTCGCGTTTTTCAGGGCATGATCAACTGGTCATTGTGCGTAGAGAGCTTAGGCTCGTACTATAAGCGACTTACGAAGTATACCATTCTTATGTTAAATACTACTATATTTAATCGTTTATTCTTTTTGCGCCAAATCTACCAACCTTTACGATATAGTAAGAAACTGTGAAATCAACTTTGATCTTGCCCAATACTTTTATGTCTTCGCGAAAGAGATTCATAACTCGTAAATTCTCCGTGACATACGGAACACGGTTGGTTTATAGAAGAATGCAGCCGTAAAGTAACAGTGTTGCATGAAGCCAGCAGGCGTATTCACGGAGACTCGATACCGATTTCGTTCGATTCAGATCGAGTGAAAAAAGAACAATGGCAAAAGTCCATGTGTTCTGGGTACCCCACTTACACCTGCCCACGGAAGACGAAACCGTGTAAAATCGATAGTTCTTGGACAGACTAAGATAATATGTAATCATACCACATTTTTATAAGTTGAGGTTTAAAAGTTATTCGTTACCTAGTGAATTTTGTAGGTTATTATGAGATTTTAGGTACCAAAGACGTGTAAAGAAAAAGTTTCTCTAGGAAAGAAAATGATTTTCTTCCAACCTCTTTGTTAGAAAATAGCACTGCCTACCACATGCCATATAAGTTACTCTATGCCAGTGAATGATGGCTTGGGCAAAAAATATCGATACCTATATTAAAATATCGATATTTTTCCAAATAATAAATTAGCATATTATATATATCGTCGATATTTTTAATGGCGATATATCGACATTTATTTTACAGTATCGAATTCGTATCAATTTTAATATATTTTTAACACAATTCTGGTTTCGTGTTTCATTTCATGTTAGGTACTAGATACTTGCCGACTCAAGCATTTATAAAAATATACTATTTTCATCGTCCTTTTTTACGAATTTGGGAATATGTATATGTAGTAATAATAATGTAAAACTGACGATATATCGATATTTTTCACTCGATTTTTATCTATAGTATTTAGAAATGTCGATACGATAAATATCAATTTATTTTTTCACTTGGCCATCCCTAGTGAATGACAAGGTTGACGTGATGACACGACGTTCAATTTTACCACAACAACAAAAAAGTTTTTGTATTAATCAAAGACATTAAAATATAATAGCATAGAGGGGGCATTGGGAATATTTTCATATAAAACTTTGAAGCTCAAGCGTCATGTCCTTGTCATGTCAGTTAGTATGAACGCGAGCTGTCATTCGGTCGAAATTGTACTAGACTTATTCCACTTGGAATAACTTTTGGCTTCAAATAATCCTCGCTTTGTCCCCTTCATGCCTTACATTATATTTTAATCTCTTTGGTATTAATAGATTTCCCAATCGATCGATTCGTGTTTCTATGATATTTCTGTTTTATTTGACTCAATATTTTCAACTGCTAGATTAATTTAAAAATATGGAAAATTTCGACTTGTTATGAGTCAATATAACAAGCATAGTGTGATACCCCGTGGGTGTCTATTTCAGTGGGTACCAAAGCTGCCGATATTCTTTCCGAAGTCGAATCTATCGACTTTGGAAACTTTATTCTAGGCGTTTCTGACAGCCACGGAAAATTTTCCGAATCCTTATGTCACATATGACATTAGTTTTCAATACCAACATCAGCCCATCTCGAAAGTTTTCGATACCAACATCAGCCCATCTCGAAAGTGTTCGACATATTTTCCGATATCGAATATCGAAGCTCCCTGAATACGCCTGCCGGTCTGTCGATTGACAGGCATGGTGGCTTCTTTGGTAGTGACCCTGCATTGAGAGGCGCGGGTTCGTTAAAAAAATGGTGTTCAATTTCCAAACCATTCCAAAATATTATACAACATGTAACAGAATAAGAGCAATTCCTGAAATTAGTTTGTTCAGTATCGACTACTTAGTCGATTTCAGCTATTTTTAATATGTGTTAAATTTTTCAAAAAAATGAATTATCGTAGCTGAATTTAGTGCTTTCTATGGAAATCGTGCTATTATTAATCGATATTTAAGAAAATTGGTTAGACATAACTAAAGTCCGATTGAATCATATTTTTTTTATATTTATATATTAACTGGGGTGTATGAGGAATTGCGCTTTTTCTGTTACGCGTTGTAACTTGTATATCTACACAAGATACAATTAAATTAAATAACAGCCTGTTGGCTCAGTTGGTAGTGACCCCGCCTTCTAAGTTGGAGGTTGCGGGTTCGATCCCCCAATATCCGTGTGCATGAACCTGTCTGTTGGCTTCGTGTCTGGGTGTTTCATATTTATTTAAGTGTGTCTATCAGTAATTTAGTACCCATAGTACAGGCTCTGCCTAGTTTGGGACTAAATAACCGTGTTTGAATTGTGTCCCACAATTTATTATTATTATTAAATTACTCAATATACAAGGAAACATTACATTATTTACAGACAAAAATGACCTTCAAAGAGTAGAGAAACAACTGGCCCCATTCCCTCTCTATCTAGAGATAGCTATCTACACACACCGGCACAATTAGCGGAACAGAAAAAAAAGGGAGTATTTACGCATTTTTGCGTGTTACTGGCCGGCTAAACAAGCTTTTTTTAAATTTGGGTTTTAATTTAAAAATGGAATACTAAGCGACTGCCCTTTTTTTCATTCTTTTGTTTTAATTTTCATTGATTCATTTTTTCCACCGCTTGTCCGTTTTTAGAAGGTTCGTGAATTCCATTTGAAAAGCTTTGAATTGCAGTTTTTGAGGCTTTTGAGTTTTTTCGCATATTGATAATTTACGAGCATCTAATTATGCCTGATTTAACGCCATCAGAAATCATTAGGGCAGATCAAATGAGGAGAAATGGTCAAACCTACAGATCGATTGCCAGAAGCCTTCGTCGATCGTTATCAACGATTTATCGTAGCATCCA
This sequence comes from Ethmia dodecea, assembly GCA_963855545.1. Lineage (NCBI taxonomy): Eukaryota > Metazoa > Arthropoda > Insecta > Lepidoptera > Depressariidae > Ethmia > Ethmia dodecea. Next base: position 2,572,893 of record OY979457.1, read on the forward strand.
ACGATACAGATTGACGAATGCTCTAGTGAGAAGGAGAGGACAAGGCCGGAAAAGGTGTACTTCAAGGAGGGATGACCGTTTTCTCCAACTTCAAGTCCGACGGAACACGAGACTAACGGCGGTGCAGGCTCGAAATTTACTGGAAGAGGTACGAGCAGTAAGGATGAGTGAGCGGACAGTTCGTAGAAGATTCGAAGAAGTGGGTATAGGCTCGTATGTGCCCGCCAAAGCCCCAAAACTTGAGAGACATCATCGCACAAACCGTCTACACTTTGGTCGTGAACATCGTGATTGGGACTTCGACGACTGGGGACAGGTTCTTTTTACTGATGAATGCAGAGTTATGTTAAATCAAATTGATGGAAGGCAGCGAGTATGGAGACGCAAAGGAGAACGGTATATCCAGTCTAATTTTGAAAATACAGTTGCATATGGCGGCGGTTCAATTATGGTCTGGGGAGGAATATGTTTAGGAGCTCGTACGGAGTTAGTAGTGGTCGATGGCGGGAATCTGAATGCTGATCGGTATATCAGGGAGATTTTAGAAGAACATGTTGTGCCATTTGCCCCCTTTATTGGTAACAACTTCATTCTAATGCAGGATAATGCTCGGGCTCACAGTGCTCGCACAGTACAGACATACCTAAACCATGTTGGTATAACGGTGATGGAGTGGCCAGCACGGTCCCCCGATATGAACCCTATAGAACACGTCTGGGACTTGCTAAAGAGGAGTGTAAAGTCAAGAATGCCCCCTCCCAATAATCTCAACGAGTTGCGAAACGCATTACTTGAAGAATGGCAGAGGTTGCCCCAAGAAACCATTGATAACATCATCCGCAGCATGCCCAGACGGATGGAAACCCTCATCAGAGCACGAGGAGGAAACACTCGATATTGAACAGTCATTGAAATTGTTGTTAAACTTTGGAAAATCTTGAATTTTCAGCTGTTTCTCTATAATTAAAAATCGAAGAAAAATGCATTTTGTTTAATTTAATTTTTATTTTTATATAATTTTAAGTATGGTGTTACAAATGAATGTCAAAACATGTTAATTTAATTGTTGTTTCATTTTAAATAATATATTGTTTAAAATTCCCTCTTTTTTCTCCTTTTTTTTTCTGTTCCGCTAATTGTGCCGGTGTGTGTATATATCTATAGCTAGGCTGATCCTTTGACAGAACTAACTGTCAGCCCTCTAGGCATCTGAACCCTTGATCAAACGCACTGACAGCTCTTTGGGAAGCTAATTTCTAGACTATCTATCTATATAGGTATAATAACATTAAATAAAATAATTATAATACCCCCGACCCAAGAAATACTCAAACGGATGGACAGATTTTCTTAACCTTATCAACCTTTACTTTTCTTCGGCATCCTGTATTTCTGTTTGCGCCACTTAACAGGCATATCATATCGCCGTATTTACCATGCAAATTAAGATTAAGGGTGTGACGGGGCCCTAAATTTCTAATCACCCTTTCGTACAATACAAACTTATACTTAATATTCCCATACACGGCATCGTAGTAAAACAGAGTAGCTCAAATATTCGACGTTTCTTCGCTATTTTTCTTTACTGAATTTATTAAAATTTACATACAACAAAAGCTGTGAGGTACAGATGGTTCTTCAAATTATGCTGATTTTAGGTGTTTCTTTATTGTTTCTTGGTAATAAATATGTAGGAACGATCTTTGTAAGGTCATTACTTTCGCTTTCACTTCGGCTCGGCTATAGGCTCACCACCTGTCGTTTTGAGGGTCCAAAAATACACCAGTGGGTACTGACAGAAATAAAATACTTTCTAACCCCTTCAAAATGAGAGAATATATAAAGTTTCATGGTTTGATATTTATCTCAGAAATAATAAAAAGAAAGAACTTAATAATCAAAACTTTTCTTACAGATCACTTACAGAATACCTGCGGATCTTTTTATAAAATTCCTTTAAAAAGCAAGTAAAAGTTGAATAAACTTTATTACCAATCTAAACCTTTTCCTGTCACAACAAAAACCGAACCTAAAAATACATTGACACGAATTGATTATTTTTACTATTTGCGGTCAATGCCACCAAATTATCTCTGCTTAGCCTGATGGTTGACTGGTAGATAATGCCTTTAGGCATCTGTAAAGAACCGCGGGTTCCAATTGGAACCGAGACACAATTAAAAATCTATTGTGTCTGTAATGCTTGGTCTTTAGAGGTTAGTTCGCAATGTGTATATTTTCTTGGTACATGTATTTAAATAAATAAACGCTCAAAATGCTATATTCACGACTTACGCCCCTACACCGAGAGGTGCATAAGTGCGAGCCGTACGTGTATACGTGTAATTGTGTATACGTGTACTTGTGTATACGTGTAATCGTGTAGTCGGGTATACGACGGCACGATGGGTAATTGCTCGAAGGAACTGCGCAAGACAGCACCCGTTATTAATGACTACCGAGCTATATTTACAAGTCATTAGCTAACTCGCCGTAACCAAATACTCGTAGGTTTTCATTGAGTTTTCATTTCAAATTATTCCATACTAGCTGTTCCTCCGATTTTACCCCTGTAAGACACAATTCATTTTACTCCTTCAAATGTAAGTTTTTCATTGGTGTCAGAATTTTTTGAATCGATGGGACCACCGCTGTCCACTACATTTAAGTGTTGCTAGTATTGATAATTTAACTTTGACGGGCCTGTTGGCTCAGTTGGTAGTGTACCTGCCTTCTGAGTCGGAGGTAGCGGGTTCGATCCCCGCTCGGAGCCAACATTTGTGTGCATGAACATGTTTGTGGGCTTCGTGTCTGGTCGTTTAATATTTATTTAAGTATGTCTATCAGTTGTTTGGTACCCATAGTACAGGCCCTGCCTAGTTTGGGACTAAGTAGCGTGTAAGAATGTTGTCATGTAAAAAAAAACTGGGTTAATTACAATTTCACTGAATCTTTTTAGTGAAATGATAATGTAAGATTGTCCGTGTAATTATAAAATCACTGTTGAAATTATACTCGTAATATCACGGCTTTTACAATAACTACGTCATATACATGGTATTTTTAAATTAAGTGCAAATATTTAAAGGGTAGATCAAATAATGAACAAGAAACTATTTTGTGCATTGGTTTGTATTTTTCATAAGATAATGTCGATTATTACAAAAATAAGAGAACAAAAAACTTTCCCGCTGTACACAAACAATACACGCACACTACCAAGCCTAAATACCCCAGCCGAAAAAAAGCGTAGGTATCAACAACGACACGGCGGCAGGCTGCAGTGATTACTGATTAGTGATTAGTGTATTATGAATGTAGTTTTTAATGTGGTAGAGGGTTTTTGCAAAGCATGTTTATTTTGTTAGAAACGAACAAAAAAAACCGTCGAAGTGCAAAAAAAAACACTTTTGTTGTATGGGAGCCCTCCCTTAAATATTTATTTTATTTTTAGTATTTGCTGTTGTTAGCGGCAACAGAAATACATACATTTGTGAAAATTTTAATAGCTCTACCGCGGTTCTTGAGATACAGCCGGTGACAGACAGCGTTGTCTTAGTAATAGGGTCCCGTTTTTACCCTTTGTTTACGGAGCCCTAAAAACTAAAGTATATTTTCTTTTCTTTATACGTTAATTCTAGTAGGACATCTCTTACATATTTGTATACCTACCCTTAAAATATTTGCACTTCATTTAAAATGGCCTTATACTGGATGTTTTTTTTTACCGTCTGGAAAAAAATATGACGTATAAGGTATCTAGAGCCGAAGTTATACATGAGATTAATTGTTAAATATAGTCATGTTTAATGCAATTTACAAAATCTATAAAACTACGCACAGTACTACGCGCTGCTGGCGGTTGTAGGTAGATTGCGAATAAATGGAAGCTACGAGCCTGTTTCTTTTTAAAATATTATTTCAAATATCTCAGTGTGTATTATTGACTACAATTGAGTAATGTATATTATTTTAAGCAAGAAAAAAAAATTTGAGAAAAAAAATATTTTTTTAAGTAACATTGCCAAATGAATCTATTACACTTACCTATCACACCACATTTTTTTCCAGACGGTAAAAAAAGTCATCCTGTATATCTGCAGATGTGCATACGGTGTGGTAATGAGCCAGACGGAGCATTGGAGCGGAAAATACTCCTTGGGCGTGCCTCCCCGGACTTTATAAGCCGCTTATTATGAACATATCAAAGATATTATATATAGAAAGACGTAGATATGTTACTAGAGCACGGAAAATGAGGCCGACAAATGTAGCTAATTAACCACATTTTATTTAGTCGCATTGTATTTTAAGTCGTATTTTAAGCGCAACTCTTAACAGATAGCTCTCTTTTTCTTTATTATTCGTTCCGTATCATGTTTCCCCGTCATTGTTGTATCCTATAAACACGCTAAGAAGTAAGTATGTACATGTTGTAGCACACTCGTAAGGGATCAATTTTCAAACGCAAGCAGTATGAATATAACTCATCCTTACTTTAATATCTTTGGAACATATTATATTATAACAACAGTCTCGGTACCGTAGTAAACTCTTAAGATACAAGCGGATTGTTGTATGGTAGTAACATTAGGGTTCCCTAGTTTTCGCAAAAAACGGAAGCGTTTTTTATGTCTGGAATCAAGACTGTATCATAATAACTGTATAGACTCTAAATAGTTATTAGGATGTAGCGACACTACCGGGGGCCGAGTTCCAAACCGCGCTATCGAAGTTTTCTAATAAAGAAAATCTTTGTTAGGTAATACGGTATAACACAGATTTAGATTTTTCTTAAAAATAAGCAGTGTTCATCTCGAATGGGGTTGCGTTCTTAAAACCTCATGAATCAACTGGAGCAGAGCTACGGATGCAGAATCTATTTTTATTTTACAAATAAGGGCTATACAAGCCATTTATGGGAAATAAATGGCTTGTATGTATAGCCCTTATTTAATAATAAAAATAGAACTATTTAAAGAAATAAATATTTTAACAATGCCTTGTCAGTATACTTTTGAAAACATTAGGTATTTTTATCTAACGGAAAATCTATATAAGTATTTACTAAAAAATGTGACAGGCATAATTGTAATCTTTGGAATAAAAATAAATTAGAGTAACCTGAATCACGATATAGTAAAATTCAAAATTGATCTTTGAGGGTTTGCCTAAAATTTTGCAATGGTTCCCTTTATACCAAAAGATATTCTGAATTTGCCTGTAACTATGTTCAAAATTTAAAACTCATGTTAAACAAGAACTTTGCAAAACGGCGTATTACAAACTAAGTACCTAGACGACTAGGCATATAAATAAATGACAATGATGCTTGGAACATATAATTTCTCCAGCACGGCGCAATGTGATAGCGCAATATAACCAAATTATGTAACTCAATATAGTATTTAGTAAGAATTAATTAAATGAATAATGTGTTGAGGAGTTTTTTTACCCGCTTCTTCTCCTCAACCATACAGACTTTAAAAAGTGGACTTGTAAGTTCCTACTTTGAGTAGATCATTTTGACTATAACTTGACTTAGGAGACTTAGTTATAAATAGTAATAACTTCATGCAACGGTTCATTCACTTCTTAATCAGTTAAGAACCGCCGAATCACAGACACAATTAAAAATCTATTGTGTCTGTGATTCATGGTCTGAGAGGTTAAAGGTGAGTTAAACTGTTATGACCAAATCAGTATAGCATGTTAACAATATATAATATAATCTCACGCCTTTTATCCCCGAGGGGGTAGGCAGAGGTATTCCATTACTGGATATACCCACATTTCACGAGATATATTGGACCCCTAAACGTGATAGGTGGTGAGCCCATCGCCGGACCGGCTCTGTTTACACATCTCTCAGAATTAATTCTGAGACCTGCGCGGGTTTCCCCACGATGTTTTCCTTCACCGTCGAGCTAGTGATAAATATGTACGTAAGTTTTTGAAAAACTCATAGGTACATGCCAGGATTCGAACCCGAGCCTCACTGATTTTCGGCCGGCTCTTTAACCGTTCGGGCTATCACTGCTCTCTCTTAACAATTGACTTACAAAAGCGGATCTACTAACATTTCAACTAAAATTCAGAGATTTCCTTTCAAATTCTGTCATTTCAATGTGGATTGGAGCTGTCTGTCTCCCAATATCCTGAAGATGATTTAATTTATAAAACCCACCACACCAAGATGTCCAATATTCCTCGAGGTTAAGTTAAATTAATACTATAAATTAATTACCGTAAAGTTTCGCCCGCAAATTGGTCACGACTGGCGACTGTGGGATGCCTATTAATTGATTACTATTCCCGAAAATGGTATGGCATAGTGTATGGAACGTTTAGATAGGGCTAGTTTTCACGTTTTCACGTTTCGTGTTTTTTATATGAAGATGTGTGGCTATTTTCAACCGACTTTGACTTTCGAGAAGGCGGAGGTTATCAATTTGACAGTATTTTTTTCAATTACGTGGTGCTTCCGTCCAGTTCTGACAGTGGCATCCATGAGAAAACCCTATAAGTCTTAAATTTGCATTAAGTATGTGCGCGACAAATGAACGAATAACTCAATATCACGCCTACCGATTTTGATTACTCTTTTTTTAAACGACTTCAAAAATGGAAGAGGTTCTCAATTTGACTTTATTTGTTTAGTACGTTTTTTTACTCTTTAGAGTTCTATATTATTATATCGCAGAACGCGGAGAAAGCCGCAGGCAAAATGTAGACACACGGTAATATAAAAGTAAGCGCTTGAAAAGATCTCTTGCACAATCACGCATAAATTCCTGTCGCTTCTCTCGTTTACAAAGACACATACTCGTACATGGCTCACCGGAATTAACAAAAAAATAACAAATCAATAGAGGGTTTCAGCCTCAGATCAAATAGAAAGTAAAGATAGAGCGCTGCGAAGGATAAACTGAAGCCTGAAAAAGTAGGTACGCCACGCTCTGTGCATACACGCTCGCACGCACACATTTAGAAACACCGATCAATTAGAACTAGTTCGTCAATTGAAGCAATACGTACTAACAAATTAAATTATGTCGTCGGGAAATGTGCCTGTGAGCGTATATGCACAGAGCGTAGCGTACTTTTTCAGGCTTCAGTTTATCCTTCGCAGCGCTCCATCTTTACTTTTTATTTGATCTGAGGTTTCAGCAGAAATATTCTATTCTTGGATATGTCCACATTTTACAAGTCCATGAGTTCCTTCACCGTCGAGCTAGTGATAAATATGTACGTACCTAAGTCTTTGAAAAACTTATTAACGCATAGACATCCTCGCCAGGATTCGAACCCGAAACTCCTTATGAAAGGCGGGCTCACTAGCCACAGGGCTGCTCTAGATTTGGTAACTAGTCTAATAGAGATTTAAGTTAGTATATAAATAAATAAATAATAAAATAAAATAAAATTTCAGATAAAATCCATAACAAAAATTAAAATTACAAATTAAAATGTCAAATAAAATTACAAATTATTGTCAAATTAAAATTACAAAAAGATTACAATTATAAATTATCATTTCAAAATTTAATTTAAGTACCTATTTAGTAGAGCCTTTGTCGGAGGTTTCAGGTGACCAGGGGGCTGGCAGCTATCTCTGTCAAAGGATCAGCCTAGCTATCCAGAGAGGGAATGCGGCCAGTCTTCTGGGCACTGTTCCATATGGTTGCTCTTTGGAGGATATTTTTTATCTGTAATTATTGCCAATTAATGTATATTTTCTTTGTAAATAAATGTTATTATTTCATATAATTAGTATACAATTCAAAAAGTATTTTAAACTCTATGGTCCGGCTGCCAAATCAGCATTTAATATAATCATAATAGAACGCGGAAGCGACGACTGGGATTCTGGCAATGGTTTGGAAAATTTCATTCCAAAATCATTGTTACGGGTATCGCTACGACATTTGACACAGAAAGGTGATAAAACGGCTGCGAAAAATAAAAACCGGCCAAGTGCGAGTCGGACTCGCGCACCGAGGGTTCCGTACAACCTTGCAAATTTATGGTTTTCGTAATTTTTCCTTTATCTATGCTATAAGACGTTGCTTCGTACCAAATTTCAAGATTCTGAGTTCACGGGAAGCACCCTGTAGGTTTTGATTCCCTTGCAAGTGTCGAAAATTTGCGGCATAAACGGCTGTATCTTTTGATTGCGTTGGCTTAGAAGTTTGATTTTTTCACAGCTTCAAGGGACAGTAGATCTGAGTAATTGATATAAATTTCAGCTTCATACCTCCACGCGTTCCTGAGAAAAAGGGTCTTGACTGACGGACGGACGGACGGACAACAAAGTGATCCTATAAGGGTTCCGTTTTTTCCTTTTGAGGTACGGAACCCTAAAAAGGGACAACGTTTCAAAGTTGTTTATTTACTGGTTTAGTCATATTTTATAAAGTTTTATTTAACGTATGAGTTCGTGTTTTGATCTATTTTATGCATATTATTATAAAAAAGAAAAGGAAAATATACATTTATTTACAAAGAAAATATACATTGATTTACAATAATTACAGATAAAAAATGTCCTCCAAAGAGGAACCATGAATATGTTTGTGTGTTGAAAATTTGTAAGGAAGCATAGGTGGATGGATGTTTGTTGTTATTTCACGCAAAAACTACTGAACGGTTTCGATGAAACTTACAGTAGGTAAGTAATACTTTACAGAATAACACGTGGGTTATTTTTTTTATGCGGACAAAGTCTAATTTACTTATAAAAGGTATCTTGTACTATTCGACAAATCGATCTAGATAGATCACACCTCTTTGAAAAATTCTTTTTTGTGACTTTTAGTAGAGTTCCAGTCATCCAGGTTTATACATGTGGAGGAGCGGAGGTGAAATGCTCCTCCATCTTGAAAAGGAAAGAATCTTCCGAAAGGCGAGGTGATCGTGAGGTGACCACGGCCCAACGGTTGATGTTGGACAGTTGTATTTATACAAATTTATAATGAATTAAATCAAATCTCAGAAAAATAAACGATCATTTTCTTTATGAAAAATTACTCGGTAATGCCAACATAACTAAATTAATATGCCAACATAACAATACAATCTATACTCGGTTACATAATAACGGGTAAGTAGGTAGGTAGATACAAAGTCGGTTTCGGGTACTCTTTATCTGACTTTTCTTCAATACATCGCCGATCTGGTCGATAATACTAAATAGCACGGTTTAGAACTTGCCGTCTCTTTAGGTAGTTCTATGTAGCATTGATAGATGTCACTACATACCTACTTATCGGTATAAAATCACACAGCGCAGTTTATCATGCATTTTATAGCGCCACATGAGTTTTAATTTCCATGCTTACGCATAATTGCCGCGAAATTTGCTTAAAACCTCATAAATATGTCCGATTTGTAATTTATTTGCTATGCTACTGCTAAATGTAAGCAAACATGGATGAATATCGGATATAACGATACTTTTGATTCATAATGTTTGATGTTTATATGCAACAAAAATAAAAAAAATGACATATTATGACATTTTCTACGCATAGACTCATTGAAATGTTGACTTTTACACCTTTTTTCCCCGAGGGGGTAGACAGAGCAAATCAATTTCTTTTAATACGTACTTTTCACGAGAAATTAATTCTGAGACCTGCGGGTTTCCTCACAATGTTTTCCTTCACCGCCGAGCTAGTAATAAATAGGCTATCAGTTCTCTAAGAATGCAAATAACAAGAATTTAAATTAAATAATCCTGTAATTATCTTTACGCAATAAAACACGTCAACCCGTTGTTCCCTTTGCTGCTTGAAAAAAGTACATACCAAACCAAAAACACGCTTTTGTGTTTATAATAAAATAACCCAGCGGCAGAAGCGTTACACGTCATAGGAGAACTTACCTACTTATCTGTAATTATTGTAAATCAATGTATATTTTCTTTGTAAATAAATGTATATTACCTACTTATTTCAGTATTGGAGAACATACATAGGTACTCACTTATTTCAGTAAAAAAAATAAAATTATGAAAAATATTAATGTCGAAACACGACAAAAAAGAGGCGCTACTTAAGTTTCGCACACAGGCACTGCCAAGGGTCGGCTCATCCTTGGGAAGGCGGAATGGGCTCATCATAAAAAATATTTTTCAGAATAGTGATTTTCGTTCACTATCAGTCAAAGTCACTGATCTCACACTAAGTACATAAATGAGATGGTGGCAATGGGTACCGACTATGTGGCGGGGCTTTACAGGGCCTTAGTGTCAACCCACACGTACCTCATTCGTTCATTCATTTTTGTTACCCAGGGAAAATGCATTACTGCATACCGACCGACCGGGGGTGGGGGGTGGGGTGGGGGCGACCAGTTATGTGGGGCTCTGAAGCACAGTTCTGCCATACCCACTAAAAACCCTGGAGTGTTCCTCCTCGCCGCTTGGACCCAGCCATGGCACCGCGGTTATGCATCCGCAGCTGCAGGGTCACTGCCCCACAACACATTGCGGGGCCTCCTAGAGGGGGGTCGAGCGAACCCCTCCCCCCCCTATCTCCGCTTGAAGCGTCCGGAACACCAGGGCGTTGCGTTTTGGTACCGACAAAATGTCGTTGTGTCTGCGATGTGGCCGACTCGCTGGTGGCTCCGTTGTGGTTGCGATGTGGTCCGTATAACTGACGCAGTCGATATGAACGCAAAATGTTGTACGACTCCGAATTTGAACGAATTGGCAACTGTACAAATTGAGAAAATGGGATAATTCGTACAAAATATACAAAATACATTTTCAATACAAAATATACCCCCGTCCATGTGGTGTGGTTGTGGTGTGGCTGTGACGTGTGGGTCGACTCTTATGTAGCTGTACTACAGCAGGCGTATTCACGGAGGCTCGACACCTTTTCCGTTCGATTCAGATCGAGTGAAAAATAGAAGAATCTTTCCGAAGTCGAATCTATCGACTTCGGAAACTGTATTCTAGGCGTTTCTGACAGCCACGGAAAATTTTCCGAATCGATATGTCAAATATGACATTAGTGTTCGATACCGACATCTCTGAATAGCCCATCTTCGACAGATTTTCCGATTCCGAGTCGAATATCGAATATCGAAGCTGCTTGAATACGCCTGCGTCTGACAATAATAAAGAACTTGTTACAGTCGTATCGTTCACGTATCGAGGGTTATAATAACGTAAGCGTTCCATATTAATAGTGCCGGGGAATTATTTGCAGCGGGCGTGACGCACCATATTATCAGAGGTTTGAGTTTGCAAGCGATGATAAACGCCCAACGATTAATATGCACTCAACGAAGTAGGTACACATTGGGTTCAATTCTACAACACCGCCTAAACCTCTTAATTTTATTTGACAGCTGCTAAAGCATTTTGCTATTCTAGGCAGTACTGTCAAAATCAAATGACAGGACTAAAAATGAATCTGACGTTCCTAATTTATCTGGCCAATTCAATTTAGGTTTAGCGATCTTAAGGCTATTCTGTGGACGCCATTTTAAGCATTTTAGAAATGTCATCCGACTAAACTTCCTAAATTTAGCGGCGATTAAAATGGTGTCGCTTAAATTAGAATAAAGGAAAAAATCCGACATATTTGTGTTTGTGTTATTTTTGAAGATACGTTGTTCATATTTTTAGAAATAGTCTAAAGGGTTTTTGGTGGGAATCTGGAAAGGGAGGTCATGTTTTCTTGTACATTTTTCATTTTGCTGTATATTTTGGGTTTTGTCTAATAATTAGTGATAGTATATTATGTGGCAGGTGTCTGTGAAGGTGTGCAGTGAATGGGAAGTTCGATAAAATGCAAGGGATCGACGTTTTTAGATTGTCGAAGTCTTATTGAAGTTTTTAGTAAAGGTACTATAATTTTACTGTTGATGACCCAAAAAGGGATGAAAGTGTTGATGACTCTTATTTTTGAATTGGATTAACAAGGAAACAAAGACTGAAGACGAGGCACATAGCCATTTAAAGATAACTGAAGACGAGGCAGAACGGTCTATGACTCTAGCCTGTCCAAAGAAAAAAATCTATTTGATAATACCTTTTTAGTGTTGCCCGAGTAATAGTGACTTTAATATTTGAAGTAAAACAAGAAAATATAAATTAAACCATTGTTAAAATGATAAAGATGGCATCGAAAGTAATTGTTGAGAATTTTGTTTACATTTTAAGAAATAGATACACATTTATTATTGTATATTTTTTAAATTTCATTCATTCGTTCACTCGGCTCTTTTTTTATTTGTAATCGCAACACTATTCAACTTAGCTATTTTACGCTGTGGTTAAAGACTATCTAAATTTAGTAACCATGGCGTTTTAGAATTGCATTTGGCTTAGCGGCTGCGTAAAACTAAAAATAATTTAAGAAATTTAGTTTTAAGCTATTTAGGCAGTGGACGCGTAGAATTGAACCCATTATTTCTTTTATTATTTTTAATCTTTATTTAAGTATTTAACGTTATGTTACCAAGAATAGAAACACACATGGTATAGTATTGTAATATCTGTGTGACATGGTGAACTTAATGCCTAAAGACCCATCTCTACTACCTATACACAAATAAAAAAAAAACTAAAATCTTTATTTTGAAAAGCTGGTCGTGAAATTTAAATTTGTATTATTTGACCTTGTAAGCAAGAAAATAACAACTCTTTATTGAACACCAATAAAAATATGCAGTGACAGCATGTGTACCCATACTACTAATTATAGGTATTTATTTTAATTGCAGACTACGCAAACGCTGTCCATTCACAAAATCCTTTACCCTTTCAACGGCTCCCAGACTTGCCACGAGAAAACTACTCTAAATCTCAACGGAAACAAATTCTCCATAATAGGAAAGGGGTACGGTAAAACGTTTTAAAAGCCATTTTGTAAGGAGTTCCCCCCGCATAGAACCGGTTTCGACCGCTTTAATCCGGGTGAATCGAGTGCTATCTAACTTTATTGCGGTTAAAACGGTAGTTCCAACATCTCAAATATCTTGATGGAGAAATTTTAAAATTAACTTATATTATTTCATGTGAAGATATTAACTTTGAAATCATTGAGATTTCTTTAGAGGACTACGAATGTGAATATGTACTTATGTACCTACAATATAGCCATAATATTGTAATGATGACATAAATCAATATCATCCTTTAAAAAATCGGCCAAGTGCGAGTCAGACTCAGATTATCTATAAAAACGGCAAAAAAAAACATGTTTGCTGTATGGAAGCCCCCTAAATATTTATTTTATATTTTTTTAGTATTCGTTTTTATAGAGGCAACCGAAATATATTATTTGTGAAAATTTCAATTGTCTAACTATCAGGATTCATGAGATACACCCGGTGACAAACTGACAGACAGACAGACAGACAGACGGGCAGTGGAGTCTAGTAATAGGGTCCCGTTGTACCCTTTGGGTACGGAACACTAAAAAGAGAAATACCTTACTCAGTCATCACGAAAGCTTGGGCTGTTATTTAGTTGCTATTATGAATATTCAAGCGCTCTAGAAAACCAATTAAAATAGCGTCCTAATCCTATCCCATCCCTTATGTTCAGACATTTAGTTGGTTTCTAAAATATATCTCACTCTTATATAGAAGGAGATAAACACGAAACCAATTTCGAATCTCATATTTTCTGTACTCACTTCCAAGGGAAGCAACACTCGGGAAACCAATTACGTTTCCAACGTAGTCGTACAGTACCTCTGTTGCCCAATTTCACTTGCTTTCTTTTCAGAGGTTACCTTGAACTAGCACCAAGTTAGAATGGAGGAGAAATTAAGTAGAGTGATACGTAATGAATAGAAAAAACTATACGTAAATAAAATATCATTACCCCGTTATCCCCGAGATGTCGGCAGAGGTATTCAATTTTCAGGACTCACCGCTTTTGAGTAGTTGGTTGGAGTCCCATACCAAAATTGTAATATAATGTAATTTTATTTTGTTTGTTTACTAACACTAGTTCTTCACTTTGTAATTACTAACATTATATGGGCTTTCCCTGAAATAAATTATTATTATTATTATTTTCGTTACTACCCAGTTTTAAACGGTATATTTTTAAGTTAGCAGAAACAGCTTTGTATTACACAGAATCCCATGTTTCCTCTTTGTAGGATATTTTATATCGTAACAAAAAATCTACATAGGTAATTAAAATAGCATGTTCCGGACGCAGTTATTCTTTATTATCTTAAAATGGAAATTAAATAATTTTATTCAAAACAGTATGTTAAAATCTACTTACTACTTATTTAGTTTTACACTTATAATGTTACTACGACCCGTCCCGGCTTCGCACGTGCAATGCTAATACTAAAACCTTCCTCTTGAATCACTCTAGATCTATTTAAAAAAAAACCGCATCAAAATCGTAGCTAGTTTTGAAGATTTAAGCATACATAGGGATATAGGGACAGAGAAAGCGACTTTGTTTTATACTATGTACTTAGTGATTTTACAAAGTATTTGTTTACAGTGTATTGATGTATTTTACGCTCCTTCACGTATTTCTGAACGGTCACAATTTGACGCTTCCGTTTCTAAATTACGTCTCATTGTTGCATCTGTGGCAATATTATCTCTATGAAATCACCTAATATTTCTATTCGCCAATGCAGGAAAGAATGGATTCCGGTGGAAAAAAAACATTCCGAATCCCTGGACGCACGTTTTTGTGTCGAAGCGTGACCAGACTCAACCTCTTTGTTCCAAAACTCGCAGGGAATATAATTTTGCGGAATCCAAAACAAATTATGTGCCCGCCTAATTTGCGTAACGTATATTCTGTTTAATGTCGTTTTGTCCACAAATTTTACTTTTTGCTGAATTTGGGGACATGTGTTCGGTGCCTTTATGTGCTTGTGTTTTTGAGATAGTCTTTTTTTGTAGCAGGAACATGTTTTTGTATTCATAAAAATGAAAGCGATCGGGGACAGACTAGACTGTCCATTTAATATTGTCTTGTTGTTCTCTGCATGTATCTACTAACACATAGGTTAAGGATTTACTAACACATGAGTCATTGTTACTTGATTTTTTTTTTTAATATTATTATTATAAAGTTTGTTTTGATATATATAAAAAAATATAATAAATATTCTGTAGTACCAAATGACAGTCAATAAGGAAACGGGTGTTATATTATAAGCACTGACCTTTGCCCTGAACTTGACCTTTACAAAAACTCTTCAATCAATCACAATGTCCTTACAATAAATGCATTTATCTCCGAGCATCTTTTAATTCGGATGGAAACGACACGATGTCGGCCCAAAATTACATCATACCTATAATTTTATGGTTATTTGTATATTTTTATTCCATCTGTAACCCTGTCGTAGCTCTACCGTAGCCCTGCATACCTCTACCATACGTATAGACTTGTCGTAGCCGTGCTATAGCGCTGCTCTAGCCCTTCTCTAACGCTGCTCTAGACGTTCTCCAGTCCTGCTCTAGACCTGCTCTAGCCCTGCTATACCCCTTCAATATTGTTGTCGTAGCCTTCCTGTAACTGAGTCGTGCCGTAACCGTACCGTAGTGTGGGGACACTAGCGGAAAACCGTCCATTCACACACACGCAGTCAATCAATCATGCTGAGTGGCTGATTAGTATTCGCTGTGGATAGATCTCCAGTTCCTTTGTGCCATTGATTTTTTTCCAACAATAGACCCCGGGCCGGCTTTACAATCGCCACGGCCATTTGTCTTTTGTTCTGACTGATTTGACTTCGTGCGTGTGATTTTTGGTGCATTATAGCATTTTTATATAGTCTATGACAGGGTTTAGACGAAATTGTTGCTTATTGTCTTTGTATACATACAATCACCTAAGGGGTTGAATGAGGTTGTCAATTTCTAGACGAGTACACTTTTTTAGCCATTATTTTTGGATAAACCATAAACGTGACAAATGGTGAGCCTATCGCTGGACCAGGGTGCAGTTACACGTGCCTGAAATACAATTCTAGAACTTTCAAGTTTCCTCACATTATTAAGTTAAGTTAGTATTGAGTAACACATGCATGCATATTATAAATTTATTGATATAAAAAAAAAAAAATATTTGACCCTCGAGTTAGTGATATTACCGAACCCGGCACGTCGTGCCTAATGTAAAATCTTTTAAAATATATATTTCTTACTAGCGACCCGACCCGGCTTCCCACGGGTACAATGCTAACACTAAAACCTTCCTCTTGAATTACTCTATCTATTAAAAAACGGCATCAAAATCCGTTGCGTAGTTTTAAAGATTTAAGCATACAAAGGGACATAGGGATATAGGGACAGAGAAAGCGACTTTGTTTTATACTATGTAGTGATAGTGATTATTCTATTGATACCAAAATGAGTGGGCAGTATGATAATAATTATAATTAAATTGACCGGGTTATAAAAATAATGCCAGAAAAATAATGCAAGAATATTGGTCAGAATAATAAAAAAGCATTTTGTTAAGAAGTGGAAACATTCGGCAAATTGTAATCCCTAGTGCCATGGGACCACGGGTAATTAAAATTCGCCGTGGACCCGGCAATGGGTCAACTCACCGGGACGAAGGGTAAAACGTGCTTTTAACTACGTTCTCCTAAGTGGCTTATGATATACTAGCAGCGCCCCGCCGTTTCACCCGCGTAGTTCCCGTTCCCGTGGGAATACGGGGATAAAATATAGCCTGTGTTATTCTAATATATAAGTTATATAATTGTAAAATTTCATCAAAATCCGTTCAGTAGTTTTTGTGTGAAACAAGAACAAACATCCATCCATACATCCACTTTCGCATTTATAATATTAGTAGGATAGTAGGATTTAAAAATAAATAAAAAAGTTTAGTTATTCTATCTACTTGTACAAGACCTCTGGCGCCTGAGCGCTTATAGGTAATTAAATAAATAAAAAACAAATGACTTTCAACACATAAAACCGTTATTTACATTCTACTGACAAGTTTATGCCTTAGCGAGACTGACGAAAATGCATATCTGTTCGGAATTACAATCGAGTCAACGACCCCGAGCACGTTTAGCCCTTTTCCCACGTAAACACGTCCAAACGACATATAATCCGGAATCGATAACATATAGGGAAGATACAGGGCCGGTTGAAGGGGTGGGGCCTTGGAAATGGGGCCCTAGAGAATTGAGGCTAACACACACAGGCGAAAAAGCGGTCACGCTCGCGAACATTTTTTTTTAGGGTTCCGTACTCAAAGGGTAAAACGGGACCCTATTGTACTCTCCTGTCCGTCCGTCCTTCTGTCTGTCCGTCTTTCACCAGGCTGTATCTCAAGAACCGTGATAGTAAGACAGAAATTTTCACAGATGATGTATTTCTGTTGCCGCTATAATAACAAATACTAAAAAAGAGAATAAAATAAATATTTGAGGGATACAAGAAACGTGATATTTTTGCCGTTTTTTTTGCACTTAGCCGGTTTTTTACTTAATTATTTTTAAAGAATAAGAAAAAAAAACCACATGTGTGTAGTCATTGTTAGAAGTACTCATCAAATAGATGATAAGATACGCACCTACATTAACGAATTTTTTTCAGATTATAGTCCTATTTAATTATTGGCTAAATACACTTAAATAATTACATGCCATAAACCTAACTAGGGTTTCTTTTGGCACACCCATCTACTCGTATATGGTTATTTGAAAGTACATCTGTGGATCTGTAGGGGTCGAAATCATCGTCAATTTTTTTTTATTATAGTAGCAAACAAATATTATATAATATATAAATAAACAAATAATTACATTTGGTTCTTGTCTGTCAGTCTATAGTATTTAGTTGAAAGCAAATTTTCCACTCTTATGCCCTTTCAACGCATACCCTAGCATCGTCCCTGGTAGCTAGATCGAGTTTGGGAATCGACACATTTAAGTGTGCGCGTGACTCCATTACTCGATACAAAGAAAAGATCCGACATCAAAGAGCGCTTCGACTTAAGAAAATACTTTTTCTTTGTTGCTAACATGGTAAATGACGTCACTGAACTGGCTGACCTCGATGGAATTTAAGGAAACATTTAAACTGTTGAAACGAGAGCATTTGTTGGCCATTTTGAAGAATTTATCGTTAATGACCTACGTTATTAGAGTAAGTACTGTTTTATATTCGGTCTTTTTTGTTTGAACCTTATGATTTTTCTTGAGACGAGGCAGCACTCCGAAGATAGTCGTCACGTGTTTTTGTCAAATTTTCATTTTGATGCATATTTTTGAGTTTTGTCTTATGAGACTATGATGTACTACTATGTGTACTACTTAATATGATAAGTAGGACATCATACAATATACAGTGAGCATATACATATAATAACATATAATATCATTGACCATATTATAATGTGGCAAGTGAAAAGTTGGCAGTGCTAAAATTGCTAAGCACGCCATACATGAGAAGACTAATTTTAATTTGACATGACTAAATATCTCTCGTCTCTTTTCTTTTCTAGGAGAAAGAAAATGACAAGACTAAACTAAAATAAGTTTAGTCGCTGTAATGCAGAATCGAGTCCATTAGCTGACATTTGAATTAGTATCGCAAAATAAAACCTAATGCAGGTTAGGTTATTTACTTTAGTATATTGCCATATTTCCAGGACTAGTGACGCATTTACCTCAGTTTGTCACAAAGAGATTAAAATATATTAGGGCATAAAGGGGACAAAGCGAGAAAAATTTGAAGTCAAAAGTTCTTCGAAGTGGAATAAGTGTAGTACAATTTCGACCGAATGACAGCTCGCGTTCATACTAACTGACATGACGCTTGAGCTTCAAACATGATTCAAAGTTTTGTATGAAAATATTCCCAATGCCCCCTCTATGTCCTATTATATTTTGAATCTCTTTGGTTTGTCAAAACTAAGAACAAATACAATATGCCTATTTTTATCTGACACGTAGAATCTAATTTTCTTTTCCAAACACACCTTTCTTTTTGGTAAAGTCTGTCAATCCTAAACAAAAAAGATATATCTATATCCGAACAGAATTCACTAGTAAGATCTCCCATGAGTCAGAGCACACTGATTGCGTAACAGGAAGGGTACGTACTTAGGGTCTGATTTCAAGGGACCACAATAATACCCAGCTTAACTTAGTTTGGAACATTTGTCATAAGCCTTCCTCTAGCTAACGGGCTATATATTTATTATTATTACTCTTTTGAGTCCTTTATTAGCCAGACAATGCTTACATCTTATTTTAAACAACACACTGAATACTGTGGCATCCTCTAAAAATTGATTATAAATATTAAAATATCAGGTTAATGCTAGATTTATTAATGTATAGTGAAACCTGAAAGGCATTAAAGTAGATGCAAACTAAAAGGTGGGATCTTGACATGAGAACCAAAGAATAAAATCATTTATAAGTTGGCCACAATATTCCTATATTAGGAGATTTTCAAAGTTAACCTAACTTCCGAGCCAGAGACGTGGGTTAGAACGCCTAATATAGAACTAAATAATTGTAGGTATGCTATTTTGCCCACATTTTATTGCTTACTCCATTAAAAACGCTGACCACTTCACTTGAATATTTTTCCTTCTTATTCAACAATTAAATGTCAGCTCGCTACTAACACTAGCCCCAGCCACAAATCTAAGTACGGCCCTGTAATAAATCTATAAGGAAAGATCTGGGATATACAAATGTACCGGGAGACGAGCTCCAAGATATCTTCCTCACAATTTTTCTTTCAAAACAAAGTGATCAGATAGCGGTCCTGTTTTCTTGACCCACATCTTTGATATTGTGAGAGAAATTTTTAAAATGATTTTGATAAAGGTACTACCTACATTAACCAATTGTTTTTCTTTAAACATAAAAACTCACGCCTTTTATCCCCGAGGGGGTAGACAGAGGTATTCCATTTCTGGAAATACCCACTTTTCACGAGAATACTATTCGACTTCGAAGGTGATGATAGGCAAAAAAAATTGTGAATTATGCGCAGTTGGTACATTTTATCAATTTGTACAGTTCTCAATAATCTTAACAAAAAATAAAACACGACTTAACCTAGGGAACAGGTAAAGGCTATAAGGTATTTACAAAATTCACATAATACTCTATCATACTTAATATTATAAACGCGAAAGTTTGGATGTATGGATGTTTGTTCCTCTTTCACCGTCGAGCTAGTGATAAATATGTACGTAAGTTATAGAATGCCAGGATTCGAACCCGAGCCTCACTGATTTTCGGCCGGCTCTTTAACCGTCAGGGCTATCACTGCTCTTAAAACTACTAGACGGATTTTGATGAAACTTTACAAATAAATAGCTTACACATCAAAATAACACATAGATAGTCTATATATATTTTATCCCCGTATTCTTACGGGAACGGGAACTACGCGGGTGAAACCGCGGGGCGCTGCTAGTACTCTAGAAGTTGATTTCAATAAAGATACCCTCGAATGAATCTGGTATAACTTAAAGCGTTATGCAAAACTCAAAGGCCGCGATCAACAAAATTCGAGTTCCTTAACTCTCGCCAAAGTAAAACTCGGGGCAATTACGAGAATTTACAGTTTATTTGCAATTCAATGCGCGCGATCAGATTGGGTCGTCGATCGCGAATGATAATTTTCTCGGCTTATTTGGATAAGCGTAGAACTTAATAAATCTTCCCTTTTGATACTTTGACGCGTCTATAGACATCGGTTTTACGAATAAAGTGGATGGTTCTATAGGAATTCAATAAAATAAATATGATCACGCCTTTATCTGCTGTGACGACGTCGATTTGTATTTTTGTATACCCATCTTAGAAACTCTTTCATCAATGGAAAGCTATAATACCCCTGAGTAGCATAGGCTATGTTTTATTCCCGTATTTCACGGGAACGGGAACTACGGATGAAACCGCGCAGAAGCGCTAGTTGTTAATAATTTAATCGTTGCCCATTAAATATGCCTGAGTACATCCCCGTGTAAAATTTAAAACCATTTTCGTGCCATATACACTTTTAAAAGGATGTACTTAACGTTTATTTCTTTTTTTATTTTTGTAATCAACGCATTTAATATGGCAGCCATAAAAATGTTGCGTTTACAAAAAGGGTGTCGAGGATATTTACTTTAACGTAGCAAAAGGACTCGAAGTTACGAAGTTCATTTTGCAGCTACAAGGTGAGCGAAAATACATACAGTCATTATAATTCTACATAATATATATTTTGATCAACATTGACATAAGACAAAACTGGCTAAGTGCGAGTCGATAAATTTGATTCAGGGTCAATGACTCTAGAAAGTATAACGCACATAGGTACATAATTTATGCTCACGCCTTTTTCCCGTCGTTTTAGGCAGAAACAATAGTGTAATTGCTACAATTAGTATTACCACAGACCAGTTACATTAATATAATCACTACATAGTATAAAACAAAGTCGCTTTCTCCGTCCCTATGTCCCTAGGTATGTTTAAATCTTTAAAATTACGCAACGGATTTTGATCCGGTTTTTAATAGATAGAGTGATTAAAGAGAAAGGTTTTAGTATAAGCATTGCACCCGTCCGAAGTCGGGGCGGGTCGCTAGTTAATTATATGTTAAAAAGTTCCATACCCAAAGGGAGCCAGAGGTCCCTATTACTAAAGGTCAGCTGTCTGTCCGTCCGTCTGCCTCAGGGCTATTATCTTTTGAACCTTAATTCTCAGAAGACACTGTGAAAATTTCAAGTGTCTACCTAATCTAATCCATGACCGCTACAAAAACATTTTTTATATGTTAATAAAACTTTTTTTTAAGTGAAAACTTCTTTAGCGGCGTTAAGCACTTTTGTGGGATGGGTAAAAACTGTGAAACTCGCGTCAGGTCACGTGTGCTGATCGAAAAACCGTAAGACGGTTGGGTTGGTAGTGTTGTAACACCGAAATCGATAACCAAGTTTTCACTTCTGCCGGCACTCCCGGAGTGCAACCCGTGTTATTTTTTACTGTACGGTAGTGTATAAGTCCAATTCGCACTTGACCGGTTTCTAGTAGCTTCCATTTAAAATTTTCGATGATGGATTTCGGTAAATAAATAATCTACAAACAATCTACGCTTATCAATATATTATTTCCATTCAATTTTCTGCCTTAAATGCCTGTCAGTAAATTATATTTTGGGTTTTTCGCCGGCAATTTATCTGGCTTCACACGCCGCGCTGCTGCGTCAACCAAGTCCTGTCGTCACTGTCAACTCGGCCAGTCTAACAAGATCGGTGAACGGATTTCCGTTCACCGAACAAGATCCTTCTATGTTTAAATCTTTTGTCACGACTTTAGTATCCCGAATTCAGCAAGCTAAGAGCGCTTAGAAATGTCATAAAGCAAAAAGTAAAATATAGTATACTAGCGACCCGCCCCGGCTTTCACCTTCGTCTTGAATCACTCTATCTATTTTAAAAAAACGCATCAAAATCCGTTGCGTAGTTTTAAAGATTTAAGCATACATAGGGACATAGGGATATAGAGACAGAGTAAGCGACTTTGTTTTATACTATGTAGTGTTAAAAAGTAGAACTGCATTCACAGTCTTTTTCAAAAGCGCCTGCCTCAACCGAGAATCCAACCCGCCAAATGTAAAAAAATAAAACACATGCATATCATGATAATGGTCGGAAGGTTAATCATAAGGGTTATTTTTTCCTAAATAACCCTCATGGTTATAGAAACACGCAGTGCCCAGAATTAATTCTGAGATATGTGTACGTACGTGTGTATGGACCCGGTCCGGCGATGGGCTCACCACCTATCACGTTTAGGGGTCCAAAGAATATCTCGTGGAAAGTTATTAATTTATTTTTATTTTTAAGCCATTGCACACCATTTACGATGAGATGGCTCGTCGACTCATTTTCTACATTTGAATATAAAAAGCTCAGTAACTCACCATACGCCGCTGTTCACTGATGCTTTCACTAAAGTCCAAGTAACGCTGGTGTAGCAGGATTATAATTTTTGATCCTGCGAGCGCACTAAACCATACACGTGGCTCATTAGGTCTTGATCTCTGGTTTAACGAGGCGCTCCTAATTGCGGCCCCAGACGCTTCGCAAAAATGGAAGTGGGAAAATGTATTGCTTTATTTTAAATTTATTTTTCACATTTTTTGGCACGACTAATGCTCCGGATTGAGTGGGCACAGTTTGTTGAAATTACTACTTATGTGCGGTGCTTTTAGGGTTCAAAGTGGTGAAAGTTTAATGTGTTGAATGAGTCTGATTTTTAGCTTTTCCACTCTTTCCGTGTTCGCAGTGCAAGCACATAATCATAATCTTTATTGTGTATAAGTTCAAATAAAGTTTGATGGTATTTAAAAATATAATTCTTATGAATCTTGCCTAGACGTACTCGTATGCACAGGCCGCATCCGATCTAGAGTAAGTTTTTTTTTGGTAACAGACAGTCATGTGTCATAATTATTCTTAAAAGTACCAACAAATTAAAAGTAAATACATTATTAATTATGTGATTTGGAAACGTTACGGGTAAAGGAGACGTTTCATTAATGTATGGAGACTGGGCCTGCACCATGTACACCTGTTTTTTAGATAAATATAAATAAAACAACTATAGAAAAGTTTTATTCATGATTTTGCTCTTATTTATCTAGTTTCGTTGTACAATTAACTTTATTTATTTCATTAAACTGGCATCGCGTCGACCGAAAAAAAAATTGTGACCTGACCGGTAAAATAACAATTGCATTATTTTGATGTTTGTCGGACTAATTCACAATAAAATGGAAATTGGGCTTAAGAAGTTAGAAATAGTATAATTTCAATATGATTCCATGCGGATCCATTGAAGTTTAATTACTTTTGTGCAAGTTAAATAGATGGAAATGACTTTTAAAATATTTTTCTAGTAGATTTTTTTCTATCTTTCAGGCTGGTGTACAATGTGCAGGCCCAAGATGGAACGTCTCCTTTCACAAAGTTTCCAAGAAGATGTCTAAAGTTTACTGAAAAGGTGATCAATTACAAGTTCCTTATATTTCTTTATATTATTAAAAAACAAATCCATGTGTGATATTTCAAGACTAATTTGTAAAAATACAACATTAAATTAATCAATAACAAATACGACATTCAATTAGGTATATTAATGACTAGTGGCCCGGGCAGACGTCGTTCTGCCACCGTATAAACCATCCCTGGACCCACTCTAACCCACACAAAAAGTTTCATCAAAATCTGTCCAGCCGTTCTGGAGTTTTAATCAGACTAACGAACATCAATTCATTTTTATTTATATAGATTATCAAATACATATATTTAAAAAATACTCAAAATATTACATTTATCCAATTTCCATTAATTAGTCGCAAAAAACGAAATGAAAACATACTCGTGCATGGCTCGCAGATGGCTATGGGGATTATAGGCTCTCCAATGGATACCACGCACTGGTACAGTCAAGAGCACATGAAGCTTTACACTTGCAACGCGAGTCTAATCTTTAAAGCGATTGTAATAAGAACGTTACAATGTCCAATTTTTCCTTTTCCTCAAGGCCACCAAACCGGTCAAGGACAAGGCCAACATTGGTTATTTTCCATGTTCAAGTTGCAAATAACATCGATTTATCAAGCTTATAGCGCTAGACGTTCTAAACTCCACTTTTAACTCAATTTGCAAGAAAATTGATTGCTCCAATTTTTTTATCGGATACTCAAGTTAAGCGTAACCACATTAAACTCCTGTCTGTTGGTCATGACAGAGCCGTATTCAGGAGTGTGTACCAATTAAAATTTTTTAAATATATAGTTTTTACCTGCCTTAAATCGCTCCTACAGTTACAGTTAATACAAACTGTAGGATTGTGTACGATTTAAGGCAGGTAAAAACTATATTATTACATTTTCTGACACTAATAGGTAGATAGGTAGTCAGATAAAAATTTTCTGAAGAATAAACATCACCTGTCACTTTTTTTTCTACTGTGTTAGATAGTGACAGCATCAATATATTTTCCAGATAAAGTTTATCTGACGATTGAAAGATCTGTGTGTAAATAGACCCGGTCCGGCGATGGGCTCGCCACCTATCACGTTTAGGGGTCCAATGTATCTCGTGAAATGTGGGTATATCCAGTAATGGAATACCTCTGCCTACCCCCTCGGGGATGAAAGGCGTGAGATTATTTATTTTTATTTTTTATTTGAAAAATCAGCCCTTATTAATATAAATTCATCCATTGTTTACATTAAATAAAAAGTTTCTTGCCCTCTGCCAAGTTTATCATAAAATTCTATTTTCTTAGCACCTCCGCAAAATGCAAGTCTATGTGACTCAAGAACATCACTTAAATTTTGGGACCATTTCAGAAATTCGGCGCCCCTTCCCAAAAAATGCGACCCCTTCGCAAAAATGCCACCCCTTTGCCAAATTTGCGCCTCCTATCTCTGGCTGTGGTTATCGACAGCAAATCGTGATAGTTTCCAGCCCGTTGACCCGAGCCCGAGCCCTTGTGTCGGTCGCAACAATTTATCCTGCCCGGCCATACGTCGTCGCTCGTCGTTAATGATGTCAGCCATTTTTACTCAGTGTTACTTGCTATAGCTGAGGGTTTTGCTAAGCGAGTATTAACTAAGTATTTGATTTATTAAGGAATATTTTAAAGGAGAAACTTAATTATTTATAACACACTTAATTATCTATCAACGTCTTCAATCACAGAAATTTAAAATATTATGTATAAATATTATTAATATTTTCACAATTTTAATTAAGTACCATATACACATTTGACAAATGTCCTCCAAAGCTCTTACAATTTTAACACCCACTTTGAAATAGTTTTCCAATATTCACGGAGAATCAAAGTCGCTAAGCACGTGATAGTGTTTCTGAAACGAAGAAGATTTTAGACCTTTTCTGGAAATTAATAAAAAATACTTTAGTTTCGTTAAAAGGTTTAAACTCCTATAAAGATAGAATTATTTTCTTAGAACGTTGTATAACAATTAATGGAATACTTTCTAATCTAGACTTTGTCTGCGATCCGAGATGAAAATTACATTTATCCTTTATCAAAATGTAAACTATCTCTCTGCCAAATTACTTAAAATTACTTTGACATTCAATTATTGGGGATGTCCCACATAATCTATACTTTTATACTAATATTATAAAGAGGAAGGATTTGTATGTTTGTACCTTTGTTACGAATAAACTCAAAAACTACTGGACCGATTTTATAAATTTTAAAAATTATTTCAATAATGGAACGCTAGAATATCCCTAAGTAACATAGGCTATATTTTAGTCCCGTATTCCCACGGGAACGGTAACTACGGATGTGAAACCGCGTAGAACCGTTAGTGTATCTATAAAACGCTTTCTAATTGCTAAAATAATTATTTTATAACTGGCCAGAATTCTTCTCAAAAGCACTAATTCCTTAGTGAAGTATAGAGTACAAGATTGTTACGGTCCGAGCTCGAATGCCAGCGCTTTGGACCACGGGCGTGACTATGTACAAGTTTGCAGAAACAGCGCGACGCCATCGAGCTACAATACAGAAAAGTTACCGGTCTGGAAAAAACGCGAGCGGCGTCACTTCAGCCCGACGCGTTGTAACGTCACGCAAAAAACAGCTATACTTTGCGTTGTGATGTCACGCAAAAAACGGCGTTGCGTTGTTGACGTCAAGCAAAAAACAGCGATGTGATGCAATGTCCTCGGTATACAAGGTGACTTTTTTTACCGTCTGGAAAAAAATGTAGTGTGATAGGTAAGTGTAATAGATTCATTTGGCAATGTTTGTTACATAAAAAAAATTGTTTTTTCTCAAAAAAAAATTTTCTTGCTTTAACTAAATACATTACTCAATTGTAGTCAATACTACACACTGAAATATTTGAAATAGTATTTTAAAAAGAAACAGGCTCGTAGCTTCCATTTATGCGCAATTTACCTACAACCGCCAGCAGCGCGTAGTACTGTGCGTAGTTTTTTAGATTTTGTAAATTGCATTAAACATGACTATATTTAACAATTAATCTCGTGTATAACTTCGGCTCTAGATACCTTATACGTCATATTTTTTTCCAGACGGTAAAAAAAATTACAAATATTTGCCCACACGCTGCATTTACGGCAAACCTCAAGGAATCAAATCTGCCTGTTTGCTACTTGTTATTAATAAAAAAATATTTAAATTCACATTACACGGTTGGGACCGAGTCATTTGATTGCTGATACATTTATAGTTTACACTTATCTTTATAAGAGTTGAATGCATCGCGCTGTCTTTTTTTTGTCACTGTGGGATAACGCACACAGAGGCAGAAAAGCAGTCGCAATCCGCTCACTATAGTCTATTTCGCACCAAATGGGTTCGGTGACAACTGACAGTTCACTGTTGACAATTGAAGTGATGTGTCCCAATGAAATCCAATCGATTTTTCAAAAATTTCGAGTAAGTTTGTAAAGGAAATGGAATCGATTTTCTACTTTATTGATAGAATGATTTTTCAAGTTTACTTTTTATTGAATATGTTTAAATTTCACAGGTTATATATGGGAAAAACATGGTAAAATAAAAAAAAAATTGGTTACCTGTAAAGTCGGTATACGGGCGAAAGTTTTACGTGACAACGATTTTATGTCTGTCTCTCTCGCTCTTAGGCGGGCTAACCATGCCCGAGTGGAAGGGACGCGTGCCTCTCACTCGCTCTCATTGTGAGCGCATAACGTGAGCGGAGCGTAACGCAGTTTCTTGAAGTGTCACCCGGCAAACCAATTTATAAGACGTTGTCACGTCAAAATGTCATCGACTTTTTGATGCAATACGAAAATAATCATACATTATCGAATCTAAAAATCACGGTACACTTTCACAGACCCCTGCCACATAATACACTATTTTAAACCCAAAAGATACAACAAAATGAAAATTTTACAAAAACATTGCACCTTTTTTCGGATTCCCGCCAAAACGCTTCGATTCATCGATTTAATGTAGATTAAGTTGTGTCAATCCCTATGAGTAAAAGTTCCGTTCCACGCAATACGTATTTTTAGGATATCTTATTAATCTATTGTTTTTTATATTTTTCTTGATTTTGATTGTCTGAGATTTTAATTTAGAATTTTAGAGGCGACAATTATTGTATTTTAGCAATGACATAATAATAAATTATTCAATATTTTTGGAACCATCTATTTTTCTTACCGAACGAACCCATTTGGTGCGAAATAGACTATAATCACCCGATTTTTTGTGTGAAGCAGGTTACAAAATAATCATGTCCCTATGGCGACCGCGTGCACACCTCTGGGTGCATTGACCTTGATGACACTTAATTCGACATCCAACCGCTTTGTTTGAACGGTGTACACAAAACCGGATCAACCGCGTAATGTGAACTCGCCACCTCTATAGTCTTCGTAGCTGCTACCAACTCAATTAGCAACGCTCCGATACGCTCCGGGAGCAAGCAGTAATGGATACGTGACCACCTGCCCGAGGCACGAACACCTCTCTTCGCTTTTGTGTGGACTTTCCTAAATATTGTTTCTTGACACGTCCACAGTCCACACACAAAACTTTTGTATAAACCAACTTAGGTCATTCCAGCCTGAATTCTTGATTTATAATACTTGGAAATATTTTATTATTTCCATAGATGAAACTTAAATCTGACTATGGAAAAATGTAGCCTTTGCCTACAACTTATTTTTCAATAAATAAGTTGTAGGCAAAGGCTACATTTTTCGTTTGATGACCTATAATTACTTATTTTGAATTCGCTCCCTAGTTTTCAATATCAAAAAGTCAAATTTTTCCCCGGACGCAAGAAAAACTGGGGTCACAAAAAGATAAAGAAACAGCTTGTCTCGTTAGATGATTATTATTCATTTCTACTTTTGTCGAGTCCTTTTAATTTCAGCTAAAACAGTGGATTAATGCCGACTCCTGACTTGTCTTTAATTAAAAACGTTAAATGGAAACCACGGTTTAAAAGCAACACTTTTTTTACTTTTTAGGGGCGTTGTACATTAGTTAGATGGCTTTGGGGGCTAAGAAATTGTTTTGTTGGAGCTACAATAGTTTTAAAAATAAATCTATTCATAAGATGAATATGTTTATGTAGTGGCATTGCACCAACTAATAATAGCCGCTATATTCAGCTAAGTGGATTGCCTAGTCAAATTAATTTCTTTTTAGGATATGTCAAAACGAAAATATATTAAAAAAGTCAAAGAGGTTGGAAGAAAATCATTCTCTTAGATAAACTTTTTCTTTATACGTCTTTGATGAAAGTATTGGACAAATCATCATTTTTAGTTGCTCGGTTGGTTTATTTTTTGATCCTATTCCCAGGGGTCCGTCTGTTCCGTCAGAGGGCTTTATCTTTGGAACCGTGATAGGTGAACACCGTAATAGGGTTCGGCAGTAGGTATCTATGTATTACCAGTGCCGCTATAACAGCAAATAATCATAGGTTAAACTTTAAAGGGGGTCCCAATACAAGAAACGTGTTATTATTTTTGTACAGTGGTGTGGAACCCTTGGTGTGCGAATCGTCTCGCACTTAGGCGGTTTTTAAAAAGTATTTCTTTAAAGCTTGTTCCCGTTACGTGATTACATGCAGTCTTTAGCCACAGTATAATAAATAGTACTAGCTTACAGCACATGAGTAAAGAAACGGAACAGAGACAAAGCTTCATACAACCGCGCTGTCGTAGGTACACTACTACAAGCATGCAGTGCTTGTGTGCGTTTCTACTAGCGCTGCGTCACGTACGCGCCGCAACTGGATAAAACCGGCTCGGTCAGTAGAAAAGCCGAGGGCCGCGCAACGGTTGTCGTATTTGTTTCGCGCTCCTGCTTAGTGAGAAATGGTTATTTTAAATTGTTTATGGTAGAATAAAGTGTAAAATATAAAGTCAAGAAAGTGTAAATAATTAGATTCGGAGGTGTAAAATGGTTACCTACTGTACAGTTTGCATGAATGTCTCGAAAATCACATATGTGACGAAATAAAATTGTTTGTTAATAGACCTGAACAACCTATAAATATGGGCAAAGATTCTTTATTTACTCATTACAAAGAACTCGACGTAAACATTGTAAATATTTTTACCTAATGATATTCTGAAACGAGTGTAAGATTGTAAATTTAATATTATGCCATGTGGAAGCGTCCTTAATGATTATTTGAAAAAACATTATATCCATTACATTTAGAATTTATCATTAGATTATAAGATTTTAGAAATTATTAAAAATAAAAACTTATAAAAAAAGATAGAGTTGGTAATTTGTAAATAATCTGATGTACAAATAAAAGTCTAATAGACGTTTTGTTTATATTATTCTCCTTTGCCAACCCTACTAAAATAGGTAAGAATTTTGCACGCTCCTTAGAAGCTTTGTCTCTGTTCCGTTTCTTTACTCATGTGCTTACAGTATGGCCACTCCGTGCCTCCCGCTAAAAGTGCCGCCACCCCGCGCTTGGTTGTCTCACAGTCACCGGCTGGCTAGGACGAGATGACGACGCGTTGCGAAGAGCATGGTACGCGTTCTCACACAAGCATGGTACGCGTTCACCTACACGAGCTTAGATTGTGTGCGTAGCAACGCGTTTGTTTCATACATTTTATCGCTTGTGTCCAAGGTGTGCTTTAGTTGAACCTCCCCACCTCCTTCCACTCCCAGTATTTATGTCGGGAGTGTATTTTAATTCGCGCCTAATTACTCTTCGTGTTAATTCGTCCAACTTGAACTTATGTTGTGCTGTTTGGATACATTTGTTGTTTGAAAAATTACTAATGACAGCTTATGAG
The DNA here is from genome assembly GCA_963855545.1 of Ethmia dodecea. Classification (NCBI taxonomy): domain Eukaryota; kingdom Metazoa; phylum Arthropoda; class Insecta; order Lepidoptera; family Depressariidae; genus Ethmia; species Ethmia dodecea. Next base: position 2,603,724 of record OY979457.1, read on the forward strand.
TTTGGTTACATCAAAGAGATTAAAATATAATAAGGCATGGAGGGGACAAGGCGAGGAAAATTTTATGCCAAAAGCTATTACAAGTGGAATAAATCTAGAACGATTACGACGTTTTGTATGAAAATATTTCCAATGCCCCCTCTATGTCCTATTATATTTTAATCTCTTTGGTAAAAACATAATTAGAACTAGCTTACAATACAGAGTACTCCCATAGTTTTGGACCACAAAATCTTGAAAAAACTGGATTTACTCTCTAGAAAACCATAATACAGAAGTGCCTGTGTATAATTTTCCCACAAGAGTACCAAAAAAAAGGAAATATTTACTACTCTTGGTACTTAAGTTAGATGTACTCTTGGTACTACTAGGTAGTAAGTACCTACTACAGACGGTTTTTGATAACTAAAAGATTTTAATGTGTGATATGAATAGATTTGGCTAATCTGTAGAGGAGTAGATTCATATTCATCTATGCAGTCCACCTTAATACGAGTATAAGTACTTTTGCGCGATGAGATACAGTATGTTGTAACTGGCGCGTAGACTTTTTTAAGATCTAAGGTGTAAACATTCTGTGCGTAGGACTGTTAGATATTCTTTGGTCCAAGGCTTTTGATCTATAATAATTTAAAAAAAACCATTACAAGGAACACTTTTATTAATAATTTTTTATTAATAAAAGTGCTCCTTGTAATGGTTTTTTTTAAATTATTATAGATTTTTACAGGACGTCGGTTATTTTTTACAAGATAAACGTAATGTTATGATTGTGTTTTAGCAGTCTATCATTGTATGGTACTAATTAAACTATATTCTACTTGTTCATCAACTTCGCAGTCGCGGGGCGGTCGCAAGTACATATTACTAAACCTATAAATATTGTCGCCCATTTTCCTGAAGTATCCATTTCATGAATATTCAATAAGAAAACCAATGTGCAAGAACATAACCTTAAAATAAAGCACAAGTATTGCCTTCGCGTAGCCCTCGTAGAAGCGTAGCATCTCGTAGCGTCGTAGCAGTTTCGTAGCGCATACAAGTACCACTCGGCTACGGTTCCTAGTTACCTTATCTTTTGTTTACGACTAGTTTCCCCCGCGGCTACTCTCGTGTGGACTCCGTGAGAATCTACAAGGTGGATAACAGTAACCCTCACTTGGATTTAAACGCCACAGCATATATATACGCGTCTTTATACATATAACATATTATATAAGACATGAGATTAAAAAGAGCTGCCCCTTGTGTTTCTTGTTGGTTCTTCTCGGGGTACTGCTTTTGGAACAGCAACTCGTCGGTGGAGATGGACTGCTGTTTACATTTAGCCAATCTTAATGGACGAGTTTAGAGTGCCTTGTTATTAGACCATTGATATATTTCTTCTTTTAACGATTTATCTTCTTTAAAATATACAGTTTTAGATAAAAGTATCTACATAATATTCCATACTATATTAAAAAGATGTCAAGTTTTTAGGGTTCCGTACCTAATTTAATTGTGATTCTCTGCTGTACATCCTTTGGCCTTTCTGCGTATCAGTTGGCTCTATTTTTAGAAACACACTCACGGTAGACACATTAAACTTTCTCAGAATTTCTATACTTTTAAAAGTTTATCCCTGGCATCTACTGATTCGTTTCTAAAAATTATTCCACTGATATGAAGGAAAACATCGTGAGGAAACCCCCAGGTCTCAGAATTAATTCTGAGACATGTGTAAACAGACCCGGTCCGGCGATCGGCTCACCACCTATCACGTTTAGGGGTCCAATATATCTCGTGAAATGTGGGTATATCCAGTAATGGAATACCTCTGCCTACCCCCTCGGGGATAAAAAAAAGGCGTGAGATTATATTTATATATTATAAAGCTACTTTATTCCCAAATTTCTATTATTTATGGTAGATGAAACCCTGAAGAGCAGCTAGTATTTAAAATAACCTTACAAATTCTAGAAGCGCCATCAAATTTATCTCCAATCGACTTGATAAAACTACATCGAGCGTTACCATTACCGATTACGCTAAACTTTCTCCAATTTGAGCATTGATGAAGTTTTATCTTTGTTCTGTAAGGTACTGAAAAAATAAACCTAAAACCCTCCTGACTCCAAGGCACCAAAAATAATTTCAAAAAACACTGTTATTTTAAATATACCTTCGGAGCAGAATATACAATATCTAATGACATCAATCAATCAAGGATAATCAATGACATCTGTTATTTGATTAATCTGATGAATGGGGCTATTGATTGCCCTGAGCTCCTGTGTAAAATTGGTTTCAGGACTAATCAAATGGGTTTTAGACAGCATCCACTACTACAAGTTCCGTTTGCTCGCACTAACGCTCGACAAAATGCATTCTTGCCACGCACCTCCAAATGTTTCAATGACATCTCTATTCGCCATGACATTGATATGTTCTGGACTAGCACGTCTGTTGTTAGAGGAGCACTTGTTAAGGAATGTTTTAGCTAAACTAGAGATAAGTTGGTCAAAATACAGATCAATTAGTATAGGTATGATTTTCGTATCTTGAGTTTTATTATTTTATTGTTATTTCTTTGTTATAGCACTGGCTGTTTTTTTCTTCTTTTCTTACTGGTCTGCGTATATATATATATTTTAAATTAATGTAGTATCAATGAAATTTATATGTGGAGACTTTTCATCAGCAATATTGTTATTCACAGTATCCTTATATTTATAAATGTAATTAGTTCTGTAAGTCTTCCTAAAAATAAATAAATAAATAAATAAATAAATAAATAACAGAATAAGCGCAATTCCTGAAATTGGTTTGTTCAGTATCGACTACATTATGTGTTAATTTATTCCGAAATATTAATTAGCATATCTGAATTTAGTGCTACCTTTGTAAAATCGTACTAGTATTGCTCTTTATTTAAGACTAACGGATGCCCAGCGGCGTTGCCCGCGCGGATTCCGTTTATTGCCGTTCCCGTGGGAATTTCCTAAAATCCCTTCATATTGCTTGCCTACGACATATTTAAGACACCTACATACCATATTTCAAATAGCGGGTGCCCAGCGGCGTTTTCCCGCTTGGATTTAGTTTATTCCCGTTCCCGTGGGAATTTCCAAAAATCCCTTCATACCAATTTTCTATGACATATCAGACACCTTCATACCATTTTTCAAGTTTCTGGGTGTTATCGTTTCGGAGTAGTACGTATTTCTCTTTTTAACCAGTTTTTATACTTTCCCGTGGGAATAAGATGTTTTCCTGGAATAAAAAGTACCCTAGATGTTGACCCGGGTACTCAGTTATCTCCATACCAAATTTCATCAAAATCCGTCCAGTAGTTTTTGAGTGATGCGTGCACAACCAGATAGACAGACAGACAGACAGACAAAAATTCCAAAAAATGGTGTTTCGGTATCTATATCGATAACTATATACACTACCGTTAAAATTTTCAAAAAATATTTTATGTACAGACACGGCCCCGTTAGAGTTTTATTATATGTATAGAAAATTGGTTTGACACAACTAAAGTACGAAGGCATCATATTGTTTTATATTAATATACTAATTGGGGTGTATGAGGAATTGCGCTTATTCTGTCATGTGTGTGATAAAAAGAATATCCTTCTTTAAGAATCGACTTATCTCCCAAATTGAATCAAGATGGGTGCAACGGCTTATTCAGTTATTTTTAATACTCTGAGTTGCTTTCACATTATAATATTAAAATAGGGTAATGGAGATGCTAATAATACACATTTCAACGAGGGGTTTGGTAGATGTATTTATTTTTTCGTAAGAGCGAAAGTTTTTGCAACAGTATCAGATCAAATTGTTTACTCAACTTCATTAGAAGGGTAGTGTTTTCAAAATCTTTTCAGTCTCTCTTACACGTTCAGGTCTTTTAGTATTCCTAAATCTTTTACCTACCTACTTGAATGTTTTCTTTGCAAAACATCAAACGTATTATTGTAATGAGAACATGTTCAAATTGACAATTGTCACCGGAAAGCTCTCTTATGTCCAGCTCTTAAGAATCAATCTAATGGAGTACCTTTGAGAATTTTTTAGTATAGCTGCTTTTTTCGAACTTAAGACAGGGGCGTATTCAGGTAAGACCTTGAGTCGTTTAAATGATTTGCTCTGAGTTAGTAAATATTAGATTAAATCCTCTACCGACTCGCCAATCATTTTATCACCAGTCGCTTAACGACAAATATACGTTGTCAAGCGACTTTTATTCAGCAACTCGTCGGTGGAGTTGGGCTGCTGTTTACGTTTAGCCAATCTTCATGGACGAGTTTAGAGTTGTTATTATAACATATTGACGTGTCTAAGTGTATATCAATTGAATACCTATAGAAAATAAATGATTTTGGATTTTTTATTTTGAGAGAGAATCTATTCTAAACGTATATTATAATCTATTCGTACGGTTAGAGGTTGTTAATGAAGATAAAGACAACACATAGGGTAAACACCCAATTTTTTACACCCTAACAACTAATTGACATCCCAACAGTTTTGTTCAAAATTATCGAAATTACGATACTCAATTCTATTTAGAATAATGAAATAAACACGTTGGTGTCGTCTAATTATTCAAATATAATTGTGTATCGTAATTTCGTTAATTTTGAATAAATCTGTTGGGGTGTCAGTTAATTAATACAGTGGACTAGAATGTCAATAATGGGCTAGTGTCCTGCCTAGTCAAATCAGTTACTTTTTATGATCTGTCAAAACGAAATTTTATTATGGAAAATGTACTGAAATAGCAAGGTGTGACGTCATAGTTTTTAGTGGTCAATTGCAACACTTTTAATTATTGTTTTATTATTTTTAAATTTTCTAAAATTGTAAAGTGAAAACCGACATACATGTTCCAAGGTGTTTTTGGGTAATCTTTTTAATGAATGACTACTCGCAATTAAATTTCGATGCTGTCAACTACCCAATTGGGTGTTATACCCTACTTCCCATAAGTACGAATATCTCAAAACTCATCAAAAAAAGGTCTCGAATGCAAAGATGTCCCGACTCCGCCCCTGCGTGTCGGCGGAGACTTGACGACTGTTCTCACAAAGCGATTGTATTTCTTTTCCTTTGATATTCAAATTGTTATCTTTGTTTTCAGCAGTCTTTCGGCAGTCAACACGACAAAGCCTTTGAGTAAAAGACTTTCGTTTTGGTAGTCGCTATACAAACACCCGCGTCGTTGCTTGTACTCTCCCTTTTTAAATGCACATCTACGAACGTCGTAGCTCTGCGATAGGGTTAAGTGTGAACGAATGTGTGACCACCTAGTGGCATATTCCGAGCGCCTTAGTGATTCAAAAGACACGTTGAACCGTTGGTACAGGTTTTAGTTGTGTGTACATCATGACATGTCAGATACCCTAGGGTCGCTTGAAAAATTCTTACAGGTCGCCACTAGCTTTACACCATCTCCCAATCCGATATCCCAAGCCACGTTTAGGGCTCCAAAATTATACTGGTGAAAAGTGGCTACCTATTCCCAGGAATGGAATACCCAAAGACGTTTAAAGAAAAAGTTTCTCTAGAAAACAGAATGATTTTCTTCCAACCTCTTTGGTACCTACCTATCCCTTATAAGTATTAATATGCCAGCTTTAGAAACTTAATACCCACGCACAATTCAAACTCGATTCGAACTATTCATCACAATCGTGCCAGATGTAACGAACTTACTTCCATCCATCAATCGAGTTTGCTTATGAAATACAAATTAATTAATTGTACTGCTACTGTTTTTGACTGGCGATCCGGTTACGATGCAACAACGGGACAATAGATAATCCGCACGTAGGTACTTACAATGTCAAGTATCTTGTTTTGTGGAGAAAATGAAAATGTATTTTATTTCGGTAAATAATTGATAATTACACTGAGAAAAGTCAATAGTCTAATAATAAGACGCTTTGAACTTGTCCATGAAGATTGACTAAATGTAAACAGCAGTCCATCTCCACCGACGAGTTGCTGGTTCCAAATGCAGTACCCCGAGAAGAACCAGCAAAAAACTCAATTGCAGCTCTTGTTATAGGAGTGCTTCGGGTACTGTACCTCTGTCTTTACATAAGTATCGTAAGTAATTATAAACCTGCCCTACCCAAAGTCCATCACTATCACTACATAGTATTAAACAAAGTTGCTTTCTCTGTCCCTATATGCCTATGTCCCTATGTATGCTTAAATCTTTAAAACAACGCAATGGATTTTGATGCGATTTTTTTTAATAGATAGAGTGATTCAAGAGGAAGGTTTTAGTATTAGCATTGCACCCGTGCGAAGCCGGGGCGGGTCGCTAGTAAAACTATAAAATGTGTGTGAATCTGTCTGATATTATTATATTCTTACTGTTTTACCACTCAAGTCGGAGTTTATCTGCTAGATTGAGTTGTCAGACATGGGTAGAAAAAATAGGCTATCTTTTAGATAAGTTACGGATAGGCTATCCGGAGCTCTATCAGCAAGGGGTAGGTCAAGACCTTAGCATTATATTAATTAAGCGCCTATAGAAACGCCGTAAGTACCAGGCGTAGACGAAAAGTAGCAGTCCCTACATAGCATCTTACTGCTTATGAATCCTAGGTTACCTATTAACATTTTGAGGCACAACTCTGTGACGTGTGTACCTACGGGTTCGTCAAAGAGATTTAAATTTAATAGGACAAAGAGGGGTATTGGGAATATTTTCATACAATTTTTTTTATCTCAAGCGACACGTCAGTTATTATGAACGCGAGCTGTCATTCGGTCGAATCACTCTAGACTTATGGCCTTATATTATAATCAAGTATGTCCTATTATATTTTAATCTCTTTGGGGTACATACAACCTCGAGCGATTCTAAAATCGTGTGGTGCGCCATAAATAGCTAATAAAAAGGACAGTGTTACCCAAAATATATAGAAAATAATCCCTACTAATATTATCAAAAAAAGATTAGAAAGTAAACTTTTCTGTCTGTTTGTCACGTTTTCACGCCTAAATAAAACCGCTGCACTGATCTTGATCACACTTGGAAGGGAGATAGAAGAACAAAAACTTCTTTTCACTCCACAAAGCGGAGATAGTCGCGGAAAAGAGAAAGTTTTGAATAACAGGTATGACGTCCGTGGCTTGTTATAATTTCATGACTCCATTCGCATACCTACGTTGTACTCAAGAGCTCTTAGAAAGAGTGCTCGAGTCGGCTGATCTTCAGATGTCAATCTAGGTTTCCCTCGGCTTTCCATTTTTAGTTGCTCCAAATGGAAGAGCAGGATGAGTGGCTTGAAAGTCTTATATGTGGCTTAAGTGTAATTTGGCTCCATTTTTAACAGGCAACCTCAAGAAGAAGTGCAAAATCTCCGAACTGTATGTTTGCTAGATATTTCTTACCTCGTAGCGTTACTACTTCTGAACCATTATTAACAAATTATATACATTTAAATACGTTGTCGTTTATCAATGAGGGGTTCTGAGACCCATTTATTTATTTACCTTCATGTACCAAAAAATATACATATGGCGAACTCTCCTTTGAAAATGTATACCATCACCTATCTCCTACCGTACAATTCAAATGAATAACAAAATATATCGAAATCTATGGTGATTATTATTAATAATTTTAGCACTTTTCTAAAAATAATTACAGATAAAAAATGTCCTATAAAGAGGAACCATGTGGGACAGTGCCCAAAAGACTGGCCGCATTCCCTCTCTGGGATAGCTAGGCTGATCCTTTGACAGAGATAGCTGCCAGTGTACATCGTATATTATATTATACAGTCTCGCAAGTTTACAACACCGCATAATAAGTATACCTACACATTTTTATTTACGTTACGACTTTAGAACCAAATTTATGCCCCAGCTGACCTAATCCGGCACTGTAGAACTATAAAGCTATAGATAACAACATTGATGATAACCGCAATAATTGCAAACAACCACCCCAAGAAAACTCCACCTCATAAAACTATCCGGGCAAAGTTAAATACGTTCGGAATAAGTTCCGAAGTGATCGGAAGCAATCAATCTTGCAACAAAACTGTGTCTCGAACTTGTACAAAGGATCAGCGAGTATTGAAATTTTCGCGATCACTCAAGATGACAAAACGAGACTTCTACAATTCGCAGAAATAATCAATCTTGTCTTAAGATTTATCCATAATATAAACTCAAAAGGAGCAAAATACCTGCCCCAATAATGGCTAAGTTTGTGCCATTTCGGGTAGACACAACAGGGCCCCAATTCCTTGAGTACGAAACGTGCCAATAACACTATTGACTGACCATTGACAAGTCACTGTCATCCAACTATAACCGTAGACATTTAGTGGAATTGGGGCCCAGGACAGTGCTAGCTTCCACGATGAAGGGATCGCAATCCTGATTTCAAAATATCTAGTAATCGCGATTCGATGTAATCCGTCAATCCGCTTTTCACTCAATCAATCAGGTTTATCACTGTTCGCAACCAAGATTGACTGTGAATAGGCTGCCATAGAGCTATCGCTGCGTTTGGTTGAGGCTTCACGTAACCAGAGTAGGTAACTACTGATAGTTATCTTTGTCAAAAGATCAGCTTAACTACCCAAGGCTTTTTGGCGGGAATCCGAAGAGGGGACGTCATGTTTTTTGTAAAATTTTCATTTTACTGTGTGTTTTAGGTTTTAAATCATAATAATTAAAGTGTATGAATTTAGACTAAATTGGGAATGCCTTAAAATAAGAAAAAAAAATATCCAAATGCAGCCATTCTTACTAAGTATTTCTAGTAGTAACTGAATGTTTTAGTTGGTTTTTATAATAATAATAATAATATAATAATTGCAGGTCTGCCTAGTTTGGGACTAAAGAACTGTGTCCCACAATAATAATTTTTTTTAAACCTGCGGGTTTCCTCACGATGTTTTCCTTCACCGTCGAGCTAGTGATAAATATGTACGTAAGTTTTGAAAAACTCATTGGTACATGCCAGGATTTGAACCCGAGCCTCAGTGATTTTCGGCCGGCTCTTTAACCGTCCGGGCTATCACTGCTCTTTATCTTCTTGTTTTTTATTTGTTGTTATATTTACAAACAATCCTAAAGAAAGACTTACGGACATTTATTTATTTATTTATTTGCTTTATTTACAGTCACAGTATAATTAACAAGTCTGTTTTCAAGCAGTGTGTTCGTCCTTATTTAAACTGTGGAATAAATATACACTTATTCCCGTACTAAAATATTTTAGACGTATAGAACTATCACTAAATTTCCATTTATAACATAGTAAACAATACAAGAAATCGAATAACTCACACTCGCAGGTGAGCCCCACTACCGCGAAACACACGAAACCAATAAAACGTGAAAAATAGTTACCCATCCAACATTTACATGCGTGTTACGGAATATCTCACAATTGGAATGGCGCGAAAATGTTTTACGCGCATAAATCAGCTGTCAGTGTTGCCGTTATAAATTCGTGGGTTGCCGCTACGGAACGCACCTGGCTACATTACCTTGATTGCAAACGCTGCAGCATTTGCCTCCAGGTTTTTGAACATACACTGCCATTATAACCTAAACTCTCTTGAAGGCTCAAACATTACCTAAAATCTGACGATACAAGGTTGAAAATGAACGATTTTTGGTCCCAACTAAGCTGGGCGTGTGGCCACACCATTCTTCACCGAAGTTTCTTGCTGTAGGTTCTTTACACATGGCTCTTTGTTTCATAGTTTCGAGCTATAATGAGTCTGAAGTTTCTCGGAATTGGACTCGTGTAAAACGCTTTTCGCTCAGTTATATGTAAGTCGAAGTAGTTAAGTATGTGTAATTTTCGTTGGTCTTCAGAAAATTCTTGTTAGCTTTAGTTTCAAAAAAGTAAGTATATTTAATTTAACACGGTGGTTAACCTTTACCATAAAAAATATTTAATTTTTAAGTAAGTAACTATATATTTTATTTATATTAAACACAGGCAATCAGATTCATCGTCGGAAAAAATATATTTAAAAATGTTTACTTCTTTTATCCCTGAGGGACCTGTCAAAAAGGGATAGGTAAGATAAGTGAGAGCACTGCTTACCCAGGCAGAAGTAGGTACCTATTAAATTCTTGGACATGCGCACTTTCACCAAAATATTTATTATCTTTTTACCAGGAAGTATACAAGTTGATATATTTACTTATGTATTTTAAACGTAGCATTTTACACGCTTGTAAATTGTAAGTTTTAAATTATTCGATTACTTATTAAGTACCTAAACATAATATAGATAACATGGGGTAGAACATACACAATTTGCTTAACCTATGTATTTTCTCAAACGATGTAGTCTCGCAGCAGTTGGAAAGTGAATAGTCGGTGAGACAGATCGGTATGGAATAAGTTATCGGCAAAGCTCAGCGAACTCCGTATTCTGACCCAGTCGTACAGTTTGCCACGTAGAGTTATAAAAATCGTGAGGAATAGAGTTGGCATTTGTTATTTCGTGGAAAAAGAGTATCTGAAACACAGAATACTGTGTACCTTCTACTATTTTAGGAACTTTTATCCTGTGTATTCCTGTTCCCCTGGGATATAACAAATAAATCTCACGCCTTCTATCCCCGAAGCAGAGGTATTCCATTTCTGGAAATACCAGTTTCCCCAGTATAGTACTTTGGACCCCTACGAGCCCATCGCGGGACTGTACCCGTGGCAATTTTCAATAATGTCTTCTTAGTGCTCACTTAGGAACCTTTGTGCAAAATTTCATGCTTCTAGCACCCAGCGGTTTCGGCTGTGCCACAGAATAAGTAATAGTACTACGTAGGTTTGCGTAAATCGATCAATCAGTAAATCAACCAAGATTCTTATTTTCTTCTCTTCTCTCAAGCTAGTGCCCATGACTCCGTCCGAGTTAACTTTAGGCAATCGCATCCCCTAAAGTCTATTTTTGTCTTCAAAGTGGAATGTATCCTATGTCCTTCCTTTCGTGAAAACTATAGTCCTGCCAAATTTCATTACGATTTGTTCTCTGATTTAGCCATGAAAATGTAACGTGCAAACAGAATTACTTTTTAGAGGAGATTCCTACGGGTGCACGATGACAATAAACTAACCTAACCTAAGCCTAACAAAAATCACCATAACCTAACCTATAATGTTTCTAAATTGTCACCAGACCGGCTATTATATTACTAAGAAGTGGAAAATCTATTCTTTCATAGCTCTCGCCGCTATTGGCTGGCACGGCGGTCCAAACTGCAGACTACGTCGTCAATATTGGTTAATTTGGCCCGTCGAGTATGCGCGCTCCTAAACTTGCCAGAAACTTCCACGGGCGGCCTGGCGTTACCTACTTTTGTAGTGCAACTGGAGAAAGATAGGTAGCGGCGATAATCAAGAGGATCGCACTTGCTCTATTGTTAATGCCCCGATGAGTAGGTAATCGAACTTTATTCTTTCAAAGTGTTTCAATTAATTCGGTTTAATTTGAAAAAAACCTGTTAGGTATTACTCACTACTGTCTCTGCCTTTCCCAATGTGAAGTATAGGCGTGAGATTATGTATGTTTCACTTACTCGTAAGTATATAATAGTACATTATGGTACAAGTGAGTAAAGTTGGTGATTACCGCTGAGGCGCCATTGAGACCCGAGCCGTAGGCGAGGGTCATAAGAGAGCCGAGGACGGTAATCATCAATACACACGTGTATCATACGACGTTTTTCAACACACTTGTGAATAAATAATACTAAAAAATCATTTTAAAATAATCATTCGCAATGGCGGGGAAAATTAATTGGTTTTCCAATTTTTTATTTATATAATTTGGAAAAGGCAAAAGGATCTAGGCCCATACAGCCTCGTTTTCCTATGCGCTCGCATCTTACAATGGCGATCGGCCATGGACTAAAAAAATTAGGTTTCTTTTTCTTTGGTTTGTCGTGGATAGCGTTTTAGCCACGTACAAAATGGGGTATTTAAAGTTTTTACAGAGAAAACCAAAGTTATATTTGAGTGAAAGTTTTGTTTATTAAACACGTACAAGTTGAAATGATCTATTTAAATACGAAGTTGCATGAAATGAGCAAGCCATATTTGTGTATTAATTTATTAGTACGATTGAATACGATCTTTTTTGTATCGAAACTTTTTTAAGAACAAAGCAACTCTAGCAACAAAATTGAAAAAAAAAATCTATAACTCACTAGTGAATAATAGCAAACAAAAAGTCTCAGTTTGATTATAGGTGTCATTATGTGCCTAATTGCAGTGAAATTAGAGCCACTTTATGAGCAAGTGTGTTGAAAAATAGTTTTATTAGGGTTCAATCTGAGTCCCCGAGGGGGTAGGCAGAGGTATTCCATTACTGGATATACTTACATTTCACGAGATTATATTGGACCCCTAAACGTGATAACTACCTTCTTACTTATCTTAAATGAGGATAACTAGGTACCTAGTTCTACTTCTTATTAGTTCTTATCTCGCTGGTTCATTTCAATTAGAAAGTATCAAATAATGCAGGTTTTAATAAATTAAGAGTGGGTATCTTAATTTATTAAAACCTGCAACCTTAGCACTGGGATTTTTAGAAAAAATATACTTATTTGTATGTATAACCTTGGGTACTTATACTTATATACTTAAATCATAAATTTCATTTCGTTAAAAATAAATTCATAATTTTAAAATCAATGATGTGCTTTATACCACACCTCTTGTACATTCCCGAGATTACTGAATTAATTAGCTGTGTGTGTGCACTAGGAAATTATTTACTTTACCCCTCCTTAACTGCTTTTCCTAGTTTTAAAACCCCACTGAACACGAACTCAGCGTTAACTGCTCTTAACGAAGACGTTAACTACACTCCAGGGTGGTAACAATCGCTTAACAACAATTAGGTGCATGTTATAGCGTAATTTTAAGAATGCTGTTGGTGCGATACCGAGTTACTTGGGTCGAAGAAGAAGACAAACTTTATAAAAAAAATATATGCAGCCTTATTTAAAATTGACTATTTAAGATTGACTTGACTTTTTGGCGGGAATCCGGAGAACATTTTCATGTCGCTGTCTTTTTTTTTGGTTTCGATTCGTGTACTTATTTAAACACATACCTACATACATACATTTTCTAAAAAATATATTAATATTAAGGAAAAATCATCAATTCAAATTATTACATCTAAGATCTTCTTTTAGAAATAAAAAAGAATAAATGTCATACGTTTATTTCTGTGACAAGAGGAGTTTTGTCGAGAGCCAATATTTTTTTCAAGATTTTTAACTACCTACATTATACTTATGAAAAATGGTTAGTTTTATTTTAATATCATTGTAATAATCAAACACTAATGGGTGCTGGCATGGTGCACGAAGAGCGGCACTAATATGCACCTCAGAGCTATCTAATATGCTATACCACCACACACCCCTTCACACTCACCTTCATGCATCTACATACCCTAATTACACTCACACACACATACACCAAAATCACAGTTACTCATTACCACACTAGCCAAAGTACACAAATGCCGCATATTATGTAGACTCACCTTGGTCGAACACTGCTTCCTAAGATACAGGATATCCTAGTTTAGGAAGCAGGGTTTATTTATGGAAACATCTCGATGTGTAGCATATATGAAGCTAACTTCTTTGTAATTCTTGTTTCTGGCTAATAAATTATTATTATTATTATTATTATTATCTGTTGTTTGTTTTTGCACATGTTTGTTTGCCGTTTGGGATAGTAACATGCTATAGACCTATAGACCATGAATGAATCTGTGGAGTTCGAAGGCGTAGCAAAGAACTTTTCTTTATTTGGTTCACAAAACTGGACACAAGTCCAAAATAGAACGTTTATAAAAATTCTGTACTGTAAAATGTGAGCAAAGAATGTACCCTATACTAGATCTGAACTCAGCATGCGAATACATTTGAAAGGAGCATATTTTAACATATGAAGTGTTTTTAGTCACAGAGACAAAAAATGTGACAATGGTACCAAAAGCGTTTTCTATGTTTATCTTATTCTGTCTCTGTCAAAGGATCAGCATAGCCTAGCTATTAAGATTGGAAATGCAACCAGCATATTTTTCCTTGTTTTGATGTTAAATGCCACAATTAGTTTAAAAAGAAACACTTTTGAATATTGTTTTGCACTTGAACTATTAACATGTTTTACAGGCAGTAAAAAATGATACTAAACTTACTATTTTCAGGAATATGAATTTCAGTGGTGGGCTTATGCCATAATCGCCGTGTGTCTATTCCTGATTTGTCTTTTACTCAGCTTCATAGTCAAGAAAACGAACGGTAAGCATTCTTAATCAGTTTGTTTTATAATAATTGTTTTGTACGTCACCTCCCCCTTAATTCAGACGTCATAGGTAGGTACCTACCTACTAATATAAATGAGATAGGTACCTGAGACATTTTTGAACGGCAACCGTATTGTATTGCGTTTTGAGTAGGTATGTTTTAGAAACTCGTAGTTCATCCGTGTGTGCATACAATCAGACTCACGCTGATGGAGTACTGGCTAATTTATTATGTAACAAATTCAACTTAATACGCTTCTGCAAACGACTGTAGGTATATATGTATAGGTATAGCAAATAAGAACATTAGAGGCTCAAAGCTCCTCGAAGCGTAGTCAAAGCCCGTCGGTTAGTGAGCTTTGACCGCTGAGTGCTCTTAGCTGCCACGCCGTCCGTCTGCGCTTACCCTAAAATGTACAACTAAAATATTAGGTACCATTGATTACCATACCATTCACACTACTTCCTCACTTTTCGCAGAGGCTCGCCTTGAAGATCGATTTAACAAACTCTACGAGAAAACTTCCAGTAGTACTCAAGTACAAGTTTCGTACACAAAAACAAATTCCGACACGGTAACCCTAAAAAATAACACGAGAAAATCCGGTATTTCGATGATCTTCAGCAAAGAACAAAATAAGAAACAAAAATTCTCTGAAAAACCAGCTTCTGCTACAGATTTTGAAAGAATATTCGAGAATTCTGCTGCTAAAGCAAATTATTTTAGAAAATTCTATAAAGGTGTTAAATTCACTTCCAACGACAGTCTCCGAAATAAGACTTCTGATAGCAACGGACCCATCAAAAGTGCGGAGCGAATCAAGTTAACTACATCGAAACCTTTAGATACAAATTCTAACGATGCTAAAATAAATAATATATGTGTTGCTAATAGAACCAATGATTACGGCGCCAATGATTCAGGAGATGATATTGCTAATATCGGATATTTAAGACAATGCAGTGACTCGACCTCTTCAAAAGTTGTTACAAAATCATCAACCACTTCAGTGGTGAATAAAGATAATGGAGAAACTAGTTTTAGTATCGATAACACCTATTCCAATTTCCTCGGTACTATTTACTGGAATATTAACAATTTATCGAAAGACAGTAATGGAAATATTGGTATCGAATCCAATGTCAATGTTCATGAAACCGCTCCAATATTAACTCACGATCCTAATTCAAAAGGTATTTCAAAATCCATACAGAAGTTTGAGAATGAAAGTAAACTTCCGACTATTACATCTAAAACCAATAGTCCAATAAGTAAGCTATCAATGAATAACGATACAATTGAGGAGATGAACAAATGTGATTCACTAACTCAAGTTGCTGTCCAAAGAAAAGTATCTGATTTAATAAAAGATTTTAACACTGACCAAATAAAGAACGATGGCTCTTTTTTAAGCAATAAATTAATCGGTTCCAAAATTACTATCAAAGAAACTTTGCTTGATATAGTGAAAACGCATGTTATCGAAGAACTAGTTGATGTAGTATCCAATCCTCAAGAAAGTGTAGAAGCTAATGAAGAAAACTTTATTAAAACAGAAGATGATTAATCAAATAATTTTTATTGATAACATGAAGAATGGATTGTGCATTATTTCCTATTTTTTTTGTTTTTATTTACTATAATGTGGTAGAGTTAACTATTATTTTGTGTGTAATATAATTAAAAGTGCAATGACTTTTAGAAATACATAATATCTTCAGTGGGTTTATGCTAAGTCAGCACGATATAAAAAACAAAGTTTAACAATACAAGACGCATATGCTAAGGCATAGCAATATATATTTAAAACCTATATTTCCACTACATAGTTTTATTGACATAACTTCAAGACATGTTTTATGTGAAACCCATCTTTATATATTACTAGCGGAGTAGCGATTCTGCGCGGTTTCACCCGCGTAGTTTCCGTTCTGTGGGAATACGAGAATAAAATATAGCCTGTAGTCAGGGATCTTGTAGCTTTCTATTAGTGAAAGAATTTTGAAATAGGTCCAGTAGTTTTTGAGTTTATATTCGTAATAAACATACGAAAATATAAATCTCTCGTCTTTATATTCTCTATATAGTATAGATAATATGCTGAAAATATGTGGCTGTATGGGCTGAGATCCTTCTGTATTACCATATAAAAACAAGAATATGAAATGTCAATTATGAACTGTGATGTCGTCTGTGGTGATGTCAATTTTGTCAAATGTCAACTTGTCATTCAAAGTGCTTCACTTCAAATTAAAAAACAGTGCCGCGCTAACAATATATTTGCATTATTATTGTATTGTTTTCCTTGCAAATAAATTTGATTTCCGTAACTCGAGCTTCCAGAAAGATTACATATGATGAACATATTCTGAAAATTGTGCTGTAAATAGAGCGTCCACAAACCGGCGCGAGATGACTTCCATCATCAAAGTCCACTGCCTTTCTGGGGCCGGAGATGAGACACCGCCCTGCTATGTGCTCCAAATTGACGAGTTCAAGTTCCTCCTCGACTGTGGCTGGGATGAAAAGTTCGATATGGACTTTATAAAAGAATTAAAAAGGTAACCATTTTGAGGTTATGGTTGTAGTGGATGCAAGAATGTTAATCATAAATTGTATCGTTTATGAAATAAACTGTAGCAGTTTCTGTATGTGCTTTCTATCTAAATAATAGATTGACTTGTATATTTTGCTCTTTGTGATAAATTAAAAAAATTGTGTAGGTACAATAGAGATGTAATCTCTTTACAGGCCTGCCTCTCTTCTCTTTTTGTTTACCATTCTCTTTTATCCATTTATTCCCTTTTGAACATTCTTTCTTATTGTGTCAACACCCTTAAATTTAATCATATTTTACAGACATATAAACACAATAGATGCCGTACTGATCTCTCATTCTGATCCACTTCACCTCGGAGCCCTGCCGTACGCAGTGGGCAAACTCGGTCTCAACTGCCCCATCTACGCCACCCTTCCCGTCTACAAAATGGGCCAGATGTTCATGTACGACCTCTACCAGGCACACAGGAACGTTTCAGATTTTGATCTGTTCACTTTGGACGATGTGGACTCGGCATTTGATAGAATAGTCCAGTTGAAGTACAATCAGAGTATTGACATGAAAGGTAAGCAGTGTTTTTAGTTTTATTTATATTATTATATTACTAGCGACCCACTCCGACTTCGCACGGGTGCAATGCTTATACTAAAACCTTCCTCTTGAATCACTCTATCTATTAAAAAAACCTCATCAAAATCTATTGCGTAGTTTTAAAGATTAAACCATACATGGGGATATAGGGACAGAGAAAGCAACTTTGTTTTATACTATGTAGTGAAGTTGATGAAAGTATATGGATATAAAGATAACTGAATACATTGGTTAAGTCACCAAATTGTAACAATGAAATTAGTCATTGTAGTAACAAGAGGCGTCCAAACTATTTGAAAATTAAAAAAATACCCTTTCTACCTCATTGTGTAAATCCTGTATGCAGGTGTCTCCACTCACTTTCTCATTACAGGATATATATTTGTCTAGTTTATTTTAAAATTTATATAGTATATTCTAATTTTGTGTACTTTTCCATTAGTAGTGTGCGAAATAAATTACAGGTAAAGGCCTAGGACTCCGTATCACTCCCCTGCCTGCTGGGCATTCCCTCGGAGGGACAGTATGGAGAATCGCTGCACCCGGAGAGGAGGACATAGTTTACGCTCCTGACTTTAACCACAAGAAGGTATAGAATGGTTTATTTACAGGAAGAAAACTTATAAATTTTTCCATGGAAACCTAACCATAACCACATTATACTGTAAAATAGCAATGAGGGTAAATTTTTATTTAATTTTAGGAACGGCATTTAAATGGATGTGAAATTGAGAGGTTAATGAGACCGTCCCTGATGCTTCTGGGAGCAATGAACGCTGATTACGTGCAGCAGAGGCGGAGACTGAGAGATGAGAAACTTATGAGTGAGTTTATTTCAAATTATTGGAGAGAGATATCCATGAAGCAAATCGTCTTCCTCATTCACTGTTTCCATTATTTAGGATTGGCACTGTATGCTAGGCATAATGCAAAAGGTTATGGCAATTTTTACGGCCCATAGAAATGTTGTAGTGGGTCACGAACTGGCAAACATTTGGAATCTGGCGTCAAAGGTGCAATATTATCGATCCAACTATAAAATAAGTTTCGTAATAGGCAATTAATGGGCCGGTGCTGCCTTGCGATTCAATTGGAATTTCCAACAAACCCTTCCTATGGCTGGTTTACACACTGTTTAGTCACGGTCGGTAGATGAACATCGCTTCTGTAAATGGGTATATGAATAGCAAACCTCATAGTGGGCAAGCAATGTTCATCTACTGACCAACTTAACTGAAAGTGTGTAACCCAGCCATTAGTGCTCACTTACCCTTCCATCATTTAAGGAACCTCATAAACCTGGTGGTTTCGGCTTTATTGATAAGTCGGTCAGCCAGTAAGTTTCAGTGAGTAACCGATTTCAAAAAAGGAAGAGGTTCTCAATTTGACTGTATTTTTTTAGTAATATTAGTTGAAGTCGGTTTTTTTAATCTTTAGAGTTCTATTATTTACATGTAAAGATGAATTTACATCTTCCAGCCACGATACTAAGCACGCTCCGCGGCGGTGGCTGCGTGCTTGTGTGCACGGACACGGCCGGACGTGTGCTCGAGTTGGCCCACATGTTGGACCAACTGTGGCGGAACAAGGACTCGGGGCTGGTTGCCTACTCGCTGCTACTGCTATCCAACGTCAGCTACAACGTGGTCGAATTCGCCAAATCCCAGGTAACTGGCCTCTAGTGGGAGACTGGTAATAAAGGCCGGGTTCCCCACCACTAAAGGCGATGCTAGAAAAAAAAACTTACCTCGATTAAGACCGATAAGTTGATTATGCATTTTCCTGAAGTACCGTAAATATTAGTGATTCGCAGTCTACTCTCAGAATTGTAATATTCTTTGATGTATGAAGCTAGATTAAATTTTGGAATGTATCAGGGATGTCAAAGATAATTCAACTGAATATATTTATTAAGGACCATATCCATGTGTAATAATAAAAAAAAAAACTCACGCCTTTCATCCCCGAGGGGGTAGGCAGAGGTATTCCATTACTGGATATACCCACATTTCACGAGATACATTGGACCCCTAAAAGTGATAGGTGGTGAGCCCATCGCCGGACCGGGTCTATTTACACATGTCTCAGAATTAATTCTGAGACCTGCGGGTTTCCTCACGATGTTTTCCTTCACCGTCGAGCTAGTGATAAATATGTACGTAAGTTTTTGAAAAACTCATTGGTACATGCCAGGATTCGAACCCGAGCCTCACTGATTTTCGACCGGCTCTTTAACCGTCCGGGCTATCACTACTCGTTATCGTCTGCTTGCTATCCATGTGTAATTGAACTAAAGACTATGTTGACATAATTAATTAAATCTTTGCCTAGATAAAATAATACAGACAGCAGACCTATATGGTCACTTGATACCCCATGGCTCAGGCATTTTCAACCGACTTAAAAAAAGAAGGAGGTTATCAATTGAACTGTATGTTATTTTTTATGTTTGTTTCCTTAACGTTCGACTGGTTGAACTCATTTTGAAGATAATTTTTTATTTGAAAGCTGATGCTTGCCGTGAAGTTCCTGTGTAGTCCAATTAAGTCCAAACTGGACCAAATTGAAATGGGACCACACTTGAAGCACCAGCTTTGAAATAGAAAAAGAATCATCAAAATCAGTTCATCCATTCGAATTTTGTGAGGTAAAAAACATAAATTCCTGTCAATCAGAGTTAACATCAGCATACTTGATATTACTATAATTAATTAATAACGCGATAGCCTTTCTTATTATGATTTATTATTTAAGTTACAGACTTTCAGATACTCGGGCAAACATTTATATCAATTTAACTATACGCGCCACAGCCTAGCTCGTCAGACACAATGCGCGGGATTGTTGACAGTTCCTCGTGACGTCACGCGTAGAGACGTAGTTCCAATAGAGTTGCTCCAATCGATATTTATTGGCTAACATTATAAATTCAACAGATAGAATGGATGAGTGACAAACTGACTCGAGCGTTCGAAGGCGCTCGTTCCAATCCCTTCGCTTTGCGGCATCTGCAGCTGTGCCACTCGGTGGTGGAGGTCACAAGGACCCCTGGCCCGAAGGTGGTCCTGGCTTCATTCCCGGACCTGGAAGCCGGATTTGCCAGAGACCTTTTCCTGTTATGGGCGCCGCATCCGCAGAACTCCATCGTCTTGACGGCAAGGTAAATTATTTGTTTATATGTCATCATCATCATCAACCCGTAAGCAGTGATAGCCTTACGGTTAAAGACCCTGCTTCACATGATGATAATCAGTGAGGCTCGGGTTCAAGTCCTGGCATGTACCAATGAGTTTTTCAAAACTTACTTACATATTTATCACTAGCTCGACGGTGAAGGAAAACATCGTGAGGAAACCAGCAGGTCCCAGAATTAATTCTGAGACGTGTGTAACAGATCCGGTCCAGCGATGGGCTCACCACCTATCATGTATAGGGGTCGAATATTCTTGTGAAAAGTGGGTATTTCCAGAAATGGAATACCTCTACCTACCCCCTCGGGGATAAAAAGCGTGAGATTATTACGACTTTATGTTTTATTTATTTATCAACCCGCCCACTGATGATCTAAGGGTCTTTCCTCACACATGAGGATATGGGTCATATTCTCCCACCCGCTTTGAGTATTAAACCAACCGGAGACGCCACTGACAGGCGTTCCCCTCTGCCAAAAAAACGTGTCGGTCAACGCGCGCACCTGTTAAATACAACTAGTTTTTTTGAGTTTACGGAGTGCTTGGATTGGTGAATGTATTTGTGTGCATATAGTTCAAGCTAGCGTTTAATCGTTTTGTCAAAAAATGCGTTTGTTTCAACATTAATTGTGTTTGTTTCCTCGTCCCCCCGCAGAAATTGGCAGACTTTTTTGCAAAGGAACTAGTGCGCGTGACGTCTCCTGTTGGTTTAATACTCAAAGCCCACACGAGATCACCGCGGGTTGAGAGATGGTGTTAAGCTTGTGGCCACCTAACTGTCAGAATTTTTCAAGCCACCCAAAGGTATCTGACACGGCTTAACGACTTCCATTGTGAGTAAGGTATCTGACACGGCTTAACGACTTCCATTGTGAGTAATAACAACGAAAACCGGAACCAACGGTTCAACGTGCCTTCCGAAACACGGAGATACTCGTGATATAATACCTAATAATATTTTGTAAAGATAAAAATTTTAAGAAATTATTAAAATAATTCAGTGCCTCACGCAACTGTCGTTTAAAAGTACTTATGCGACAGTTAAATACGAGTATATTATCAAATGAAATGTTGCTGTCCGAGTGGTGCCATGCTAACGGTGCCGGTGGTACCATGATAAGGGAACCAGGATCTGATTATGGCATCCCAGAGAAATCGAGCACTTTTTTACTTTTTTTATTAGTTTCCTGTTTGAAGTCGTTTTTTTTTTGTTCAAATTTATTTATACCTACAGAAATCATTATTAATTTTGGGACACAATGCACATACGATTATTTAGGCTCAAACTAGGCAGGGCCTGTACTATGGGTACTAAACGACTGCTAAACATACTTTAATAAATATTAAACACCCAGACACGAAGCCAACAGACACGTTCTTGCACACAAATGTTGGCTCTGAGCGGGGATCGAACCCGCGACCTCCGACTCAGAAGGTCACTACCAACTGAGCCAACAGGCCCGTCAAAATGATTTAGAATTTAAAAGATCATGTGATCGTCCAGAACGTCTCCTGGTACCCTGGCGCGTGATCTGGTGGAGAATGGAGGCGACCGGGTGGTAGAGCTGGTGGTTCGACGAAGGGTCCGACTCGAAGGCGTTGAGCTCGAGGAGTTCCTGCAGCAGCAACGGCTCAAGGTCAACAACACGGTCAAGTGAGTTATTTTTAATTTAATTTTTAATTTTTATTATGTTCGGGAAGCTAACACCTAAGTATTACAATATAGTAAACATAGTATATGTCCAAACGCTAATTATAAGCTTCCACATGTAAACAGATATTATACTCAAATTAATGTACTAAAATCGAAAAGCGTGACGCAATACTTACAAGTTTTCTATCACATAACTGGTTTTGATTGTTATATTATTAAAAAAATGCTATAATTGTAGAATGATAATCGAAAGGCATGTTTAGAGATGTTTTGTGATAATCTTTTTCATCTCTCCGGGCGGAAAGCGCTTACTCTCAGCCCGTTGCGCGCTGCGCTAAACTAAGTTGCCGCTTTCCGCCTCCGTCGACATGAAAAAAAAGTGTACACACCTCGGGAAGTAAATAAGAAAGCCTCGGATCACTCGTTTGTATTCCTGGGCTTCGCCTCGGTCGACAAATACATATGATCACAGCTGAAAATCAGCGCCTCAGCCCAGGCTGTGGCACTATGCTGAAATGTGGCCCTTTCTGCATATTTTTTTTGTATTATGTGCGACTGTAATTTTTTCTATGCCGAATAAAAAATAAGTTTCTTTCTTTCTTATCTGAGACATTTCTTATTTTACTTCCCTTGGTATGTACTATACTTGTAGCATACAGGTAAATGACACACACATAAATATACATAGAAACATACAATCACACCATTCAGACATCTGTCGTCTCGGATCTACACCCCACGCAGTGTGCAGGAGGGGGGGGCGTGCTTGACGGACGTAAGTCAGTCTGTCTAGCTCGGGCCGCACAGTGAAGACGTGGTTAAGTGAGAACACTGAGCCGATACATACACATTAAATTACATGCACTTACAGTATGTATTCCTTAGTTACTACAATACTATTTTACGAATGACTACTATCAATTTAATTTTGATACTGTCCACCCTATTGCAGAGAGGAAACAGCGGGCATTTCCTCTGACTCCGACTCTGACGGCGAGCTGGAGATGTGGGTGGTGACGGGGAGGCACGATATTCCTGTGCGACACGACGCCCGCCCCGCTGGCTGGTTCAAGAGCAACAAGCGACACCACGCCATGTACCCCTGCCACGAGGACAGGGCCAGGGCCGACGACTACGGAGAGATCATCAAGGTAATAATAAAAAATTAAAATAAGTCATTTGTCACTAGCTCGACGGTGAAGGAAAACATCGTGAGGATCCGGTCCGGCGATGGGCTCACCACCTATCACGTTTAGGGGTCCAATGTATCTCATGAAATGTGGGTATATCCAGTAATGGAATACCTCTTCCTACCCCCTCGGGGATAAAAAAGTCGTGAGATTATATTATTATTAGTAATTTGTTTTCCCTTTTGCAAGACTAATCGCGGTCAACACTGTTCGCTATATCGTTCGTGCTATAATTCCATTAGATCTGATTAACCGGTTCTGTGAAATCCTCTAAGAACTCGTTAAGAAAATGCATAGGCAAAATCCCATATCGAATGACTTTACACCCTTTCATTGTTTCATAGTAAGTTTTTAGTTTGGAGCATGTATTTTTTGTACTCTGTTCACATCCATTAGGGTACAATCTATTTAATATTTTAATTATAAGTAACTATTTGGCGTAATTAAGGATTGTACTCAGTCCAGTGAACCAAAAAGGTATTTGACTGACGTGAGATTAATAATATAATCAATCTAAAGAGTAAAAAAAACGACTTCAATCTTCATCTTATATGGTTTTCTCATGGATGCCGTTGTAGAACTGGACGAAATTAAAATGTGGTCCCAGTTACTCCAACAGTTTACTGGTATCATGCGTGATGGGACATTGTGCGAATAGTACTTTTTGCGAATGGGACTTTGTGCGAAGGGGACCTTTTGAGAATGGGACGTTCTGCGAATGGGACGTTTCGCGAATAGGACATTTTTTTTCGGTGGGACGTTTTGCGAATGGGACGTTCTGCGCCTAAACCGCCGAGATAATGTGACAGACAACAGACCGGCACAATAAGGGTTTCTTGTTACCACTTGAGAACGAAACTCTTAAACACAGTCCAGTCAGTCAAACCAATCTCATGTGATGATCTCTCAAACATGCAGCAATGGCAAGTAGTGTTATAAATTTGACGTGTATGTCTGTCTATTCGCTCGTAGCTCCTGAAGGGCTGACTGAACCGATTTTAATTTAGTTTTTTTTGAAGGTCCAGCCTTTTGTATTTTTTGTGTCGGGGGTTTTTTAAACCGACGGAGGTTTGTCAATTACGACTACAAATTCGACCGTATATTTTTTTTATGTATGTTCGCTGATAACTTCGTCGTTTATGAACCGATTTTGATCATTACTTTTTTGTTAGAAAGGTGATATCCCAACCAATGATAAGGAAACCAGGATCTGATGATGGCATTCCAGAGAAATCAAGGGGAACCTTTGAAAATCGTAGTGGCGACTATAGTCTATTTTACATACCACAGGTTCGGTGACAGTTCACATTTTTCCGTTTTATGAATACTACTTTCGACTAATAAAAAAATATTGTACTTTTGATGAAATTATAATCATGTGAAATACTATGTGAAATAGACTATAGTACTTTTTTACTGTTTTTCATTTCCTATTTGAAGTCGTTTTTTGTTGTTGTTAAAAATCATCAGATTTTAAATTTTTGTTGACATCATTATGATAATTTTTCTTGTTCTTAGCCCGAAGACTACAGACTCGCGGAAATAGTGGACGCGGAAGGCGAAATACGCGACGTTCCGCCGCAACCGACGCCGAAGCAAGAGACTGAAGGTAATATTTGCAATCCGAGGAAATAATTCGTGTCTGTATGTTTATCAGTTGTTCAGTCCTATACCACAGGCTCTGCCTAGCTTGGGACTGAATAACCGTGTATGGATTGTGTCTTACAATTTATTAAATTAATATTTTCAACCGACTATAAAAAAGGACTTCTTTCAGTCCGACTGTTTTTTTTTTGTTTGTTACCTCAGAACTTTTAACTGGGCGAACCAACTTTGATGATTTTTTTTTATTTTAAAGATCCATTGTGGTCCCATTTTGGTCCAGTTCTGACAATGGCATACATGAGAAAACCATATATTAAGTTGAAGTCGGTTCTTTGTATTATTGACGTGATAACGTCTTATAAATCGATAAACGGCAACTGCACGCACTAAAAAGTGTCACGTTCCGTCTGAGCCGAGCGTGCAAGTGAGAGCGCGGAACAAGCCATACAGAGGCACGATCGGCTTGTGACGCATCTACCTCTCTTCAACACCAGTATGCAATTTTTCAACAATGTTTTCTTATGACGCTATCACGTAAATAACAATGGCAAAAGTCCATGTGTTTTGGGTACCCCACTTACACCTGCCCACGGAAGACGAAACCGTATAAAATCGATAGTTCTTGGACAGACTAAGATAATATGTAATCATACCACATTTTTATAAGTTGTAGTTTAAAAGTTATTCGTTACCTAGTGTATTTTGTATAGGTTATTATGAGATTTTAGGTACCAAAGACGTGTAAAGAAAAAGTTTCTATAGGAAAGAAAATGATGTTCTTCCAACCTCTTTGTTAGAAAATAGCACTGCCTACCACATGCCATATAAGTTACTCTATGCCACATAGTGGCAGTAAATGATGGCTTGGGCAAAAAATATCGATACCCATATTAAAATATCAATATTTTTCCAAATACATAATTAGCATATTATATATATCGTCGATATTTTTAATGGCGATATATCGACATTTATTTTACAGTATCGAATTCGTATCAATTTTAATATATTTTTAACGCATTTCTGGTTTCGTGTTTCATTTCATGTTAGGTACTAGATACTTGTTTAGACTCAAGCATTTATAAAAAAATACTATTTTCATCGTCCTTTTTTTACGAATTTGAGAATATGTATAAATAATAATGTAAAAACTGACGATATATCGATTTTTTTTACTCGATTTTTATCTATAGTATTTAGAAATGTCGATACGATAAATATCAATTTATTTTTTCACTTGGCTATCCCTAGTGAATGACATGGTTGACGTGATGGATGACACGACGTTCAATTTTACCACAACAACAAAAAAGTTTTTGTATTAATCAAAGACACTAAAATATAATAGCATAGAGGGGGCATTGATAATATTTTCATACAAAACTTTGAAGCTCAAGCGTCATGTCCTTGTCATGTCAGTTAGTATGAACGCGAGCTGTCATTCGGTCGAAATTGTACTAGACTTATTCCACTTGGAATAACTTTTGGCTTCAAATAATCCTCGCTTTGTCCCCTCTATGCCTTATATTATATTTTAATCTCTTTGGTATTAATAGATTTCCCAATCGATCGATTCGTGTTTCTAAGATATTTCTGTTTTATTTGACTCAATATTTCCAACTGCTAGATTAATTAAAAAATATGGAAAATTCCGACTTGATATGAGTCAATATAACAAGCTTAATGTGATACCCCGTGGGTGTCTATTTCAGTGGGAACCAAAGCTGCCGATGCTCTTTATCGTCCGTAAACTGACTTTACAGACAGGCAATTTTTAGTTTTACTAACATAATCTGGTATTCCCCAGAGGAGATAACTGAGATCCCGAGCAAGTGCGTGTCTACGGCGAGGCAGGTGCACGTGAAGGCGAACATCCAGTACATCGAGCTGGAGGGCCGCTGCGACGGGGAATCGTTGCTGCGAGTCGTGGCTCAAGCCAAGCCCAGGGCTATCGTCGGGCTGAGGGCCAACGCGGGAGCACTGGAGACGCTCAGGTTTTATTTTAGCTATCTTCGTACAATAGGGACAGGCAAAGGGATCTTAGCCCATACAGCCGTGCGTGTAGATAGGAATTACATCAAGTGTGGGCGAAACTGTCAATAAAAAGTTTGTGCGTCGTAGCGCTAGCCAAGCCTAAAGTCATTGTCGGGCTGAGGGCCAATGCAGGGGCACTGGAGACGCTCAGGTTTTGCTTTATCACTGAAAGACAAAGGGATCTTAGCCCATACAGCCATGATGGACTGAAATTGCATGAAGTGTGTGCAAAAGTGTCAATAAAAAGTTTATGTTGTGCGTTTTGGCTCGAGCCCATCGTCGGGTTCAAGGCCAATGCCGGTGAACTGCAGACGCTCAGGTCTGAAGAAACTTAATTCGTGGCGATGGATACAAGTCCTTCAGTCGGAAATATATGCCCAGGTTTAAAAATATCATAATTCATGATCATGGATACAACCCTTCAATCGGAAACATGCGCTCAGTTTTAAAAATAATCATAGATAAAGACTGAAAAGTCTCATTTATGAGTCTGCGAACAATGATCATTAACTTCATATACTTTTAGAAATTTTTCACCATTAATCTTAATTCGTAAGTTATACAACCAGAATCAACATCCGTTATACAACTTTCAGTGACTCAAATCAATAATTTTCATTTAAAAAAAATAATTACAACTTCCCTGTCTAATTAGTTATATACGACTAATTGCATTGTTTTAACTATTGTGTCTACTGTTGGACTACAACTGCTTTACAGTTGGAGAGAAAATGTGAATCTACAAATTTCTCAAGATCTTGTGTTTTGATTTACAGCAAATACTGCCAGAGCGAGGGTATTGAGAAGGTCTACTTGCCCAATCAGGGCGATATAATCGACGCCACCACCGAATCACACATCTACCAGGTAAATCGTCGCTTTAATAATAATAATAATGCAAAAGGAATACTCCCAATCCGCCCAACCTCAAGATGAAATTTACTTGGCTAAGGTCCGGGAGTTTTGTCTAAAACTTACAGAAATACACTTTATATTTCTAGAAATAGAAATGGTATACCTACCCCCTCAGGGATTAAGGCGTGAGATTATTTATTCTACTTCAATCGACTTAAAAATGGGGATGTTGTATCGGGAGATAATTAACTAAAACTCAAATTTCACCATGACACACTTTATATTTCAAAACCATCGACAACACAGACCCTGCACCATAGACTATGCTACAGAGGAGGTTCTCAACACGACTATGTTGTTTTTCTATTGCATGTATGTTACGCGATTATTCCGCCAATTATGAATCGATTTCATGATTCTTTTTTTGTTTGGTACATCATACTTTGAATCCAATATAAAGTTTATCGAAATCGGACGAGCGTATTTAAAAAAAACTATTTTAATACATCGATGATATTTTAGTGCTATTTAAGTCTGCTTTTTACTCTTTACAGTTCTTTATTATTATGTTATCACGTCACACGGATGCTAGACAATAGGCTATTTTTTTTCTTTAAATTGTCTGTTTTTTTTTATTTATTTATTTAGAAACAAACAGTCACATGTTGTTATAAATTGTATTTGAATAAATTACACAAGATCTAGACTTACAGTTTCCTCACTATGTATGAAAACTCAAACATAGAACTGTAATAAAGTACAGATGACAATGATATAAAAGATCAAAAAGATATCTTAGTTAGTTTCTGTGATACACTGCAGGGATAACTTTTTAAAACTGTGTAAGGTCCCATTAAAAATATCGACATCTACTAACTTATCGTTATAAAGCCTGTTCGCCCGCTTTATGAAACTGTTGCTTGCACAAGACGTTCGACTAGAGGCTTTTTTCTACATGCTCGCTCACGGCTACGAGGTACTCTAAATAACAATAAGTGCAGTAACGCAGGTGTATCAATATGATGATTTAATAATTTAAAAAGTAAAAACCATAAACGTCTGATGCAAAGAGGTTGGAAGAAAATCATTCTCTTTCCTAAGAAACTTTTTCTTTAAACGTCTTTGGTCTGATGTCTTGTAGGTGAAACTGACGGACAGCCTGATGTGCGGCATCGCGTGGCGGTCGGCCGGCGACGCGGAGCTCGCTTGGCTGTCCGCCGTGGTGGCCCCAAGGCAGCACCAGCGCGAGAACGACAACACCACCGGTCAGTATAAGGGTGGGCACTTTCAGGAACGGAACAACCACCGGTCAGTGTAAGGGTGGCCACTTTCAGGAACGGCATAACCACCGGTCAGTGTAAGGTGGCCACTTTCGGGAACGACATAACCACCGGTCAGTGTAAGGATGGCCACTTTCGGGAAGCACAACCACCGGTCAGTGTAAGGGTGACCACTTTTAGGAACGGCACACCCACCGGTCAGTGTAAGGGTGGCCACTTTCAAGAATGGCATAACCACCGGTCAGAGTAAGGGTGGCCACTTTCAGAAACGGCATAACCACCAGTCAGTGTAAGGTTGGCCACTTTCAAGAATGGCAAAACCACCGGTCAGTGTAAGGGTGGCCACTTTCAGGAACGGCAAAACCACCGGTCAGTGTAAGGGTGGCAACTTTCGGTAAGCACAACCACCGGTCAGTGTAAGGGTGGCCAGTTTCAGGAACGGCACAACCACCGGTCAGTGTAAGGGTGGCCACTTTTAGGAACGGCACAACCACCGGTCAGTGTAATGGTGGCCACTTTCAGAAACGGCAAACCACCGGTCAGTGTAAGGTTGGTCACTTTCAGGAACGGCTCAACCACAGGTCAGTGTAAGGGTGGCCACTTTTAGGAATGGCATAACCATCGGTCAGTGTAATGGACCATTTACACGAGGCAATTCCATGAGCCATTCCACTGAGCTAATCTAATAATGGCCTCGTGTAAATAGAGACAGTCCACTGCATTGGATTGTCCTCAAGCCTTTTATCTTGCCCTCATGTAAATGGTCCATAAGGGTGGCCACTTTCAGGAACGGCACAACCACCGGTCAGTATAAGGGTGGCCACTTTCAGCATAAAAAGCCTGAGATTTTTTTTATGTCATCGTAACACACCTAAAATTCAGGTTTCACCTAGTTTAGGTTTCAGGGAATCTTAATTTATTAGTAGCAGTGATAGCCCGGACGGTTAAAGAGCCGGCCGAAAATCAGTGAGGCTCGGGTTCAAATCCTGGCATGTACTATTGGATAATTCAAATTATAACGCGATAGCCTTTCATATTATGGTTTATTATTTACGTTACAGACTTTCAGATACTCTGGCAAACATTAATATCAATTAACTATACGCGCCAAAGCCGAGCTCGTCAGACATAATCCGCGGGATTCTTGACAGTCCTTCGTGACGTCACGCGTAGAGACGTAACTCCAATAGAGTTGCCCGAATCGATATTTATGGGCTAACAGTACCAATGAGTTTTTTAAAAACTTACGTACATATTTATCACTAGCTCGACGGTGAAGGAAAACATCGTGAGGAAACCCGCAGATGGGCTCACCACCTATCACGTTTAGGGGTCCAATATATCTCGTGAAATGTGGGTATATCCAGTAATGGAATACCTCTGCCTACCCCCTCGGGGATAAAAAGGCGTGAGATTATTATTATTATTTATTGTAATAACTGTACAATCTTACCAACAACCCTCTACTTGTATGCACAATTTTTTTTTGCAAATGAACAATTAATTATTATTATAACAGTTTTTTTTTATTTTCACCCCTTAGAGGACGCGCAAGACGTGCTAATGTCCCTTGAGCCAGCGCCAGCTAGTACTGCTCATGCGGCTTCGTTCATCAACTCGGTGCGGCTTTCGGAGCTGCGAGCCGCGCTAGCCAAGATGGGGCTCAACGCAGAGTTCGCGGGCGGAGCCCTAGAGTGCTGCAACGGGACGCTCGCCATACGCCGAGTGAGTACAGTTTCACCTAGTTTCCATACTATACAACATTACGAATCCTGGCATGTACCAATGAGTTTTTCAAAACTTACGTACTTATTTATCACTAGCTCGACGGTGAAGGAAAACATCGTGAGGAAACCCGAAGGTTCAAAAAAAATTATTATTGTGGGACACAGTTATTTAGTCCCAAACTAGGCAAGGCCTGTGCTATGGGTACTAAATAACTGATAAACATACTTAAATAAAATAAATATTAAACGACCAGACACGAAGCCAACAGACATGTTCATGAACACAAATGTTGGCCCCGAGCGGGGATCGAACCCGCAACCTCCGACTCAGAAGGCAGGGTCACTACCAACTGAGACATGTGTAAAAGGCCCGGTCCGGCGATGAGCTCACCACCTATCACGTTTGGGGGTCCAAAGAATAACTCGTAAAAAGTGGGTATATCCAGAAATGGAATACCTCTGCCTACCCCCTCGGGGATAAAAGGCGTGAGATTACTTTACTTT
The DNA here is from genome assembly GCA_963855545.1 of Ethmia dodecea. Lineage (NCBI taxonomy): Eukaryota > Metazoa > Arthropoda > Insecta > Lepidoptera > Depressariidae > Ethmia > Ethmia dodecea. The sequence goes on from OY979457.1 coordinate 2,635,240, forward strand.
TTGTTTGTGTATTTGTTTGCAGTTGGACAACGGCCGCGTGGCGCTAGAGGGTGTGCTATCCGAAGAGTATTACAAAGTGAGAGAGCTGTTGTACGATCAATTCGCCATCGTCTGATGACGTTTGACTGACGCGGGTGTCATGGTTCCCCGTTCTGTAAATAGTATTCTAAGTTGGAGTAATAAAAAATGTTCCGTACAAATGCATTTGCAATCGGTATAAAATGACAATGATATTTATCAATTGTTCAGCCACCCAAAGCGAACGCATCAGGGGCGTAGCTACCCCCGTATTATACTACAGAGGCCCCTAACGTGTGTAAACAAAAAATATTAAAATGTTATCCAGTATACAAAATGCCTGCCAGGCATAGCATAGTTTGCTGTAAACAGCTGTGTGTGAATTGGCTCTTACGATGTATTGTATTCATTTTGATCAACATTTCCATCAATGGGTTTCAATACATCGCCGATCTAATCGATGTAAGTATGATTAAGGGATGTGGATGAGGCACGAGATGTATGCCAGGATCGTTTAGTGGGGGTCTATTGTCTGTGCCTACCCCTTCGGGGAAAAGGCGTGAGCATATGGATACATGGATGGACATCTATATCTATAAAAGAAACTGACCGGCTGAATAAATGATCAATCAACGCACAGCCGAAACCCCTGGATCGGGGAGCATAAAATTTTACACACAGGTTCCTTAAATGACGTAAGTGAGCACTAAGACCCTTATTTTTAGAAATTCCCACGGGAAGCGGTTAAAAATCTATTTCGACGCAGGCAACACCACAACACAATTTTAGTAAATAAAACTGCAGTAAATAATTCACCATTTTATAATTTATTTGACATATCCGGAACCGGTTCACAACAGTGTAAAGGAAAGGTACAAGTATCGGAGTAAGACACGGGGTTGTGGCTACGCTACACGCTGAGATTACCTAACGCCTACTCGATAACATTCAACACTAATGTAGAACTAAATGTTCAGTCATTTGTCCACAAATTGTTCTTAAATTATGTTAAAATTATTGATATAATTTGACAGATGATGCAGCCAATTTTGTTAGGTACTCATTTCGGCCTGGATTATGTCCGGACCATATATAAGGTGTTAACAAAGGTGCACTGACGGTTGAAGCCAATGTTCTATTGCATATAGAGAATGCTTTTGTGAAATTTCACGAAAAATACCCTACTTAAACTAAAAAAATTATCGAACAGAAGAGAGGCGCCCGGGCACAGCGCGGCGGGCATTGACCAAAGGTCAGTGACCTCACCTAAATGTAGGTACCTACTAAACTAGGCAGGAAATCAGGGCGCGTCTACTTGGTCTAGTGTTTAATTATGAAATTACGATTTCTTTTTATCATAAAAGTCAATGGGGATTTTGGTGTAAAATTTCATAACTATATAAGCAAAAGAACACTTGGTTTCAATAGTGGCTTTATCTTTGTTAAGACCGTTTAGTGAATTACCCTTTCTAAGTAACCACAGACCAAATACAAATGAAACTAACCTAAGTGCTCACACCGATGTGGCGTGATCAGACACGATTTCTATGAACGTGACAGCTTGCCACGTCACATAGGTGCGCTGAGCATAACAGTTCTGGCACATCTTTTATACAACTACACTCACTGGTATAGATCGCTGCACCGCGCTCGGGATAACTATAAATAACGTATATTCTTAACATAAGAATAACTACAACAGATAAGATACTCAATGGAAATTCAATTTCAGCCGTACCATTTTCGGAAAAATCTTTAAAGTTACAAGCGCTTCACACAGATGGCGCTAGTCGCAATGACATGACACCATGTGTCATTGTGCGATTTTCATATGATTTAGTGCATTCGTAACACGTGTCACATGCATACGCGAAGAATGTGATACGGCTAACGATACATAATTGATATTTGACTGTGTCGATATCAAATTAAAAATTGAAATAGCTCAGTACATAGTACATTTTCCATGGTACATTTTCGTTTTGACAGATCATAAAAAGTAACCCAAATAAGTTACAATTAATCTGTCAAAACGCAAATTAATAATGGAAAATGTATAATCCATGACATTGTAATTCACTTTTGTATTAAATTGCTTCACTGTTTTATTATAACATTTATAAGAATTGTAAAAACGAAAAAAAAAGGTGTTGAGATACTATTTTCAATAAAATACTCGCTTATTTTCACCGCCAAATACCTTATTTAGCAACAAAGTTGTAAAAACTCAACGACCTCACCAACCATGGCTCAATTAATAAAATGTTATTATTTCATGGTATTACACATTAAATAACTTCACGGATGACACTCAACTGGTAACAGGACGAGGTATGATTTACTTTAATACTGTTCCACTATGGGAATTCAACATTCAATATTTACAAATACATATTCTATCCATTTGATATCGTTTCCATTATAATAAGCTTATACAGGGTGGAACTAAAATTTTTATATTTAAATCACACAGTAAAGTAAATGTAATATAAAATAAAAACAATCTGTTACATTTTTGCCATTATATTTTTTTTTTGCAATACATCGATCACAATTTGAAAGTGGAGTTTGATAACTTTTAAAAAGTTTTCTTTCCGTTTTCTGAAATGTATTCATCTTGTTTAAGGTCACAGCACACTTATCAACTCGGAAAGGGATCGTCACCGTATCGCCTCGAGCCTTTCAGTATTGTTTGTATGAAACTCCCTACTGCAACGCACACTAATCGGAAACGTAACGTAATCGCCTCGCCTCGGAACAGGCTCCGAACCGCGATGCGGTGAGTGGTCAACTTGCAGTTCCCGCGCTTACGGCTCGCTGTCCCCCCGGTTACGTCTCTCCGTACGCGAGCTCGCGGCTCTTCGTCCACCCTTGACCGTGTCCCCTCCCGCGACTTGCCTGCCGACCGTGCCGCCGCCCGCCATTCGCAAGGCAACTTCCTTTCGTGTTGCGCGTAAGTTTTATTGATTTTTTTTATTGAACACTCAACGTTTGGATTCAAACTGATTTGGTGCCAACCCGGTCAGCCAGCGGTCGGCGAGGCGTAAGCGCGGTGACGCCTAGCCGTAGCCGAGTTGACGTACAGGAGCCGCTGCTACGCTTTGGTTACATGCATACGTTAGGTTGACGCCTGGTTGACGGCGAGGCGAAAGGCGATACGGTGCCGATCCCTTTCCGAGTTGATATGTGTGCTGTGACCCTTAAAGTGGTTTAAATATTAATAGTAAATTCATTACACCCTGTATATTTAACAATTCATTTCGTTATACAAAAACAATCTATAGCTAAGCTACTTCAGAAAAATATATACAGTGGAACAGTTCTACGAAATATATATGTATCTATTGAAGAAAATATATTTTTCTGTTTCTAAATAAATTTTACACTTATAAGTAAAAGTATATGTATTTTATCTGCAATATACTTTCCTAAATATATCTTCCATTGTTGCAAGTAAACATATTCTGTGCGATAAAATCATCACTTGATTGAAACTCCGAACAGAAAAATACATTAATACAGTTCAACATCTTGTTGCATAATTATAACAAACGTTAGAAATATTAAAGAAAAAATGATAAATGCGCCGAATACGGCCCGGCATTTACCGAGAGTTAAAAGTAACGTACGGTCGGGGAAACAATGCTTCTCACGACAAAAGGCTGTGGTGTTTCAACAAACCTCTGTTTCCGGAAGGTAAATTAAACTAAAATTACTTGACGGACTGTTAAATAATAATAATAAATTGTGAGACACAATTCCCACACGGTTACTTAGTCCCAAACTAGGCAAGGCCTGTACTATGGGTACTAAACAACTGATAAACGTACTTAGATAAATATTTAACGACCAGACACAAAGCCAACAGACATGTTTATGCACACAAATGTTGGCCCCGAGGCAGGGTCACTACCAACTGAACCAACAGGCCCGTCAAATCGAATGTTAACTGTTTACTGTCAACTAATTTCAGTTTATTTGCCTTTCGGAAATCGGAGGTGACACTGTTTTGATGCGTTCCCTCATCACCTTTCCATCGATCTCGGACGTTTTCCTCGGCCATACTTAATCTCGAAACCTCATCGCAGAGTAAAACTAGATATATATTTTAATATTATACAAAAATAGTAACAAGTTTTGTACTAAATCCGTCCATTTTGTACATTGGTGGCGCGGGGACGCGACGCTGTTACCGCGTAAAATAACCTCAAAACTCAACAGAAACATTTCTAAAACTCCACCGCATCGCCCTGCCGCTTCACAGCCATAATTCTACAGACTAACGCCCGCGAAACGATAAATAACTTATTTACACGCACAACAATAATCACAATTCAACATTGAACAGGACCGAAACCGAAACATTTAAATGCAGACTAAAATTATGGCGAGACCTCACTTCACGTAATATGTTACACATGTAACCAACGAAAAAGGTCGCGACCCAGCGCCGTAAAATAAAGTCAAACACCGCTGTCGTTCAAACACTGAACCGGCAGTCCGAAGGTACGCAATAGCTAGAAAGGAGCTTGTATGTTACGAAAGTCCGTCTCCTGGCAACACTGACTTGCAGTTAGCCTACCGTAGGCAGGCCTCGAGCATTTCGACGAAGAGCTTGTTCATGGGCACGCGTCTATCGCGGTGCACGCTTGACCAGAAGCGTCGAACGGCAACATCCGCGTGCCGAAGCGCTGGCAACACCAGCAACAGCTGCTGGAGCGCTGCGTTGGCGTTGTACGGTCTGCGAGGAACATGTATTATAGAGGTTTAGCGCCATCTAGCGGTACTACGTAGAACTAACTAAACCGCCATACATAGACGGCAAGTTCTAAAAGCCGTTTTAACTTGACTTCTCTGAACATAGGCTTCGTCTGCGCAAAACCCCCTCGTACCACCAAATGGTCGCTAAAACAGTTATTGCGCAGTCATTTGCGCAACTTTAGAGCTGCCAAGTTAAGATGGCCGTACTGTACTATAGAGGTGTAGCGACACCTAGCGATACTACATAGAACTAACTGTTAAGTTACTATCGAAGTTTTTTAATGAGTTTGTATAAATACAACTGTCCAACATCAATCTGGGGAAGTAAGCAGAGGCATTCCATTTCAGGAAATACCCACATATTACCAAAACCCAAAATCTTCTAGACCTGCAGGCGTATTCACGGAGGCTCGACACCGTTTTACCGTTCGATTCAGATCGTGTCAAAAATATTCCGAAGTCGAATCTATCGACGGCTGAGTTCTAGGCGTTTCTGAGCCACGGAAAATTTTCCGAATCCTTATGTCAATTAAGACATTCGTTTTCGATACCGATATCTGTGAATAGCCCATCTTCGACAGATTTTCCGATTCCGAGTCGAATATCGAAGCTCCATGAATATGCCTGCAGGAGAGATAGATGTGAAGGATTCAGTTACCTGAGTGCAGAAACGGCGTCGTTGAGCGCGGCGAGAATGGAATCCCTGAAGCGGCGGAGTGCGGCGTGCTCGTCGATCCGCGCCTCCGAATTGGCCAGCGCCAAAGCCTTCAGCAGGTAGCACTCTTCACGAAGGGCCGATGCGCGTTCTAAGCGCTTGGCTACGCCCGCGATCTGGAAAGAATAAATGCATTTTCATACCATCTATTCGAAAAGTGACGTTTTGCTCATCAATAACAGGGAGCAAAGTAAGTCTTTTCCGATAGGATTTTTATAAGTGCGAATAAAAGTGTTTTGAATTTGGAATTAAGAATATTTTTCAACATTCTTAGTCAAAGAGATTAACAAAATAAGTTTGCATCTAAGGTTGGCGCCACTGTAGCCTAAGTACTATAACAAAACATTAGTTCCATTTTTCGCCGCATTAGGCTGACATGGCTGAATGGCGTTCAATGGTTGTGCCACACTGTCAGAAAAATTGCTGTGGCAATGCGCGCGCTTTCGTAGTTATTTTTCACAATTTACATTTTATTTTACGCCAAATTTTCTAATTCCAACATCTAATTGTTTGTGTATTTTATATTTTAAAATGAATTCAAGTAGCAGTGACTGCAGTGATAGTTAAACACCGGAAAATATTAAAAAAAGAAGCAAACAATGCCATCAATAGAGGTATGAAAAGCAGTGTATCATTCGGTCGCAAAATTATTTTTACCTTGGGCTACGTACTGTAAACCCCTCACTTCGTTCATGATTCTACATTAGAATCCCTCACTACGTTCGGGATTCATTCACTATGTTCGTGATTTAAAAAAACGCCCTCGCCGTAAAAATATCGTTTTGCTCCCTTATGACACAATCTACTATTTCACTTCTCATGCTCTAAAAGTAAGCCAATATAGCCCTACGAAGCGGGACTAAAGTGACCACTTTAGTCACTAGGGACTACAAAGTATTAGTTTTTTAATTTCCTTAATGAGATGAAGACAAACTCCAGCAGCCAGTAAATATCTGTGGAGTATGGACCATCTTCATTGCGAAAATGTTGAGTGTTTAGTTCCATGGTTTTTCCGCAAAGAAGGTGGCGCCATGTGTGCGTACCTGGGCAAACATGTCCCCGGCACCAATGTCGCGGGCCTCCTGCTCGTCGAGCGTGAGGTCCACGGCGAAACGCAGCCTCTGGGCCCCTCCGGCGGCCATCGACCGGTAAGCGATGGTGAGGCTCAACATCTCCGCCCACGTGCTCTGCAGCAGCCGCATCTGGACGACCATTCATTGTCATTTACGGCTATTATTGTTATTATTTGTTAATTTGCAAGAACATAGTTGTCCGCGGAACATATGATTTTATTAAGTGACCACCTCAACTATGTAATAAGTTAAGAAATAAATAATAATAATAAATTTTCGTTGTGTTTACGCACAATGGAAGTCGTTAAGCCATGTCAGATACCCTTGGGTGGCTTGAAAAATTGTGACTGTTAAGGGGCCACTAGCTCAACACCATCTCCCAATCCGCGGTGGGCTCGCGTGGGAGATTATAGCCCATACTTGCTCACATGTGAGGAAAGACCATTAGCTCAGCGGTGGGCTGTTACGGGTTGATGATGATGATGATGAATAATAAATTGAGGGACACAATTCTCACACGGTTATTTAGTAACAAACTAGGCAGGGCCTGTACTATGGGTACTAAACAACTGATAAACATACCTACATATTTAACACCCAAACACAAAGCCAACAGACAGGTTCATGCACACAAACGTTCGCCCCGAGCGGGGATCGAACCCGTGACCTCCGACTCAGAAGGCAGAGTCGCTACCAACTGAGCCAACAGACCCGTCTAAATTGTGTTATTACCGACCGATATCGACGTTGAGTTAAGTTGTGGTAAGTTTTTAAAGGAAAATTGTAAAACAAAAATCTCAGAGATCTCATTATGATACATACGATAACCACAAATACAGATATATGTCACGGTATGAGGAAAAATCGCCACGCTTGCGTTGCGCCTGCGCAATCATGGCGGTTACTATGCTCGCATATAATCAGAACAGCTGAATTAAAGTACGTTAATTTATAATGGCTGAATCGTACTGATACTGCTTAGCAGCTACTAAGTTATTTTAGTTTACTCCTGTCATTTTCTTTTTCCTAGAAAAGAAAAGAGACGAGAGATATTAAGTCCTGTCAAATTAAAAGAGAAGAATAATAGTGGTATTTTATTCCTCGTATTTTAATATATATCATTGTAAAGCTAATTTACTTGGCTATTTGATAACATAATGAAATATTTTGAAATGCCACCCTATATTTGAAAAATTCAGTAATATATGAGGGTTTAGGTCACTGAGAACCGAACGTCATCCTTTTGATCTAGGGACCCAAAATGATTAAACCTGTGGGCCTATAATTATTTAGTTAAGTGTTCAATTAGGCAAATCGAATTTGTATGATTATTTTGTATTCCCTGAATTATTAAATTATATTTTTTTTGTTAGTCAAAGTAGTATGTTCGTTTCGTGGTCCAAGGAGTAATAGTGTTCTGTGCAGCTCCATGTAGGTGAAGAAATGTCATATTGACATTGGCCGAGTGGCAGATCGACAACATAATAAAAAAATAACTGTGTTTTATTTCACTTCCGCATAAATGCTAATGACAGATAAGAGTGAGAAAAAAGTAGAGCGCTATCTCTTTCACATAGCACATCAATCGCTACTTTCGTGCAAAAAAATATTTATTTCTTTTAAATATTTCTTTTTACGACTCTGTATTCAAGCTTTTTTGATTTCATGTACAAAAATGTATGTTGGATGGGTTACCAGTATTTTGATAATGTTGCAAGCAGATTTTTGTACTTTGAAGAATTTTACAAATCAGGGGGCATTCTGGGGGGTGTTTTGTAGGAGATATTTGTTTAAAATAATATCTTCTTACCGCTCTACTAAATGAGATCTCGATAGTATTTTTCATTTATTACCATATACCACCCTCTATAGATTTTCTGAACATCACCTTTGTCCTGTCACTAAGGCTTGTAAAGATTTGCATATGTAAAGAAGTCACGACTAAAATACAGACTCTGACAGGACTAAATTCGCTAGGTTATCTTCTATCCCTTTTCTTTTTTGATGTAAGACAAAGACAGGACTAAAACTAAAATAAGTTTAGTCGGTGTAAAGCAGAATCACCACATGTCTACATTACCATAACAAAAAATCAAATTCAATGAATAGCCCTAAAACATATCATCGATGTATATTTTTAAGACTTGTTATTTTTTTTAAACCGCTGGTCCGATTGTGATATAATTTAAATGGTATCTCTCAAGTACGATCTACCAAACAAAAAAGAATCATCAAAATCAGTTCATAAATGGCGGAATAATCATGTAATATATACAAAAAAAAATTTTTTTTGGAGTCGGTTAAAAATGTTTCCCGTTTTAAAATCGCCATTTATACTTATCACGGATGGGTATGATAACTCCTTTTGAAATAATTTTCTTTTAATAAAAAAAAACTTAATTGTTTTCACATGATTTTTTAGGTACAATGAAAAATCTCACTTGCGACTGGAAACGAAATATGAAAAGCGCAAATAACTTCGCACTATTTGCGATTTCATAAGTCCTAGCAGGCTAAATGAAGAAGAGTAGCAGGTGTGACCTATGATAATTAATTTCTTATGACTTTGGCATGCTACTCATTAAATGACCTACCCCTAATTTCTATACTACAGAAAAAAAATAGCAAGTTTCAAATCAGTATTATTTTAAAATAATCGACGCGTAAACAATAGTTCAAAGCACCGGAATTGCTTCGCGCATTTTTTATTCACTTTTATTTTTAAATTGCCGTTCAGACGAATGCACGCGCTTCTTTTTGTAGTGTTTGGCAACGACAAGAGTGTTTTTACAGCCGCAGATATAATATTCACTTTAGGAATAGACGCCATTAAAAAACGATTAAACGATTTGGCGTGAGAGAATTTTTATCATAAAACGCTTGACATTGTTTTGTCATAAAACGGCTTCCATTATTATAATGTACTCGTTAATCGTCTCCATTTCATACTATATCACGGCTAAATTTTAGTTGCATTATAATTTCCCTGGATATGTTCAGTTGTATTGTGGATCATGTTTAAAACGGTCACTGATCAGCATGACACTTTTGTCAGAGAATTGACAAATCAAAATGACCACGTCCAAGTGTTAATATTATTGATAATTTTACTAGGGTAATTACAACGTCACTGAATCTGTTTAGTGAAATTGTAATGTAACTAAGGTTATGAGATATTTTATGAACTGCAGACGATTGACAAGAGTCCGTGATTAGGTGATATTTTAATAAGTACCTAACTAGATACCTAGTAAAATTATAATATCAAGGGTTTTCAATAACTCTGAAACATTTCATTCGTACAGGGGAATAGTACCTATACCTAAAAGTAAATACACGGTCTTAAGCTTCTGTAAACCAAGACACTAGAAGTTTAACTTGCGGTGCGACGTAACCTACGAACCTAAGGGATTTTTGAAATGGCTTAGAAAATCTCTAGTCCAATTGTTACCTAGGTCTTAGGCTACAATCTGGTTTTTAAATATTATCATAATGGAATACAACATTAGCGGGGACCCTAAAAATCCGCAATTGGATCTTTCGAATATTCGTAATGTTTACTTGCAATAATCAAACTTCCAAATTATCGGAGCGGAAAGACGTAGCTTTAAAAATAAGGAAGATGTCAATGTTTTCCGTATTTAAACTTTTGGCAATGCAAAATGCATTGTTTTTTTCTCTGATATAACTTCGCATTTACCTTGAATGTCAGATCAACAAACTCACCAAGTAAGCTATGACTCATTTTTGGAATCGCAAATCAGGTTATCAATTATTAAATTAATAAATTATGCTTTTGTCGTAACACATGAAGTTAAAAAGAGCTGCCCTTGAGTTTGTTGCTGGTTCTTCTCGGGGTGCTCGATTTGGAAGCAACAACTTGTCGGTGGAGATAGGCTGTTGTTTACATTTAGCCAATCTCCATGGACGAGTTTAGAGTGTCTTGTTATCAGAATGTTGATTTTTGTGACAAAAAATGAATGATACAATACAATACAATAACTCTTTATTGTACACCAAAAACAACACAATATGGATACCAACATTAACTAAAGTACAAGTGGCAGTCTTATCGCTTTTAGCGATCTCTTCCAGACAACCTTAGGATGGATGAAACTGAGAGATTTTTGATGAAATGATTTTTGTTTTATTAGAGTATTGCGTTTCTAAGTGTATTTTTTTTTAAATCAATGAACGTTGATTTGAGTTGGAGGACAGTACAGTATGTTACAAGTCGTAATGGCCCTTTCTGACATCTCTCTACATTGCAAAAGAGGAAACCCCACAGATGTTGAAAAATAATACTGACATTTGAATTGCACTGCACTAAAAAATGAATGCAGGAAAATATTAAAGTCGCAGGTGAGAGAGTGCACATGATATGATAGTAAAAAATACATTTATTTCGTAGAATCAATTTCACAGAATGAATACCTAAAATATGTCAGAGTATAATCTAATACTAGTGTTAGTTTTCCTAATCTATATACATAAAAACAGCTGGCAATTCTGGGACCTGCGGATTTCGTCACAATGTTTCCTTTTTTAAATAGGCACCTAATATTAGTCTTCCTTGTATCCTATTACTTCCAACAATAAATTTGTGTATGTATTTATTTATATCGCGGAAACGGCTCTTACGATTTTGATTACATTTTGTATACAGATACAGTTTTGCATTTTAAGTTAAACTGCATAGTTGTATTTCCTTTAAAAACACAATTCTACACAAAAAAAGTTATATAATACGGCCACTCACCGGCAGATGGCGTTAGCGACACTGGTGTTAGCGACACTGGTGTTAGAACGAGCGAAGCATATACAACGCGTCACAGAATAAGCGCGATTCCTCATACACCCCAATTAGTATATTAATATAAAAAATATGATGCATTCCGACTTCAGATTTGTCTAACCAAATTTGTTGAAATAACGAACTATAATAGTATGGTTTGCATAGGTAGCCGTCCTAACTTCAGTTATGCTAACTCATTTTTCGGAAAAATTTAACACATTAAAAATAGCTGAAATCGATTAAGTTGTCGATTCTGACACAAAATTAATTTCATGAATTGCGCTGATTCTGTTACATATTGTATAACCCAGCTAGATCTGCAGCTCACCTGATCATTGAGCTGTAGGTCAGTGAACCCGGGGATCTGCTTGGCCCAGCCGATGGCGGCAACTAGCTCCCTGTCGTACAGGTCCGCTAGCAACGCGAGGGTCCTGGCCGCGTTGTCAGTAACCCCGGCGGGTGGAGCCCCACACGTCAGTAACTCTGGCTCATATGAAGATAGAGCCTCGAGTACCTGAAAAGATGAGTCATTTATAAGCCATTTTTGGACTCCGCTGAGATTTTAAAGAGGGGTAACCATGAGGGGAAGACCAAAGAAAAGGTTTAATGGATTATGTGAAGGATTATAAGATACTAGCGGTTCTGCTCGGTTTCACCCGCGTCGTTCCCGTTCCAGTGGGAATACGGGAATAACATATAGTTTCTGAGAGAACTTGTAGCTTTCCATTGGTAAAAGAATTTTTAAAATCGATCCAGTAGTTTTTGAGTTTATTCGTAACAAACATACAAAAATATAAATGTTTCCTCTGTATAATATTAGTATAGAATATATAAGAAGATAGATTGGGTTAAAAATTATAATAAATTGTGGGACACAACACAATTCACACACGGTTATTCAGTGTCAAACTAGGCTAGAGCATTGAACAACTGATAAACATACTTAAATAAATATTAAACACCAAGACACGAAGATAACAGACACGTTAATGCACATAAATGTTGGCCCCGAGCGGGGATCGAACCCGCAACCTCCGACTCAAAAGGCAGGGGCACTACCAACTGAGCCAACAGGCCCGTCCTTGAAACGTCAACGTTGTATATAGTTGACTACCATAGTAGAATATACCGTATAGCCGTTCTATCTTCCATCAATATAATTATTATTTTGTAGTGTCTGTCTGTGATTTGAAAATCATTAATTTAAATTAAAACTGCTACTTACACGATGATAAATCAAAAAGTTTGTCTCGAATATGCTTCGAAAAGGCTCAAAGGATTTCAATGAAAATTGTAGAGATTAAAAAGAACTTAAATTTTCGTGTCTGTTCCGTTTCGATTTCTTGTAAGATATATTTATTACGAAGCGACGGCGAGTCGATAGTTCATAATAAAAGTAATTATAATTCCACTATATTACCTTTTTTATTGTATGTATACATAATACTCTATTAATATAATATTTATCATGTAATGGAATAAAAAAAACACTGATTCTCCAAGCAATAATAAGTATGAATAGTATGATGCAAGCCACACAAATGCACGTCCATTATACAAGATTTATTACTAATTTATTCAATTCAGTTTTTTGTGGGTTTTATATTTAGGTGGAAGTGTGCGGTTATCTGCAAGGCAATACAGATTTTATCTACTTATTTTCAAAATATGAAAACTTTGAATGCAATCTTTAGGTACCTAGTGAGAAGTTTTTTCGAGGAAGTTGGTATATAATTTTTGTACAATACAAGACTTAATTGTGAGCTAAAAAATACTTGACTTCTATGTTACCGTAAGAATATTTTTGTATTAATCACTGCAACTGAAACACGTGGGAGAGCCATGCTTCGGCACGCTTGGGCCGGCTCGACCGGAGTGATACCACGGCCTTACAGAAAACCAGCGTAAAGCAATGCATTGCGTTTTGTTGAGTGAGTGAGGTAACCGGAGGCCTCAATCCCCCCTCCCCCTCCCCTCCTCTCCCCCTACTCCCACCTCAAAGGTCGGCAACGCAGTTGTGACTCTTGAGTTGCAGGTGTCTATGCAGTGGATGGGCGACAGACGTCACTTACCATCAGGTGACCCGTCTGCTTGTTTGCCGCCTTTTTTTATCATAAAAAAAAATCGATCTATGATCTATCGAGATGGTTTTTATTCTCAATGTATATTTTTTTTAGATTTTCTTCTGACCTACCTACGTCAAGCATTTCATTTACAATGGCCGAGTTCGCGCCACGTACAGTCAAGAGCACGCTAAGCTTGACACTTTGGACTTTGACCCGGCCCTGTATTCTATGGCGCGCAGTACAAATCAGAGCTCAGCTTAAACTGTTAGTGTCAAGCTTGACTGTACCTAGGCACCTATACTGTGATATACTTAAAACTTCTATGGTTTAAAAAAGAACACCTAAAATACCAGAACTAAATTTTTGACGGGCCTGTTGGCTCAGTTGGTAGTGACTCTGCCTTCTGTTCCGGTTTAGGTTTCTTTTACCATTTTCCATTTCGAATAACCATTTAGGCCTTATAACGGTTTAAAGTCGGCGGTATCTTCTCAATTCAAAATTAAAGACTTATTGCCGCCGACTGCATGAGATTGTTGTAAGATTGTGCAGCACATGGTCTTAACTTCCTACTTCACTAATAGGTCTTGTTTCCAGCTTTTTAGGCAGTCGGGTTTTTGGTTTTTTAAATTAACTTTTTTTTACTAAATACGTATCTACTATGTCTTCACCTGCTTGTTAGGTTAGTTGTGATAAGAGAAATTATTTTTGTTTTTAGTTAGGATGTTTGAGTTGATTTTGGTTGATTGTTAATTGAACAGAAATAATATTCTGTTTTGTGTTAAAAATTGTTAATTTTTATTTATTCTAATAAACACATTGTCAACAACCTTTCACTTTTGTATTTAAACAAAAAATATATTATACGTAAATTTAAATTTCTCGATATCCCGAGAAGACCCGAGAAATCGGACTCGAGAGTTCTCGAGACCCGAGAACTGGAAAACCTCGAGAAATCGCAAACCCTAGACCCGTTAGTACAGTCCCTGCCTAGCTTGGGACTAAATAACCGTGAGTGAATTGTGTCTCACAATTTATTATTATTATTTAACAGTTCGTCAAGTAATTTTAGTTTAATTTGCTTTCGGAAACAGAGGTTTGTTGAAACACCACAGCCTTTTGTCGTGAGATGCATTTTTTCCCCGACCGGGACCGTACGGTTAGTTGTGGTTACTTTTAACTAATCTATATTAACTAAGCACTAAGTATGGTACTCACCTTGTTTTTAACCGACATCAAAAAATGAGTTTCCACGTTCTTCGGTATTTTAATATCAGTTTTTCCTACTACTAACCTTGATATCGTCAAGCTGTGGTCTCGGCTGGTGTTGTGGCGGCGCGTCGGGCGCTCTGCGATACTTCTGCCTACCCCCGCGCACGCGGTCTAGCCGCACGCCTTCCCTTAGCATGCCCGTGCGCAGGCATTTGCGGAACCTGCACGCTTGGCACGCCTTCCGCCTCCGCTTGTTGATCTCGCACTCGTTCGACGCTGGGCACGTGTACTCTATGTTTCCCTGCTTGGAAATAATTTCGTTTTAATGTTTATTAATTATTACTGGAATTATTCTCTTTCAAGAGCAGTTAGTTATATATACCTACTAGCTGATAAAATAATTGTCGACGGAATTCGGAGTGTACAGAAAGACCCTACCGGTATATTATGTTACACTCTTTGGTCAACATTTCATGTACCTATTTGTATTAGAATATGTTAATAAATAAATAAATAATAGGCTTACGGATAAGGAGCCTGCTTCACATGATGATAATCAGTGTGGCTCGGGTTCGAATCTTGGCATATACTAATGAGTTTTTCAAAACTTAGCCCTTCACCGGACCGGGTCTGTTACACACGCCTCAGAATTGTGGGACCTGCGGATTTCCTCACGATATTTTCCTTCACCGTCGAGCTAGTGATGCATTATGTAAGTAAGTTTGGAAAACCTCATTGGTAGGTACATGCCAGGATTCGAACCCGAGCCTCACTGATTATCATCATGTGAAGCAGGCCCTTTAACTGTAAGGTTATCTACCTTATAATCTAGAAACTTTAAAACCATCCCCAATAATAGCAATAGCTGACATCCATAACAATGGTACCTATTTCTATATCAAATAATCCGAAACCGAATAAAATAATCAGTGCCATTAGGTAAAAGCAATACAGACGAGACGGTTCAAAGTTCCAACACCCACCTCAAATTGTAGTATATAATCTATTTAGAGTTAGGTAAGGCGTCACCTACATTCGAGGGAGAACGCCCGGGCGACAGGGTCGACGCCCTACACCCCTAGTGACTCTGCTAAGGTCAGACAAACCGATCGATGGCCAGAAAGTATGTGTACCACTGGGTTAGAGGTTTGACCTGACATCTGCGACAAGTGGTATAGTAGGGGGTTTGAACCTGACAAGCTTAGGGAGGCATTGGGAGCGATTCTAAACAAATTTTGGTTTAGTTCTGTCTCTGTCCTACCTCAAAAAAAGGAAAGGAATAGAAGATAACCTACCGAATTTAGTCCTGTCAAAGGCTGTATTTTATTCGATTATGAAATGCCTTACTTGACAGGACTAATTTTTATTTGACAGGACTAAATAACAGGAGAGAAAATGTGGAAAATGACAGGAGTAAACTAAAATAAGTTTAGTCTCTGTAAATCAGAATCAGCACCATTTATTCCCGTTAATTCGATTGGATGTCGTCGATAACCATAGACTCGTCTATTAGATTTTTAATATAGAAAAAAGTGAGAGGGCACAGATATCGTATAGAAATGTCGAGTTGAAATAACGTGTCGAGTTGAAACTGGAGGACAAGTACTCTAAAAACTGAAGATAGCAAATACTCGAAGAAAACATCCCTTTAATTTAAAAAGAAAAAGGCTGCTTTTTAAGATTTTGAAAATACCTTTGCTCCACCCAGGAACCGAACCGACACTAATGCAAAAAACTGTGTATTTATGCCACCAAAGGTTAGGGACCAAACCGATAACAGAGTGTCTTAATTTAGAGCAAAACTATGAAATCTTAAAAATCTTATAAAACCATCTTTAGTACCTATAAAGAACTTCCCATAGGGTACGGTTGAAAAATTCCACCCTGTATAATATGACTCTTGACTACTATGAAATTTGATAGTTTTGTGAGCATGCAAAAAGCAGCCAATGACAAATTTTCTTAGACACGATTATCCTTTAGGTAATCTAGGTAAGTGCCGAGGGGCGGGCGCCAAGGTTTCTAAAGAAAAACAACGTCTAGTCTATTTCTAGGGAGGTGAAATACTGGGATTTTTATTCGCTATCTTTCTTGTTTCCTCCACTCTTGTACTGGGTTACTGGGTTTATACTGTTTTTTTTATTAATAACTCGCTTTTAACCGCGGCTTCGCTCGCGCATGTTTATTACACCCCCTTAGGGGTCAAATTTTGAATAAATCCTTTCTTAGTGGATGCCTACACTGTATAAGCTATCTATGTGAAAAATTTCAAGTCTCTAGGCCCAGCAGTTTAGCTGTGCGTTGATACATCGCCAATCAGTCAGTCAGTTTATCATTATATATATATGTTCTTCGCGAGATATGGCTATACTCATGGCTTGCCCTACCTAATTTTGCAAATTGCTTCATATTTGATGGGCGCCACAGAGGCGCCTGTAATGTCCTAAGCTGAGGACGTTTAATCCGCGTCTGCAAATGGTTGCAATCATTTACCTACCTCTAAAAAATATACGACACGCTAATTTGTAGTTTGGTAGGCATCTCACATTACCTATTTCTCGAACATTCCTTCCTTCAAAGATAACATTAATTTGAAATAAGATTAATTTTAAAGTCCATTTTAAGCAATACCAATTATATAAAAAAATTGCTTTTAGGCCTGCTTTGGATAATTATAACCGGCGGTTCACAGATATTGACATTTTAAGGTTATCTTTGGGCAGATTTAAATCACGTGTTGGTGAAAAAATAAATCGTTTAAATTAGCGGTCGTTGATTGCATAGCAAATATCAATGTACCTTTACTTACCACCTACTTTTTCTTTAGGTTTAAAATCATGTTTATTTTGAAGGTAGTCGACTAAATGAGATCTCGATGTACATTTTTTTTCTTTTAAATAGTGGGACTCTAGGTCTGTGTAATAATACCAATATACTTAGTTACTATTTGTGATCAAGACTGTATGTTTCTCAAATAAAAAAAGTTTTTTAGAGCATCTGTCTATATCATCTTACCTGGATTGTTCTTTTAAAGAACGCTTTGCAAGCTTCGCAGCTAGCCACGCCGTAGTGGAACCCAGATGCGATGTCGCCGCAAACGAGGCACAGTCTTCTAGGAGCATCATCATCTCTCGCACCGCTGGCTGCGGCAGCTGTGGTGGAGGAGCAATGCTGCTGGTCTGGGCTGGTGTTCCCAACGATAGTATCACTGGGAGACACGCAGAATTTCACCTCTTCTTTCGGTTCTAGTTCCAACTGTAGACAACATTACCAATTTACCTATTCAAAGTCAATATCAAAATGTTTAGGACCTATAAGTCCAGCATGTATGACTGAGGAGAAGCGGGGCAAGAAACATATTTCTGCCGTGTTCTAGTAGGATAAAGACACGATATTTTTCC
The DNA here is from genome assembly GCA_963855545.1 of Ethmia dodecea. Classification (NCBI taxonomy): domain Eukaryota; kingdom Metazoa; phylum Arthropoda; class Insecta; order Lepidoptera; family Depressariidae; genus Ethmia; species Ethmia dodecea. The sequence continues at coordinate 2,653,278 of OY979457.1, forward strand.
TTCAGATTGTTATAGTAGCCGTTATGTAAAGCACTTCTAATCGATCTCAGTATTTGAAAGACTGGTTTTGGGGACATATATTTACGAACCGCCATAATTGGCGGCTACAGCGATTAACAAATATTGACGGACACCTGACATGAAACTTAGTATAAGCCCATTTGAGACGCACAAATATAAATAGATAATCAATATCCCTGTAAGGTAACAAAACGTTGATTTCGACTACCTTCAAATGTTAAAGAAGTGAAATATGTTACTAGGTCCTCATAAAAACCATGAAGATACAGCCATCCTTTTTTCGGGAAACATCCATATTTTCAAGCGGCGGACTGCCTTGCATTTAACGGGCCTGTTGGCTTAGGTACGGTTTGGACCGGACTCAACATTTGCATGTCTGTTGGTTTCTTGTCTGATTGTTTTCAGTCGTTTAGTACCCATAGCTCTGCGTAGCTTGTGACCAAACTACCGTGTGTGAATTGAGTACCACAATTTATTATTTTGGTTCTCTTGGGAGACCAACCGGTCGCATATATACCAAAAATGGTCGCTAAGCCAGCTAAGAAAGACCCTTAGCTCAACAGTAGGCTGTTACGGGTTGATGAAGAGACCCTGAGTCTTACCTCGGGCTGCATGATGGGCATTGGTCGCTGGTGCAAGGTCTGTGTGTGCTGGGGCTCTGGCGGGGAGTACTGCGGCGGGGGTTCGGCCTCCTGCTTCACTCGGCGGAGCATTGGCTCGCCATTAACCGCTGACATTATTTGTGCCTGTCACAAAATATGTACTTCGTTGTTATCAAAGAGATTTAATACTAGGGCATAGAGGGGACAAAGCCCGAAAAATTTGAAGTCAAAACTTATTCCACAGTGGAATAACTTGAATAAGTCGTCCGAATAACAACCCTCGTTCGTATCTCGCCAAAATAATTAAATATGCCGAGATGCGCCTTGCTAGGTTGCAAATCACGCTACGGCAAAACGCCTGGAAGGGATTTTAGTTTATTTTCGTAAGTATTTTTCATATTTACTCAGAAAAAAGAACAAAATGAATAATTTTCTTATATTCGTTCTAGAACATTCTGCTGATATTGTAAATTAACGCCCTCTGCTGTTGAGTAGCTTATACCACTACTTCACTACTAATTAGTGATGTGGTGCTGTTTATCGACTTTTGTTATCGATATTTATTTATTAGGTAGAAAATATAGGCATACTGTTTTTAAGAATACAAACAGTTTAATAAATAATTTAATATCAATATAGAAACATATATTTTTTAGTTCAAAAATGTTATAGATTTCCTGCAGTAATTAATGAAGCGCATCAAAAGTGGATTCAGTTTGTCCAAATAGAGCACAACGAAGATAATTGGGTTCCATCTGCTGGGTCAAAATTATGCTCGAAACATTTTAAAACTACTGTCCGAAGAGTTTATTAAAGGTACTTAGAGACTGGCGGCTTCGTTTGTTGTCAAGGAAGACCGCGATCTCGTGTGACAACGTTTTTAGCTAGGGACCGTCTAAACTTAAAACACTAGGTGGCCCGATAGATGTGTCCGGGAGTGTAATAGGTATAATTGAAATTGATTTTGTTGTATATACCTATACTTTGTCAATAAACTGATATTATCGATACCTTGGTATGAAATAGTAACATCCCTTTTAATCAGCGTGACCTCTACCGGTCGATAGCTGAAACAACTTCTAATTGTTTGAATACTTGTTTTAGCTATTGAAATCTAGGTACCAGCACTGACGCTTAGGCTTCAAAGTTTTGTATGAAAATATTCCCAATGCCCCCTCTATGCCCTAGTATTAAATCTCTTTGGTTGTTATGTAGTCCTGGTCACATTTTTGCTTACGTATAGACGTAATACAAATCTTTCCTCCGCACGTCTATAGACCCCGAAAAAATGACAGACGACAAATATTCCGATTCCAAAAGCCTCAATTTCTACTCTTAAATCTATATTTAACAAATCAATAAATAAATCTATATATGAGTAGAAATTGAGGCTTTTGGAATCGGAATATTTGTCGTCTGTCATTTTTCGGGGTCTATAGACATCTTGGTCTATAGACCCCGAAAAAATGTCAGACGTGCGGAGGAAAGATTTGTATTTTTGTATATTTTTCTAATAGAAAAACATACAAAAATAAACAAACATAGAAAATTTCTATACTAATACAGATACTTATAAAGAGGAAAGATATGAGTTGAAGTGTAAAAAAGTATGTTTGAAGTTTTTAGAGTGCAGGTATATTATTATGGCCGCTAAAACAAAAAATTAAAAAGTTTAAAAATAAAAGGGGTCCCCATGTATTTTACTGTACGGTTGTATTGAACCATTCGAGCAATCCACTCGCACCTGGCCGGTTTATATTTAAAAACATACGAAATTCTATAAAAACATAAGTGCTACAAATAAAATGCTTTGTCGCCATCATCATTAATAAAAATTAAAAGCTGCAGAGTCCACTACATCACAGGTAAAAGAAATTAAAAAATCATTAGTAACACACACGCCCTAACCTAACCTAACCAACACTGTAAGTACCTATGTAAATATCTATAAGTACCTCTAAACTCTTATATATAAAGATACGAGTATTATTTTTTCACCAAATAACGAATGTAGTAAGACTACACAAAGTACCTTATATGTGTCAGTTGAGTGTGAAAGATCAGTAATCGTCCACCCGTTTCGCTCACCGATAAATATCTTTCAAGAATCGCGAACGAAAACATCGGGCGATTATTTTTACCAGCGCTAGTGAAAAAACAACTTATCTATTTACGATAATATAAAAACTTTCAAGGATGTGTGCTGAGAGTTCAATGTACCGCTGACATTGTCAAGTGTTAATGATAAAGAATGCATGACACAACCTATGCAAGTTGTTCACAACACAGTATTTGTTAATTATTCATCGGTAATCGTGACGTCATTCGAACATTTCGATTTCATCGTGGTGAATGTTGCTTTTTTAAATTTATTCCAATAAATTTACAGCAGAAAATGTCGCACGCCAACCAAACACATGCTGATATTTTCAGTAAATTTTCCGATGTCAGCGATTTTGTTATTGTCAACTAAGTACCTATAGTTTCAAAAGCAGTATCTATGCGTTTTAGTTTTCTTACATTAAAATTGTTGCCATCCGGCCTGAAGGACCAAACTGATAAGCGACTGCAATGCATTGAGTTGCGTGTAGAACAAAACGTCAGTAGCGCAACAATAGATAAAGAAAAACAACGACAATTGTTTACAGAGTGTAGGATTCAGGTATTTAGGTCAGTAGGGCTAGATTGCACACACTAGAAGTTGAAGGTAGCGTAGCGGATACTTAAGAAGCATTAATCATAGATGATGTGGCGAAAAGTCAGCAAAAAATCGCTGTAACACGAATAGATCCGGCCGTGATGACGTAACAGCAGAAAATGGGCTAACAACCATGATGTTGGCGTAGGTCTGTGTGAGCCAGCAGATACCGTTGCGAAATTTTAACAGCCTATTCTAACCGCGACTGGAGTCAGGAAACACGTCATTCAAAATGAAACATATTGACAAATCAACATTTATTATTATTCTTGTGGTGTACGTAGGTAAGTAATTGTTATAATTTTATAACAGGTTATACGTAGCATCCTGGTATAGGAGTGATAGTGAGTGATAAAAAATAGATAAATAAAAACTATGTAGTCTATTGTCGATATATTTAAATCCGGTTCGAAGGACCACTTTATAGAGTAGGTAAATTATAAAAGGTGTAAATTATAATTTAAAAAAGAAAATGGAAACAATATCGCAAAGAGAATGTTTACTGTCTATTCCCATTATAATATAGTTTAAAAGAGCAATTTTTCAGGTTGTTTTTAAGTTACATAATATAAAAGTAGCTATCAAGCTAAATATCGACTCAATTCTATCGCAGAGGATCCTACTAATCCACATTAACTGGCGGCCATCTTGTTTTATTGCGCACAAGATGGAACACCGAAAAAGATTTGCTGGGCGGCCGATAGAAAACCTGAATTCCCAGAGCGCCAATAGGTATAATACGAGGCGGGTCGGCGACCGCGCGCCTTTGGTATCACCTTCGTAGATAAACGGCAATTCGGCTAGTGCGAGTGCCGACAACACGCAACTACTCTCATGTTGAGAAAGGTTCTGCCGAGCCGCCTCGAACTTATAATTTCGTAACATTTTGATTTTGGCTTTAGTTTGGACCTTTTTAGAGACATTTGTTGCTTCCCTTTGGGAACTTGTCATGGAAAAATCGGAATATAGGTCAATTATTTTATGCATGTACATAAATGATTTAGTATTGTACAGGTACAGTAGGTAGGTACCTATACGTTAATCGTTTGATAAGTATTCCAGTTTTTGCATTAGGAAGTCGGCGGCAGAAGCAAAATTTGTTACCACTACACCATTCTGTTGATATGCAAAATACATTTGGAACAGCGCACTCGGTGCGCAAAAATAACACTCATTAAATTGTGTAATGACCTCGACTCGACTAACGTAACGTTGCAAACTTATTTTTTTGGCATTTGTCTAACGTATTAAAATTTCCGGAATAACCTACCTTAATTCTGTGACTATAAGAAAACTATCAGCAAGATATTCAACAATAGCTGAGTAAAAATGATTTCCGCTGTATTTTTTTTACAAAATAATGTGTATCCTGTCGATACACATTATTTTTATCTCTCATGATACCTATTGCAAAAGCGAGCCTTACTTCATATGAGACATAGTTAATAATAATAAATATAATAATAAATTGTGGGACACAATTCACACACGGTTATTCAGTCCCAAACTAGGCAGAGCCTGTACTATGGGTACTAAACAACTGATAAACATACTTAAATAAATATTAAACGACCAGACACGAAGCCTGAAATTAGTTACCCGACAAGCCTGAAATTTACTCAACTGTGATGCGACAATACGTCACTTGATTTATTTATTTTAATTTGCATTGTAATGCTAAAATATATATAATAAATACATGTAGAATAAATATATCTTACCAAGGCTAGGGTAAGATATATTTATTGAAACGATAAAAATAACTACAATTCCATAATGAATTTTACTATTCACTGGCTTGGTAAAGGCTTCTTTATTATTGAAGCCTAGAACTCCAGACGCCATATGTCTAACTCCAATACATAATGCAACAGCATAAACAATTCTGATGAGATCAGTCTTTGCGAATGTCTCCAGCGTTTGAGTTACTTGTAAAAGATTTTATAAACTCGACACGCGATCGGAAATTCAGATTGGGCGACCTTGAAGGAGTTGCACCAAATTCGATATGTTCACCGAAATTCCGAAGATGGTAAGAAGAAAGGAAGGGGAAAAAAGAAATGGCAGAATCGTAACCAATTAAGCATAGAAACTACTGTCTTGATTTCAGCGTCGTAGCTAGGGCCTGGCAACAGGGGCCCATGATAAGGGCGCAAATTACGAGGGGCGCAATCAGCCAAAGGATTTATATTTCTCAAAATGCATATTGAGACAACCGTGTAACGTCTCATTACTCTAGTAATATTTTCCATAAAGTAAAATGTAGCGAAAACCTTATAATGTACACTAATATTATAAAGAGGAAAGATTAGATTTTTCGTTTGTTTTGAATAGGCTCCAAAAGTACTGGACTGATTTTAAAAATTATTTCAGCAAGGTAAAGCTTACTTTAGAGTGCCTAACATAGGCTATAATTTTCCCACTGGAACGGGAGTTACACGGGAGAAATCCCGCATCCCGCGAAAACAGCTGGTGATTTATAAAATAGCAACCACGAAATCTAAAAGTTAAGAGTCAAGTAAGTGCTCAATTCTGATCCTCTTCTGATATGTCATGCTACTTGGCGCGGCGCTGTTTGATTTGAGAGCCTAAATTTATATAGGTACCTATGCAACTTATAATGTATGTTATTCTAATATGTGTGGTCTAATCGGCAGCCAAGGCCAGCACGAGATATTCGCCAGTCGCCATTGCCGATGACGTCACCGCCGCATTTTTATCGGCAACAGTTTTTAGAAAAGGCCTTGAACACTTAAATGTATTTTTTATTAACCATAACCTAGGCTACTACAATGCTGTTTATAATACAGTTGAAGATTTCATAACTTTTAGAAGATTATTCACTAAAACACACCCATTATTCTATTTCTATTTATAAATCTGAAACTATATAATATACGATTTATTTACTTTAAATATTCATACATAAACAAATTTCTAAGAAAAACTACTTTTTTGTACTAAAAATAAAATTCAAGCTCCTACTTCCATTAAATTTAGAACTAGTGTCTAAAAACTCTGGGTCATGTATAGGTATTTACCCATTATTTGTCAATCGAATTATCAGGCGTAAATGAAATGTAGAGAAAAATATCAGCTTCTAACATGTAACACAAAGCCGTAAATAAGCCCGACTCCTACCTATGGGTAGGTCAGGTCCGCAATCGTACCCACCCGAGGCTCGGCCCAGGCAAATTCGGCGGCTATGGAGGTAAAAATAGGCTGTTGGAGGTGGAAAGAAGCGTCGGCACCAGTGGGGGAATGTTAGAGTGGGGTGCGAGGGGAGGGGTGCGTCTAGACGGCGGCCTTGACCGTGCCGCGCGGTTTCCGCGCGTTCGAGGTCGAAGCGACCCGCAGCCTACAGACCGAGTGCGCCCCAACAGAACGGTATATGCCGTGCGGAGGGCCCTCGCTGTAAGTTATGTCACATTATCGCTGGGACATTGTGTTGCGTCCTCCTCGGCGTGAGCATAACGTCTTTCGTAAAGGCTTATCTTAATATATTCAGCAGACCTTTTTGGTATCAACTTTTGTACCATCGCCAATTTGATTAAGTTTTATTAATAACCCCATTATTATGTAGGTTCCAAACCGACAAATCAATGAGAATAAGTATTATTTATTGCAAGGTTACAGTCTGGTTTTATTAAAATATTAAATACCAACAAAGCTGAAACTACAATTGTGTGTCTGTAAATTCGGCCGAACAACAGTCGTGTAGAGAACGCAGCGTCGCGGCTCGGTCTGTGAACCCGATTCGACATTGCGTCGACATTGAGCCGAGCTAAATAATGCAGATAGCGAAAGGTCGATGACCGACAGCGCCCAATATCACCCACGCGGACGAGCAGCACCTGCGCACCAGGCGCGTGGCGTTATATAACCAAACAGCCTAACGCCCGACCTACCCCAATTGCGCGGAACATGCCCAACCATTAGCATAATTTTTGGCCAGCCTATGGATATGACTTGGCGTGAGACACGATTTTAGCGAGAAATCCACATATTTATCTTAACATCATTTCCCTAATTCAAATCGACGGCAACGCAAATTATGCGCCCCACATTCTCGGGACCGTTAGGACCCAATTCTGTCTTTTCAACTGTTGAGTAAACTGAAATCGACAGCTCGTTAAAACTAAGTTCTAAATCCCTACAAAGCGAAATCAAAGTCGCCGCTAAATTGCTATTCGGAAATGATGCTTGGCTGTTGATTCACGCAGACGTGGGAGGGTGCGAGCGGGAGGGGAAGGGGGCCGAATTTGAGCGGGGTGACATTGCGCGGGCGTCGACACCGCGCCCGACCTACACCACGACTCTACTCGCGGCGACGCGTACGCCCGGGCTGCGGAAAACACCGCCTCATCCGTGCCTCACTCAGCCTCTGAGATCCAACTTTTTACACCAATCTTCAAAGGCGTTTCAGGGATTCACAAAACCTTTAACCGCGATCTTAGAGACTTGGATGTAAAATCATATTTTATGGGTAAAAATTTAGCGACACGGTTTAGTCACCGAATTTACTGCTGCTCTAAACACGTGAACTGATAAGGTGACCACACGATACTATAATAATTACATAGTACCTACACACAATGCATTCATTTATCATTTATTACATAAATAAAAATACAGGGTTGCCATCCGAAATAAATGAGGTCGGTACAAAAATAGCACTGGATAAATGTTCCGAAGAACGGTCGCAATTCTTACTTAATAATTCAAAACGTGCATTTTGTGTTACATTTTGTGACGCAACGTGCTTTACATTTTTATCTTGAAACAAAATCGCTGACGTATTAAGCAGAATTTAGTCGCGTACGCATTAACCGTTCCTAAACGAACCGTATAATCATAAAAGATGTTAAGATACACAGAAACCGTATTTTATAAAAATAACGTTCTCTCGATCGCTCGTTTATAGTTATCATCCATTCGAACATAGTTATGTTATTGTACATCATTTATTGCCAATAACTATTTGTCAATTTGTTAGTATAACAAATTTAGTTTTGATGTTAGGCTTGGTATACTCGTGACTATTTGTCAATTTGTTAATATAACAAATTTAGTTTTGATGTTAGGCTTGCTACTCGTGGTTTCTGTGGTTATTTCGTCTGGGAGAGCATTCGTGCAGCCAAGGTAAGAAGAAATATTTCAGGGGTTTTGGTCGGTATCCCAGCACTAGGATGCCGAATCCAACATAACCTCCCGACTTCCAAAGCGGTGAAGCTCTAGGAGGGGTATTCAAAAATTATAGATTTCAGCTGGATACCAAACAAATGGTTCTCGGGCGTTATAAGATTGGATTGATAATCCATGATTAATCACCGCTGTTAAGTGACTCTCAACGTAAAAATACGTTATCTATAAACATACATAATCTCACGCCTATTTCCCTATTTATCTATAAACATTCGAAATAATTTCTTTATAATAAGATTTCTACACTTATACTACTCAGGTACAAATGCTAAGTCCAACAGTAGGTATAATAATTAACATAACATATCTTCTTCAATAATTAATACCTACAGTCCAATATTTAAGATACAAATATAAAAATTGGATGCAGGTAAAGGTAATAAATACTGAGTCTATTTTTTGTTGGTTGCGGTCGTTGCCCGTTTGTCATAGCAATGTCAGACAGGTATGTCTGAAACTTGACTGAAAGATTATATACAGTCATTATGATAAGGCAATATAGAATATCTATAAACAACGTCTAGATCCAGACGAAAACACGGTGATTGCATCAATCAATACGTCAACAAAACCTTTGTAGGCGATTGGCGTGGGACGACGCCTATGGAGCCTGACAACTAGTCTTGGGTAGTTTGCGAACGACCTAGTTCGAAAGAGCGCTTTTTTAGGTGAACTATGCGAACTAGTTCGTCCACAGTCTCACTCTTAGTTTTTTTAAATATGTATTTTTCTGACGTCCGCTTTTATTGAGTGGCGCTGCACGGCTAACCGACAAAATTTTTTTACTCTATAGTTGAAGTTTTCTCAATTATAATATGAGAAACATTTCCTTATTGAATTATCTCCATATATAAAAAAATAAATAAAAAACTAACTTAATGAACGAACTAGTTCGCTAGGACTGCGAACTAAATTGAGCGCTCCCGATGGCAAACGACTATGCCCAAGACTAGGTATACTGACAACTGGCAGGCGCCAGAAATATGGCGCCTATCGATTATTGGGTAGTTGACAGCATCGAAATTAAATTGCGAGTAGTCATACATTAAAAAGATTATCCCAAAACACCTCAAAATATGTATTTCGATTTTCAATTTACAATTATAGCAAATTTATTAACAATAAAACAATCAAAAAAAGTGCTGCAATTGAGTACTAGAAACTATGACGTCACGGTTTGCTATTTCAGTACATTTTCCATAGTAAAATTTCGTTTTGACAGATCGTAAAAAGTAACTGATTTGACTAGGTAGGACACAACCCTATTCTGTCAATTCATATTTAGGTAGTTACATAAGGTAGGGTCGGGTAGGGTCACGGTGGAAGTGACCCATTGATTTTGAAGGAGTGGATTCGCAGGAGATATGGGTCTCTCTTTCCGGCTTGTGCAGGTCCTTTCGTGGCACGGCTGTTTCGGACGGTACCTGTGTTGTCGCTAGGAGGCAGCCTACAGCGGTGTGTCACAAGTGCGACAGCACGGAAGAGACACTCAAAGAGGAGAGAGATCTTTTGGTCTCCGTTGTGGGGAGTGATCTGTCGCTGCCAACAGTATGTCAGGCAATATTTGGCAGCGAGAGAGCGTGGAAGAGGGTGTCCTCTTTCTGCAACTACGTCATGCACAGGAGACAGGATCAGGGAAGACAACCTCTTGTCTGATCCGATCCGCCGCAAGAGAGTGGGCCGAAGGAGGCTGACTCATATCCGCCACTTTCACCCATAATAAGGGCCTCCGACCGAAGGAAGGAGACAGGTCCTCGAGGTGGAGGGATGACATGGGCAGTGTTTCCCCATGTCATCCCTGATTGGAGATGCTTTGGGAATTAAGTAACCAGGTGGCATACAAATTTTGGACCCCCGCTGAGGGGGTTGCGGAAGGCATGCTCGCACGTTACCCTAGACCCCGTTCCAAGAAGAAATACCGGTGGGGTTTTAGCCGGTAGGAGTCCGGCATAACCCTTCGCTCTCCTAGTGGAGGATATCCTAAGAGGATTTCCCCACCAAAAAAGGGTCGGGTAGGGTAGATAGTATATTTCCCCCAACCCATACAAAATTTATAAGCGAAAAGATTTGTATACCTCTTTGACTACTATGTAAAAATACTTAGCTTTAAGTGTAAATACAGTTGGCTTTGAATTTGGTTAGGAATCCTTGGTGAGAGAATGGGATCCTGCTAGGTCGAAAGACCTGTGTTACGTTACGGCTCACCTCTTGCCCTAAAGACACAGAATACGAGTATCATCGGCATACACAAGCAGTAAGTATTGCTAGTGCTGTCGAGATATTATATGGTATATTAACGACTCAGTGGGTGTGTATGTGTGTAAGAGCGTGTACGTGTATGATATGGGGACGATTGTGCTGATACGATGCTGATGTGCTGATACTCCTACAAGTCTACTACGGATTGAGGTATTTGTGAAAGGCATTAAATGAAAACGCTACTTTTTAAAACAATCAATACTAGGTAGTGAGTAGATAAGTTTTTGCTAAAGTGATTTCTAAAATTAATGAAAAGTTATATATAAATTTAAAAAAATATATACCTATTATGCTTTGATTATAAAATCTTCAAAATATTTAAATTAAAACATAAAAAAAAAATATAAAGTGAGGACGCATAATTAACAAAACACTAGAGTTCATTCACACTCACTGACATTGAAAGGTTTTTCACGAAAGACGTAATAAAAACTTGTACCTACAACGTCCTTGTTTAGTTAATATTATTATTTATTATTTAAGAGTTTTTCCGTTTGAATTTAAATACATTTTTTTTCTGATATTCATTTTTAGCAACGGAACTTCATATCTTGAGTTGGAGTGTTCTTTTATTGAATGTATGTTGTATAGATGTACCTACTCAGTGATAAGTGATAAATAACTGATGTATCTTGCGGACAACTAATCGAAGGTCCGAGATGCTGTTACACATGCCTTGGCATTATGTAGGTATGTATGTAAATTATAGACAAAAAGACTAGACTACTTACACATATTGGTACTATTCTTTTGAAAACGAATTGTCAAACATTTACTTTAGATCTTTTTATTTCAAAATGATCTTTCACTAGTCCAACTTGTCTAGTCGAAGCATTAAAAAATGCAAACTATAGAATTATATTTTTGACACCCAACCTGATCCTAGTTTTAAAGTTCGCGACAAACGAGACCATATTGTCTATTTTGTAGTTGTAATCGAAGTAATCTTTATTTGACATTTATGTAGGAATGAGATCGTGGTTGTCTATGAGGAGACGCTTTTGTTTTAAGACGTGAAATGATACAGTGAAATTTTATTTTATTTTTATATCTTTAATTTAATATACATCTTATGCTCGGGCTTATTCATATTATTTCCATCCCACATTCATAACAAGGCCAGTACTTTCTTTATATTTTATACAGTCAATAATGACAGATTTACGTCAGAAGCAATTACGTCAAAATGAAACCGGTTGTAAAATTAAATAGACAATGGGCCAACTGGTCGTTCTGTTGTTGCTTTAGATTACTAATCATAAAGTGCAAAGATTATCTGCTTTACTAAATCATTTCGTAAAGCCAACTTTAGTCTGATTATGGTATTCTAGACAATTATTAGAGGTAGATTTGAAACATTATGTCTAAAAAAAATTTTTAGACTAAAATAAAATTTAGAATAAAATTCTTTAGACTAAAAAAACTATTTAGATTAAATAGCGAACGCCTTCCTATCTTAAATCATATAAATATGACCATGAATACAAACACAGCTGAACTGAAAGCAAGTTAAATTTATACTGCGAAGGATTAGGACAGTATGATGATTGATGATGATATTACAGAGGCAACTTTGTAATTCAATAAATATTATTATAGATACCGTTATGATTATTATTTAGTAAACAAATTAATTTCTTGTTACATTAGACTATTATTTGCCATCAAGCAAAGGTTATCGACAAGTTCATCATGTGTCCATAACTAAAATGTAATGTTAGATAATAATACTGTATTGTATTGACATTTTCAGAGTAGACAACTAAGAGATACTTGTATTTATAGTGCTTTTTTTTTTTTTAGCAATTATTTTTTTTTGGGTCCGCAAATCGAACACTAAACAAACAATTCATCTAAAAGATAAAATGCTTAATGAATTTAACCTTCTTTTCGTACTAACAAAGAGTTTGTTGTTCTTTTCATGTATTTCTAATAATATAAGTAACTTATATAAAATAAAGCGTCACTCACATGCTTCAATGATTCGATAACGTCTAACGTGCTTGCGAAGTTCGTAAACAACCAAGGTTCGTCAATAGCACACATTTTAAGTAATCCTAATGAATTCACAAACATAAACCGATCACTTCACATTTACATACTCAAATAAAGGTTCGACGTACGGAAACAATGCAACATGATATTTTAATATTTTTTTAAAATGCATTTTTCGTCATGAATCTAAGTGCATTGCAACAGCGTGGTAAGCAGTATGCGGTTGGAGCGACACGCACGCACTGCGGCACGCAATGCGTACGCGCAAACCACGCCTCGCCGCCCCACCAGCGAGCACGACAAACGCATGCGCCGCCCTTCGCTCTGGCACGTGCTCATCGCCTTTCAGATTGGTCCCTTTATATACACCGCGGCGAATAACGCGTTCAGTTTTCCTGAAGTAACGCCAAGGGCCGCCGGCTGTTATTGGTTGATCGAATATAAGCCAAATGCAACTGGCACCGCATTGGTTGGATTTCTTAGCTTTGCATTTGCATGTTGCAGTTAAGTAATACTCGTTAAATATACAAATTTAATTATAAGTTGCTGGCATGTTTGTAATACTGTACAAGGGTTAGGCGAATTAGCATTTAAGTTTAGACAACGCGCAACAGTAAATCAAAATTGAGTGACGGAACTAGCAATTAACGAACCTCGCAATACTGTGGATAGATCAAGGTTTCTAGATTGCCTGTACCAAGGCAAGCTGGGCTAACTTTAATTAAGTACATCTATCATTACATTAGACCGGATTAGTTTAGTTTTTCAGAAAAAAATGCTTTAACTTCAAGTTTTGTTTTCTTATCCACTATTCTTGTCTCGATTAAACACAATATAAGTACCTATAATAATAATAATAATTTCTTTATTTCACACAATTTACAAGATAGTTATTTAAGACACAATATTCTATCTAATTACACATGATACACAGTTACCAGAGGTCCCCAAACTAGGCTTGATCGCCTGGATCTTGGGGAACCATTTACAATACTTTTTATGTGTGTTTATGGGAGCCTTAAGTTATAACGTTAACTGGTTTATACACCTTTATGTAGTGTGCGAAAATGCTGTGGAGTGTGAGAATGAATGTGGTTAGTAAAAAAATAAAAATAATGTATATATTATTATTGTAGTTTAAGACAATATAAAGATAATAAAGGATGTCTGCTATTAACTGTATTAGCTTTAGGTTAAATTAGGAGGTCATACATTTCTGTTATTTAACTTAAATCTTTAAATAGTACCTACTTTTAAGGTAGACGATGGACTCGATTCTGCAGACCAGCTAAAATTCCTAATTTTAAGTTAGCCTATCCTTTTCTATAGAATACGCAAGAAAAAGGACAGAAACAAACTATAGATAATAGAGTAATGTCAAACAGTCATGTAAATTCGATGTCTTATCTGTCACTTTTATCCATAACCTTGTTAGGTAGGATCATTACTAAAATTGCTCAACACGTGTATTTTAATGCGTTCATAAGGTTCAATTTTGTTATTGTGCCATTTGTGACATTATAAATAAATATGGCGCTTATTTCAGTCCCTTTCCTTTCCAAAGCGGTGGAAAAGAACAGAGCTAACTTAAAGTTAGGAATTTTAGCTGGTCTGCAATGGGTCTGCAGAATCGAGTCCAGTGTGTCAGCTATACTCTAATCAGCCTCGGAAAGAACTTGTCTTATACTTAATAATTATATGCACGTATCATTGGCTATAAATAACGTTATACGCGATTTTTTATCACTTCAGAACTCAAGGTTAGGGGCGTAGGAACAACGGTGTAGATATTTTTTTGCCAATTGCTAGGAAAGAAACTAAAAAATCTGACTTATTGGGTTGGAAGAATCGTGTCTGCACCGAACTGGTTGTCCATGAAAACATACTTAAATAAATAAAACAAAATTACGCGAAACAAAGGCGAGACAGACCACTAGTAGAACAGAATTCGTAAACTGCCTTGTATGCTATCGTTTAACATGAAACATCTAAACTCTGTCCAAGACATTCGAAATATTTTCAACTACCTAAGTAGGTAGTACGTATTCGTACGTACTGGTACTTTTTATTATTGTTTATTTAACACTTAATCAGTTTTTTAAATTTGACATATTACTGAATAATGTAGCGGTTGACTGTTTTACAGTCACTAGCGATAGTGACGGTTATGTAGCCACACTGAGTGCCAACTCAAGCACGTTGCACGAACTGACATCGAAACCATTCCTGAGCACAATCCAATTAAGCAAACAAGTTCCACATTTAGGTATATTCAAATTATTTTGAATATTTATTCAACAAAGGAAGCAACGTATCCAAGTAAGCTTCCATTTCGGCAAAAGAAACAGCCTATCTAGCTCCCGATGATGTCATAGGCAACAAAAGGTAGACAGACAAAAACAAGCCCAAGTCTAGAATACCAATTTGCTTCCAAGACCTATATGCAGACTTAGGTATACTTAGTTATTGGTTAGACAAAGAATGGGTGTTATACCTAAATCCAAATTGACACATAAAAAAAATTGTTTGCTGTAACTTGACTAAAGATAATAACTAAAATGGTAACCAATTCTATAATAAATATAAAGCAATTTGCAATCAAGATCACCTATTATGCTATTGACTGGGTATGATTGAATAAATAACAAGGACCCAATTCAAATTAGGTTTGGAAAAGGGGCTATTACAGACTCAGTTTTCATTATTTATCAGGCCATTATAAAAAAAAATATGCCTTCTCTTTACCGACTGACAAAATTCAGGTTTGAATGCTCCTAATTTCTATGAACATCCTTCGAAAAAGTTGTGGAGATTCTAAATACATTCGGTAATGTGTTCCCAGACGGCTCCATTATGCCTAGCCACTATAATAAAAGTGAGAGTATAAACAAACGTCAGATGGGGAGTTGGAGCCGAATTCGAGCGGTATCGATAAACGTCCCGAGCCCTAGGCTGTCTATGTATAGGTTGGCTTAGGGCAGGCACGCGGCCTCGCCGCTCCGGGCAGCCGGGCTTTGTTAGCTTTTTTGGCTATATGGTTGCCAGTCAACATAAATTAAACAACGGAATTTTGTTTTTTTTCTAATAGCAAATTTGCGCTTAAAGATTGCATCTTTGCAGGGGCAATGGATGACTTTGCAAATGCTGACCTGTTGGTCAATTAGGTGTGCTGAGTAATTTGGTAAGATAATAAATACTTCGCAGTCTGTCGGACAGACAGACAGTACCTACTGGTAGGCATTTCTTCAAGGACTACCCAGATAAAAGTCCTTGAATATGGCAACCCTAAATATAATTGTGTGGGAGGAGGCCATTCGTGGAACAACTCCTGGTTGTATATCTAATACGGATAGCGTTTTGTTTGTGTGCGTGCCGCCGGTTCATTGTCAAGGCCAACAGCCAAATCTCCCGCTCGAAACCCCCCCCCCCCCCGCCCTCACTCCCTCCCCACTTCTTGCGTAGTCAATTATTTGGATTCGTCGGATACTTTGGCCCGTTTCACATATATTGCTAGGCTATCTAAAAATTTTCAACATCGTCGCCAACTAAAGCAGCAATATGTTATGTTGTGCATTCTCTGGTTTACAATATTGCTGTTGCATATCGATTTGTTGGTAGAAGCGTATTGCCGCTAACACGATTATCTTGTCTTTTAGTTTGCTCATTTTTCTCTACACAGGCGAAAAATTAAAATAAAGACATACATATTTTAAAATATGCTGTTAAATTCATAATGACCTACTCCAGGCTGGGATAGTCAAATACATAATTTCTTATAGTGGCACGAAATGTCTGACAATCGGTGACATTATTCTTTGTATCGAGCTCATATAGAGTCGATCATTCAATTTGCATCGCGGAAGTGTTATAATCATCTAATTAGTTTTATCAATCGATTCTGTCCATGACCATTTGAGGTCTTATAACCTAAGATCAAAGCCGTCCAAGCAAAAGATAAATGACGCTATAAATTCAACAAATAACATGCGAATGGAAACCTATTCAAAGATATGATTTTTTCTAAACAAACTGTTTTGGTAGATAACAAGAGCTGATGGATTTTTTGCAAAGAATGAATTCCTTCTAAAACCATACCCAGCAGTGGAAAGAAGAAAAAAGCAACCGAGTTCCATATTTAGAGGTATCTTTTATTTTTTATACCGCTATAAAATGTACATTTGCAGTCGACGTAATAGCTTTATTTTGTACACAATTATGTTATCATTATCATTAATTATAATATTGCGCTTATGTAACTGTATCAGCGACTGCTCTATATAATCTGTTGAATATATTGAGATTTGTATTAAGTAGGTACCTATTTTACCTAAGCATAACCCATTATTATCAACACTTAACTACCCGTGCTGCTTGGCAGGATATGCATAACCCAGTATCTTCAAAAACGATTTCTTGTTTCTTTGTATCTTCGTTCGCGAAAAAGTTAAACCATCTGAAGGAAATGATTGAATACAAGATCACATGGATGATATTTCTAAAGAAAACTAGGACTACAAATATTCTGGTCATTAGGTACAAGATTCTTATTTATCAACCCAAAAAATATATATGTCAGTAAAATGTAAGATTAGATACAAAGTGCGCTGTCAAGGCCATTGCAATAAGTTTGATAGTAGGTAAATGCAATGCGCTGTTGAGAGATTAGATTGAAATGGAAATTTGGTAAAAGAAAGGTGAAAGTGTACGTAATTTTTGTTACATTGCTGTTATAGAGGGTGTTTGGAACAACTAACACTCGGGGTTGACCTACTTTACGTGAAAGAGTTTGCAGCTCCCAGAGAAAACCAAATATTATTAGGAAGTCATTAAAAAAAGATCTTACAAGAAAAGACCTACCTAAGGCCTCATAGCGATTAAGAGCGTAACAAAAAAAACACAAGAACCAAGTATTTGAATATAGAACAAAGGACCCCTCTCAGAATAATACGTCAACTGGATCATATCAAAGGCCCGATTATGTACCGCAGATAAATACATAGGCATGCTGAAGCGCTATCAAATTCGACTCGATATTGTCAAGCGAGGCCGGAGTAATCTTCAACAAATTGGGCTACTATGTGCAAAGCCTAGTCATGTGAGTATCAAAATGTTTTCGGGACTTCCAATTTGTCGCTCGTAGGAATTTAGCTAAAAACAAAATGGTTGATCTTAGAAAAACCCGAATTCCAAATTCACTGAAACTGAAATAAATGTTTTTTTTTTCAATCAGGACAATATAGGGAAAGTTATTTTCAACACGTCTGGTAGCGGAGTGGATCTCTAAGTTAAAAGAATAGACTACAGGAAAAAGTAGAGTAAATGCCGATGTAATGTAATGTAGGATGTCTCGTCTCGTCTTGAAGATAGAACATACAAAAATCCGTTATAGCATTAGGTGTCGGATAGCACGGCGGCGGCTGGTCGATCGATGACGACGACGCGTTGGGGAAGGTCGGGTACGGCGGCGCACCACGTGCGTGCCTAGACCTACGCACAGCCTACTCTGTAGTCTAATAAATGAAAGAAGAAACCAAAAGTAAATCCATTTAGTATGATGCCTTTGTTTTAATTACTAACTGGGTTTTATCAAAATGTTTAATTTAGGCAGAAATTGAGTTTTTTTATGTGTTATCTGATTATGGGTACAGGCGTTAATTTTTATTGCCGACTTCGATGATGATTCCTGTTGAGATTTTAGAGTGAATTGATGCCGATGTTATGTTACAAAACCGTTGTAGAATTGTTGATTAGCAGTAAAAAGGTTTAGTACACTAATGAATATCATAGAGTAGGAGATTAGTATAACCTAGAAAAACAATGACTAATACTTTACTAATACTAATCATAATTATGTCAAATTAAACAAGGTTTTTCATACGGGTATGTAGTAAATAAGAATTGGTTACAGTGCGATTTTTTATTAGAAAGTCAATTTGTAATGCAAATTTACTACTGTACATTTGTACATTGTATATTCTTAATTTAAATTAATTGTCGGACGCGTTAAACAGACAAACCAAGTCTGGTATATGGTAATATCAGACGACAAAAATTCGGCAAAGTATACCGGCGTTGATAAAATGTTAGGACAGGTCAAGGCAACTGGCAAAAAATTGGCAGAACCGTTCTGATAATTACATTAAACATTTTCATAGAAAGTGTAATTCAAAAGTACGCACCATGTCCAGGTCCATCCAGTCCATCGCGGCTTGTTTGTTTTATAGTTAGGTCAGATTAGAAGTCTGGGTCTAGGCTAGTGTGACGAGAGTACTGCGCGTCGCGACGTTCCGTAAACGAGTGCAGCGTCGTGTAGTGTGTTGCACCGAAAATTCGTTCCCGCGCCACTGTCTCCTCACCCCGCACCTCACCCCCGCTCGCAAAAATTTTCAAACTCCGAATCGCGCAACGCCATCTAGGGGCGATTAGTTTCCCCTCCCCCTCGTGCGTGGCCTTGAACTTGACTACACGTCGCGAGCGACCCACATTTGCAGCGCTCCCCCCGCTCAGCGGCACACTGTCACGGCCAAGCTACCAGCTGAATGGAATGGAACTGCGCGAAGCATAAGGCACGTTTTCGCGCTGACGCTATACCAAAACACTGTCGATTTCATTGTATAATGTTGCATAATTTTGCACTTATATTTTAGTGGATTTGAATTGGTTTTCGAGATTTTCGGATTCGATTCTGATAACATATAAATAAGGATACTTAACTGGTTATGACACCGAATTATTACTAACACGTAGTAGAACTAACTAGACGATCTTCCCTACTTTAGTTATTTCAAGATTTTTCTAATCCTACACGAGCCGATTAAAATATAAAACGTTTTTTAGGCCGTCCATCTTATGCAGTTAGTAACACATTTAAAGCACCATTTGAGACCACAGAGAATAAACTGGCCCGGAAAGAAAATTTATTCAAATTGTAGAGTTTCTGAAGTCATGCGCACGCCATAAAATTATGAAGTTATTCCTCGCCAATAAAGATACAGTTAATCACGAACCTACTCAAAACATACTAAGAAATTCAAATTCGGATTTTATAGAGATTTTACGATGACCTACTTGTTTCATATCCTGAGTTCAAATAGGCTTTTGATAAAGAGTATCTAATGACCCATATACCTACTACAATTTAATCATTATATTTATTTCATAACCGAAATATCCGGGTTTCGTTCCAATTTGGTAACTTAGTAGTGTTGTGATGACCTATCTACGTAGAGAAATTATTTAAAGAACTCTACATTGCTTTAAAACTGTAGGTCAGGCTAAATAACAATGCGGTACAACGGTAAACACATTGTTTTAACACACAAGTAGACCCACACCTATTCCAAAGCAACCTGAATAGATATGACTTGCCTCTAGCCAAGTGGAAAATAAAAAAAAAAAATATAATAATAAGATAGGCCACGTCCAGTGAGCTATTGCCGAACCTGAGGCTATAAATATTTAATGTAAAAGTCACAATTCGTAGGTAGAAATACCTCCTCCGGCTTGGTAAGGAAAAGCGACGTTATATCTCACACAGCCTTGACGCTTCAAAAGCAACCCTAACCTAGGCTACCGTTCCTCAAGTTAATACTTCCAATTCCACACCTGTCATAATGTATAGTGTGTTCAGGTAATATATTGTCAGCGCCATCTATTGGAAAATTTGTGAACTATGATAAACATTTTTACTGTTCGGGGTTGCTAAAAACGCTGCTACCGTAGTAGCCGTGATGCATCTATTTAAGACGAATATAAAGAGAAATTTCCTGACTGGCTGAACTATCAACCAACGTACAGTCAAGAGCATATGAAGCTTTACACTTGTGGTGCGAGTCTGAACTCTACGGCGATTGTTTTAAGAACGTTACAAAGTCCAATGTGTCAAGCTCCACGTGCTCTAGACTGTACAATGGCTCTCTTAGTCTTTACCGTTAGAGCCAGGAAGCAGATATTCGTAATTTAGATATGTTTTAGGACCTACACCATAACAGAGTATTTTTCGAAATTTTCTCGGCACTGGCCAGTTTTAAATTATATTAGCTTGCAGTCTTGCACAGCTAATAACCAGATCTGATGCTATTATGTATAGCATTTGCTATACACATAGCATCAGATCGATATTATAATATCTGGTATTTGAATTTTGATCCACTGTCCGTCCACACAATGCGTTGTATGAGAACTTATTAAAAGCCAAAACTCTAACTTTTAAGGAAAAGAGACATTGCTGTAAACTTATTAACTATTTTCCATGTTCGACCATAGACAGAAGAAAAAGGGATAAGAGAGAAAGGAAAACAGGTAATGGAAGTAGGAGGGGTACTTAGGGTAAAATGATAAAAAGGGGAAAGGTATTTTAGGTGGAACATGATGATATGGCAAAGCATCTTTTTTCCTTCCAAGTCCTAAAAAGATCGCATACAATATGAAACTTATTTTTATTACAGAAATGTCTTTGTTCCAAGCAGGCATGGAAAACCATTTTGAGTAATAAGCATTTTATTCTTGTTAATGACATTCTCAGTTAACTTGTAGAATGTTATACTCATAGAATTATGTTGTTATAGTACTATAAATGTGTGTGTGTTTTTTGTGTGCATTGTATTACCAATAAAACTTTAGTCTTTTTATAAGTACACTAGCGACCCGCCCCGGCTTCGCACGGGTGCAATGCTTATAAGATTTTCCCGCGTTTCTGTTAAATTTTTTCCTGAATTTTCTTTGCTAAAAACCTCACGGAGCCCGAGACCTTTCCAACGAATGCAAAACCGTGGAAATCGGTTCGTGCGTTCTGGAGTTATAGCGTCAGGAAGGAAAACCCGACTTATTTTTATACATACATACATACAGCTCACGCCTTCTTCCCACAGGGGTAGGCAGAGACGATGGATCGCCACTTTGCCCGATCTTCGCACACTTCCCTTGCTTCCTTCACATTCATAAGCCTTTTCATACACGCTCTTTTATTCTTCGCACTCTTGACTCCAGCTTTTTGAAGGACGTCACTAATTTGATTCGTGAACGTCCTTCTGGGGCGTCCTCTTGCCTTGTATCCTTCAACATTCGCACCATAAATCTCTTTCGTTATTCTTCTTTCATCCATTCGTTCTTAATGAACAAACCAGCTTAACATACCCTTTTCTATCCTTGTCACTACATCTTCTTTCAAACCACACTTCTCTCGTATATCCGCATTCCTCACTCTATCACACAATTTTACTCCACACACTTTCCTCAAAGACCTCATTCCCACTGCGTTCACCTTACTTTCATGCTTCTTCTGCCACATCCAACACTCACTCGCATACATCAGCGTCGGGACCAGAACAGCGTTATGCACAGCCACAGCCACTGCCACTTATTTTTATATAGTAGATAAATACATAATTTCTTATCAGTTATATCTCTATAATTATATAAAAGAAAGACGTGTTTGTTACACTATTTATAACTCAAGAACGGCTGAACCGAGCTTAGAACCAGGAGACGGACATGGGATACTTTTTATTCCGATATCCGGGAACTACACGGGAACGGGAACGGGAACTACGCGGGTGAAACCGCGGGGCGTTGCTAGTTTTCAATATAAGGAGGTGTAATCTTTTTCAAACAACTGTGGTATCAATTAGCAGCCTACCATGAGTGATTGATCTGTTACTAATCCTATAGAGCAGTGATAGCCCTTACGGTTAAAGAGCCGGCCGAAAATCAGTGAGGCTCGGGTTCGAATCCTGTACCAATGAGTTTTTCAAAAACTTACGTACATATTTATCACTAGCTCGACGGTGAAGGAAAACATCGTGAGGAAACCTGCAGGTCTTAGAATTAATTCTGAGACATGTGTAAATAGACCCGGTCCGGCGATGGGCTCACCACCTATCACGTTTAGGGGTCCAATGTATCTCGTGAAATGTAGGTATATCCAGTAATGGAATACCTCTGCCTACCCCCTCGGGGATGAAAGGCGTGAGATTATATAAATATATATAAAAATATATATAAATATATATATATTGTTTCCTGATTATGCAGCTTCACCGGTTGGGTATATTCATATTAATTGATTGATATATTGTGTAGTACATACTTCAGAGGACACAGTGAACGTTGTTTACAGTAACAGTTGTTTACAGTTGACATTGTTTACAGAAATCCTGATCCCAATACCATAAATTATGAAAGTTGACAGCCGAGATTGGATCAATGCATCTCTTTAAAATAGATCTACTATCTCGTCAGCAGGTAACATTTTTACAAGATAATCTTACATTTTGTAAATAATAACATAGAACTCAAAACCAACTTCAACTTATATTGTTTTCTCATGGAAGTCATTGTCAGAACCGGAACAAATTGTCTGAAATGGGACCACACGGGAAGCACCAGCTTTCAAATTAAAAAAGATCATCAAAATATGTACACCCAGTCGAAAGTTCTAACAACCATTTTTTGAAGTCTTTTAAAAATTTGTGTAATGGAACTAAGCTTAATACTTTATAATATTTAGTCATAATAGAAAATCTACTCAAAGGATTGTCTGGTTGGTGGATTGAATGGCTGCCTTAAAGTATTAAACCAACCCATAGTAGCAACCCATTCCCATTTCAAACAGTGTTGTAACCTTTCAAAATATATAATAAAAATTAAGTTACCTTGGTTTAGTGTTATTCAACCAATATTGGCTGAATACCACTTATCGTCGTTGAGTTCAATGGACCATGGAGAAACCAATTTCTAGTCATAGTAACACACCTGGAAGTAAAAAAAACTTTAATTTTTATCTCCTATTTTTTGGATAAGATTTCTTTAGTAGCATGTAATTCCAGAAACATTAATTTTGTTATTGGTCTCTGGTTTTTACAAGGAAAATTAAATCACAAAATGCTATACAATGTCTGTGATATATCCATCAGATGATTATTACACAAAAACAGATGAATTAGGCGTTATTGTCGAATTGTAGATTGGTCTTTTATAATAATTGATTGATCTCACTAAACTATATTATGGTTGTTTTAACTTGGCAGCTCTGAAGTTGAACATGTTTTAGCAATCATTTGACAGTCTGAGGCGGTTTGCGCAGGCGGAGCCTATGTTCAGCGCAGCCAAGTTGAAACGTCCCTACTGTATACTTTCAAATGCTTGTATTACAATTCAACATATTTACTTTTTATGTCAATAACTGTAGTTCTAGCCTCATAAGTAACAATTTTTAGAATTATTTATTATCCTCGTCCGCCCGTGGGACATCTGCTACATTGGATTTTTGAGGATTAGGTAAATATTTTTTTTTCCATTAATCAAGATCTATGTAAGTTACCAAAAATTCTTGTTAATGTAGTGAAAGTTTAGGATAATTGGTAATAGTGCGTTTAACAAATTATTTAAGACAAATTTAAATTTATTTAATTAGAATGAACAGCTTTATATAAGTAGAATGAACAGTTTTATGAACAATAGGTACAGTATTACAAAGTATTATGTAAACAGCTATTGCATTTGAATTACCATAGGAACTTACATTGAACTGACTTCTAATCGATGTCGTCGTACCTAGTTAAATACAAACAATCGACGAATAAGTAGAAATGTTCAATTTAATCGTCGAATAACGAGAATTTACAATTATTTAGCTGTCAAAGTTTCAAGGATGATTTTCCAATTCACTAGAAGGTACTGTGAACTGTTTAGCCAAATATTAACAAAGTTCACTACATTTTTTAGAGTTCCATTTAAGATTTTATTACATATTCTTGAATACAATCAACAAAATCTCATTAACTTCAGTTTAGGGTTAGAAATTTGTTTTTCTTTACTCTACTTTCAAAAATAGTGTTGCTTAGCACACATATCGATTATGACGTTGCGTCTCATCGGGCCTCGATTCCTTAGCTCATTCATATATGATATATCGATATATCGACTCATAATGCAATCTGATATTTTTATTTTTAGGTAAAAGTACAGTAGCGAGTAACTGAGGTCACCCTGGATTCTAAGTGTGCAAATTCTGGAATCGAAACCCCAGGGTGGGAAAACATTTAGTACGATATAACATTTTAGTATAAGGTAGGCTATGGGTGAATTTTGAAAGTCGTCATTTGCTCTGTCGTCCGGAGAAAAAAGTACCCAGAATATTAAAAGTAGGACACCCAGTATTTTTTTGCGTTGCGTTAATGTACAGCTATAGTTTAGTTTGTTAAAATAGATTTACTTGTATTCGTATCGTACATACATACGTACTTAGGCCACAGCTTAGGCTGATGACAAGAAGGCCAATATTTCAAATAAAAAAAAAACATTCCGTTCTGTTTCACGCATAGTTCGTTCAGTTCCGATATAAATTTTACTGCAATTTACAGTATTAATTTAATGATAATGTTTGTATTATCATTAATATTTAGTATTGTATTATGCATCATTATCATGTTAAGATGAAATATAAAAATGGATGGTTCCTTTATTATTTCATAAAGAAAATATTTTATGATAAATTCATAAAAATCGGATGGCATGGCAACAACGCGTGAAACGCCGACTACGTTTCTCTTTTTCGGGCCAACTCATCGGCCTTTCTGACACAGAATTATTTGTTTTCTGTTCTAAATGTTATGAGTCGTGAATTATTTAGTGCTCATTAGATAGTAGGACAGTATTATTAAAATGGAGGTGTACTATCTCGTGCTGTTGTTGAGTGTTTTCTGGCATGGGACAGATGCGATCATGTGGAGCTTGGCTCCCAACACACAGAAGTGTCTAAAGGAGGAACTACATGCAAACGTGCTCGTGGCAGGAGAGTACGAGGTTACAGAAGCCAGTGGCCAGAGGATGGACTATATTGTATGTTAAAAACATGTCAATCTTATAACCCCTTCTAAAATGGTCCAAACTTGTCATTAACAACAAATTTTTCAATTTTACTACTTGTCTTCACAGATTTTGATTTATAAATTGGTGATTGAACTGTATTTTCACCCCAAATTTATCTTTAAGAGGTTAGATTCATGTCTAATGGAGATCCAATAAGAATAATTCCATCTACAAATGGGTGTAAGTTGTCTGAATGTGTTCCAGATTCGAGACTCAAAAGGCCACATCCTATCACAGAAGAATGAGATCAGCAAAGGGAAGTTCACATTTGTGACGGAGACGTATGACACATTTGAAGTTTGCTTCATCTCAAAAGTGCCTCCAGGTAATTGGTTAAAGATAGTTTCTAAATTTTTTTTTTCTTATTTTAATTTGCGAGCAGTCTGTCAACTTTAAGCAGATGTTAGTTGTGTGTTTCTAAATATAAATACAATAACGTACAGTAAACCACTACACTAAGGTAGGGGCGGAAGGAGCAGTCTGCCCCGGGCCTCTGATCCTAGGGAGCCTCCAAATTTAGCAAAAAGTACTTTATTTTATTATTATTATTATTAATAATAATAATAATAAAATAAAGTTTTCTTAAATCCTAAACAAGGATGAAAGGCAGTTGGGTGTTGGTTGGAGGCACCATAGATACTTAATACGATTAAAGCTACACTAAATTTGGAGACTCCCAAGGAACAGAGACCCGCCCTGGGCCTGGGGGGGCCTCCAAATAGAAAAGTTCTAAGACCGGGGCCTCATTCAGGTTTTCCACCCCGGGCCTAGACAGGCTTAGTCCGCCACTGCAGTAAACAGTCACGCTTTGGTGTAAAAACTTGTTTTGAATATTTATTTATTATCTTTATGAAATGTTAATTTTAAAAAGATTAGGCTATTTGTATGGTTGTATGATATGGCTATGATATTTTTATATCACCACAAAAAACATAGTTTGCTTTATTTTTTGACATATATTTCTGAACAAGCATAATCAGAAATTCTATTCTATTAGTAAATTAGTAGTAGAGTTCTATGGCGGGAGGCCTTTGTCCAACAGTATACATCTTCCAGGTGATGATGATTTATAAATTAGGGGTAATCATCAGGACATATATTAATTCGAAACACTTATTCTACAACACAATAAAAGTTATATAATCCATATTACACAATTTGTTATTGAACCTGTTAATCGTACAAAAAATAATAAAAAAATAAAATGATAGTCAAAAATAAGTAATGAAGGACACATTACTTACAGTTGTGGCAATGGAGTAATACTGAGGTAGCTAGTTTCAGTATGGCAGGTCTTAATCTGCCACCCTACTGCTGCCATCAACCAATTTAAAATATATATAAATGTATTGACAGAGCGCCGCGGGGTCAACCAAGATGTGAAGCTAGACATTAAAATTGGTATTGAAGCAAAGAATTATGAAGGCGTAAGTACATCAAAGTTAAGATAATTCACTGAGAATTATTATAAATTGGTCCGGCGATGGGCTCACCACCTATCATTACGGGTCAAATATTCTCATGAAAAGAGGGTATTTCCCGAGACGGAATACTTCTACCTACCATGTTGGGGATAAAAGGCTATTGACAATAGGATTAGCAATAGATAGATCAAGATCAATCTTTGATAGAAATATTTTATTTAAATAGAATAACTTTGAAAATAAGCTTACATAATTATTCTACTACTATTTTATGTATTTCTATATTATTGCATTGCATAGCATCTAATGATTTATCACATAAATACCACTTTATTGGACACTATAAATGGATTGATGTTGAAGTTTAAAAACTAATTTGCGGTCAATACATAATAACTAACTAGCTTAATGTTTACTTATACTTTTTTCTTGTCGGTGGGTCTACACAACAATCTTCAATCTGCCAGAATAATTGGGTAATAATTTGAGTGTGTTTCCCAAGTGTCCAATTAATAATATTATTTGTATGACATGTCTAAAACTAACAGAAATTGCATGTTTTATTTATATTTTTATGTTTTCTTAACTTTTTAATGTGTATGTACAGCCTATGAAAAATAATGATTACAAACTTCTTGGTCTGTACATGGATTGATTTAGCAAATAACAATAGACAATAGGTAAAGGGTGCATTAGGCGAGAGCAGGGAAAGAGTGCATGATTTAAAGTGTTGTTTGGAGCAACAAAGAAGTTTAATGGCACCAATAAAGGCAACTTTTCTAGCGAGAACAACAAGAACAGACATGTTACAGAGATTTATATTTATATTATTTATGCTAAAAAGTATAATATTTACAGTACTGTTTCCAAAAACATTTAAAGAAAAACTTTCTCTCTCCTAAAGAAAAGATAATAATTTTCTTCCAACTCTTTGACTATTTCCTTAAAAATTTCATGCAAATTTCAAATAAGAAAACATGATACAAAAACGCACCAATATCAATAATAGGTCACAACACAATTTAGGTGACCTTTTTCTTATTGATTCTAAATTTTTTATCTAAATTCTTCTTATGAATTCTAAAATTCCAAGAGTTATTCTTCTTGTATTCTCTTTGCTCTTCCAATGTTTTTTTTATAATAAAAAATATATGTATATGCTCATATTTCTGTGAAGGACATAATAAATTGCATGATCTGATTACATATAAACAAAGAGATTAAAATATAATAGGACATAGAGGGGGCATTGGGAATATTTTCATACAAACTTTGAAGCTTATATTTGAAGCTCAAGCGTCATGTCAGTTAGTATGAACGCGAGCTGTCATTCGGTCGAAATTGTACAACACTTATTCCACTTGGAATAACTTTTCAACTTTTTGGCTTCAAACTTTCCTCGCTTTGTCCCCTCTATGACCTATTATATTTTAATCTCTTTGCATATAAATATGAAATCCTGACTAATAAACATCTGCAGGTTGTTTATAACTCTACCTAATAAGATTCCGTTAACTTTATAATCCAGAAACACGTGTTGTATTTATAATTTTGCTGTAGGTATATTTTCTGCAACTGACCATGAAGGAATGAAGTAACAGGGAAATTGAACAAAAGACATGGGATGAACATTTATTTATTAGGTCAAGAATCCATTTCGTCCTTCAGTAAAATTTGGTAGCTATACCTAATTATAGTGAAAATTAATTACTTTGTAAAATACACCTAGTATATGTGTTTAGGACATTATATTTTTATGATTGGAGTAGCAGGGTCAAACGTGTGGCTGTCGGTCGATGGTTAGATAGTTAATGCCTCGTCAAAAGTTAAAAAAAACACATCGTGTTTCTACTTTCACTTTTACAATAATTTGTTAATGTTGCAGATTGGTGAAGCCGCCAAGTTGAAGCCAATGGAGCTGGAACTGAAGAGATTGGAAGACCTATCAGAAGCAATTGTTCAAGACTTTACTATGATGAGAAAGAGAGAGGAGGAGATGAGGGACACTAATGGTATGTTTTTTTTTTACAAAGGGCAATACTTAATACAAATGTTTTTAATTTCGAGGTTCATGGCTCTGACACCTGACAACGTTCTCTACATAGTATAAAACAAAGTCTCTTCTCTACGTCTGAACACTTAGATCTTTTAAACTACGTAACGGATTTTAATGCGAGTTCCATCAATAGACACTGATCCGGGAGGAAGGTATCTATTTATATAATAATAGCGGTTCTGCGTGGTGAACCGCGCAGTTCCAGTTCCCGTGGGAATACGGGAATAAAGTGTAGCCTATGTTACTCAGGGATATTTTAGCTTTCCATTGGTAAAATAATTTTTTAAATCGGTCTAGTAGCTTTTGAGAGTAAAAAATCTTTCCTCTGTAATATTAGTATAGATTAATATTTATACAGGGTGTCTTTTTTACCGTCTGGAAAAAAATGTGGTGTGATAGGTATATGTAATAGATTCATTTGGCAATGTTACTTAAAAAAAATTTTTTTTTCTCAAAAAATTAATTTCCTGCTTAGACCAATATACATTACTCAATTTTAGTCAATAATACACACTGAGATATTTGAAATAGTATTTTAAAAAGAAACAGGCTCGTAGCTTCCATTTATGCGCAATCTAGGTAGACGCACAGTACTACGCGCAGCTGGCGGTTGTAGGTACTAACCGCCAGCTGTGCGTAGTACTGTGCGTAGATTTCTAGATTTTGTAAATTGCACTAACCATGACTATATTTAACAATTAATCTCGTGTATAACTTCGGCTCTAGATACCTTATTCGTCATATTTTTTTCCAGACAGTAAAAAAAAATCATCCAGTATAATAAGACATGTGTTTTGCAATTTTCAGAGTCAACAAACAGCCGTGTGCTGTTCTTCAGTATATTCTCGATGGTGTGTCTGCTTGGGCTCGCTACGTGGCAAGTCTTGTATCTTCGCCGGTACTTTAAGGCCAAAAAACTAATTGAATAGCACTTTAATAATTTACACGCGGGAAAAGTCGCGTGCTGGGTAAACACATTCTTTTCTATCATGGATACATTTTGGCGCGAAATTTCGCTATTTATATATATTTTTTTTCAGACCAAAGTAAGATGTTCACTCTTTAAACAGTAATAAAGAAGGCATTTTCTATGGAGAGTTTTAACTGTCGTATGCCTAAATTTTTAAATGTTTACGTATATATATTGGAAACGATTCTGCTTTACAGCAACTAAACATATTTTGGCTTAGTCTTGTCTTTGTCTTACCTCAAAAAAAAAGAAAAGGGATAGATGATAACCTACCGAATTTAGTCCAGGCAGAGGCTGTATTTTAGTCGTGACTTCTTTACTTATGCACTAAACACGTCATGAAATGCCTTAGTTGACAGAACTAATTTAAATTGGCAAGACTAAATATCTGTCGTCTCTTGTCTTTTATAGGAGAAAGAAAATGACAGGAGTAAACTAAAATAAGTTTAGTCGCTGTAAAGCAGAATCAGCACCATTCAAATAATTATTAATAAACTAATTTCGATCAAATACTATACGTTTTCATCATGGATCATTCATGACAAACCCGGTGTGTAACTTTTCCCGCGTCATAGATCTTTTTAGTACTTTATAAGTACGTTATAATAAAATAAAAATTCAATACTTAAAAAAAAATATTTCTTATTTAAATGATTTTTGTTGTAAATGTTTGAGTTCCATGTCTGATTAAGAATGTAAAAATACAATTTATAAAATACAATCTTGTATTATTTGCAGTAGTTGTGGTTCTGTTGCTAAGGTGGTATATGTTTGTTACTAACATATATTACATATTCAAAGAGGTTGGAAGAAAATAATTCTTAGGAGAGAGAAACTTTTTCTTTAAACGTCTTTGTACATATTATACGATCTTATTGAAAATATTATAACCAAAGACGTCTAACAAGACAAATATATGAGTGGCCGAATCGGCAGAGGGCGACCTAGGCGTACACATCGATCAGATCGGCGATATATTAAGAAAAGCCAGAGATAAAAAGTACCCGAAACCGACGAGCATGTATGAACCGTTTGATGGATGTGGATGAGGCACACAGAACACTTTTAATGAGGCACGTGAGGTATGCCAGGATCGTAGCAGGTGGCGGGCTGTTGTCTCTGCCTGCCCCTTCGGGGAAAAAGGCGTGAGCATATGTATGTATGTACGTTTAAAGAAAAAGTTTCTCCTAAGAGAGAAAACAAAACCTATTTGTTTTATGATTATCATGATTCATTATATTTTAAGATAAAGAGGGTGCAAGTAATTAAGTGAAAAAGTTTATTTTGGTAACTTACTTTTATTTCAATAATTCTCAGACATCCAATACAACCTAGAACCAGACAGCAGTTCTAGTTAATCCAGTTGATATAATTTATACAGATTTCATAAAAATAATTGTTTACCCAAATATCTTCGAGTAGGTATGTAATACATATTTATTATTATATCTACTTTTATTACTTTCAAAACCTGAGTATGTAGCTCATACTATCTTAATTTCCAGAATGTTCTTTGGGCGTAAGGGATAATATAAAATAATGTCCTACCTACATGCTGTTTTACAGCAAAACTTGTTACGGATTATCGACTCTGTGATGTCAAACATTGTATAAATGCATACCTCATCTTTATAATTTAATTTCCCAAAAAACTATTATACAAACAATAGAAAATTTTAAAAATATTTTTGTGAACTAAATTGCAATTATACCACAGTTCGGACTTTAGGTAAAGCTAGAACTACATTGAGCCGACGTGGTGTGTTATGGCGCTATTTGTTTCATACATTTACTAAGATTAGAAAGAGAAAAACACACTTTCGCCACGGCTCATTATTTCTTACATAATAAAAGTATGAAACCGATAGGCTCGTGGCGTGACATTAGACCACGCAGACGCAATGTAATTCTAGATTAAAAAGTAGTATCCTTACTACTATTTATGCAAATTGCGTCTGTACCGTACGCCTGTGTGTGTTATGAGACCTAGAGCGGCCACTACAGACAGAACTGCGAAACTAAGGCTGCGGACTAAGTATCGCTGTTGGAAAAGCAACCTTACATCGGAGCAAGGGCGGATCCAGGACTAGGTGTAGGCAGACAAGTGATACTGGTTTTAAATTAATTGATACATTTAATAAAAGAAATACTTTGCACTTATGCAAACACGCGTTAACAACACACTATATTTTGAAAGTGGATTAATTAATTTTAATTATTGTAATCAAATTGGAACCTGTCCTGACTCTCGACTATCCCCCCCCCCCCTTGACTGGATCCGCCCTTTCGGGGACGGGAGAGAGAGACAAGTAGTGGCCATCTTGTGTCATATTCTAAGCTACTACAGAAAGGTCGGCACCACACTGCGAATCTCGAGTTGCAGGTGTCCATGGGCGACGGTAGTCTGAGCATCAGGTGACCCGTGTGCTCGTTTGCCCCCTATACCATAAAAAAATTATAATGACCAAAATAATTAAAAAATCGACCTACATGTTCTGTATTTTCTATAACCTGTACACAATTAGGCTTACATAATTAGGTATTTAATTTATATAATTATGTAATATTCACGGAGAGCTATCAAGATAGTTGGGTACAAAAAATACTATTACATTCTAGGATCCTCCGAAAGAAATTCAAAAGATTTAAATACTTAGGTTTTTTCTCATCTTACTAACATAATATTCGGTATAAAATTACACTATTATTTTCAATGTTACAATCAGGAAAATTTATGGAATGTAGTATTATACAACATAGTTATTGAAAATACTTAACCTTGAAATTTCAAATAACATCAGCATTGTGATATCCAAAGAAATAAGACCCACTAACAAATTAAAAATATAAAGGGTTAAGTATATCGAATATAAAAATATAATTTTCATAAAAAATCTATACATACGTACCTACTTAGTTATTATAAATTATAATTCACTTTTATAACATTTTGGATAAATAAAGAATATGACGCTTTTACTCACAATAAAAATAAGTATTGTTAAACAATTCGATAGTTCCTTTTATCATTTAATAGAAATCTATAGACAATGCACTCGGAAGTTGTGTAGGTAAGTGTTTTTTCTAGCGTGAAAACGATTCGCGAAATTGAAATTAGCCGAATCAATTGCTTAATCTTTAATGTCTCACTTTGAAGCTAAATCCGACATCCTAATGCTGCGGTCTCATTTTCGGGCGAATTCGTGTCGTCTCGATAAAACTTCGTGTTCGTTCTACGGCAAACTACAGTACGGCCGCTTTAACTTGGTTTCTCTGAACATAGGATTCCCCTGCGCAAACCCACTGGTACCGCCAAAACGGTTGCTAAAAATGTTTCGTGTTCGGGCCCACCCTAGAAAAATACCCTTCCTCATACATAAAATAACTTCATCCTCAATTACCGATACCGAAAACCGT
Source organism: Ethmia dodecea (assembly GCA_963855545.1). Classification (NCBI taxonomy): domain Eukaryota; kingdom Metazoa; phylum Arthropoda; class Insecta; order Lepidoptera; family Depressariidae; genus Ethmia; species Ethmia dodecea. The sequence continues at coordinate 2,686,795 of OY979457.1, forward strand.
CTTACATAGTTGCGCATGCGCTGATAGTCATGAGATGGGACTGTTCTCTTCCCATTTCGAAGCCGGCTACGAGTTGGGATTGTTTTAGTAGGTACCTACTTGTCTAAGGAGGCTGGAGTGTGTTACATTCCAACCAATTCCAAACAATATTTTTTTTTTGCAATGGTTAGGTACGCTAAGATTAGAGTGTCATTCCAACCCCCTTATTATTATTTTTTGCAATGGTTACCTACTACGCTAAGAGTAGAAAATAAGCGAGTATAGAAACGGAGTGAAGTTTTGTGAGAGTTATGGTGGAAGAGTTATGGTGGATGTCGCGGTGGACATTGGACCTAATGATGACAGATTAACTTACTAATAAATAGGAAGAATGATTTTAGTTTTAAATAGGCCTGTCCTTGGTATAACGCAGAGCCAATAAGTTTCTTGTTAAAACAACGCATATTTAACAGTTAATTCTATTACAAAATAGCACAAGGTTTCTAGGAAACTCATCATTCCACATTCGAGGAATCCATACAGTAGGTCATCTATGTAGGACAAGTGAGCGGCGGAGGCGACGACTCTGGACTTGCCATGTCGCAATGTCGGCTTATTAAACTTCAAAAGGAGGAATACTGTAGGGATTCTTAAAAAAAGGTGGTTGACTGTATAGAAAAATTGCGAGTAACCATTGGAAACATTGTCTCATTATTAGGTACTTGTAGAGAATAGAATATATAGAGAATAGAATATATAGAATATATCTCGTGAAATGTGGGTATATCCAGTAATGGAATACCTCTGCCCTCGGGGATAAAAAAGGCGTGAGATTATATTTTATATATTGTAGAGTAGATTTAGATATAATCTTTCTACGGAATGATTCCTCGCAATTTAACTTACAATCATCAACCCCATTCGACTGTAAATAACAAACAGAATCGGATTACATTCAACTACATTCCTTAATTCCTTATATACAATAAAAATTTCTATCCACCACATGGAGATCTGTACATTTGTGATTTTGCTACGGATCATAGCGGTGAGAAGTCCAATTGGACTGTCAAGTGTTTGACTCCGGCCTCCCTGAATATCCTGGCCGCTTGGTCCGTCACGTACCGCGGGTCGACCTCCTTCGCGACCTCTAATTTGATAGCACCAACGTGGACGTCACTGCAGAGCGTCCAGAAGTGGGGCTCTTGGACCGCGTGGACACCCGCGAGCCCAACCACACGCGTGAACAAGTTGGGCAACGCGCGCTCTAGTGACGTTGGAGTCCGTTGCATGAGCACACCCGCCGAATCGCGCACTAAAGGCAACACACTCGCGGCTATGAGCAACGCTATGGCCATCGAGCAGATGGGGTCTGCTCGCATCCAGCCGAACATCCTCATTAGGATCGCTGATATGATCACGCCAACTGATCCTAGGGTGTCGGCTAGGACGTGGAGGAAGACACCGCGCATGATCGCGGAGCCAGCGCCAGTGGGCGCTTCCATGTCGTCGTCGTGCGAGTGCCCATGGTTGTGGTTGTGGGAGTGCCCGTGCCCATGGGAGTGGCCGTGCCCGTGCCCGTGGCCGTGGTGGAAAGCGTATATGCCCACCAGGTTGACGAGGAACCCGAGGATCGATACGAGCAACAGGCGTTCGTGTTTTACCTGTAAATGTAAAGTCAGTTTATTCAAAATATGTTGGTATGGTTGAGCCGCTCGCAGCCCTTGCAATGGCGACGCATTTGCAACCATCACATGGCTTATAAATCCTGTCAGCTAGGTCGCCTCTAGTATAGTTTAACCATTCCCCAATCCACCTCGCGTGGGAGATATGTGGCCTACAATTCGGGAGGACCTATAGATCAGCAGTGGGTTGTTACGGGGTGATAATGATGATGGTATAGGTACCTATATGTTACAGATGGATGCCGAATCAGCCGTTTCACAGAATAGCGTAACGTAGCGTATGCGTTTTGTTTGGATACGAAACATCGTCTATCGGTTTACCTAGTTGTTTTATAATAGGTATTATATTACTAACCATCTATGGACTATCTCTGAATGGACTCTGTCTGAAAATATTATTTTTCATTACTTATACAAAAATGTCTGTAGGAACTAATAACTCTAATTTTAACATTAAAACTGCAGTCCTAACAAACAAACTGTTGTCCAGTAAGTCCATAGTAAGTCGCATAACGGTAACTCATTGACGAAACTTCACGCCAATCAAAGTAACAATGACACGACAACTGTGTGCAGTGAAACGTTCCAAAATGTCTAAAGTACTTGGGCAACGCATTGACACTACTGCATTGTATTGATGGCGAAAGTTATAAGTAATTATTTGTGTGTTTGATTTCATACTACATTTCTTGCAATACGTTATTTGAGTGACTGCTTAGTCAACTCGCTTACTTTCTAAGATCTGTCAAAACGGAAAAATAGGAATGGAATACCTCTGCCTACCCCCTCAGGGATAAAAGGCGTGAGCATTTTATTTTTTATTTTCATAATTTTTTCAGCTCTTTTCACACAGGCGAGCTTACTATACATGTGTTTCAAACGCGTTCATGCACATAGAGTATAGTGTGAGTGATTAAAATATTAATTTGTACTCGGCTGATTATAAAATCACTAGCCGGTCCCGGCGATTTCACCCGCGTAAGTCCCGTTCCTGTGGGAAAATTATAGGCCATGTTACTCCCAGAAAAGTAAGCTTTCCATTAGTGAAACAAATTTTAAAATCGGTCCAGTAGTTTTTAAGTTAAAAAATAAATAACCACACGCATTTTAGTAGACACAGGTATTCCATTTCTAGAAATACCAACTTTTCACAAGTACTAATGTATATTTCGCTTTTGAGTTCGTTAGGAAAAATATAATATTGATGTAAATGTATACAAAAAGTTGATAGGTATAGTGAACTAACAATTGACTAGATTCAACACACTTCCAAGGACAAAAAACATTTACTTAGAACTCTATTCATATTGGAACAAGAAATTGTGGTTTTGGATGGTTAGTTTCAATTTCGCGCCATTTTACAAAAACATATTTACGAATTGAATTGAAACGAAAAAAATTAATTTATATCTATTATATGGTAAATATATAGGTACCTACATGTAAGTAAAAAAACAATTATAATCGCAATATTTGTAATAGTTTTAGTCTACCTTAAGTTTAAAATGTCACGTCATGTTTTGCTGTAAGCATGCCTAATAAATAAATTTTGTCTTGATGGCAAGTATATCTTTATATGTATTTACAATTTAGGTTGTTATATTCTTACGGCTATTTAAGCTTACAATATTAGCTACGGATTCGATACCTAATAAATTCTTTAAAAAATTTCATGGCAGCAATACATAAATTTGATTTTAAGATTGTATAAGAAAATAATTGATAAAGTCCTCTACTAAATCTACAGACCATGCATTTTATGGTCTTATCAGAATAATTTCAGATAAGCATGTTTCGTACTGGATAGGCTCGAAACATGCTTAATCTGGCTAAACATGAATGTGACTGAGATAAATTTTATTGCATCAATTTAACTAATCGGGTGTGTTTCGTAATTGTAATTATGTGTAAAGTGTTAAAAATTACAGTAATTAAGTTGATATGCAAAACAGTATTGTTGGAAGGTTGTTCAGATGGTGCTGTTATATAATAATTTACTGTAAAAAAGATATCTAATTCAAATGTTATTATGCAAAATGTACCCTACATCATTTTCTAATTGGCTAATTTATTAGTAAGACTTGAAGTTAAAATGGAAAGTCTGTCCATTTGTTACATTTTCATGGCTAAACAGGTGGACCGATCTTGATGAAATTTGGCAGAACGGTAGTTTAAACCTTGACAAAGAACATAGGCCCATTGTCATTGTGGAAAAACATATCAAGGGGGCTCAATACCTTAAATGTGCAAACTAAGTCGGGGGCCATAGGTAGTATGACTAAGTTTCTATTAGAGGCAATTAAAAGAGGGCTACAGCTAAGCAGTAGTCTTATACCAAAAGTTTGTCATTAGTAGTAGGCAAAATATAAAAATAACTTATTATAAGTACTGTGACCTGCAATGTAAATAAATCCTCCAAATACATTAATAGCTACATTTAAAATTAACATAATAAAAAAATCTTGTAAATGTAAAGTTTAAACAAAAATAGCCAGGGATTGATACACACTCCGAACTAGATGTCAGTTAAAAAAGGTTAATTTATATCATTGCATTGAACAAAAGTTCACAGTAATACCATGAAAAGGTTACAATACCCTAAAAATATTCAAAAATTAGCATAGAAATCTAAATTTTAGGAGAGATAGGTATTTTTAATAATCCATGTATTCACTATATTCTAAACTAGCTGTTGCGCACGGTTTTACCTGCACAGTTCCCGTTTCTGTTGGAATACGGGAATAAAATATAGCTTATCTTACTCAGGGATATTGTAGCATTCTAATGGTCAAAGAATTTTTGCAATTGGTCCAGTAGTTTTTGAGTTTATTCGTTACAAACATACAAAAATACAAATCTTTTATCTTTATAATATTAGTGTAGATGTAGATGACTTATTGAAGATGCTTAAGTTGGCAAAAAACTTATGAGGACATTAATTCATTGAGCACCGCGCTGTTCCAATGGGCAATGGTAACAATTTAAAAATCAATTTTGTTTTATTTTATTGGCTTAAGAGGTTAAATAAACAGAGCTGGATATCTTGATAAAAGTTACATATTCATACACAACTTTAGTAACTCATCAATTATCAAAAAGAAGACAGTAAAATTATTTATTGTTCTTGTCTCCCTATTGACTACAATGCTTGCCAGATAAGAACATTTTTATTTCCTGATGTGTGTGTACAGTACAGTTTTCATATAACTAGAGTCCGAATGAGGAAAATGTTTGAATTTAATTATTGATAGAGTAACGTTAATAATCTTACCTCAGGTGGTTCTATTGCCCGCTCCACAGCCTCACTCATGATGAAAAATGCAATAAATAACAGGAACAATCCGTTTACGAAGCCAGCTAGCACTTCAGCTCGCGCGTATCCGTATGAAAAGCGTTCGTTTGCGCGCCATTTGGATACCAGTGAAGCGGCCAGCCCAGCCACCAGGCCCGTACAGTCGAAGAACATATGGAATGCATCCGAAATTAGACCTAGAACATAAACAAGGAATAGTAAGTTGAGTTTTAAAAAAGTTTGTAATACACATAAATAAATTTTAAAAAACTGTTTAAAACTTACCTAAACTGTTTGTCCATACTCCGTAGAAGAGTTCAACAAATGCGAAGGACAAGTTTAATATAAGAAATAGAAATAAATTCCTTGAATTCTTATCAGAGTAAATTAGCCTGAACCAGTTGTGAAGCTTCTCTCGGACCCCGCCAAGAGTCCCGCGAGGCACCCGCGTGTCCTTCTGTGTGAGCGGCAGCATCATAAATCTGTCTAGCGTTCACCCACCAACTCTCATGTCATCTCACGCCAAATTACACGAAAAACACCAAAACTTTACTCGAAACACTGCATACGTGTACTTGACAAGCGGTTTATAACCCCTTCAATTAGGTTTTTATGTTGAAAAGAGAATTTAATGTTTGAAGAAATTGAAAGATTTTAAGTGTTTAAAGCGTAATCTAATCGAATTATACATGCTTCAATAGAGATTTCATAAAAATTAGCAAACTTTTAGATGCATGGCATCGTACGACAACTTGACTTTCGTCGGTTTTGGGTTTGTCACTCACTCCGCACTCGTGGTGCGGTCCAAATTGCACTTTCTGCGCTCGTGTGCGCTATATTCATGCAAACAACTGTGGGTCTAAAATGGCCACTTAGAGCAATTCCTCTGAGCAATTCTCCTTTTCTGAATTCCCCGAAAAACCTAAACAATTCCTCTAAATTTCGTAAAATGGTCCCATAATTTAGTAATTCACTGACTATTCAATTCATTAGCAGATTCGTATTTGGTGAAAATTTCGAATATGAATCGAAATAGAATTCTAATATGATTCACCCGAAACGGCCTTTTTAGACCCGCTGTTCAAATTGCGGTGTGGTACGCTGACATGAGCATTGTGACTTCATCGATGACGTCATCGATTGGTACGAACAGTGCCAATTCAATTTCTTTTATAATGGCGGTCCTTTTTGATTTCGCCAGAATCCAGTTTATAGAGCTTGGTCAGCGGCTTTGGTTGTGCCCAGATGTGTTTAGGTGTGGTTTGGACTCTTGTTTGCTGGGTGGGCTTCGTGATTGCACAAGGTCACATAAATTTTAATTAATATTATTGAACAAGGTAATCAACTGTTGAATTACTAACCGAAAACAAGACAAACAATATATATAACAAAACAGATTGTTAGGAAGTTAGTAAGGACAAACAGCTTATAGTCTAATGTTATTCTGGTTAACATATTCACATAAAATATTTACAAAAGGTGTATGTACAAGACCCAGCAAAGATTTTAGATTCGTCGGTCTGGGGATAGTGTCCGGTAACACTTCGTAAAGAGACGGTCTCCTAGGGCAGTTAAAGAAGATGTGTTCTGCTGATCCCTCGTCGAACCCACATTCACAGAGGGAGCTATCCTTGACCCTTATTTTAGCAAGGTGAACCGGGGTACAGGCATGACCTAATCTTAATCTACATATTGTGGACGTGACCCTCTTGTTGGCTTTCCTATACTTAAAAAACCAAGGCCGAACGAGCAACGAGTCTTGAACATCCGCGTAATGTTTGCCTTTAATGCGTTTCGAAAGATTCCACGCTTCATTCCAGCACGATACGAGATCGGCCTTGGCTAGAGACGTTAAATCTTGTGCATAGGTTGTGTAATGAGTATCAATACCTGTTGTCGAGGTTATCCTTAGCACACTGATCAGCACACTCATTACCTATATACCGCTATGTCCCGGGATCCAAGCTAGGATGACTTTTATGCCAGACACGTGACACCGAAAAAGAATTTCTTTGATTTTCAGAACAAAAGGGAATTTTGACTTGGATTTGAGTTGGTTTGCAAGGATAGCCTGTAGGCAGCTTCTAGAGTCAGTGAATATTACCGTGTTGTGTAGCTTATGTGATTCTATATACATCAAGGCTTCGAGGATAGCAAGCGCCTCCCCTGTAAAAACCGAGGCTTGAGGGGGACACTTAAAGTTTAAAATGATGTTGTACTCCGGTATCCAGACAGCGAAGCCTACACAGCCGTCAGAACTTATTTTTGATGCGTCAGTGAACATAGTATGCCAACCATTCCACTTACTATTGACGTAAGAGTTAAATTTGGTGTTTGCACCAGGGTCGTCTTTGTTTATTCCGATATTTAGAACAATGTCCGGGCGGTATAGAATTGCATTAAAAGGTGTAAGGAATAAAGGATTTAACCTGCATTGATAGACGGGACAGGGGAGGCTGATAAACCTAACAAAACTGGTGAAGAGGCATGGGCGGGACTTATGTCTCCAGTAACTGTTGTAAGAGATGTGTTCCGAAAGGATATGCAACTTTGAAATAAGGGGGTGATTGGAAAGCTGAAAAATTTTGTAAATGAATCTGTCCGATAAGTACTGTCTCCTCAAGTGCAAGGGGGGCTCTGCACATTCGACCTGAAGGGCGTTGATGGGAGAAGACTTCATTGCTCCGATTATGATACGTAGACACTTTGATTGAATCCTGTCCAAGGAGGATAAGGCAGACTTATTGCAAGGTTCTAGAATGTGGGTGCCGTAATCAAAATGGCTGCGAATCAAGGCGTTATATAACAGCTTTTGTGTGTAGGGGTGTGATCCCCACCAAACGCCTGACAGGGAGCGAAGGATATGGATGTTCTTTTCGCACTTTTTGATGGTGTGGTTAATGTGTTGGACACCAGTCATACGCGAGTCAAGAACGACCCCAAGAAATTTTACTGAATCTCGCACTGGGGATATTTTGCCATCAAATGAGACAATGGGAATAGATCGCATGCGAGAAAATGTCACTACACTGCTCTTCTCAACTGTAAGGGATAGACCATGATTACCTAACCAGTCATGGAGATAGTTAATAGCGGAGTTGAGGCGAGTAGAGGCATCCCCTAAGTCCTTGGCTGAGACGCATAGTGCCAAATCATCCGCATATTGTAGTACGCTGCAGAATGAATTTACCGAAAGTTCTAGGTCATAGGTATACAGGTTGTATAGTAGTGGGCTTAAAACTGATCCCTGAGGGAGGCCCTTCCATAGAAGTGTAGGTGGAAGTAAAGAATTTTGGGAAGAAATTAAAATGGCTCTAGAAGAAAATAGATTAGATATGAAGTTAACCATCTTCTCTGGGATACTCAGCTGGAGCATTTTTTGCCTGAGTAAAGGAAGTAGGACATTATCGTATGCGGATGCAATGTCAAGAAACACCCCAACCAAGGACTCTCCTTTAGAGAGGGCAATGCGTATATCCGTTGCAAGGCAACCTACGCTATCCATGGTGCTCAATCCCTTCCTAAAGCCAAATTGACTTGCAGGGAGGATGCCTCTACTCTCTACAAACCACTCCAATCTATTTTTAACAAGGTGTTCTAAAATTTTGCTCATAGTACATGATAGGGCGATGGGACGGTAGCTACTTGACTCGTTACTAAGTTTTGCTGGCTTGAGGATAGGGATAATTATTTGAGTTTTCCATTCATCTGGAGGGATTCCTAAGGAATAAATATTATTTAATATGCTTAAAAATATTAATTTGGACGTAGAACTACATTTGACAATGAATGAGTAAGGTATTCCATCAACTCCCGGGGACGAGTCCTTAAGAGACTCTAAAACTGCAGTGAGTTCGTCCAGAGAAAAAGGGGCCTCAAGAGTATCAGAAGTAGGTGAGAGCGGGGGGAGAAGAGAAAGGGACTCAGCTAAGGTGGGAACGTAAGGGGGAGCAAGTCGACATGAGAAGGAATCGATCCAAATCGATGGGTCGTTCGAAGAAGAATTGTGGTCTACAGATACGGATCCGCGAAATCTCCTGACATTCTTCCAAACCAACGAAGGGCGGGAACTGGGAGAAAGAGACTCACAAAACATGTTCCAGCCCAGTCTCTTTCGTTCGGATAGTGTTCTGACTGTCCTTGCAGCTACTTCTTTATATCTTATGTAATTAGCTGAAGTCATGTTTAACGCAAACTCCTTCTCGGCTTCTTTACGTTGTTTACATAAATCAGAACAATCAGAATCCCACCAGGGAAGTGATGGGATTTTACCCCTACGAGCGTTTTTAGTAGGAATCGCTGTCTCAACTGCTTAAAGTAAAGCATTCCTAAAGGTGGAGTAAGCAGAATGGGTGTTCTCATGGGAGACTGGGGGAAGATTAGCCAAAAGAGCGTCAACAGACTGAGAGAACTGTGTCCAGTCAGCCTTAGACAAATTATATTTAAGTCGAGGATTGGGAGGGGGGAGTATATAATTAGAGGAGTCAGGAAAGGACATAACGATGGGGAAATGGTCACTACCATGCGTATTGCACAGCGTAAACCATGTGAGGCGCGAGGAGGTGGCTGGAGTGCATAGAGAAAGGTCTACAGCGGATTTTGGGTTCTGGCCAGGAAGAACTCTGCGTGTGGGGGAGCCGTCATTGAGGATGCAGAGGTTGTAGTCATCAACTAAGTCAAGGAAAGCGGCGGATAGGGAATCATTATGATAACAACCCCATGAAGTGTGGTGGATGTTAAAGTCACCCAATATAGCAACAGGAGGGGGGAGGGCACCAATGATTGAGAATAGATTTGCTAGGATGGACATGCTAGGGTCAGGAATATAAACAGATAGAAAGGATATACCTAAGGCTCTAACAGCCACTACATTGAAGCAGTCACTGTCATGGGGAGGGAGGGTGATCTGGGAATATGAGATGGATTTCGAAACTAAAATGCAGCTACCGCATTTTCCGTTGTTCTTATCATCCCGGAGGCACGCAAAACCAGGAATCCTGAAGCAGGAGCCCGGGAGTAGGCGTGACTCCTGGACAGCAAAAATCAAGGGATTATGCTTATTTATGAGAAAAATCAGTTCAGCTTTTTTTAATCTAATGCTGCGGCAATTCCACTGTAGGATCGTTGGGAACATTGTTGCAAATTGAAATCAGCTGAGTCAGTTTTTGATAGACGTTGTTCGGTAGGGCCACATCATTCATTTTCGAAATGATGTTGATGAGGGTGGACAGGAGGAGTTCTAGTAGATTTTCTTGTTGAGGGGGGTTGGGAGGGTACAGAGCGCACCCGTTGGGGGTGGTAGAGGCTGGAGTATCTACAGTACGACGGTGGGCTTCTCTATCGTAGCCTGGGCTTAGGGCAACAGGATAAGGGCGTCGGGCTATAGTAACCGTCTTCTTATAAGAAGAGGGTTGAGAATTGGGAAGGGGTGGCTGAGATGGGTCAGTGTGAATTGTTGGAGGATACGTGGACGAAAATGATGGAGTCATTCGGGCAGTATCTGCAAATGATCTTCTCACCTGTGAGAATCTAGCCGATGCTTCTAAATATGAGATGCTTTCCTGTGACATTACTAATTTGATTGATTTTTGTCGACTGTGCTCTGGGCAGGATGTGTCAGTGGCAGAGTGGGGGCCGGAACAGAACAGACATAGTGGGGATGATTTCGAGCAGGTAATTCCTTCGTGGGGTTGGGAGCAAATGAAGCAGCGGGGGGCGGATCGGCACTGCGTTGAAATATGGCCAAATCGGCAGCACTTGTTGCACTGAATAATGGGGAGGACATATACTTCAACAGGGAGAGAAGTAAAAAAGCAGAAAATACGGTTTGGGAGCTTTTGACCAGAGAAGGTTAAAACTACAGATTGGGTAGGTATCCAGATAGGGACATTGTTTTCTATTTTCTTCCTATTCAAGCGGCGTGCTTTAATGACTGCACCGCAGCCATCAGGGACTTCTACCGATTGGACCAGCTCCTCTAAAGTCCATTCTACTGGAACATCACGCACAATTCCCATTCGTGTAACATTATAAGAAGGGATGTTTGCTTCAAATTTAGCCGGCTGAAGTGCTGGGTGTTCTAGAAAAGCGTTAGCCGCAGCAGCAGATTTAAATTCCACTGAAACCCTGTTGCGGCCAATGCGTTTCACACCACCCTGGAGTCCCTGGATTACATTTTTTATGTTGTTTCTAAATAGAAAGTCCGAATTTGATGGGTTTCAAGGTGGTGCCAGCAGACACATCTGTTACCATCTTACTAACGTGGACTAGAAAAGGGGCAATGTCATCTTCAGAGTCGTGGATGTCGAATCGGGATGTGTGTACGTAGACTGAATCGACGGCGAAGCTTGTGCAGGATTGGTAATAGTTTTTTTAGGGGGAATGTTTTCCTCAGACTGTTGTGGTCGTTTTCTGGGATTGGGCGAATCAATATCCATTTGAGAAAAAAGGTTTTGCGAGAGGGGCACACATGGTTCTTTATAACCTCCCCCGGGATCGTGCGGGTCAGCCATGTTACTTACCTAATAGGACAAACACAATATATTTACACTCACGGCACAACAGATATATACCAACACCAACACGAATCAGTAGCGCAAGTCAACAGCAAATATTAAAACACAGGGGGACTTCGGAGACACTTGTGCTCACACTCGACGTCACCTCTCCCAGTGGATTCCCGAACAGTGCCAACAACGAGGAGGTAGTGCAATGTCTCCTATCTGTCAAACAGTTGTCAAACTTCATTATGCATGGTGTGTTTTCGTTTTTTGATTGTTCTAGACACGCGGTAGCGTGTCAAAGCCAAGCAGAGCGGCGAGCAGCACCGTGTGTAGTTTTACACGAACCATTTGGAGGCACTTTTGACCCCTTCATAACTCAAAAACTATTTCACATAAACGTGTCAAATTTGTCTCATATTATTGAGACTTGCAAGACACTTATGTGCTCCAAATTTCATAAACACATCTCAAACGGTTATTTAGATATTAACGTCCAAAAATCTACATTTTTATCATTGACTGACCTATAGATCAAAACTCTAACCCAGTTCCAGGTGACCTAGAAAGTTCAAATTTGGCATGCAGATAGGTAATTAGGTGACTACAAAGGAATAAATCAGAAACTGGTTTTTTTTTTAATTTTACTATCAATTTAAGTACACATATTATGGAGTGAAGTGCAGTTTAGTCCCGCTATCTGCCGATAGATTCCGCCACACGTATGGTTTGGTTCCCCGCGCATCATATAAGCTCGCGGAATATATTTGTTTGTTATCTAATCTAATCTAATCCTAGCGCAAGAGCTGTCTTGCAGTACGTTTGTGTCTCGACATCTTACCTTTAAGGTTGATGAAGTTGATGAAGACAATTAGGTACACCCCGTAAACGTAGGAAAATACAGTAGTTTAACAAAAACCATTTGGTATTAATTTTGTTATAAATAAGTAGGTACCTACTAATAATTATATAAGTACAAAAAGTAGTGATATCCCATCAAAAACATAAATGTGAAATGAGAGCCAAGTTCAATAATTATTATGCCATGGTTGTTGACTTCAACGACAAAAGAAGTGAGATCTAAATGGGTGCCAAGTTCAATGGTCAGTCCTGAAATTTATTTATAACAACATAAAATATCAATTCTTCTTATAACTTAGGATAATATATTGTAGCCTAAGGTCTGACTTGGCTGTGTACTGTGTAATGTACTTCACATTGCGAAGCTTCAGGGGATTTTATATGACTGAGTTTAACTTCAGAACAATATCAACGAGCGGCAATTGGTTTGTACTAACATTTAAAATACCTATTATAATGTAAAAACTAGTTTATTTGAAAACTACATAACAATATTTTGATATTGAAAGAACTGTCATTTTTGACAAACGAAAACCTGTTCAAATTGTTTGCATGCTAACAATCGTAATCATTATGAACAGTCGTATACGTGCTTACTACCGTATTTACCATTTGCACAAAACGAACCGCACCATCGGTCTGTCAAAAACTATGACGTCATCCGTCAATCACTTTTTTTTTTTTTTGTTTCACCCCTTACAGGGTAGGCAAAGGCATTACGCCATGCAGCCTCGTCATTAGTTAATGATATCCTTATGTAAATGGCTCTGCTTCAGAGTCCATGCACAAAAATACAGTGTTCACTTTCTACAACCCTAACGTGCCCTAACTTTGTTATCAGTAAAATGATAGCACTTTTACTGACGACTTTATTGTGACTTTTTGAGGCAATCCAAAAATGTCCATATCTCGCATTTTATCGAATTTCCCATTCACTGCACACTTTCACGGACACTTGCCACATAATAAACTATCACTATTATGAGTCAAAACCCGAAATACACAGCAAAATGAAAATTATACAAAAAACATGACGTCCCTCTGCGGATTCCCGCCAAAAAGCCTCTCCGTCACTCACTTTTTGCTTTTTAATTAAGTTTTTTTTACGAATTCAGTAATTTTTAGTAGACATCACAAAATATCACAACAAAAAAATAAGTATTTTTTCATATATCACAATATTTTATTGAAATGTTTTTTATTCACATTGACATTAAAACTCCGCTTCGTTTATATATAAAACATTGATGATGCATGTATAAAACACAAGCATTTGTCGTAAATTTTTTAGTTATTTCTGTAAATATGGAAGAAGCAAAATGTTATTTTTGTTGAGGGGAAAACATGTGTCTATGACACATAATCGTTTGTGAAAACACTGAAGTGATTCTTATTGGTCGATACGCATCAGTGTTAGCACTGAAGTGATATCGACCAATAGAAAAAGCCACAGGGTAATAAAACTTGTAATTGAAACAAGATTTATGATGAGTCATAGATTTCTATATGACACTCGTTTCCGGAAAAGTTTAGCTTTCTCTCTGAAAATTCGTTTGCATTGGTTATGGTAGTTGTAATAAATAAATATTATTTTTACATTTTCCCAATATTTAACAATTTATTAAGTACTTTAGTTTTATTTGATGCTTACACAGATTTTTCACTATAATTTAACATTGGATTTTGATTTTCTTTTTATGATTTTTTATTTTCCCGCCAAATTTTCAAATAGATTCCACCGGAAATTCGTCTATAGATGCGTTTGTTTCCGAAAAGTGAACGTTTCACGAGTCAACAGCAACGTCTTTCGAGAAGTTGTAGGCGCTGTTTGAGACATTTTTCGTTCTTTTATCGGTCATCCAATGGTGTATGTGATGAAATAACACGTCGATTACAAGTATTTTCAATATTAGTGTTCATAGTCGTAATTAAGTAAACGCTAGATTACGATATAAGCTAATATGGGCGACGAAAGCCATCCGAAAACTCTCTACGTCGGTAATTTGGACGCGAGTGTCACAGAAGATTTTCTATGCGCATTGTTCGGACAAATAGGCGAAGTAAAAGGTTGTAAGATAATTCGCGAGCCTGGCAACGATCCCTATGCCTTTCTCGAGTTTACAAATCACACGGCGGCGGCTACGGCCCTGGCCGCCATGAACAAGCGAGTGTTTCTCGAAAAGGAAATGAAGGTTAACTGGGCTACGAGTCCCGGGAATCAGCCGAAGACGGACACTAGCAACCACCACCACATATTTGTCGGCGACCTGTCGCCAGAGATCGAGACACACATATTACGGGAGGCTTTCGCCCCATTCGGTGAGATATCCAACTGTCGGATAGTCCGCGACCCACAAACGCTCAAATCTAAGGGGTACGCTTTCGTGTCCTTTGTGAAGAAGGCGGACGCGGAGGCGGCCATCCAGGCTATGAACGGGCAATGGCTGGGCTCGCGGTCTATACGGACGAACTGGTCAACACGCAAACCGCCAGCTAACAGGCCGAACGAGGGCGCGCCCAGCAGCAAGCGAGCTAAACAGCCGACATTCGACGAGGTGTACAACCAGAGCTCACCAACAAACACCACCGTCTACTGCGGAGGGTTCACAAGCAATGTAATCACTGAGGAATTAATGCAGAACACATTCTCACAGTTTGGTCAGATACAGGACATCAGAGTGTTCAGGGATAAAGGATATGCATTCATTAGGTTCACAACTAAGGAAGCTGCGGCACATGCCATAGAGGCAGTTCACAATACAGAAATTAGTGGGCATACAGTAAAATGTTTCTGGGGAAAAGAGAATGGAGGCGGGGGTGACAATCAGGTTTGTATTCCACTGTCGAACGGTTTTATAACATGTTTTAGCTAATTTATCATGTTTATATAGTGGTTCCCGTTCCCATGGGAATACGGGAATAAAATATAGCCTATCAGTCTAGTTTTTGATATAATCGGATCTTTTCAAGTTACAAGTGCATAGGTTTCTACTGGATGACTTCCATTGTTTACCTCGTCGTGTCTCCTCTGGGCTATATTGAGGTCAAGAGCAAGCCCATTTGTAATAATATAAAAAAACAGATTGACAGATTTCTATTACTCAACTTGATATCTTAGGCGGGAGAAAAGATGTTGCTTTCAGTTCCAAAGGTAGTAACAATATTTTATTATTATTTATCTGCTTCTGCCATTTAGAATTGAGGAGGCACTTAGTAGTACAGTACGGCCATTTTAACTTATCAGCTCTGAAGTTGCGCAAATGTCTGTGCAATAACATTTTTTAGCAACCATTTGGCGGTAAGAAGGGGTTTGCGCAGGCAAAGCCTATGTTCAGAGAAGCCAAGTTAAAACGGCCCTTCTGTACCCTTAGTGAATATTTATCAGTTACATTACCTATACAAAAAAGAACAAATGTTTACCTCATTAATTTTAAATATCAACAAGCAAAGAATTTGTAACAAAAGCACTAGCGAAGTTATACATTTGTATAAATAATAACCTTGGTATTCACACAGTAACTTTATCTTTTCATTAGTAGGCATTATGAGAATTGAGTTGTAACCATACCTCTATGAGAGCTGTATAAAAAACAGACCTATGTGACTTGAAGGTATTAAAAAGAAATTAAAAATCTGAAGACAATGTTTCATACAAAAGTCAATATGTTTGGAATAAATAATTAGCAATAGAATTATGAAGGCCAAGTGAAACTAGCTAAACAAAGTTGAGTTCTGAATATTGCAAATATACTTCAGAATAGATAAGTTTATGCCTGAATTCATTCATGATATTTAGACTATTTTAGATCATGACGTTAATCAACACTTTGGCATTCCAGAGTACAAACACCCCTACAACTCCAGCAGCACCAGCCGCAATGGGTGCACAATCGCAATATCCGTACCCGTACCAACAAGGCATGGGATATTGGTACGCCCAGGTAAATAAACAAGTTTTTTATTTACTATCATTCACAGTCCCTGACACACACGCACAATGGTCCGCTTTAAGGACTAAGTGCGGAAACCAAAACCCCTAACATAGAGTTCCTGACACACCTAAGGGTCATTTGTGCGAGCAGCTATCTGTTCCTGCATTGGTATAGCGACCAATAACATCTAGGCAATAGAGACAAAATCCCTACATATAATACAATTTAAAAAAACACAGAATTTAAAAAACCTATACGGTACATAGTACTAATTTTGATGTAATCTTAACACATTCTCATTAATTAAAAAACTTATTTTAAAGTTACTCACTGTTTAAAACAGATGTTGTGATCTTTTGACATAGATAGTGGCAGCATCTGTTTGGACAGAATTTTACTTTAAACTCAGTTTTTTTTGTAATAAGACTGATTATGTTAATGGCTTTATGTTGACAAACATTTTATTTATTTTTTCATCATAGTAAGTATATGAGTTCAGTCTTAGTTTCAGCACAGACCGGAGGGAAATAGCTGTAGTTTACCAATAGCAATAAAATTTTTAATTTTGGTTTTGCCAATGTTGATTTAAAGTTCGCGTGAGTAATTTACTTTCATTTTATTTACAACTCTATTAGTATTGGAAATGAGGCTAATTTTCTTTGAAAACTGCTCGAGCATTTCTCTGTCTGGTCTGCGCTGCAGCCTTTGTTATTTACTTATTTCAATAACAGACACAAATTAGGGATGCACAGAAGATTGATAATTAGTCCCCATAGGTCTCCCATTGATGGAATTTGAATTTTGAGGAAATGTTACCAAGGTTCGATATAGCAATTTTTTTTAAGACTTCCTTTATCTCTTTAGAGGCTATAATATAAAGTAAAAGGCACATTGTATGTTCTTATCCATTAATGTAATTACAATGTTAGCTTTGTATATAGACACAATGTAACATTTTTTATAACAAAGTTAACTTTGTAATAACATTAGTGGATATTATGAACATAAAATGTGCCTATTTTACTTTGATCAGTTAAGAACCGCCGGTTCCAATTGGAACCGAGACACAATTGAAAATCTATTGTGTGTATGATTCATGGTCTGAGAGGTTAATCATCAATATCATCATTCATTTTACCCAAATAAAACTATATTAATGATGTGGCATGGTGGTAAAAGGATATTGATGATTCAATAGACACTGAGGCCTAACTGAGGCCTGTTTCGCTTTGCATCCTTATTCAGTGGTAATTTTCATGTTGTAACTATTACAGAAGTGAAATGAGAAAGCTAAAGAAAGAAATACTACACAATTATAATATGAAAAAAAAAACTTACGCCTTTTATCACTGAGGGGGTAGGAAAAGGTATTAGAATATTCGAGCCTTAAACATGATAGCTAGTGAGCCAATCACCGGACCCGGTCTGTTATACATGGCTTAGAATTAATTCTGAGACCTGCAGGTTTCCTCACGATGTTTTTATTCACCATTGAGCTAGTGATAAATATGTAGGTAAGTTTTGAAAGACTCTTTGGTACATGCCTGGATTTGAACTAAAGTCTCGTTAATAATATGATGAATACAGTTTTTGGACTTTTTTTTTACCAAGCACTAAAAACTTTGTTTATGTAATATTAGTAAGTAAAAATTTTTTACTCCTGATAATTTTAACAATTTAAAAATATGTAGGTACTACATACTACTACTACATACTTTCTTACATCCTTACTTATTATAATAATAGCGCCTAAAGCACTTAGCCGACCTTGATGACATTTGACAATAAGACAGCTTGAATCATAAGGTAACTTAAACCAGAAATGCCACCGATGTTTGGGTCTTGTTAGTTTTTAATATGAAATCCCTCAGGCAACATAGAAAAGAGCCTTGAAACCAACTTTTCAAGTGTCGTTAATTGGGTCATATATCAGTAAGTGTGCGCATGCGCATACTATGAGTCATAACACTGTTCCCTTTGTTTTTGTTCAGGATATCGCCACCTGAATTATAACAAAGAAGTTTCAAACTGTTCTCATTGAAATTCCTGATTCAGTAATGATTATTACATCGTGTTATCTTAAATTGTGTGGTTGGGATTTTGTGGTTTCATTTCCCTAGTTAAATAATGGTTACCTAGTTCAGTATAAGCCTTCGACCGGTTTCTTTATTTATGACTAGCTGTTCCGCGCGGTTTCACACGCGTAGTTTCCGTTCCCGTGGGAATACGAGGATAAAATATAGCCTAGGTTACTCAGTGATAATGTAGCTTTTAATTGGTGAAAGAATTTTTAAAATCGGTCCAATCGGTAGTTTTTAAGTTTATTCGTTACAAACATACAAAAATACAAGAATACAAATCTTTCCTCTTTATACTATTCGTTTAGATACCTACCTCTTTTTTCCCCCCTGCATTTTTCAAAATTTCAGTGCCCTTAAATATAGATGACTACTACTGTTCCCTCCTCTCTATTCACATGGTAAAATTAAAGCCCTTGCTACCCCCAGAAAGGTAAGCTTTCTATTAGTAGAAAAAAATAGGTTCAAAGTCAAAAAAGTCAAGTCAAAGTCAAAAGTTTTTATTCAATATACGGGCTAATAAGTCCTTTCGACTCCACCGCTTCGGTATGTATAGTTGAGAAGAAGAAGCGGGGCAAGAAACTTCACATTATTCCTGTAAAGTCGGTTTACGGACGATTATTTTTCGTGATAACGCCATAAGCGTAATCTCGCTTTCACTCTCGACTCAGGCGGAATGTGACAATGAGTCATGCTTTTTTGTGCGTGCAGCTGGCGTTCATCTATTTATAAGACGTTATGTCAAAAATGATCTAGTAGTTTTGTAGCCTCTTCATTACAAATCTTTCCTCTTTAAAATCATTCATCATTGCCAATCCGTAGCAGGCATCTGAGTCTCTTTCCTCTATGTTCTGCAGTGGACGTCATGTAGCATGATGATGAAAGCCGGTTAATCCGAGTTCTGTCGATTTAATAGAAAATTAATTAGGTAGTTAACGGTTACATTGAAGTTAATCTAACGGTATGACGATAACATGCGGCGATGTCAGCAAATATTCATAGCATAAATAGGGTAAAACACCCAAATAATGACACTCCAGTTCACCGTACCAATTAATTGATACCCCAATAGATTAATTTGAAAATTATCGAAATTACGATACAAATTTATATTAAGAATAATAATAATTTTAAATATATAAAAATAAGTCGGGTTTCCCTTCCTGACGCTATAACTCCAGAACGCACGAACCGATTTCCACGGTTTTGCATTCGTTGGAAAGGTCTCGGGCTCCGTGAGGTTTATAGCAAAGAAAATTTAGGAAAAATTTCAACAGATTATAAGCATTGCACCCGTGCGAAGCCGCGGCGGGTCGCTAGTTTTAAATATAAATGTATATAATTTTGAATAAAACTGTTGGGTTGTCAATTAATTGGTGGGGTGTCAGTTGGGTGTTTTACCGTACTACTATTTTTTAGGCTTTATCGGCGAAGATTTTTTTTTCGTTCCCGTTGTAATATGAACCCTATCTCCGGTGCTTTCCAAATTACAGATTCCTTTGTCAATTGGTCGATTTCATGAGCTGTTGCTCTATCAGTAAGTCTTGTACTTTTTAAAATAAAGGTGTATAACTACATGTTGGTTTGAGTCGTGAGCGTGACTTATTACAAGAAAACTTTATAGTTACTTATTGCAAATGTATTTAAACAAATTTCTACAGTTACAAAGTATAGATAACACGCTTTTATCTATTTTAATGATGGTAATGTTATTTTAACCATTTTTTGGGGTTCCGTACCCAAAGGGTAGAACGGGACCCTATTACTAAGAATCGCTGTCCTTCCGTCTTACACCAGGCTGTATCTCATGAACCGTGATAGTTGGACAGTTGAAATTTTCACAGATGGGTATTTCTGTTGCCTGTTATAGCGGCAACACAAATACTAAAAAACAATAAAATAAATATTTAAGGGGGTTTGTTGTATGGGACAAACGTGATTTTTATGCCCTTTTTATAGATAATGGTACGGAACCCTTCGTGCGCACTTGCCCTATGCACCACTGTGTGATTTTCATGTTTAGACGGATTTGTAATGTAAGGCTTGCTCGGAGATTAAATCGCAAAAACTGCACAACTCACCCCAAACTTTTTGAAATTTAACCTTAGTCTTAGTCAAAGAGATTTAAATATAATAGGGCATAGAGGGGACAAAGCGAGGAAAATTTGAAGTGAAAAGTTATTCGAAGTGGATTATGTCTAGTACAATTTCGACCGAATGACAGCTCACGTTCATACTAACTGACATGACAAGGACATGACGCTTAGGCTTCAAAGTTTTGTATGAAAATATTCCCAATGCGCCCTCTATGCCCTATTATGTATATTTAAATCTTTTTGGCCTTAGCCTATGTTGAACGAATCCGGCCTCAAAGAATAGCTTTTGAACAAAGTTCTAAGTGTGTGTGAGATAGGTACTATTGATTTTATTCGGATTTGTTGCGGAGTACGCGAATCAAAAAACGAATTCGGAATTCGAATCTAGAAAACGAGTGTAACTATGTGTGTTCAGTTTTTTTTATCGACAATGATAATAGCTACAGTCCACTTTTCTTTCCTCCTCCCACTTGAGGAAGCACCGACCATAATCTCCCACTCGAGCCCACCTCATATTACAATTGGCTAAATAAAATGATACAGACAACTACAACATACGTCGGTTAGTAATTCTTTTACGTGGCGTGTGAGAAACGTGGCGCGAAGTTGTATGCTACTGTTTTGTATGAACTAGTATGATCCTTATGTACCAACTACAACCTTATGTACAACATGAATGCAATAAATAAATAAATAAAATCCCTGAAGCTCTGAGTTGGGTGTGAGAATTGTTTATTATTGATTCTAGAAGGTGCGTTTATGAAACGCGTGTGGTTCAACTCAAGAGCTTTTAGTTAAGCAGGGACCATGGAATGCATTCAAATACAGTGAAGTGTTCCTTGTGGGCTCGAATATAAAAACTAATATTTACATGTAAGAAAGAGATGGATTATTACGTTGAAATGAGACAGATTTGTTTTTGTATATTCATTCTAACACCGGGACCGGTACCTACTGTACCCCATTTCCGGTCGGTTTCGATATGGGGAAACCCCCTTCATGCAGCATCGCCACTGCTGTCAAGAGCTCGTGGAGCTTGACACATTGGACACACAATCTCCTTAGAGGTCAGACTCGCATTACAAGTGTAAAGTTTCATGTGCTCTTGACTGTACACACATTAATGCAGTGTCTAAACTTCTACCCTGATATTGTCAAGAGAAAAGATTTGTATTTCTGTAATGTTGTATGTTTGTAACAAATAAACTCAAAAACTACTGGACCGATTTCAAAAATTCTTTCACCCCTAGAATTCTAAAATATCCCTGAGTGACATTAGAGGTTTTGTATAAAGACGTTCCCATAGGTCAGTGTGGGTCGCCGGCATAGTTTTTTTTGCTCGTAGTGGAACACCGCGCGACCACTTCCCGGACAGTATACTGATGTATGTAGTCCTTTAAGCCGCGTTTTCACGGTAAAAGCGCACTCGGATGCTAAATTTAAACACGTGATCCGAGAACACTAACGCCGTCAGCCAATCAGTCGATCGAACGGTGTTCCATTGAATCAAACGAGCGCACGTCGCTTCGTCCGAGTAAACTTGTACCGTGAAAAGGCGGCTCTAACCGGTAATATTTCTAGCAACGTTGACAGGAGAAAGCAATCAAGGGGAATTCCCCACGAAAAAGGCCTTGGCTCACTACATATCGTAATAGTGGGTCCTAAAGATAAGATAAAGAAATGGGTTTCGGTTTGTTTTTCCAGTTGGTGAAGACAAAACGGATTTTCTTTTTAGAAATGTTTTTAAGTGTTTTATTGATACAAGAGTAAGTCAATGTTTTTGCCAGACAAACTTCGCTTTTAAATATAAACAATAATGTATGCTCTTCCTTCTATTCTGGTATCTAAGGGCGCCTATAAATCGCGTAATTAATGAATTTGATAGTGTTTGGAATATATTATCCATTTATTGACTGCTAAAATATTGCAGTTTACCGATCTAGCTAGGTGATACATACATAGGTACGTATGTTAATACCTACATAATTTGTTATCTGAATTGAAGAAATGAACCGCAGAACGAAAGAAAATAAATTTATTAGACACGAAACAAAAAACAAACAATGTATTTGATTTCAATATAATATAAATGTTTTGACAAGCACCGCTTTGGTCGCAGATTTAGTTATCTCATGTCTTATCAACAGCTGTAACTTCACTACATAGTCAAAGTCAAAGTCAAAATGTTTTATTCAAAATAGGAACTTACAAGTCCACTTATTGAACGTCATTTCAACTCCACCGCTTCAGCATGTATGGTTGAGGAGAAGAAGCGGGGCAAGAAACTCCTCAACACAATATTCTTTTAATCAATTGTTACTTAATACTAAATTGGGTTACATAATTTCGTTTGTTTTTCGCTATCGTATTGCGCTGGACTGGAGGAAATCTGTTCCAAGCATCATTGTCATTTATATAGTCGTCTAGTTTGTAATATGCCATTTTACAAAGTACATGTTTAACATGAGTTTTGAACACAGTTTCAGGCAATTTCAAAATATCTTCTGGTATTTTATTATAAAAGCGTATGCAAAGCCCCACAAAGGAATTATTAATTTTACTTAATCGTGACTGAGGTTGCTCTAGTTTATTTTTATTCCTAAGATTACAATTATGCCTGTCACAGTTTTTAGTATACAGTAATATGTTTTTCCGTACATACATAATGTTTTCATAAATGTACTGACAAGGCATTGTTAAAATATTAATTTCTTTGAACTCTAGTTCTCTTAGGGAATCACGACATCTTAACTTGTAAATGGCGCGTATAGCCCTTTTTTGGAAAATAAAAATAGATTCTGCATATTATAATATAAAACATAGTATAAAACAAAGTCGCTTTCTCTGTCCCTATGTCCCTATGTATGCTTAAATCTTTAAAACTACGCAACGGATTTTGATGCGTTTTTTTTAATAGATAGAGTGATTCAAGAGGAAGGTTTTAGTATTAGCATTGCACCCGTGCGAAGCCGGGGCGGGTTGCTAGTGTTGAAATAAGATGCGTTCTAATTGAAATAAGATTGGGTAGATAAATGTATGAAAAGCATGGTTAGATGAGTATTTTTACAAGACAACACAACAGACGTAATTATTTTTGCATGTGAAATTTTACAGGTTGAAATCAAGTGAAAAATATAAGTCATTTCACCAATTGAAAATTATTTCAGTTACAATTATACCCATTCCTACTAAAGACAAGCGCCAACGTTAGACTAAACTAAAGCGATAATATTATTATGCACACACATTTGAAAGCACTGTTATCGATAACTTACGTTATTTGCTTACGTTACGATACTTAACGCACGCACGCTGCTTGTTTCTAAGAAGCGACCCCACTTGAAAAGTTATGAATTATCACGGCATTGGTTTCATCAGCAATAATCAGCTTACTTATTTTTAAATCTTAAGGCCCTGTAATAGGGTGGGAATTATGTTGATCGAATAAGTTCAAGTGTTACTGAATAGCTGGATTGACGGCCCTTGTGACTGTGATTTGTTGTTGCTGTGAAAGCGTGCTTTCTTATAGTCGGCTGTTTATTTTAAAGTATTTCTATTATTTTATACATTTTCGCTCGCGTACTCTCTCAATCCTCGGCGGCGACCCTCGGAGAAAAAGAGCTGCCCCAGAGTTTCTTGCTGGCTCTTCTCGGGGTACTGCATTTGGAACCAGCAACTCGTCGGTGGTGATGGGCTGCTGTTTACATTTAGCCAATCTTCATGGACGAGTTTAGAGTGCCTTGCTTCTAAGTGTATATACCATACCTACAGAAAATAAATAAGTTTGGATTCTTTTAACATAGTAGACATTAAATAAAACCTTTGATATGAACTAGACTAACAATGAAACGAATTTGGTAAACATTTTCTGACCGCGACCGTATGTCACTTGTTTATAAAATTGTAAGCAACACACTCGTGCTCTTTTAGATTCCGAACAGAATGCGCGCGAGTTCATTTTCGTCCAAAGGAATGCGTAAAAAACGAGAAAGCGATCATCTGGCCCCGCGGCGGAATTTACTTTGAATAAAATAAAAACAATATTTGTTGGTACAATTCAGTTCAAGGTTAAATAAACAAATGTCATTTAATTTGACTTCTACTAGATATATTAGTTACTTGAATAGGCGTGTGATACCAGGAAAGGTCAAATGATTCAGTGAGAGACGATCTCCAGTCAGTGGATTGCATAGTGAGTGAAAGTTCATAGTATATTCCAGTTCGTTTTGACAGCCAATCTTCGCGGATGAAACCGCAGATCTACGCAGAACCGCTAGTAATGAATAAAAAAACATCCAGCTTCGCATACAAGCTCACACTCTGCAGGCCAACAATTTACAACTTTAATCGCAATCGGCTTCATGTTTACGTACAAGAGCACGTGGAGCTTGATTTGGAGCTTGATGCTTGATTGCTTCTGACGTACTCAGCTGCTGTAACCACCAGGGCAGGCATCACCCATAGCATGTATACCTGCAATCTATGCTAAATTAATAACATACGAAAAGGGTGTTACGGGCAATTTACACGAGGCCATTACATGAGCCATTCCACTAGGACTATCCAAACTCCATACAAAAATAGCTTAAGACAATCCATTGCAGTGGACTGTCTCCATTTACACGAAGCCATTAGTGGATTGGCTTAGTGGAATGGCTCAATGGAATGGCCTCGTGTAAATTGCCCATTATTCTCGCCGACAAACTGCATTGTAGTTTGGCGAATGTAATTTAAAGTTATTAAATAACCGACAACCTGTGAGGTAAACAAAGAGATTAAAATATAATAGGACATAGAGGGGGCATTGGGAATATTTTCATACAAAACTTTGAAGCATGTTTGCAGCTCAAGCGTCATGTCAGTTAGTATGAATGCGAGCTGTCATTCTGTCGAAATTGTACTAGACTTATTCCACTTGGAATAACTTTTGGCTTCAAATTTTCCTCGCTTTGTCCCCTCTATGCCCTATTATATTTTAATCTCTTTGGGGGTAAACGTGGAGTGGAGACCGCGACTCGGCAAACGTAGTGTAGGACGCCCTCCGGCCAGATGGGAGACGATCTGTGGAAGGCTGCAGGCAGATGCTAGATGCGTCGAGCTGAAGACAGGGTGCTATAACGCTGATTAGAGGAGACCTACGTCCAGCAGTGGACAAATGTAGGCTGATTTGTAAACGGAAAAAAAAAGCTGCGTAATGAATTTCAATCAATAGTTTTCTGATTATAAAGAGATGATAAAGTCTCTCTCCGCGTTCTTAGAAGTAACCTGTCTAAAGTGTGCCGTTTCTTGCTTCCAGGGATACCCGGCAATACAAGGCGCTTACATGGCGCCGGGCTACTACCAGCAGTACGCCGCCGCCTATAGCAACCCGCAGGCAGCAGCAGCCGGTACGTAATACACTTCTACACTAATATTTTAAAGAGAAAAGATTTGTATTTTTGTAACGAATAAACTCAAAAACTACTGGACCGATTTTAAAAATTCTTTCACGAATGGAAAGCTACTTACAATATCCCTGAGTAAAATATGGCTATATTTTATTACCGTGTTCCCACGGGAATGTGAACTACGCGGGTGAAACGCGAAATAGCTAGTATAATTTAAACAAAAATACAAACCGACTTCAACGAATTTCACTAAAAACCGTTTAACCGATTTCGATAATAAAATTATGGGACCACCTGGGAAGTTATACCCTTTGAAACAAAAAAAAATTTACAATCTGTGAACAAATTAAACAAATAAAACAATTCCGACGAATTGAGAACCTCCTTTTTTTCTCCGTGTCAAATGTATGAAAAGTAGCCCAGCTCCGCATAAATGGAAACAGACCCTGGAACATTGCAAAAAAATATCCTTTGTTTTTTATCCTGCACTCCTGTATTTGAAAATCTTAATTGAACCTTGCACCAACTACAAATGAGTTAGGAGCGCCGTTTTCATTCAAAATCTTTATCGAAACTATGTCGAACGTCGTTGTTTCTCTTATCGCCCCCTTAACACTTTGACTGTAGTTCTGTTAATGAGCTTTGGCGTGGATAATTCGCGCTAAATTCACAACCCCCATTGATTGAGGACGAAAATAAACACGTAAGCAAATACATAAAAAACGTGCGTGTAATAGGCTCAGTAAATTTCAAACATATCTCCTGTGTCATACATTACTACATCTTGGACATGACACCCCGGTGTCTCCAGTAGGGATGGGTAATGATTGCTTATTTGAAATCGTAGATCATGCGGCTAATGCTGGCTCTACAGATACTGGAATGAAAGATGTAGGTATGTCATCTGTGTCAAGTTTGTAAATATATGATAATCCTGCAGATACAATGTAGTACTGCGATTTAGACGATCAACAGACTCGATTCTGGCTGACCACCTAAAATTCGTAATTTTAAGTTAGCCTATCCTTCTCCATGGAATACGGAAGAAAAAGGACAGAAACAAACCATAGATTGAAGAGTTAATGTCAAACATGTAAAAACTAACTGATTTGAACCTTAAGAACGTGCTTATCTGTCACTTTTATCCATGACCTTGTTACATCGTCGCTAAAATTGCTAAACACGTGTATTTGAATAAGATGTGAATGCGTTCATAAGGTTCAATTTTGTTATTTTGCTATTTTTGTGAGATTATAAATAAATATGGCGCTTATTTCTGTCCCTTTCCTTTCCAAAGCGGTGGAAAGAATAGAGCTAACTTAAAATTAGGAATTTTAGCTGGTCAGCCAAAATTGAGTCCAATATCTGCTCTATTTGTTCGGACACTGGGTTCGATTCTACTTTACAGCGACTAAACTTATTTTAGTTTACTCCTCTCATTTTCTTTCTCCTAGAAACCCACTGTATTACTTAAGCCGTATACAGAAAGAAAGCTGAAAGCTTGTCGGCGCCGGTCCATTCTACAGAAAGCAAGCAGATTGAAGCAGAGCGAGCAAAATGTCGTACGATGATTGGCGGGCGGCACCAGCGCCGACCGGCGCGTGTCGGCGCCGACAAGAGCCGGTCGGCGCCGATAGGCGCCGGTCGGCGCTTGTTCATATAAATGCCTGCGCCGGTTACCTGCGTAGACCGGCGCCGATGGGCGCCGATCGGCGCTTATCGGCGCCGATAAGTTTTCGGCTTTCTTTCTGTATACGGCTTTATTTACCAGAATATAATCTGAAAAATGTTGCTGAAAAAAGTGCTTATTAAATTTTCCATAAATAGACGTTAAATTGTCGGTTAATAAAAATTCACATTAAATTAACTATTACGAATCCCAGTGTTTACGATGTTGCAAAGGTTGAGCGTACTTCGCGCCAATGAATAGCCATTTTAGTCACGGTTAATAACGTCACTTCTTTGTGTGCCAAAATGAAAGCGGAGACTTTTATGCTATTGGCGGCAGTCTTTACAATCTATACTTGTACATACAGTCATTCACCATTGTAGTTCTATATGAAGAGATGTAGCTTCTCTCTGCGTTCTCTATCGCATGTATCATGGGGAGTGCTCCGAGGAATTGTTCGGACTTATACCGGCCACAGCGTTTCGCCAACGTTCAACGCGACAAAGCTATCATGCACACCACCTGGATAGTTGGCGGTCCACCACTGTGAGATTCTCACGAAACTTTTTGCCTCGCACAACCGATCTGTGGAACAAATTGTCGCCGGTGGTATTTCCGGACCGATACGACCTTCAAACCTTCAAGAAGAGAGCGTACTCCCACCTCAAAGGCCGGCAACGCACTTGTGACTCTTGAGTTGCAGGTGTCCATGGGCGACGGTAGTCACTTACCATCAGGTGACCCGTCTGCTCGTTTGCCCCCTTTTTTTTAATAAAAAAAAATGTGAACTGTCACCGAACCCACTTGGTGCGAAATAGACGTTCGACTAATTTTATAAAGAGAAAAGATTTGTATTTTTTTTTTTACGAATAAACTCAAAAACTACTGGACCGATTTTAAAAATTCTTTCACCAATGGAAAGCTAGAATATCCCTGAGTAACATAGGCTAGATTTTATTCCCGTATTATATAACTAGTATACTAATAAACATGTGTTTAATTGCAGCGGGATACCGTATGAGCGTGCCGGGGGGCGCGGGCGGCGCCGCGTGGCCTGGCGGTGCTCCCCAACAGCTGATGTACTCCGCCGCCATGCCTTCCGCACAGTACCCCTCCCAGTAACAAACGAAGCCGCCGCCCCGCATCGTGAGCCCCCACACACAGCCCCGTGGAGTACACACATACGCACACACATAAAACGATGTCCGTTGATTGATACAGATACAGTAATTTAATAGGAGTTGCACTGATCAAGTGATTAGTACCACGATACAATACAATAACTCTTTATTGTACACCAAATACAACAATGGATACCAACATTAACTATAGTACAATGGGCGGTCTTATCGCTTTTAGCGATCTCGTCCAGACAACCTTAGGATCGATGAAACTGATGCCACATGTTTGTTTTGATTGCAAAATCGTTTAAGTACTGCATTATTGTCTATTGAAAACCCTTAATCAGTCAAGAACAGTGCGGTTCCAATGCGCTAGATTATTGGTTTGAGAGGTCGCAACCGAATTAATTTTGACGTGCATTGCTTCTGACGTTGTTACCGCCATTCCGTCAGCGTCTATAGAGGTAAACGTCAAATAAAGACTATTCAAAGTATAAATAGACAATAATACCTCTGGTCTGGGCGAGTACTAATGTTGCCAGTATGAACACCATAGACAAACTACGTTGTTCTTACTGTTACGGCTTCATTCGGCTACAGAGTTCTTGAAATTTATCCTTGAGATGGGACTTGAACGAATACAATGATAAATACATGTAAAGGCAACTCGGGTCAAAAACATAGATTCGCCAAACACTCGTGCGCAGTTGCTACGGGCGTAAAAAACGGCGCAAGCGTATGTAGCGAGTGTCCATCTAAGTCGCCAATAACCTATAATTAAAAAGTCCCTAACAGATCCCTTGACAGAAAATAAAACCATATCTATAGAAAACATAGGCAATTTTTTTCTATTTTATTCTATACGATAGCGAACTATTGTGGAATCTCTTAATCAGAACTATTAAAATGGGATATTCATTATTATTACTTCATAATTTTCGTTGCATTATAACTCGAGAATCAACACTGGATAAGTTCATGTAGTCAATTATAATAATTCTAGTTTTTTTGAAGACATTGCACAAAAAATGTATCCAAATAAATCGTACACACATTCACAGAACAGCATCCACAGTCTGATGCTATTCCATAGTAATGTATAGTTTTAAACAATGGCACAGATTGTGTATACGGCTGTGCACTGTGGTACATCCAAAATCAGTCAGTACTCCACAGTCTCAACGAACATGCGAATAGAACATAGGTTAGTCAGACATTGAAACGGAAATCCCGTAATAGATACGCTAGATGAAAAAAACATGGTAGAACATACCATATTCTCACACATACTCAACACATCTCTGGGGAGACAATTTGGCTCATGCTGCGGGTATATAGTGGCTAGTGAGTGGCACTTTGGATTGCTTGGAACGGAAGCAAAGTTCGCAAGGTCCACTCCCAATCGTCACTGGCGTCGTACTGTCAAAATTAGTATACGTAACGCCGTCCCATTGGCCAACGTGGACACGCCCTTTAAATCTTGTGAATAGAAAAGAACATCATGTAAAGAAAATGAAGGGTTCCGTAATTACCTTGGGATAGCGCTGTGTTTGAAACTATTTTGCAGTCAACGGCGCGTTGGTGTTAGTAAACCTACATAGATAGGACATAACGAAATAAATTATAAATTTTTAAAAAAAGTTTAAAATATATAGGGGGAGTAGTGACGCGAGGGCCTCGTGTACATACATACGTTGATATTTATTGACTGAAACCCACCACTCCTCGACGCGCCAGACCGTTCGACGTATTTATAATTATTAAGTTCGGCACATGTTGTTTTGTTTGACCTGAATTGTTATGATTTATTGTATGGAAACACTGGTGAGTCAATAAAGCAGTGGGTCTGGGACGAAGGGTGTTTGATTTCCCGTAAGGTGCCACACACGAAGACAAGACGCAGGACAAGGAATGTGACCATGTGCCGAGCGGGATGAGTGTGGTGGTGCCCTAAGTGCTGTTTATTTCTGGGTCCAAATTTTATAAGTCGACCGCCGGGTTCGCTCCCGTGATGGAACACTGCATACGCCTATACATTCGGATGACGAGAAATTTATTGTAAAAACTTAATTAGAAGGTCATTTTGTAAAAGGAAAATAAATAGTTTAAGTTGACTATTACTTTTGTATTGTTGTATTATTAGCTAATCGAAATCGAATACCCTGTTCAACGGCGCTTTTATGCAACAATTAATAGCCACATTAAGTTTACCATCCCGTTAGGCTGTAGTTAGTTTGGGCAATGAAATTTCATATTATATTGACGGTTCCTTGCGAATATGGTATAGTTGAGAGCACGTGGAGGTTGACACAAGGACGTTGTAATTTTCTTAATACAATCCCCTTAGAGGTGAGATTCGCACAACAAGTGTAAAGCTTCATGTGCTCTTGACTGTACGAGAAGTTTAAAAACACCTTTAGGTCCACTCCACATTCTTGGAAAAACAGAAAGGGTCCCTCTACATTTTCGCCTGACGTAATTAGGCGCTGCGCAGACACAAGAAACCGTGGCTTTTTATGTCCAGTTTTGGCAACCGGACTCAGTTACACTGGTACAGTTAACGGCTTGTTTTTTGTGCAAATCATTTAGTTGTATGGAAATTTATGTTGCTCGTCTTCAACTGACAACATATAAACTAGTTCCTTATACCAAACTCTTTTTGATTGGCAATCCTTTACGTATAGTCTAGGCAATGAAGCGGATTTTTGTATGAAGACCCCAACATTAATTCCTCAGTCGATGAAACTTTGCAGGATTGTAGTATAGTATGAGACAATACTTGCATAAAAAAATCCAAAAAAAAAACCTAACCGAAGTTAGGTATTTTTACTGAAATACTTATTTATTTGATATCTTTGTTGGGAAAAATGCTCAGTCTAAATTTTCTTCTCCAGCAATATTCATGTGTGTTGAGAAAGCTATATGCGAAATATCCAAAAAAATCTCCTGGTAGAAACAACAAAACTCAGATGTATATGTACCTTGCACGGGAAAATTGCTCAGTCTATTTTTTTAACTGGAATGTCATTTAATGGTCGCTGTGGACTTACAATAGGAAAATCCAAAATAAAAACCTTCTGGCTACATTATTTTTATAAATTATCAAATTACCAACAAAAAAAAAATTTTTTTTTTTAGTATAAAAACCTAACTTCGGTTAGGTTTTTTTTTTGGATTTTTTTTATGCAAGTATTGTCTCATACTATACTACAATCCTGCAAAGTTTCATCGACTGAGGAATTAATGTTGGGGTCCACTACCTTTATTGCCTAGACTAGTAAAGTGGAGCTACTGGCTACAAACAATGTCTATATCTGCGCAGGTAATGGTTCATTTCATATGAAAATAAACGAACGAATGAAGATAAAATATTTACTGGTCTAAGCTGGTAGCTTTGTATCCTACACAAAACTCAAAAGTGTATGTTTTCGCAGCACCCTAAACTATCTGAGCTGATATTTTACTGACACGGAACCATTGATTATTTTCTCTCAATCAAGGCACGGAACACCAACGATACTCGAATACTGTCTGCACTCTCGTATTCAAGCAAGTCTGCTGTTTTGCCAAGAATGTGGAGGCCGCTATATCCTAATACAAATCCTCTTGTCTACACTAATATTAATAACATAGAAATCTAAAGAGTAAAAAACCGACTTCAACATTATTATTATGGTTTTCTCATGGATGCCATTGTCCACACGGAAAGCACCAGCTTTCAAATAAAAAAACAATTACGAAAATCGGTTCACCCAGTCGAAAGGTCTTAAGGTAACAAACATAAAAAAAACATAGTGGGATTGAGAACCTACTCCCTTGAAGTCGGTTGAAAAGGGAAAGATTTGTATTTTTTGCATGCTTGTAATGAATAGGCTCCGTAACTGCAGGATCGATTTTATAATTCTTTTAACAACAGAAAGTTAACTTTTCTGGAAGTAACTTGGGTATGCTATAATTTTCCCACGGGAACGGGACTTTCGAGGGAAATAACTATAGTTTAGAATAAAGGCCTGTTGAAACTGAACTCTTATGAATGACGCCCGCGTTCGATTCCGGGTCAGAGCATATTCTTATAAGTTTTTCAAAATCTTGTAAAGAAAACATGAGGACACACAACCGCTCCAATTTGATGATTAAAGATTGGCAGTGCATCGTGGTGTGGCAGTTGTGCAGATGTCCATGGGCGACGAAGACCGCTTAATAATATCCATTAAATTAGAAGTAGTAGAAGGAAATGGGTAGTAGAAGTAGCAGTGATAGCCCAGCGGTTTAAAGGAGCTCGCTTCTCATCCGTGAGGCTTGGGTTCGAATCCTGGCATATACCAATAAAGTTATTACACACATATTTATTTATCACTAGCTCGACGCTGAGGGAAAACATCGTCAGGAAACCACCGCGAGAACTGATTCTGAGGCATGTGTAACACATGATTAAATTACGTTTAGGGGACCAAAGAATATACCGGTGAAACGCAGGTATTTTCAGAAATGGAACACCACTGCCTACCTCCTTGGCAATAAAAGGCGTGAGATTATTTATATTTAAAAAAATAATAATTTATGAGTCAAAAACTTACGTACATATTTATCACTAGCTCGACGGTGAAGGAAAACATGGTGAGGAAACCCGCAGGTCTCAGAATTAATTCTGAGACATGTGTAAATAGACCCGGTCCGACGATGGGCTCACCACCTACCACGTTTAGGGGTCCAATGTATCTCGTGAAATGTGGGCATATCCAGTAATGGAATACCTCTGCGCTACCCCGTTGGGGATCGAAGGCGTGAGATTCTTTTTTATTAGAGTGCTTGTCTGTTCGCATTAACTTTTATTTATACATATAATAAAAATATAATTGGCTGATCATAAGAGATATTTAGGGAAACTTATGGGATCTTGGAGAATCCAAAAGCAGAGCTATCTATATTAAACTGGGTCAGGGACGAAATCGCTGGACAAAGCTTGTAGTGCAGTGTTAGCCCTGTGGTTAACGACCCCGCTTCTCGTTCTTGAGGCCACGATTCGGGTTCTACCGATTTTCTTACCCGTGACTCGAGACTACATTTTAAGGACACGAGAGAAATAAAATTTGACGGAGCAATTTTTCCAGCGAAATGACGGACCATAATGGGTATTTTGTCCAGTAAGTAATAGTTCTGTTTGGACAAAGTTTTGGATTTTTTTCATGTACCACATATGATGTAGGTAGGTAATTAAGTCATCTAGTAAAACAATTTTTGACTGAGGAATTATTCCGTCGAATTTATTAGGCTATTTGTACTTTTAGGTATAAAAACCTAACTTCGCCATTGTTTTTTTTTTTTTTATGCAAGTATTGTCTCATACTATACTACAATCCTGCAAAGTTTCATCGACTGAGGAATTAATGTTGGGGTCTTCATACAAAAATCCGCTTCATTGCCTGGACTATTCGAATCCTGGCGAGGGCGTGTACAGTCAAGAGCACGCGGAGCTTGACACATTGGACTTTGTAACGTTCTTATTACAATCGCTCAGTTTTTGAATTTACTATAACTCATAATCCTTACAACTCAGCAGGTGTTAATCGGGGGGACAATAAGTGATTGCGAATGCCTCGTCACCCCAGACGGACCACAAGTCCGGAGGGATATTTACCACTAGCTCGACGGTGAAAAGGAAACGAAAACTTTCAGGTCCCAATGAGACATGTACAGGTACAGGTACAGCACCCCCGGTCCAGCGATGAGCTCACCTACGTGGGTTTTTCCAGAAATGGACTACCTCTATACCAGTATATAAGTGCAATATTACTGTAAAATTTCATCAAAATTCGTTCAGTACCTAGTTTTTGCTTGAAAGAGCAACAAACATCCATATTCACAAACTACACTATTATTAGGATTTAATGCTTGCTCACAACTTTTGCACAGGCGTTTTAGTACCAAACAAACAAACCTTTATTTCTCTGGAACTAACCACTCGATCTTGTTGGTTCTTTCTTTGATTTCAGGTACAATTTAGGTACATTTTTTTGGCATAATGAATCCTAGTCCTTGATAAATATATACTATAAAACCGAGGTACACCCCCCGCCATTCTGTCAATATGGCGGGTGTACCTTGATATTGTTATAATTTTTGTTTTTAAGCAAGTACATTTTTTTAAGTATAGGTACTAAATAGTACAATTTAGGTACATTTTTTTGGTAATAATCAAAAGGATTCGTTAAGGCACACCCGCCACTCTGACTCCCATCTTATATTTTATATTACTTTAAAGGAGTATTAATATTAGTCTATTATCTCTGTCTACTCCGACAGAAAAAAGGTGTGAGCTTTAGTAACTACCTATATATCTATATGTACATATAAAAGAACTAACATATATAACAAGCAGTGATAGCCTTTAGGTACGGTTAAAGAGCCGGCCCAAAAATTAGGGAGGCTCGGGTTCGAATCCTGGCATGTACCAATGAGTTTTTCAAAAACTTACGTACATATTTATCACTAGCTCGACGGTGAAGGAAAACATCGTGAGGAAACCCACAGGTCTCAGAATTAATTCTGAGACATGTGTAAATAGACCCGGTCCGGCGATGGGCTCACCACCTATCACGTTTAGGGGTCCAATATATCTCGTGAAATGTGGGTATATCCAGTAATGGAATACCTCTGCCTACCCCCTCGGGGATAAAAAAGGCGTGAGATTATTTACTTTATTTTTATTTTATAAAAAAGAACTAAAATAGCGATTTGTTTATGTCCGTGAATCAGCTTAAAAGAGCAAGGACGGACGTTAGCTGACGAAATATGATTTCTGGAACAAATCCACAAGTGGGAAGATCTGACGAAACCATAGAAATATGTACTTGTAATAATGCGTTGTCATGACTGTTGATGGTTGAAACCAAAACAACATTCCTTACTCCTACGTGTTACAGATCAAATCGAAAGGAATCCAGCTCAAGGGCTGTTTTCGGGCGCCGTGACTCAAAACGCAAAATTCTGTAACTCGTAAGTACGGGCTATTTCCATCAGCCCTCTGGTGGTGCATTCGTCGGCTACATGATTATCCTTAACCCATTTGTGACAGCAGGCGACCGAGGGCGTTTTATATGATTCCGAGTAAAAGCCGGGAGCAGTGACGCGAAAATTGCAATGACAGTGATCTAAAAATACGGACGGCGTCGCGGCGAGGAGCGCGTGCCGCCAGTCGAGCCCCGACCGCCGCGAGTTACAGTCGACCAGCAGCCATGGTTTACGAGAGCGACTTCTACACGACCCGCCGGCCGTACCGGCCCTCCAGCACCTACTCCAGCGTAACGGTGAGTGCCCCGCCCGCACGCCCCGCTCCCCCCCCCTGGGAGCCGGCACGCGCTCGCACCAGCTCGACCCTCGCCGCGACATCTCGCACCTTTGTTATAACGCTTCAGTGTCCTCGGCGGTGCCCGTTCAGTGATAACTCGTTTGTCGTTCGCAGTCTTCCCGGTAACAGCTTCGTCTGTGCGGTTTCGCTTGTTCACCCGATTGCTTTTTAAGGATCAGTCTCCGGTCGTCGTCGGTCGGGTCCATGGTCGACGTAGGTCGGAGATGTCGGTCCGCGGCTCGCAAGTGGGTCATTCCTCGGTTCGCACCGGAGTGTCGGGCGCGCCAAATATAGCCGCGGCTGGAGTGCGCCGAGCGCGCTACTAACGGCGACTTCTCCGCTTGCAGCGACAGACTGTCTGCGACTGGGAGAAGGTGCCGTTCGTGCCGCGGCCGAGCCTCGTGCCGGACCCGGTGACGGCGTTCGGCAGGCGCTCGAGAGTCGGCGCGCGGCCGTCCATACTCGACCCCGTGGTGCGGCAGAACATCCCCGCCAAGCCCGAGAGCAAACTGGCGCCGCTCGCGCCGTACGTGTCCCCGCGCGAGAGGACGCGCGCGCGCGTGCTGGCCGCCGTGGGGCAGCGCGAGCGCGCCTACGAGGCCGAGCCGCTGGGCACGCCGCGCGACCACATGGACGTGTTGCTGGCGCAGGCGCACGGGGTGCCGCAGCGCGCGCCTCACCGCCACGTTTTCTACAGCAACTACGCCAGCTACTGAGCGGGGCTCGTCTCGTCGTCGTGTGTCGCTTTTAGTTAGCTAGTCGGTCGGGCTGGTGCGAGGGGAGGGCGCAGGGCGGCTGGCTAAGGGCGCGGTTGTTGCAGACGCCGCGCCACTACGTGGTGGTGGACCGGGACCCGCTGCCGAGGCGCGCCGACGAGCAGTACTCGTACTCGTACTCGAGCACGTCGGAGCGGACGGCGGGCAGCGGGCTGCCGCAGCGCAGCTCGTACAGCAACACGGTGGAGAGGCGCACGGGCAGCGGGCCCGGCGGCTACTCGTACACGAGCGAGCGCTCGAGCAGCCTCGGCGGGCCCGGCGGCTACTCCTACTCGTCCACCGCCAGCGGCCGGCTGCCGTACGGCAACACCTACCGCCACTACTCGTACCGCGTGTAGCGCCGCATCCGCGCCGGCTCCCGCCCCGCTCCCACCCTCTCACTCCTAACTCCCGATCCCGCTTCTCCGTGTCTACCTAATCAGTATTCGCTACGCAGTGATTGTTCTACTTCGACGGTTAGAAGTAGAAGTGAATCTTTAGAGCTTTTTGATGTGTTTTAGTGTATAAAATGTTTTTTATCTAAAAATGTTTAGACTGAATTTATTAATTTAATAAAGCTTGCATTTTTATGTAATTTCTTACTTTCTTTTTTGTGCTCACATTCCTCCAAACAATCGATATTGGACTCGATACTTTGTTTACTAACAAAATTCTGTTTTGGTGGACCTTATTCTTTACTCTCTAAATTCTTATTGGATTCTTGTTTGTAACAAACACTTGGAAGAATTTATAAACGAGCAGAAAAATATACATTCTAAATTATCTAATATTAAGTAACGAAAACGAAATACCTACTTAGGTACTTATAAAAAATTGCACATCACCCGACGATAGATCCCACACACAGCAATGAAAATAAACAACATCTGGAAATAACTGTTACTCATGATTACTTCATAGAACATTGGCTACAAACGTAAAATTTATTTTTCAACACACTTGCTCATAAAGTGGCTCTAATTTCACTGCAATTAGGCACATAATGACACCTATAATCAAACTGAGACTTTTTGTTTGCTATTATTCACTAGTGAGTTATAGATTTTTTTTTTCAATTTTGTTGCTAGAGTTGCTTTGTTCTTAAAAAAGTTTCGATACAAAAAAGATCGTATTCAATCGTACTAATAAATTAATACACAAATATGGCTTGCTCATTTCATGCAACTTCGTATTTAAATAGATCATTTCAACTTGTACGTGTTTAATAAACAAAACTTTCACTCAAATATAACTTTGGTTTTCTCTGTAAAAACTTTAAATACCCCATTTTGTACGTGGCTAAAACGCTATCCACGACAAACCAAAGAAAAAGAAACCTAATTTTTTTAGTCCATGGCCGATCGCCATTGTAAGATGCGAGCGCATAGGAAAACGAGGCTGTATGGGCCTAGATCCTTTTGCCTTTTCCAAATTATATAAATAAAAAATTGGAAAACCAATTAATTTTCCCCGCCATTGCGAATGATTATTTTAAAATGATTTTTTAGTATTATTTATTCACAAGTGTGTTGAAAAACGTCGTATGATACACGTGTGTATTGATGATTACCGTCCTCGGCTCTCTTATGACCCTCGCCTACGGCTCGGGTCTCAATGGCGCCTCAGCGGTAATCACCAACTTTACTCACTTGTACCATAATGTACTATTATTTCAATGCGTCCTTCTAGTGTTTGGTAGGTATACTTCAGACAATATTTCCAGTAGGTGCCTTATGTGATAAACTATATGATACTTATCTGAAGAGACCCGATATTAGTATTAAAAATCTTTGATAATACTTACAGTCGGGTAACAATTCGAAATTTGAAAAGTAACGTAATCCTGTTTCCATTGCGCGGTCGCTGGACACGCAGCCGCTGACGTCTGTCTTCTACCTATCGTCCATACCGCCCTACCTACCATACTACTACAACTACAGCATCCCGTATGTCAACTACATACCCAAGCTGTCGCAGGTGAGTCGATTACGGCTGTAATTCACGCATTTGTAGATAATCTCATCTGCACTGTAGCATACCATAGCGGTTTAAAGCGGCTGTATGTTTTCATAATCATAACTTATGATGATGCACTTTAAGCAAATAGGAATATTGATATATTGTGCACGTATTGTAAGGTAGCGCACATTATTAACATCCCTGCCAGCTGTATTCATTTATATTATTACTTACATAAGAAAATAATTACCTTTGGGTTGACTGACACATCAATTCCATAACTTTACAAGACTTAATGTTATTTTCACTAAACTAGCTACACATGTAGGTACCTAGATAGGTAGGCACCTATACCTAGGTAGTCATGAAGAATAGTTAGTTATAGGAATAAATCATAATAGGTACACAATGAGTCATGCATCATACATAAAATAATAAAAAAAAAGGCGAGAAAATGATTATGAAACAATCACGATTCTGATTTAGCTTACCTCGACCTAATTCACCGGGAATGCACTCATCGGCTCGTAAAATTATAATTTCGAACATGTTACGCGGGCCCAACTTTTGATTAGTTAGGTCTTTTTTCACTCTGTAGGTACATCGATATAACACAGTCATCAATGGTCATCTAGGATCAAATGTTTTTTTTATAAGTAGAGATTCTCAAAAAGATTTTGTGATCACATGGAGGTAAAAAAAATAACTAAGTAGGTATTGTATTTTAGTGTAATGGTGTACCCATCAGCCTTAGGTATTTTTGGATAAAATTATATTATATAACTAGCGGGTGCCCAGCGGCGTTGCTCGCGCGGATTCCGTTTATTCCCGTTCGCGTGGGAATTTCCAAAAATCCCTTCATACCAATTTCCTATGACATATCAGACACCTTCATACCATTTTTCAAGTTTCTAGGTGTTATCGTTTCGGAGTAGTACGTATTTCTCTTTTTAAACAGTTTTTTTATTTTCCCGTGGGAATGAGATATTTTCCTGGAATAAAAAGTACCCTAGATGTTGACCCGGGTACTCAGTTATCTTCATACCAAATTTCATCAAAATCCGTCCAGTAGTTTTTGAGTGATGCGTGCACAACCAGACAGACAGACAGACAGACAAAAATTCCAAAAATTTTCAAAAAATATTTCATGTACAGACACGGCCCCGTTAGAGTTTTATTATATGTATAGATTATGATTAAATTATTTGTTCAATGGTTGTAACACTTGTAACAAGTACGTACTTAACTATGTTTTTGTTGTAGGTATTTTTGATGTACACTTTACTGCGTAGGTACCTACCATAAATAAAAAAAAAACCCTACATACCTACCTCTGACAGTCGGGTAAGAAATGCATAAACATTAGCTGCCATAATCTATATACATATAATAAAACTCTAACGGGGCCGTGTCTGTACATGAAATATTTTTTGAAAATTTTAACCGTAGTGTGTATAGTTATCGATATAGATACCGAAACACCAATTTTTGGAATTTTTGTCTGTCTGTCTGTCTGTCTGTCTGTCTGGTTGTGCACGCATCACTCAAAAACTACTGGACGGATTTTGATGAAATTTGGTATGGAGATAACTGAGTACCCGGGTCAACATCTAGGGTACTTTTTATTCCAGGAAAATGTCTCATTCCTACGGGAAAATATAAAAACTGGTTAAAAAGAGAAATACGTACTCTCCGAAACGATAACACCTAGAACCTTGAAAAATGGTATGTAGGTGTCTTATACGTCGTAGGAAACCAGTATGAAGGGATTTTTAGAAATTCCCCCGGGAACGGGAATAAACTGGATCC
Source organism: Ethmia dodecea (assembly GCA_963855545.1). Taxonomy (NCBI): domain Eukaryota; kingdom Metazoa; phylum Arthropoda; class Insecta; order Lepidoptera; family Depressariidae; genus Ethmia; species Ethmia dodecea. The sequence continues at coordinate 2,727,266 of OY979457.1, forward strand.
ACGCAGGAAAACGCCGCTGGGCACCCGCTATTTGAAATATCGTATGTAGGTGTCTTAAATATGTCGTAGGCAACCACTATGAAGGGTTTTTGGGAAATTCCCACGGGAACGGGAATAAACGGAATCCGCGCGGGCAACGCCGCTGGGCACCTGCTAGTAATAAATAAGTAGTGGTGTTATCATATTCATTCATGACAATCTTTATAGTGACTACATTATTGATCGTTGGCACCGAAATGTTCGTGTATTCTACACCTGAACGCCTCTCATAAATAAAATAAAACCGTCCTCATCATATGAGCACGAGCCAAACTGTTGATTCAGATTCGAATCTGTAAATATTATTATTGTAATTACGAAAGTATTCATTTTTCGAGCCGCTAATTTAGCTATTAAACATTTTAGCAATTCGCCTTTATTGAGCAATTAGGTAAGTATTAATTCCTGACAATGTCCGTGAAGTTAACGTGCTAATGCAAAGGATAGCTTTTTGAAATCCAATTTAGTAGACCAAGGTCCGAGTCACTAGCACTAAACGACCGATAAAACTAGTCAGGTGCCCAAAACCGTACCGCTGTTCATCACCACAAGTGTCAACTTAGAGTGAAACTTATGGTGACGATCAGTAATTTATCGACACCTGTTTATTGTTAAGTCTACACTTGTTTTGATGAAAATTTTTGGGCACCTGCAGGCGTTTTCACGGAGCTTCGATATTCGACTCGGAATCGAAAAATCTGTCGAAGATGGGCTATTCAGAGATGTCGGTATCGAAAACAAATGTCATATTGGTAAAAATTTCCGTGGCTGTCAGAAACGCCTAGCATACAGTTTCCGAAGTCTATCTGAATAGAACGAAAGCGGTGTCGAGCCTCAGTGAATACGCCTGCTGATTACCTATTATTTTAATGGCGGTTTAGTGTTGGTAAAGACAGACATTTTACTGAATAGTGCAAAGGAGTTATATTATGAAGATGAATGTTTTTTTATGTTTGTCTGTAATGAATATGCTCCGAAACAAATGAACAGATTCAAAAAAACACGGGTTGCACTCCGGGAGTGCCGGCAGAAGTGAAAACTTGATCATCGATTTCGGTGTTACAACACTACTCTCCAACCGTCTTAGGGTTTTTCGATCAGCACACGTGACCTGCGTAGGTATTCACGGAGACTCGATACCGTTTCCGTTCGATTCAGATTGAGTGAAAAATTTTCCAATGTCGAATCTATCGACTTCGGAAACTTTATTCTAGGCGTTTCTGACAGCCACGGAAAATTTTCCGAATCCTTATGTCACATATGACATTAGTTTTCAATACCAACATCAGCCCATCTCGAAAGTTTTCGACACCAACATCAGCCCATCTCAAAAGTGTTCGACAGATTTTCCGATATCGAATATCGAAGCTCCCTGAATACGCCTGCTGACGCGAGTTTCACAGTTTTTACCCATCCCACAAAAGTGCTCAACGCCGCTAAAGAAGTTTTCACTTCAAAAATTATAGATTACTTTTTTGGGAGTAACATGAGGTACAATTAATGTTCCGACGGGAACCGTACTTACGCGGGTGAAATCGCAAGGAATACCTAGCAGTAGCAGTATAATATACAATTTTAGTTGCTCAGTATAGGTACCTAGGTAGGTACTTATTAAAATTGAGTTAGTTGATAAATTATGTAGTTATGTTACCAAAATAATTCCAATGAAGTAAACAAGCTTAAAATAACTGCAGTGCAGTTTCAGTCACGCTTCCAACGTTAATAATTTCAATTTTAAATTCCTTATGCTTTCAGATTTTTGCATAAAAAACTTCCAGTGCGTATGTTTTTGTATATAATTCGGTCAGAATTAAAAATAAATTTGGATGCATTTCAACGAAGACCGAATTAGCTTGTTGAAATATTAATTTCTTTTTAAATTTTAAAAAACTTTTTGTTTGTATTACTTTTTACATTGCCACTCTCAAGTGTAATTTCAGTTTGGCCACAGAAAGTTTAAAATGATCAAATACACAAATATAAATACTTATTTAGATGTACGTTAATAATGCCGACCGCTCCTCGATATAGTATGCGATCGATTTGGTTAGAATAGTTATTGTATAGGTACGATCTTTTTTCTAAAATTGACATCTTCATTGATAGTTAAAATTACGAGATAGGTACTTATATATCACTTAACTAATACTATTTAACAGGCGCCCGGTGGCATTGCTCACCCAGATCCCTCTTTTCCCGTTCGTGTAGAAATTTCCAAAATTCCTTTCCTAGTCGATTTCTACATCGCTCAAGTTTGTAAAATTTTTACTTTCTTAGATTTGGTAATTAGGTAATCAGTGAGACAAGGAGTGGTACTTATTTCGCTTTTATTAATTAGGTATCCACCTCCCTAACTAGCTATAGTTGTTCTTAGTTGTCAACTAACTTCTTCAATCTGTTGAATGAAATTATGCTTGCAGGTTAGAACAAACCGAATTATCTCAAAATATATGGGTACCTAGGTATAAAGCTTAAACAGCTGTTAATACTGTTGATATGGATTTAGAATCTAGATTCCTGTCTGTTCGTAAGCTTAACGAATTGTAATCGCTAATTACGCCACGGAATTTGAAGTTCTGAAACCAAAATTTATGGCGGAATGCCAATTTCGTTACAATTAGATCCGATATTTTATGATGTTAAATCTGTTCGCCGTTGTAAACAGTTTTCGTCATCTTATGAACGTATGATACTAAACAAGAACAAATTAAATTTAAAAAAAATGAGTAGGTACCGAGATGGTTTAATAGCTACCTACTTGTCAAACTGTTTGATATTCAACAAACACTATTTTAAGAATCTCCCAAAATTGGGTAAGTAATATGAATAAAATGATGTTTGATATTTTGTAGAGAAAAACTTGGCATGGCGTAGGTACATATCAAATGCTTTTATTCAACATTGGAATGTGGAATCACTTAATGAAGGTGAATAATAAAATCTACTCTAATCTATTTTGCCTAGGAACTTTCAAAAAACCTAACGATATATTTTTTCTTATCTTTCAATATTTACCTAGATAAGTCCATGAAAACACAAACATTTTTAAAGGCTACCTACAGTAACCAACGTATGTTTTGAAGATATTCATTTATTAACTTTTTTAAATCCAATCGAATCTAAACTGACCCTGAAAACTGTTTATCATCGACTCCACCAGATCTAACAGCTCCCATAAAAGAAAACAAAAGCTTAGATGAAGGGAGTAATTCTTGGCAGCGGAACAAGGTCGTCCGCCTACAATATTACGCTAAACAATGAATTTTCACAACACCACGGGTTAGAGGCTTATTTTTTCGGGCTAATTTTCTATAGAAAGCGCCCAACGATAATGGTCCCGTTTTTTCCGTAGATTAGAGATTTCTTAGAGAATGTCTAAGTAGATAGGTACATATTATATCTTATAACTGACGCTTTTATGTTTCTAGTGTTAAGGCTGATTCATGTTACAACGGGACGGGCCCCGTCCGGGCCCGGGCGTGCCCCGTCCGAGGAACGGTCAAATATTTTTTGTAAGAAGCGCTGGCCCGGACGGGCCCCGTCCGCGCCAAATGTCGAGGTGTGTTGTAGGATGGTTCGCCCCGGACGGGGCACGCCCGGGCCCGGACGGGGCCCGTCCCGTTGTAACATGAATCAGCCTTTATACCCACCTAGTTATAGAGAATTTGTGATGCTCGTCCTCATTATCGAGTTACTGAGTCAGTCAGCAGTAGGTACCTCTCTTATAATCTACAAACATTACAACGCGAAAAATTGTGAAGATGGATGGATGGGTGTTTGTTACTCTTTTACTCAAAAACTACACCGATTTAAACAAAACATTATTTAAACATAGCCCCTATCACTCGGGAATAAATATTTGTATGTATCATTGATACATTTTTCTGAATCTGATCAGCAGTTTCAGAGCTTACCCCTACACACATACCTAAGGCTTACAGGCGAAAAGTACTCTTTCCATTAAGTATTTACTAGCATAATTACAATAAATAAATGATCAAAATGTATGGTAGGTACCTACCTATGCTTACTATAATTATGAATGGTAATTCGATATGAATGTAGGAGTTTTCTAATTTTAGACATGCGAGTGAGGAGTGACGGCGGGCAATTCAGAAACTAGGTAGGTAGTCAACTTATTTAGATGAGAAAAAAACTGGAGACCTACCTAGTCAGAAATTGATTGCGGTGAATGATGAGAACTATAAACACCACGCAAAATTTTAAGAGTTGATTGATAGTGAAATTATTTAATGATTCGTGTTTTAGCGCTCTCTTTACTTGCAAAATTTTATCTTACCACCGAGTAGGTACCTAAGTAGGTTTATATCTAACTCACATAAGTGTATCTTTAGATAGTTATTTACTTAAAAATAACCTCATAGAAACTTATTTTTCTATAAGTAGGTACTAAAAACAAACAAAAGCAATAAAAGTCAGTCTTTCGAAATTCCCTCGTTGAATATCACAGTGGTATTTATAAGAATCCTTCTAGAATATCGTTTGTAACTAGGCAGCTCCAGAGTCGGCGCGCGCGCATATATTTTGTCTAATTTTACCGCGCCCCGTGATTCATACGCCATTGATACACGCAATAAGGTCCAGGGCTGGAAATAGTTTTGATGTGGCATTTTATAAACAAACTGAATAACGTAATTTTCCCACATTCAGTTGAAGTGGGAGTATCAATCAAACAAGATAAACAACAGATTAAGGTAAGGTAAGGAGTTCAGCAGCACTAAATGACTGTTAAAATAATATTCAGGTGACCAAATCACAGGTCATCACTATAAGTTGACATTTATGGTAATGAGTTGACACTTATAATGATAAGTGTTGTATGATTTTTGGGCACTTAATTTTTGATTTGACGCAAGGAGTTAAGACTATTTTGTATAGTTTATCAAGGAACCATTAGTTTTGTCTTTTGCATCTGCTGTATGTCACAGCCATTTATTCAGACTAAGACTATAGAGCTTGAGAATTGGCTCGATTATAAATATTTGTAATCGCTATAAAGATTTCTATTAAAATCTAGGACCAACCATTATGTAAAAGACAGCGAAGCCAACTGTACATTTCTCTGAATAAAATTGCGACCTGTTTGACTGAGGAACCTTAAAAAGATCTAGGTAAGTAATCGCTTCATTCTCCGTGGATATCATAGGGCTTGCATAGAAGCTTGATACAAATGCACTTATTAAGTAGGTATTCTATGGGCAAAACGGTGTAAAGTGTCGCGATTACCCATGAGCAGAAGAATCGCGAGTGGTAGGTACCTACTACGGGTTTTAATTTACACTATAACAAATACTAATTGTATTAGTACATATTTAGACTTCATGTAAGGTAGGCAGGCATACTGAATTATGGGTAGGTACTTTGACTTGTAGTGTAAATTTAGAAATCAAAATATCCTAAATAAATAAGGGAAGATAAGAGCATATTATACCTACTCATAGCTATATAAGATATGTCTCTCTGTCTTGTAAAAGGTAAGGGCCGTATCTTTTGGGATATTCATCTGTTTATATAATTACCTACTCGCGTCTATTCATTTTCAGGTAAAGCTTTTAAGGTACCTACAATTTAAATGCTCAGGCACTAAGCGGCCGCTAAAACAATAATTTTGTACCCAAAACCATACGACGTACTCATCACCATAAGTGTCAACTTATTATAATCGGGCATCATAGGTACATACCAATAGCTGATATATATATTTTTTATTATTTTATTTTATTATTTTTTATTAATAAGCACACACAAAGTACTTAACGCTAAATACATTGTCCCACAAAACTGTGGGGATCGGCAGTCTCTCTTTATATATCACATTACAATTTCTTGATATTATATTGACAATGTTAGGTAGGTAGTGGTTTTTTAAAAGTATACCTACAGATTTTTTTTTATTGCTTTCTCGTGTAATAATTTCAGGAAGACTATTAAATAAGTAAGGGATTCTTTTTTGAAGAGTTCTATCACCATAATAATTATTCATTCTTGGAACGAATAATTTCCCTGAACCCAGGGAAATTATTATCACATTAAGTTGACACTTCTGATGATTAGCATTTGAATGTATGGTTTTTGGGAACTCTAGTGTTTTGACGGTCGCTTACAGTTAATACTTAGACTTAAAAGTTATTTCTTTTTAGGTTTCCGCATATCTAGTACTTTCCACTATTCAGAAATGTATATAGGTACTTACTTACTTATATTTCGTTTCTTGCATGTTTAATTCTATAATATTATTATCATGAAACAATACATTCATGACATTCTTAGTATTAACAATAATTTTGCGTTTTTCATTATTTTTAAATCTATTTAGGAACCTACTTACCTACCTACCGAAAAGGCAGCAGACCCAGCAGACCAATGTATAAGTAGGTACGTGGGTATAAGAAGCACTTCGGTAGGTAAGTAGGTATGTGGTGTTCGAAGTTCCTACTGACAATATTCAAATACTTAATTAAGATTTAATATATGACTGAAGTAGTTACGCATGTATGTAGGTAGGTACCTACGAGTATTATAAAGCCACATTCGTACGCTCAACGCTCACCAGATTTATCATGAAGTTGTAGTTCAGTTCATGACATGCTTGTTTCTAAATACCTACGCGAATGCGCTTTTCCTATAACTGCTGAAAGCTTTATACATAGGTCCATCGTGTGAGGTCCTGGTACATTAAAATCAATTGTGCTTCTTAAAAAGTAGCAAAGCAATAGCAAAAAAAAATTAAAACTGCTTCTCTTATGATAATTCTATTGTTATAAATACTTATTAGCAAAATAATTCTCGACAAACTTTTTTGGCCAAGAACTTTTCAAGAATTTTTTTAAGGAGCACAAACAAACACAAAAAGTTTATTTCATTTGGATGAAAGGCAGAATCTGGCATTGTGTACCAGGACTTTAAGAAACAAATTCCAATTTCAAACATTCCCTTAAAATTTCAGGCTGAACTAATCTACCGGCCGACTGCTCGGACCGTCACTCGACTCACCACGTACCCCGAAGCACCCCACCACGTTGTGCGCGTGCGCGTGCGCCCGTCCGTAATCCTGCGCGAGCTGGACCGCATCGCTTACCGTCGCCGGCCCCAACTCGCCATTTCTTCTGTTGATGACTTCTACCGCTCTGAATCTACTAAGGTTGGTGTTTAAGTTTTCTTTCTTGCAGATTATTTAACTGACTGATCTTGGGATTTTCCAATACGCGAAAGTGTAATCGTAGGTTCGTCAGAATTTAGAGGATTGCGGGTATGTGAAAACTAAATATTTTCTTAAACTTGAACACACACCAACAGGCCACAATCAACCCTACTTAAGGGTTGATTGTGGCCTGTTGATGTGGGCGAATTCATGTAATCTTACCAAGTTCACTCGGCAGCAACTTCGCTGCATACCTATTGGATAATAATATGCTGGGCTGTGAATGATGTGATGCGTTTTATACATGAATAAAGTAATCTCGCAGGTTCTGAATAGGTAGAGTTACATTTCTGATCAGTGATGACTCTAAACATAGCTCCAGCCAAGTAGGTACCTAATACCTACCTACCACAAGAGTACTAAGTTTAGTTTAGTCTATAGACAGTGGCAATAAAGTGCTTCAATAAAAATCTTTACTAAGTCTTACAAATTGTCTTAATCCAGTACCTAATTACGACGTAGATACCTGCTACGGAATTTACTGGACTGACCATGGAATACATTCGTGGTAACGATTGACAATAGAGCCACAATTTACTTATACTTAGGTAAGTAAAAGTAGGTATCTACACAAAATATAAAAACAACCTACCTTCAATGAATGTAACTCTAAAATGAAGCGCCAAAAGTTCAATGTTACGTTGCACTACAATACAGATATTCATCTCCTGGCAAGACGCAATAACTGCCATCGTAAAACTGAAAATTTCTTTGAATAAGTTTCTGTTTACCGATTTGCAAGAGATCTGATTACTGGTAGTGCGTCATACAGCAAATGGTTCAAGCTTTTATGATGAATCATTGGAATAAGTAGTTCATCAAACGAAGTGTGACGGCTAGCGTTCAGAGGAACATCAAAGAAAACTTTTTCTTGATAAATGTTCATCTCATAACATGCTGGTGTCAGGGTGCTTTCCGGTCTTTGGTTTAATACTCAAAGATCCCGCTACGCTATCATAACAGGCTCTTGGCATTGAAATAGAAAAAAATATTGAAGTTTATTAATCTCAAATCCCTTTTTAGTTTTCTATATCGATAATCGATCAAGAACAATTTTTTGTTCCATCTACGCAAAGCCGCAACCATTGAGCGTAGGAAACTGTTTTCAAATGTACCTACCTATATAAGTTCTAAGCTTTTGGATGTAGGTACCTGCACACCAACTATTAATCGTTTTGAATTTTCAAGGCAACGAAAAAACATAAGATCTACATAAAACCTGCAATTATGAGAAAAGTAGCCGTAGATAATCCGATAATCGGACCACCATTTGATTGATATCTGCTACATGTTGCTACTGTATTATTATATCTTCCAGGCGTTTGAAGATGAGACTCGTCGCATCCGCGCTGACACCAACTCCCTGATTCAGCGCGCTCGCTCTGTGGTGCCTCGGGCCAAGACTGTCGCTCCCTTAGACACTGTATTCTCGTAAGCACTTTCTGAAGATCTTTGAATTCTAAGCTTGTGTATTTAGCAACAAAACAATAATTTGCAGAAGTTTTTTGTCAATTATAAACAATATGATAAACTGGAACTGGAAAAGTACCTACACACATTCTCATATTTAGTTCAATATTAGCTTTAAATGAATTTAAAGATAGTTGGCAACGCAAAGCAAAAATAATAACATCATTTAATAATGCTCTCGCAAAATACTATCATATTTCAATGGCATCGTTTGTCTTTTATTTTGCGTGTCTAGACGGTGCTTGTCAAGTCTATTTGTTGTTTGGACAGTTATCCGGTAATCCTTATTGCTATCTAAACGAGTTTTGTCTGAGTCCCCAGCAGCAAGGCATTCTTAATCGTGCTCAATTTAACCGCCAGATTCAGTTGCTCGGAATCTCTACCCGTATCATTGGAGAGTCATGTAGACGAATATATCCGACCCTGTCTATCCACCTGCGCTAGGTCAAGTTTTTCTCGGGTAGATGTAACGAGACCAAAATAGCCGATTGATGTCTCGGTGATAGTTCGGCACTGACATTGAACGGCTATCACTATTTGGCAATGATGTCCAAATGCCCATGCAATTTGTAACCACCAAACAAAGAATTGTGGACTTCAGCTTATGTTTTCAAATGTGGGATTTCGGTGTATTGGGAATATTTTTCGCGTAGGAGTTAGTTTTCTCAGCCAAATTTTATCCACGCGAGTTTTGCATGACGTAGCGCCCCGAAGAGTTTAATTATAGTTGGTTAAATGCCAGCTAATGTTTGCTGTCTAGAGCTCCAATAAAATGTTTTATGGTTTATTTTCATATGGCCGGATACCCAATGTGTTATTTGCTGTAGGTAATAAAAGTGAAATCGCCTGATACAGGCTCGTGAAGAATGGCATTAGGCCTCTTCTCAGCTTTCACATTCATCATCGTCATCTTATTTCCGCTGATGGCTGAGTACCGATTTGTGGCCTTGACCAGGGATTTAGTTTAAAAGTTTTTAACGACAGCCGATGACATGTGGCTGTTACTGTAATTATCACTGTAGGTAAGTAGCTACTTAAAATAAGTAGGTAGGAACATCGAGGCCAATCCTTTACTAAAACATCGGTCTTAATGAGTTTCTGTAGACAAAAGAATGGTTTCTAGGTACACCTAACATCCTTGATCATCTATTCTATACTTAAGTACAGTCAAGAGCACGCTAAGCTTGACACTTTGGCCTTTGACCCGGCCCTGTATTCTATAGCGCGCAGTATAAATCAGAGCTCAGCTTAAACTGGTAGTGTAAAGCTTGACTTGCTCTTGACTGTACAAAACAGTATCTTGACTTAGACAGGTACTATCGACAAAAAATCTTTGAAAATGTTATTGCAAATTTCATTAGAAAATATTTACATGAGTTTTTTTATTAAGCTTAGAGCATTCAACAATTTATCTAAGGTCTCGGCACGAAAGTAGGTCTAGTCTAGTCTATGCGTAGCAATATGCCGTTTTCGAAATCCTTTCAGTCAACGTTCGTTAAATTTCCATGCGGGCGGAGGAAAACGAGAAGGGACAACCTGCTATAGTTTTTCATAAAGCCTCAAGTCGATGTGTCTTTTTTTTAGTGGAGTCCATATCTGATCCACAAAACATTTTTCTTTCAGCAGCTACTCTTACGGCGAGCCCCTTCCGTACCGCTTCAGCAATGACGCTTACTTGGCCAAGCTCATCCTCCCGTTGCGCAGCGTCGCCGATACCATCAAAGGCATGTCCTATTACAGCGAGCCCGCCAAGAGGTTCACCGGTAAGCCCCACACACGCCACATATTACACAACCAACACTTATGTTACAGAGTCGACAGTAACCTCCTTCCTCTAGTTTCTTTGTCCCGTCCGTGTGCGACCAACTAACCGTTAACAGGCGCGTGTCCCTTTAACCGAGGTGTTGTCGCCAGGACGCGGGCACCTCGCGTGCGTGCACTACTCCGGTAACAAAGGGTTCTCCAGCCGCCGGCCGCTCTACAAGGAGCTCAGCATCAGGGACGATGTCAACCTTCTCTCGTTTTACGCGAAGAACCGGCTCGCGGCCGCCGGGCTAGCCGTCGAGAAGGTCGCAGGTACCAACATTGACGCATCGCTAGCTAGCCACGCTCGCTTAATTTCTTTAAATGGAGAACATAAATGAATCGAGCGAGCTCTGACGGAGTCAGAGTGTAAATCGGGAGTATAAAGTCCGTGTCTAACACTGTGTGTGGTGTCTCTTGCAGCGGGCGGCGCGCCGGAACAGCCGACAGCGGCGCAGTGCGCGTAGCCCCCGCGACCCCGCGCGACGCGGCGCGTGCGTCGGTGCGGTCCCACCGCCGCCGGCGCAGGCGCCGCGTCCGCCCTTCGCTCTGTGATCTCGGTATAACGCTCGAACTAACCAGATCAAATTATTTTTTGATTTAAATTTTTTAAATATATTTTGTTACACATACTTTTACAACGACCCAACGAACGATTCACTATTTTTTAGTATTCTAGTCATTGATGTGATAGCGCTACTGCGCCGGAGCATCTTCGGTGACCGAGACGTCTCGATTTCACTTAACAAGAACTGATTTTAATAATAAATGATTTTTACTGAACTATAGTTGTTTTAATGTGCATGTTAGTTGACACTTGACCCTAACCCCTTCACGCTTCGAATATCCAGGCTTCGATTAATGCTTTGCTTACTGAACTAAAATTTAATTTAACAAACGATGATAACAATGCTACAATAAGTAAAGACAAATAAACTGACGTGATAATTTTTTTATTAAGTATTCGAACAAGTAAGATACTAATCGAAGACGTGTTGAACCAAGTAGCATGTAAGTAGGTACACACCAGCTCGGCTAGCAATGAAATGAAGCTTACATCTGCTTCACACCTGCACACAGATGCAATACGGCATACAAGTGGTCATATCTGCAATGGAACTTGCATATCATTGGCATCACGCATGAGGCGAGCAGCACAGAAAATTTCATGGATCAGGCTTTTAGCTTCGGACGCTAGGCTAACAAATTGATGAAGCGGTGTGCTGCTTAACTGTATTGTCCGAAAGCCAAGACCGCTGGTGAGTGAAATGAGCAGCTGCATATGGAAACATACTTTGATAAAGAAAAACAACTTAAATACCCAGGTACTATTTTTAAAAGTTAGGACTCAATTACAGCTAACAATAGTTAGAATTCTCAAGGATGGCATTTTAAAGAAATCAATTTTAAAAGTGTGTAATGGTGAAGCAATTTTCTTAACCTTTGAAACCTTTTAAATCCTGAAATTCATAATAGTCTTACAAATAGATAACAAAATGATAGAAGAATATAATAACAGCATCTAAATAGCATTAATTACAGTAAAATTTAAGATCCAAGGCTAGATGAAACCTTTCACCTGATATTCAGCTGCTCATATCCCCAACGGTCGTAACCACGGGACCTTCGTAACCTTGGCCCTGGTGCAGTGACACTGCTGCCGTGGAGGCCGAGCCGCAAGTTCCAGGCGCCGCAGCTTATGGAAGACCCCGGCGAAGAGCTCAAGGCGTCTAAGGCCGAGCGCGCAGCCAGATTCCAGGCTACCAACACCGCCCCTGCTACGCCTACTGTAGACCTCGCTGAGATCAAGAAGAAGAGGCAAGAGGAAATGCGAGCTGCCGAGGAGAAGTAAGTGTATTAGACGTTGGATTTGAGAGTAAGGAAATTATGAGAAGTCAACGATGTTTATTGTTACAGAGCTTTGAAGGAGGAAGCGAAACGGGAAGCGGAGCGTAAGGCTCAGGTAAGAAAATACGGGCTCATTTTCTATAGATGTTTTTATAGTAGGTTCGTGTGACAACTGTTTCGACCCCTGCCATCTTCGTTATTGAGAGATGGACATAAACTTGAGTTAGTGATTTTTTTATCATCATCAAGAAAGTCTATGCGCGCCACTAATGTCGACATATTTTGGGTCATTAATAGATTAATAATTTCAGGCTGAACGCGAGACAGCTGAAAGGAAGAAGGCAGAGGAAGAGGCACGAAAAGCTGAAGAATCAAAACGCAAAGCCGAAGAAGATGCCAGGAAAGCCGAAGAAGAGGCTCGTAAGGCCGAAGAGGCTCGCCTGGCTGAAGAGGCGAAAAATGCAGAAGAAGCCAAGAAGGCCGAAGAAGCTAAATTAGCTGAAGAAGCCCGTAAGGCCGAGGAAGCTAAGAAAGCTGAGGAAGCTAGGCTAGCAGAAGAAGCCCGTTTGGCTGAAGAAGCGAAAATTGCCGAAGAAGCCAGATTAGCAGAGGAGGCCAGGCTAGAGGAGGAAATGCAAGCCGAACAGAGAAGACAGGAAGAACTCGCACGGTTGGAGGAGCTCGAGAAACAGGCGCAAGAGGAACGCGAAGCAGAGCTTGCACGACAGGTTCGTATAAATATACACTTTTTGGTACGGGAATAGGACACATAGTTTTATGCAGCGTTAACTGGAGAGAATAACTAGATAGAAGACTTATTTGTGAGGATTGCGAGCAACGATAGTCACAGCACTCTTTGATCGAGGTAGAGGTATGCGTGTGCCAGTTATCACTTTCCCCTGAGGATTTAGAATAGACAAAATTCTCGAATCCAAAGACTTTTTGATTCGCAAATGATGATGATCCGCAGATTTAATCAGGTTTTCTTTGTTTAAATGAGAAGACCGAAGTGTAAACTGCTTTGAATTGCAGGCTGCTGAACTGGCCGAGATGGCGAGACAAGAATCGGAGTTAGCCGCCGCGCGTTTGGAGGAGATGTCCCGAAGCGAATCCGCTGCTGACGTCGTTGAACCAGAAGCCAGGTAAATTTTGGATTAGCCTTCAAATATTTTTTTTGTTTTCTAGAAGGGTTTCCTAATAAGAAGCCCTGTTATAAAAACTTTACCAGGAATTGTTAAGATGAAACAATATTAAGAAATGATGTATGATCTCCAGCGAAACCCCAGCGGAGGAAGCGGAACCTGAACCAGTAATTGAAGAGCCAGAGACGCCAGAAGCAACCGCGGAGCCAGAGGCCGCGCTCGATGCACCTACAGAAGTCAGCGAGGACGAACAAGCTGAACCCGACGTAACAGATGAAGAATAAAAATAACGTGTATTTAAGGGACATATTTTTCTAGTTACTATGCATTTTTATTTCGGTGTGGCTAGGAGCAAAGCTAATCGTCTTTCGTGTGGCACGAACTTAAAAGATCTTTCGATCTGTGGCAAGCATTTTCTCTTCTATGGTATCTATATTAGGGGATGTCCTCAACAAATATTTCAAATGCTATAAAATCAAAGGTTGAAACTTTTAAAGTAAGACACGAATGATGTAATAGCTATGAGGTGGTCTGTAATTAAAAATTACTGCTAAAATCACTTTCTTTTGCGTAATACAATTACGCGATATGGAAAGCGTAGGCAACATTTCTATGTATCTTCTTCGTTTATCTCATGTGAAACTCACAACCACCGTTTAACAAAAAGTTATAAACTAAAAAAGGTAAATGTTCTAGCATAAGTGTTTATTAATGTTATATTTTGTTAAATTTTAACAATAAAAGACAATAACATATTTTTCAATTTCATTTTACACTTACCTACTGCCGGGGTGTGTCATCCATTAGTCAGTTAGTCTCCTCCTTTATTCCCGCCACAATAAAGCGATATGGATAGCAGAATGACTCTTTTATTAGCACTCCCAGATACTAAATGTCTATTGTTTTCAGATAAATGATACCAAAATATCAAAATGTACTAAGAAGAAAAATTTTCAATATTAATAATTTTCAATATTCCTATTATAGTCCAGGCAATGAAGCGGATTTTTGTATGAAGACCCCAACATTAATTCCTCAGTCGATGAAACTTTGCAGGATTGTAGTATAGTATGAGACAATACTTGCATAAAAAAATCCAAAAAAAAAACCTAACCGAAGTAAGGTATTTTTAGTGAAATACTTATTTATTTGATATCTTTGTTGGAAAAAATGCTCAGTCAAAATTTTCTTCGCCAGCAATATTCATGTGTGTTAAGAAAGCTATATGCGAAATATCAAAAAAAAACTTCTGGTAGAAACAACAAAACTCAGACGTACATGCACCTTGCACGGGAAAATTGCTCAGTACATTTTTTTAACTGGAATGTCATTTAATAGTCGGTGTGAACTTACAATAGGAAAATCCAAGATAAAAACCGTCTCGCTACATAATTTTCAGAAAATATCAAATTATTAACTGAGAAAATTTTGACTGAGCATTTTTTCCAACAAAGATATCAAATAAATAAGTATTTCACTAAAAATACCTTACTTCGGTTAGGTTTTTTTTTTTGGATTTTTTTATGCAAGTATTGTCTCATCCTATACTACAATCCTGCAAAGTTTCATCGACTGAGGAATTAATGTTGGGGTCCACTACCTTTATTGCCTAGACTATTAATTTATCTGGCAAGGTTGTGTAACTACTTCAAAAATTTTTTTTTAAGATACCTAATCAATTTCTCTTTTGTCAACTAAATCAATACATGGGTGCTTGTAACTAAATACTTAAAGTGGAATTTAAATCATCAATTGTTTCTGTCGGTCCTGCGATAAGCTGCTCTCTACGCACAATGACCAATACGCAAAATGACAACTTCCACCACCTGTCCTGATAAGGGGTCAATAGAAGGGACTAAACAAAGGTTGGGCAGGCATCCAATCATCAGTGTCTCTGGAGGTCAGGGGTTCAATCAATGTAAATAGATATTCTATGGTGTCCCAACACAATCTATTAGTTAGATGGAATAACATTTAAAAGAACAAAAATAGATAAAAATCGCCAGTTATAGTGATAGTTATAGCTGGGGATAGAGAAGTATAAAGAAATTGGATATGCTAAAAAAAATTGGGGGTAACTTTTTTTTTAATAATTTGCTTAAGTGTCAGACACTTATTTCAATATTTTTTTGATTACTATAGGCCTGGTATAATTTTTAAAAGATTTATGGTCAACTCTTGTATTAACTTACTAACTCTTTTCATACTACATTTAAGTAATTTAACTTTGACTGGTTGTATTCTTATTCTATTAAACTAAATGTTAACATACAATTATTGGCATGTCAAACTTAAATATAAAAAAAATCATCGAGCGCGTCTTCTCGAGGCGGCATAGTACCCAGCAAGCAGGCGGCATTACCACGCTGGATAGCAAGACTTAATCTTTGGGCCAAAAAGCCGCCCGCCCTGTGGTCACCAGAAGCCTCGACGAGACGCGCTGACAAGTCCTTAACTAGCCGCTTGGCCTCAGGACCCCAGGGTCCCATCGCGTCGTCTCAAACCCGACTGGTGCGAATAAGTATCCTCCCTGTAGGTTCTGATACTTGTTTAATTTAAGAGTCTCGGCCCGCGCAGCGGCTGCCCCCGCACACACAGCAGTCTCCCTAACATGTGACGGTGCCAGTGTGTCCACGCAGGTCACATCCCACGCAAGGAACCTTCCCTCCACGCCACGTGAGAAGCTCCGTCAGGCCTCTTGCCATCGGAGCGAACGATTCCGTGTGGTTCCAACGTAGCCGGAATGTTCGCCGAGGCAAGAGCCCGCCGGAGAATATCGTTCAACGCAGCGTGGCGCGGGATGCGACCCGCACTTCTCCTGCAAGACAGCCCATGGTGACCCAATTCACCCACGCTCGCTTCCCCACACCTACATAGGTGCGGCTGGACAATTTTAGTGCCAAGCCTTAACCCAACAATGAGGGAAAGACTGGAATTGTCCAATAAGGTACCGATTGCCGGCGATGGCAGGGCATTAAGCCAGTGTCCGGATTCTTCCTCAAAGACTGCCAACAGCCGGGCTCGATTGGAGGGGTCAGTGCTGGTGTTGAGCAAATTGCACTGGACTTTCCGGCAAAGAGGTTCATCCAACCCTTTTTGGGAGGACAAGACGATGGGAATTGTTTGATCGGGACATAAGCGGCACCAGTCGTCTCGTGCCTCTGGTAGGTATTTGACCTCTGCAGATCCCAGGGCTGAAGACAAGATCCTGCCGAAGAGGTCCCGGCAGCCGTAAGCAGAAGAAAGAAAAGCCGGTAAGGCCACTTCTGCAACCTTCCTGATGCCTATACCCCCGAACCGCACAGGTAAAGAGGCCTGAGCCCATGCCTTATCGGTAAAGTGGACGTTCAGCACTTTAGAAAGTGTATCCGAGATAAAAGATTTTGTGTTTGGTATGTCATTTTGCAGTTGACAATCCCGCCAGCATGTAAATGCAAAAGATCAGTTGTCAACATTTCTTAATATTTTTATGAAACTAACTTTCATGTGGCAAGATGACGTCATTACAATACATTGTAATTTTTGAATAAAATCTTTGAGCAATCCTTTACTTTTTAATAATAATAATATGATCTCACGCCTTTTATACCCGAGGGGGTAGGCAGAGGTATTCCATTACTGGATATACCCACATTTCACGAGATACATTGGACCCCTAAACGTGATAGGTGGTGAGTCCATCGCCGGACCTGGTCTGTTTACACATGTTTACTTTTTAAATATATGAAAATAAAGCTTCTAATTGAAAAATCTCGAAATGGTTTTTGAAATTAATGACTCTACAAAAAAAAATTCTTTGCTAATTGGGGAACAACTTAACCTTGTAATGGGACAGTACGCAGTGAGTATAATGAACAATAAATAATTATATTTAATAATATTACTGATGGGTTGTATTCTTTTTCCCACAGTTTTATTTTTACTGTCTCTGTATTGTGTATCTAATAGACTTGAAGGCTGAACTGTACGACATGTGACGTGGAATTTCTGCTTCATATTTTTTTTGTAGATAGAGGTATATAAGAGGGTTTATTTACCAAAATTTCAAAGCGAGGAAATCAATAGTTTTCGAGATATAATTTTTTGAAATTATGATTCAAATTTGCACATACAGTCATCATAGTCTATGGTAATTTAGACAAAATGGTGGTTTTGTTGCGAAACTAAGCGCGTCGTGAATAGTGTAATGTTTATTTTTTTTATGACCACCCAAATCAAACCCGCCCCAGAAACTAGTGGAATGTTTAGGTTAAGGTTATTTATTTTTATGACCACCCAAATCAAACCCGCCCCAGAAACTAGTGGAATGTTTAGGTTAATGTTTTTTTTTTTTATGCCCACCCAAATCAAACCCGCCCCAGAAACTAGTGGAATGTTTAGGTTAAGGTTATTTTTTTTTATGACCACCCAAATCAAACCCACCCCAGAAACTAAACTTAAAACTATGCGTTTCCTCACTTGGGGGTGGTGGGGGGGGGGGGGGTGGGGGGTGGGTCCCCACACCCCCCCTCAATCCCCCCCACCCCTTAATTCCACGTCACATGTTGTACAGTTCTTCCGACTTGAACCACTGCATTCTTGATAAGTATCTTGAAAAAAGAAAAAAAAAGTGAAAATGTAAGTACTAATACTTAAAAAGACATAGATGTTTGTTAATATAATGGTATCTTTATTTCATAATATAATGAATTTATTGATCGATGGATGTGAATGAGGCGCGAGAGGTGTATCAGGATCGTTGCAGGTGGCAGTTTACTGTCTCTGCCTACCCCTTCGAGAAAAAAGCGTGAGCATAATATGTATGTATGTATAATGAATTTACAACACAAGAATAAATACAGTTTTTTATGTTTTATGTAAATATTTCAATTAAACATTTATTTATTTATATCGACATTTGTACTAACTGATCTGTTGTTCGGTCATGATTGCTGGCTACTTGTTCCTTCGTCAGTTCATTATCACGTGTTTTCGCGGCAACTTTAACTTCGGTCTTCTGTGTTTTGGAAGGTTTAGGATTTTTATTTATTTCTACAAATTCTTTATCAATGTCTTGTACTTTCTGTTTTATCTGAAAGAAGATCAGTTAAAATTTTATCTTCTGGGCAATTACAACTTATAATGAGACGTACATGGCAAAACTCGAGTAAAATGTATGACAGACATGATGTGGCTTACATTTTTCAATCCCAAATTAACAGCTTTAGCTTTAGTTTTCTTCAAACTTTTGGCACCAGCTACTTTGAACACATTTGCTTTATTGCCTTTTTTATTGTTTTTACCCATTTTGATGTAGCCTTACTTGATTTGTGAGAAAATACGCAGTTTGATAAACACAAACACGTGCACGACAACAAAGTCGTAAATCGAATCACAGAATCGAATAGTTATGCAATTTTTTTTTTTTTTAGTTTGTCCCTTTCGGGGAAAGGCAAAGGGATCTAGCCCATACAGCCTAGTCTGTTGTAAATTTTCTCTGATCCGAATGTGGTAAGGCTAAAAAGCCAAGTCTTATGTTTTTAAGTTCAGTGTAAAGAACCTAATCTGTTGTAAATTTTCTCTGATCCGAATGTTGTAAGGCTAAAAAGCCAAGTCTTATGTTTTCAAGTTCAGTGTAAAGAGCCTAATCTGTTGTAAATTTTCTCTGATCCGAATGTGGTAAGGCTAAAAAGCCAAGTCTTATGTTTTCAAGTTCAGTGTAAGGAGCCTAATCTGTTGTAAATTTTCTCTGATCCGAATGTTGTAAGGCTAAAAAGCCAAGTCTTATGTTTTCAAGTTCAGTGTAAAGAGCCTAATCTGTTGTAAATTTTCTCTGATCCGAATGTGGTAAGGCTAAAAAGCCAAGTCTTATGTTTTCAAGTTCAGTGTAAAGAGCCTAATCTGTTGTAAATTTTCTCTGATCCGAATGTGGTAAGGCTAAGAAGCCAAGTCTTATGTTTTCAAGTTCAGTGTAAAGAGCCTAATCTGTTGTAAATTTTCTCTGATCCGAATGTTGTAAGGCTAAAAAGCCAAGTCTTATGTTTTCAAGTTCAGGGTCAAAGTTTTAATCTTACATAAATGGCTCTGCTTCAGAGACCATGCACAAAAATTCAGTGTCTTTAACACTTTCTACATCGCTCCCTTGTTTATCAACAGTGAAATGATAGCACTTTTACTGAAGACTTCATTGTGACTTCTTGGGGCAATCCAAAAATATCCATCCCACGCATTTCATCGGATTTCCCATTCACTGCACACCTTCACGGACACTTGCCACATAATAAACTATCACTATTATGAGTCAAACCCCGAAATACACGGCAAAATGAAAATTATACAAAAAACATGACGTCCCTCTTCGGATTCCCGCCAAAAAATCCATCGATATGCAAATTGTAAATGTCACTGTCTTTGTCAATTTTTTTTGGCCAATGCTTAGGATCAAAAATCACATACTACCTCGTCTTATGCAAAGTGTTTACTAAATATTAAATGTTCGTTAACTGGCTCTGATTAGTCCATGCACAAATATACAGTTTCTTCAACATTGTCTAAAGCTCTATTTTGGTTATCGACATCAAAAGATAGGAACTTTTATTGAAGACAATACAAAAATGACCATCAAACGCTTTTTATCGAATCTCCCATTCACTGCACACTTTCGCGGACACGCATATTTTGAATCAAAACCTGAAAGATATAGCAAAATAACAATTTTATGAAAAAAGTAAGAGGACTTTAAAAAAATTAATACGATGACGGCCCTCTTCGGATTCCCCCCAAAAAAAATCCTTAGGGCTCCCGCCCACAGGCGCGTTATTACCGCTCGATAATATCGCGATTGTTTTTGTTGCCAACTTAGTGGAATTTCCACTAAAACTGGTGGTTTTGACCCCCTTTAATTTCCTTTGTGGAACACCCCCCGATTCTCGTATGATGATTTTAAATAGGCCATCTGGTAGAGGAAACCAAAAGCGGTTATTATTTTTCCCACGAAAAATTATTTAAATGGAGACAAAAATTATGGATGACATCTAGAAGAGAATTCACACTTATAAATAACTGAATGTTGTTAATAAAAAAACGTTTAGTGGAAAATTTAGCGACTATGAGAGTAAGGTCGTTTTTCGTTAGTGGTTTTCTGGTGGTTTTAGATGTTGAATCTGGTGGAAAGTTAATTTAACTGTTGGCAGCACTGTTCGCGATATTATCGAGCGGTAATAACGCGCCTGTGGGGTGGAGCCTTATATGATTTGATTTTTTTTGTTCGAATATGCACATGGCGATGAGCCACATGGTATTGTACCTAAAACAAAACCATTAATTTATACCGGAGTTAAAATTCCACAAAAGTTTTATAACATACTCAGTTTATACAAAAATGATGCGAATTTTATAGCACTATTTTAAGTTTGTGGATATACAAGAGCATATATCAATGTATCCGACCGAGCTGTTAAATTAATTGATATTGATACAAAATTCTTCTGATAACACCGATAAATTGTTATCTTATCGTCATTTCACGATTTGATAACAAAAACAAGCTGTGAAATTTTTGTAGAAGTAAACAAACGCCGTCAAAATTTATTTCTACTCCAAATACAACGGAAATATCTCCACCATGGCCAAGGTATGGACTAGAATCGACGCCCGTGTGCAGATCAATCTTATCTTTTTATTAATCATGATTTGCATACTCGATAAACCTGGTTATTTACATAAACCAGTTATTTATCTAGTTGTACTTCAGTTACTGGTTCTCTCGGGGCGGTACATCGCACGCAGTACCTACGCTTATTTAAAAACTCACTAAAAGTTTTTTTGTGCCAGTAATGTCTGAAAAAGAAATTATTATTGAAAAGGTAAATGTTATTTTGCTTTTTTAGCCTGTAACCCTGTAAGATATTTTACAAAGGCCATTATACAATTTTAAAAAAGTACATAAATTATTATTCTTTGAAGGTACATGTATCCAAAGAGTATTTATATCTCAGTGTATAGTAATGATAGTATTTTAAATTCCTTTTTTTTGTTCCCAGCCAGTACTATACTCGTACTGGCGAAGCTCCTGTTCATGGCGCGTGAGAATCGCACTCAACCTCAAGGAGATCCCATATGATATCAAAGCAGTGAGCCTCATCAAAGGAGGCGGGGAGCAGCACTGCAATGAGTATCGGGAAGTCAATCCAATGGAGCAGGTGCCTTCTTTATGTATAGGTAAAGATTCTATTTAAGCTTATTATAATTCTCGTATAGGTACATCCTATCAGGCAGCAGCCTACCACAGGTGATCTGTTACAATAGATAATCCTATTGTTTCTCGATTAAGCGGCTTGACTGGATGATTACAAGTCTTCTCATTGAGTGGGTTGGCTCACCCACTTGTCACCAGTGCATTTTTCGAATGTCAGCCCTAGAGGTAACTAGAGATCCCAAAACAGTGGCCTTATTTTTATGTAATACATAATTGTCATCAACTTTATTTGATATTTGGTATGCGATCAGGGGGCCAATTCTACTAAATGACAACGGTTATAGTTGGATGACAATGTCATGTCGATGGCGTTATTTGCTCTGAAAGGTGCCAAAATAACACCACTGTCTGACCATTGATATGTCATTGTCATCCAACTATAACCGTTGACATTTAGTGGAATTGGCCCCCTGTGCTTGCTCTTCTTTCACTGACTGTATTCACAGATTCAGAGAAGCAAAACAAGTATGTAAGGATCGTAGCAATTGGAAAGAAGTGGTCTCTGCCTACCCCTACGGGAAAGAGGCGTGATTATATGTATGTATGTATATATTCACAGATGTGTGGAAGAAGCAATGTATGTCAAAATGAAGACGATTGTGATTACAATCATAAATAGACAATTAGGCCCCAAGACAGGTATTAAAGTGTCTTTAAGATATAAATAATAATTATAAAAAAAAACTGGTTAGGTGAGTAATAAGTTACTCTATGGTGAGTATTCTTCCATCCTTCTTGTAAAAGAATAGAACAGAGAGATGTGTGGAAATACAAAATAATAATTTTAAAATATACTTAAATGTCAATAAGACTAACTATTCACCCAGACATGCAGCCAGTTGTCTGAGTACTGTTTGCCTTGAGAGGTTTTTTTATATTGATATTGTACATTAGCGGTTCTGCTCGGTTTCACCAGCGTTTCCCTCGGTTTTTGAGGGAAAGCGGAAATAAAATATAGTCTATGTTACTTATGGATCTTCTAGCTTTCCATTGGTGAAATAATTTTAAAATCGGTCCAGTAGATTTTGAATTTATCTGTAACTAACATTCAAAAATACAAATCTTTCCTCTTTATAAATTATTTTAAATAAAAGAAATATCATACATCTGCCTATCCCTTTTTTTATTTTACAAATATTAAATGCGGAGTATTTTGTTAAGAAACATTAGATTTGTTAAATTTGATGTTGTCTCGACTCAAGTGTGTAGAATGACAATGATGAATGATAAATCTCAGAAAAGTTTTATCCAAGTTTATCTTTTGTTTATCAATTGTTTAGTACAGGCTTTGCCTAATTTGGGACTACAATAACTCAAAAATCATTTATTTTCTGTATGAACAAATAATTACACTTAGAAATCTGAAGACCATCATGTAATAATTATGTTGTGTATATGTATATGATGTGTAATAACGCAAATATAATATTATCATTAAACTTGTATTCCAGATGGGCACACGTTCGTAGAGTCTCTGAGCATATTGCACTACTTAGAGGAGACTAGACCACAGCGACCCCTCATGCCACAGGACTGCTACAAACGGGCGAAAGTGCGGGAGATTTGCGAGGTGAGATGGTAAAATGGCTTCCATATGCGGTCTGGGGGTCTAAAAAGGCCGTTTCGGGTGAATCATAATAGGATTCTATTTCGATTCATATTCGAAATTTTCACCAAATACGAATCTGCTAATGAATTGAATTGTCAGTGAATCACTAAAATAACGGACCATTTTACGAAATTTAGAGGAATTCCTTAGGATTTGCTGGGAATTCAGAAAAGGAGAATTGCTCAGAGGAATTGCTCAAAGTGGCCATTTTACTGTACCTGGTACTTACGCGAAATTTACCTATATCACAGAGAGATAGATTTCAGAAAAAGCTGATTAATTCCAATAGCTTGTGTACAACAGTAACTAAGTGTTTTTCAAAGATAAAAATTCTATCCAAATCCTATCAAGATCGGTATAGCCATCAAAAGGTAACACCATACAAAGTTTCATTCCCATTCCAACAGTATTGGTGAAGCTAGGGATATAGCTCGGAATATTAGGTACAGTAAAAGGTATGAAACTGATATCTATTAAAAAAAACACTAAATAACATAATTTTTTAATAAAGTGATGCAGACATTTTTAAATAGAAAAAAAAAACAACATTTTGTTGATTATGAAGACTGGTTTAGTGAAGTTTTAATTTAAGTTGTGTATTTGCGGAAATAAGTATTTTTTTTCTAAATTGTCATTAGTTTTGCTCCATTGTGCCTTATAATATCCTGAGAGACGGTGTGGCCACCGTTACCGTTACCTTAATATTACAATAAAATGCATCCACTCCAGGTGATCTCATCCGGCATCCAACCGCTGCAAAACCTCATAGTGCTGATCTATGTGGGCGAGGAGAAGAAGAAGGAGTGGTCCCAGCACTGGATCACGCGAGGGTTCAGGGCTGTGGAGAAGCTGCTGTCTGCTTCAGCTGGGAAATACTGCGTTGGGGATGAGATCACACTGGCTGACTGCTGCCTGGTGCCACAAGTGTTCAATGCCAGAAGGTGAGCTAGGATTATAGCACATATACTCACATCAACTCTATAGCGGGTTGCCACACCTACCTTGCTCAAGCTTGTACCAAAGCTGATACCCATGTGCCCCGGGATGCTGACTACTTAGCGTCGCATTGTAGTAGGGGATTGCGGGAAGTAAGGGCTTCAATCCCACTGCAGATTGGGACATGGTATTAACTAGTGGCCACCTAAGAGTCAGAATTTTACAAGCCACTTGAGGGTATGGTTGCCATCTCTAAAATTTGGCAACCAGGACCAGACGCGTTAAAACTCTGGATTATAGAGCCCAGAACCCGGACATGTCAACAGGTTTTTTTAAACTGTAATAAAAACAGTTGATAATGACATATAGTCGTACAACGCGTAACAGAAAAAGCGTAATTCCTCATACACCCCTATTAGTATATTAATATAAAAAAAATATGATATAATCGAACTTTAGTTGTGTCTAATCAATGTTGTGTCTTAAATATCGATTAATAATAGCACGATTTCCATAGAAAGCACTAAATTCAGCTCCGCTAACTCATTTTTGGGAAAAATTTAACACATATTAAAAATAGCTGAAATGGAATAAGTAGTCGCTACTGAACAAACTAATTTCAGGAATTGCGCTTGTTCTGTTACATGTTGTATAACCTTTTTACTTATTTTCAGACCTTATATTTTTTAAGAGATTACAGGTATATTTTCGTTGAATAAGTATAGCGATTCGGTTCGTCGGTTGATAGCGCTGCGTGCGGGCACAGTGCGTGTGTCGCGGGTGACCCAAGAGTATTTTACAACAAATAAAGCCTGGCCCGAACTCCCCGCCGGATGTCTTCTAAACAAGGACAAATCCGGGGAAACCCGAACGAACCCTATCTGAGGGTATCTGACATATATCTGGCAACCCTATCTGAGGGTATCTGACATGGCTTACTGACTTCCATTGTGCGTAAACTCAACGAAAACCTTCTAAGTTTAAATAAATGTTATTTTGTTCCAAACTCAAAGCATATTCTTATCTAATATTTTTTTCAGATTCCACGTGGACCTGCGGCCGTTCCCAATCATCCTGCGAATCGACCGCGAGTTGGAGCACCACCCCGCGTTCCGTGCCGCACATCCCTCTTCACAGCCCGACTGCCCGCCAGAGGTGGCCAAGTGAGGCTCGCCGACAGTGGGGACCCACCTTCAATTTCGGTCACACAAGGGATCTACCCACTACACCGTATCAAACGATGACCGTGCTATGAACTTATCAGGACCGGAAAGCAACACATTACGGTCTACTCCCACAAGAGCGGACAAAATATTCTCGCTGAAAATTATTGACGCGTGCATGGCACGCGACTGTACTGGTCGGTGACGGGTCGGTCTAGTGGACGTGGTATCATACTTTTCAATACAAAGTAAATTTTTTTCTTGACAAGTTCCTATTACGGTCCTGATATGTTCATAGCACGGTAAGAGTATGATACGGTGTAGTGTGTAGACATCGCGGATACACTTGTTTAAAAAAGTGTTTATAATAATCGCTTGAGAAATAGATTGAGGGCTCTTATATACCACATCAGAGCTCACAATTTATTGGGATAGTGCTAGATTATTACCCCTATTATTGTCACGGTTTATAGAGCATTTTGCATTGATAATGTGTAGCAAGAAAGATGGATATGGGAAGTTTTTTTAAATTTATAAATAACTTCGCCATCAACATAATCACTTTTGTTATAAACTTATTATTTATTTATGTACATAGACAGTTATCTAATCAATAAAATCATACAAGTGTTCAAAGTATTGAAGCTGCTGTCTCTTCCATTGGTTAGTTATTTGAAAATTTTATTTCGTTGATATTTCACGATTCTAAAATAAATTGTTTCTTTATATTTCTTTTAATTTAATTTCGAAGTTTCATAATAAATGTGTGCCCAACTTTTGAACTTTTTATGAAATGTTTCATTGTAGGATTTTTGCATTTTTATACAATCTATTGAGTTATTTCCTAGATGAATAAGTCTAATGCTAACGAATATCTAATTTTAAGCAGGTTTTACAAGGTTTTTGGGTAACATAGTGTTTGTGTATGAATAAAGTGTATGTATAATATTGTTGTGCCATTCCACATAATTTTAGGATCTATTCAGATATTTGATGTAACTGTATATTTTGTTTGTATTTATGTAAGTATTCTAGAATTTCATAGTACAAACAAAATTTTGTTTTATGTTTATTCCAAATAAAGTTTCGTTTATATTTGGCTGTTTGTGTTATCCTGTAACCTAAACTTCGCAACATGTTTGCAATATCCAGCTTTGCCAAAACATAAATACAAAATTCAGTCATCAGAGTATAAGGTATTATATTATGTGCCGGTAATTGGTATTTCATGTCCCAAGGTAAATTTTTTTAGAAATACAATACAGATTACAAAATTATTGTCTGTCTACATTATAAATATATGTGTTTGGTGCCTATGACTCTTACCACATGTGTAAATTTACTCATGTGCTCCCACCCCCGATTTACGAAAGGCAAATCAAAGCAAGACTGATAAATCTCGTGTTAGCTGTTCCGATTACTTAAATAAAATCTGCGATTTTCAACAATCAGAAGAGTAAACATAAGATTTCTTAGATACAGCAGCTAATTTTAGTTTGATTTGCCTGAGATTCATCATCAATTCCTGGAACGCGATTTTTTTTTTTTTTTTTTTTTTTTTTTAGGTTTATCTGCAATCAGTAATCTACTATAAGCAGGTTTGTTAGAAGATGTGGTTGGAGTCAGGTCGAGTGTGTCTTCCAATGAGGACATCTACTCAGGAGCCAACTGTGTCAGTTTTTTGGGTGCATTTGGAATATGTGTTTCCGTTTCAGACGCTTAGCACAGCTCTGTCGGGAGAGTTCAGTCGCAAGTGCATTCGGGTGCTTTTCCAGTCGTTTCTGGTATTTGTTGGTGAAGGCTTGAATTTCCTCTTTTACAGTATCCATTTGTAGGTGCCTATGGATCTCGTTGTTGGTAACTAGCCATGGTGCTTGAGATATTGTTCTGAGAATAATATTCTGCATTCGTTGCAGTATCATGATATTGGAATCACTGGCGCTACCCCACAGTTGGATCCCATATGTCCATACTGGCTTGAGTATTGCCTTGTAGATCAATAACTTATTATCTGTAGATAGCTTGCTGTTTCGTTTCATTAGCCAATATAGTTCTTTATATCTGATGTTGAGTTCCTCTCTTTTAGCTTTGATGTGATGCCTCCACGTCAGCCGCCGATCGAGGTGTAGGCCTAGATATTTGACAGTATCCTTGTGTGGCAGTGTCATGTCCTCCAGTTTTACTGGCGGGCAGTCTCCCCTTCTCAGGGTGAAGGTGATCTGTATGGATTTACTAGCGCTGGCTTTGATTTTCCATTTGTGAAGCCATTCCGTTACTTGGTCAAGTCCTTTTTGCAGGATATCTGTAGCCTTTTGAGGGTCTTTGTTGTTGACCAGTATGGCCAAGGAATACAGAGGAGCAGTATTCTTTATTTTCCAGTGTGTTTCTTATTTTATTGTACACTCGGTGAACCTGCTCCACTGTGGAGTGCTGCTCACGGAAGCCAAATTGGTGGTCAGGTATAACATTATTTCCGGCTAATAAGGGTAGTATCCTTCTGAGTAGGACCTTCTCAAAAACTTGAGAGAATTGGAAGTAGACTGATAGGCCTGTATGACGCGACCTCGTTGGCTGGTTTTCCAGGTTTACGTATCATTAGTATTTGTGACACTTTCCACAGTCTGGGAAAATATTGAACTCTTAAGTTTCCATTAAACAAGATGGTTAAGAACACTATTGCCTTTCTTGGCAGCTGTACTAGCACTTCCTTGGTTATGAGGTCAAATCCTAACGCTTTTTTGTTTTTTAGGTCTCGTATCATTCTGCATACCTCACGTGGTGTTACTGGTTTTGGTGGAAGCGATAATTGGAGATCGTGTTTTAAGATACACTCCGTTTCCTTTTCATTCTGTTGATGGTGAATATCATGTGGAGTGAATACTTTTGACAGGTGGGCAGCGAATGTATCAGCTTTTGCTTGCGGTGTTCTTGCCCAACTGTTGTCGATCTTTCTGATCGGAGGTTTTGCTTCCTGTGGTCTATTGTAGGACTTCGTGAACTTCCACAAGGAGTAGTTTGTTGCATTCGTTGCAGTAAGAGAGTCTAGTTTTGATTCCAATGCAGTGTTGCGCCAATTCTGGATCGTTGTCTTCAATTGCTCTGCAGCGGCGTTCAGGGCTTTCTTGTCGGTTCTGTGCCTAGTTAGTTGCCACACTCTTCGTAGTCTGCGTTTTTCCAATACTTTTTGCCTTATTTCCGCAGGGAAG
The DNA here is from genome assembly GCA_963855545.1 of Ethmia dodecea. Classification (NCBI taxonomy): domain Eukaryota; kingdom Metazoa; phylum Arthropoda; class Insecta; order Lepidoptera; family Depressariidae; genus Ethmia; species Ethmia dodecea. Next base: position 2,755,940 of record OY979457.1, read on the forward strand.
TTTGTTGCTACATTTTTTGTCTTTATGGCTGGTGTGTTAAGCCAGCAAGCTTCTTGGATAAGATTGGTGATATATTTCGTCGCCGTTTCTAGGTCGTCCGGTGTTTTTAGTGGGATTTTCAGGTCTATCTTTTGTTCTAGGAGTTCCCGGAAGGAGTGCCAATCTGTATGCTTATTGTACAGTCTTTCGGGCTCGTTATACTCAATAGGTAGAGTACTAATAGTCAATAATACCGGAGTATGGTCAGAGGCACTATCATAGCATGACGTGGCTTTAAAGTATTCTCGAGGCAATCCTTTGACTATGTAGAAATCCAGAAGGTCAGGTGTTTTGTTTGTGTCTGCAGGCCAGTAGGTGGGCTCTGAGGTGGATACCGTAGTATAATTATTGGTATCTAGGCATGTCTTGAGTTGTCTGCCTCTTGTAGTTGTTAATCTGGAGCCCCAGAAAGTGTGCTTAGAATTCCAGTCCCCACCAGCCAGGAAACGGTTTCCGAGTGTGCTGAAATATTGTGTGAACATTGTGTCTGTGATCTTATGCTTGGGTGGACAGTATACAGCTGACACAGTGAAGTTACCACAGTTCGTTTCAATGGCTATTGTAGTAGCCTGTATATGGCATGTTTGGAATGCGGGCAACAGGTGATGTTTAACAGTTTTTTTTACAATAATGGCTGTGCCAGCATGCGAGGTACCATCCGGGTGACCAGTTAGGTATGTTGTGTATCCTTGGATAATAATTTTAGTAGAAGAAGTGCAGTGGGATTCAGATATCAAGATGATGTCTAGGTTATGTTCCTTTATCAGGGTTTCTACTTCATGTGTATTCGGCGCTAGGCCGTTAATGTTCCAAGTTGCAACGTTGAGGGTGGTCATTTAGTGATTTTATCAAACAGTTTAGTCATGAGGCTCATCATAGCACTCATTTGTTGTAGGATGAGATTAAATTTTTCGGTCTGTTCAAGTAGTAGTCGTTCCAGTGTAGTCTGTGTTGTGTGCGATTCTTGTGGTGCTTTGACAGTTTCAGCATAAGTTCTTTCGTGGGGAACACGAGTGTTGTATCTTGGTTTTCGGTGTTCAGGGGTATTTTCATTTTGCGTTACTATAGGGGTGGTTTTTTTTGGTAACGGCAGTGGTTGTTTAGCGGTTCTCCTGGCTAATATTTCCTTGTATACCTCGCACCCTTTGTAGTTAGCTGGGTGGGGGCCCTGATAGAGTGCACATAGAGCAGGGGTATTTCTGTCAGTTTTTGGACATGAAGATGTCTTGTGTGATTGTGCACATTTCACGCAGCGGTATGGTCTCATGCAGTAGTTTTTTGAGTGGCCGTACTGCTGGCATCTTTGACATTGGACCACTGATCGTCTTTTTCTGGGATCTTCAATTACTACGACTTGGCGGTCAACAATTTTTATTTCCTTGGCAAACTTATTATTTGGGCCGGGTAGGATATTCACAAAAAAAGTTGATGTTGGTTTCTTATCCGGGCCATATTTGGCATTTATTATTTCACCTGTAACGGTGTTACCTGTTGCCTCGATGGCCTCTTCTATAGCAGAATGTGAAGTTGTTGGATGGAGGTTCCTGATGACTATTCTAAAATATCTTTCATCCTTTCTATTAAATGTGTGGCCTATAAGTCCATTCTCTCTCACCACTGTAATGAGTTTCTTGTAGATGTCCATTTCCATGCAATTTATTCTGAGCTGGTTTCTGTTTATAATTTTGTATGAGAATTGTACTCGACCAGCTACTGATTCCAAGAGTTGGGTTAGTTGGTCGATTTCCTGCACACCGTAGAGGATAATTGGTGGGGGTTTGGGGGTTTTTTTTACAGGTGGTGGAGCACCATCGTCTTCGGGTGAGTCTATGGGAAGTCTATCAAATCTATTAGACGTTCTGGTTCTTTCAGGGGAAGGAGTTTGGGATGTTTTCTTTCTTTTAGGATTCCTGGTAGTTGGAACACGCTGCCAAGAAGGTGGTGCGATGGTTTCTTGTCCGTTGTTTGTAGCTGTGTACTGATTTATGTTTGAATTTTTCTGTATTTCACTATCATTGATGTTTCCAGTTACAGGGACTGTACCCAATGGCGCACTTCTTGGTCTAGTAATAAATAGACTGGGGTGGAATGCCTGCTGCACCATTTTTTTGCCACCAGTAGCATTTACTTCTATAGAAGCCTGGTCGCTCGCTCCTATAGACTCTTCAACCGTGGTAGGATCAGTCCTATGATTTTTACCATGTAGCAAAACTGTGCCCCCCCCCAGAATACGATGGGGGCTTCTGCCTGATAAATCAGGGAGGGATTCTCCGGCGACGCCGGTACCCTCCTGGGGTAGATTCTTTTGCAATCTTGCTTCCATTGTTAAATCACTCCTCTTGCTCCAGACATTTTTAGGGTTATTTAGGCCCTAGGGCTCGCCGTAGCCTCATAGGTGAATGGTTATACCGCCATTTGCTCGGTCGCCATAGCCTCGTTCGTTCTCTAGCAGGGAGCACCACGGGAGCCATATTGGCCGCCGTCGCCAACGGGCGCGCGCAGGTGAGGTTGACAGTTGGGTCGGTTTAGATGTTGGTACCGCTCTCCCCTTACTCCCCTCCGGAACGCGATTTCAAATAATTTAATCATGAACGCATCCAAATAGCGACATCTGTTATTGACTTTTGAAATTATTGTGAAATATTAAATGTTGCCATAGTATTTACTTTCCCTGCAATATGAGATTAGAGACAGGTTTAACAAACAACGATATTATCTTTTATAATCTAAAAGTTATGTAGTTGATATTACCTACGTTTTAACAGAGTCATTAATTTTACGTATAATTTATTAATTTCATTCTTAAACAATTATTCGATATTTAAAACTAATTATTAAAAGCAACTTATTTCTTTACAAATTACTTGTACAAGCATCAAAAAGGAGAATTATCTATTGTCCTTGTCTACTTCGTGGACTTCATTATCATCATACATAACTCAATCGACGAACGGAATGCTTGCGACCGAATTCTTATGGAAATTCATTGACCAAATGTAGCAACACCGAGCAGCTGGCTGTCAAACGTATCGAACGCCTTGTTGTTGGTGCCTGTCTGTACCGAGCGTTGAAAGTTTATTGGGTTGTTGTGTTTTGCGTCGGTATCGGCTACATATACTTACTGTGCTCCCTAATAATGAATCTAGTGCTGTGTTTAGTGATAAAATAACGATGCAACCAACCGACCGTTAAGTGCAGTGATATAAATCGCAGTGTTTGGTGTCGCTAATATGACCGAGAAAAACAAATCGGAAAAGATGACTAATCCATCGAAACCCGTTCCTATGAAACTTTTTGCGGCCTGGGAAGTGGACAGGACGCCTTCCAACTGTATTCCCAGGTATGTTGTCGTACAGAAATATAGTAAAAAGTGTAAGTTTAAGTTAGGAGTTTGCTGTGAATCGATGCTCAGTTTCAGGACTGTTTATGAGTTGTACATGTCTTTATTGGTGGCATATTGTGTGGCCAGTGGCTATATTTACTGTTTTTTCGAGTTCGCGAGCTACTGTGGGCCGTTCGGAGTTTTAATTTGCGGATTATCGCAGTCGCCGGACAGTTGGTGTCTTATCAGACTGATGCTGCAATTGTTTTTAGTAAACTGGGCAAGCTAATGGATTCATTTGTGTTATCTCAGCTTATCTTTATTTATGAGCTAACATGAGCATATTTTATATATTTGCACATTTTTTTATTCATTGTTATAACTGTTTGACCTCAACCGTTTGCACCTAACCGTTATGCTTTGTTTGATTTATCTAAAGTAATACAAAACACCGTGTATTATAATGTACAATACATTGTGTTCATTATATTACTGTTATATCTGTGTACAATTACCTCATTTAGCTTCTTTATCATTAAACAGACACTATACCCAATGTTTGTATTTAAGCCACTTAATGATGAGCAATTATGATTAGACACCACTGTATTTATTTATGACATTTAATTGCAACAACCCTATTGTTTAATGTGTTTGGCAAGTCGTTAGTGTATTCATGTGTTAAGGTAAATAACACATTTAACTACTTAGAGATTACAAAAACAAATGCACCTAATTGGTTACATATAGAAATAATTTTATTTATACAAACAAAGTAAATTGTGACATATTATTAGGAGGAATTACAGGCTAATAATGACATTAGCCTTATATGAGTAAGAAGAAGTGAACATAGATATGACGGTTGATAGATATAATTGGTAAGAGAAGACATATTGGCAAATAATGGGAAAGGCAAGAAAATGATGATATGACAAGAATGTCTTTCATGCAAGCTTACTACAGATTAAAAACCTATTGGAAAAAGATTTAAATTTTGTCTATTAGTTTTTATATTGATTTAACCACAATTATTATATTTATTCTTCATTTGATATTCATCACTCCTTGGAAGCTCTCTTTCATTATTTAGGAAATCATCATTCCATTCCATCCATTATAAATATTTATCATTGTGTAACTGGCTTTGGGTTTAGTTGTCGTCCTAGAGAAGAACATTTATAAAATACAGAAGCACCAGAACAAGGATCTGTTTCTGCTTAGTCTTAATCCCATGTACTTTGGGTCTCTGCTAGAACACTATTGTGGCACCACCAGCATTAAATCCTGCTTGAGTCTTCTCTGGGAGTCTGCCTCTATAAATGGATGAGGCTTGTTAATATACAATTCTTGTCCATGTTAGTTTGGGTCTGTTGCGTCCTCGGCGCTGCTCACTCTCCTCCAGTATCAGAATGAATCCTACAGGATCAAATTGTAAGTGTGTAGCTGTACCTCTCTAACCGGACGAACAAGTGCTAAGCTTACGTGACGTGAAACGCGTAAAATGAAACCCTTATCCTTGGAGAGCAATGTCTGTTCGCAGAGGGAAGTGTTCCCGATACGGCAGAAGATTGGCACGTGGGAGCCGTGGGAGTCGCGTCAGGAAACGGGTGATTCACAAATTGTCAGTTTGATAACGAGTATTTTAATGCAAGGTCGCTCGCATTATTCTGCTGGATGGTTGTTTTAATTTACTGGGAAGAGGTTCATTTATGCTTTGATAGGGATATACGTGAGAACAATCACGTTTGATGTAGTTCGAAGATTGGTCATATGCAATCTGTGATAATTTTATGATGGCCTTCTCAATTGGATTCTAACCTCTTAAACGAAGAATTTCCATTAAATTCAATCCAGAGTATAACACAAAAAGCATAGACAAGACAGAATAAATAATGGCTGATCATTTCATCAACATCATCGGTGTTTAGATATCAGGACGCGTCTACAGAGGAAGTTTGATAGCTTTCGACTTCGTCAGAGTTCCGAGAAAAACGGATGTCACTTCTCAGTCCTCCAACTATGCAAAAAATCACGACGATATGTTGCTCCGTTGCTGCTTGAATAAACCAACAAACGCACTTAAGCATCACTACATAGTATAAAACAAAATTGCTTTCTCTGTCCCTATATCCCTATATGTCTATGTCCCTATGTATGCTTAAATCTTTAAAACTACGCAACGGATTTTGATGTGTTTTTTTAATATATAGAGTGATTCAAGGGGAAGGTTTTAGTATTAGCATTGCACCCGTGCGAAGCCGGGGCGGGTCGCTAGTTTTACTAATAAAATATGGATAGAATCACATTTGTTTGAGATCTGCCTACGCCTGTAATAAAGTGATAAATAAAACTGCCTTTTCATTTAAGAAATATATACGTAATAAAAATCATATTAAGCATCATTAAACGGGGTTTGTTTCACCGTAATTTGTTTGTAATGTAAAAGAGATCGCCCTTAACTATTACGGCAAAAGGTTTGAAATTTTCAAAGTTGTTTGATCTCGAGTTTTGTGTAGTTTTAAGGGTTTCATGTTCCGGTTTTTTTATTTAAATGTAAGAAACTGAGAGAAAGGGAGAGTCACTGACTTCAAGCTATTATCATATCATTGGTTTTCGTGACCTTTGTAGAAGCAGAGAATTCTGTCTTCTACAAAGGTCTCGAAAACCAATAAAAAAAGTCTACGCCATTATTTAAAACTCAAATATGTTGACATAGGACTTTGTCAATGGTTGCCACAAAGTACAAAAACCCTTGGATAACATAAGCCCTGGAAGACTGCCAGAAATCTTTAAAAACACAACACCCTTCCTAAATCCGCTCCCTTGGTTAATTTATCACGGTGCACCGGCGCGTGAGTCATGCAAGAAACACCGGTTATGCAAATGCAGTAAGACTGCTGCCGGGTGAAATTGGGTACTTGCTTGGTTGAGTAAAAGAAACATGGCGTGAGATGTAAGCTGGAAGCGGATTGGGTGAATAAAAAATCAATGTTAAATCAAAAAGTGTTTTATACTTAAGTATAGAGTATAGACAAGGCCATTTTTTGAGTCTTTACAGCTATCAGCGATTTAGAATGTGTTGAGAACTTGAGCCCGCTTAAAGGCGAAGAAGCGGCATGAGTAAATCCGTTACTAAAAAAACCGGCCAAGTGCGAGTCGGACTCGCGCACCGAGGGTTCCGTACAACCTTGCAAATTTATGGTTTTCGTAATTTTTCCTTTATCTATGCTATAAGACGTTGCTTCGTACCAAATTTCAAGATTCTGAGTTCACGGGAAGCACCCTGTAGGTTTTGATTCCCTTGCAAGTGTCGAAAATTTGCGGCATAAACGGCTGTATCTTTTGATTGCGTTGGCTTAGAAGTTTGATCTTTTCACAGCTTCAAGGGACAGTAGACCTGAGTAATTGATATAAATTTCAGCTTCATACCTCCACGCGTTCCTGAGAAAAAGGGTCTTGACAGACGGACGGACGGACGGACAGACGGACAACAAAGTGATCCTATAAGGGTTCCGTTTTTTCCTTTTGAGGTACGGAACCCTAAAAACATGTTCTAAAAAGATTTAAAACATTAGCCTCCTTTTAGTGCAATCGGGCAAATATGTAGCCTACGACACGCCCAATATGAAGACGAACGTAACGAAACGCGCACTTTAAAATTCATCAAACCGCTTAGGCTACAGGCTATGCCAACGAAATACGAATAGAGAGTAGATACCTTTGAGTATTAAACGAAACGGTAGACATCCAGACACCCATACTTAATGAAATCTTTTTACAAAAAAAAATACGGACCAAAACTTGAACTGAAAATCGTCGTCGACTTCAGAACATCCTCCTTTTTTCGTCGGTTAAAAAGGCTACGAATGATGTGAGAGTTGTAAGAAAAAATAGAAAGTGTCAGACTCTTTTGACAGTCGATTATTTAATCGATCGTCGGTTCTAATCAAATAGCAAAGATCGAAACGTTTTAAATGTCAAGAGACGGTGATTAATCATAATCACGCTAGAAATCTATCATGTAATCGCACTCGAACAGACGTTAGATAATTAAATTACATAATAGTTATTTAAAAGCGTATCAAACTGAACTTGTAATTTTTAAATTTAAATAAAAAAAAACTAGGTAAAAAATAAAAAAACCACGACACTACGGAAAAATAAGATGAAAAGTAGCGTCCGCTATATTCAAAATCCTGTATGGTCATATTTCGTTTTTTAAAATCGGTTTGCAATAGTTTAGGGTTGATGAGTTTTTGAGGGTTATCTATACATTATCATCGTCATCATCATCATCATCAGCCTACATTCGTCCACTGCTGGACTTAGGCCTCCCCTAATGAGCGCCATAGCGCCCTGTCTTCGGCTTGACGCATCCAGCATCTGCCTTGTGAAATAAACGTGCGCGAGCGAAGCCGCGGGTAAAAGCTAGTTACTAGTAACACAAACGCAACATCGCCCAGCCCTTGCAAATGCATTAGCTAACCTTGAACGGAGGTCGTAAGACGATAGCACCGCTGTGAGCTTATAACTCGATCCAAATTCCGGTAATTGAAGCTCGGAAGGGAGACCGCAAGGCCGACTTTGTCTCAGCTCCTTGGGTGACAGAACACGGCTGAGTTATTGTGGTCGATGACGCATGTGTAGATGCGGTGGTTACATGTGGGGTTGGTCTTTGTCATATGCAAAGGGGCCGGGGTGCTTGCTTGGTGCTTGCCATCGATACTGTTTCCGCATTTTAGACGCCGGTTTAAAATTTTTAAACCAATCTAATAGAGATACATACCACATAGAGGATATCTAAAGAAAAGTGTTATTGCAACTAAAGGGGAACAAAATAAGAGTTTTTAGCAGATGCATTGAAATTTGGCAGGACGCTATCTTACATCTTGAGGAAAGATAAATGCTACAATGCATGCCGGCAAAATACTCAGATTCCCCGGGCGCACGATAAAAAGTTCACACTGGCAACTGATAGTCTAAACTAAAATAAACATTCAAACATGAAAAAAAAAGGACTGATCGTAAACAAAACTGAAAATATTCAAAATAATTGCCTATGACATTTCGTAGATGACTAATCGAACAAAACCTCACCCTTGAAAACATTTTATGCTTTCGGTTTTTAGGAATATGTGGACAATATGAATTTTTTGTGAGGTCATTAATCCAGTGTCACAGTGAGAACTGAGACAATTCTAACGACATTATTTAAAATTGTCAATCCGGTAAGGAAAGGCTAATGGAATAGACTTTCATGCTGACATTCTCCCGAAAAAGTTGAAGTTGGTTAAAAAAATATTCATGGCTCAAAGTTAGACGAGATCCGCTGATTAGTAGGTACGAGCACGTGATGACGCATCGTCATGGTTCACGTGATATAGGGCGATGACTGTTGGTATTTGGATCACTGCTAACGTACGCGAGAGGTCGCCGAGTGTCGGGCGACCATTTTGTTGACATCCAATTTATTTGACGTTCAAGTCATATGAGATTCGTTAATATTAATGAAGTTCTAACGAAGCGGTGCATTTGCTGCTTAAACAAATAGTGGCCTTATTCAGCGACATGTCTGGCTAAGGTGCGACTACACAGCGTCTGAATTTGTATCATTTGGCAGTAAGTGAAGAATTCAAATTTAAAGTCTGTTTTTAAGTTCCGTGGACTTCTTTTTTTTTTGTTTCTATGTCTTTTTTTAGAGGAATAATATTGTAAACATTTTGAAACGCCAGACTTTAATTGAATGGCGTACGAATAAGAAGACACTCAACTCAGCGAAAAAGTAACAGCGGATGAAACGGCTAGTAGATACAGATGATGAATGATGATTAATTTTGTATTGCATTCTGTATTTAAACGATGCCGTAATACGCTATCCTTAGATATCACTATTTATTGCTACGCTCTCGGCACAAAAAATCTATACTTACCAATGTAATAAAATGGAAGTATATGTCTGAAAACTGGTATTTTAGCGATGATTTAAATGATCTTTTTTAGAATTTTTATCTGTTTGTCTGAAAATTTGTCTCGAATAGGCTCCGAAACGGTGCAACGGTACAATGAAGAATTTAAGGACTCTTACTTCAGAAGATAATTTTTCGATAAACCGATGCGAGGTGGGTAGCTAGTATTAAATATAAGGTAGTATTATTATGACAGGGAACCTATAACGCGATAATTTAGCACGTGTCGTAAATTGATAAATACGCGTTTATATTAAGACGCGCTACGGTAATCGTGTGGTCTCGCCTCAAGGTAGGTATTTGTGCAGCCATGACCTCAATGCGCAATGCAATTTTGGTTCGGTTGTTGTTGGTCTCTAATGCTTTGTCTATACTAATATTATAGAGACGAATGATTTGTATTTTTGTATCTTTGTTACGAATAAACTCAAAAACTACTGGACCGATTTTAAAAATTCTTCCACCAATGGAAAGCTAGAAGATCGCTGAGTAACTTTATATTTTATTCCCGTATTTTATACACAAAATATTTTATTTTTATTTTGTTGAAAAACAAAGTGTTTATTCATCTTTATTGTAAGTTTTATCTTAGCAGAAAATGAATGGCATGTTTTTATAGCCGTCTTCGTTCTGTTATTCTCCAAAGTTCTTCGCGACAAGTGCCCATAAAGGTAGCTATTACCAGTAATAAGAATATGTACTCAAATGCTAATCGGCAAACATACCAACGTTATGTAATTAGTACGTATGTGTCATAATTTAGCTTTATATGCGCTACGTCGGGCGTGAAGTGCTACCAACTTCATATTAGCACATCTATGAAAAATATTCCGTGACTTTGACATTGGGGGCTGAAGTGAGGAATTGGTATTGTTGTCCGCCATCTTGAATTATTTTAAACATCTGGCTTAGTTTTTGTTATTCAATACACAAGCGATCCTATTTTAATGATCAACTGAATACGTTGACCCGTTTAAGTTTATGTCTTCAATATGAAAATACGATTTAGCCTCTAAAGTTTATGGGATTGAATCTTCATAGTGGACGTACTTCTTCTGTTTATATAATAATACATATATCATTTTAGTATGCAACATTGAAGTTAGAACAACACTAACAACCAACAGCGTCGAGTCCTAAACCGCGCTATCATATTTTTTACAACAGTCTGTATCAATACAACTGTCCGACGTTAATTGTTGTAGCTCTTTCTTGGCATGAGCACCTCGACAAGCGAAAGATTTTTCAACCTATCAAGCCAATAAAATAAAACACAATTGATTTTTAATTGTTCCGGTGCCTATTGGAACCGCGCGGGGCTCGACGAATATTATAAAAAAAATCTAGTTACTGGTCCTGGAATTATTATAATTTCTTTGGAGTAACACAAATTGGTTCTGGTGGCATAAAAAAGAGGATTGCCATTAAGACGCATGAAAAATATAACTTTCAAGATATTCACTGAATTTTGATAAAAACAATCACATGTTAAAGGCATAACAAGCCTGGGAAAAGTAATGCTATCACAATACTAGACCAGATGTCGACCAGATGGTAAGTATCGCTTACAAACGAACTTTATTGAAAGGTTCATTGTTTTTAGCACTTTTGTTGTGGTGGTACAAAGATGTATTCTAGCGTATAACTTCGAGATATTGTCTCGATTCTTGCGAGTAACTTAGGAAAAGGAATAACACAGTTTGTTTTATCTACTCGTAACAGCTCACTGCTCTACAGGTATTTCTTCACAAATGAGGAAATATGGACTGTTATCTCAAAGCGAACCCTCCACTCGACGTAGACGAAGTCTGGTGCGGATAATTGACTGTTATAATTTTAAGATTTTGACGAAGCCTGTTGCGGATTATTACCTTAATACAATACTGTGTACTGTGTTTTAAATAAATCGATTGACTTATCAAATATCAACCCACCACCCATTCGGAGATAAGTGTTGTTAGGCTAGTGTCCACTTGTAGGGCTTAGCGATTAACAGTTTTATGTGGCATCCGAAACAAGGAGGAGGTTTGTACTATATTGTAAATTGCAATATGTATAAGCAATGATATCAAAAACAAAAGATAAAAATTAACATACAAAGGGCGAACTTTAAAATATTTGTATTAATTTTTCTTATGTTTATGTTTGCATAATCAGACGTGTGAGTGTTTTGTAACAAACATCCTCTGCGCATGTTGTTTTATACTTGAGTATGTAAGCAACTTAGACGATGTTGGTCTTTGCTAGAACGTTTTACCATCTGCCTAATCAATTCCGAGAAATAATTTTTATAAAATCTTGGAAACAAAAAGTTGACACTGGTTCATATATAAAACTTTTTTAGCAACAGACTACGTTTTATAACTTGCGTTGTAGTCTTTGCGTTGTATGACATAACGACTATCTAATGCGTCTGGCAAGAGACCTCAACATTTTGAAATCTTCCTATACTTCTGTCTATATCTATACTATATACTATAATATTATAAAGAGGAAAGATTTGTATGTTGGTACCTTTGTTACGAATAAACTCAAAAAGTACTGGACCGATTTTAAAAATTCTTTCACCAATGGAAATCTAGAATATCCTTGAGTAGGTATCAAAGGCTATATTTGATTCCCGTATTCCCACAGGAACAGAAATTACGCTGGTGAAACTTACGACCTCTTTTTCTCTGAGGTCCATTGTATCTACCAGTATATCGAAATTCACCAACCTCGGTTCATCGTCAAAACGTAACAAACAAACTCGCTTGTGCATTTATAAGATTCGTTAGGATGTTATTTACCATATTACGGTTGTCTTACAAGAGGTCACAGAATCATACTAGCTTAGATCCTGAGGTGCATTTATCGCTCGTTTATAAATCCATTACTTTACTCAGACAAGTCGTTAAAAATCTAGGCAACAGACAAGCGCTAACCGATAAAAACCATTAACACTTTTTATTGGACTTTCTAGCTAGTCTTTACCTACATCGGATTCCGACTAACTTAACAGCTTTGTTTCACTTCAGTTTATAACTTAGCTCAACGCGTATGAAGTTTGTCATAAGTGGATTCAAACTTGAAAGCATCTTAGGTACGGACGGAGCCATTCGCTCATAGAATTTAAAATAACCCGCTTTCCTAGAAATAGGTACTCGAGACTCCAATGTTTTAACCATGAGCTATTGAATGAATAAGCGTATACGTAACTTAATAGTTAAGTTGGTTATCTGACGGTCGGTTCTTTTATTGAATGTCACGACCAGCGTTAGGTGTGAAAGTGGCTACTTAAAGTTTTATAGGTACCTTAGCTTCACCTTTTCTAAGAATATATAACCTTTTACGTAAGTAACCTATCCAATTTCAATCGTCGGTGCGTTGTACAGCAACTTGTAAACAATAAGGCGCATATAATGGAAAAGTTTGATAAATTTTTTGAGAAAAGTATAGACAATATTCTTCGTTGTATTTTTTTTTATTCAGCTCCTGATTATTGAGGAATCCGTCAATGGCTAAGCGGAATATTTCTTGTTGTTTCTTATCTTGACCTATCCGCAATCCAATACTTATTTTGCCATAATCGTCCTGCTTTCTTCAGGTAAGGTAACTTATACTTACACGGATTCATTATTATCAAGTAGATAACTGTTTATATGCTCTGTAGTAGGTAGTTGCGGACTGTGACGACGATTTCAGGCTATTAATCATAATTACTAATAAATTGTCAGTCATAATGATTAGTAAGACATGACGTTAAAAACCTGCCCTTGAGTTTGTTGCTGGTTCTTCTCAGGATACAGCAATTCGTCGGTCGAGATTGCTGTTTCATTCAGCCCTCCATTGAAAAAAATAATAGTCCATTGTTATTACTATTGACGTTTGCAACTGTTTTTTTTTAAACTACAGAAATAAATGAATTTTAATTTTTATTATCAACATTATAGTCGATAGGAGGATGAATGTTGCTTAGCCGAAAAGCATAGAAATTTTTTGAAGCACTCCAATCTAGCCCTTTTCTTTCACCTTTCCTTTGAAACAAAGTTCAATTTGTAGGTTATTCTTAGAAGTTACCGTGTAACCAACTAAAATTAGTATCTCATCTAAAAAGCAATTTCGCGGCGCCGTCTCTCACCGTTAGCTGCAATAAGTGTGAACAGAGATCGAACCACTTTTTGTGGAGGTCGTTGACCTGTCTCTATAGGTACTTACAATTACTATGTTCCGCCGGATACCTGGCGATTATAGTTTGCAACTTCGCAAATGAAACTTAGCTAAGTTAATCTGCTTGAAGTGCTAAAGTTGCTTAATCGCTTTTAGTTTTCTAAGCGTAGTTTTGGGTGCTTTTGGAACATAAAATTTGAGATATTGAGCTAAAGTAGCTTTTGCTTGCGATTCTATTTAAGTATTCTTGTTTATCGTGGTTTGATGATCATGATATATAACTTCATCCTGATCTCGGCAGAGGTCCCAATTTTGCATCTTGATGTCCCCCATCATTAGTAATAACATGATAGAAAACATTATCAACAACATCCCTACTTTTAGTATTGAAGTAAGTATTATATATTTCCCATATTATTATTGCGAAAGTAACTCTGTCTGTTACCTTTTCTCGGCTAAACCGGTAGATAGATCTTGATATGACGACAGCTTACGTCTTGAGAAAAAGAAAAGAATAATCCCTAAAACATAACGGACGGATGGAGGCAACATAAATATTTACAACAATCAATGTTCCGGTATGCGCAAAGTGATCCGTTTTAATTACACGCTGGGAGACTCCTACAGTTTCCGTACAGCTTTATTGCATTCGTATATGTATCATGTTTTCATGTGTCAAGAAACATTGTTGCCGGATTCATACTAGACTCGTTTTTTCGCTGAGGAAACTTCACAGCTGAATGGGTCTCTTCAATGAAAGAATTTTGTAGTAGAAGTGCTGCGTCTATTTATAGCTTTGGATTCAGCAATGTTATGATGTTTTATAGATTTCTATTTCATTACCCTCACGTCTTATCAGTTATCACTGTTGGGAGAAATATTCAATTTGTGGATGTACCCATACTTTACGAACGTTTTTGTGAGGTAGTGACCCTATTGCCGGACCGGGGTTTACACATGCCTCTTCTGGAGTTTGTGGGTTTTCTTCACTAGACTACATCATTGGTAATAGAATACCTTAAAATCTCGTTGGTACATTCCCTTTATTCAAAATAGAATCCTGGGCTTCATGAATGAGATGCGGAGTCACTTGCAAAAATGTTATCAAATCACATTTTTTTCATTTATGCGAATATTAATCTACAGAAGATTAGGCTTGGATAACAAGGTATCTTCTAAGCTTACTTGGTTAGGCCTCTTATAATCTATGTTGTATATTAATGAGGCACGCTTGTGTTTAAATTTAAAATTACTTCTATCAATGTTGATTTAGGATTTCTTCTTAACATTACATTAAAAGATGTTCTCTGATTTCCCGTTCCTTTCCTTGAAGTCCAGTTCCTTGGGAAAATTATATCCTACGTTATTCCCAGAAAAGTAAGCAATAAATGGGTGATACAACTTTTGAAATCGGTGCAGTACTTTCGGAGTCTATTCATTACAAAAACTAATCTTTCCTCCTTGTAATATTAGTGTAGATGTAGAAAAATACGTTTGTCCTCAAACGGCTCGACGAAGTAATCGTAACTAAACCAAAACTCAGCATTCTACGCTTTCCATTTCTCGAGAACTTGCAAATCGAGTTTGCGAATTCTTCAAAGGCGAACTTCGTTAACTCAGCTTATTCTTCAAAGTGTCCTTACTTCAGTAGGAGTTTTAAAACCGGCCAAGTGCGAGTCGGTGTCCGACAAGAAGGTTTTCGTACCGCTGTTCATTTCTTCACATTTCTTGTATGGGTGGTCCTTTGTTGGTCCTTTAATTATATTTTTTTTGTAAGTATTTTTAGTCATCATCGTCATATCAGCCGAAAGACGTCCACTGGTGTTCATAGGCCTCCACCAAGCATCGTATTCGGAACCTAGGTAATAGAGTCCTGTTGGCTTATTGACCCTTGCTTCAGGTACGGATCCCGAAAAAGTGACTTTCTTTAACTTAAAAGAAAAAGCATTAACATGAAAAATTAATCAGCACCTTGGAATTTTTAATTAAGTTGCTGCCCCGTCAAAGGCTATATAAGATATAATCTTTCCGATTATATCTTTGAAATACTAAAGCGGGTGTCAAACGATTTCTTTGTATCAGACGCTGGTTTTATTGCCTTTGGAAAATTGGTTAGCACTTATAGAGTTTCATTCCATTCGACACCTGTTAGCGTGGAATAAAATATTTTACAACGTCTTCGATAGGTTGTAGTCAATTGTCGCCTACACACACATCAACCCGTAACAGCCTATTGCTGAGCTAAGAGTCGTTCCTCACAACTGAGACAGTATGGACCATAATCCATCATGCCAACCCACCGTGCATTGGGAGATGTTGTTAGGCTGGCGTCCTAACATTGGATGGCTTCTAAAAATTCTGACCGTTAGGTGGCCACTAGCCTAATACCTAGGTGGCCACTAGCCTAATACCATCTCCTAATCCCCAGTGGGCTCGACATTATAGCCCATGCTTTTTGTTGTGTTAGCAAAAAATCCTTATCGTAGCAGTAGGCTGTTACGGGTTCATGATGATGGTTGATAGACGAGACAGACAAATTCGATAAGGAAACAACTCATAGAGACTGAGTTGCGCAGCTAATAAGCGTTTATTGAACACAGAATGACAACTCAATAGCTATGGCAGATCACACGAAGATTCAGAGGAAATAGAATCACTGATTCAGCCATTTCCCTATCCTGACACATCCGCTGATTCACCCGTCAATAGCATTCAATTTACGGAAATTACGTTAACGGCGTTTGAAAGCATTCATATGCCAGTGATACCCGTGTGTTGGTAGAAGAAAGTTATCGAAAGAAACCAAAACCAAAGGCCTGAGTTTGTGAGATTTCGAAGATTGATCTTAGCTGAATCAGACTCACGTAAAGTCACTTCCTCACGTAAGAAGACAAATCAGTACCTAGTAGTTGATGATAAATCAATTAATAATACTACCAAATACCAAACCAATATACATGTCGTAAGACGTGAGCAGAACTTAGCGAGAGGAACACCTGAGTGACATGAGATGGAAATGTAAGCCGTGACTGACACTCAAAATACACACACCGGCACAATTAGCGGAACAGAAAAAAAAAGGAGAAAAAAGAGGGAATTTAGAACAATGAATGTAATTTTTAAACAAGATATTATTTAAAATGAAACAACAATTAAATTAACATGTTTTGACATTCATTTGTAACACCATACTTAAAGTTTAATAAAAATAAAAATTAAATTAAACAAAATACATTTTTCTTCGATTTTTTAATTATAGAGAAACAGCAGAAAATTCAAAATTTTCCAAAGGTTAACATCAATTTCAATGACTGTTCAATATCGAGTGTTTCCTCCTCGTGCTCTGATGAGGGTTTCCATCCGTCTGGGCATGCTGCGGATGATGTTATCAATGGTTTCTTGGGGCAACCTCTGCCATTCTTCAACTAATGCGTTTCGCAACTCGTTGAGATTATTGGGAGGTGGCATTCTTGACTTTACACTCCTCTTTAGCAAGTCCCAGACGTGTTCTATAGGGTTCATATCGGGGGACCGTGCTGGCCACTCCATCACCGTTATACCAACATGGTTTAGGTATGTCTGTACTGTGCGAGCACTGTGAGCCCGAGCATTATCCTGCATTAGAATGAAGTTGTTACCAATAAAGGGGGCAAATGGCACAACATGTTCTTCTAAAATCTCCCTGATATACCGATCAGCATTCAGATTCCCGCCATCGACTACTACTAACTCCGTACGAGCTGCTAAACATATTCCTCCCCAGACCATAATTGAACCGCCGCCATATGCCACTGTATTTTCAAAATTAGACTGGATATACCGTTCTCCTTTGCGTCTCCATACTCGCTGCCTTCCATCAATTTGATTTAACATAACTCTGCATTCATCAGTAAAAAGAACCTGTCCCCAGTCGTCGAAGTCCCAATCACGATGTTCACGACCAAAGTGTAGACGGTTTGTGCGATGATGTCTCTCAAGTTTTGGGGCTTTGGCGGGCACATACGAGCCTATACCCACTTCTTCGAATCTTCTACGAACTGTCCGCTCACTCATCCTTACTGCTCGTACCTCTTCCAGTAAATTTCGAGCCTGCACCGCCGTTAGTCTCGTGTTCCGTCGGACTTGAAGTTGGAGAAAACGGTCATCCCTCCTTGAAGTACACCTTTTCCGGCCTTGTCCTCTCCTTCTCACTAGAGTATTCGTCAATCTGTATCGTTGGATGCTACGATGAATCGTTGATAACGATCGACGAAGGCTTCTGGCAATCGATCTGTAGGTTTGACCATTTCTCCTCATTTGATCTGCCCTAATGATTTCTGATGGCGTTAAATCAGGCATACTTAGATGCTCGTAAATTATCAATATGCGAAAAAACTCAAAAGCCTCAAAAACTGCAATTCAAAGATTTTCAAGTGGAATTCACGAACCTTCTAAAAACGGACAAGCGGTGGAAAAAAATTAATCAATGAAAATTAAAACAAAAGAATGAAAAAAAGGGCAGTCGCTTAGTATTCCATTTTTAAATTAAAACCCAAATTTAAAAAAAGCTTATTTAGCGGCCAGTAACACGCAAAAATGCGTAAATACTCCCTTTTTTTTCTGTTCCGCTAATTGTGCCGGTGTGTGTACATACTCAAACGTAAAAAAATATTGTCATGTCAGCGCGCTGTCGCTCAATCTGAAGAACCCTTGCTTTGTCTATTTGACCCTCGGGCTTATCGTCTTGCGTTTCCGTCTCCGAATGCAGACGGTAACTACCAACAGCATTGTCAAGGCGAGCGGCTGGTCGTTAAAAACGGCCGAATGCGTGCAGTATAACGCAATATATTATCAAATATAATATATTTTCTTTTATTTACTGCCTATTACGGTTCAAGAGATACCCTTTATCTACCTACACTATAGGTATAGAAAGACAAACAGACGGGTGTAGGCTTAATAGATTCCATCCTTTGGGTACGGTACCATAAAAAATATTGAAACCCTATGATAACATACTTTGCCGACCTATGGATAACATACTTTGCCGACTACAAATGATAGAAAACGAAGTGGATATAAATGCTAATGAATTTATCAATGACAGTCGATTTCTTAGCTAGCTTCCGACACGGGATGATTCACTAGTCAATGGCGTCCAATTTGCGTTGCTTACGTTCGCGTTACTATTTTCACGTAGATTGTTATCATTGGAACAATGAATGGTTGTTTCAACTTGATTTATTGTGTGTTCCGTTTTGCATTAGCGATGTTTAGACGAATTTTTGGAGGAGTACTGAAGTAGGTTTGTAAACTTCTTTGATGTGATTTGTTTTCAGTGCCATTGCGAATATTATAGCATCTTTGTTTAGCAATATATTTTCAATTTCTGCTTAGTGGTTATGTTATCTTTTGATTATCTTTTCTTCGTTTTTGGCAAAATCTGTTGATTAATTAATATTGTTAAGAATCTAGTAGAATATATATATAATTATATAAAAGTTTTGTCCGGTTGTTTCCTCCATTGGTAGCGACGCTGAATCCAGTGTTCGATTCCCTAACGGGAGAATGTTGATCACTTCTTTAGTAGGTACTCCTAGTTCATTCTCTACACTGGTGGTACGGAACATTGCGTCAGCGCCTCCGACTCGCACACTTATCTTAACTCTCTATTAGGTCTCTCATCTCTTAGGTCTCTCAAAGAGGTCATTAACCGGCTTTATGTTTTATAAAAGGGTACTTGATACCGAAATTCAATTGCGAGATTGATTTCATCAAAAAGATTATACACGTTTAACATGTATTTAGTTTTTCACATTACAATTATAGCAAATTTTAAGATTATCATAGTGCGCAATCAATTTAATCAAAAAAGTAAAAAAACTAAAAACTGTGAAGCAATTTAGTACTAAAATAGATGACGTCACAGCTTGCTATTTCAGTACATTTTGCAATCACAGAAGACAGATCTTAAAAAGTACAACTATTTTGACTAGGCAGGACACTACCCTATTAGGTACCTGTATAGTGTATACCCTATTCGGTTACCTAGCTTTAATCTTACGCATTATTTTTTCACAAAGCAGATACGGGCTGTTATTGTAACCTTTGTAAATAAATAGTATTCAATACTTTAGGTATGTTTTGTTTGTAATATATTTGTGGTATTTGTCCTTGTACTGTATTGTGTTGCTTGTTATCGGACGGTGCATTACGTATCGAAGTATACCTACATGAATAGTTGTAAGACCATCTATACTAATATTATGAAGAGGAAAGAGTTGTATTTTTGTATGTTTGTTACAAATACTAGTGGACCGATTCTAAAAATTCTTTCACCAAAGGAAAGCTAGAAGATCCCTGAGTAACATAGACTATATTTTATTCCTGTATTGCCACGGGAACGGGAACTACGGAGGTGAAACCGCTAAGAACCGCTAGTTATTGATATAATTTTATATAAGAAGTTTTCTTGCCCTTTTCCTATTGTCTGGGGTGGGCGCAGTATAATAATAATAATAATAATAATAATTTATTCAAAATTCCACGTTTGTTACATTTTAGTTTTAACTTTTACAATTTTATGTTGCAGTTAGGTAACTGGGTTTCAAGAGAAGGAACAGCTGTTACCTAAAAAAGGAAAAAACCTGTGCCATAGGTAACAGCTTATCTGTTGGAGGTGTAAATTTAGTCTATACAGTGCAGGGTGGCTAAGGGGACATTAGACATGGAATTTGATTTTGATTTAGTATAAGTTGAAAACAGTATATTATATTTTATTTATGATCTCTCTTTGTAGAAATGTATGTGTGGGGGTGTGTTGGTGAGGGTGTGTATGTGAGGAGTGAAAGGGTGTGTTTTGTTTGTTTTTGAGTGTAGTGTCTATATGTGTGAAAGTGTATGCATGTGTAAAATTAGGTTATGGGGAAGGATGTAGGTTTATAGTACCTATCTAAGCTTAGCCGGGAGGACATAGAAGAGTCTCAGTTTCATCATAAGATAATTCTTGGAGCCATTTACAAACCATGATTTTACACGAATATTTGCTTAGTGAGTGAATAACAACTAGATTGTGGGCTTTATTGTAAAGGAAGGGGCCGAAAAAAGCGAAGAAACGATGGCTAAAAGAAGTCTTTAATGAGGAACATTTTGCAACTAGTTTATTTCGTTTTGTCACAGCTTCTTGTTCGAAAGGTGTCAGGGAATGCTGTTTCAAAATTGTAGGGAGGATGAACAATTGGCGGACTGTTAACACTTGGCAATATTGGTAAAGGGCAGTTGTGGGATATAGGAAGGATTTGAAAGTGCAAACTTTTAGAACCGCCCTTTGGGCACGTTCCAGGCGAATTAGGTGAGTTTTTGAGGCGCCTCCCCAAGAGGTGATGCAATAGGAAAGAAGTGATTGACAGAGTGCAAGGTAGACCATTTTAAGAATGTGTGTGTCGGCTATGTGTCTGAGGTTTTTGAAAATGAAGATTAATTTGCGAACCTTGTTGGCAAGAGCGTCAATGTGACTTTTAAAGTTCAGGTTATTGTCTATAGTTATGCCAAGGTATTTTGTGGAATGTGTTATACTGAGCTTGGGGCAGTTACAAGCAGTTGCAGTTACAGTATGTCTTCTTATTTCATTTATACCTATCAACGGTCATTTCTACATTCACTACCTTCTTGCAAGTATCATTCTTAAAAAAACATCCATCTTTTCTTTGGTCTTCCTAAAACCATCTACATTTATATTAGGCACTCGTCTTACAACATTAATCTCATTCCTCCGATGACACAGTTCTTTAAATGTAGGCAGTAGGATAGACGGATGGACACTTATCGTGGGATTGGTAATAGAGTCCCGTACTAGACTCAGAAGTCAAAATCTATATTTCACAAAATCCAAAGCGACCAAGTTTCGGGCCAGAGATAATAATACCTTTTAAAGTCGTGACTTCAGTGCCATGGCAGCCATTGTTGCAGCAAGAAGCCACAATGGCGTACGTATAATTTAGCGTAATTTCGTGCACGACATCCGAAATGTGATGAAACGCTTCTAATGTCGTTAACTACTGCAGGCGTATTCACGGAGGCTCGACACCGTTTCCATTCGATTCAGATCCAGTGAAAAATTTTCCCAAGTCGAATCTATCGACTTCGGAAACTGTTTTGTAGGCGTTTCTGACAGCCACGGAAATTTTTCCAAATCCTTATGTCAAATATGACATTCGTTTTCGATACCGACATCTGTGAATAGCCCATCTTCGACAGATTTTCCGATTCCCAGTCGAATATCGAATATCGAAGCTCCGTGAATACGCCTGCTAGTTTTGTAAGTAAATTACTCGTTTGTAAAAATCAAGTTAGATTGCAAAGTAAACAGTTTTCGGCGTGAGAACTTAGTTAATGCTTACAATTCAAATTTCGACTCGACACTAGAGTAGTACTAGTTTTTGTCCACAACTTCGTCCGTGTTTCGGGATGAAAAGTAGCCTATGTCCTTTCTCAGGAAGCTAGCTATCTGATGTGCAAATTTCATTAAGTTGGGTGCAGCGGTTTATCATTGAAATCGTAAATAATGCGTCGTGTATGGTATGAGTATCAAAATATTTAGGCTTTTTGGCTGAATTCGTTCAAAAAAAAATTAATTAATTTATCTCCGATAAGTCTTTGTCTTTGGAATACGGTTTAAGTACGCCACCTTAGAAGAATCTGACCAGAGACATAAAGGCATTCTAGGTACTTAATTAATAAATATTATTGTAGACCTGACCGTGTTTCTTATCATTATTACGTACATGTATTCGCAATAAAGAACTATTCATATAAATACGGTTATAAGCAATAATAAAATCATCGCCTCTGTAATTTTAAGCTATTGCATAGCTTCTATCGCGGGCCTTGAGCGCGGGGACCGAATCCAGAAATTCCGTAACGAAAAAACCTCACGCTCCCCACTCCGACGGGCACGGAGGCGTGGCTTGTTAATTGGGCATAATCCAAAGCCAAGTTATGATAGTAGACAGACCGACGGACAGACGGACGGATGGACGGACCGACCGACCGACCGACCGACCGACCGACCGACCGACCGACCGACCGACCGTCCGTCCGTCCGTCCGTCCGTCCGTCCGTCGGTCGGTCGGTCGGTCGGTCGGTAGGTCCGTCCGTCGGTCGGTCGATCGGTCGGTCGGTCGGTCGGTCGGTCGGTCGGTCGGTCGGTCGGGTCGGACGGACGGACGGACGGACGGACGGACGGACGGACGGATGGATGGATGGATATTGCATAGCTTCTATCGAGGGCGTGCATTGTCTAACGTCGTTTGTTTTCGGCAGTCTTGTTGATAAAAAATGATATGCAATAGCTTTACCGCGGCAGTCCCCGAGTGCCACACGTCTTTTTTATGTTTTAAGTTACTGCTTAGGGTACCTAGTCATACCTACTAAGACTTTAATAATAAAAGATTCGATATTAATAAAATATTAGACAATTTACACATAGTTATGTAAATAAAGATACTTTAATGTAAGAACATACTTATATAAACACCGAGACACAAAACCAATGTTTAAGCGAACAAATGTTGACATTACAACAGTACATCACGGTGACAGAACTTACAAACAATCAGCCAGTCAAATATAATACATCAGACTTTAAATGTAAAATCAAAACTAACAATGCCGCAGTGAATCACACTGCATTTTCGATGCAATTTGTCAAACCAAACACGTCTGTGAAAACATTTTGACAGCGAATACAATGTGCAGCACGTCAACTGTGTATGTACTAGGTATAATGAACTCATGTTTAATCTGCATCGTGTATCAGATTGAATAATGTTATGTAGACTGGAGTTGACGTGAGAGAGATGAATGCATCTTCTGTTAGAAACTTTATAACTGAATATGCCTATATACATGAGCGTATCTTCCATTTTGGGGCTACTTTTTGCTACTAACTTAAATGATAAAAATGGCCCCAAAACTTGTACAGTTTGACTGTAGGAACCCGTTCCCGTTCCCGTGGGAATACGGGAATAAAATATAGCCTATGTTACTGAGGGATATTCAAGTTTTCCTTTGTTGAAAGAATTTTTAAAATCGGTCTAGTAGTTTTTAAGATAATCCGTAACAAACATATAAAAATACAAATCTTACCTCTTATAAATTAGTATTGATAGGTCTGTAATAAGTCTGTTTAAATGAAAATAATTTTAATTATTTCGCAAAACTTTGCAGTTGGGAAGAGAAATCTCAGATGTCTATCTCTATTGCCTGACTAGCAGTTCTGCTGTGAATCGTGATGCCATTTAAAACTTAGTCTTTCACTGGTTTGTAAAATAGGAAATGACTTGTCAAAATGGTGCAAAGTAAAGGTGACCTGGGTATTTTAGAAATAATAGTGTATTGGATACCTAGGAAGGTCTACAAACATGTGATCTGAGGTTTTCTTATTTACTTCCAGAGGTGTGTATACGTTTTTTCTTCTTGATGGAGGTGGACAGCGGCAACTTCGTTTAGCGCAGCGGGCCGAAACTTGCTGATTTCCGCACAGAGAGATGAAATAGTCTATTTCTAGATAAACTACAGATGTACATCTTCTAGACAAGGAAAGAAGTATTTGCGCTATCCAGTTTAAAAACGCTGAGTAGAGGTTGGGTATTATGAAAGCTTAGACAAGATATTCTTAGGTGGTTATTCTTGACAAACCACTTAATGAAACAATTTCTCCTGCTTATCCAATCATACCTACTTCAAATAATGTTCGAAAAAAAAATACTATTTGATGAACTCTGGACTGAAATCTCTATGAGGTAAAATGCATCTAATTTTTAAGTTGACCTATCTCGAGAGTTTTACTTAATTTTCCGGACAAATCTTGTTTTTTCCATCAGTCAAGCATCAATGGTCCACGGGCGTCCAAAGTCATGAGAAAATTCTATTGTCTAGATCTCTTGACCAATATAAAAAAAGCGGCCAAGTGCGAGTCGGACTCGCGCACGAAGGATTCCGTACAATTACTTATTAAAACGGCAAAAAAACACGTTTGTTGTATCGGAGTCCCCCTTAAATATTTACTTTATTTTGATTTTAGTATTTGTTGTTATAGCGGCAACAGAAATACGAGTACATCATTTGTAAAATTTTTAACTGTATAGCTATCGCGGTTCTTGAGATACAGCTTGCTGACAGACAGACGGACGGACAGCGAAGTCTTAGTAATAGGGTCCCGTTTTTACCATTTGGGTACAAAACCCTAAAAATTAGTAACCCTAGCTGACAAATGGATTGTTTAATGTCAAATATACGTATTCTAGACGTCTGTCCACGTACGTAATAGACTTATGGATCTTATGGTTGGATCGAGCTTTATACAGGGTGAAATTTTGGGATAAATCAAAATGGTAGATTTGAAAAAAAAAAACACACAACCTGTATTATTACACAATTTGATAGTGTCGCTAAAAAAACAGGGTGTGATTTTTTTTCAAAATCAACGTCTTCGATTCCTGGCTAGTAATATTAATTTTTCAAAAACCCATATGCATGCAGATTTAGTTTTCATACAAATTGGGCCCGAGACTCCTTTGAGTACTTTTCGCTATTTCTCCTAGTTTCTCATTTAGCCATCCACGCCCACTTGAAAAATTCACCCTGTATATTATAGATGGCGGACATGCTCGTAAATCCGTTTACTGCCCATATAATACCGAAACGCCCGGATTGAAAGTAGTTACAGAGTTCTTTGTTTGATCAATCTTTGAGGGGGCTTGTAGTAACGACATGTTGGGTTATAATTAACATAAAAAAATAATCTCACGCCTTATATCCTGTCAGAGGTATTTCATTTCTGGAAATAATTTTCACCTCCGACTCAGAAGGCAGGATCACTACCAACTGAGCCAACAGGCCCGTCATAGATAGTAGATACATGTCAAGAATGGAATACCTACCTAGAGGCCCCCTCTCTAATAGGGGGGTAATATAAACAAAAGGCTAAATTTTTGCAGTTTGCCATTTGGCACTAAACGGAAACAGCGAAATTAATATTCAAATCAACGTTAGCGTTTATGGCTATGTTTGACACAGATTTTTGGACGAGTGGAAGTCGGAGCACTAGTTCCGATGATATAACAGACCAGTTTGCAATTTAGACCAGTTGGAGACCGAGTTCAAATTTCTCTTTTTTGGAATGACTAATGAGTTGCGTCATAGATGCAAATCAGGAATTTATTATCACATTTTTAGCGCCAGCGTATAAAGTTCGTGTTAGGTTGTTTTAAACGTTTATTTATATTACTGTACTACTAGTTCCTCCTTCGGGGATAAAAGTAGTTTAAAAAAGCTAAGAACCAATTACATGTATGTATAGGACTCGTCGAGAGAAATCAAATGGGCCCAACCTGCGGGGCTTACGAGTCGCCTTTGAGTTCCAATATCTCCTAACCGGCGCCTTCATCAGACCAGCTCGGTACCATTTGTCAACAAACTTACATAAGTTGTAAGAGGCTTATAAATAAATTGTTATATTATTATCGGGTGCGAATCCTGGCATGTACCAATGAGTTTTTCAAAACTTACGTAAATATTTATCACTAGCTCAACGGTGAAGGAAAACATCGTGCGGAATCCCGCAGGTCCCAGAATGAATTCTAAGACATGTGTAACAGACCCGGACCGGCGATGGGCTCACCGGTTATCACGTTTCCAAAGAATATCTGGTGAAAAGTGGGTATATCCAGAAATGGAATACCTGTGCCTACCCCCTTGGGGATATAGGGCGTGAGATTATGTATGTATGTATATATTATATTATTATAAGTGTGACAAATTTCAACTTAATCGGACATCAGTTAGTGGTCTTAAATTCGTATAAACTAACACACAAACATTGCAAGTTGAATAAAAGCTGTCAACGTTTCGCATTCAAAATATTATAGTACTTAGGATAGATTTTTCCCGCGGCTGCATGCATTCCTGGATTGAACTGATGACAATCTGCCAAGTTTCATCCAAGTCTGTTTATGCGTTACGGCGTCATAGAGTGGCAAACATCCAAACTTTTGCATTTAATAGCATTACTAGAATATTTGCCTCCTACTTATACAAAAAAGTGTTTTTTTATTTGAATACTAGGATTTGGGTTATATAATGTATTCATTAAATTCTATTACTATAACCAGTTGTAGGGCAACGATTCAGAAAGTTCTCTAGCTGAGGAGCGCAAGAAAGAAAGAAAGAAAGAAATATTTATTTGTCCTATTAATTAATTGTTCGAACAATAAAGTCCATGTCAATGTCATTGTATTATTACAAAACAATTTTACATTCTAGAGTGAGTTACATTTTACTAGCAGCTCCCCGCAGTTTCACCCGTGTAGTTCCCGTTCCCGTGGGAATATGGGTCAAAATATAGCGTATGTGTTATTCTGATGTATAAGCTAATTTCAAAATTTCATTAAAATCCGTTCAGTAGTTTTTGGGTGAAAGTGGAACAAACATACGTCATCCATCCATACAAGCTTTCGCGTTTATAATATTATTAGGATTACGGTTTTTATTTCGTATTATTGAAGACTTCTCCAAATAATATAATTTAAAACTTGAACTCTGCCACGTGAGCTCACTTTCTATTATTTTAAGGATATAATGAATTGACATGTAAAATAAGATTTTTGCCTATGAAATATTGCGATTATGATTAAACTCTTAAACTTTATCCCAAAGGAATACCAGAGGTTTGCTTTTTCTCCTCCCAAAATAGGGTAGAGGTCAGGTCAATGTTCATCACAGAAATGTGAACTGATAATGACCTGCAGACAAAGCCGGATAAATCTAATACTCGCTTAAATAACCGTTACTTCCAAAATATAATTAAAATATTGCAGGCACAAGGTCGGGAGTCTAATGAGCGCCTTTGTGATGCCTAATTAAACTTTTAATGTAAAGGTCAACGGTAATTAATTAGTAGCTAACATAATTAATGAAAAACATTTCTTTCAAATACTCTCAGGTCTGTTTTACAAAATCATTAAAATTTGAAAAAATACTCTTTTGCGATAGAAATATAATTTTAGGCTACTGATATCGTTTGTATGGTCAGAATTTGTAATGGCTTTTGACATGATTAACAATATGACTAACGACTTAACACACAACATTCATCATCATCATCAACCCGTAGCAGCCCACTGCTGAGCTAAGGGTCTTTCCTCACACACGAGGAAGTATGGGCTATAATCTCCCACGCGAGCCCACCGCGGATTGGGAGATGGTGTTAAGCTAATGGCCACTTAACAGTCAGAATTTTTCAAGCCACCCAATGGTATCTGACATGGCTTAACGACTTTCATTGTACGTAAACACAACGAAAACCGGGACCAACAATTTAACGTGCCTTCCGAGACACACAACATTCAACAAACAATATTCATGGCGGGAATCGAACCCAGGCATGTATAAGGCGGACTCACTTACAATACTATCATTTCACATTGTTATTGTTTGCGCCGGAAAGCCGCTTTAAGCTAACATCAAGAAACCAGTCTGTCGTCCGAATGAGTTTGGATTATATCACACACATTGGAATAGTTTAGTAGCATTTGGTAGTGTATGTTTGTTTATAAATATACTGGCTACGCCGTGCGGTTTCACCGTTTTCAGCAGGGATCTATAAACTTTTCTCTGTAATTACAAAACGTTGTGAAACTAATATTTATGTACTTAATTAAATTTGTCTTTGACTTTTACAGTAGAGAACAAAATAAAATAAAATAAATTATAATTCATAATCTCACGCCTTTTATCCCCGAGGGGGTAGGCAGAGGTATTCCATTACTGGATATACCCACATTTTACGAGATATATCGGACCCCTAAACGTGATAGGCGCTGAGCCCATCGCCGGACCGGGTCTATTTACACATGTCTCAGAATTAATACTGAGACCTGCGGGTTTCCTCACGATGTTTTCCTTCACCGTCGAGCTAGTGATAAATATGTAAGTAAGTTTTTAAAAATCTCATTGGTACATGCCAGGATTCGAACCCGAGCCTCACTGATTTTTGGCCGGCTCTTTAACCGTGAGGCTATTACTGCTCTAAACAAAACAAAATAGAGAACAAAGTGTCAAAAAGTAACGACAATGATTTTCACTATACAGGAAAGCGGAACCGATTTTAAAGTTTCAGTTTTATTTTAAACGACTTCTTACTTTGACGTATAAGTATTTTCGGAAACTAATCAGTAGTTCGAAAGATTATACACAAACTTACAAACAACGTTAAACGATACCGTATAACGTATAACGAAAAAATCTTTATTTATAGAGTATTGGAGCATCTATTCTCAATAAAACAAGAGTACAGCGGCAATAGAGATACCTACACATTCTGTGAAAATTTCAACAGTTCATAAGATACAGCCCACTGATAGACAGACAAACGGACATATGAGTTTTAATAATATAGTCCTATTGACACCCTTTGGGCACGAAACCCTAAAAATAAGTTGACTATAGTGACCACGGCCATTGCCCACATGTTACATAACCTTACGTTAACATACACGTTGACGTAAGTTACGTGCAAGTTAGGGCGCTCAGCCTAATGACCCCTCGTTAAAACTTGAAAGTTTAAACAGGTTGTAACTTAGCCTTACTTTACATAACTACGAGTATGTTTACTAAGCTGCAAGTTTATTCAAAGTTTATTTGGTACAGTGAAATCGATGGTGTTTTCTTAAATATTTGTAACGTTTGACTTAACTATTTTGAAACTATATGTTTTTTTTAATAAAAAATATACCTTCAAGAGCAGTGATAGCATTACGTTTAGAGCCCGCGCTTCTCATGTTGATAATCAGTGAGGCTCGGGTTCAAATCCTGGAATGTAACAATGAGTT
This sequence comes from Ethmia dodecea, assembly GCA_963855545.1. NCBI lineage: Eukaryota > Metazoa > Arthropoda > Insecta > Lepidoptera > Depressariidae > Ethmia > Ethmia dodecea. The sequence continues at coordinate 2,785,288 of OY979457.1, forward strand.
TGTCAAAAAAACTTACGTTCATATTCATCACTATCTCGACGATGAAGGAAAACGTCGTGAGAAAAAATAGCAGGTCAGAATTAATTCCGAGGTATGTGTAACAGACCCGGCCCTGGCAATGCGCTCACCACCTATCACGTTTAGGGGTCGAATATTCTCGTGAAAAGTGGGTATTTCCAGAAACGGAATACCTCTGACTACCCCCTCGAGTATAAAAGGCATGAGATTATTTATTTATTCCCTAAGGGTTGGCTGAGTAACTCGATTCCTGGAAGTCCACTTTTCAATATAATGTATTTAGCAGGCCCCTAAGACGGATAAGCTTATCACCGGCAACAAGTAAAATGTAATTAGCAAATATGTTAATTTATGCCCGCTTGCAACCTTATAAATGACATTATGAATATAGGTATGAATATTTTAGAATATTAATATATTATTTGCCTAATAATTTTTAGTGATTGATTTTATGTGTGTGTTAATAGGTCTATGGTACAGATATATATTTTTGAAGTTAGGTTTTTGTTATTTTTATAATTTATTTATTTAATTAAATTGATTCATTGAAGATCTGTTCTGTGAACTGAACTAATTTACCTGAACTTACCATCATTCTCAATCCTCAAGAGTAATGCAATAAATTGTTGCGAACTTAGTACTAATTCTATAATTTATTCCCAAGAAAATTTGTGGTTCAGAGACATACAAAGGACAACGAAATTTTGCAAATTGCCGGCTGCAAACTTAATTTGTGAAATGTAATTTGTGAGCAGCGAAATGATGTACACTGCGGTGTTCCTTTCTTAGCAAGCTTATTATGAAGCATCTGTATTACTTGTTTAGTTAAACTTTAGAAGAGTTTATTCTTAAATCTAGCACCACAAAAAATCGTGTTAGCTCAGAAATAATAGCATATACCTCAGGTACCTACCTTGGTACTATTTATTATTATGTGACCTAAGTTTGCTTAAATAGTACTCATATTACAGTACAGAAATTTATGTTTTTTTTTCGATTTCTTTATAGCATAAATGTCTATCGAACATATTAATAATAATATTTTCTAGGTTCAGAGATTGAACCTTAATAGTGTTTTAGAAGTACCTATTCCGAATTTTCAATCTGTAAACAAAAATACGTTAATACCTACATTATTTTGACGGGACTGTTGGCTCAGTTGGTAGTGCCTTCTGAGTAAGAGGTCGCGGGTTCGATCCCCGGGCTAACATTTGTGTGCGTGAACATGTCTGTTGGCTTCGTGTCTGGTCGTTTAATATTTATTTAAGTATTTTTATCAGTTGTTTAGTACCCATAGTACAGGCCCTGCCTAGTCTGGGACTAAATAACCGTGTGTGAATTGTGTCCCACAATTTATTTATTTTATTTACTAATGGTGTTATTGAGATATTAACCTCAAGTAATCATGGATATCTAATCTGTAGCGTTTGTTGTTACTGAGATAAATCAATTATACGAAACTCGATAAAGTTTGTAAGTATAGTCTCTTCAGAAAATGAAGAATTTCTCATTTAGCTACAAAAGCTTTATTACGACGAAATGGAACGGGTTTTAATGAAATCAAAATATAACGTGAATTGAAAGTTCCCTATTCAATTACCGTGAACTGGAAGATGCGGAGCGCAGATCCAGCTATGGGAATAGCTGGATCTGCGCTTTTGCGTTCCCGTGAGAATTTACCAAGAACATTTCTTAATCGTATAATAAAATCAACTAGAAACTTGAAATCTAATACAAAGGTTGTGTTAGATTTCAAGTTTCTAAATGATTTCCCCCTATTTCCGAAAGGAAAATTAAACTAAATTTAACTTAAACAGAATGCTAAATCTCATGTTAGCTGTTCTCATTGGTTGAATAAAATCAACGCTTTTCAACAACCAACCAGAACAGTTAACTTGGTATTTAACAGTCTGTTAACTAACTTTAATTTGCCTTTTTGAAACTGTGGTTTGTTTTGGATATTTCATGATAAATGAGTGACTGAGTCTTATATGGTTTTTGTATTTGTAAACGAAATGAAAGTATACTGATACACGATGATCATGATTAAATAATATTCGTAAGTCATCTTAATAAAACTACAGATGCCAAAAATTTGAATCGGATCGGCCGGAAAACAAAAGAGATACGATGGGCAGGCTTGGCCGCCATTTTGTTTTTTTGAAAAGTCGGAATTTTCCCTAGGTCACTCCGCCATCTTGAACACTTTTCTCCTACATGACTTGACTCCAAAACGACTCCTTCTGGGAGAACAATTATGTCAATGAGTCAGTCAGTGAGTGAGTGGTAGTCGAGCTTTATATATTATAAACTAGATGTCGCGCGGTGCGCGAGGCCGCAAGCGGCCACGCGTGTCTGTGTGGGGTCTTATTTTGACAGAAAAATAGAGTCAAATTTTGGGCGCCCATCTTGTTTTAGCCATTTTAAATCGAAAAATAATAAAATTTTGTTAAATATTTTTTTTCATGGCAACACTGTTTACTGAGACCTACAATCGCACCATACAAGCCAACTCTCCAAAGTGTTGCCAACTGGCTAAAAAATGCCGATTAAGATTAAGAAAATTGATTTTTTTCAGTAAAACAAAAATAAAGGGGCGGCCATCTTGTTTTTTCAGATTTTCGGGATTTTCTGGTAAACTACAGGATATACCCTATGCGATGACACCAAACACATCCCTGTAGCATATCGACATCTGGGAGATCAATTCGGGTCTTTTGAGGTCTTCCCTAAAAATTAAATCAACCATAACTTTCGGTGTTGCCAGGCAAAAATCAAAAAACCTACAAAAGGTCATAGGGAGAGATAAAATGTACCGTTGACTGTTACTCGTTTTTGCAAAATGGTAAAATTTCGAGTTTTGACTTTTTGCATTAAAAGTAAAAAAATACCCCAAATTTTGGGAAAATTGTTAAACACGGCAACACGCCGTATCGAGACCTCTAACCCCGCCATACAAGCCAACTCGCTCAGGTGTCGCCATCTTGCCGAAAATCGACAATCAAAATGTCTTAAAATTAATACTTTTCTTTGGGAGCAAATCACCGGTCGGCCATCTTGGTTTTTCAGATTTTCGGGATTTTCTGGTAAACTACAGGATATAAGCTATGTGATGACACCAAACACATCCCTGTAGCATATTGGCATCTGGGAGATCAATTCGGGTCAAGTGGGGTCTAAAACCACTCCAACTTTGAAACACTACTACGCGGCCGCCATTTTGTTTTTTCAACTTTTTAAATAATATTCGTAAATCATCTAAGCAATACTACAGATGCCAAAAATTTGAACCAGATCGGCCGGAAAACAAAAGAGATACGATGGGCAGGCTTGGCCGCCATTTTGTTTTTTTGAAAAGTCGGAATTTTCCTGGGGTCACCCCGCCATTTTGCACACTTTTCCCCTACATGACTTGACTCCAAAACGACTCCTTCTGGGAGAACAATTATGTCAATCAGTCAGTGAGTGAGTGAGTCAGTGGTAGTCGAGCTTTATATATTATAGATCAGTCAGTGAGTGAGTGAGTCAGTGGTAGTCGAGCTTTATATATTATAGATATAAATAAAATAACTATGGTTTTATTTATGATGTTGCTCATATTTGTCTAGTTTCGTCGTACAGTATAAGTATAATAATCTCACGCCTTTTTTTATCCCCGAGGGGGTAGGCAGAGGTATTCCATTACCGGAAATACCCACATTTCACGAGATATATTGGACCCCTAAACGTGATAGGTGGTGAGCCTATCGCCGGACCGGGTCTATTTACACATCTCTCAGAATTAATTCTGAGACCTGCGGGTTTCCTCACGATTTTTTCCTTCACCGTCAAGCTAGTGATAAATATGTACGTAAGTTTTTGAAAAACTCATTGGTACATGCCAGGATTCGAACCCGAGCCTCACTGATTTTAGGCAGGCTTGTTAACCGTCCGGGCTATCACCGCTATCGTCGTACAATAAACTTTAATTTTCATTAAACTAGCATCGCGGCGAAAAAAAAGTTCGCACTATGCTAGTTTAATGACCTGTCCGGTAAAATGACAATTGACATTATTTTTGGACATGGAAATGATTTTTTAAAATATTTTTCTGATAATCACTAGATTTTTCGCTATATTTCACGCTGGTGTACAATATGCAGGCCCAAGATGGAACGTCTCCTTTAAAATAATTTTAAACAACGCTTGTCCTAGAACTGAAACAAATGAAGACCCAAAAGAAAATTTAAATTTGACTTAATTGCATACGTAATACCAATAGACATACCTTACAGGCTACATCGCCCTCGGTGCATGAGTCTGACTTATTCATCACCATTAATCATTTCATCGCGGCATAACATTTACTAATAAAAATAAGATACAATTCTGATCTTTTTTAATTTTTCTTACGTCATCCTCATGCGACCGTAAATAACGTCTTTAAATGGTTCCTCTGTTGCACAAGAGCGTTTTGGTTAATTTATTGCTGTACCTCGTAGAAAAACAATGAATTAAGTCGACAAATGAGACAGGAACGACGAGCAGTGTTCCAGACGATTGAGCATCGGACCCACCGACCGTGGAGGAGAAAGTGACGAAGACTTTACCTATACAACTATACCACGCCTCCGACACTACTGTATATTATGTTCCCTTCGTCCCACTTCGTAGCTAGATTTGGTAGCCAGCTTCGAGATGGGACTGTTCTTTTCCCGTTTAGAAGCCGGCTACGAGTTGGCAGAAGAATTTTGTTATCTGAAATTAAGTTGGAACGTTTAGAATGTATGGATGAAAGAAGAGTAACGAAAGTGATTTATGGTGCGAACGTTGAAGGATGCAAGGAAAGAGGACGTTCGAGAAGGACGTTCACGTATCAAATAAGTGACGTCCTTCAAAAAGCTGGGGTTCGGAGTGCGAAGACTAAAAGAGCGTGCATGAAAAGGCTTATGGATGTAAAGGAAGCGAGGGAAGTGTGCGGAGATCGGACAAAGTGGCGATCCATCGTCTCTGCCTACCCCTGTGGGAAGGAGGCGAGCGCTGTATGTATGTATGTAAAATTGGGTTTATTTATCCGGAATAAATGTTTTTTTTTCAATAGCGGTATTATAATTGCATGGACTTGTCAATTGTATCCACAATCTTAGTTACAATATAATTTCCCTGGGTACATTCAGTGACATTGTGGATCATGTTAGTATAAAACGGTCACACGATTTATCAGCGTGGCAGTTGTTGTATTGGAGACTATTGACAAAAGTCTGTGCAATTATAATACTGCTAGTGAAATTGTAATATCACGGCTCTTACAATAACACTGTGACATGTACAAAAAACGCGTGTCTACCACTAACACATATCGTGCAGGTGAACGAGTTCGATGTATGTGTGAGTGAAGATTACATTGACTGAGAGCGGGAGTATGCATAAACAAAGTAAATGGGACAATAACCAATATTTATTTTGCAAAATTTTGAGCACTGTTAAGCTGCTTTATCTGCGTCCAGCGTCTTGCCCGCGTGATAGGAAAAATATGTATGAAATTATAGAATCCTAGCAACCCGGATGCGGACCAGACCCGCACGCGGGCGGCTATCCGCGTAACAGCAATATCAGAATATCATTGAGCCTACAACAGAATTCATCAGGAAAATACCAACAAACGTCCGTGTTTCAAACTCCGTTGTACGGGTAGAACCAATCGATAACCGCTTCAAAACAAATATCGTATCTATCTAAATATAGCATTCGAAAGGAAACTGTCACATTGAGCGCACTAATGGTTAGGGAAAGTGTCGCGGCCGCAGCTTGATTTGATTGCTGAGAGAAACTTAGGATGTGAACTCTTCCGAAAACTGACTCGAATACAAAGCCGTTTGAGGCTGAGGTTGATTATTGAGGTTTACGGGATTGTGCGAACTCATTGGCGCGTATTTAGGGGTTCAGTGAAATTGAGATACTGTTAAGAATATCTATACAACACGTCACAGGATAAGTGCAATTCCTCATACACCCCAATTAGTATATTGATATAAAAAATATATGATGCATTCGTACTTTAGGTGTGTCTAACCAAATTTGTTAAATAAAGAAAAATAATAGTACAGTTTCCATAGGTAGCCCTAAATTCAGTTATGCTAATTAATTTTTCGGAAAAAAGAGTTAGGTATTTCTAATGTGTTAAACATTAGAAATACCTAGCTGCAACCGATTAAGTAGTCGATACTGAAAAAACTAATTTCAGGAATTAAGCTTATTCTGTTACTAAAGTATAATAATTTTTAGGTATTGAAAAAATAGGTATTTTATTGCGTTCCTAAACCTTGGTGAGTGTCGTCCACATGAAAAGAAAAGAAAATTCCCAAGGCACCGGAAAAATATACAAGATTTTTGAATGAATAAAACTGATACTGCGCGGTTCAGCGGACGCATGTCGAAATTCTGCATCTTCTTGTTTGTGAGGGAGATACGGGCACAAGCTGCTTCTTGAACTATTTGTCTACACTAATATTACAACCTGGAAAGATTTGTATTTTTGTATGTTTGGAACGAATAAACTCGAAAACGACTAGATCGATTTCAATAATTCTTTCACCATTAGAATGCTGCAATATCCCTGAGCAACATAGGCTATATTTTATCTCCGTATCCCCTGGAACTGGAAATACCGGAACCAGCTTTTATCTTTTATACTATAAGGACGAGGAATTGATTTGTAATTGAAGTTAGCAGGAAATGCAGTAAAAAGGAAATTTGATGACATGATGTTAACATTATCAATATAGGCCAATTATTATACTCTTTGGAAACCCTATCTTATCGGCAACATGTCGATAAGATTACTGTACCGAATATGATCATGATCATCGTGTATCAGTATACTTTCATTTCGTTTACAAATACAAAAACCATATAAGACTCAGTCACTCATTTATCATGAAATATCCAAAACAAACCACAGTTTCAAAAAGGCAAATTAAAGTTAGTTAACAGACTGTTAAATACCAAGTTAACTGTTCTGGTTGGTTGTTGAAAAGCGTTGATTTTATTCAACCAATGAGAACATCTAACATGAGATTTAGCATTCTGTTTAAGTTAAATTTAGTTTAATTTTCCTTTCGGAAATAGGGGGAAATCATTTAGAAACTTGAAATCTAACACAACCTTTGTATTAGATTTCAAGTTTCTAGTTGATTTTATTATACGATTAAGAAATGTTCTTGGTAAATTCTCACGGGAACGCAAAAGCGCAGATCCAGCTATTCCCATAGCTGGATCTGCGCTTTTGCGTTCCCGTGAGAATTTACCAAGAACATTTCTTAATCGTATAATAAAATCAACTAGAAACTTGAAATCTAATACAAAGGTTGTGTTAGATTTCAAGTTTCTAAATGATTTCCCCCTATTTCCGAAAGGAAAATTAAACTAAATTTAACTTAAACAGAATGCTAAATCTCATGTTAGATGTTCTCATTGGTTGAATAAAATCAACGCTTTTCAACAACCAACCAGAACAGTTAACTTGGTATTTAACAGTCTGTTAACTAACTTTAATTTGCCTTTTTGAAACTGTGGTTTGTTTTGGATATTTCATGATAAATGAGTGACTGAGTCTTATATGGTTTTTGTATTTGTAAACGAAATGAAAGTATACTGATACACGATGATCATGATCATATTCGGTACAGTAATCTTATCGACATGTTGCCGATAAGATAGGGTTTCCAAAGAGTATAATAATTGGCCTATATTGATAATGTTAACATCATGTCATCAAATTTCCTTTTTACTGCATTTCCTGCTAACTTCAATTACAAATCAATTCCTCGTCCTTATAGTATAAAAGATAAAAGCTGGTTCCGGTATTTCCAGTTCCAGGGGATACGGAGATAAAATATAGCCTATGTTGCTCAGGGATATTGCAGCATTCTAATGGTGAAAGAATTATTGAAATCGATCTAGTCGTTTTCGAGTTTATTCGTTCCAAACATACAAAAATACAAATCTTTCCAGGTTGTAATATTAGTGTAGACAAATAGTTCAAGAAGCAGCTTGTGCCCGTATCTCCCTCACAAACAAGAAGATGCAGAATTTCGACATGCGTCCGCTGAACCGCGCAGTATCAGTTTTATTCATTCAAAAATCTTGTATATTTTTCCGGTGCCTTGGGAATTTTCTTTTCTTTTCATGTGGACGACACTCACCAAGGTTTAGGAACGCAATAAAATACCTATTTTTTCAATACCTAAAAATTATTATACTTTAGTAACAGAATAAGCTTAATTCCTGAAATTAGTTTTTTCAGTATCGACTACTTAATCGGTTGCAGCTAGGTATTTCTAATGTTTAACACATTAGAAATACCTAACTCTTTTTTCCGAAAAATTAATTAGCATAACTGAATTTAGGGCTACCTATGGAAACTGTACTATTATTTTTCTTTATTTAACAAATTTGGTTAGACACACCTAAAGTACGAATGCATCATATATTTTTTATATCAATATACTAATTGGGGTGTATGAGGAATTGCACTTATCCTGTGACGTGTTGTATAGATATTCTTAACAGTATCTCAATTTCACTGAACCCCTAAATACGCGCCAATGAGTTCGCACAATCCCGTAAACCTCAATAATCAACCTCAGCCTCAAACGGCTTTGTATTCGAGTCAGTTTTCGGAAGAGTTCACATCCTAAGTTTCTCTCAGCAATCAAATCAAGCTGCGGCCGCGACACTTTCCCTAACCATTAGTGCGCTCAATGTGACAGTTTCCTTTCGAATGCTATATTTAGATAGATACGATATTTGTTTTGAAGCGGTTATCGATTGGTTCTACCCGTACAACGGAGTTTGAAACACGGACGTTTGTTGGTATTTTCCTGATGAATTCTGTTGTAGGCTCAATGATATTCTGATATTGCTGTTACGCGGATAGCCGCCCGCGTGCGGGTCTGGTCCGCATCCGGGTTGCTAGGATTCTATAATTTCATACATATTTTTCCTATCACGCGGGCAAGACGCTGGACGCAGATAAAGCAGCTTAACAGTGCTCAAAATTTTGCAAAATAAATATTGGTTATTGTCCCATTTACTTTGTTTATGCATACTCCCGCTCTCAGTCAATGTAATCTTCACTCACACATACATCGAACTCGTTCACCTGCACGATATGTGTTAGTGGTAGACACGCGTTTTTTGTACATGTCACAGTGTTATTGTAAGAGCCGTGATATTACAATTTCACTAGCAGTATTATAATTGCACAGACTTTTGTCAATAGTCTCCAATACAACAACTGCCACGCTGATAAATCGTGTGACCGTTTTATACTAACATGATCCACAATGTCACTGAATGTACCCAGGGAAATTATATTGTAACTAAGATTGTGGATACAATTGACAAGTCCATGCAATTATAATACCGCTATTGAAAAAAAAACATTTATTCCGGATAAATAAACCCAATTTTACATACATACATACAGCGCTCGCCTCCTTCCCACAGGGGTAGGCAGAGACGATGGATCGCCACTTTGTCCGATCTCCGCACACTTCCCTCGCTTCCTTTACATCCATAAGCCTTTTCATGCACGCTCTTTTAGTCTTCGCACTCCGAACCCCAGCTTTTTGAAGGACGTCACTTATTTGATACGTGAACGTCCTTCTCGAACGTCCTCTTTCCTTGCATCCTTCAACGTTCGCACCATAAATCACTTTCGTTACTCTTCTTTCATCCATACATTCTAAACGTTCCAACTTAATTTCAGATAACAAAATTCTTCTGCCAACTCGTAGCCGGCTTCTAAACGGGAAAAGAACAGTCCCATCTCGAAGCTGGCTACCAAATCTAGCTACGAAGTGGGACGAAGGGAACATAATATACAGTAGTGTCGGAGGCGTGGTATAGTTGTATAGGTAAAGTCTTCGTCACTTTCTCCTCCACGGTCGGTGGGTCCGATGCTCAATCGTCTGGAACACTGCTCGTCGTTCCTGTCTCATTTGTCGACTTAATTCATTGTTTTTCTACGAGGTACAGCAATAAATTAACCAAAACGCTCTTGTGCAACAGAGGAACCATTTAAAGACGTTATTTACGGTCGCATGAGGATGACGTAAGAAAAATTAAAAAAGATCAGAATTGTATCTTATTTTTATTAGTAAATGTTATGCCGCGATGAAATGATTAATGGTGATGAATAAGTCAGACTCATGCACCGAGGGCGATGTAGCCTGTAAGGTATGTCTATTGGTATTACGTATGCAATTAAGTCAAATTTAAATTTTCTTTTGGGTCTTCATTTGTTTCAGTTCTAGGACAAGCGTTGTTTAAAATTATTTTAAAGGAGACGTTCCATCTTGGGCCTGCATATTGTACACCAGCGTGAAATATAGCGAAAAATCTAGTGATTATCAGAAAAATATTTTAAAAAATCATTTCCATGTCCAAAAATAATGTCAATTGTCATTTTACCGGACAGGTCATTAAACTAGCATAGTGCGAACTTTTTTTTCGCCGCGATGCTAGTTTAATGAAAATTAAAGTTTATTGTACGACGATAGCGGTGATAGCCCGGACGGTTAACAAGCCTGCCTAAAATCAGTGAGGCTCGGGTTCGAATCCTGGCATGTACCAATGAGTTTTTCAAAAACTTACGTACATATTTATCACTAGCTTGACGGTGAAGGAAAAAATCGTGAGGAAACCCGCAGGTCTCAGAATTAATTCTGAGAGATGTGTAAATAGACCCGGTCCGGCGATAGGCTCACCACCTATCACGTTTAGGGGTCCAATATATCTCGTGAAATGTGGGTATTTCCGGTAATGGAATACCTCTGCCTACCCCCTCGGGGATAAAAAAAGGCGTGAGATTATTATACTTATACTGTACGACGAAACTAGACAAATATGAGCAACATCATAAATAAAACCATAGTTATTTTATTTATATCTATAATATATAAAGCTCGACTACCACTGACTCACTCACTCACTGACTGATCTATAATATATAAAGCTCGACTACCACTGACTCACTCACTCACTGACTGATTGACATAATTGTTCTCCCAGAAGGAGTCGTTTTGGAGTCAAGTCATGTAGGGGAAAAGTGTGCAAAATGGCGGGGTGACCCCAGGAAAATTCCGACTTTTCAAAAAAACAAAATGGCGGCCAAGCCTGCCCATCGTATCTCTTTTGTTTTCCGGCCGATCTGGTTCAAATTTTTGGCATCTGTAGTATTGCTTAGATGATTTACGAATATTATTTAAAAAGTTGAAAAAACAAAATGGCGGCCGCGTAGTAGTGTTTCAAAGTTGGAGTGGTTTTAGACCCCACTTGACCCGAATTGATCTCCCAGATGCCAATATGCTACAGGGATGTGTTTGGTGTCATCACATAGCTTATATCCTGTAGTTTACCAGAAAATCCCGAAAATCTGAAAAACCAAGATGGCCGACCGGTGATTTGCTCCCAAAGAAAAGTATTAATTTTAAGACATTTTGATTGTCGATTTTCGGCAAGATGGCGACACCTGAGCGAGTTGGCTTGTATGGCGGGGTTAGAGGTCTCGATACGGCGTGTTGCCGTGTTTAACAATTTTCCCAAAATTTGGGGTATTTTTTTACTTTTAATGCAAAAAGTCAAAACTCGAAATTTTACCATTTTGCAAAAACGAGTAACAGTCAACGGTACATTTTATCTCTCCCTATGACCTTTTGTAGGTTTTTTGATTTTTGCCTGGCAACACCGAAAGTTATGGTTGATTTAATTTTTAGGGAAGACCTCAAAAGACCCGAATTGATCTCCCAGATGTCGATATGCTACAGGGATGTGTTTGGTGTCATCGCATAGGGTATATCCTGTAGTTTACCAGAAAATCCCGAAAATCTGAAAAAACAAGATGGCCGCCCCTTTATTTTTGTTTTACTGAAAAAAATCAATTTTCTTAATCTTAATCGGCATTTTTTAGCCAGTTGGCAACACTTTGGAGAGTTGGCTTGTATGGTGCGATTGTAGGTCTCAGTAAACAGTGTTGCCATGAAAAAAAATATTTAACAAAATTTTATTATTTTTCGATTTAAAATGGCTAAAACAAGATGGGCGCCCAAAATTTGACTCTATTTTTCTGTCAAAATAAGACCCCACACAGACACGCGTGGCCGCTTGCGGCCTCGCGCACCGCGCGACATCTAGTTTATAATATATAAAGCTCGACTACCACTCACTCACTGACTGACTCATTGACATAATTGTTCTCCCAGAAGGAGTCGTTTTGGAGTCAAGTCATGTAGGAGAAAAGTGTTCAAGATGGCGGAGTGACCTAGGGAAAATTCCGACTTTTCAAAAAAACAAAATGGCGGCCAAGCCTGCCCATCGTATCTCTTTTGTTTTCCGGCCGATCCGATTCAAATTTTTGGCATCTGTAGTTTTATTAAGATGACTTACGAATATTATTTAAAAAATTGAAAAAACAAAATGGCGGCCGCGTAGTAGTGTTTCAAAGTTGGAGTGGTTTTAGACCCCACTTGACCCGAATTGATCTCCCAGACACCAATATGCTAAAGGGATGTGTTTGGTGTCATCGCATAGGACATATCCTGTAGTTTACCAGAAAATCCCGAAAATTTGAAAAACCAAGATGGCCGACGGGTGATTTGCTCTCAAAGAAAGGGATACGTTTTACCACATTTTGATTGTCGATTTTCGGCAAGATGGCAACACCTGAGTGAGTTGGTCTGTATAGCGGGGTTGGAGGTCTCATTACGTAGTGTTGCCATGTTTAAGAATATTCCCGGAATTTGGCGTATTTTTTACTTTTAATGCAAAATGTCAAAACTCAAAATTTTACCATTTTGCAAAAACAAGTGACAGTCAGTGAAACATTTTATCTCTCCTTATGACCTTTTGTAGGTTTTTTGATTTTCGCCTGGCAACACTGAAAGTTATGGTTGATTTAATTTTTAGGGTAGACCTCAAAAGACCCGAATTGATCTCCTAGATGCCGATATGCTACAGGGATGTGTTTGGTGTCATCGCATAGGGTATATCCTGTAGTTTACTAGATAATCCCGAAAAATAGAAAAAACAAGATGGCCGCCCCGTTATTTTTGTTTTACTGAAAAATTTCAATTTTCCTAATCTAAATCGGCATTTTTTAGCCAGTTGGCAACACTTTGGAAAGTTGGCTTGTATGGAGCGATTGTAGGTCTCAGTAAACAGTGTTGCCATGAAAAAAAATATTTAACAAAATTTTATTATTTTTCGACTTAAAATGGCTAAAACAAGATGGGTGCCCAAAATTAGACTTTATTTTTCTGTCAAAATACGACCCCACAGAGACACGCGTGGCCGCTTGCGGCCTCGCGCACCGCGCGACATCTAGTCTATAATATATAAAGCTCGACTACCACTCACTGACTGACTGACTCATTGACATAATTGTTCTCCCAGAAGGAGTCGTTTTGGAGACAAGTCATATATGAGAAAAGTGTTCAAGATGGCGGGGTGACCCCGGGAAAATTCCGACTTTTCAAAAAAACAAAATGGCGGCCAGGCTTGCCTATCGTATCTCTTTTGTTTTCCGGCCGATCCGGTTGAAATTTTTGGAATCTGTAGAAATGTTTAAATAATTTACGAAAATAGTTAAAAAAGTTGAAAAAACAAAATGGCGGCCGCGTAGTAGTGTTTCAAAGTTGGAGTGGTTTTAGACCCCACTTGACCCGAATTGATCTCCCAGATGCCAATATGCTAAAGGGATGTGTTTGGTGTCATCGCACAGGGCATATCCTGTAGTTTACCAGAAAATCCCGAAAATTTGAAAAACCAAGATGGCCGACCGGTGATTTGCTCCCAAAGAAAAGTATTAATTTTACCACATTTTGATTGTCGATTTTCGGCAAGATGGCAACACCTGAGCGAGTTGGTCTGTATAGCGGGGTTGGATGTCAAAATGTCAAAAGTCTAAATTTTACCATTTTGCAAAAACAAGTGACAGTCAGTGAAACATTTTATTCCTCCCTATGACCTTTTGTAGGTTTTTTGAATTTCACCTGGCAACACTGAAAGTTATGGAAAATTGAATTCTTAGGGTAGACCTCAAAAGACCCGAATTGATCTCCCAGATGCCGATATGCTACAGGGATGTGTTTGGTGTCACCGCATAGGGTATATCCTGTAGTTTACCAGAAAATCCCAAAAATCTGAAAAAACAAGATGGCCGACCCGTTATTTTTGTTTTACTGAAAAATTTCAATTTTCTTAATCTTAATCGGCATTTTTTAGCCAGTTGGCAACACTTTGGAAAGTTGGCTTGTATGGAGCGATTGTGGGTCTCAGTAAGCAGTGTTGCCATGAAAAGTAATATTTTATAAAATTTTATTATTTTTTGACTTGCACTAAAAATGGCTAAAACAAGATGGGCGCCCAAAGTCAGACTTTATTTTTCTGTCAAAATACGACCCCACAGAGACACGCGTGGCCGCTTGCGGCCTCGCGCACCGCGCGACATCTAGTTTATCTATAAAACTGGTGTACATGGTGTAGGCCCATAGTCTCTATACATTCATGAAACGTCTCCTTTCAAGTCGATTGCGTTGATATTTGATAGTTGCCGAAATAAACATTTGTAATACACAAAGCGGCACCATAAATATTATTTTTTTACCATATTGGTAAGAAACCCTCAAACGATATTGATCCGAAAGTCTTGTCAGTCAAAGAATAATAAGTACCTACCTATACGTAGTAGATAATACCGATGAAGAAACGAATACACTGCACGTCGTAAGATAATCGAAGTTGTTGCTGAAATTGGATACATTATTCACGCTGAAGAAACACTCGAAAAAACGCAAATAATATGATTCCCCTGATGGAGTCTCGAAGACGTGCCCGCTGAGTGTTTATGCGGTGTGCAAAATCGAAAATGATAGTGATTTCTGCATGGAACTTGCTCGTCGATGCTTTTTGATTAAATTATTCAGATTTATGCATTAGATTCGGTCTATCATCGACGCTATAGTTTTATTAGATTTAAACTTGATACTGAAGTTGAAACTACGAAAATGCAAGCGAACTTCTAAAATGAGTATTTATTTATTTCAAATTATTGCACAGTAGATACATATAGGCTTACATGTTTACAATATCACTATATGACACCCCTAGAGGCACAGCAAATTTGAATAGTATTTCTGCGATGTGTTAAAAACATAGACTGAATAAAATTCTAATTCTATTCCTTCATTCTTTGGTAAAGAAAAGAAATAACCCTGCACAAAGCAATGGATGAAAACTAACCTTGAAATAAAATACTGTTGTCGTGAGTGTAGATCTTTAATAGCGATGGACAAGTCTCAAATTAATAAACGAAATAATGTGCCAATTAAACTGCTCAATTTATGGCAACTTTCCTGGCAATAGAACGATTTATTGAGCGGATATGCTCTCGAGAATCTGAACAATGCCGATGTTACTCTTGAGAACAAAACCTAAACGGAATCATTAGTGTCAGAGTATCTACTTGCTCTTCGTCGACATATGCACTAACGATGGCTTGTTTAAGTCATGTTCTTATGTAGGTATGCTCCCGTCAAAGAGGTTGGAAGAAAATCATTATCTAGGAGAGAAACTTTTTCTATATTATTACAATAACTCCCATATTATATTAAACACCATAAACCTCTATGATTATAGGTATGTTCGCGCGAACTTTGCATTTTTATCTTTTCAAATTGTAACTGGATTACCTTAAGTTTTTCTTTGTTACAATTTAGCGAGAAATGTCCATGGGCATAGTGTTACTTATGTAAGTGAAATACATAGATACTCTATAAGAATTTGCATACACTATGTACTGTTTTTTCTCCGAATAAATAAAATAAAAGTCTTTGGCTCCCCGTCGTTTGTTTACCTTTGTTTATAAATTGTAATTCACAAACGATTATTTAGTACCAAACTAGGTAGAGCCTGTATTATTGCTCTTAAACAACTGATGATTTATATAAGTATGAGCAACCCACCCTCGCTTCACTTCAGTTTATATTACTTGGGGAAGCCAATAAGACAGCCAAGCAGTACTTTTTCCCAACTTGATTTACTAATATTGAAATTTTGAATTGAACATATATTTTTTTAAAGTACAAGTACCTATGTAACATACTTTTACTTCATTAGGCGCACAATGTCGGTTCTTATTGGTGAAAGAATTCTTATAATGTTCAGTAGTTTCAGATATTAACCTCAAAATAAAACAATCACACAGTTGTACCAGATTCAGATAATAATATGTGCACACACAACATTGACTCAAAATGCGGGTTCACTACCAAGTAACCTATAGTAAATATACTTGTAATACATTATTTACATTTTATCCATCACGTCTTTGTAAGTATTAAAACCATGTCCATGTTTGAATACTTACAAGTATTAAAACATTAATGTCCATGTTTTAATACTTACAGTTTCAAGAATACTAATTTCTCTGTCAATAAGAATAGCTCACCGCATGCGCATTGTCTGCTAATCATCTGAACGCGTTCCATTTTACTCTTCATTGCGCGTGATTCAAATTGCAATGGCCAGCCTCTTCATTGTCACTTTCTCGTCCGTGCATCTGTCACAGTTTATCACCGGGATGGCTGGCACTGGATCAGGTCATTCGGCCAACCGCTACGTTCGGTTCTTGCTATTGTTACTTCGCGTTCTATTTAATTTTTGCCGTTTGTTTCTCGGCGTCATTGTCATTGTCGTCTCTTGTTTTAGTACAGACATTGCTAACAAAACTCCACTTTTGTTAATGTCGTTAGCAGCATTGATTATATGTATACTACTGTGATCAATTATCTGCTTATGGTCTATACCGATCGCAGATAGAAAGAGGAAAAAAAGGTGATCAAAACGTAATTGCATATATAAAAATTTTTGTTAAGATAGTATATCATCCTGGGGGGCAATTCTACTAAATGTCAACGGTCATAGTTGGATGACAATGATATGTCAATGGTGTTATTTTGACACTTTTCAGAGCAAATAACCATCGACTGACCACGTCATCGTCATTGTCATCCAACTGTAACCGTTGACATTTAGTAGAATTGCCCCCCAGATTACTCCATGTAAGAGTCATCTTTTGCACTTACCAATTTAATCTAAGTACGTTTTTCTTTCCTTTTCCGCTACAGCGTGAACAGCACTGAGCGCCTAATGTCCCTCACAGAAAGCAAAGTAATGTTTTCCTTTTAGTCCTTCAACAACATTTTATTTATTTTTACACGTGGACGAAACTTGCCCCTTCTTTTAACGTTTCACAGCTGTTTCAAGTATAATAAAATTTTATGTTTCTTCGGAGTTTCCAGTTTGATTTCCATCATTAAGGTTTATAAAAACAAGCTTGAACTGAATTTGAGATCGGCTGATTGAGAATTGCAAATATTTTGACATTGTTTATAAACAGTGGGTGTACTGTGTCGGTGGGGCTAGTTAGACCAGTTTGCTTGCATACATTTATTATAATCAAGTCTTTAGCAATATGCCTACGATACCTTTACTTCCCTGATTGGGTGCACTTGAGATTGGACTAATGTTTCATAAGAGTAGCTACGATAATACATACTTATGTACAAAATAATAAATTAACTGACTAATATATCTAAGTACAAATTATGTATTAAGCTAGGAAAGGAAGCCGGAATTTGGAAACTAGGTAAATTAAAAGACAGGATCTGATCTGCTTTCCAATGTTTGCAAGCTGGTTTGACCTGAAGACGCATCTGAAAATAATACAATTAATTATTTTAAGAACATGATTTATGCCGATTGAATCTTCCTTCCGACCATTGAAATTGAATTCAAAATGCAGATTGTACGTAAATGGAGTGATTTCAATCTCATAACAATAGGCTTCCGCGTCTTCCGACGGGCACAGTCGGCCATTATTTTAATTCAGCTTATCGGATATCGTGGGAACAGCAAAACAATTTGCTGTGTTCACTGTACCTTGCCTTGTTCTTGATATTTTCGTTAGAAGCCATTTGTAAATCGTCATGTTTCTATGGTATTTACAATTACATAATTACTTTTCTTCATATTATTACTATCCTAATTTACCTATTGTTGTCGTCGCTTTGCCTTGACAAGGTAACTTTTTAGAATTATAGTCTCGCTGTATTTAAAGGGTCGAGTTACTTACCCGAGATCTATTTAGGGAGCAGGGCATTTGCCTTATTTCTCAGGTTTAGATTGTACTTTTTTTCCTTCTTGTAAGTCTAAATAAATTTCATTTCATGCATACAAGCTGCATGACTCAACTAACACAACTATTACTTGAGTAGTAACCTACTTGAACTTTAGTTGTACTTACTTACCTGAATAGTTGGACTTTGTCAAATTGTGTCAAGGGAGTTATTCAATCAATAGTGCTATGTTTGAACTGTTACCTACATTCATTATTTCTTGCGGAGTCTAGCGGTTTTAAGAGCTTTACTAATACATAGCCAATGTCACTCGGGAATAGTGAACGAATTTTCAGTATCGGATTATTAGTAGAGGTTAGCTCCCACAAACATAGACTTTCTTCCCAAGTTTCTTCTCCAATAGAACACTTCAAGGTGGTGGTAGATAACTATTAGTATTGATATGTAATAATTTATTTTCAACATTCCAATATTAAATAAAAATATTTAACACTAGCTGTTTTACTAGCGTTTTTACCCGCGTAAGTACCGTTTCCATAGGAAAATTATAGCCCTGTTACTCCTAGAAAAGTAAGCTTTCATTTAAAATAATTTGTATTAAAAAAACTTTCCTCTTTATAATATCAGTGTACGTAATTTAATTAACAAACCAATGAAATATTTATCACTAGCTCGACGGTGAAGGAAAACATCGTGAGGAAACCCGCAGGTCTCAGAATTAATTCTGAGACATGTGTAAACAGACCCGGTCCGGCGATGGGCTCACCACCTATCACGTTTAGGGGTCCAATATATCTCGTGAAATGTGGGTATATCCAGTAATGGAATACCTCTGCCTACCCCCTCGGGGATAAAAGACGTGAGATTATATTATGAAACATATAAATAACTTCACTTGATGATTATTAGATCAGCGATTTTAGGTCAAACGAGTTCGGAATTAATATTAAACGACACAACACTGATAGTGTCTGTAATGTGTAATTGGAAAAAGCAGAAATGCGGTGTTGTGCCAAATAGGCCATCGAAGCGTAAGATAAGTGACACGTAAAAATGTTAGTGGGTGTTTTTTAGCAGAAACACAGTATTAAAATTGGGTCGGCTAGTTTAATTTACACGACGTGCAATTACCGATGTTACGTTTTTACGGTGACTAGTTCCTTTGATATCTATAGAATTAACCGAAATACTTGTTAATGCATCCGAAAGTCATCATGGGTATGCTCAATCAGATACTTTACCCTTTATAAACATGTTTATCGTTTCTGGCTCCTCTTCAATACCATTATTTCAAAAGAAACTTCGGGCTATCTTTGTAAATGTACCGCTTTATTTCATTTGACTTTAAACAAGATGATTTAATAGCATGAAGACCTATGTTTGTGAGGGTCATTTCGGTCAGTCAAATTTCTGAGTTTTGTGGTCTTGACAAACTGCTGCAGCTGCTTAAAACTTTACCTTCGCTTATGCATTCAGTCTGACAGCTTAGAATAGGTGCAAACCACCTAAGAAAATTAACACTCCTAGTTGGATAGTCAAAAAACTGGTGGTCTATTTGTAAATTGGAATCAAAATAGTCTTTATTTACACTGATGGTAATGAGAAATATACGTCAAAATTAAAGTCGATTGGAATTAGAGTTGTCAATAGTTGGTCTAGTTGGCAGGCTACGACCTTTTCCATTCCAAAGTTTCCTTCACCTGCAGTTTCTATTCTAGTATATTTTTTCAATGTTTCAACTAATTTGCGTTCCACTCAGTGTGACGCACAGGCGTTAATACTCGGATTAGCTCACTTGATTCAATTAGCCATTCGAAGTTGGCACGTGAAGTATCCCGCGTGGTTTGCGTGACTCTTGTAACGTGATTCGTTTCGATATATTCAATGTATTTGTTGCATGATGATTGCTTCTTTTAAGTTTATTTCGTTTGTTTTGTTGCTACATCGGAATTGTGTCAGAAATGTCAAGGTTTGGATTAAGAAGCCCTCTCTGAAACCTTTGTTGATAAATGTTTGATGTTGAGTATGTTAATCGCTTGCGCTAAGTCGCTAAGTGCGTCTAGCCTAGCCGGTTTATGGTCTCTTTGTTTTTGTAAAGTGCTTTAATTACGTCATTATCATTTATTACGTTATCTCGACCCTGTTGCCTTAAATTACTAATCGTGTAGGTCAATTTGGATTGTTTAGTGTTTTTTAATAATCGTTATTATCAATAAACGAGTCATTTAAAAAAATATTTTGTGTAAGTATTTATTTAACTTCATGTATTTTTATCAAAATTATCAAAAAGTAACTTCTAGTAGCCTAGCAAACTCAAGTTATCGCTTTATATCTTTATCATTTTATATCAGTTCACTAAGCCTGTGTTGAACTTTCATTTTCAAAAACTATTTCTTAGTACTTACGTTATAAATATAAAGTATTCTTGTCCAAAATATCATACTGCTAAATCCACCACTTTAGACAGTTTGTTGTTTGCCAGTCAGTGATTGATTAATTCTATCAAAAACTCTTATTTTTCGGTGTCAGTAAATACTATTTACTACGATTATTTAAGGTATTTACCTTAAAAAATCGTAGTTATTTGAAAGATTTATGTTTAGATTTATTTTTTTATCACGCCAGGTGAAAATACTGACCACATTTGAACCAAAATAAATTCGTCCACTTACATTATAATATTTGGCACACTACGTCACGTGGGGCTCGATGGCATGACCCAGCATAACCTCTAGCCGTAAATCAGAGGAACGGTACCCTACTTACCGCAATATTTGGATGCGATAAGAAAGGTCGGTCGGCATTGACTGATACGAAGTGATATCGTCAGGGGACAGTCCATGTGGACTTTCCTGCGTTTCTTTCGCTATTTCTTTCCCCGGCCCGACTTATTTGTAAGTTTTCATTAGTAACATTACCTATATACATACTCTAAATGCAAATGCTTGAAACGTTGATGAAAATATAATCTTAAAATAGAATATTATAATCACCATAAAACTGGAGCAGTTCCCTCAATTCATGAGGAATGCATCCCATCATCAGGATTTTGATAAAAACGGGAAAAATCAGAAACTATATCCTTTCAAACAAAAAAATGAATTTTCCAATTCAGTCCAAACGTCTTCGAGTACCTAATTGGGGATCATTTTTAAAAAACTCATCGAATTGATAACCTCATCTTTTTTAAGTATATTAAAAATGGCGCGAATGCAAATGTAACTGCCATATTTATTTCGGCACGCAATACATCTGTTTAATTACTACACAATAAACGTGTGATGTGTTCCCAGCTGCGTTCGTAATTAATTTTGGCGTAAAATATTAACGGCACGCGAATTCAATTATATTGTTAAAACATTCGTCGCTGCGCATACACATATATGTATTGTTTATTCTCATTCCATGTTATTCCGATTTCGAACTAAGTACACATTGTTTACGCAGTTAAATAGAATATTGTATGGATGAATTGTGTAAGTAAAAGGATGGGGCAAGGAGCAAGTGAAGCAGATATGACGGCTGATACGGATAAGTGGAAGGATAGTACCTACTACTATACTACTATTCTGACCCTGAATACTGGGATAGGGGAATATATAATGATAATGATGAAAATCTTTTTTTTATATCTGTAGATAAAAAAAATACACTTAGAAACGTCAATAGTCTAAATAAACAAAGGACTCTAAACTGGTTTATGAAGTTGGCTGAATGTAAACAGCAGCCTATCTCCACCGACGAGTTGCTGGTTCCAAATGCAGTACCCCGACAAGAATCAGCAAGAAACTCAAGGGAAGTGTAATATGATCCATGTGTGGTGGCACCTGGTTTCTGGTTGGGTTTAATTTAATTTACTAAAGTTATCAATGATTTAATATATTACGAATGTGGTTCAAGAGTGAAACGAAAAGTTGCCAAATAGTGTAATGGCCACTTAAAAGTCTGAATTTTTCAATTCACCCGAGGGTTATATGACATGGCTTTGGCGAATTTGACTTTATAAATATTCAATTCAATTATGGTTCGGGCGGGATATTGAATATCTCGTTCCGGATTGGGTAAACATAAATACGACTATATATAGATAAATCTTGTTTATTTTCAACTCGGCGTTCCGTTTTCGATTGTTGAAATTTGTCCAGAAATATCTTTAAAATAAATAATGGCAATACTTATTTGTGTGTCTTTGTTTCAGGTATGTCGTTGCTGCTGGAAAAATCAACCGTAATTTTAATGTGTATTACGGTTCATATGGATAGACAACTTGAATAATGGGAAAAGGGTAAGAGAATGAAGATTTAAATATTTACCAATTAAGACTTATCTAAATTGTTTTTGCGTCCCCGAAATCAACATTATACAAATTTTATCGAAACTTTTAGAGTAATTTTCCATAATATTCGAAAATATACAAACATTGTTTTGCTGGTTGAACAGTATAGTACAGGATACCATTTCAATATCAATTCGCAAGACAATTCTGCCATTCATGCAAGAAATGTAAGCAAATCAACAGTCACTCCGTCCGGTTGCCGACGACAATGACAACGTAATCAAATCCCTCGCCAAAATCACATTAGCCTGCCTAATGGAATCCCAAATTACCCTCAAGCACCGGCGGCATACGAACATCGTCCCATAACCCTCCCAATTCCTATTCGCAACACGTTTTAGTATGCGTATCGTAGCAACAAGTGACGGATTTCACTTTCGCGTTTGCAAAGGTCTTTGAACCGAGGTTTGCCCGGGCTCGGCAAACTAATTGCCTGCGAAAGTGACAAGTGGACCGTTTAGTTCCTAAGAGAAGGGTGGAAGGTATAAATTGGGAGGGAGGGTGGAAAAGCGAGCGCGACCAGGCCAACCCAACGATTTGCCTAATCAATCGCGTTGGACTGATACTGTTACTGATAGGGTTAAAGTAGGGTTTGGTGGCGTTGATATAGCTATTTGTTATGATAGTGCTGTTTATTTCAGCGGATCTTTACATATTGTAGAAAATGTATATCTACTGGTACTTGTAGAAGGGTTTGACGCCTCGGTTGAAGAGGGGTCAAAGTATTTATTTCAGTTCAGATATGCGGGTACGGTAGTATACGGTGCGGGTAAGGGTAACTGTATTAGAATTAGACTTTTAGGTTTCCTAACCCTTATTACTAAGGCCTCGCTATCTGTCTGGAAGGCAACTTTTGAACCACTACGAGCGCTTCTTTTTGATGGATTACTCGCAATCTAATTTCGATACAGTCAATCCACTACACATTGTCCAGCCCAGTGTCAACAAGGCTTCCCCACTGGGTGTGTCCGCAAATCAATAAAGCTTTTAGCGGTAATAGCTGGACACTGCCTTCTAGGTATGCCATCTAGATTACCTTTGCAATTTATTTACCTATACGCTATACTGTCTTGTAGATTTGAAGTTTAAAGACATAGATGTGTTTTGGGTAGGCTCAGTGAGATACCAAATTGTGATAGGATTGTAATTTTTGCAATGACGCAATTAGATCGACTTCAGTGATGCAACGTTAAGCTGGACACTGCCTTTTAGATAGGCCACCTAGATTACCTCCGTAATCAATTTACCTACGCGCTATACTGTCCTGTAGATTTCAAGTCTAAAGACATAAGAGCGTTTTAGGTAGCTTCGTTTTGGGTAGGTTTAGTGAGATACAAAATTGTGATATGATCGTTATTTTTGTAATGACTATTTAGAAGCTAAAACTTACACAATTACATGCACCCGAAAATCATTGTCCACCTTCTAGAGCAGTCAGGTAAATATATCTGTTATTTTAAATCAGAAAGGCCGTTACATTTCTCAGCTTAAGAATTGTGTGAACAGTTTCATTTGTAAGGACTTATAAAAGGTCGTTAACCCCGAACATAACATTCACCAAGCCTGGAAATTCAAGCTTAAAATTAGCAGCTAAAAGTTCGTCGGTCGCTCAGGAAAGTCGTCCTTTATTTAGAAGTGGGAAATGGGAGTTGAAGTTTATTACATTTTCGCTACAAACTTGGTAACTAATAAAAGATTTGGAACTTGGTCTGTTGCTTGCAACTTGAAACTACTTTCGGACTTCCCTAGGGATACGTACCATAGCTAACAAAGAACAATATACTATATTACTAAAAGAAGTAGGTAGTTAAATTGTAAAGAACAGTCCTCTGAGAAGAATTCTTAAGAAGTTTCTTTTTATTGGTTCCATGAGAGTTCGTATGTTCTCAAGTTACACGAAGCCTTTGTAGATTGCTGTATTGTGAATAATACTCAGCGAAGCATATATGTCTTCTTTTTTCCAAGTGCGTATGTATATTTCTTTGTGGAATCTTTATAGCTCCTACAAAGCAATTTCTTTTGTTATTCATTTCTTTTCGTGTTCTCAAAATGTCTTTAACGAAAAAGACAATAATGTTATGACAATTTAAGCATTTATCATCTACAAAACTCGTCTGAAACTGTGTTTATGGTTCCGTTGGTAATAATTGATGAGCTTTGTTATAGCAATTGAAATCGTCGTCATTATGCAGCATTTTTTAATATTAAATCCAAATTCAAGACTGAAACTTTATCATTATTTTCCACCATTAACAGCATTAAAAAAATATTGTCTGTAGATATTTCTCTGTTGATTTAAAATAATCTTGTCTGGGGTAGAGCGCAGTTGGGGCCGATGATGGATTGTAGTTTTCTTGACTCTGACCAAAAACTCCAAAATAGTTAATAAGATATATAGACCATACTGTCAAAGATCAATCTTAAAAGTGATACTTCACAAAGTATTTACTAAAAAAAATCAATCACTGTCTGACCCCAGAGATTAAATGTCAAATGTCGACGATCTCGATACTGGACTGTTTGTTTACTCGAGATTTATAGAGGCTCCATCAAACAGCTCGAGTTGGCTTAACGGGCTGCTAAGCCCCAGGGGTTTGAGAGGTTTAAGAAAACATTTTAATGGCTCGTTGATGTTCTATCTCAAGATACCGGTGCTTTAAAGGTGTTTAATGACTCTTAAAGGTAATAAACATCAAGTATGTAGCCTACAAATGAATACGCCGCATGTTATAATGATAACAGTAGACAAAACTTAAGATTTTTTAAATGGATGTAGTGGATGGCATGGTTGTATGATAGCTATGGACTTGTGATATTGTTGTGAAGCATGATTCCGGAGGAAATTAGTTAAACATGTCTGTGAAGGCAATCACATAATAGTTCACAAAGCTAATAATGGAAACAAAGAAAAAGATTCAAGTAACGAAAAAAAATATATGAAACCTGTTAAAATTTACCGCTTATTTGAATGACCTAGGATTAGTGCAGCCAAGAGCACGTGGAACTTGACACATTGGACTTTGTAACTTTCCTATTACAATCGCCTTAGAGATACGAATCGCACTACAAGTGTTAAGCTTCATGTGCTCTTGACTGTTCAACACGTCATACTGTTCGACTTATCTGCGATCAACATCCTAATGACGCAGTACAAAACTTTTTAATACCAAACCTATGAATAGCAGCTTATCTAAGGTCAAATACCTTGTGTTTTACAATATAAACTTTATTCCGACGTATTAAAGTATAATGCTTCGTAAAATGCCATAATCTAGACGGTGGACTGATTCATCGTTAGATCCTTGAACTCAGCACACTTCGAGTTCACCGACTTTCTTGACCTAGTGGTATTTTATGTAGTTCCAGTAATACTGGTAGCTAGATAAAGTAGCTATCTGAAGAAGTCTTTAAAGAAGGTCTTGTTTAAAAATTATGGTATCTATTATCATAAAATGTTGTCGAGTGTGATTTTTTTCTATATCCTCCCTACAAAGTTGATAGGTTATAAAACTTTTACATTTTCTCTTAGATTAACATGATCTTCTACTTTCTTTCTTTACATGTTAGTGTAAATTAAACAAATTTAGGCCATGAATTTGGCTCAGCGAGAGTTCAATTCATTAGAAAAGTTGTCTGATAATTTGATTTTGCAAACATGTCTGCAGTACATCAACCTTCAGTAACCGTACAACATTAATAGTTCAAGGATTAACAGATGTTCTCCACAATGTGTTGCAAAATAGTATGACGGGTGAATGACCTCTCCCTAAGTGAATTAGATTTCCGCGCCTCTTCCTTTTATACTATTACAGCATTGGTTACATTACGGTTGTTTCTATAGTCACAACAACAAGGTTGAAGTTATTTGCCTCATGCGCAGTAGAGGTTGCCAATTTCTGCGGGGGGGACGAGGAAACAAGCACAAATATTGTTAAAACAAACGCATTTTTTGACAAAACAATTAAACGCTAGCTTGAACTAGATGCACACAAATACATTCACCAATCCAAGCACTCCGTGAACTCAAAAAAACTAGTTGTATTTAACAGGTATGCGCGTTGACCGACACTTTTTTTTGGCAGAGGGGAACGCCTGTCAGTGGCGTCTCCGGTTGGTTTAATACTCAAAGGAATAGAGTCACTAGTATTTTACAAGAATATGACTGAAACAACAGTCGATAACATGTAGAAAAAAATGCAGTGACAAAAAAAAATGTAATAAAATCGATAACCAAATTTCACGCCATCAAAATAAACACAAATATATGTTGTTTGCTGTTGATTTAATTACTTAGGTTGATAATGGAAGTATCCGAGCATCTAAATGTAATTAATGTGAAGCAAAATCTATTATACGACTCGTCGCATCGTCACTAATTATTATTATTAATATAGATGCGTTGTTGTTGTTGTATGTACGCCTACCTAATTACACTGTCATGCTCAATAATGATGATGAAGTAGCTGTGGCGGGGAGGCTCAATTAGTTGAATTAAATTTTGAGAACCTTCAAAGTACTTGAGTGAAGGTGACGCTTAGAAACTGAGGGGCTCTAATGATAAGACTGAAGAGATTTGATAATTGAAAGCTGTGAAGTTTTTAGAAAGGGAAATATAATTATTATATACTTGGTTTGAAAACTTTGCTTTTGCTTTACGAAAACGATTAAATAAGAAATAGAAAAAGCTGGGACAGAAAGTAAAATTTTACTTACTTAGTTATTTGTCTAAATCAACATCTAGATTTACTGTACTGGCTCGGGTTCAAATCCTGGCATGTACCAATGAGTTTTTCAAAAACTTACGTACATATTTATCACTAGCTCAACGGTGAAGGAAAACATCGTGAGGAAACCCGCTGGTCTCAGAATTAATTCTGAGACATGTGTAAATAGACCCGGTCCGGCGATGGGCTAACCACCTATCACGTTTAGGGGTCCAATGTATCTCGTGAAATGTGGGTATATCCAGTAATGGAATACCTCTGCCTACCCCCTCGGGGATGAAAGGCGTGAGATTATATTATTATTATTATTATTTACTGTACTTTGTGTATGATTTAAATGGTTTTGTTAATAAAACTAAAGTATAACTTAAAGATAACAAATCTGTTTTCGGATAAATTCTGGAAATGTTTACTTGGCTAAAAGGATTTGTAGCTTGTGGCTAGACGAATGAATAATGAATTGGGGAATACTATTATATCCCATGGACAAAGCAATCATTTGCGTGTCAATATCGAATTAAATCCCAATCGTACTAATAAACCAAAAATCAATTGGCCTCATAATGATAAACTAACAAAAGAAACAACGAATCGAAAACGAAAATCTTTTTAAAATGCATTCATTCAGTAAGTAAACAAGTTCAGATTAGGGCTTAGTTCATTTGTATGCTAAATAGAGGATGCCTTTGTAGCATGCCCTTGAGATGTCAGTGTGCCGATCGTTACTGGACTCAGCAGAGCGAGACAACTGGCCCTGTTATGATGTGGTAATAATGCTGATGTGTTCTCACTTGGTGCACGATTGGCCGAGATAAGCCGTTTATCTCAATGGATTCTGATGAGAATGGGATTCTTATAGACAGTTGTTTTTGTTCTTTATCGTGATACCTATTTGGTTGGTAGCTTACACAAACGTTTTTGAAGCCGTTTAATGTTCAATTTCATTGCATAGAAAATGCATCCGCTTGTTCTTTACCTATCTCTATTTTCTGCTGCAATTTGCTATGGTTTATGGACGGCTCATTCGTTCAACTAAGTCTTAATTAAAGTTTATAGTTTCCTCACGCAGAAAGCTTGTTGCAAGAAGGAATTTAGTCATATAGGGGTAACCATAGACAATTTAGTATATCTGTCATGGCTAATATAGGTACACAAAGAATCCCTCCACGTATACTTTATACTAGTCTTACAGATATACATTTCCAGTAAATCCTTTAGATACAACTTCAGTAGAAGTAACGCAATGAAGCCGTTCATCCGCCAAGAAATAATATATATGCCGAGCTGACTAACTAGTATAGACGACAAAGAGAATTTCCAAAATATCCATTCGAATATTTACCGTTTACATTTAGAACACCTCCTTTAGGCGTCACACAGCACAGCGTCAGTCTGTCTGCCAAACAACTGAACTGGGAATTGCAACACATTTGGAGCATTCACAATGGAGCTTCGTTCGTACCAGCTGCTTCAATTCATTCTCGCGCGTGCCGAATGAGCGACGGACGTTTTAAAGTATTATCACTATTGTCAGCCTCCAGGTGTGCACCTAAATGTAGTCCCAGGTGGCCCAACTCAACACGGATAAGGTTTATTGTTGAATAAATAACGCCTTTACTGTCGGAATGTGTACTTTTGATAAGAGAAGTGTTGGATTGGACAACATTTACAGCTGAGTTTTTGATCGTTTATTGGAGGTGATTCATTCGTTTTACAGATAGTTGTGATTGGAAAATAATTTAGTATTGTTCTTTCACATTCAATATGTCCATTTTAGAAACAAGCTGGAGCATAAAAGGCTTAAAATTCTACATTAATCAATTTAAGTTGGTTGACACTTTCGAAAAAATCTTACGCCTGAATACTCTAATGATGATGAATCGCATACGTAGATACATTTAGACCACAAAGTAACATCAGTTTGTAGCTCTGTGTTGTAATGTGCACAATTTGCAGCGGGATTGTCAGCTTGATTGATGTACACTTGAGATAATGTCTTAGGGCAATTTAGATGGCCTTATTTATGTTACCCATTAGCTTCTCCAGTAACCATATGACCGATGTTATCATTGTGATGTCTGTTTTAATTAGAAGTTGTTCCTTAATCATCTTATCTTCTTTGTTACTATATATATTATCAACTACAGCAACAGTGAGTATAAGCGGGTTCATGTTCGTAGAGTTATTTCTCTTGTGGATGCTACACCTAAATTATTCCAGTATTGTTATATAGATCTACTCTCATTTGCTCCAGTTCTGCTTTTCTGACACTATTTACCTTAACATTATATCTAATTCACTGGAATAAATTCCATCAACTACTAGTCTATCTTCCAATCCGTTAAGTTAAGACATACTCCTGGCTCAGTAGTAAGCTTGGATCCAGACATGGATCCTATTCGTCATGTCAATTGATTAATAGGTCTGAGCTGAAACAAACCGTGTAGTTTAGTACGTCTTAACGATAGTACTTGTCTGGGAATTTATACCAATACATAAAGAGGAGAGCAGTGATAGCCTTACTGTTAAGGAGCCTGCTTCACATGATGATATCAGTGAAGCTCGAGCTCGAATCCTGGCATTTACTAATGAGTTTTTCAAAAAACTTACGTACATATTTACTTATCACTAGCTTGACGGTGAAGGAAAACATCTTGAAGAAACCCGCAGGTCCCAGAATTAATTCTGAGGCATGTGTCCGGACAACAACAACAAATCCGGTCCGGCGATGGGCTCACCACCTATCACGTTTAGGGGTCCAAAGAATATCTCGTGAAAAGTGGGTATATCCAGAAATGGAATACCTCTGCCTACCCCCTCGGTGACTAAAGGCGTAAGTTTTTTTTTTTAGAAGAGGAAAACTCCGTAATGGCACGTGCATAACCACAGTTTCCCGTTAGATTACGAGCATGAGTCAACCGGCTCCCGCCCTGAAATAGCTCCTCAATTGAATCTGTTGGGGTCGCCGTGAGTAACCGACGTGGTATTTGCGCGTGCGCATTACCGCATGTAGCCATTGCGTTGCTTTGTACGGGAAGTGGTTTAAGTACTCGACATGATTGTTTTGTTGTTTCAAAATCTCGTGACCTATATTGAGAAGTAAAATATCTGTTAGGAACTTGCTTTGGTCAATGGCTGATTCATATTACGGCGATTTATTCCAATGAGGCTTTTCTTATAATCTTCGAGAGGCTCTAGTGAACTTGAAAATAGTAATCTATGTAAAAAGTTTGTAAGACGCAGGGTAGTCCCTCCCTATTCCGGTGAATGATGTATTAGGGCAAACAGCACAAAGACAATTGGACAAAAATGCTCATTGTTAATTTCTTTTGTACGTCATTTGTTTGTGTCCGGTGTAATTTGAATTTCTTCGTTGATAATTTGAAATGTAGGTGCAGTAGGATCACCTCTTCATATTTTGTCCAGTTCAACACATCTCATCTTATTAACTTGTCAAAGCGTGCGGTGTAAACGGTTATCTGCGCAACTGTCTCTTTCTCGCATGTTAGCAGACACAGGCCACTTGTTAGTCAATAACATGATGTAACGACATGTGGGAACTAGATAGTGCGTGCTCTTTTAAAGTGCTTATTTAGACAAGATATCAATATCTATAACTTTTTATGGAGTACTATACTGGACTCAATATTTTACATCAACTAACAGGCGCCCGGCGGCGTTTTTTCCCGTTCCTGTGGGAATTTCACAAAATCCTTTCTAAGCTGCCTAATATCGTCTATGGAACCAACATTTATTATGTAACATTATAATTTTTGAGATTTTGTGATTACTCGATGTACAAATATACGAACGACGACTATGATTGATTATGCTGATCTTACGCTACAAATGTTACAATCCAAATAGTCAAACTTCCGCTCCAAATCAACCATAATAGATAACGATCGACTGATCGCAGCGTACTTACTAGGGATGGGTATCATTGCTACTTTAAAACCACTTTCATTTGATGAAACAACCTTTTTGACGTGATAACATCTTATAAATCGATGAACGCCGGCTGCACACGAAAAAGTGTCACGTTCCGCCTGAGCCGAGCGTGCAAGCGAGAGCGCAGAACAAGCGATAGAGAGGCACGATCGGCAACTATCTGTCTTCCACTCCAGTATGCAATTTTTCATCAATGTTTGCTTAAGACTTTATCAAGTAAAATTATCGTCGGTAAACCGACTTTACAGACAACCATTTTTTATCTAAGCAGGCTACTGACCCATCTCTAGTCCCTAGTACAAGTATAGTATGACACTATCATATCACAATAGCCCCGTAGTAAACGATTGGGCCTGATTTGTGAACTCAATACGTAGGGCTGGGTGACTGACCCGGGGTACTGGAGTCAATTGTTAGTTGTGCTTATTGATAATATATGTGAAGGGATCTGTAACCCTGTGGCACATATTTGTCTTTGTCGATAAAGTGTATTGAAATAAACGCGGTCTACTCCGACGCCATTTTGAGGAGGCTCGATTATCGTGTCTGTGTGAGTGAGTTATGTAATGAACTGTTAGGTCAGCGTATTTAAAACTAATTTAATTGCATTTTCTGGGAATAACATGGACATTGGACATAATATTTTCACGGGAACGGGATTTACAGATAGTGTATAATATAAATAACTAGCGACTCGCCCCGGCTTCGCACGGGTGCAATGCTAACACTAAAACCTTCCTCTTGAATCACTCTATCTATGAAAAAAAAACACATCAAAATCCGTTGCGTAGTTTTAAAGATTTAAGCATACATAGGGACATAGGGACACAGAAAGCGACTTTGTTTTATACTATGTAGTGATAATAATAAATTGCGGTGCACAACAAAATATATACGGTTATTCAGTCTCAAACTAGACAGATCCTGTACCATGGGTAATAAACAACTGCTAAATCATATTTACATAAATATTAAACAATCAGACACAAAGCCACCGAGACAGAAGGCACCGAGCGGGGATCGAACCGACCTCCGACTCAGAAGATCGGGTCACTACCAACTGAGCCAACAAATAAAATTCCTTACTTTAGGAATTACTTGATACTAAGATTGACCAAAACAGAACGGTTTCGTGCGAGTTAAGTACTAATTATAATAAAATATAAAATAAATAAATAATCTCAAGCCTTTTATCCCCTAGGGGGATAGAAGGCGGGGCTAAAAGGCTCAAGCCTTTTATCCGCAGGTCTCAGAATTAATTCTGAGACCTGCGGGTTTCCTCACGATGTTTTCTTTCACCGTCGAACTAGTGATAAATATTAGAGATGCACCGAATGTGGGTTCTGCCGAATGTCGAATTCGGCCGAAATTCGGTAAGACTACGCGCTCTTATGACGGACAGGTCACGACTCGTTACGACCTGTTTAATTATCGCTTCCATTTTCTTAAGTAAACTACTGAACCGATTTTGATGAAATTGGGCAAGTAGGACTACTACTGCTAAATTGCTAATATCCTGAAAAAAAAAACATAATTCCTAGGGGTTAGGAGTCATCGGGTAAAACAAAATTCACGCGGACCGAGTCGCGGGCATCAGCTAGTATCGATTTATTTTACTTATAAAACTTGACAAGTATCTTAGTGCAGAAATTGTGTGTCAATTAGTATAATTTGGGTTTTATTTTAAACTACCGAACATTCGGTATCTGTCACCGAAATTCGGTATTATTCGAAGCTTCCGAACTTCGGTTTTACTACATTACATCTCTAATAAATATCTACGTAAATTTTTGAAAAACTCATTGGTACATGCCAGGATTCGAACTCGAGCCTCACTGATTTTCGGCCGGCTCTTAACCGTAAGGCTATCACAGTACTAATTATTGGATCGTTAATTCTGAATGTATGAGGTTCGACATTGGTTCTAATAGGAAAAACAATGCTGGCTACTGATAAGAAGAACTAGGCAAACGTACGATAACGTTCACAAAACGCATTGAGTTCTGATAACAGTTGCGATAAGCAAAAATGCATTGTTGCTAAAATAATGTAGTTGGTTTTGATAAGGTTACTTAAAAATATCTTTGAAGGAATGTTATTTTAATGATTCATACATTGTAAATAAAGAAACCGGCCAAATGCGAGTCGGACTCGCGCACGAAGGGTTCCGTACCGTTATATTATATGAAAACGGCAAAAAAATCACGTTTGTTATATTTTATACTGGTATAGTATTTGTTGTTGTAGCGGCAACAGAAATACGTCATCTGTGAAAATTTCAACTGTCTAACCATCACGGTTCGTGAGACATAGCCTGGTGACAGACAGTCTTAGTAGAGTCCCGTTTTACCCTTTGGTTACGGAACCCAAAAAACAAAACAGACGTATTAGAATCTAGTCGTCGTACAGAGAATACGTCTCAACCCATGGCGTCATCAAAAATTTAAAAGAAAAAGCGTCATGTGTCGAATTCGTCCCCCTTGTCATGTTTAGAGGCCAAAAAATACACTTTTGATAAATGTAAGCAGCAGTAAAATTATATATCTACACTATTATTATATAGAGGAAAGATTTGCATTCTTGTATTTTTAAGCTATTGCATAGCTTCTATCGCCTTGAGCGCGGGGACCGAATCCAGAAATTCCGTAACGAAAAAAAACATCACGCTCCCCACTCCGACGGGCACGGAGGTGTGGCTTGAAGGCCGTGCATTGTCTAACGTCGTTTCTTTTCGGCAGTCTTGTTGATACAAAATGCTATGCAATAGCTTTACCGCGGCAGTCCCCGAGTGCCACACGTCTTTTTTGTATGTTTGCAACGAATAAACTCAAAAACTAATGGACCGATTTGAAAAATTCTTTCGCCAATGGAAAGCTGAAAGATCCCTGAGTAACATAAATAAATAATAATAATAATCTCACGCCTTTTCATCCCCGAGGGGGTAGGCAGAGGTATTCCATTACTGGATATACCCACATTTCACGAGATACATTGGACCCCTAAACGTGATAGGTGGTGAGCCCATCGCCGGACCGGGTCTATTTACACATGTCTCAGAATAAATTCTGAGACCTGCGGGTTTCCTCACGATGTTTTCCTTCACCGTCGAGCTAGTGATAAATATGTACGTAAGTTTTTGAAAAACTCATTGGTACATGCCAGGATTCGAACCTGAGCCTCACTGATTTTCGGCCGGCTCTTTAACCGTCAGGGCTATCACTGCTCTAGTAACATAGGCTATATTTTATTCCCGTATTCCCACGGGAACGGTTACTACGCGGGTAAAACCGCGCAGAACCGCTAGTAAATAAATAAATAAAATAAATCTCAGGCCTTTTTTGCCTGAGGGGTAGGCGGTATTCCATTTTTTTTTAATGATAAAAAAGGGGGCAAACGAGCAGACGGGTCACCTGATGGTAAGTGACGTCCGTCGCCCATGGACACCTGCAACTCAAGAGTCACAACTGCTTTGCCGACCTTTGAGGTGGGAGTAGGGGGAGGGGAGGGGAAGGAGGGATTGGGGCCTCCGGTTACCTCACTCACTCAACGAAACGCAATGCATTGCTTTACGCTGGTTTTCTGTGAGGCAGTGTTTCAATACAGAACCTCTTTATTGTACACCAAAAACAATACAGTGTGGATATAAACATTAATTAAAGTACACTGGGCTGTCTCTTTTTTATTATAGTTAGTAGATTTGTAAGCAAATATTTTTATATCCGAATAAAAGAAACACAACGCAAAGAAAATATTATTCATCAAATCTTTTCTCTATACCATGATAAGGTGGACGGGAAAATATGACCTGCATGATAGATTGGATGTGGAAGTAAGAGATAGGGCGCAAGATTGAATTATAGCGGTAGCC
Source organism: Ethmia dodecea (assembly GCA_963855545.1). Taxonomy (NCBI): domain Eukaryota; kingdom Metazoa; phylum Arthropoda; class Insecta; order Lepidoptera; family Depressariidae; genus Ethmia; species Ethmia dodecea. Next base: position 2,820,364 of record OY979457.1, read on the forward strand.
GTAACCTAGTTAGTAGAGGGCTATACATCACATTGTAGTATATTACGCTATCGGACTCGGATTAGATAGATAACTAGATAAACATGGGTGCAGTGACCGGAAAATCTTTAAAACGATTTTTTATAGTATATAGCGGGCCAATGAGCAGACTGAGAGAGCAGAGCTTGATGAATTTGGCAGTATCTAGATGAAGCATATTCATCACGTAACTACTTTTAAAGGATTGAAGCTAGTAATAATAAAAATTACAAGAATATTTTTGTCAAATGATTTTGACCAAAAAACCACAGATTTTCAACATTTTCCTTGATTAATCTCGGCTCTGACGGACGTTTTTAGAATAAGTATTTGGTGAAATTTCAATTCAATTTTCAAAGTTAATGGATTCCATCGAATACTTGGTGACTTCAGCAACATCAAGGGCGGCTATCACTCAAAATAATTTGTTGTTATGAAACGAAAATGTAAAACAGGATATATAGATAAGGAGACTTAATTTATTTTTTGGTTATAACCATATTATATCTCGGAACTAATTCTGGAATTGCGGGTTGCGGGTCTCCCTAACCTTCGAGCTAATTCGAGCAATGCAACTTTTTTTAAGTGACTTGTACATAAAGTGAACCTGAGCCTCATACATGAAATACTAGCTCAGTGCCAACACGGCTATCACTGTTCTACTACATTTAATTTTTTTTTCCTCAACATTTTACGTTTTTTTTATTTATGGTTTCTATCATGCACTTTATTTGCTGGGTTAGATAGACAGCGGTCACTCAAACAGTTTGATAAAATGAAGTGAAATGAAGCAGCTTCTTAAAATACTTCAGCACCCACTGAATGAGCTTTGTTTTTGTTACGTCACAAACGAACGTGTAGTAACGAAAGAATTGAATCACGATTCATGATTCATTCAAGAACGCGAACGTGAGTCATCAACATAAGCGTAATTTAGTTGAACTGTTACGTTATTATTCATTTACAAATTAATGGCAGTTTAAGGGTGAACGTCCGGAAATTGTACGTTGCTGTAGACAACGGACTTCCTTTAATCAGTCTCCGTTCGTATTGAATACAAACTTGTTTATGTCTGTAATAATATTCTACTTCCTACTATCCTACTAATATTATAAACGTGAAAGTTTGTATGTATGGATGTATGATGTTTGTTCCTCTTTCACGCAAAAACTAGTGAACGGATTTTGATGAAAATTTACAGTTATATAGCTTATGCATTAGAATAACACATACTCGTAGGCTATATTTTATCCCCGTATTCCCACTTGAACGGGAACTACGCGGGACAAGGTTAGAAGAGAATACGTTGAGCTGGTCATTTAGAACGTATGGATGAAAGAAAAGTAACGAGAGATATTTATGGTGTGATGTGAAGGAAGCGAAAGAAGTATGCAAAGAGCGAACAAAGTGACAATCCATCGTCTCTGCCTACCCCCATGGACGGTGGAAGGCCTGAGCTGTATGTATGTATGTAATATTAATAACACTTCAAAATATTTGACATATAAACAAAGCCCAGAAGAATGTCTTCCCGAGGAAATTGGCACCGTTCCCATCCTTAAAAGAACCCATTTGTATAGTCTTCTGACATCAAACCGAAACAAATTCTATGGCGTGACGGTTTCTTAACGATATGTTTCTTCATACTGCAGCTAGTGCTAAATATAATGAATATATCTTGATGATATTGGCTACTTTTTGTTGCTAGTTGCAGGTGGAACTTAGAATATTCATTGTAAAGATATTCATTGTAGATAATATTCATTGATATTTTAATGTGACTAGTACAAAAACAGCAGAAGCAGAACACAGAAGCCTTGAAAAACAAAGCTGAATAAATATTACCGCTATACTGCGCTATTATTTATTTCAATAAATATAAAAGGCGGGTATGTCCCAGATTCCACTTTGATGCTCATTAAAATTCCACAGGTCTGTCCACTGTCCCCGCTTCAGTGCACTTGACCGAGCAATTAGTGGAAATGGTGTGCCAATAGTGCAGAATGAAAGTGACTGTATCGAAATAATATTTATTAATTAAAAAAGATTTTCCCAAAACACCTCTAACATGTATTTCAGTATGTCAGAATCGTAGCAGGGGTAGCTGGCGGTTTATTGTCTCTGCCTACCTCTTCGGCAAAAGGCGTGTGCATATGTATTTTCGATTTTCACCTAACAATTATAGCAAATTTTTGACGTGACAACGTCTTATAATTCGATGGAGCCGGCTGCATGCACGAAAAAGTATGACGTATGCGGCGTTCCAGTGCAAGCGAGAGCGCAACGAGCGACAAAGAGGCACAATCCATTCCGTGAGTATTTTTTTATGACGTTGTCACGTTCAACTATCGTCAGTAAATCGACTTTACAGACAACCGATTTTTTTAAATTATAAAACAATCAAAAAGTGAAGTCATTGATTGTTAAAAACAATAACTTGCTTGCTTTTTCAATATATTTTGCATAATAAATATTCGTGTTGAAATATCGCTCTCGCGTTGCATCCACTTTTATCAATCGACTTATAAGTGCTAGTCAGTTTCGGATGCTCTCAATCTGACTTTTCTTAAACAAGTACATAGCCGACCTCATCGATGTAGGTACGCCTAGATCGCCCTCTGCCATCTCAGGCACTCCTACGAGAAAATGTAAAATACAAATTAAAAAAACGGCATTGTAAAATACGACTGCAAAATTAGTTTCCTAAAATACGTTCGAATTTCAACGTTCATTGCAAATTCTGCAATGGCTAGATTGCAATGCAATTTCCCTGCACGATTTTCACTGTAGACTGGCGAATTGCGTAATTGTAAATTAGTGAAGGTTGTGATTACTTCCCTATTTTGAAAGTATGTATTACCTATCCACAATTACCATTCGGTAAACGAACGTGTAAGTAAACTATCAAACCACTCTACTTGTAAGTATGTTAAGAAGCGACTAAAGGAGCTCACTCACTAACAGTCTGCTTGCAGTCCTCTAACTCTCAGATCTTCAGATGAAATGTTAATGTGGGTCCTATTAAGATTAAATGTAAGGCTAATATCTACCGGCGGAATGTGAGTTACTGGGACCCTTGAGAGTTCCATTTGACCCTGAAGCTTACCGCCTTGCGCTCAGGTCGCCGCTCCATTGATTGTAGTATGGACAATATACTGCTGGCTTTAGGCGCGATTGGTCGAATTCGCGATTGGACCAAATGATGAAAAAAAAAATACAAATTCGCGATTGGTCCAATTCGCGATTAGGCCAGTTCGGAATTGGGACAATGTAAAAGAATTTCCAAAATGAAACTAGAAGATCGTTTATTTCTGCAATTTGTTAAAAAATACGCAAAATTACTGAACAAATTTGAAAATGGAAATATCGCGAATTTGTATTTTTTTTCATCATTGGTCCAATCGCGCCTAAACGTACTGCTTTAACCCTAAATCGAAGAAAGACTGTAGAATATTCATAAAACTTCCACCACATGACCAACAATTGGAACAATTCAAATTCCACTATACTGCACCACAGTGTCCTTAGGTGTAGGTCACAAGAATAGAATAGCATTCTGCTGTAATTCAGCTAATTTGCCTGCAGTATTTATGGTTCCGTAGAGAAAAGTTCTCAAACGAGCGCTCAACATGCCAAGGTCAATGCAGCTGAGGTCGTGACTTTGCGATAATTGTTAATTCTGCTAATGTGCCGATGCAGTAAAGCTTGGAGCTTAAAAGCTTGTTTCTTGTGAGCCGCATATTAATTTGAATCAACCCGGATTCAATAGTTATTTTTGTTTGTACTGAGATAGGTATATACTTGATATTGATATATGTCCATTCGCAATTCCTCATACACCCCAATTAGTATGCCAATGTCAAAAAATACGATGCCTTCGTACTTTAGTTGTGACTTGTGTCTAACCGAATTTCTTAAATAAAAAGCAATAATATAGTGCGGTTTCCATAGGTAACCTTAAATTCAGTTATGCTAATAATTTTTTTGGAAATTTAACACGTATTAAAAATATCTGAAATCGATTAGGTAGTCGATACTGAACAAACTAATTTCAGGAATTGCGCTTATTCTGTTACATATTGTATAAATGAGAGACAGTTTAAAAAAATATTACAAACCTGTTGCGTAGTAACTAACTCTGTGATTCAATTTTATAACGTCTTCTGGGACGGGATGGAAAAGGCAAGCTGTTTGCTTACAGCCAACGGTCTTTTTTATATGCGTTTAGATTTTTTAATATTTCTGTCGTAACTTAAACATTTAAGTAGGTATAATCCATGCTGGGGTACTGTTTCGTAGCTGGGTATTGCTGATATTAATTTCTCAGGAAAATTGCATTACTGGATATACCCACATTTCACGAGATACATTGGACCCTAAACGTGATTAAAGGTGGTGAGCCCATTGCCGGACCGGGTCTATTTACACATGTCTCAGAATTAATCCTGAGACCTGCGGGTTTCCTCACGATGTTTTCCTTCACCGTCGAGCTAGTTATAAATAAGTACGTAAGTTTTTGAAAAACTCATTGGTACATGCCAGGATTCGAACCCGAGCCTCACTGATTTATGGCCGGCTCTTTAACCGTCCGGGCTATCACTGCTCCTATTATTTATTCCTCTTCCATATAAGCTAATAGCGGGCGCAGGGCATGGAGACCATTTAATCCTGCTGTTCCCGTAGGAATTTCTTAAACTCCTTCCTCAGGCCTAATAAGGGGATAATCCATTTTTGGTAATACCCACTTTTTAGCAATATATTTTGACCCCTAGACCTGTCAGGTGACCCCATCGCAAGACCAGATGCAGGTCCCAAAATTGATTCTAGGCATGTGTAGGACACATGCAAAATTGATTCTAGGCATGTGTAGGAATGCATGCCTAGAATTAATTTTGGGACATTCTGGTTTCCCGATTTTGGCCTTCACCGGCGAGCTAGGTATAATTATAAGAATCATATAAGAAACCTTAATGCCATATCTCATGTTTCTAGCTGAGTAAATGAGCCAGTCAGTTAGTGATATTTCTGTTTTATAAATAGTTTCACGTTTGTCGTGTCTGCAGGCTTTTAGCGAAACCCTCCGCAGTGTGTAGTGCTATTCCCACATGATCCGCTAGACCGACCTTCTTTCAAGTTCAAGAATGAAACCTTAGCTACGACTATTCATTACAGAAGCAGGATTAATATTTTTTTTTGCAAATATATGTACCATTAATTTGCAGGGTTTCTCGTTCACGCACAATGTATGTCTTTAAGCACGCAGAGAAATTGGTGACAAACAGAACTACTGAATCGAATAGTTAAATTAGGTTACAACATTTCTAGTTTGAAAAACTTGATCCTTGTTATCTCTACTACTAATTATTCACTCCTACTAATCGTATGTTTCATTATATTATTTGATTAATGTAGCTCACAAAAAATATTGTTGAACTAAAACATCAATAATTATTGCATCTTGAACAATAATTATATTAAAATGTATATAATGTATTGTAAGTACTAAGAAACAGGGATTAGCAATTACTAAATGATCTAGTTCCGGTAAATGATTTACAATGTTACTGGTGGACTACGAGTGAGTCTGTAATCAAAACAACAATCTTTTTATTAAAACTACATTATAGTTTGCAGTACATATCGTTCTAAGTGTCGTATAATATTCGTTTAGTTTGGTTTACTTTTTAAGTAGTGTTAAGGTTTTACAAATATATTATAGTAAAAACCACCCCGGAAACAGTAAATGGTACAATCTATGTACTAATCCGTGCTATTCTGTTAGCGTGTTTTAAAATATTTAAAATAATACTGTTACAATAACAATCGAGGTGGTATTCATAGCTAAGTATCTTGTTCTGTTTATTTAAAACTGTGTTTTTGTAAACAATCAAAAACCTTGCACGACAAAACGTTGACTGTCCGCCATTGTGTTTTTGACCGCGCTCATCGTAGTACTCCAATTTGAGTTTGTTTGCTTATTAATTTTTTTGTGTAAGTAAAACAAATATTTGACGTGATGTATGATGACGTTCATAGAGATATCCCACAATTGGTGCAGTGAGGGGGTTTACCTCAGTATATTCATACTTTTAAAGGTAAGTTGGTACCTCTATATTTTGTGACCCCCGCGCTGAGTCGTTTCTGGTGCAAAGACTGGCCATAGCCATCCAACGCGGAAATGCCGCTAGCATAATAGGTACCTTTGCCCCAGGAACGACAAGGGGCGGATTATTTGACTGAGTGGACTATTTTGCATTGACATTTTGAATCATTATTTGTAGGATATTAAAATAAATCTACCCTTTAATGATAAAATAAATATTATTTGTAACCTCTATATTATGTTGTCCTTAAACAAAACTTTATTGTAATTACCTATCTAATTATTTTAATAATATTTTTTTGTTTTTTTCAGCCGTTGAAAAATCTACTCTTAAAATCAAACGAAGGACGGGACCTGCTAAATTTATAATCAGAACAAGGCAAATTATCCAATAATGGGCGAAGAAAAGTTTGCAATATAATATTATAAGACGTAATGGAATCAGGCCCAAATAAAAGATAGTTCTATACTAAATAATATGTACTTACAAAAGCACAAGAAATAACTGCAGTATACGGAAAATATTGTGATGGTGGTGATTGTGATAATTATAAAATAAATGTAATATTTCTATCTATATAGGTAATATTGTTTATTTTGATTCCAGGAAACCTAAACCTGCCTATGGAGCCGTAGTACGTGCGACGTCTTAACAATAATGCCGATAACCTCAATTTCTATGATTCTAACACCTGTTGAACTTAGCATTAACTTTATTAAATCTGTGTTGACTTATTTTTATTATGATACTAGATAGTCTGAGTCTTGGGATATTGTAATGAAAACGGCATTTTTTATTTTAAAGACGTCACACTTACTGATGGCTCTATGGACTGCGTTTAGATGGAGCGCCTGCAATCCAGTGGACTGTCAGCACCAACAACGGATCCCTTATAAGCTTTTAATAGAAAAAATACAGTTTTAGTTACTTATACTAAGACAAATAAAATTGTATTTTTTTCTTCTAAAAGCCTAAGAGGACCAGTTGGTACTGTAAGTGCACTAGATTGCAGGCTTCATCTAAACCAGTAGGCACTGCATACGAAATAGTAGCTGTAACAATACCTAGGATGCTAGCATTACAATGTGTATTGTACTTGTTACAAAAACCAACAGCTAGCGTTGCAATACGAATAGTTATCATTACAGTTCACGTCGTTATGTTACACAAATTCATTAGTAGATACAGCAAAGTATTTAGTAAATCCAAAAAAAAATTGTTTATGCTTACCAGGTTGCATAGTAGTCCTTATAATCGATCTAGTAATGTCTACTTGACGTATGGTTACAATTACATTGGTATTGTAACAGGCGCGTTCTTAACTTATAATCAGTATTATATTGTTTGGTCAGTGACACAAAACATCTAGTTGTCAGTAATAAACCGATCGGTAAAAATAATAACAGAATGGTTTTTGTAAAGTCAACTAGCGAGTCTTGCTGTCACGGTTGCAAACAGAAGTTCTAGTTACAGTAGGGTTTTTCTCGTAAAGGTAGCCAGATATTTCTCTGCGTGAGCCAAGTCTGGAACCCTTATTCATTATCATGCGCAAAAAAAGCGCGTCGCTAGTGCACAGGCTGCGGGGGAGCCCCAACGTGATCCTGAAGATGATTGCGGACAGGATGGACGTGGCGGTCCTCAGGCGGTTCACGGACTTGCACGTCCGGCGTGCAAGCCAGTGAGCGGTCTGCGACGGCGTCCCTCGCTAGGTTGTAATCTGCTTATTTATGTACTAACATAGCATGTAAGATTTCTTGTACCTACTAACCATCTATGGACTATTTTTGTCTGAAAATAAATAATTTTTATTTTTATTTTATTTATTTTAGCTGGTTTAAAAAGTTCTGAGATTTAGGTGGCCACTAGCCTAAGAGGACTTGTCAATCCGCGGTGGGCTGCTTCTTCCTGTGTGAGGAAAGCCTTTTATAGGAATACTTAGGGCTCAATTTTAACATCAAAATATGTTGATCTCACAGTGCTATATTTGTTAATATGTGAGTGTTCTGTCAATAAAAATCGTTGGAAGTGTGATAACAATGAACGTCGTGAATGATTCGGATTTTTGAGACTTAACTGTGTTGGAGTTCTTTTGTAGCGTCCATCATATCCTCAACCGAGGAAGAGTCGAGGCAGACAGGATACTACAGAAGTTATTTAATGGCAAATATGAAACAACTAATTCCCTTTCCTTCAGTACAAGGCTCGTAACACTTAACGACTTGAGCTAAGTGTTCGAGTACGTTTTGAATCTATATAAAAGAATATATAGAATGGATATAAAAGAAGAAACTGACTGGCTAATTAGCTAATTGATTGATCAACACACAGCTGGGGGCCAATTCTACTAAATGTCAACGGTTACAGTTGGATGACTATGACAATGACATGGTCAGTCGATGGTGTTATTTGCTCTGAAAAGTGTCAAAATAACACTATTGTCTGACCATTGATATGTCATTGTCATCCAACTGTAACCATTGACATTTAGTAGAATTGGCCCCCAGGAAACATGTAAGTCTAAAAGCATGTATTTTGCACAAATTTTCCTTAAAGTTCACTTAAAGGACATAAGTAAGCACCAAGGAGAGATTTTTGGAAATTCCTACGGGAACGGGAACTAACAGAAGCCTCACCACAACACTAGCACCCGCTATTTGGTCATAAAAGAAAGACCCGCGAGTCTTTCCATTCGTTAATAGACCGCGTCCTTGGCATTCACCATCAAGTGTGTTATTGTTCGGAATGGGCACTTAAATCCTGAACGATGTCGTTACTCCAATAAAACAAGCATGCAATGGTTTCTATGGAATTTATGAAGGCAATCCGCTGGTATAGCTCTCCAATGCTAACCTTGTACAGTCAAGAGCACGACGTGGAGCTTGACACATAGGACTTTGTAAAGTTCTTATTACAATCGCCTTAGAGGTCAGTCTCGCACTACAAGTGTAAAGCTTCATGTGCTCTTGACTGTCCAACAGCACGATTTTTAACGTATGGAAACAGTCACGAAGTGGAAGCTACAAAAAATTGTTATGTGGAAGGGTATTGCTGATTGTGCAATTGACTATTCTGATTTATGCGCTTGAGTTTCTTGTGGCGAACGTGAATTGTAAGTGAAATACAACTGGTGATGGGTATGGACATATGTTGCATTGGATTTAAATACTGATACTGTATTGTTCTTTCATCTGTGATGACTGCGAGACTGACAGTTTCCTGTCCCAAAGAATAAAGCTTATGGTCCAAAGAGATAATGCTGCCAAGTCGAAGCAATAATAGTTCTATTTTTAGTTGTAAGCACTAGCTCTGAAATATTAGAGACAAAAACAGTAGGTATCTTGATTGACGGATTGACGGACAAATTACAGACTAAAGCGATGGAACTAGAGATTTCAAATGCAGAGGAATTATTCTGTGAGTTTCTTAACCCAGTTAGTCACAACAAAGGACGCCGGGGCCCGATACAAAAATGTGTGCTTTCCAGTCAAGTGTCAACGAGGACGCCGGCGGCGTCGCGGCGTCTGGCAGTGCGCCTGTGGTGAAAATTCAAATGTCAAGGTCAAATGTTTTTTGTTTCTGTCAACTAAATGGGTTAAAGATGATTTTTTTGAATTTTTACGGAAGCGCGTAAAAACAAATAGTAAATATTACTGTTAAGGTAATAAGTGCTATGATGACTTGGCAAAGGAAAAACAGCTGCGATTGAATAACAGTTCAAAAGGCCTACAATAAAGTACATTCATGAATACGATAACGTTTCATACATACATACCTAATCTTACGCCTATTTCGAATTTTCATAGGCTGAGACAAAAGACCGCCGCTCGCTAAGAATCAGGCAGATCTCGTGCTTCATCCACGTCCTTCAAGCGACTCGCGCGTGCTCGTCGGTTCCAATGATGACTGAAATGATCAGCAATCTCAGCAACAGAAGTCACGACGACTCATAATTTTACTAAATCACCCAGTTCCTCATAAAAATTATAATCTAAGCCCGGGTCCGCAAATAAACTGTGTAATGCCACATTTGATCAACGTTGTTATTAAATTTTCTATTTAGTTGCCGTTTTTAAGGTTCCTTAGTTCCTTAGTAATAGGGACCCTTTTGCTAAAACGCCCCTGTCCGTCCGTCTGTCCGTCTGTCCGTCTGTCACCAGGCTGTATCTCATGAACCGTGATAGTTAGACAGTTGAAATTTTCACAGATAATCTATTTCTGTTGCCGCTATAACAATAATTACTAAAAACTAGAATAAAATTAATATTTAAGGATGCTCAGCAAACTTATTTTTTTTGCAGTTTTTATAGACAATGGTACGGAACCGTACGTGCGCGAGTCCGACTCGCACTTGGCCGTTTTTTTGGCCTTCGCAGGCTATTTCCGCTAAATCTGAATGCTCAGAGGGACGTTGATAGCTTCATGATCCTTTGTCAACAGGATTTTCTATAGACAAAGTTTAAATTAAACGCGTTCAATAGTCCTGTTTACACTCGAGCGCTGAAATTTCCATGAAATTTTCATATGAAACAGATTTAACGATGGTCTCGGTGGATTAGCGTTCGGCTCAAAGTTTCGAAATGAATTTCCAATTTCACAGCCATGTAATACGCCGAGAAATGTTTTGTTACCCTACTGCGTCAGGCGGGTGGTAATGTTTTTCGTGTGTATCTATGTAAATCGATTTCTTGTAAAGGAATAAAATAATTCAGTGGAATGACTGGTTGTAATTTTAATCGATAGTCGAGACAGATATATTGCTGAAGAAACAATATAACAAGTAGGTATCAAACGCATTTTAAAATAAAAACTCTCTATTAATTTCTTTGGCGGTGCCTGTAGCCTAAATAGGTTGACAGATTGCAAGAAATGATACTTCGTTAGGTCTCCGTCTCCATGTCAGAAGACTTTTTAGGGTTCCGAATCCAAAGGCTAAAACGGGGCCCTATTACTAAGACTCCGCTGTCCGTCCGTCCGTCCGTCCGTATGTCTGTCACCAGGTTATATCTCATGAACCGTGATAGTTACAGTTCAAATTTTCACAGATGATGGATTTCTGTTGCCGATATAACAACAAATAAGTACTAAAAAAATAATTTAAATATTTATTTTGGGGGGCTGCCATTCCATAAAACAAACGTGATTTTTTTGCCGTTTTTATAAATAACTAGCGACCCGCCCCGGCTTAGCACGGGTGCAATGCTTATAAGATTTTCCCGCTTTTCTGTTGAAATTTTTCCTGAATTTTCTTTGCTATTAACCTCACGGAGTCCGAGACCTTTCCAACGAATGCAAAACCGTGGAAATCGGTTCGTGCGTTCTGGAGTTATAGCGTCAGGAAGGAAAACCCGACTTATTTTTATAAAGTAGCTATGGTACGGTGCGGAACGGTGGTTGGCCAGTTTTTTTAATTACTTTTACCGGACTGCTCAAAACAGGGTAATGTTTGTTTCCCTTAAGCTATAAGCAGCATCTTGATGCAAACAGAGATGCACCGCCCACTGAGCACAGAGAAACTTTCATTAAACTACCGCAAACCGCATCAAAGTTCTCGGCAAGACCAACACAAAGAGCTGCATATTGAAGTTTCTCCGGTGAAACGTTGCACTTTGCAGCTTACTGACGTAGGTACTATGCAAATAAGACGTAGCGCGGTCAAATTAAAGACGAAAATAAAAGAGATCAGGGGTCCTACCACTTAATTAAAAACCACTCAACACTAATAAACAATCACAGCCAATCACAGGCCCGGCGTTGACGTAGTGCTAAGCCATGGCCCTTTTATTGTGTATTGTTCAAGCAAATATAGTGTTTCTATTCTATTCTATTCTAAAAAGTACCAGATTACAATTGATGGTGCAGAATCAGGTCGAATTTCAAATTGATGAGGCCTGTGGAAATTGCTCATATTCGTTAATCCACTAGGAAAGAATTGATGATCTCTAAGCAGATTTTCTTAAATAAGTTCATGAAAAAACTAAATCAAAACACATACAAGTAATTTTAATACTTGCCCTCTTCTTACATATACTTGTTATAAAGTAAGCTTGTATTCCTCGGACACTCTACTTAAATGTTATTATTGTGCTTTTTCATAAGTATGTATGCGCAAACCCATTTACACAGGAGGCTTCAGGAATACTTACATACATGCAATCGACAAAAAATAACAAAATTTGCCTATGCTGTTCATTTTCCATCGAAATTAACACTACGACAGTTATTGTGGATGACTAAACATGAAACTAGATATGAATACAGGACATAGACAGTCAGGCATTGTTGACTTAAAAATAGGCTATCGATCGGTTTTATTACCTACGAATATAGCCCTCGTAGTAACGTAATGACTTGCTAGTTTTCCGTTGAAACTAGGGCTGTAGGTTTTGAGGAATTAACATGCTTTTATCAAACATAAGTGATGGATATTTAATACGCCCTTATAAGATGACTAGCGGTTCTGCGCGGTTTCACTCGCGTAATTCCCGTTCCCGTGTAAAATAGCCTATGTTACTCAGGAATCTTCTAGCTTTCCATTGGTGAAAGAATTTTTTAAATCGGTCCAGTAGTTTTTGAGTTTATTCGTAACAAAGATACAAAATCACAAATCTTTCCTCTTTATAATATTAGTATAGATATCGAAAGTATTGCCTAAACATTCTTATTATCAACTCTTAGGAATGTTGCTGAAATACGTATAGAGTTAACTGCAACGTAGGAAATACTTCTGTTAATGTAAAGTGAAATAGGTCAACAATGCGATGTAATCTAATAGGTGTTATATTATGTATATTATATTAAGTTACAAGTTATCGGCATTACAGAATTAATTAATAAGTGACTGCAGTGTTATCAACGCATTGGTATTAATAGTCTACGGTAAATACTTACGTCATATTTAATAATATTTGTAGAATTAAAACAGAATTTTGTAGTTACAGCTATTTCTGTATTAATTATGGATCTATAAATAAAATTGTAAATGACTTTATCTTAAACTTCCGATCAAATAATCTCCCCACCGCCACTGTATATATAAATACGTTCTAATCTCTCAGTTTTATCCATCCTAAGGTTGTCTGGAAGAGATCGCTAAAAGCTATAAGACCGCCCATTGTACTTTAGTTAATGTTGGTATCCATATTGTGTTGTTTTTGGTGTACAATAAAGAGTTATTGTACACCTAAAACAACTGCACTTTAGATGACTTGTCGTGATCCTATTCCAATCTGCCAGCGAAATGATACAGATGCGAATGCGATATTATAAAGAGGTAAAATTGTCTATAGATTTGTTTGGAGTAATCTCTGGAACTACTGAACCGATACTAAAAATTCTTTTACTGATGGGAAGTTACATTATCCCTCATTAATATTTCTTTTTGAAGTAGATAGAAGAATTATGGAAAAAGCGCCGAATCGAAGCGAGAGCGTATCGCTAGTGAATTATAAATTAGAATGATTTAACTATAAAATAACAAGTGCGCATAAACGCTGAACCGTAAAATCATATTGAAATGCTCTACCAAAAAGCGATCGTAAACCTTTTCAAACAAAGAAGCAGTAAACACCCTAAACGCCATCCGGAGCCGCAGACGCATCAATCTAAACAAAAATCCCTTCAACGTAAACATAATCTCCGCAATTAATTCTAAAAACGTGCCTTCATTTAAACAAGTTCACTGGAATTTCCACGGAATGTTTATGTGTTTTCTAAATTGTTTACGGCTCTTGCTTGTGCGAGGATGAGAAGAGTACGAGATAGTAAGTTGTGGTTTTAAATGTTGATTCTTTTGTCATTCAAATACGCTAGGTTTTTAAACGACAAATCTGTTTTGTAAGACAGAATGCAAAGGAATGGAAGCAGAAAGGATGTTAGGCACAGAAAACATTTAATATCGTAAAGTTTTAGGAAGGTTTGGAATAAAGTACTGTGTTCTATAATGTCTGTTTATCTGTTTGTGACAGGATTATAATTCATAAAGGAAATGGGATAAAGGCGTATTTTTATCAAGTTATTGTGTAGTCTACTAGTCCACACAGTAACTTATAATAGCTTATCTAACTAGTCTTGTTATTAAGTATACTTCAGACAGAATAATAATGTTATCTTGTTTATTAATTAAAGTTTATTCAATCTTGGTTATATAAGGCTCACTTAAAAGTTACGTTTTATCTCTACCAATAGTTCCAAATATTAAAAACTCATAATAATTTAATTCCTTTGTTTCAGGTATGTAAAGCGAAATTATCTCATGCTGCAAAATCGTGGGTCAACCGAAAAATATTTGAGGTTAGTCAGACTCACTAATCTATCTCTAACGAAAGCGAATGATTTTATAGATTGACATGTATGGGATTGACATAAGCACTTGCCAACGAGCCCTGACTTTGACGAGTGATTATGTCAATCCTATACATGCCAATCTATATAGGGGATGCCTTCAGGTGTTCCTTAAAAACACACCCGCGTCGCACCCTTCAGGGCACATGTAAAAGGGATTATATCATAAGCGTATTATGTCGGAGCTGAAAGGAATCTGTCACCGCCTCCACGACCTCTAGGGATTTATCATGATGATACATACCGCAGCCATTTGTCCCGCCCTTCCGAGAATGGCCCTTTGATTCAAAAATTTTTGCGACTCCCTTGTGGCCGCTACGAGTTTGGCCTACTTTTGGATAATAAAACTTGTATTACGTCCCCAAAAAATGCGGAACAAAAGTCCCTTGATAAAACAGACATAATTTATGACTGTGGAAAACTCGCTTAATTATTTTACTGTGTATACATTCGGTTTGGCACCGCTTGCATCGCTCGACTCTGGTATATAGTGTAGCTGCTATCCAATGTAAGGGCCCTTACAGACGAGCGACAGATCAATTACTACTACTACAACTATTTGCGACATCGGACTGATGTCGGTCTGCTTGCGTCTAGCGACAGTCCCCGACACGCCAGCGACTGCCGACCGTTGTTGCCTGTCACAGTCCAACTTACCAACATCAACGGAATAATTGTGGGATACAAGTCATACATACATACATACATAATGCTCACGCCATTGTCCCACAGGGGTAGGCAGAGACGATGGATCGCCACTTTGCTCGATCTCTGCATACTTCTTTCGCTTCCTTCACATCCATAAGTCTTTTCATGCACGCTCTTTTATTCTTCGCACTCCGGACCCCAGCTTTTTGAAGGACGTCACTTATTTGATCCGTGAACGTCCTTCTGGGGCGTCCTCTTTCCTTGCATCCTTCAACATTCGCACCATATATTTCTTTCGTTACTCTTTTTTCATCCATCCGTTCTAAATGACCAAACCAGCGTAACATGCCCTTTTCTATTCTTGTCACTACATCTTCTTTCAAACCACACCTTTCTCGTATATCAGCATTCCTCACTCTATCACACAATTTCACTCCACACATTTTCCTCAACGATCTCATCTCCACGGCGTTCACTTTGCTTTCATGCTTCTTCTGCCACACCCAACATTCACTCGCATACATCAGCGTTGGAACCAGAACTGCGTTATGCATAGCCATCCTTGCCTCGTTGGACACGACCTGGCTACTCACAAGGCTATTCAGGGCCCCATTCACTGCATTTCCTTTCATTACTCTTCTTTCAATATCTTTCTCAAACTTGCCGTCCCTTGTAAACACGCTACCCAAATACACGAACTCTTTCTTTTGAAATGCTGCATTCATTACATCCACCATCTTTTGCAGCTCGGACGCCGACGATACAAGTCACACACGGTTATTTAGTCCCAAAGCAGGCAGGGCCTGTACTATGGGTACTAAACAACTGAAGAACATACTTAAATAAATATTAAACGACCAGACACGAAGCTAACAGACATTTTCAATCCCACAAATGTTGACCCGATATCGAACCCGCGACTTCCTCCTGAGAAGGCAAGGTCACCACCAACTGAGCCAACAGGCCCGTCAAAAATCTATGCGTTTAGTTAATCCTACGCCGCTTCAGAATAAATAGTGGTATTAGACCCTCCTGTCTGGTACTCATAAGTCGGTAATTCGTACCGACAATCGTTTCGATGCGCTTTTGTCACGGCTTTCTATGCGGGAATTGTCGATTCATTGCCATTTGCTACTTTAGCTAGACGATATTCAATGATATTGTACATAATAAATAAGTTACATAAAGCTTGTAAATGACTCTTGCTTGATACAAACTTTCGTTTTCTTTGTGTTCACGTACATTGAAAGTCGTTACGCCATGTATGATACCCTGAGGTGGCTAGAAAAATTCCCTTTCACCATCTCCCAATCAGCGGAGGACACCCGTGGCAGATTATGAACTATACTTTCTCATATTTGAGCAAATACCCTTAGCTCATCAGCGGGGTACGGGTTGATGATGATTATAACGATGATGACATACTTCACCACCCCTTTTCACCCTTTCAGCGAGGGTATTATAAAAAATCCCTCCATATACCCTTAGGGTACTCAACTAAAGTAAACAATACTAAGTCAATCACACAACTGAATGAAAAT
The DNA here is from genome assembly GCA_963855545.1 of Ethmia dodecea. NCBI lineage: Eukaryota > Metazoa > Arthropoda > Insecta > Lepidoptera > Depressariidae > Ethmia > Ethmia dodecea. Next base: position 2,837,015 of record OY979457.1, read on the forward strand.
TGGAAGCAGTTACGTGAATTTCCCAACTAGAACTACCCGTCACAAAGCAAAGTACCAGGCCAGCATAACATTAAGAACAATAGCTCCTTCACATCTATTACAGTTTCTAGGAAGTGTCCAATGCAGATTGATAATTATATTCAAACCGCCTTTGTATGCCGTGCACATGTAGCCACACGTACGACGTATGTAGATGTAGGTATCCGTATTGAAACGAATAGGTATTAAGCCAAAGCCGTCCTAGGATCACAGTTTGATATTCTGAACTTATATGACACTACGGTACTATTATAAAAATAGAAAGATATATCTTTTGAACACATTAAAGTCACAGGATAGTATAGATAAATATTCCAGTACCAAGTCACTCGCAGAGATAGCATTTGCCTTCTTACACGGAATTATCGAAATAACTTCCTAAACTAGTCGTAACCATACTAATACAAACAGAAGTAGATACCAGGCTTGAATAAGCATCTTCAAACCAATTGAAGAGGAACATCAAATATGTATAAGACGACGAGAGAGTTAAAAGATGAACTACAAGTGCAAACACAAGCACATAATAATAAATAGTACTAAAGTAGCAGAAGTACCAGGCGTTCATAACGTCTGAGAATAATAGTGCGACTTGATCTATTCCGTTTCCTAGGAAGTGTCGAGTGATATATTCAGGCTGCTTTCGTATGCGGGGCACACTACATGACCGTCGCCTTATTGGAGTCAATAACTTAGTGTAGTTCGATAAGTGGCATCAAAATCAGATGATAAAATCAATATTAAAAAATGAAAATAGACAACGTCGTCGTCTGTTGCAGCAACATTAAACGAAATTGGTTAAAAATCAGCTATGACATAATAGGTTTCTGCTATTCTCCGATTTTTGAGTAGCACGTAATAATATTTGCACAATTTAATACACACAATTAATCTCAATTGCGTAGTTGTTTTGCTTAAACGACAAGATTTGCATTACAAAGCCCGTAAAGTTGTTTATAGTTGAGAGGAATATTCTTTCGGCATTTGTGATTCAGATATTTAAATTTATAGCAAACCCTCAAAAGATAAAGAGGATGCTGTATAAAAGTAATCTGGGTAACTCTAATAATAAATCGTTTATTTCGGATCCTGTTTATTCCCGTTCCCGTAGGAATTTCCAAAGATCGCTACTTAGTGCTCACTTACATATTTAAAGGAAGATTTGTGCAAAATTTCATTCGTAAGACCCAGCGGTTTCGGCTGTGCTTTGATCGATGATCGATCACTCGGCCAGTACTTTCTTCTTTCAAGTATATAGAAAAAGAAGATACAAGAAGAATAGCAACGGCTGCGTTTAAATAACAAACGCGATAATAATAACGCCTTTGATATTTTAATGTAATCATAAATTACTAAGAGAAGGACGAATACTTTGTATCCCTTCACCACTCACATCACTTTTGTAAATGTAGCACTTACAAATCGGCCATCTTATTTTTTTGCAAATTGATTTTTTTCAGTTTACTTACGTTCTATTATGTTCAAAAAGACCTTGTGTTGTCGTAACTGACTCTAGTCTAGTCACAGTTAATCCGACAGCTGTAAATGTTACCTCAGCTTTTATTGACTGTGAAATCTCAGCTTTAATTTTACGATGCAACTAATATAAGGAATGCGTAGCTCAGAATAAATTCTTAAGTTTATTAGACGTGTAGCGTCGCTTAGTGGAGTGTAGATAATACTTTATGAAAAATAAAAGTAACTTTGGAATGCGAAGGCTAGGTAATGATAAGAGGTCCGGAGGAACGGAGGAGACTTGTACATAATTTTGTGATGTAAACCGGTCAAGCAGCGGGTTCCTGCGGCCGCACGATTTCAATACATAAGCTAGTATCTCGAAGAATTGTTACCATACTGGTGAAAACAGATTTTCTGCTGACGTTTTTAATTTGTTATAAAAAAATGATTTTCGCTCCACATTAGACAAATTATCGTTAATCTCTTCTAAAATGGTAGATATGAGATTTTTTTATGAAATGAAATTCCGAAATAGGTGATCCAAGTTTGTAGTCTCATTATACATGACAAGAAACTCCAAGATATCCAATATTTGAACAAAACCCGTTTTCAATCGATCGGAAAACAATGGTAACCAAAGCTTTAACCCCGAATCGCATAAAACGAATAAAGCTATTTACCAATCACCAGATTTATACGTGCGTGAAGACAAAAGAACTTGGAGGCATGCACAAAGGAATGTGGGAGCCCTTTCCAAGGTCGCATGCCTAAGGGCACGTGCCTCGCATGAAAATGAGCGTAAATATAACATGCCAGTAGCGTGCATGCTGGGTCTGTATACCGGCTTAATGTGTATTAATGAGGCGTCGTTGGTTTGAGAATATTTTATCTTCAAACGATTGTGAATAATATGGAGGGGCCATAAATTAATGGTAATGGAGTAGATTATATTCTTGCAGATGTTCTACATGTCCTGTAGTGATGGAAGCATTTGAAATAGGTAAACTAAACTGTTTAACAGAGAATTCTGAGGAAACTCCGTAATCTTTAAGGGTTTCTGGTATGATGAGCAGTGATAGCCCGGACGGTTAAAGAGCTGGCCGAAAATCAGTGAGGCTCGGGTTCGAATCCTGCATGTACCAATGAGTTTTTCAAAAACTTACGTACATATTTATCACTAGCTCGACGGTGAAGGAAAACATCGTGAGGAAACCCGCAGGTCTCAGAATTAATTCTGAGACATGTGTAAACAGACCCGGTCCGGCGATGGGCTCACCACCTATCACGTTTAGGGGTCCAATGTATCTCGTGAAATGTGGGTATATCCAGTAATGGAATACCTCTGCCTACCCCCTCGGGGATAAAAGGCGTGAGATTATATTATTATTATTATTTCTGGTATGAATCTATTCGCTGACTTATGTTAAATAATTATAGAATAGAAATGTTTATAAATATAGGATATTATGCTTCAATATCAGAAACTAATTTATTTTCAATAGTAGCATATTGATTGACTTAAATGACAAGCTTTTAAAGTCAGTATAAACAGATCGGTCTCAACAGAAACATGAAGCTAAAAGTGATGATTCAAAAATAAATGTAGAATTTTTATGATGTAAGAAACTAATAATAAATAAACAAGCTTTCGAGAAGAATATTGCATTTATTGTACATGATTCATCATCAGTTGTCTCATATAAAATTGAACAACGCATATAACCTATGACGATGTCGACAAAAGCCAATATTGAAACAGATGACCAAATGCACCATTGGACTTGTTTATCATAAGGTTTATTTTTGAAAGATTTTTTCCCGATTCATAATAAACAAAACAATCTATGTCCAAGAATGATGAAACCCGAAATATCTAGAAAATTTACTCCCTCACGAAACATTCGTTCCCATTGTAATGTCATTCACCGAAAACGCTTAGATTTTTTTGTTTGTAAAACGTATTTGGGTTCCCGTATGCCGTCTTACTGCGCAGTTGAGGGGCAGTGTAAACGTAGCGTGGGCTAGTTACCTATATGGTCACTATCTGGACAGATGATGAGTAACCATATGATTCATTGCAGCAAATCGTAAATAGAATACTAGCTGCCACGCGATTTCGGAAGCGTATAAGTTCCGTTCCTGCGGAAAAATCATATGATGTTACTCCCAGAAAAGTAAGTTGTCAATTGGTGATTTTTTTTTTAAATCAGCACCTTCGTTTTTGAGTTTATTTGTTACAAATATTAATTTTTTTGATCTTTATAATATTAGTGTATATATAATTAGGGTTTGACGGACATGATCCATTTGTCATAATATATTGAGTGGTTTTTTTTTCCAATTTCTTGTTGAGTTGAAATGACTTGACTTGATAAATCCATTTATTGAAAGTCATTTTAACCGCTACAAGTATGGCTGAGGAGAAAAACCGGTTCAAGAAACTTCTCAAGACATTGGTCTTTTAATCAATTCCTATATAATACTAAATGGGGTTACATGATTTGGTTATTTTTCGCCGCCGTATTTCGCTGTGATGCAGGAAATCTTGTAATTTAGTCATCTAGTTTTCAATACGCCATTTTGTTCTCATCTTATATGACGTCGTCGGTCAAATACGAAAGCAGATCAATAATTCACGATTATTGAAAATACATGCGCTGAACTTTAGCGCTTAATTCGGGACATTGATTATCCATTACCTTTATTAGGTCCGGAATATTTAATTAGCTCCGAAAATGCTTTTTCCTGTTTCATTTGGCCAGTATATTAATTATACCGACGCTTCCAATTACGAATGATCGGTCACGGTACGGAATTATTTTATTGTGTGTCGAAATAATTTAATGGCAATTCGGATCTCTTATTCCTTGCGTTTGTCCTTTATTTATGATTGAAAGTTATTTTCTATTTCCCGTGGGTAGTAGTATTATATTATCTACTATTCCCGCTGTTTCATATAGACTGTATTTATCGGAAGGGTAAGGGCATCTTTACCCGAGTGCACGAGAGAGAGGGTAATCTTTTTCCGATGTATGTAATTGATAAGATGATGATGAGATAAGATGCTAGATAATTTCTTTAGTGCAGACTATCCGTAACGGTTTTACGGATTTTTAATTGTATGTGTTGCTATTCCTTTTCGGACAAGTAAAAAAGATCCAAAGCGTCATGTTTTGTATTATTCTATATGTGTATAAATGTTGGATTTTTATTTTGCAAATATCTTGTGGTGAGTTGCCACGTTTACATATACTTTTTCATGCTTGTGACGTATTAACTTTCAAAGTAAACACATGAATGTGACGAATTTACTTTGTGCAGGGTAATAAATAACCTATATTTTCTAAGAGGCGCTTGGTGCTTCCTAGATCCTTAACAAATAAATGAAATCATTAGACAAATTAAATTATGGGGCACACACAATTTCCCAAATAGGCAGAGACTGTACTGTTACCAAACCACTGACAAACGTACAAACAATACATAGTAAACACATAGACACAAAACCAACAGAACCGAAACTCTGCCACGTGAAGTCTTGCACAGTCAAGAGCATGTGAAGCTTTACACTTATAGTTCGAAGTCTGACCTCTAAGGCGATTGTAATGAGAACGTTACAAAGTCCAATGTGTCAAGCTCCAACGTGCTCTTGACTGTACCAAAACACATGAAGATCGTCTATTTAAATCTAAATCGAATTTCATCCAACTACCTAGTTACAGGCTTTTGGGCTCGTAATATAATATATAATATAATCTCACGCCTTTCATCCCCGAGGGGGTAGGTAGAGGTATTCCATTACTGGATATACCTACATTTCACGAGATACATTGGACCCCTTAACGTGATAGGTGGTGAGCCCATCGCCCACCACCTATCACGTTAAGGGGTCCAATGTATCTCGTGAAATGTAGGTAGGTGAGCCCATCGCCGGACCGGGTCTATTTACACATGTCTCAGAATTAATTCTGAGACCTGCGGGTTTCCTCACGATGTTTTCCTTCACCGTCGAGCTAGTGATAAATATTTACGCAAGTTTTTTAAAAACTCATTGGTACATGCCAGGAATCGAACCGGCTCTTTAACCGTAAGGGCTATCACTGCTCTTAGGCCCGTAACTCGTTACGATACTTAGATTAGAAAGTTTAATAGCGTATCCAATTTGAAGTTTGATTGCACCTCCTACGTAGGCTTGTTAGTTTCCAAACGAATTTAACTTCGCAATGTTCCTTCCACGAATGACGGGTTATCCAAGCGAGTGCTTTCACGGAAAGGCAGTTTTAACCCTGTGGTTAAAGAATCAGCTTTCCATTCGAATCGAATCCGCATGAACACACAGCAAAAGAGCTCTTTTGCTTTGTGTACCAATGAGTTTGAAAAAACTTACATATTTATCATTAGCTTGACAGTGGAGGAAAACATCGTGATGTAAGTCTCAGAATCAATTTTATTGTAAGACATGTGTATCAGCACGCAGCGAAGACTGTCGACTTATCACGTTTAGTGATCCAGAGAATATGCTGGAGCGACGTAGGTATTTCCTGAAATGGGTTACACCTCCCTAACCGCTCGAGGATAAAAAGCCTAAATTTTTTTTACTTTCACGGGGTTTGGATCCCTCCAAACTCAGCGAAACCATGCAGTCAATTTTGTAGAGATTGAAAATACCTATTTCGGTATTATATATGTTGGTTCAACATCCAGCGATTCGCAGGCAACCGCTTTGTAGGGATAACATACACACCGAAACATAGGTACTACACCAAAGAGATTTAAATATACTAGAAAAAAGAGCATTTTAGAACCAAACAATCACGGTCTGTTCTTCTAAGATCTTTATCTTAGAAGAACAGTAAAGGTTTCCCCTAGCTTAGAAGCGCAGGGAGGTAAAGTTCTTGGAATTGAAGAGTTAAATAAGTTGTAATACCTCCTTATGTCATAATGTATTTGTATTGTGATAAATAAAGACTTATTATTATAATTATTAAACAGCTTTAAACTAGTAAATGTAATAAGTTTATGGTACATACACCTAGTCAAGCGTCACCCTGCGTCAGGTGACTTAAACAAACATTAATCTTCTTGAGCCTTCTTCGAAAAATTCTACACCGAAGTTTTGTGTCACGTGTCACGGGTAAGGTCGTTAGGCTACACCCGGTTTATTCGTTTGGAAAATCTGAGTGGTCCCAGTCACTTGATTCTAGAAAATTCGCTCGAATATCTGCGAGAGGTCGGTCCCTGTCGCGACTTAGGAATTTATGTCTGGTTTATAGAAGTTTTTTTACTTTTATGTTACTGAAAGCCCTTAGAAGGATGTTTTTTTTTCTGTCGTAACAAAACCCGTAGGTCCCAGAATTGATGCAGAGGCATGTGTAACAGAAAAGCCTCAACCGACATAATTGACTGAAATTTGGAATACGTAGAACTAGTTTATAGGACGCAGACAACCATTAAAAGAAGTATTTTCGGAATTTCCAAGGAAACGGTAAAACAACTGATATAAAGATCCTTATCTTAAAGGTTTAGGTAACCTCGCATCCGTTGCTCACATTCTCAATACGAATTTTTCGTATTTGCATCTTTCCCCAAAGAAACCTTACACAAAGGCACTAGAATCTGTAAAGAACCGCGGGTTCCAATTGGAACCGAGACACAATTAAAAATCTATTGTGTCTCGGATGCTTGGTCTTAGAGGTTAAGGAACCTCAAGCCAGGGATGTTACCGAGATTAATGAGCTCCGATATTAGACAAGGTGACGAATGGAGGTTCACAGAAAATCCCGTTAGAATTACGCATGATTAAAGTGCGGGAGCTGATGCTATTTATAGTCAAAAACTTAAAATTCATATCTGTTTTATCTTTCGTGTTTTGGAATGAACGTCAAATTGTTGGTCCCGGTTTCACACACGGTTATTTAGTCCCAAAGTAGGCAGGGCATGTACTATGAGTAGGTACTAAACAACTGATAAAAATACTTAAATAAATATTAAACGACCAGACACTGAAATGAAAGACAATGGAAGTTGTTAAATTATGATGACTGTACTATAATGTGGGCACGACATGTCTACTAGGACACTAGGGACGGGTATGATTTCTACTTTATGGTAAAATAAAAAAAAATTGATGTTATAAATGCATATAAATAAAAATAAATAATCTCAAGCCTCTTATTCCCGAGGGGGTAAGACAGACGCATAGACACAGTACCGGGTTCCAAAAATGAAACACCTATGAGCCGACGCTATCGTCAGTATAGTGAATCTATCTATTTTTCCAATCCATTAACAGAATAACAACAAGGGTTCGTGATTAGAAAGAATTTCTTTCAGCGATAACGCTGCATTGTGACGCGACAACGTTCATTGTGACCGGTGGACCGGAAATTTATTTTCTTTGTTTGACAAACTATTGTTGTCGCCGTCGTTTCAGCCAAGTATTTCATTTGCAGTTGACAGAACGATATTTTGCTTTGTCTACATCCGTAATGAAATACTAAAGATAAAGAAATTCTGTACCTACAATGCAATTAATTTTTACCCGATTGCACTAGAATGTTTTTGGTGTCTAGTAGCGGACGCGCGCTACTTCGTTCACCGTGGACACAGAATATATAGCATACCTACCTACTTTCATGTTATTATTATGTGGTTATTATACATTTACGTGTTATTAGCCCTAGTATAATAATGTATTGTGAAACTGTATTTTAACCCAAATAAAATAAAATTAAAATATAATAGTACAGAAACGTACAGAAGGCCGTCTCAAGTAATTTACTTTAAGTATTAGTAAGACAAAAAGCTGTTTTCAAATATTTTTACCTAAACTGCGGATTCGGACAGGTCTGCCGTGGACCTGCATTTTCCACATAAATTACATAATATAATATGTCATCCTGATTTATGAGCTGTATTACTGTAAAGTTTAATCCCACCACAAACGTTTTCATGTAAAATTTTACCAAGAGACCATATGGCTCGCATTGTCAATAAGTTATCAGATCTCATGTAAAGTCAAGCTTCTAAAACTCTACACGCCCTAACTTCAGAAACAACACCTTAGTCAAAATATGTGGCTTGTTTTTTTCTTTACTACAAGAACTATTGTAATTTGTAAGTATTGGGCCTCTGTTTACGTTATTTAAGATCTACTAAATATTGCCTGAAATAAAGATTATTATTATTATAACAGAAGTACTCTTCTAGTACTCTCTATTAACAGTGAATACATTTTTAATATTACGCACATGTGACGGTAGCGATATCGTTTACTCTATGGGATTTTCTTTTCTCTTTCAGGTACACAAACACAGCCAACATGGAAACCGGTTACAGCTGGATAGACTTATGAATTACGACTATTTACAGTGCATTACGAGTACTCATTTAGCTAATGCACTTTCGCTAGCTCATTAGACTTGCGTATGAGTTTATTGTGCTAATATTTGTATTTACATCTGCATACGTATGTATTGGTCATAGACCATGTGACGTCTAGAAGGGACTTCTGATTTGACGATTTTCTTTTGTTTTATTTAAAAGTAATTAATAAATTATAGCGATGACGAAGGAAAAGATCGTTAGGAAACCAGCAGGCCCCTAAATTGGTCCTCAGGAATGTGTAAGAGCACTCTGTTTCATAGGATACAATAACACGACTACTAAAATTTCTTCTAAAACGTTACCTTTCGTATACTCTAAAGAAAAAAAAGAAAAAACGGATGAAAGGGTTTTTGGGCTATTATCTCAGAAATGGTTGGACATGTTACAAGGGTATTATCAGGTATTATTGTAAAAGCTGAGAATTTCACTAGTTTGCAAAGATTTTTGTCAATCGTTTCCCTTTCATAATATCACGGGTCAATGAGAAATTAATTGTAAATAAATAAATAAATTGTGGGACACAATTCACACACGGTTATTTAGTCCCAAACTAGGCAGAGCCTGTGCTATGGGTACTAAACAACTGATAAACATACTTAAATAAATATTAAACGACCAGACACGAAGCCAACAGAAATGTTCATGCACACAAATGTTGGCCCCGAGCGGGGATCGAACCCGCGACCTCCGACTCAGAAGGCAGGGTCACTACCGACTGAGCCAACAGGCCCGTCAAATTAAATTAAATTTTTACTTCTTTTTTCCTAATTCCGATTTGTCCGATTGTACAAATGAAACTTCGTCTACGTTATAGGTTCTGTTTCTGTGGTATCGGCATTACGTGCCCGAGTTCGGTTCATCACGCGTTTATTCGTGTTTGATGACAGAGCCTGTTCGGGGAAACCGTTATGCTGATTTTTCATGCAAATGGCAATCGAATGATTCTGTGATTTTCTTTCCACTCCTTTTAGGGTTCCTTCTCAAAATGGTGCAAACGGGACTCTAATATACTAAGCCTCCGGTGACTGTCCGTCCTAATCTAACTTCCCATGCACTGCACATTTTCACGGACACATAATACAAGTATCACTACAAGTATTATAATATGTCAAACCAAAACAGAAAACTATTTATTTTTACAAAGTCGTTTCTCTCTGGAGATTCCCGCCAAAATCCTAAACGAGTGAATTTCAAAATGGTTGTAAATTTCCTAAAATAATTTGTATTTGCCCAAAAAAAAATGTAATGATATGTCCGTGGCCAGTAAATTCAATTTTGTTGTTATTTATTGTTATTTTATACTTCTATCCAGACCTTTCAATTATTTTAGACCTGTAATTCTATCTGCTTCACATATAATGACAAAATCAAATTTGTCTCTTATTGCCTTTCCATACATACTAAATGATGTTGTCCCCCAGGATTTTTTTTCTCTAAACGTGATCAGTGATGACTGTAACTGTAAATTATTAAAACTTTTAGAGTGGATTGCATCAGCTGAGATACTGTTTTATACAAATATAAATAAGAATAGTCAAAGTATATTTAAATACGCGAGAAATTAAATTTTAAATAAATGTCACATTTTTTGTTCTTTTGTGTAACTCCTACGTGTAACGACAATATCACGTAAGTTTGTTTGACTTTGAACGCATCCATAAGTCATTTTAGCCTCTCAATACTGTTCGGTACTACCAACTTAGCGAATGACAACGCAGCAATTTTATTTTCATTGTCATTCAGTCGAATTCGGTGCGCGTGTGTTTTGGCTCAATTTTATTTCATTTGTGAAACGTGAATTCAAAAAATGAGTAAATCTAAATTACACAATTACTTCATTGATTATTGTAGTTTTGTTTAACAGTAAAAGTATACAAGCAAAAGTAGAAGTCAATCTCTTATATTTTTTCTTTAATGTCTTAAATTTTATGTTAGCGCCATGAAATCATTGTTACTTTGTGTAACGCCGATCGTTACACAATCCTGTGTGTAACACTGTGTAACGTTACACAAAGGATAAAGCTGCATGTATACTGATAAATAATGATTTTTAAACATTAATAAACTAGGTGGCACCATAAATACGTACTGAAATGTTTTATTTTGATATCAATTGATCAAGTAATTAGGTTGTCTTACAAAAAATACAATTTGAACACTGAATTAGAATAACTTTTTTGATTACCTACCTACTTAAAGAACAGCTGTTGAAACAGGAATAAGTATGAACTGTCCTTTACAAATTCCTCTGTGTAACATTTTTTTCTTTTGTATAACATAATATGTATTTTCCTTTGTGTTACGTACCCCTATATTGAAAATCACTCATTAACACCATTAGTCAACATACAGTATTGCCATGCGAGGTAGTTGGAAGTATACCAATTACCAACATTTATCATGATCCTTCCGTAAATTGCTCCCAGTAATTACTAGTTCTCCGCTCCGGAGAGCTTCGGCGGTAATCAGTTTTCCACTAACAATAAGTCCGGGCTTTCGTTGGATAACGGTGACACTTGCTTTGCGTCAATCTTAAATAAGAATCTGTGAGGAAATTCTCTAATTTAATATCTACGTTATTTATTTGAGTTACAGAGTGCGTTAGGAAATACAAGGTGCTCGAGGCCCTGATATGCCAGTCTGTAACGTTTATACAGGATAAGAAATGTTAGACGCAGTCAGTTGGTGAATGGGTAACTATATCATGTTCCTCTCAATGTTCTGAAAGGCAAATTAAACAGCTGGTCTCAGTTTACGTTATTTTTACATACAATAAAAGTCTTGAAGCCATGTTAGATATTACCTCTACCACCATCTCTCAATCCTCGGTGGGCTCACGTGGATGATGACAGTCCATACTTCCTAAATCATGAGACACAGAATACTCTCGGAAAATTGACGGAAGTATTCAAAAGCCTAAGCCAGATTACAATTGGATCGACAAACCAAGAAGTAGTAATCATGATTGGAGAAACGGAGATGTTACAAGAATTTTGAACACAGCAATCGATTAAATGAGATATATAGCTGCTGATAAACAGACCACATTTGAATATCCAAAGGTGCAAATGATTGCACCATAAATGAAATTACATTTATTGTGACGTCTACAAAACAAGACAACAACAGCCTCAAATAGGAACTACAAGTGCAAGAACACCCAATTAGTAACAGAAACGAACCGCGAAATGTTCACTTAGTTGCCAGCACAAACAAATTGTTGTTGATATAACAGTTAGAAACACGTTAGTGGAACGCCAGCTGCTATGCCCATTACCTAGGCAAACTTGGCATGACATAACACACGAAACAGCCGACACCTGAAACAAATTTTCATCTAAATACCACCCCTATTCCGTTGGTATACGACATTTGATGTGATCTTCCAACTGCAGAGGTAACCTTGTCTAAATTGCTGGCCGACGGGATAGGCAAACAGAACTCAGTGCCAAATCGCGAGTATCAGTACTTAGCAATAAAAATCTGGATTTGATCCAAATGCCCAGAAGCACCAAATCTCGTTTTTTATAGCCCAACTAAATTGCTCCGAGAGAAAAGCAATAAAAAAATACTCAAAAGGTTTATGCGTTTGCGATTATTGCTTTTATTTTTATCGAACATCATAAACAATTCTTCCTAAACAAAGGGGACTACACTGTGGAGAGAACAAAAGAACTGGCTGGAAGTAATGCCAGCGCATTGAATTTAAAAACGAATTTTATTATTTTTATCGATTGCATTGCAAGGCTCGGTTTCGAATCCTGGTGACGACATTACCAATGAGTTCTTCAAAAACTTACACACATATTAATCACTAGCTTGTTGTTTAAAGAAAACGTCGTGAGGAAACCCGCAGGTCCCAGAATCATTCTAAGACATGTGTACCTGCACTACGATCCGGTATGGGCTGTAAAATATACTGGTAAAATATGGATATGTTCAGAAATTGAATACCTACCTTTGGGTACCTCCACGAGGACAAAGGCGTAAGCGTTATATTAACAGATTGTGTGAAGGGATCCCTAACAAGGGACTTGCAAAATAACATACGCATGAAACGAAAACCTGAATAGCCGGTTAAAATAAATTATGCCGGAAACGAATGAGTCAGTGCACCTGCCACCCTTTATACCGAGTACATTTTTGTTCAAGCGCCTCACAGAACAACGTTCGTTTCGTTTTGCCATCTAGAATCAATATTCCATTTGGAGAATAATTTATGATAATACATTTCAAATATTATCTTTTGATTGATGAGAATGATATTGGGCGAATCCTTTTTTCGTCGATTTCAGTATTTTGTTTTTGCATTGTTTTGGTAATGGAACGGGAGGCTTGAGTGTTCCGTTGCACAAATGTTTGATAAATTAGTGAGTTGTTTACTTCATGAGTAATTTGGAAAATGTGCTCAAGTATCTTCGATGAGAGTACTCGAAAAACACCGTTGTATATTCCTATAAAATAACTTTGTGTGATCACTGAAATTCAAGCACTGAGACATAAAAAACCGGCCAAGTGTAAATTAGTGAAGGTTGTGATTACTTCCCTATTTTGAAAGTATGTATCGACAATTACTATTCGGTAATCGAACGTGTCCTAATCCGCGGTGGGCTCGCGTGGGAGATTATAGCCCATACTTCCTCATGTGTGAGGAAAGACCCTTAACTCAGCAATGGGCTGTTACGGGTTGATGATGATGATGATGATGATGATGATGGCACCCTTTAGATACGGAACTCTAGAATAGAAAGTTCTTGAAACTCTAGAACATACGTGGCTTTACACTATGAACTCCTCCTTTTATATGAAGACCCGTTAATCCATTTGTCTCGACTTTCCTTGTGGTTACGTACAAAGGAAGTAGTTAAGCCACGTCAAATACTCTTGGATGGCTTTAGAAATTCTGACAGGTGACTAGTCTAACACCATATCCCAATCCGCAGTGGATTCGCATGGGAGATTATAGCAAATACTTTGAGGAAGTAATGTGAGGAAAGACTAGTACTCGTAAGTTGTTTAAATTTTTGTACACCCACTTGCCTCTTTTGACAAGAGACAACAAGTTGCAATACGTCAGTGACATACAGTGTATTAAAAGTAGGTGATTTGCTTTTAATAAACTGAACACCAACTTTGTTAAGCCTGTCCATTCACAGAGATCTTTCCAGATGTTTCTGATTCACTACACTAGGGTGTATTAGTCATTTTGAAACCCGTACTGTTCCTTCTATGCATTCCTATTGGTTTATCAAGCGAGTTGATTGACCTCTTTATCTCCAGCTCTCTTTAGCAGAATCATTTCCTTGATCGGCGGCCACTATACCCCCGGGCGAGTTCTGACCGTGAACCCACTTCGATCACGTGCCCGGTTAAAAGCATTAACTTATTTAAATTAAAACTGTGTACAAGTTGACCCCACTCTCAAGGAGTTGCTACATACAAGTCAGAGATTTTATCATCATCTTCCTGCCGTTTTTGTGATCGACCTAATTTGTATCCATACGGTGATTTAAAATTAAAATTTTATTCTCATATAATAAAAAATATAGTCAAAATCATGTTGGTGACATAATTTTCCAAATCTTATTTCCAAATATTATCTATAGGTACTAATATTATAAGGAGGAAAGATTTGTATGTTTGTTACTAATAAACTCAAACACTACTGGACCGATTTTAAAAATTCTTGCATCAATGGAAAGCTAGAAGATCCCTGAGTAACATAGGCTATATTTTATTCCCGTATACCCACGGGAACAGGAACTACGCGGGTGAAACCGCTAGTTAACTTCAAAAGACAAAGGTATAAAGGGTAACCTAGTGTTTATGACATACAACCTAAGGACAGTTTACTGGTATTAAGACGTCACTAAGTAGTCTTTATCATAGTATGTATCATTACCATTAGTAATAGTAAACTTTCAAATAGGAGAATATTATTCAATGTTCAAATAATAGTCTGTGCAAACTGCAAACTTGGAAATGAGGTTACTCATTGATCCGTACCATTTCAAGCTTTGCTAAGTTTCTTTGTAATTGTTGCACGATTCTACCTTTGCGTGTCTAGAAACCTCAGAATTTATATCTAGATCCGCTTTTGACTGAGTCGTGCGCCCCGGTGACCGTGAACTGCGTTGGGGTCAAACATTTTGATAGGTCGTGTCTCGTAACCAAAAGGGTTAGACCTTTTGATTAGGGATTAGGTTGTCTATCTTTAAAAATAAATAATCTCACGCTTTTTTATCCCAGAGGTGGTATTCACAGTTACAGAGGTATTCCAATTCTGAACATCTCGTAAAAAGTACCCACTTTTCATGAGATGTTCTTTGGAACCCTAAACGTGATAGGTGGTGAGCCCATCGCCGGACCGGATCTGTTACACATGCCTCAGCATTAATTCTCGGACCTGCGGGTTTCCTCTCGATGTTATCCTTCACCGTCGAGCTAGTGATAAATATGTTCGTAAGTTTTTTATCTTTAAGTGATAGCCTTTTTGCGAATGCGTCCTCGTACCTAATACTGAATTCACAATAAAGTCTGTCAACCCTAGCTGTCGTTATTTTAGCTGACGATGTGATCGTCCGTAGCATAGTCTTCAAATACGTATGCATGGTCGGGCTGCCTTAAACCTGGCAATATTGTAGCCATTCTATAGCGGCGATACTTTTTATATTGTTCTGAATCTACAAAATCAAATTATAACTTCCAACGAAAAAAAAAATTGCATATTATAAAAAATGTTTTATTGTCAATGGATTATTTTAAGCTAGTAATTAAAAAAGAAAATACGGGTCCACGGTGCACAAAGTCAAATGTGTCTGCTAGCACTTATTATACAACATGTAACAGAATAAGCGCAATTCCTGAAATTAGTTTGTTCAATATCGACTACTTATTCGATTTCAGCTATTTTTGACATGTGTTAAATTAAAAAAAAAATGAATTAGCGTAGCTGAATTTAGTGCTTTCTAAGGAAATCGTGCTATTATTAATCGATATTTAAGAAATTTGGTTAGACGTAACTAAAGTTCGATTGCATCATATATTTTTTATATTACTATACTAATTGGGGTGTATGAGGAATTGCGCTTTTTCTGTTACGCGTTGTATACTACTACAATCCAATTAAAAACTGAACCATACTGAACGACTTACGATAATAGAGCAATAAACTTTCCAATTAGCCAGTGACTTGGCGGCAATACTAACCCCATAAACGGCGGCCTTGCCCCATTAAGCGATTGACCTAGACCGTGCCCCCGAATTGTAAAGATGCGTTATTTATAAATAGTTAGTGTCGCCGCCGGGCGTTGCCCGATGTACGGGCTAAAATTATACTCGGGGCGTGAAGTATTGCGATGGAATTTGTATTCAGGCCGACGTTTAATCTCATCTGCGTATACGATCTTTCTTGGCCTGTCTCTTGCTAGTTTAATGGCAGTTAAGAGATGGAATATACTTTTCCAAATATAAACCTCGTGTTGAAAAAATTAAGGTACATTTAGCCGGATTTTCATTGTAGACTTTTGATAAATACTCTTAGTTGAAATACTGAATTAGTTCTGAGCTTGGATGAATGTTCTAAGGCAGGTGTAACATCATCCGGTCCGGCGATGGCCTTATGACATGTATAATTTACGAACCCGAAAGATACACTGGTGAAAAAGCGAGTAGTCTATTTCTTGCATTGTAAGAATTACAGAGCAAATAGTATAATATTTCATTACAAGTGCGGAAAGCCTGTTATTGCAAAGAGTTCCGACAAATGTCTACCCGTGTAAAAGAATTTATGCAGAGATTTTTATGCAAAGGGAACTATGCCCATACAGCCAAGTCTTCAGTAGAATTTTTTATTCATATAAAATTAAAATGAAATGAGATGAAATGAAGTGAAATCTAACCTAACTCTTTGAATTAAATCATTAAAGCTGATATTGAAACAAATTAGTAGCTTCTTTTCAATAGACATTATTTTGACAGTTGGGAAAGAAAACGCACGAGTTCGGAAAAGGTAAAGAAAAAGCTCGAGTGTGTAATAGCCCACTTCCCGAACACTATACGACACTGCAATACGCCACTTTTTGAGCAACTGTATTAAAAAGTCTTTACTCGTATCAAAAGCTTATCTTATCCTATCTCATAAAATAGCTAAGATTGGGGTAGGTTGAACGCATTGAAGCATTATACGAGTATTATGAGAGCTTAATCGCCGTGACCTTGAGTCTAGGACGGCTGCAAGGACACATCCGATATCCGTAAGGTCAAGCTAAGGGCATTTCTAAAAGTTTGGTTAAACGTTAAGATTTTCATCAAAATTGAATCCTTTTCCAACGCGTTCTCTGTAATTGTACCTCTCATACGGACGGTCGTAATATTTTTAATGAATAATTTTCATGGCAGTGTTAATGGGGGTTTTGCAAAATTTTCGCCTTCCATTTTTAGCGTCAGTTGAATAGAATTACGTAGAATTCTTGTCATATCTACTGCTATATGAACAAAGATGTGAGTCTTACCAATATTATAAACGCGAAAGTTTGTATGGATGGATGTATGGATGTTTGTTCCTCTTTCACGCAAAAACTACTGAACAGAGTTTGATGAAACTTTACAATTATATAACTTATACACCAGAATAACACATAGCCTATATTTTATCAACGTATTCCCACGGGAACGGGAACTACGCGGGTGAAGCCGCGGGGCGCTGCTAATATTTAATCAAACAATTGTATCGGCATCCGGGTCAACCTAACTGCCTCGAGCTACGTCGCAATATTTGATCCTCACCGTCGGTTAGTTGTGTCCTTTCTTGGTACGTATATCTCTTTGATTCGGCCTTCTGCAATCCTCACACAATACTTCAAATTCACTCACACTAGTCATACGAGTGAATTTGCAGTATTCAGACAATATCCATATTTTAGACTTGGTATACCCAGTAAGATGCTTCTGCTGTTTGATCTGCTTCTGGAGGGAGGTGGGCTAGTTGGAGGAACCGGCCGTCATGGCTCTTGTAAAATGGTCCGCTTTAGGGACTAAGTGCGGAAACCGAACCCTTAACATAGAACATTTATTTATTACTAGCAGCGCCCCGCGGTTTCACCCGCGTAGTTCCCGTTCCCGTGGGAATACGGAGATGAAATATAGCCTATGTGTTATTCTGATGTATAAGCTATATAATTGTAAAGTTTCATCAAAATCCGTTCGGTAGTTTTTGCGTGAAAGAGGAACAAACATCCACCCAGACATCCATACATCCAGACATCCATCCAAACAAACTTTCGCGTTTATAATATTAGTAGGATTATTAAGTTTACAAAATTCAAACATAGAACAAACCAGAACGATACTGTTAAAACAAAGTACTTACGTCGGGTCTTTCGAGTGCATCAGAATTTTTGTTTCAGTCAGAGCTTTCTTATTCGCCTAGGTCAAAAGGAATCAACTCTCCAAATTTCAAGGCTCTACCTTCAGTTTTCGACTGCGTTGATGAAGCAATCAGTCAGTCAGGATTTTCTCTCTTTATATAATAGTAAGTATCTCTAAACAATTTTCCTTAAGCATCGATGGAATCTGCCGTTCACAAAACTCTCTCTGCTTACAAAATAATTAAACGCCGAGCTTCGAGTATTAAACTTCGTTAATTACTGTCGGCAACGACCTAATTGTAGCTTGCCAAGTTTTGAGCACTTTGCAATCGCGTTGCCAGTTGCTAGGAGCATGATAAAAGCGTCTTACACGTGCCTATCGTCTTGACACCTGGTGACAATTACTTTGAAGTAAAAGCTTCACTTGTGGGCGTCAGACTCACAAGCAACTCACCAGGAGATAAAGCTTGTAGGTGAATTGGTTGAACGACTGAATGCTTTAAGACCTCTACCCAGTATGGTGAATGATGCAACGCCATTGGGGCAAACAAAACATTGTAATTTAGATGGATTATGTAAAGGATTAAACGTGTAGGAAATGAAGAGGATGTGAATGCAAATATAATGGTTGATAGGGATATGTGTAAGGGTAAGACGTTTGGAACTGGGAGAATGAAATGAGTGCCCGGCAGTTCCTATATTAATGAGGTTTAACTTAATTAGTGATTTATATTCTGTTGGTCCCTATATTTATTGAGGGGTAAAGATGTACATACGTACATAAGGTGAGACTTACTGCGCCCAACCCAAATAATGGTAAAAGAATAAGACAATGATAATGATGATTATAGATGCTGTGGAAATGAAAAGTAAAGAGTTTATAACTATTGGTATGTGGAGGGGAAAAAGCTCAAACCCTCTGGTAGTGGACTGGTCAATCGTCGTGGCGGTCTCTGTCGGATTGGGCGACATTTTATAATGTTTATTAAGCGGCCGAAAATCTGCGGCTGATATTAAAGTAGGTACGCCAAAACGCGACGTAATTTGAGCATAACGTATCGCGGGTAGTTCAAAAAGTATTGCAGGCGTTGCCACTCCGAAATTCAGCTGCGTAATTTCCGCAAAGTGTGTTCCTCCACTAACCGCTCTTCAAGTTTTCTCAAGAGTTTGCATAGAACGGTATATCTGTCTATTCGTATTGTTACATAATAGCAAAGAGATTAAAATATAATAGGACATAGAGGGGCCAAAGCGAGGAAAATTTGAAGCCAAAAGTTATTCCAAGTGGAATAAGTCTAGTACAATTTCGACCTGACATTTTCGAATGACAGCTCGCGATCATATTAACTGACATGACGCTTCAGCTTCAAACATGCTTCAAAGTTTTGTATGAAAATATTCCCAATGCCCCCTCTATGTCCTATTATATTTTAATCTCTTTTCATAATAGTTTGGTAACATTGATTTGATACGGGTATAAATACTCGTTTCCGAGACGGGTTGGAACTTCGCCCATTGCTCGCATGAGGAATCTTCGAGATCCGTTTAAGTTGTTTAATTTATGCGAACACGGGCTCTTTCCGGGGCTGAAAGCTGAATTTTGTCTGTTTTCGTGATATTTTAATTATTATTACTCATTTTGATTAATGCGATTTTGTGATATTATTGTTTTAGGTAAGATTCTGAGAAGATTCTTAAAATGCTTATGTCTGTAACTAAACCGTATTTGTAAATAATTTACGCATTCAGTAGCTGTTACTTTAAGAAAACAATACAATAAAATGGTCGTTTTTTATTATTAATGTTATCACAGAAAACCAGCGTAAAGCAATGCTTGCATTGCGTTTCGTTGAGTGAGTGAGGTAACCGGAGGCCCCAGTGGTAATAGTGGGATAGGGGGGAGGGTAGGGGGGGGGGGGGGGCTACCCTCCCCCCTATCCCACTATTCCCACTTCCTAAGGCCGGCAACGCAGTTGTGACTCTTGAGTTGCAGGTGTCCATGGGCGACGGTAGTCACTTATCATCAGCCTAGGTGACCCGTCTGCTCGTTTGCCCCGTTTTTCTTATAAAAAAAATCTTTCTTCTTTGACCATTAAGCACAAACTCACTCTTCACATGCAAAGGCGTGAAATATATCAACTGAAGGTGATGGAAAAATGAATGTAGAATTACTCCTAAGATGAGTTTTAGACTTATAACATTGCATCGCAGCGGTATCATCAGTCGTGACGTTCACTCAATTAGTCAAATTTTGAGCGTGAGCAAGATCTTTATCATTCAAAAACATCATTAATTACTTTCAGATTGGTCCAGTCTATCCAGTTTTAATAAATCATTGAGGAATTGAGTAAACTCCTGAAATTTTATAGGCATACATAGTGATTTTGATATTTTAGCAACATTTCAAGCCTTTGCATTCAGAACTTCTTTAGTGAAGTGGAATTGATAAAGAAGAGTACGTGTGCATCTGGATTGAGGGCCCACTTTTTAAATTATTGCAAAACGAAATGATACTTACAGGGCATTTACTTAAAATTTTGTAAAACCTAAAGCAAAGATTCTTAAATTTCTTAAACGTGAATCAAAAGAGTTATGGTCAAATAGCTTGGGCCCTCAATCCTGACGCCTGCATAAAACGGCATAGTCGAATCTCAGAAAGTACTATCCCTGGGATAATAATTATTATTCGAGTATTTAGTTAGGAATTTGTTAAATACATTAAGAAATTGTCAAGTCTTAAGAATGCGACAATACAGATTTATGGCGGTTTAGCTTGGGCCCTCAATTCAGCAATTTTGATATTGTAGAATCAGCAAAAAATATGAGTTTTTCTAAGGAAAGATATTAATACGACTATAATATATTTGAGTTCCATATCTCGGAAAATTTGTTAAAAAGAAATAACGACACAAAAGTTAATTGTTAAAAAGTTATTGAAATTCGTATTTTTTCAAAACGTCTGAACTGAGGGCCCAAGGTTTTTGTCAGTATTGACTAGGCTAAGCCTTCTACACTACCGCACTTTAGGCTAAGTATTTTAACAAATTTTTAACTAAAAGGCTACAAAGCGTCCATTCTTCTAAATGCCGTACTTTAGGAGAAAATTGATTTTCGATGTTTTATATGAGAAAATTCAGTAGGGTGACCATAATGTTTATCGTAAGTATAAACAAGTATTCGTCGTGATCATGTAAGTAGTATTTTGTAAAGCGCAGATACAATATATATAATTATACAACGCGTAACAGAAAAAGCGCAATTCCTCATACACCCCGGTTAGTAAATTAATATACTAAAAAAAAGATGCAATCGAACTTTAGTTGTGTCTAACCAATTTTCTTAAATATCGATCAATAATAGCACGATTTCCATAGATAGCACTAAATTCAGCTATGCTAATTCATTTTTCGGAAAAATTTAACACATTAAAAATAGATGAAATCGAATAAGTAGTCGATACTGAACAAACTAATTTCAGGAATTGCGCTTATTCTGTTACATATTGTATATAATATATAAAGCTCGATATAATTATATACGCCTAGCTGTGCTGTGCCCTCACCTACGTATGCGTGGAAAAATAAAATAAGAAAGTGCCAATAATCAATGAAATTATGTATTGGACGTATTAAAATTATAACCCTGTATATTAACAACTAGCAGTGCCTTGCGGTTTCATCCGCGTAGTTCCCGTTCCCGTGAAAATACGGGAATAAAATATAGCCTTTGTTACTCCCTGGTAATGTATCTTTCCATTGGTAAAAGAACTTTTTAAATCGGTAACGTGGTTTAGGCCTGTTCCCGTGGGAAAATTATAGCACATGTTACTCCCAGAAAAGTACGCTTTCCACTGGCAAAACATTTTTTTTAAATCGGTAAAACCGGTAGTATTGGAGCCTTTTCAATACAAAAAATCAAAAAATTCCTCAATCCAATATATTCCAGTTCCCGTGGGAATATCAAAAAATCCCTTCATAGCGGTTGCCTACGACATAATATAAGACGCCTACATAACATATTAGAAATTGCGGGTGCCCATCGGCGTTTCCTGCGCGGATCCGGTTTATTCCCGTTCCCGTGGAAATTTCCAAAAATCTCTTCATAGCGGTTGGCTAAGATATAAAAGACACCTATATTTCAAGTTTCTAGGTGTTATCGATTTCTTTTTTCACCTGTTTTTATATTTTCCCGTGGGAATGAGATATTTTTCTGGAATAAAGAGTACCCTAGATGTTGACCCGGGTACTCAGTTATATCCATACCAAATTTCATCAAAATCCGTCTAGCAGTTTTTGCGTGATTCGTGCACAACCAGACAGACAGACAGACATATATAGACAGACGGACAGACAGACAGACACAAATTTAAAAAGATGTTGTTTTGGTATCTATATCGATAATTATATAGACTAGATAAAATAGACTCGTTAAAATTTGTAAAAACATTTCATATACAGCCACGGCCCCGTTAGAGTTTTGTTTTATGTATAGATAACATTTTTACATACTTTAACCTTAATTTGTTTTTAACAAGAAAATAAAAATAATATGAAACCCTGCCAAAATCTTTATTATTTTACATTATAATCTGCCAAAACATATGAAATTGTATGTACATATATAATTATATTATACTATCACTAATATGAGTCAAAACCCGAAATACACAGCAAAATGAAAATTAAACAAAAAACATGACGGGAACGCGCGTACGTCAGGCGTCAAAAATACGAATACTATGATAACCATTTAAATAACACCCTATAATAATTATTGGATCACACAAAACGTAATCGCTTCCGACAACAACTATTCGCTTATGAAATATCTTATATGAGGATACATGCTGATTTGTCTCAAAAAAGTAACAAAATCATATACACCCTACTGAATTTTCTCATATAAAACATCGAAAATCAATTTTCTCCTAAAGTACGGCATTTAGAAGAATGGACGCTTTGTAGCCTTTTAGTTAAAAATTTGTTAAAATACTTAGCCTAAAGTGCGGTAGTGTAGAAGGCTTAGCCTAGTCAATACTGACAAAAACCTTGGGCCCTCAGTTCAGACGTTTTGAAAAAATACGAATTTCAATAACTTTTTAACAATTAACTTTTGTGTCGTTATTTCTTTTTAACAAATTTTCCGAGATATGGAACTCAAATATATTATAGTCGTATTAATATCTTTCCTTAGAAAAACTCATATTTTTTGCTGATTCTACAATATCAAAATTGCTGAATTGAGGGCCCAAGCTAAACCGCCATAAATCTGTATTGTCGCATTCTTAAGACTTGACAATTTCTTAATGTATTTAACAAATTCCTAACTAAATATTCGAATAAAAATTATTATCCCAGGGATAGTACTTTCTGAGATTCGACTATGCCGTTTTATGCAGGCGTCAGGATTGAGGGCCCAAGCTATTTGACCATAACTCTTTTGATTCACGTTTAAGAAATTTAAGAATCTTTGCTTTAGGTTTTACAAAATTTTAAGTAAATGCCCTGTAAGTATCATTTCGTTTCGCAATAATTTAAAAAGTGGGCCCTCAATCCAGATGCACACGAAGAGTACATATTCGGTTCATTAACATCATCAACATCATTAACTAGCGACCCGCCCTAGCTATATCCTATCCTACTAATATTATAAATGCGAAAGTTTGTATGGATGGATGTATGGATGGGTGTTTGTTCCTCTTACACGCAAAAACTACTGAACGGATTTTGATGAAACTTTACAGATTAATAGCTTATACATCAGAATAACCCCACCATGTTCCCACGGGAACAGGAACTACGCGGGTGAAACCGCGGGGCGTTGCTAGTGGTATATAAAAACCTTCCTCTTAAATCACTATATCTATTAAAAAAAAGTTCATCAAAATCCGTTGCGTAGCTTTAAAGATCTAAGTCATTCTAAGTATGCATTGGGACAGACAGCGGGAAGCGACTTTGTTTTATGGCTGGTTTACACACTGTTTAGTTAAGTTGGTCAGTAGATGAACATTGCTTGTTCAGTATGAGTTTTGGTATTCACATACCGGTCTATAGAAGCAATATCCATCTACTGACCAACTAAACTAAACGGTGTGTAAACCAGCCATTATACTATGTAGTGAAGACTAAACTTATGTTATAGCTTCAATGAGGGTTTCATTAATTCTACCCACAACCCTCTAGCATTTGTATCGCACCGTAATAGTTTAAAAAGTGATTTGCCCGTGGAGTTATGACGCAACCTTTTCATATGACGAACGTTTTAATAACGGGAACGCCTGTCCATGAATTAATTAAAACTTGAAATGCTAATTTCAGTATTCACGTATGCTATTCTTGTTCTGTTGTCGGTTTTATTTGCGTGCTACTTCATCTATTTATAGATAGAAAGTTATTTTTGTACTCATTTTGACTCGCAACTCTATTTATAACTGTGTTAGGATCTGATATGGCTTCCGGTTGAGTTTTATGTTTATTGTGTTGTGTTTGTTCTTTCCTAATTCATTCATTGGTGGTCAGATTTAGATACATACATACATAATCTCACGCCTTATATCCCCGAGGGGGTAGGCAAAGGTATTCCATTTCTGGATATACCCACTTTTTACCAGATATTCTTTGGACCCCATAACGTGATAGGTGAGGTTGGGGATGGGGGGCCCATCGCCGGACGGGGTCTGTTACACATGTCTCAGAATTAATTCTGGGACCTGCGGGATTCTTCAGATTTAGATATTATCATTTCATCTCGTATTTTATGAATTTTATTAAAATTGATACTAAATATTTAAAATTCAAAAGGAACTCCGTTTCTTGATTAAATTTTCTTGGGAGATAGTAAAATAAGCCCATATAATATGCGACTTCCTCGAATATGAGGAATAGTGAGGATAGCAATCCTCATAGCTCACCAGTGCACTGTTACTGGTTGAAACAGATTAATTTATAGTGTTTTGTACTTAGCATCTTCAAGACATTTTTAGCCCTATCAACCATACCTACTGTACACACTTAAATTATAAATGAGGAAGTACCTTTTCACGGCTAAACCGCTAACCCTATCTTGATTAAATTTGACAGGGGATAGTATATTGAAAAAGAGAAGTAATTAAATGGGCAGCAATTAAAAAATTTGGTTAGCCACAATAAAACAGCATTTAAATCATTTGGTCGGCATACAAAGATTTTGTTCGCAAATAAAAAAATCAGGCAGCAATCCTTGTTCGGCAAATAATTTTGATAATGGTCAAAAATTAAATCAGAAATAGGCAGCTTACAATAACATGGGTTTGCATAATAAACATTCAGTCCGCAAAATAGTTACTTGGTCCGCAAAATAACTACTTGGTCAGCAAGACTTCATGATTGAACAGCAGAGAAAACATGTCGTAAAAATTATACCACTCCCACTCCCACTCCCGCTCCCAAGCTCCCACACGCTCCCACTCCCACGCTCCCACACTCTCCCACACGCTTCCACACGCTCCCACACGCTCCCACACGCTCACACACGCTCCCACACGCTCCCACACGCTCTCACACGCCCCAGCACGCTCCCACACGCCCCAACACGCTCCCACACGCTCCCACACACCCCAGCACGCTCCCACACGCCCCCACACGCTCCCTAGCGCTCCCATAAGCTCCCACACGCTCCCACATGCTCCCACAGGCTCCCACACGCTCTCAAAAGCCCCAGTACGCTCCTACACGCTCTCAAACGCTCCCACACACCCCAGCACGCTCCCACACGCCCCCACACGCCCCAGCAAGCTCCCACACGCTCCCAAACGCTCCCACACACCCCAGCACACTCCCACACGCCCCCACACGCTCATAAGTGCTCCCACACGCTCCCACACGCCCCAGCACGCTCCCACACGCTCACACACGCTCCCACACGCTCCCAAACGCTCTCACGCGCCCCAGCACGCTCCCACACGCTTCCACACCCTCCCAAACCCCCCCAAATCCTCCCACACACTCCCACATCCTCCCACACCCTCCCACACACACCCACACGATCCCACACCCTCATACCGCGTTTGGGAGCGTGCGGGGCATGTGGGAGCGTGCTGGGGCGTGTGGGAGCGTGCTGGGGCGTGTGAGAGCGTGTGGGAGCGTGTGGGAGCTTGTGGGAGCGTGTGGGAGCGCTTGGGAGCGTGTGGGGGCGTGTGGGAGCGTGCTGGGGCGTTTGGGAGCGTGCTGGGGCGTGTAAGAGCGTGTGGGGGCGTGTGGGAGCGCTTGGGAGCGTGTGGGGGCGTGTGGGAGCGTTCTAGGGGGGGGGGGGAGCTTGTGGGAGCGCTTGGGAGCGTGTGGGGGCGTGTGGGAGCGTGCTGGGGCGTGTGGGAGCGTGCTGGGGCGTGTGAGAGCGTGTGGGAGCGTGCTGGGGTGTGTGGGAGCGTTTGGGAGCGTGTGGGAGCGTGCTGGGGCGTGTGGGAGCGTGCTGGGGCGTGTGGGAGCGTGCTGGGTCGTGTGGGAGCGTGCTGCTGCGTGTGAGAGCGTGTGGGAGCGTGTGGGAGCCTGTGGGAGCGTGTGGGAGCTTATGGGAGCGCTAGGGAGCGTGTGGGGGCGTGTGGGAGCGTGCTGGGGTGTGTGGGAGCGTTTGGGAGCGTGTGGGAGCGTGCTGGGGCGTGTGTGAGCGTGTGGGAGCCTGTGGGAGCGTGTAGGAGCTTATGGGAGCGTGTGGGAGCGCTTGGGAGCGTGCGGCGCGACCCTCCCACACCCTCATACCTCCCACACCCTCATACCCCCACTCCTACCCGCCACTCCTACCCCCCACTCCTACCCCTCACTATTACCCCCCTCCTACCCCCCACTCCTACCCCCCACTCCTTACTCCCACTCCTACCCCCACTGCTATCCCCACTCTTACCCCCACTCCTACCCCCACTCCTACCCCCACTCCTACCCCCACTCCTACCCCCAGTCCTACCCCCAGTCCTACCCCTACTCCTACCCCCACTCCTACCCCCACTCCTACCCACCACTCCTACCCCCACTCCTACCCCCCACTCCTACCCCCACTCTACCACGCTCACACCACTACAACCAACACCACCACAACCGCCACCACTACTTGTAAACGTAATAATATCATAATCATTAATCATAAATGTTGCATAATCCAAAGTCCTTCCTAATCTATGTAAGAAATGCGCCCATTTTGCGCATGACAAGTTTGCTGAGATTATTTTTGCTACTTTTATATGAAGCTCAAAAAATATTTTTTGGCTTCCCCTCTGAGTGCTTACCAAAATTTTATTAAACAGTAGCAGCTCATTGCAGCTCAAAAATAATTACAGCCATCCAGAATGACATAAATTGCTGATAGGTTTTGTAATGTTTGCTGGCCATGAGTTGCTGACCAATTAGCTATTTCTGCTTACAGATTATATTTTTCTGCTTACAAAAATACGAATACTCTGCTAACCATTTAAATAACACCCATTGAAAAAGGTCATGGGCTGTTTTCAGTCCCGGAAAGCGGACGAGGTCACACGCAAAAAGTGCCAACAAAAATATGCAATAAGTGGCACAGTGATACGAAAAAAAACCGGCCAAGTGCGAGTCGGACTCGCGCACCGAGGGTTCCGTACAACCTTGCAAATTTATGGTTTTCGTAATTTTTCCTTTATCTATGCTATAAGACGTTGCTTCGTACCAAATTTCAAGATTCTGAGTTCACGGGAAGCACCCTGTAGGTTTTGATTCCCTTGCAAGTGTCGAAAATTTGCGGCATAAACGGCTGTATCTTTTGATTGCGTTGGCTTAGAAGTTTGATTTTTTCACAGCTTCAAGGGACAGTAGACCTGAGTAATTGATATAAATTTCAGCTTCATACCTCCACGCGTTCCTGAGAAAAAGGGTCTTGACAGACGGACGGACGGACGGACAGACGGACAACAAAGTGATCCTATAAGGGTTCCGTTTTTTCCTTTTGAGGTACGGAACCCTAAAAAGTACAATGGACGGTCTTATCGCTTTAAGCGATTTCTTCCAGACAACCTTAGGATGGATATAACTGAGATAAACAGATGAAGGTAGGTGGTGCACTAAAGTTAACAATGGATTAAGGTACTTACATACATAAACAGTATAGTATAAGACGACAGAAACAAAAATAATGACAAGAAATAATCTGTTCAGTACAGTCATGTAAAGAGTTTCGCTTAAATTCTAAGAGCACATGCGCCTAGTTCCGAGAAATCATTAGCGCACCGTAACGCGTGGTAACGCCATGGTAACATCGTGGGAACTCGCATAATTCTCGTTACGCAGATCGATTGTCTGCGCGGGCGCCTGGCAACAGCTAACAATTGCTGCATAATCAATGCTGTAATCGATTGCAGATGCGCCTCGGGTACGGTTGTGTGGACGGTGCGTAGCGAATTGTATTGTTGCTGTGATTGTTATGTAGTTGAATGCACCTAGTCTTTTAAACGTTTAGATTGACAAAGACTTGCACACAAACAACTTATTTGATATAGTTCCAAGCAGCTAGGGTAAGTAATTTGCTCACCAAATAAATACAAAATCAATGCAAGGAAAGTTCAGAAGCTACGTCATTAATATGTCTCATTCTTTATCTTTTGCTCTTAATACTTTTTGTCTGACTTTCAAAGATTGTCTGGAGGAGATTGATTTCAGCGATGAGACAACTCTGAATTGGAAAGTTATCACTGAATTTATATTAATATTGAAAAATTCGTGTTTTTCTATCTCTGTAGGCAATTTATTTAAGTTATGATTCATTGGATTCATATAATTAATTAAAGGTTAGGTTAATTAATCTAACCCAAAGTGGTCGACCATTTTCCTTTCCCGAGAGCTCGGTGGTAGTTAACAAGGTTTAACTTAATTAATGATCTTTATTCGGAGGGTTCATTTATTTATTGAGGTTCCGGAAAAAGAATTCCTGAGGGTCAACGATATACCTACTTACTTTATTTAGGAGGGTAATCTAGACAATGAAGATGGAATAGGTCTTTGGGGCAAATCTTCTGCATCGAAGTGGCCGGGCGCCTATCACGGATGATAACTATAGATTGTCCGCTAGCGCTGTACCGCGCCTTAGGAAGCGACAGATGTGCGCGGGGAGGGGAATCGAGACAGAGGACAGGTGGGGTAAGCGTGCGGTTAATTCATTTATTTATTCCATTCACAATATTTTATAATTGTATTGGAAATTTACGAAAAACACATACTTTTAATTTTTTTTCAAAGAATATCTCGTGAAAAGTGGGTATGTCAAATTAAAATTAGTCCTGTCAACTAAAGTATTACATAACGTGTTTAGTGCGTAAGTAAAAGAAGTCTAAGAAGACTAAAATACAGCCTCTGACACGACTAACTTCGGTAGGTTATTTTCTATCCCTTTTCTTTTTTTGAGGTAAGACAAAGACAGGACTAAACCAAAATAAGTCGGTGTAAAGCAGAATCGCCCCCAATAGCCAACTAATTAGCTAGCCATATATTCCTAGGCCTGAGTCTGTTTATACACACAACTGCCCTTTCATTACGCAAATGCGCCTGTAAAACAAGCTCCAGGGTTTTATCACTCACCGCCTTTCGCACCCGATCCTAATAAAATGTTACGATCTCATTGTTCGGGAATGAGCAGTGAGAAAAATTGTGAGTGCCCTAGGAGGACGTAAAACAAGGTCTTTGCAGGATTTATTACTCCTCCTCGTGTTTACGTGGAGAACCCTGAGAAAGTGTTTTGTGTCCACAGTCACCACAGATTTGATAAAATCAACAAATAGATCGCCTATAATAGATCCTTCAGTTTCAAAAATGTATATGGTCAACGAAAACTATGCATTAGATATTATTTTCCCAGCAAATATTAAATTTAGACCCAGAAATCTTTTCGGCGTATTGTGTAATGTATTGGAAGACTTCTGAAGTTGCCGAAAACTGCGAAAACCAACTCGCGATTGAAATTCGAAGACGCGATTTTGCTTTAACTGTGTATTCGTATATTTAGATACGTGTCTTGCTGTATACACGTTTGCTGCGCTATCTGTTTTCGACGTGTTTAAAATTGAAAGAGGAGCGATAAGCGGAACTATTACAAATTGATTGGCTGTCCGAAAACTTCTTGTTTTTTTTTAAACATAACCGAACATACAGCTGGTTATGAGATACAAGTCTAGTTGCTGATTGAAAGAACTTGAACCCTGATGGTCATAAATCGATAATTGTCGGAAAACATTACACATTTGTTAGCTCCATATATACACGACATTGTTATAAGCAGTATAACACAGTCACTTGTACCTGTTAGTAGCACTACTAATGTGAATTTAAACTGTTAAGTCCGACAGCAGAAAGTCCCAAACCTATAAATTCTGTAAATCAGGGACTTTCTGGCCATAACATTACCACCTGTAAGACGAAGGAAAAGCATAGATCTTTAAAGTTAATTCATCAAAACATTCAAGGCTTTTCCAGCAAAGAATTAGAAATAGAACTATTCTTAGAATACGAAAAGTTGATATTTTTTGTGTGACAGAACATTGGCTTCGAGTCACAGAAATGATGTTTGGGTTTGTAAATTATACAGCTGTCAGTACTTTCAATCGGCGATTGGCCGCACGTGGTGGTTCCGTAATTTTTGTTAGAAATAATATCAAAGCGAAAGACCGCCAGGACGTAATTAAATTATCGGTGGAAAGTACTATTGAATTGTCATGCGTTGAGTTGGAGAAACACATCATTGTATGCGTATACAGACCCCCTTATAGTGTAAATTTTGATAATTTTGAAAACAAAATGGATGAGGTCTTAAAGTTGTTAAGTAAAAATAGTAAAAGTGTTGTGGTCTGTGGTGATTTTAACGTGGATCTGCTTGAACCAAGCTTGTATAAAACTAGGATATTAAGTTTATTCAAATCTTTTAATTTAATGAATGTATTTACAGATCCTACCAGAATCACAGAAACTTCGGCAACTTGCATTGACAATATCTATTGTAATTGTATTCATAATAGTAAAACTATAATAAATAAGCTAAAATCCGATCACAGCGGTCAGTGTATTTTACTCCCTGTGGAAAATCGCGATTTATCAGTAAAAATTCAGATAAGACCTGTCACAGTATGTAAAATAGAGAAATATAAAAGAGCACTAGAGTGTAAGTTACCTTTGCCCGATCCTGTTGATTCTGATCCAAACGGCTATTTTAAGAAATTCTTTTCTGTTTTAACTGAGGAATTTGATTCACATTTTGAACTTAAAAATAAAATACTTTCTAATAAATTTAAATTTAGCGAATGGGCTACCATTGGTATTCGTAAAAGCAGGGTCAAATTATTTGAATTGTATGAAAAGCGATCATATACCCATGATGAAAAGTTTGTGAAATATGTTAGAAACTATTCTAAAACATTCAAAAAGGTTTGTGCTTGTGCAAAAGCAATGTCCATAAGTAATACTATTAAAAAATCGGATAACACAATAAAGGCTGTTTGGAAAGTAATAAACAGAGAAACGGGTAGAGTGAAACCACGTGACCATGACTTAGCTATTCAAACGGACCACGGCCTATTTACCAAGAGTGAGGATGTGGCTAGGGAATTTGAACATTTTTTTACTAATATACCTATTAAAACAACAGAACACCTTAACTCATCCACATCTCTTGCCATAACTTTTCTACGAAAAAATGTAAGTAGCTGTAACGAATCTCTTATATTTAGACACACTAGTCCGGATACCGTTATTAAAACTTTTAGAGCACTTAAACTTAAAAGTACTGAAGATATATGGGGCATGTCTGTTAAGGTATGTAGCTTCATCATAACCTTAGTCGCACCATATTTAGCTTATATCTTTAACAATTGTATTGACAAAGGATTATTTCCTGACCTAATGAAACATAGTAAAGTTATTCCTCTTTTTAAATCAGGAGAGAAAAAAGACCCCTCAAATTATAGACCTGTTTCTGTTTTACCAGTACTTAGCAAAGTTTTTGAAAGGTTATTACTTGATCAAATGATTTCTCACTTCAATCTAAATAACTTATTTCATAACGAACAATTTGGCTTCACCAAAGGTCGTTCAACCACGGATGCTGGAATAGCATTACTCAAGAATATTTTTAATGCCTGGGAGAAATCTCAAAACGCAATTGGAGTTTTTTGCGATCTATCAAAAGCATTTGACTGCGTAGATCATGAGACCTTGCTATGTAAATTAAATCATTATGGAGTCAACGGTAAAGCGCTTGATATTTTACAGTCCTATCTCGAAAATAGGATACAAAAAGTAAAAATAAATGATTGTAAATCACAGGGCGCACCCGTAAAAATTGGGGTGCCTCAAGGTTCGATTCTTGGTCCTTTTCTTTTTCTTGTATATATAAATGATCTTCCATTCATGGTAGAGAGTTTGTCAAAGATAGTGTTGTTTGCTGATGATACATCTCTGATTTTCAAAGTAGATAGACAAGCTCAGAAGCTCGACAAGGTAAATGACACTCTTCAACAAATTCTCACATGGTTCACTGCAAACAATCTAGTGCTCAACGCTAAGAAGACCAAATGTATAAAGTTTGTACTCCCTAATGTTAGACGAGTAGAGAATGAGATAATTTTAAACAATGACAAATTAGATTTTGCTGATAATACAGTTTTTTTGGGGATAACGATAGACTCCAAACTTCAATGGAATTCTCATATTTCTGCATTATCTAACAGACTGAGCTCAGCTGCTTATGCCGTCAGAAAAATCAGATGGCTTACTGATGTAGACACAGCAAGACTCGTTTATTTTAGCTACTTTCACAGTATAATGTCCTATGGCATCTTGCTGTGGGGCAGAGCTGCTGATGCAGAATCTATTTTTATTTTACAAAAAAGGGCTATACGCGCCATTTACAAGTTAAGATGTCGTGATTCCCTAAGAGAACTGTTCAAAGAAATTAATATTTTAACAATGCCTTGTCAGTACATTTATGAAAACATTATGTATGTACGGAAAAACATATTACTGTATACTAAAAACTGTGACAGGCATAATTGTAATCTTAGGAATAAAAATAAACTAGAGCAACCTCAGTCACGATTAAGTAAAATTAATAATTCCTTTGTGGGGCTTTGCATACGCTTTTATAATAAAATACCAGAACAAATTTTGAAATTGCCTGAAACTGTGTTCAAAACTCATGTTAAACATGTACTTTGTAAAATGGCATATTACAAACTAGACGACTATATAAATGACAATGATGCTTGGAACAGATTTCCTCCAGTCCAGCGCAATACGATAGCGAAAAACAAACGAAATTATGTAACCCAATTTAGTATTAAGTAACAATTGATTAAAAGAATATTGTGTTGAGGAGTTTCTTGCCCCGCTTCTTCTCCTCAACCATACATGCTGAAGCGGTGGAGTTGAAATGACGTTCAATAAGTGGACTTGTAAGTTCCTATTTTGAATAAAACATTTTGACTTTGACTTTGACAAGTATGATAACGAGGAAACGGTCCAATCCATACAAAGTGATCTGACATTACAGGACAGACTAAATAGACCGATAAGATAGAAATGCTACCAGGTAAGCATAACGTCCCTCGTGATCAAGGACATTAGATAATCCCTATTGTTTCCTTTATCATGCTTGGCGGGCTAAGATAAACCCCAGTCCTTTAGTACTTGCCCCCATGACTTGGAAATCACACTTTTTTAATAAAAATGTACAGCTTATAAAGCTTGTTTCCGCTTCCGCTTATAATGTAAACACGGAAAGCTACAGAGAACGTGGAAGATACGTGCCAGTGCTTAGTCGGGACGCCTTTGGAAATTCGGGCACGTTCGAGAGGACTGGATCGATGTGTCTACAGCTTCACCAATATTATATATTAGAACGGTGGGTCTATTTGCAGAATCTAATAGACAAATCTCGACGAATCCTTCACCAGTGTGAGTGTTAGTGTAAATAAATAATAAATAAATATAATCTCACGCTTTCATCCCCGAGGGGGTAGGCAGAGGTATTCCATTACTGGATATACCCACATTTCACGAGATACATTGGACCCATAAACGTGATAGGTGGTGAGCCCATCGCCGGACCGGGTCTATTTACACATGCCTAAGAATTAATTCTGAGATCTGCGGGTTTCCTCACGATGTTTTCCTTCACCGTCGAGCTAGTGATAAATATGTACGTAAGTTTTTGAAAAACTCATTGGTACATGCCAGGATTCGAACCCGAGCCTCACTGATTTTCGGCCGGCTCTTTAACCGTCCGGGCTATCACTGCTCTGTGTTAGTGTCTGTGTATATAAATCATTGCTTCGTCGCTCCTAGGTTTGGTTAGTCAAGTCCTCAGGTCTGATAAGAAGTTTTAGTTAAAGTACAAACCTATTGTGTATTTCGACCTCAAAATAAAACATGGCGCTTTTCCCTCATTGACAAATATGAACTTCTATTAAAACTTCCTCAATATCGCCACTTAACTTTTATTAATCAGGAACCAAGACTTTATAGTCAGCAGTAATAAGAACGGGTTTCATTACAGTATTTTAATATGTCAATAAATAAATTTGCATTTTAATGCAACAGTCAATATACAAAATGACTGCACAGCCTAAGTTGTAACTAAAGCTTCGAAAGACTGCTAATTTATCTGTCAAAACATTTTGAGACCTCGAAAGATGTATTGCATATCGGATGATACTTCGTGGCCTTCGTTGATCAGTACTGACTGAGTTATTTGTATTATAATAGAACAGCTTCATTACGCCATTTATCAAATTTTAAAAAATGGATCAAGAAAGAAGGACAAAAAGAAAGGATACATAATTAGAAAGAATTTTACAAGTCATCTTTCCCCAAACCTTCCTGAGAGATCTTCGTCAAAGCTTCAGTTACCTGTTAGGAGATGCATATTATAAAAAACCATTTAATGACGGTACCACACTATAACACTTCTCATTCGCTTGACTTTCCTTTGGAGTTGGAGCATGCCGTATAACAGCGCTTCGGCAGTTGGAGGACAACCAGGCACGTAAATGTCCACCTGCGAATGAATAGTTCAGAACTTTGATAAATGGGTGAGATTTTGTTAGCTGTCTAATACTGTATAAATGAATAAATAATAATAATCAAGAAGCCTGCAAAAAGGCAGATAAGATAAATTTATTTAGGATTTTCTTGTATAAACCTTGGGTTATTTGTTGTTTACCGAAACTTTTTACCATAATTTACAACTTATATACGTCATTTAACAGAGAAATTATTAGTTAAGGTTTGGCAGAAGAATTCAAATTCTAGAATGAACCACGTTTCATATTTGTCTTTTTGGACCATTACATGTAATAGGTGCTGTTACACCACCGTAGAATTAATTCTTGGCCCAACAGGTTTCCTCGTGATGATTTCCTTCACCATCAAGCTAATATGTAGTACCTACGCAAGACTTTCAAAAATGTATGGAGACATTGATATTGCGCATCTTCTAACAACGCTATGTTTGAAAAGTTATGTTCTTCTTAAAATATATGATCTTCAAAACTGTCATCTTGATCAATCGAAAGTATTAAATTGTGGAAATACATCAAAAACAATGACAGTTTCACTTTTACATTGAATCAAAAGAAAAAGTTCAAAGCGAGATCAGAAATATAGGTATTGACAGTCGGACCCAAAGTTAAAATAAGGTCCTTTAAAAATATATATGTCTACCTTTTAACTAATGACTGTATAACATACCACGTGTATTGTCAACATAAAATACGGATCTTTTTGAAAGGTCCTGAAACTTTGTTCTGAGTTAATATAACTTTTATTTATTCCAGTAAAAGGGAAAGTTGAGAACTATCCGTCTGCCAGACTTGCCTAGCTTTCAAAGAAGACGTCTAAAAGAAATGTGTCTGTGAATTCTATGTTAATTTTAAGGAGCAATGGGAGTATTCTTCATGTTATAGTTGGGGTTTAAACATTACTCCAGTGTTAATTAACATGAATCCAGACTATTTAACACGTAATTTGACTTTTGTTATAAAACACGTCTACACTGTATGACATTGCTTTATGACAGGGCAGCATTTAATATCGCAAAACAGTGCTGTATTACTTTGTTGTGTAACAGAAATAAATGCTCGCACTTCTAAACGTGACAGGTGGTAAGCCCTTTACCAGACCGAAGTGTTGTGTATTGAACACATCCCTCAGAATCAGTTCTGGGACCTGCGGGTTTCGTCACGGTGTTTTCTTTTTGGGACATGCTGTCAACAGTATTCGAACCCAAGCCTCACTCAAGAGGCTTTCTGGCTGGATATACATATACCTACCTAACAATATTATATGGATATACATATAACAATATTATACAACATGTTACGTTAAAATCCGGAAGCACCTTTAGGAAAAAGCCTACTTACAGGTACAATCCTGTCACACCCTCTCACAGTGGCATAGGTGTAGTGGTAGTATCCTCCGCCATTAGCACAACTGCCCATAGACACCACCCACTTGGGGTCGGGCATCATATCGTAGGTCTTCCGGAAGATGGGCGCCATCTTGTTGGTAACTGTCCCCGCCACGATAATCACGTCTGTCTGCCGGGGAGTTCCCCGGAACACCATGCCGTAGCGATCCATGTCGTATCTGACGTAACGAAACTCAATTATAATGATGTATTCATTCCTTATCATAGGTACAAAAAGGTTGTTAGCTACACATTTATGAGAATCAATCAGAATCAGAAAGAAATGTACCACAGGGCGTACGAATACAAAAACAAAATCACTGCAGCATCTAATATCATTAAAAATTCAAGTCCACGAAATAAAATAAAATAAACTATAAAATGACGTAACAAGTGGTGAGATGAAGGGAAAAGAGTATTTTGCGTCAGGCAACAGCAGACGTACATAATAAATTACTTAAAAATTGACATAAACACGAAGATTTTTGTATGATGATAATAAAGATTCTAAGAAGACATATGTAGTTCTTTTTAAAAGATACAAATACCTAAAACAAAGAAGATATAGCAAAAGTACTCCATTACTCAAATGTAAATAACTATCCAAAATACACAGTTAACCTTTGGGTATTGAACTTAAATGCCGTGTTGACCTTTCTGCAAAGTCGTGATCGTGGCAATAGATGTTTGATTGAATGAGCCCCAAACTAGGCTTTGTTACTGTGTCAAGTCAAATACATCAATACTAGTATCACCGAACCACGAGCTTGTTATGAAGGTGACATTGAAAAGGATTATTTAAAGGGTCGTACATGCTCACGCAACATTACCTCTTCAAGGCAAGAGTGAATAGGCATTATCTAGGCAAACATGCTCCATCGTCGTCTGCATCATCACTTTCCATCAGGTGAGATGGCAGACAAATAGTTTGCCTATTATTAATTAAAAAAAAAAAACCTAATATTAAACCGTCGTAATTTATGTCAAGTGTCTAGATATAATCTTAAAATACAGTAAGGGACATTTTTATATTAGTCATAATCTAGCTTATTCCATTATTTGGGATCGACGGAGTCTTTTCCTTCATTTATCTCCATCAATCGTTATATCTACATCTTTTTCATTAATTTAATTAATTTTACTCTTGACCCCAGACTAGCCCGAGTGCAAAAAGCCTACGATGGGACGAGGTTGCCCTGTTCACTTGTGGGTTATATGAACTCGGAAATACATTCACTTCCTTCTTGGAAATAAGGTCCTTAACACATTTCATTCAACTGTTTTATGGTTTCCCCTGTTACTAACCGGTATAAAGGTACGTATTCATAATAAAGAACATCAAATCCTATAATATATGTAAGCACCATCATCCTATACTCTATTCCAATTATTTGGGGTTCACGTATGTTATCAATACTGCACAATGGCGCCTGACTAACGGCAATACTCATGTTGTTACTACAGTGCTAGGACTACAGCGATACCAACGAGTAGAGTTGAAACATGTAAGCAGGTCTAAAAACAAAGTCCTATCGCAAATGAAAGAAACCTGGATGAAATCAGTTAAAAAAAAAGATATCAGAACCCCATTATTCAGTATTCTTGATACCCAGTAAGCGATGCGGACGATTATTACGCAACAAGTGAACAATAACAAAGCAAGCGGAGGCGCGTGCCGGCGAGGCTGTCGACAGCGATCGTAACAATCATATCGGATATCGGCTACGGTTACTGCAAAAACGAACAGATTATTTCACAGAACGTGCCGATGAAAGCTCCTGCTTTGGAAATGTACAGGAATAGACTATTTAAAAGAGTTCAGTAGTTCAGTCATTTCTGGTTATTTAAATTTAGTTGTAATAAATTCTTTTGTGCAATTATATCCTAAAGAAGTTTTTTGGTGTATGAATTTTTTAATAACATACTATTACTATATTGTTAGGTGTGTAGGGTAAGTAGGCTTAAACAGGTCCAAATAACATGAAATCTAGGTGCGTAGGGTAAGTAGGCTTACCTAGATCCTGCGTAGTGCATCATCTCCAAAGCGCAGCAAGCCAAGCCGAAAGTCAAGGGCCATAGCGACCCTCTCCGACCCCAGTTGAGGATATCGTCTGCTCGAGCCACCACCCATTCTGCTTTCGACTGGAAAATGGTACATTTAGATGCGCTTTTGAAAATAATACGGTTTTTACAAGAACTGTCCGTTTTATCTAAAGGCACTGTCTTTTTCCTGCTCGCTCGCTCGACTATAAAGCTCGACTACCACTCACTGACTCACTGACTCATTGACATAATTGTGCTCCCAGAAGGAGTCGTTTTGGAGATAAGTCATATACTAGAAAAGTGTTCAAGATGGCGGAGTGACCTAGGGAAAATTCCGACTTTTCAAAAAAACAAAATGGCGGCCAAGGTTGCCTATCGTATCTCTTTTGTTTTCCGGCCGATTCGGTTCAAATTTTGGGAATCTGTACAACATTTCAGATGATTTACGAATATTATTTAAAAAGTTGAAAAAACAAAATGGCGGCCGCGTAGTAGTGTTTCAAAGTTGGAGTGGTTTTAGACCCCACTTGACCCGAATTGATCTCCCAGATGCCAATATGCTACAGGGATGTGATTGGTGTCATTACATAGTTCATATCCTGTAGTTTACCAGAAAATCCCGAAAATCTGAAAAACCAAGATGGCCGACCGCTGATTTGCTCCCAAAGAAAAGTATTAATTTTACCACATTTTGATTGTCGATTTTCGGCAAGATGGAAACACCTGAGCGAGTTGGTCTGTATAGCGGGGTTAGAGGTCTTGCTACGTAGTGTTGCCGTGTTTAAGAATTTTCACGGAATTTAACGTATTTTTTTACTTTTAACGCAAAATGTCAAAACTCTAAATTTTACCATTATGCGAAAAAAAGTGACAGTCAGTGAAACATTTTATCCCTCTTTATGACTTTTTGTAGGTTTTTTGATTTTCGTCTGGCAACACTGAAAGTTATGGTTGATTTAATTTTTAGGGTAGACCTCAAAAGACCCGAATTGATCTCCCAGATGCCGATATGTTACAGGGATGTGTTTGGTGTCATCGCATAGGATATATCCTGTAGTTTACCAGAAAATCCCGAAAAATAGAAAAAACAAGATGGCCGCACCGTTATTTTAGTTTTACTGAAAAATTTCATTTTTCTTAATAATAATAGGCATTTTTTAGCCAGTTGGCAACACTTTGGAAAGTTGGGTTGTATGGAGCGATTGTAGATCTCAGTAAGCAGTGTTGCCATGAAAAGAAATATTTTACGAAATTTTATTATTTTTCGAATTATACTTAAAATTTACTATATTCACATAGAAAATTATCGAAAATGGCTAAAACAAGATGACTGCCCAAAATAAGACTGTATTTTTCTGTCAAAATAAGACCCCACAGAGACACGCCGCTTGCGGCCTCGCGCACCGCGCGACATCTAGTCTGGTAAATAAACTTAAATAAAGTCGCGTTTCTACCGACCGATTCTCCAGTCGTATCATGTAAACGTGTGATCCGAGTGTGCTCGGACGCCGGCAACATAGTTGGATCGGATCTTAACTTATACGCTAGTGTTGTTAAAGATGAACGTACATCAGTCGTTTGTTGGATGTAGATAAAAGGTGAGATATTTGCCAGGTTCATAGCAAGTGGCGGTCTATTACCTCTGCTACCTCGAGGGAAAAAGGCGTATCTCCTATTTCAATATTGGTATTCGATGACCGAAGCAGTCGTAGGCGGAACATTGTGAAAATGCGAGAAAATAAAGAGAAAGATTTTCTATTACGTGCCTATTCTTGGTCATATTTACGAAGGCGTAAAGTTTGCCTTTTCTTATTATAATATGTGAAGGGTTTTCTAGTCCGTAGTAAATATACTCTTATTGATTTTTGTACATATTGTATACAATATTTAATTATATTCACCAAACTACTGAAGAGTTTCGGCCAGTATAACGCGCTTTTCATTATTAAGTGCCCATAATATATTGATGTATCTCTTTTATAGTTTTATTTTGTATACCTATACCAAAGATATTATACACACACCGGCACAATTAGCGGAACAGAAAAAAAAAGGAGAAAAAAGAGGGAATTTAGAACAATGAATGTAATTTTTAAACAATATATTATTTAAAATGAAACAACAATTAAATTAACATGTTTTGACATTCATTTGTAACACCATACTTAAAATTTTATAAAAATAAAAATTAAATTAAACAAAATGCATTTTTCTTCGATTTTTAATTATAGAGAAACAGCAGAAAATTCAAGATTTTCCAAAGTTTAACAACAATTTCAATGACTGTTCAATATCGAGTGTTTCCTCCTCGTGCTCTGATGAGGGTTTCCATCCGTCTGGGCATGCTGCGGATGATGTTATCAATGGTTTCTTGGGGCAACCTCTGCCATTCTTCAAGTAATGCGTTTCGCAACTCGTTGAGATTATTGGGAGGGGGCATTCTTGACTTTACACTCCTCTTTAGCAAGTCCCAGACGTGTTCTATAGGGTTCATATCGGGGGACCGTGCTGGCCACTCCATCACCGTTATACCAACATGGTTTAGGTATGTCTGTACTGTGCGAGCACTGTGAGCCCGAGCATTATCCTGCATTAGAATGAAGTTGTTACCAATAAAGGGGGCAAATGGCACAACATGTTCTTCTAAAATCTCCCTGATATACCGATCAGCATTCAGATTCCCGCCATCGACCACTACTAACTCCGTACGAGCTCCTAAACATATTCCTCCCCAGACCATAATTGAACCGCCGCCATATGCAACTGTATTTTCAAAATTAGACTGGATATACCGTTCTCCTTTGCGTCTCCATACTCGCTGCCTTCCATCAATTTGATTTAACATAACTCTGCATTCATCAGTAAAAAGAACCTGTCCCCAGTCGTCGAAGTCCCAATCACGATGTTCACGACCAAAGTGTAGACGGTTTGTGCGATGATGTCTCTCAAGTTTTGGGGCTTTGGCGGGCACATACGAGCCTATACCCACTTCTTCGAATCTTCTACGAACTGTCCGCTCACTCATCCTTACTGCTCGTACCTCTTCCAGTAAATTTCGAGCCTGCACCGCCGTTAGTCTCGTGTTCCGTCGGACTTGAAGTTGGAGAAAACGGTCATCCCTCCTTGAAGTACACCTTTTCCGGCCTTGTCCTCTCCTTCTCACTAGAGCATTCGTCAATCTGTATCGTTGGATGCTACGATAAATCGTTGATAACGATCGACGAAGGCTTCTGGCAATCGATCTGTAGGTTTGACCATTTCTCCTCATTTGATCTGCCCTAATGATTTCTGATGGCGTTAAATCAGGCATAATTAGATGCTCGTAAATTATCAATATGCGAAAAAACTCAAAAGCCTCAAAAACTGCAATTCAAAGCTTTTCAAATGGAATTCACGAACCTTCTAAAAACGGACAAGCGGTGGAAAAAATGAATCAATGAAAATTAAAACAAAAGAATGAAAAAAAGGGCAGTCGCTTAGTATTCCATTTTTAAATTAAAACCCAAATTTAAAAAAAGCTTGTTTAGCCGGCCAGTAACACGCAAAAATGCGTAAATACTCCCTTTTTTTTCTGTTCCGCTAATTGTGCCGGTGTGTGTATATAGAAAGACGTGGATATGTTACTAGAGCACAGAAAATGAGGCCGACAAATGTAGCTAATTAACCACATTTTATCTAGTCGCATTGTATTTCAAGTCGAATTTTAAGCGCAAATCTTATGAGATAGCTCTCTTTTTCTTTATTATTCGTTCCGTATCATCTTTCCCCGTCATTGTTGTATCCTATAAATACGCTAAGAAGTAAGTATGTACATGTTGTAGCACACTCGTAGAGGATCAATTTTCAAACGCAAGCAGTATGAATATAACTCATCTTTACTTTAATATCTTTGACCTATACAATACAACCTTATACTTCCATATGAGTAAATTGACACCGTTACTTTCAAATTACAGTCATCTACTTACAATGTCTGTACATATTCAGTACTTATGTTTATTTTCTTTGTTTCAGGTATTACTTGCAGCACATAAACACGCGTTCATTAGGGAATCGTCTATCACCAGAATTTCTCTGAATAAGTACCTCATCTTAGTTCTTATACAGAAACATTCTTAGATACATACAAAGGCTTCAAATAGTGCTCCAATTAATTAGTGTAAGTAGTCGCTCTATCGAGCTATCCAGCTCTCTGACGATAAACCAAAGACAAGTTTGTTTGACTTTGAAAGTCAGTTCTACCCAAATACTCAGGATGAAAACAACAAAGGTTGCTACATACTTAACTGTCCATTTAGCAAATTGCTCGACAGTTCTTTCCTAATTAGTAGTGGGGGCGATTCTGTTTTACACCGACTAAACTTATTTTAGTTTATAGTCCGGCCTTTGTCGTACCTTTTTTTTCTTCTTTCGCATGCGGGGAAAATGCCTTACGCATACCTGGTGGTAGCGGGGACGACAACTAGGTTATGTCAGGCTTGCACTGACTAAAAACCCCCCATGCAGTTCCTCCTCTCGCCCTAAGTCCGGGTCCCGGGAAACGGCCTTTGCCGTACCTCAAAAAAAGGAAATTGATAGAAGATAACCTACCGAATTTAGCCCTAACCGAGACTGTCTTATGCATTAAACACGTTATGAAATGCCTTAGTTGACAGGACTAATTTTAATTTGACAGCACTAAATATCTCTCCTCACTTTTCTCGTAAAATAAGTTTAGTCGCTGTAAAGCTAAATCAGCACCAGTATTAAAGTATGGCGATTCAGCCTGAAGATTGCAGCGCGAGAATAGTAATTATGAGCAGCAGTGATGGGTTAAAGGCCTGCTTCATATGATGATAGTCAGTGAGGCTCGGGT
The DNA here is from genome assembly GCA_963855545.1 of Ethmia dodecea. NCBI lineage: Eukaryota > Metazoa > Arthropoda > Insecta > Lepidoptera > Depressariidae > Ethmia > Ethmia dodecea. The sequence goes on from OY979457.1 coordinate 2,880,602, forward strand.
TCGAATCTTAGCATGTACCAATGAGTTTTTCAAAACTTACGTACATATTTATCACTAGCCCGACGGTGAAGGAAAACATCGTGTGGAAACACGCAGGTCCCAGAATTAATTCTGAGACATGTGTATAAGAGACAGAAATTCGGTTTTTTGAAATCCTTAGTGCTCACTTAGTCACTTACGTCATTTAACGAACCTTTATGCAAAAATTAATGCTTCTAGACCCAACTATTTCGGTTGCTCGTTGATCGATCAGTCAGTCAGTCAGCTAGTCAATTTGTTATTTTACTAGCGGTTCTGCGCGGTTAAAATTTCTTTCACCAATGGAAAGCTAGAATATTACCGAGTAACATAGGCTATATTTTATCCCCGTATTCCCACGGGAACGTGAACTACGCGAGTGAAACCGCGGGGCGCTGGTAGTATATAATAATAGATAGATAGATAAAAAAAGAAAAAAAAATACCGTTCTTTTGGTATACCAAAAGAACGGTTTTTTTTTCTTTTTTTTATTCTTTGGAAATATCTATTTGTTTAATTATAACGTCCATATATCATGCCGTATTCCTATTTTCCCTGTACTCCTTTGTGTATCCTACTAATATTGTAAACGCGAAAGTTTTTATGGATGGATGTATGGATGTCTGGATGGATGTTTCTTCCTCTTTCACGCAAAAACTACCGAACGGATTTTGATGAAACTTTACAGTTATATATCTTATACATCAGAATAACACATAGGCTATATTTTATCCCCGTATTCCCACGGGAACGGGAACTACGCGGGTGAAACCGCGGGGCTCTGCTAGTAATTTAATAAATACAATATTGATCGGAACGGCGCAGTCGGTCCCTGCCCAGCCGTCAGAGGCTGGCTGGACCCACGTCAGTGCCGATCCAATTTCCACGTTAATTGGACTCGTAGGGTTGATACATCATAGAGGCTCTGAGTGCCTTTTGTGGTACCTCTGGATGTATTTTGGTGAATTTGGTATTTAGTTTACAGATACTAACATTAGTTTTTATTATCACTGCATAGTATAAAACAAGGTCGTTTTCTCTGTCCCTATATCCCTATGTATGCTTAAATCATTAAAACTACGCAACGGATTTCGATGCGGTTTTTTTAATAGATACAGTGATTCAAGAGGAAGGTTTTAGTATTAGCGAAGCCGGGGCGGGTCGCTAGTGTATAAATAAATTAAATAAAAAAGCTATGAAGTTGCCGCTTTGTATAAATAATCTAAAGAAATCAGAATGTTCTATACGACATGTACTTATATTTTTGAGTTGATTTTATACAATCTAAGCTAGCAACACTGTGTGTATTTTAAAGGCAATGATTAAGCATTAATTAGCAACATTATTTTTAAAGTTAAAAAAAATAGCAGAGCAAGTAGCTTTTCACATTACTACAAAGACAAAGAATAAAGACATATTTAATTTTTAATGATACTTTGAAAATTTGGCAAGGAAATCAATTTTGGCAAACTTATACATCCTGAGATAGGCCATAGAAACGCACACGAAAAGTCAACTGGTATGAAATCATTTTGTATTATAATACTATAGAAAGGCATGTGTGTGTATAAACCTAAAAATGAAAGTAAAAAAGCGTCCTCCCTAATCCTTATCCACAAGCTCTATCACAGAAGGCTATTGGCTGAGCTCTCAACCAATGATATGCGTTCGACGGCCACTTAATCTGAGGACCTGGGACCGCTACGATATTATTCAACAAGATTTAGGCCGCCGTTCGTGTTGCGAGATGAAATGGATTAGCTTACTCGTCACGGATTTATTTATTTACTGTCCAATGGATATAGATTATAGATATGCAATCAGTCCCATTTGCAAAATGTCCCAAACCTAAATTGCCCTATTTACAGATGGTAGCATTTGTAGATGGTCCCACTGGTAAATAGTCCATCTCAAGTGATCTCATTCGAAAATTGTGCCGTTCTGAAGTGGTCCCATTGGCTACATTTTTATACGTAAGAGGGCGGAGTTTTTAGTAGATTCGCAGAATCAGCAGTTTTGTGCAATATCCCTCAAAGATTGTTCTAACTTATTCAGCAGATTGCGTTAGGTAGCCTGAATACGATAATTCTCTTAAAATGTCGGTGGCAAGTGCTGATTTTGTGTTAATAACTTGCAGAATCGCTAAAAATTATTTCTATTGCAAAGAGTATCACAGTTCCTGACAAAATTTATAATGACATCAAATCCTTTTGCAACGCAATGTTAGTGAAATAGGATTATAAATTCAAAGTTCAGAACAGTAGGTGACAATTCATATTATTTCCATTTCAATTCAACACGAAACTTTGTTCCAAAATGGACCCATAAAACGGGAATGGAAGGGACGTTCGGTTTTATTAAACAATTTATCTTCCATACGCCCTGAATTTTGTGCGGAGCTAAAGCTCAAATGCAAGTACAAAGAATAAACAGTTAACAGATGTTTATTTCTAGATATAGAATTAAAATGGACTTTCAAAATATGCCATAATAATTATGTTCTTCTCAGTAGTCTTAAGTACAATAATACTATTATGTTCGAGGAAACACTCTCAGCTCATCAGTGGGCTGTAATATGTTGATGATGATGTTTTAAGTATGCGTTAGTAATAGCGTTCAAAAACGGCGACGACATTTACAATATGGTGGTTTACGAAGGCAAAAAAAAAACGATTGAGCTAGGTCGTAACTCTGTGAAAAACAATTTTTTAGGAGTTCTAACGAGTAAAACTCTGTCGCCCAGGTAGTGATAATAATATAAAAGAAAATAACTTCGACCGTATTAAATTAAATGTTATTTCATAATTTATAGGACAACAATTAAGTAACAATTAAAGCATAAGTAATTTTATAAAGAAAACTAATCCGTTATACTCAAATTTGATTACCTGACCGGGAAAATGGAATGGGGAATATTTTCTGGTCTCCCCAACTTCGTAAGTCCTGCTCCCGTGTGACGGGACTGGCGGCCTTTTCCTGGAGTCGCTGCTTGCGTTTCTCTTTGCCGTTTTAAATTTTGTCTCTCCGAGGGCGTTGCATGGCGGTAACAGCGCTATGTCGCTTCTGTGGACATCATCTTTGGAGGGTAAGCCGATACTCTTGAGCGTTCGAAGTTGGTTCCTGTGAAATATGTGGAGTATCGTTAATTGCGTAATATGATATGACTATTGTTATAACCATGACTAATATATGTACCTACCTAGCTATTAGATTCTACAATGCTAATAAACCTAACCTAAAGTTTACGAAAAGGTTTTGCCCTTGTAAGTCACGGTTCAGCCTATTTAATTTTATGACTGTCAACTAATAAGTATAAGTACGCCCATTGTACCTACTCTTTTTGTGCGTGTCACATCATTATCTATCACATAAGTTTTTGATATTAATAGATGTGTTACTTACAATACAACGTTTCATTATAACCTTTTGAAAATGAAAATGAATTTATTATTCACAAACGTACAAGGATGTTATCTAAAACCACAGAATAAGTAATAGCTAAAACTAAGAATAGTGAAAACGTCACAATGGTACATAGGGGCCTCGGTGCCTACACTAGGAAAACCTGTGTTGTAGACACCGATGACTTCCGTTCGTTTTATAGGAAACAATAGTCGTTTGAAAAACAAAGTTTTTGCTTAACCTTTTTTTGTTTTACCTTTTTAAGTATACGCAACACAGTACACAAATGTTTTACGTTGATACTGATATAATTGGAAAATTGTACATAGTTGCAAACACTGAGTAACTTTGACTACGAAAGAAAGTTTAAAAACTAGAAAAACGTAAGACCTACACTTTTGTCTGAATCAAAGCCGTATATTTCCTACACCAACTCAATAAAATACCTGTAAAACACATCCCTCGCGATGCTTCCAGTAACTCGTATCATTTTTATGTATGTGGAAACTAGAAATGTTGAATCAGTTGCAGACTTCTGTCGGCTCCCCGCGTTGCAACTGACAGTTTGACAGCCCATTAATATACCATTGACAGTTGGATATACGTTCTCGGTTCGAAAATGGACTGAAAGTGTTTGGGTTTGATCGAAGGAGATTCAATATCAATTTGAAGCAATAAATATACGATTGGAGTCTTGCAATATGAATTGATTTACACTTTGCAAGGTTCTTTATTGAGTGTTAATGTGAGCTTAGTGTTTTAATATTAGACATACAGGTTTTTATCCGACTGCACGAGAGGAAACGAAGGGTAATATTAATGGTTTTTAATAAATGAATATACTATTAATAATGTCATAAAACAAAAATACAATAATAATCTAAGTAAAGTTAATTAAATAACCCGCCCCTAATCGTTCCCGGTGCAAAGGTGCCCATCACGCTGGCCGCGTTTCCGCGCTGGATTTCGAGGGCCAGCCTCTGCACCAGGAACGATCCGGCACGGGAGTCACCGCTTTTTTCGACGAGCCTTTTCCCTATCTCTTTTACAAAGCATTTGGCCTCATTGCCCCAACTGCCCATTGTCTCGACCGCAATCGGCACAAAAATGTACTGCGGTTCCATGGCGACATATTTTTGCCTTTTTTTAAGACCGGCGTCTTCTGCGGCAGCCGATGAGGCGGCAGCGGTACGACTCAGGTGGCTGGCGGCTACAGTGCTGACGCACGTTGCGTCCCATACCAAGCACTTGCCGTTTCTCCATGGCACCAGAGTCAGACCGTCTGGCCTCTTGCCGTCTGACCGACATAAGCCCGGGGGCTCAAGAACACACGGGACGTTAGCCGACACTAGGGCTCTGCGAACAACGTCGTTTAGGGCGTGGTGGCGAGGAAACCTCCCTGTGGACCGCCGACAACTCAACCCGTGATGACCATCGGCCTCCACCATGGAACCGCAGGTGCATACATGACGTTCACACACCTTACAGCCCAAGCGGAGAGCCACCGCTACGCGGAGCGAGTCGTCGTCAAGCAAGGTGCCCAGTTGAGGCGAAGGCAACGCGTGTAACCACGCCCCCGACTCCGGTTGTGACACCGCTCGCAGTCTAGCCAGATCGGCTCCCACAGCATTCCCTATCAATCGCTCCCGAAGCTGCCGCACCCCTTCGTCATCCCACAGTCGCTGAACCTCAGGGTTTTCTGGGAACGCCGCGCCCGCGCTGAGGGTCGACCATGCTGACCTAGCCTCCGCCGCATAGGGTATACGAGCCCTGTCACCGTCGGAGGAGATCAGAACAGTGACAAGGTGGGCCACCCCGTGCGTAGACGCCAGGAAAGCCGGCAGGCCTACATCACGCACGCGACGCACCCCCAAACCACCGTCGCGTATCGGAAGGCTCGCTTGATCCCACTGATGTGGCTCCAAGGCAACATTGAGTGTGGACTCCACCACTGTCTTGAGGGCACTGTCGAAGGAAGAAACTTCCTCCGGAAAAAGCCAGGTAGGAGTAGTCCGCAGTAAGTAATTTATTTTAGGGAGGGCGAAACACATGCGCAGCAAGATCAAAGCAACGTGTGCAGAAAGATTTTTAAGACGTTCGTGAGCATCCAGAAGAAGTTGTTGTCTTGAAGAGATGGCCTCAGGAACAGCATCATGAAAGATGGGAGAACCTAAAAGGTTGAAATCGGAATTTGAAACTTCCTTGAGGCCAGGGAGAAGAGCACCAAAACGAGATAAGTGTATACGGGACCCAGCACTACAAGAGAAAAATTCACATTTTGAGGGGTTCACCTCAAGACCTCGGTCTTTTAAACGGGGAATAAGGGCCTCTAAGTCAAGTAGGACCTCGTCGGGTTTACCCCCGATGGTGCCATCGTCTAAGTACCACACGTTTAGGGAAGATTTTACATTTTTTTATGAATATACTTGTCTTAGTTGTGGCAGTGAGATTGTGTTTGTTTTTTAGTAATGTCCTTCTGTAACCTAATCGGATCTATAGATTTTGAAGGGCATTGCTAGTCATAATATTTTATCACAGGATAGTTTTCGCATTGTGGTTTAAAAAAAATCATTTAAATCTTAAAACCTTATTCTTCTTAAAAATTTACTTGTACGCCTGGACTCGTCGTTTCGAAATTTAGATTTACAATAGAATTTCATGTATACTTCCCTATTTTCAAGTATAAAATTACGCCATTTTGTCAAAATTTCTACTATGACCTGTACTGTACTATTAAATAATAGAAAAAGGTAAATACCATAAAAAACTGCAGTTTAAATTTGTTGATCCAAAATTATAGTGCGGTGTAGCCCGTTGCATGTCTGTTAATAGGTGTTGCGCATTGCCGGGGATTCCGATGACGTGTCGTGTCGTTCTAGGAGCCTAGCAGCTAATTAGAGACCTGTGCCATAGGTGATAAAGGTTTGTAGAAAAAAATAAAAAAAATTACAGAATGTTGAAAAGTGGCGTAGAGACACTGAGAACAAAATTATATTATGTATAAAAAGAATATTGCCTGAATGCTCTATCAACAGACAACCTCAAGTGATAGATTAGGATTTAGGATTACATAAATTTGAAACTTAGGCATTCTCTAAGAATGTTTTTTTTTTAATTCCCACGGGAACGAGAAAAAACGTCATTGCCTGAACAACAGAGCTGTGCCACCTTCTTCTACCTATATAATAAAAATAAAATGATGTTCGCTGTTACGTAAACGGCTGTGACGACGGAGTGTTATGAAAACGGCTAGACCTCAGACTTGAATGTCGTGGGCTGGACCCATTTGGCTATTTATAGTGTTCTTAATATTATGCCAAATAAGGTTTAAGGGGAAGATAAATTTGAAAGGTTGGTATTTTCTTTGGTGTTTGGACAGGGCAACGTCGTCGTCGGTCGAGTCAGCAAGTGAAGTTCAGTTTTAAAGAAAATTATATAACTTTTAGGCGTTGCTTTTAAGCTATAAATAAAATATACAAAGTCGTGAATAGGTAACTTTTTATAGTACTAATTTCTGTAGAAAAATCTAATATTACCTACTCGACCGAAACTTGAATTCAAATGAGTCAAATAAAACTATTTAAATATTATATGAAAAGTTTACAATAAATTTAATATTTTTAGCTGCGAAAATTTTATAAATCAAGGCACCATTTCATCACCACCATTCCTAAAATTTATGTAACAAACCTGAAAAAAATCAAATTAGATTAATGCAAAGCAATTTCTTTGCAAATTCAATTCAGAGCGTATTTCCATTTCGGCGGCGTTATTTTTTGATTGAATAAACTTTTCTGTCCAATATTTTCGGCTCAAATTATGCCGTTAAATATAGCGTCCTATTTTCAAAGTAAAGAACTTTTGCCTACAAAATAAGAGCCTCTATCTAAATCTTGTTCATATTAGGGTACTTGTTCAAAAAGCCATATTAAAATGTTGGTTTTTCAAAGTTACTGTACCTATTTATGCTGTCTCAGTATCCATAGTTTTGCTTAGTTTTGAACTAAATAACCGTGTGTTAATTATTTTAACAGCACGTATAGGCCAGTTGGAAATTGCATTGACATGCATGATACCTGGGTTCGATTCGGTATCGGGGCAAGTGCCAATGAGTTCTACAAAAACTTACTTGTATATTTCGAGCTTGACGGTGAAGGAAACCCACTGTGATATTTATTTTCTATATAACATGCAGATTGTAGGTATATCACATAATAGACGTTGACCTTCCGACACCCCAATTACCTTCCAGTTTTGTTTCGTTTATTTAATATACCTACAATGTTTTTTATATCAGCATAAACTTAGATATTTGATTATAGTGATAATATACGTCTACTAACGTAACTCACCATCAGTAAGTTTGAAATGAAACTTCAGGGACATGGAGTAAGGTAAATTTTTAAATGAGGCAATTATATTTTATCCTTATTATTTTTATTTGCATCCTAAAAACCCTTGAAAACGATGCCACTCCTGTTTCAAACTAATTTCACGTGATGCGTTTATAATGTTATGCAATAAATATTGTATTATTATATGAATTGTGTCCCACAATTTAGTACTGCCGTACAAGGCACGAATTCGAATACTTCGGCCTCATAGTTTGAACGTGCCAGGGTTGTTATTCAGAGCGCGCAGCCTGTTATGCGAGGGCCAAGAAGTTATTTTGTAAAAAGTTGTTTGTTTTATTAAACAGCTGGCTTTTTACGTCTTTTTAATTTTATTTGCACAACAAAGAGGCTGAGCTGATTATGCACTGTTGTCCGGTTATGCATTCATTTATATTTTAAAGGATAATGTTTCCGTGAAACCGGCAACTGTGATTACCAAAACCATTCGCTATCAAAAGCACTATTTATCATGTTCAGTTAGTATAATAATAAAATTACTATTACGCCGACACTAAATGGGAAAACAGCAAGAGATTTTTTGTTGAAGCTTCTTTTTAAAATATGTCGGATCCATACATGGAGCGTACGCGTTCGGTCATCGATTTTATTCGGGACGGGGAAAAATTGCCAAGCTTTCGTGCAAGAATTCGTTTTAATAAAATTTCGCCATTGACTGTCCGTCACTGGCAAACCCAAACCGTCCCATTCTTCTAAATTGAACAGCCAGCAAAGGTTACTAATTTTATTTAAGGGATGCAGTGGATAGCATAAAGTGGATAGGCAATGTGCGACTGACGTAGTGTAGTCTAGAAATACACTAAGCTAAAAGGAGGGCGTGGTTATGCCAGCAATGCTTTTTAAGTTAACAGCGACACATTATTTTTTTGCTTTAGTTTAGAATTTTGGCTGTATACATAATCTCATGTCTATTTCCAATTGGGTTATGCAGATATGCTACAAACCTTACAGATCTCTCGTGCTTCATACACAATAATCCACATCCATTGAACGACTCATGAATGCTCGTCGGTTTCAGGCTTTTGGTAGAATTTTTATTTAAAAAGTTGAATACGCTGTATTCTGGAAATTTTCATTATAGAGGCGGCATCATTCATTCCACGCTAAAGTAAAATAGTCAAGTCAAAATGTACTACGCAATTTGTACAAGTCTTCAACTTTGTCCTTACTTCCCGAAGTCAAAGGGGAATATAATTGGCTACGATCGCCATCGGGAGAGCAGTAACAAGAAACATTTAATTAATGCGATCCGCTGCCGTGATACGGTCCGAATCAATTTAACTCTTTCACGATAAATTGTGTTCCGTTTATCAGAAATCTTCCTACCGTTTGCTTTTTTGTTTTTGGTAGTGCCTCTTGTAGAGTCTCTTTTGCCGTTTCTTCTCCGCAGTTAGGAATAGGGATGGGTATAATTGCTAATTTTAAATCATTTTCATTTGATGAAATTACTTATTTTTAGAAATGATTTTAGCTGTGAAATTTCACAGGCAATGATTTTTAACTACGATAAAAAATAATATTTGCTACTAGAAATTAACTGCGAAATATAAAAAGAGAGATGAAATTCACGTGATTTGCGATTTCATAAGCAGGCTATCTGAAGGTTTCATTTAAATGAGTTTTACGCAATCATGTCTAAACTACTGAATAGCTTAGACATGACGTAAAACACAGACAGACAGAGTTACTTCCGCATTTATAATATTAAATAAGTAAATAATTTGTAATTAATAAATTAGTAAGGATGTAGGGATATTTTATTATTCACTTAATTACCCTTATCAGATAGGAAAGACCATGTCAGTGGGTTAATGAATGCAGATCGACACTAGCCACTCCATAAGCGATGTCCGATCGGCTTTCTCCACGGATATAGATATTAAACGCACGGCTTAAGCCTTTATAGGGATCACACTGTGACGCAATGCGCTGCGACTCCAACGTGCGACTCTACGACATGGTACGTGCTCGCCGCTGTGACTGTGTTGTTTACATGTATCACTAGCGACCCGCCCCGGCTTCGCACGGGTGCAATGCTGAATTTTCTTTGCTATAAACCATCCCTGGACCCACTCGAACCCACACAAAAAGTTTCATCGAAATCGGTCCGGCCGTTCTCAAGTTAAATCGTCAGGAAGGAAAACCCGACTTATTTTTATATAGTAGATAACAAACGGATGCCGTAATCAGTTTATTAAAATCCAACATTTTCCTTAAGTTTTTCGTATGTCATTTCTTCCCAGAATTCGATCCTTATTAGCGACACTATCGTATGGTAATACAGGGTGAGTTCTTTTTTCAGGGTTCGATTCCTGGCTAGGATTATTGATTTTTCAAAAATCCAAAGATGCAGTTTTAATTTTCATCGAAATCGGGGCCGAGACTCTTTGAGTACTTTTCGCTATTCCTCATAGTTTCGGATTTATCCTACCACGCCCACTTGAAAAATTCATGTATAGTGTATACTAGCTTATCCCTCGCGTCACGTCACGACGCAGACGGGAAGCCGCTAGCAGCATCGTGACGTGACGGACACTTTAATTGGACAGTATACTGCACAACGTGTTCAAGAAATGAGTGAGAGAAACATGTCTGAACGGTAGTAGCAAGTAGTAGCTAGTAGACTTTTAAGACCATATTACATTATTTAACCCTTAGCCAGGCATAGATTTTTAAATTTTTCATTGATTTTAAATCTTATTCCAATTAGATAGAGTTCAATTTAAAGTGGTACCTTGCTAAGGGTTAAGGTATTTGTTTTCCTCGAGATTCTAATACATATTTAGCGATTCAGTCGTGTCCAGTCGCAGTTAACCAATAATATATTGGCCACCTAATGCTTACAGTATTGCAAAAGTTCCACTTGAAGTGCCGTTTTCTTTAAGATTAGCCTCCATTTACGTGATTTGTGTGTCTGGCGCAGTTTACTCCAAAAAAAAATTTCCATTAAAAGCTTTTTGAACGAAAAAGGTTTACTTTGGAGTAAAAATTGTTTACAAAGAATTTCATTGTCTTTTTTAACAGATGAAGTGAATTTTATTATGTAAATGTTTACTTCTTATTTTATTTGTTTGTATAGCGGCTATATAAATTTCAGGTGTTTACCTATTACGGTTAAAAGATACCGCACTGTTATAGACGGACGGATGGACAGACAGCGGAACCGTAGATGGAACACTAAAAAGAAACAAAAACGCATCAATATTTAATTAGTCCCATTCTCGTGACCCTATGCATCATCTATAGTGGAAATATAGACCTGCAAGTTATCAAAATAAAATATAAAACGTATAAAACCTTGGCGTATGTACCTACTTACATCGGCCAGATCGGCTGCGGTTTATTTATTGAAGAAAAGCTGAATAAAGAGTACCCAAAATCGACGAAGTGGGTATATCCAGAAATGGATTACCTCTGCCTACCTCGGGGATAAAAGGCGTGAGATTATAAATTATTTTTATTTTTTTAAAACCGACGAGCACGCGTCAATCGTTTGATGGATGTGGATGTAGCACGAGAGATCTGCCTGGTTCGTACGAATTGGCAGTCTATTCTCTGCCTACCCCGTTGGGAAACAGGTGTGAGATTATGTATGTATGCAACTGTCAAAATTTCTAACTGCCAAAGGCTCTCGCGTTATGCTAAAACTTTGTTCAGAGTCTTACTTTGAGTATTAAACAAACAGGAGACGTCACGCGCACTAGTTTCTTTGCAAAAAAGTCTGCCAATTTCTGCGCGGGGGACGAGGAAACGCACACAAATAATGTTAACACAAACGCATTTTTTGAAAAAACAATTAAAAACTAGCTTGAACTATATGCACAAATACATTCACCAATCCGAGCACTCCGTGAACTCAAAAACACTAGTTGTATATAACAGGCATGATCGTTGACCGAAACTTTTTTATGGCAGAGGGGAACGCCTGTTAGTAGCGTCTCCGGTTGGTTTAATACTCAAAGGAGTCTACATAGACAAGGCATATCCTTGCCGTAGCTGCCTAGTGTAAATAGTTTCACAAAGGCAATGTCCTAATTTCAGCTTTGTGATTACGGCTGTAATATCGCGAAGGACACAAGAGACGACCAATTACACACGTAAACTAGTTGGCACTGCGCTAAGCGTGATGCAGCCAAATCTCGTTCAATATGTAGCCAAATATCGCTGTTTTATTTCCATCACAAGTAACTTTTTCCAAAAGGCTTTTCAAAAACTGACGTAATTATTTATCACTAGCTCGACGGTAATTTGGATTTGGAAGATTCTTTTTTTATTTGAAAGCTGGTGCTTCCCTTGGTCAGACAGTGGCATCCATTAAAAAACCATATAATTCTTAAATTTGCAATAAGCATGTGCGCGACAAATGGACGAATAACTCAATATCACGCGAACGTTTGTTAGTCGTATACCTCGAAATCAAAAAAATCCTTGTAGCTTTTCACCTATTCGCATTTCGCCGCGATCTCAAAATTTCTGAACAGATTTTTATTCTTGTAGCATGATTTTTGATCGCTAATTACAATGGTCTAAAAAAACCATAGTAGATTTACTTTCCTGGCTGTCTTCACTATTGTCGCTTTTCACCTCGATAGATAATTGTTTGTAATGCGTTATTACATATCGCGATATTTCCTTTGTGTATATCACTGACATGACTAATAAATTAATAGACAATATATGCTGTCATGTGATATATGATATAAATTTGCTACTGTTGTAAAATTCTATTCAAAATATATGCGGCTTAATAAATAGGCTATTGATAACACATGCTACATCAAAATTTGCTACGGTTGTAAAAGTCTGTTAAAAATATATGCTAGAAACAAAATATACTACCGATATTACACGCTACAACAAAAAACGCTATCACCGTGAAATGCGATTAGGTGAAAAGCTACAAGGATTTTTTTATTTCGAGGTATACGACTAACAAACGCACGCGAACCGGTTTCGATGATTATTTTTTTAACGAACTTTAAAAAAAGAAAAGGTTCTCAATTCTACTCTACTTTTATTATTATTCGTTGCAGTCGGTTTTTTACTCTTTAAAGTTCTTTTTTATGCACAATATTTTCATAAATTTAACCCATAATAATATGTCATTCTGATGTCTATAAAGAATCATCAAAATCAGTTTAGTAGTTAACAAAGTGTAACCATATCATCACACACTTTCGAGTTTATTAATATTAGTAATACAATATTTACTATTCAAGTAATATGAATATTAGGTGGCCTAAGTAGCCTACTTTAAAAACATTACTCCTCTTACTGACGTATCGAGTATTCTGCGCCTAGACGGTGTGACAAGTAATTTTCCAGTGTAGCGAGCCGAGAAACCTCAGCTACGTTCCTAGCCTTATCTGATCTTGGAAACTTGGAATTACTTTCCAACACCACGTTTTCGTTTTTACTCCCCCGTACTGACCCAGTTAAGAAACACTCAGTATACTTATATGGATACTCGTAACTGCTTCAAGGCAACGCATCAAGATAAAGTACACTTGTAGTGCGAGTCTGACCTCTAAGGCGATTGTAATAAGAGCGTTACAAAGTCCGATGTGTCAAGCTCCATGTTCTCTTGAGTGTACCAGATTTTAAGTTAGACCAGCAACAATAGAACTGCAACAATAGGAGTTTCTCTGAACGATAGGATTCGACGAATACATCTGACAGAGAACCAAAGTTCAAAGAATTAGCAAGCTGTAGTTTTCAGTCACTACGGCAACCGTTGGGGTAAACGTGTTCTTGAGTAGGACGCCCTCCGGCTAAATAGGATGACGATCTGCGAAGGGTTGCAGACAGATTCTGGATGCGTCAAGCCGAAGACAGGGCGATATGGCGCTCATTAGGGGAGGCCTATGTCCAGCTGTGGACTGCTATAGGCCGATGATAATGATGAATAGAACTAACTATATCCTATTCCGCATTTATTTAGGACCTGCAACGAGAAATACACTGTCATTGTCTATAATAGGACCTATGATCTAGTGCTTCCTTAATTACAGTAGACCTTAATTTATTACTTACGCTAAGTTAAGCTACTTTTTTCTTCGTGACGGGCTTATCTGGCTAGGGCTAAGATTAGCTCCTTAGAAAGATAAGTGGATATATAATCTTCGTTCCGAAGACCCACAGCTTACTGAGGCTGTTATGACTAAGTAGATCTACTATATAAAAATAAGTCGGGTTTTCCTTCCTGACGCTATAACTCCAGAACGCACGAACCGATTTCCACGGTTTTGCATTCGTTGGAAAGGTTTCGGGCTCCGTGAGGTTTATAGCAAAGAAAATTCAGGAAAATCTTATAAGCATTGCACCCGTGCGAAGCCGGGGCGGGTCGCTAGTTTATTCATAAAGATAAAGAATTCGTTTCGCATTTTGTTTCAAAGGGCCATCAAAAGTTCAGTGTCTTACTTAAGGTACCTTTTAGGCTATTAGGTCTGTCCCTTTTGAAACTTAATAGTGAACCGGTAGAAATTTTAGTTTTATATTAGATCGGTTATAATAAAAAATAACTGTAAAGAGTAAAGAACCGGCCAAGTGGGAGTCCGATCGTAGCGAGCCTGTATCGTAGAGGACAATCTTTGTTAATTCTGTCCAAGTACATAATCAGGCAGTCCAATCAATTGAAACATCCTCTACTAATATTATCAGGGACTTAAATAATGAACAACATATTAATTATAATAACTATTGTAAATTATTGGAACCAACTCGTCGTCGATAAGCTGCTGTTTAAATTCAGCCAATCTCCAAGCACGACTTTAGAGCTTTGACTATTGTCGATTCTAAGTGTTTTTTTAATACATAAACAAATTGTGTCCATTATGAATTACTTAGGCTATCTTTTTAAATATTGAGTCGAATGAAACACCTTGACGCTATCATCTTTGGTCAAACATTTTTTATCATTTTTTTTCAAAGCCTTGTTGTGGAGAAGATGTAAAAAATAAATATATTATAATTTAAGAGAAGGAATAGTTTAATAATACTAATTTGAAAAAGTGTCAAATATGTATACATGTACAAAAAAAGGAACTACGTCTGCCAACAAACTGTTTTGCAGTTTGGCGGAGGTAATAATGTGTCTTGTAAAAAAAAATTTTTTTATTAATACTTATAATAATAGACAAACCATTTGTCTGCCATCTCACCTGATGGAAAGTGATGATGCAGACGACGATGGAGCATGTTTGCCTAGATAATGCCTATTCACTCTTGCCTTGAAAAGGCCCAGGCACCGGGAACAGATCCGCAGATTTCTGTGAATAAACACTTTCTCTTTCTTTCTTTCTTTTTTTCTTTCTATAAAAGAAACCCTCTCTTCCAGACTATGCACTCTTCGCGTGACACGCCTTCGGGTCTGCGGGGCGCTCGGCGAGGCGGGTGGCGGTGCGGCGGGCGGCGTGGGCGCAGGCGCCGTCATCTTAGCGGCTCGCATGCACAGCTCGAAGCGCACCCTGCGGTCCAACGACATCGCCGTGCCACCGCTCGACGTCGAGCTCGATCTCTGTTTCTCTCTGCAGTACCCGCACTTCGTCAAGCGCGACGGCAACAGGTACTTGATGATGACAGGTACAGTCAAGAGCAGGAGCGTGACACATTGGAGTTTGTAACGTTCTTATTACAATGGACTTAGAGGCAGACTAAAAGTATAAAGCTTCATTGCTCTTGACTGTATTATCGGCAAAAGCTCCCTAAGCCCCTTTTCACACGTACCGCTTTTCGCCGGGCCGGCGGGCGGCGAAGTGTATGGCCATGTAGTACGTTCGCTTTCATACGTACCTACCTGCGGGCAACCGGGCAATCGGCCATACATTTCGCCGCCGGACCGGCGGAAACCGGTACGTGTGAAAAGGGGCTAAGGGTAATTTTTGATAGCAACTGTTTTTCCCACATCGGTATACCAATAGCGTTCAGGCACCACGTAGCGACAAAGTCTTAAAGTAACGGCAAAAAGTAGTGGCAATTACATGAAAGTGTTCTTTCATGTTTATACTTTATGTACCCATTTCATGACAATGAAAGCATGATCATGAAAAAAAGAACGGTGTGTGGCTTCTGATGGTTTAACTCTATTTTGGGGGCGGCGTACTAAAAACTTGAGCTTTCGAGTGAAAATTCTTCCAAATGTTGCAGTTTGATCGTTTGTTGTGCATGACTGCAGCTGGGTTTGCCCTCTGGTTTTCTACCTTACCACAAAACGGTTTGAAATAGACACTGTCGACACAAGGTCGTACTTCCAAAAATGTAAACCCTTTATAAATCCCCTAGGAAGAAATGTGAGTGTGTATCGGTGATAGATGAGATAATAATTACTACGGTTATTCACTCTTTGGGATAATTATTTAGCGAGCTGTAAATTCTTTTTTATAGATCTCATCATTATTAAAAAGAAATATTATTCTATGAGAGCAGTGATAGCCCGGACGGAACCCTTAGTCAGTGGAGGACCTGTTGCTTCTTCGGTGTTGGCGTATATGGACCCTCCCGGAAACGGTGGGCCCACTGACAAGGGATTAAAGAGCCGGCCTAAAATCAGTGAGGCTCGGGTTCGAATCCTGGCATGTACCAATGAGTTTTTCAAAAACTTACGTACATATTTATCACCAGCTCGACGGTGAAGGAAAACATCGTGAGGAAACCCGCAGGTCTCAGAATTAATTCAGGCGTGAGATTATACTTATTATAAATATTATTCTATCCTCGAGCATTGCCTCTATTTATCGATATCAATGTAATCTAAAGAGTGAAAGTTTCCTTGAAGTCGGTTCAATGAATAGCACTAAAAATATCATCCATGTATAAAAACTTTATATAGACTGTTGATTTTTTAATAATCGCGCGATCGATTTCGATAAATTTTTTATGGGATCATACATGGTAACAACATACATACAAGAGAAACATACAGTCGAATTGAGAACCTCCTCCTTTTTGAAGTCGGTTCAAATAACAAACAACACAACAACCATCACAAATTAATGTTGATTCCCTCTAAAATAAAAACATACGACCAAAGAGGTTGGAAGAAAATCATTAACTTTTTCTTTAAACGTCTTTGCATACGACACTATAAAACAACATCAACAGGTTCATTGTTAAAATAATTGAGATATTTAGTATAAACTATTTCATTATAATAAGTTGTGCCATAAACAATGTTTATAACACATTTGCTCGTAAAAGGTGTCTTATTTCACCAATTTCAATAACGTATTGTATCTCATTACGCCCAAGTGCGGTAAGTGTCAAGTAAAACGCACGGTTTATCAAGATGCTCCGTCTTAAAACGAACGGTACTTTTTAAAATCTCAGCAAAGATATTTTATGTCAAAAAAGTTGTCAACATTTTATGATTAAAATTAACTTTGGGAGATAAAATGTAATAATGAAATATTTATGTACATAATTATTTAATTTAATTAATTTTGACAGTAAATTACAACCAATTAATCTGTTACAAAAACACAAAAATATGAATTTACTTTATTAGTAATACTGGCTGTTTTTTGTGCCTTTGCCTAAAAAAAATTATGATGCGCGCCGCGCGCTTTTTCTTAACGCTGTATTGTTTTTATCAAAGAGATTTAAATATAATAGGGCATAGAGGGGGCATTGGGAATATTTTCATACAAAACGTTGAAGCCTAAGCGTCATGTCCTTTTCATGTCAGTTAGTATGAACGCGAGCTGTCACTCGGTCGAAATTGTACTAGACTTATTCCACTTGGAATAACTTTTGACTTCAAATTTTCCTCGCTTTGTCCCCTCTATGCCTTATTATATTTTAATCTCTTTGGTTTTTATTCGTTTACCATAGTCGGAGTTTTATTTTATTTCCTCGCAAATGTGTTATAAAACGTCGTATGACATACGTGCGCTTTGATAATTACAGCCTCTGCTTACTTATAGCCCTCGCCTACGGCTCGGGCTAGCAATATCGCCGCACTTATATCATAATGTACTATTACAGAATTCCTCGTAAATTAGCTAGTGTATACAGGTGGCTAAATCAGCGAAAACTACTCAAAGGAATCTCGTGCCCGATTTTGATGAGAACTAAAACGGCAAAAATCCATATTCCTAGCCAGAAAATGATGATTCAAAAATCCAATGCTGTAGTTTTAGTTTTCATCAAAATCGGGTCCGAGACTTCTTTGAGTACTTTTCGCTATTCTTTAGGGTCTTTCAACAAGGACGGGTCGATGTTAAAATTGAATAAAACAAGATGTGTGTGAGATATTAACAAAATTTATTTTTTAATTGAAAGGCCCATTAATGCCATTATGGATGGAATATGACATCGTTCAAATGTCCGCCGTGGCTTCGTATGGTGGCACGAATCCGAGAGGTAAAATTTTTAATGACTCTGCTGCATAGATCCGGCTAAATCTGAGCGATGGCAAAGGCAATGATAAACAATTTGTTTTGGCTTAAATTGAACAATATGGACGTGAACGACATGCGGTTCCAGCAAGATGGCGCTACTTACCACACAGCGAACGACACAATCGACATTCTGCATGAACGGTTTGAGGGTAGGGTTATCTCTCGCAGAGGTGACGTGAATTGGCCACCAAGATCGTGTGATTTGACTCCGCTAGACTTTTTCTTCTGGGGTTTTCTGAAGTCGCAGGTCTATGCCAATATACCACATTCGACCGTTGCCCTGAAAGCCAACATAACGCAGGCCATCGCTCAGATTCAGCCGGATCTATGCAGCAGAGTCATTAAAAATTGGACCTCTCGGATTCGTGCCACCATACGAAGCCACGGCGGACATTTGAACGATGTCGTATTCCATCCATAATGGCATAAATGGGCCTTTCAAATAAAAAATAAATTTCGTTAATATCTCACACACGTCTTGTTTTATTCAATTTTAACATCGACCCGTCCTTGTTGAAAGACCCTGTAGATTCTGATTTAGCCATCCACGTCCACTTCAAAAATTCACCCTGTATACAATAGCTAATTTACGAGGAATTCAGTAAACCTTGTTTATGGGACTATAATGAAATAGTTTATATACTAAACATCTTAATTATTTTAACAAATATACCTATATACAGGTATAGGTATATTTGGCTGGAGATTCGTTTGTTCGCGCACCTGCCGGTAGGGAAGGCCGACCATAAAATGCCCATTAATATAATGTAGGCGCAATAAAAAGGTCTGTAGTGCCACTTAAATTTATGTTTTGGTGCGGTTGTATATGTCGGAAATTATATTATGTTCAATTAGATTGTCATAATATGAATTAGGTGGACATCACGTAAATAGGGTAGTGTCCTGCCTAGTCGAATCAGTTACTGATCTGTCAAAACGCAATTTTAATATGGAAAATGTACTGAAATAGCAAGGTGTGACGTCATAGTTTCTAGTACTTTTTTTGATTGTTTTATTATTTTTTAATTGTCTATAATTGTAAATTGAAAACCGAAATACATGCTGTCAACTACCCAATTATACTTATGGGCGGTAGGGTGGGCAAAAACGTTTGAAGATTTTTTTTTCATTCAACATCTTTGGGTTGGGTTTTCTGGCTAAGGGTCGTATTACAGAATGTAACGTAAGTACGAAACTTTAGTGGAGCAGTCGTACAATTTTGCCACTAATAGCTTAGCTCGAGACGTCGAGATAAAGGTGTCCTATGAAGCAAGAAAGAAGAAGAAAGAAATATAGTCCTATAAAATCTTAGAGCACAAAACTTAGGTAATAATAATAATAATATAATCTCACGCCTTTCATCCCCAAGGGGGTAGGCAGAGATATTCCATTACTGGATATACCCACATTTCACGAGATACATTGGACCCCCAAACGTGACAGGTGGTGAGCCCATCGCCGGACCGGGTCTATTTACACATGCCTCAGAATTAATTCTGAGATCTGCGGGTTTCCTCACGATGTTTTCCTTCACCGTCGAGCTAGTGATAAATATGTACGTAAGTTTTGAAAAACTCATTGGTACATGCCAGGATTCGAACCCGAGCCTCACTGATTTTCGGCCGGCTCTTTAACCGTCCGGGCTATCACTGCTCACTTAGGTAAATTCTATGGTATTCCCGGTCTTTTAGCGAGTCAATCTATTTCATCAGATGCAAGGAAAATACGTCTTATAGTGATTTGATAACTTGACGAGATAAATAATGTAGATTCATTGCTCGTTGGCTGAAATTATGATGATGACAGTCCATATCCTAGACTAGGACAAGGGGTACTTTTCATCTCGGAACATGAAAGAAGTCACGGGCAGAATTTAGTTAGGTTTTCACCGTATCATAGTTTGGCAGCCAATTCCAAAGGTTTCTTTATCTTTATGGAGGGTCGGCTTCACATTTCGTAGTTAAAATGGGGTTTATTTCATTTGGTACGCTTTTTATTATACCATAAACTCGTAAAACAAAGAACTATTCCTGCGTATATGAAAATGTTACGCGTTTTTATTGGGTTACCATAATGGACTTTTATGTGTACCTACATAAGTAAGTTTTACCTGCGGGCTTGCTCGCAATGGTTTTATGTATGGAAATGATGCGAAGCAATTACGGAAAGTATCATTTCCATACCTAAAACCAGCAGCTCCGGCTGCTACAGGGTTTTTAAAAGGGAGTGAGATATTTCTTTGGTATGCGAAGTAGCCTATGTAACTTCTATAACCAACATCTGCAAATTAAACACTACGATCCGTTGTGAGATGAGTGCATGTACAGTGAAGAGCAAGTGGAGCTTGACACATTGGATTTTGTAACGATCTTATTACAATCGCCTTTGAGGTCAGACTGAGACTCGCACTACAAGTGTAAAGCTCCATATGCTCTTGACTGTACTCTAAAAATCATACGAAATGAATTTTCATATGTCACTACTGCTACTCTCCTTCATCTAGACTGCTACTTATGAAATCAGTGAAATCGCAAATTTTGTGAATTTCATTTCACTTTTCGTAATTTATTTCCAGTAGCAAGTGTGAGTTTTCAACGTAATTAAAAATCATTGGGCGTGAAATTTCACAGGTGAAATAAATAATTTCATAAATGAGAATGATTTTTGTGTGTGAAGTGACAATCATAGCCATCCATAGTTGCGACACAAAATAGCTAGTGGTACTTACTAGAGTACCTACTACGTTTATGACATCAAGACATGACAAACAAGAGATGTAACATTTCCCGAAATAAACATTTTGAGAAAGGGACATTCTAAAACCGAGGAATATTTGGGCCTAAACGAAACAATCAAACGCACTCGGGTTTGTAACAAAGGTCCGAAAATCGTTTTTTATAATGGCAGCATGAAAAAGAATCTGAAACAAAATAATTGCACTCTTTTCTTTGAGTCGTTGGTGTTAAAAAGACTACGATTATACTCAAAGCTTTTATTTCGAACTCCGTCCGTTTTACGCTGAGAATAGCTAAAGCACTGTAGCACTCAACCACTTCACGGCGTAATTATAATGTCAATAATGGCGCGTTAAAGCGGCCATAGCACACGACAGGAATTTCCTAGTTTATATTATAGCCGTTTTATTACATGGGCTATTCGTCTCGTTCCGTTTAGTCTGAGCGCCCGAAATCAACATACCTCTCAGATAATTTTACTGTCTGTTTTGAACTGTGATTTCGCAGATCGAAATATAAATTCCATGTTTTATGCGTCAGGCTTGTAAGATGGAATGCTTTTCGAGAGTTCCGTACCCAAAGGGTAACCCCCTTTAACGGGATCCTATTACTAAGCCTGCGCTGTCCATCCGTCCGTCTGCCAACCGATTGTGTCTCATGAACTGGAATAAGTAGACAGTTGAATTTTTCACAGATTTTACATAAAATAATAGTAGGTATATTATGTGTAATAGGGAAGTAAAATAAGAAAGCCTGAGATCAAATGGAATCCGAGGCTTCCTTATTTACTTCCCGAGGTGTGTATACTTTTTTTGTTACCGACGGAGGCGAAAAGCGGCAACTTCGCAGCGGACCGAAATTTGCCCCATTCCGTTTGGACATATGAAAACGTGTTTTTATTGTACAGTTTGGCGTTTTTATTGTACGGTGGTATGGAACCTTTCATTTTAGAGTCAGAGTCTCACTTGGCCTGTTTTTATAGCAGAGATAGGGTGCTACATTTATGGTCTCAGGAAATCTACTCCCAGAGTATACAGCAGAGACGACCTTATAATCTTCTTCTGGTTTCAGGTTGCAGATCATGCTGCAACGGCGCAAGAAGTACAAGAACCGCACCATCCTCGGATACAAGACCCTGGCTGAGGGCGTCATCAGGATGGACCAGGTATGGACTTCACAGAACTACCAATTGCTCTTGTTGGACGGTTGGAAAGGCTGGTTTTCGATTGGTAATACGACGACTACAACTTTGCCAACCCCGACAGTAGCTAGCTGTATTAGTTACCCTCAACGACCATTTGCTTTCCTAAAGCATACTATAGAGTTCCCGTCCTGGAAGGCGCCTCGTATATTTGCTTTTGTAGGCGGCAGGAAGGATGCACAAACGCTGTGCCGTGTCTAGGAAGGACACCCCGGGTGTTTTAGTCAGAATTGCAGTACTAGGCTGCCGAGCCCGACTTAACCAGGCCTGGCTAGTGAAATGCATTCCCTCATGCCAATTCAATCGGTTATAAAAAAGAATTAAACTGAGTAACATACTACAAGTTTCGTGACGGACCCATTTCTTATTGCCAACCTACCAAAGAACTCTTGTGCAAAATTTCATGTTTCTAGACCCACCGGGACTGTGCGTTGTCTGTCAGAATTAGATTTTGAATAAGTAGATACAGACGGCACTCGCCCTCCCCCCTTTCCCCTTGTTCCTGCGAATGTCCCGAATGTCCAGCAAACGCCAATGCGCTCAATTACCCAGGACATTTGAATGCACAATTAGTGAATCAGCCAATTAGTCGCGAACAGCCGGCAAGCCGTTTCCTCTAATTAGTGTCCAGTTGTTTATATTTGTTTAATCAAATACGACCTAAAGTCTTTATACTAATTAGTTTGCGAATAAGGAAAGCATATTGACCTACACCTACCAAGAACTTCAGGTATGTTTAATAACAAAAATAAATCAGACATATGCGCCCCGAGTGATGCACAATTGTGCAGAATGCGGTGTAACTAAATTAGATATTATCAGCTTTTATATTTGTACTGCCTACCATTATTTGAGACATAACTTCAAGGATTTAAGCAACTATCTTCAGGAAGACTCTAAAGATACACTATTTGATTAAAAATTATTATAATACTACTAACATTCATAAATTAATTATTATTTTTATCTTCTTTATTTTCGACATAAGTAAACCTGCTTTCATTTTCCAAGTTAGGTCTTAGAATGAAATCACAGGTTATAAACAATTTATTTTGAGAAAAAGGAAGATTTGAAACATTCACATAACCAAGATTGTGCCAGTGAAGATGAAGATGCACCGTGATGGCCAAATCAGTCCTTAGTGGCATAGTTTTCCTTCAAGATTCATAAGCTTGGTTGTAATTACTCCTGTTCCTGACAAGCAAAGTTCATAATGCCAATCTCTATCCCCAGGTGCTACAGCGCTCCATGGATATGGAGCTGGAGCTGACCGGAGTGGGCTGCAAGGGAGGCGCGGCAGCTGGGCAGCCGGTCGCGAGACTCACCATCACTGGTCTGGCCTCCACGCCCGTCGACCATGACACCAAGAACAACAACACTCTCTTAATCACTGGTACGTACTCTATAGGGTTTAGAGTGTTGACTGTTTTAGATAGGGTCTCAGTATCATTGAACTGATCCCCATACCTGACCGCGACACTAGAACAACGTATACAAGAAGCTTTGCAACACAGTAAACACGATACAATCATTGCTTTTGGTGCGAATTGTGCCTTAGTGTTTACAAGTAGATAGAAAGACGCCGAAATTGGTCCTGTAATTTTGTATCATTGGCGTCCTACCACTCCTTTCTTATGTAGCCCCCATGAACTAAAATCATGACTACGTATATGCGGCTTTGGGGCTTTTCACACTGCTCCATCCACTTATGCGGAAACCTCACAGGGGTTAGGGTGTTTGTGCTGGTTAGCCGTTCTACGTAAACAACATCACGTGATTTACCTGCAGTAATTTTGATAGAATTATTTTCATGTCTCCGCTGTTGTGTCGATCAGGAAAACGGGAGAGTTCCTTCTTCCTAGTACATACCCTATCATTTTTAAATTAATTTTACTGGGGCTCCAATGCAGCGTAGAGTCCATCTCCGGAGACCCTATTGCATTATCGATAGGTATTTTCATATTAGCTGTACGGCTGTTTTAACTTGGCTGCTCTGAACATAGGCTCCGCCTGCGCAAACCGCCTCATGCCGCCAAATGGTCGCTTAAAAAATGATATTGCGCAACTTCAGAAATGCCAAGTTAAAACGGTCGTACTGTACCACTATTGATCCTGGCTGGCAGTGGGTGCTGAGCGGAGATGGAATAAGTATCGGATCTGCTGAGTAAAATCCCTTCACGTAATTTTCCATGGTCTACAGAGGTCCCGCAGCTCATAGCTATACCTTTAACTACCGGGCCGTTGGTCTGCCGACCGTCTGCCAGTGACCTAACCTCACTTTCACTCCGTGAATCCAATTCATCTTGCTCTTCAAGAGTACTCATAGTTTAACTTTTTAATCTTCAGAGCGAGGTTATTCAGACGAGGAGGAAGAAGGGGAGTTCAGCTCGGTGGAGGAGGCGGACGATATGACGTATGGTGCGCCTGCGCGGCGTCGTAGACAGCTGGCGTTCAACAAGGCTGACCTCTCGTACACTAAGGTTTGTGAATGTGACATCATATGAGACATGATAGTAGTGTTAGGTTAGGTTACAAACGTAGGGATGTGACCCATATTTTTCTTAAAACATTTCTTATTTCGCTTGAAATGTGACATTAAATATACAAGACATTGATGCATTTGGAAAGTTAATCAAATATTATGAAAGGCCATATTTTTAAAAGCATTTATCTTATTATTTTAGCTATACGCTTTACCTATTTAAATAAACGCATGCTGTGGGAAAAACTATTTTTACTTTTTAGCAAACAACAAATTTTTATTGACAGGTTTGTAAATTTGTCACAAAAAATAATGCTCAAGTTCATAATTTCAATAAAAACTGGGGTTCTCAGATTACCACAGATAATGAGCCATTACCAGACCACTTGAGTCCTAGTTGTGTTAGTTTATTTTTCTTTTTAGTATTTATAAATTGCATATCGAAACTAGGAAAACAACGAAAGCTATTGTTTGTTAGTAGCTAACCATAACACTGGTCGTCCTACTCACACAATCATCAAACCAACATGAGTGACAGAGACCACCAGCGTTACGCCAAGCCTGCAATGCTTATCCGTTGCTTAACAGCTATCGCACTCGCGCGACTTGAGCTACGTCGAGCGCGAGAGAAACAGAGACAGCTATATGCATTCGAAGGCGCACGAAAGGGACAGCGATAGTGAGCTAGAGAGCGCTGCGGCCAAACGCAAGGGCAGCCGTGGCAAGCTCGCGGTGAGGCCACGTGCCTGAACTTTGTAGCTTGTTTGTTTGGGAATAGAGACGATTATAGCATGTTTTTGGGTTGCCAAGTTAACACTGACTGTTTTTCAAATTACATTTCTAACCTATGAAATTGAATCCAATAAAATTATTCTTTGCATATGATAGATTAGTAGTGTGCTCTATAGTTATCCTATTCACAATGTGATTAATAAAAAGTCACACACGACAATTTTTTCTTCACTTATTTGTCAACAACGATTACGGAATCTATCCCTACACTACACATATTATGAAAATGACAATTTTTGACCAAGGTTTAACTCTCAGAGCACCTATTTAATATTATTATATATATTATGATATTCAATTCAACCACTAACTTGTTACCAGCACACACGCTTTGTCCATTTTTGGTCCGTTGTTTTAGAGTTTGTGGTTTTAGATCTATTTTGTACTACAAAACAGACGTATTCTATTTCTATTATATTATGACTTAACGTCTGCAATAAACTGTGGAGTTGTTGGGAAAGAATGATGAAGCCCATACATCGTAATCGTTTCTGTTCTCATAGTCACTCTACAGTCGAGAAATGTATACAGTGGTCCAATGAAGGCATCTAGGTGGAGAAATGGGGGGGGGGATAAAGCCAAGTAGGGGACGAGTCTTAACTGCCATACTGACTTTTGGGACTGATTCTGCATCCCATACCAGTGCTGATTACATCTGCTTATCCGCAAACCTTTAGGCGATAGACCACTGTAAGATTTCATAAACTGTGTTACACTATTATTTGGTTGTACATTTCTTAGGTAGACATTGTGGGACTGCATGTTTTTTAGCCTAAGCATTGCTATGCTGTGCTATTTGTAGACTATTATTCTTCC
Source organism: Ethmia dodecea (assembly GCA_963855545.1). Taxonomy (NCBI): domain Eukaryota; kingdom Metazoa; phylum Arthropoda; class Insecta; order Lepidoptera; family Depressariidae; genus Ethmia; species Ethmia dodecea. The sequence goes on from OY979457.1 coordinate 2,906,857, forward strand.
CCTTACATTATAATCGTTCATATTAGTGGAATGCTGTATGTAGTTTGCATAGTAGATAAAGAAACTCTTTCCTAGAATATATTATGAGAGAGTTTTGATCACAGATTTAGGAAATCATTCTCATTCTTTACTTTATAGATCCATGGACGTAGTATATGTATAGCTCCCATGCATAGATCTATGCAAAGAGGTTGGAAGAAAATCATAGAGAAACTTTTTTAAACGTCTTTGAATCTATGATTTTGACTTTAAGTATAAATAAGTTTATGGTTTTTTCTTTTACCTTGACACTGGCAGTAAAGAACTACACATTGCCATGAGATCGTCAAGTTAGAAGCCTCACCATGGAATTGAGCTGTTCTGATAATGTCAAACAACTCTTCCTAAGTAGTGCCAAATAGTGCCCGAAGCATATAAATACTGCTATCATACTTTCGGAGATATTCAGGTCGTTCAGTGAGGCTGCTATCTTGACGTCAAGATAGCAGCCTCATCTCAGTACACAAAAACCACAGCACTGTTCTTAAAGAACTATATACCAAAAAACTCTTCTTAAATAGTGCCTTGGATTTGCAAAGTTTCAGAATTAGTGCTTCAAAGGAACCGAAGATATTAGGGTACATTGATGAGGCTTCCAACTTGACGTCAAGCTGGAAGTCACATCATCAACGAGGAAGAATTTCGAATCGAGACTAATGCCAAAAATCTCTTCCTAAATAGTGCCTTAAGAATCACAACAAAGCGGAACGATGTAACTTGTATTTTAGTCAATAAATGATGATAAACTTCCACGTACATTTTAGATTCGGTACAGATAGGAATAAACCAACTAGATCAAAATGGAGGCTCAGCTTTATAAAGAGCAACATCTCAGAATGTTTTTTTTTTTTGTTTTTTTTTTTATAGATAGGTGTACAAATTGGGATGATTTATCAAGTATCAGGATGCGAACTGATTTAGTTTTTGAGATATAATTTTTTGAAGAATTATAACTTAATCATTATTATCAAATATCAAAGAAAACGCAATTTCCAATGTCAAACTTCAAAAAAACGTTTAAAAAAAATTGTGTTGATTATCATCAGTGATCGAATATTCGGATGCATATTTACCTAAAGTGTAGGTGTTGGTTATTATGGAATGCACTTTTGTATCGAAAAAATCCCGGGAATTCGGAAGCGACAATTTTTTTTACAATAGAATCAAATCGTGTGTAGGAATATTTACTTAGTTTAAAGTGTTGGAAATTATTATGGAATGCACTTTTGTATCGAAAAAATCCCGGGATTTCGGATTCAACAAATTTACTGTTTTTATTATAGAATCAAATCGGGTGTAAGTATATTTACTTATTTTAACTGTTATATTTTAAAAAACTAGAAATAATAACTTCCTCTTCATTTTTCTTAAATTTTCAAAACATTCATCTCAAAGGAATAATAAATAACATCCCCCTGTTTTTTAAAAATAAATACCACATGCTAAAGACGACGTTTCTTCACCATGTTATAGACTAGTTCCGCATTCCCAAATTTTCTGAAATCCCGGGATTTATATTTAAAAAATATGTTTTAAGAAGCCCCTTCCATAATTTCCTAACCAAAAATGAAGTTTAGGTAAATATGCATCCGAATATTCGATCACTGATTATCATTATCATAAAAAAAACTTAAGTTTTTTAAAACATCACTTTTATTTAAGTTTTCTTTATATTGTATGTATTCTCGCTGAATATGTAGCAGATAACTTAAAAAAATAATGAGATGTACAAGATGTTTGATACAGGAACAAGGGAAAGAAAAAAACCTCTATGTTTGGGGTTTCACCATTTAATTATTAGAAATCTAAAGTATAACATACATACAATGCACGAGCGCGGAACCGAGTGTGTCTAAGGCAATTGAAAAGACAAGATGGCTTCTTTAACCGGTCTTAGTGAAAGGGTTACCAATTAAAATATAGAACTATTGCCCTAATTACAATGTGCTACTGAGCTAAAATAGCATAAGAATTAAGTAATGCGCATAATGCATACAAGTGGAGCTATACGATTGGCCATTACGGTTTTATACAAAAAAATATAAAAAGGTATAACACATTGATGCTCGTGCGTGCCACTAAATAATTAAAATATAAAAAAAACTAAGACTATAAGTTCTGTGGCGTGAAGTAGCAGACACAAGATAAAAAAAATTCAAAGATTATATCCAAATCTTTCTCCCAAACACAAACTTTGAGTAGAACCAAGCCATTGTTTGTGGACTGGTACGAATTTAAAGGATCCGATGGAGAGACAGTCTGGGTCTGCCTTTCCCTCTCGGAGACAGGCATGTATATATTTTATGTAAGTATAATACTCAGGTAAGTAGGTATATAAAATATTATGTTTTATATGAATTTTCATTTCCGTTGTTTGATTCTTTCAAACCTGTGGCACAGTTCTTTCATTGCCGTGAACGTTTGTTTTATTGCCGTGCACGTATGTGTCATCGCCGTGGCACAAAATTTTTAATCTTGTATATCTTGTTACTTTTTTAAGTTATCTGCTACATGTTTAGCAAGAATACAAACAATATAAAGAAAATTTTAATAAAAGCGATGCTTTTAAAAAAAATAAGGATAAAAAAACCACGGAAATGAAGATTTTATGGGCCTGTTGAAATACACCCTCATCTGCTAGATATTAAGCAAGAATACATTATAAAAAAACTCGATTTTTAATCAATATATCAGCATCCTGATACTTGATAAATCATCCCAATTTGTACACCTATCTACAAAAAAAAAACAAAAAAAAACATTCTGAGATGTTGCTCTTTATAAAGCTGAGCCTCCATTTTGATCTAGTTGGTTTATTCCTATCAGTACCGAATCCAAAATGTACGTGGAAGTTTATCATCATTTATTTACTAAAATACAAGTTACATCGTTCCGCTTTGTTTTGATTCCGGAGGCACTATTTAGGAAGAGATTTTTGGCATTAGTCTCGATTCGAAATTCTTCCTCGTTGATGATGTGACTTCCAGCTTGACGTCAAGTTGGAAGCCTCATCAATGTACCCTAATATCTTCGGTTCCTTTGAAGCACTAATTCTGAAACTTTGCAAATCCAAGGCACTATTTAAGAAGAGTTTTTTGGTATATAGTTCTTCAAGAACAGTGCTGTGGTTTTTGTGTACTGAGATGAGGCTGCTATCTTGACGTCAAGATAGCAGCCTCACTGAACGACCTGAATATCTCCGAAAGTATGATAGCACTATTTATATGCTTCGGGCACTATTTGGCACTATTTAGGAAGAGTTGTTTGACATTATCAGAACAGCTCAATTCCATGGTGAGGCTTCTAACTTGACGGTCTCCATTGCCATCGATGAAAATAAACCTCTTGTCAGTTTATATCTGGATAGATTTTTAGCCGCGCCCATAGCAGGAAGGTCATTTCAAAATCGCAACAATCAACTCAGCTATTTTTAATTTCAGTGTTTGTGTTTGGTAGCTTATCTAAGAGATAAGATACGCGAATTTTACGTGAAGTGTTACATCAGTGCCATTGTGTTGTACCGAATACATGGAGGTAGATATTCCACTGTTGAATTGTTTGTGTGAAAGGTGATAAATTGAGGGAATCGATTAAAACATAGCAGTGATAGCTCTGTCGGAGGTGCGCCCGCCGCTAATGAGCGAGGCGCAGGGTCGTACCAATGAGTTTTTCTAAAACTTACGTTCCGATCACCAGCTCGACGGTGAAGTAAAACGCCGTGAGGAAACCCAAAAACCCGCTGACCCCAGAATTGGTTCTAAGCCATGTGTAACAAGCACCTTGATCAGGCGATGTCACGGTTCGGGATTCAAAAAATCTGGTGAAAACTGGATATTTCTAGAAATGGAATAATTTTCGACCCCCTCGGGATAAACATTTTGGATTGTCTTTGTGTGTGTTGTGTTTATTTTTGGTGTTAGTAGCTATTGTGTGATTCATACGGAAATATTTTTAAGAATATACCTAACTAAAATGTCTCTGGATTTATGAATCGACTCTCTGCACTCTGCAACATTTATATTTGTCTTTCATCTTTCAAAGTTTCTATATGTTATATAGTTGTATTTTTATACCGTCTCCTGGTGATCTTCAGTGTCATGTTACATGTAAGCTATATAACTGTAATCAAAAGTAGGTAATTTGTCAAATACTATGTCTATAATGGAACTCGTAATTAATATAATGTCACATTTTTAAATATTAATATAATTTCTGAAACTAAACAAATTTTTGTTAAGGATGTACACTAGGTGCTAAAAATTGAATGCTGTTTAAAAACTATTTTGCGGCGTATGTGTGAAGTTAATAGGATTGGGAATAACTCGTAGTTGCACTTTGGATTATTATCTAATCTGCCTTTGTTTTTCACACAGATTTCATTTTCGTGTCTCCTCAGTAACTTAACGAAAATTGTTCAGTTTCAAGAGTAAATTCACCTCTAAAATAGCAAAACCTGATTTTAAAAGAAACAAAACTTAATCACTCTCAATATTACCTATACTTCTCCGATTTGGTAGACAGCTCTGTCCAGACTAGTAAAACGTTACACTGTGCGTTACAGCAACGCAACCTGAAGCAGAAGTTCGCGGCACTCCTGCGTCGGTTCCGCGTGCCGGAGGAGCTGGCGGAGCGCGGAGCGGCGCGGGACACTCACCACGCACAGAGGGACATTGACGAGCTCTTTCAGGTGATAATAATAAATAATAATAAATTTTGAGACACAATTCACACACTGTTATTTAGTCCGAAACTAGGCAGGGCCTGTACTATGGGTACTAAACAATAATGAAACTTTACAGTTATACATCAGAATAACACGTAGGCTATATTTTATCCCCGTATTCCCACGGGAACGGGAAATACGCGGGTGAAACCGCAAGGCGCTGCTAGTACTTAAATAAATATTAAACGACCAGACACGAAGCCATAATTTTTTTTTCAAATAGAGTAATCAAATCAAAAAATTAAATCGGTTCATCCAGTCGAAATTTCTAAGGTAACAAACATAAAAAAAACATGCAGTCGAGTTGAGAACCTACTCCTTTTTTGAAGTCGTTTGAAAATGTCACTCAGTTGTCACGTCGTAACATGCGCGCATCTCCATACATATCCACAGACTTGATAAGAGTAAGGAACGGTCACGGTGACAAATCACAAAAGTAACCTGTGTGAAGAATCTCTTAGTGAAGTCCCTCGATCAAAGTGTGTATGTGAGGAGTACCATTCACGTCCTTATATTGAATAGCCGCAGGTGTTACTTGTACCATTGATATGCGCCGATAGATGTGTCACGTATCTATAGTGAATCACGGAGGCTTTTAGAATTTTCTCACTCTAAGCAGTACGACGCCTAGTTCCTCTAAACACTTTATGGGAATAAAGTACGCATTCTTATTTCTGAATGTCTTAGTAAACAAATCAAAGAGTTAAAGCAGGGGAGGCACACATCATCGCGCCGCTACAAGTACATGCGACCGGCGGTCTATTAGTGGTTGCCGCGCATTTGTTGTATAGATATTGAATTTTATTACATTATATATACATTATATAATGTACGTATGTAGATAACCCAGTTGTATGTCTTCGTCCTACATTTTGCAGAAACAGGCAGTTTTGAAGTCATAACATAACCTAAAGGCAAATTACACAGCTTTTGTGTAGTTGGGTGGTCTTTAGTACCTAAATAAAGAATAATCGTAATATCGTAGGTAAAATACACTATTATACTTAATACTACTACTAACATATAATTTAATGGGTCGAGCTGCCGGTAACCCTAGATCTAAGGCTCCGTCTCCGAAAGAGCGCGTTGCATGCGATAGAAAGAGATGGCCACATTAAGGCACGTTTGACATACCTAAACAGGGAATTTGTTAACAGTGAACCTTCTGTACGTGGTACTATTACTTATTCTGTGGTTAAAGTAGGTAACCGGTTGTAGTTGGCTGGCTATACACCATTAAAACATTTGTCTTACAATAATCTTCAGGAGCTAGAGTCGTTGTCATGTGGCGAAGGAGAGGATTCTGGGCCGGACCAGATGGACACCATCAGCATCGGCTCCACCCCCAAACCCTCGCTGCGGCCGTTCTTCAGCAGCTCCAGGAGCCTCGCCAACCAGGAGCACCACAGGCATTCCAACGGTATGCGAAAAGGGGGGAGGAATGTTGGGAATTTTGTAGGTCGACTCCTGGTCTAAGTTTTGTGGGGATTGACTCTTTGTGTGTTGGAAATAAAGTTTAGAATCACTTTACTATCATCTAAGTCATTGACTTTGTTTAGATTTTTTGTATTTGATTACGAACAATTCGTCCAGAGTAGATTAAGTCTCGCGAAAACTCAAATCGCATTTAAGCTTTACTCTTTGTCGGACGAAGCCATTCAGTACTTTAAAAAAATTATTATGAAAAATTTCGGAAGCGCCAGCAATGGGCGTGGTGTCAGTAGTACCATCGATTTGTACCATTGATGGTACAAGTGACACCGATTTATGTCGCTGGTACCATTAAAAACAAGACTAGTTTTAGCTCATGTGTTTACTTCAAAAAATGTTATATCTGAGTTAATCTCGTTAATAAACCAATAAAATCTAGACATTTTCTCACAAAGTTAGACCCGGAGTAACATCTCAAAAGTCTATTTGATCATATATCTTAGTCGTAATAATATACGAATGAATATAATACCTTGTAAATATAAAGGAGAATAGCGTTAGTATATAACAATATTAATTTGCCTGAGCATCGACCCGCATACACTTGAAAGACAGTGCATTGAGTGAGCTTCCATTTTGTTTTGCATATACATATGATACAGGGCATCATATAACGAAGTAATAATATCATACATTATTGGATATACATATATTTTGTGTTTTTGTTACCGCTGTGTGCATAGTGTAGTGCATGTGTGTGTGAGGCGGAATAGAGGACAGCTGGTACGTAGAGACTCGTAGGAAAAACTACGTCGACGTTTATTTTAGAAAAATACTGCTTAATATTACTACCAGCGCCTGCTTATATAAAATCAAAAATAATGTAGATAAAAACCAAAAGACGTCAAAAATAGTTACCGATTAGTGAATTCGTAATATTTATTGAGTCTTCTTAATCCCTACCTAGAAAAATATAAAAAGAAAGTTATATGTCTCTCAACTTTTCGCGGTTACACCGCTGAACCGCTCGTGATTAAATTTGGCAGAGATAAAAATTGCATTTATGAAGAAGGACATCTCCTTTCATCTTGCTAAACGGGCGATCGCGGGAAGAAGCTAAATAAATTATAAAAAATAAAGTAGGATCAAATTGTAACACATTAACATTAGTTAAAGCGACATTCAAACAAGTCCTAGCGACGCCATACGTCCATCTAGTCATCTATAACGACTTCTTACCTGTATCTTACATACGGCGTCCTTAACTTACAATTATATTGTCGGTGGCCTCACGTGTCGCCAGTGTTCGCGCACGTCCAATAAGATTGGCTATTCCAGTCACTAAGGGCACATGATAGGGCAAATCAACGCCGCCCCTATAATGTGGAGTGGCGGTCACTGTAGCCAGACTCGCAAGTCAGGTTAGGTTTTTGCTACCACCGCATTTTGAAAATGTCAAATAATTCGTCTTTAAAAAGTCTTTATTTTATACTTTAATATTAGTTAAATCGCTCTGCTTCAGAGACCATTCACAAAAATTCAGTGTCTTCAACACTTTCTACTTTCGTCCTTTGGTTATCAACATTAAAACGATAGCACTTTTACTGAAAATTAAATCAGGCAATCAAAAAATATCCATCCCTCGCATTTTATTGAATTTCCCATTAACTGCACATTTTCACAGACACTTGCCACATAATATACCATCATTAATACGAGTAAAAACCCGAAGTATACAGCAAAATGAAAATTATACAAAAAGCATGACGTCCCCGGATTCCCGCCAAAAAGCCCGGCTAGGAGATTATATAATTAAGTAAAGTCCACACTCGGTACGGTTGTCCTTACCCGCCGCACACGCACATGAGTCCGCGCATGCGCAGTGACGCGGCACGCGAGCTTGGCCTCCGCAGTGGAGCTGAGTGCGGCGCGGGAGCGGCACGTCAACACCGTCCCGTTGACAGGTAACACTGGATAATGGACGTTGCTAATTTTGCTTGCCTGACACTAAAAAGTTTGTAATAAGAATAAAAAAAGATAAAATTATCCATTTATTGTACACATGGCAAACTTACTGCCTAAATAATTACTTTTCACAAGTGTATTTTTTTACGATAGGTGACAGTAACAGGTATGAGCACATGGCCAGGTGCCATTCCCTCAGGATGTTATCCTACACTGTCAATATAAATTTAAAAAATGCTCATGCCTGATCTCCTAGGCTAGGGGAAATACTTTTTTTTGTTCTACATTGGAAAGTACAAGTCTGGAAAATTTAAGAAAGCCTGAAGGTATTTTTTATATAACATCTGAGGGTTCAGCTAGTTAAAAATAAAGTTTGAGACGAAGCCCGGTTGGTTCAGTTGCTAGTAGACCCATAATAAGACTCTGCCTAATTTTGGGCTAAATAGCACTGTGAATTACATTGTTCCACACTTTGTCTGAAAAAAGTAGAGAAACCTTCTAAATTTATTAATTACTACCATCAAATTGTAAAAACGGTTCGGGAGGCAAAATTAGCAATGAAACAATTATCTCTGTTTTGTTTATAAATCGACGTTATGATGAAGTGGTATGCCTTATACATGATTCCTTGGTACGATAAGCCAATCAAATAAAGTACTGCACCGTCGCTGCTAAGTTGCCAATGAGTGTGTTGAAATAAGCTGTTCTCGTAAAATGTCAATTAAGTCGCACGCCTTTATTCTCGAGTGGGTCGGCAGAGATACTCCATTACTGGAAATACTCACTTTATACCAGTATTGTTTTTTGACCTCGGAACTTGACGGGAGGTGAACCGGGATTCTCTTACAAATGCCTTAAAATGTCACTTCATCATAACAATTGTACGGTTTTTTTATAGTAATCTTATAGCAAGCTTTTGTCTGTCTTTATACTTTTTTATTCACTATTCTCATGAGCTTATCGTACTACACTCGATCCTAATGACGTATTATCATGACGTCATCGTTATGACGTTTAATAGCACGAAGCATGCGTTTGTGTTGTACTATAATCTGAATTATTTACTGACTTCGATTTCCAATTTTGCTTTTGAAATTCAAAATTTATTTTTACAATACTCTGTGGCACCCTCTTCGGAATAGTGAAAAAATATTTCCTACAAAATTTATTTTACACTTTGCACTATAAAAATATGTCTTGAAACATATTCTGTATCCGCTACTTATTAAGTACCGTCTGAATTTGCATTCAATAAAACATACTCTACGAAATCGCAGTGATGAAACGATGCCTGCTGATTACTAATACAATGTTGTATTTCTTTGTCTGGAAGAAATCGCTTAAAGCGATAAGACGGCCCATTGTACTTTTTTTTATCATTGTCTCGTTGCATATTTTTATTGGTGCACAATAAAGAGTTTTTACTTACTTACTTACAATGTAATATTTTTTCTTGGCAACTGGTCACTAATTGTAAAAAAAACACAAAGGAGTCACGATGACCAGTCACAAAAAGTAGCAAAAAAAACTCAGAATCAATAGGACATTTCCATCTGTGTCACAATCACCACAGAATAACACGATTCGTTGCAAACAGAGTCGGAAGCGATCCGCAGCTCTGCGGGCGATGAGCGCGGCAGCGAGGGGAACAGTGACGGAGACGCGACCGCCGACGCGCCTGTCTCTGGAGCTTCTGTGTCTAGCTCCCCACCGAATGATACTAAGGTAATTAATTATTAATAATAATTTTAACAACCTAGGAGCGAGCGAGAGAGATATACAACGCCTAACAGAAAAAGTGCAATTCCTCATACACCCCAATTAGTATATCATTATAAAAAAAAACGATGCCTTCGTTGTGTCTAACCATTTTTTTCAAATAAAGAGCAATAATAGTACGATATCCATAGGTAGCACTAAATTCAGCTATACTAATTCATGTTTCGGAAATCGATTAAGCAGTCAGTCAGTCATCGACAAACTAATTTCAGAAATTGTGCTTATTTTGTTACATATTGTATATATTTTTAATACGTCATTCGATTTATGGAAACTTGTAACCGGCATTTAAGGAAATAGTGTATATAAAAATAAGTCGGGTTTTCCTTCCTGACGATTTAACTCGAGAACGGGCGGACCGATTTTGATGAAACTTTTTGTGTGGGTTCGAGTGGGTCCAGGGATGGTTTATAGCAAAGAAAATTCAGCATTGCACCCGTGCGAAGCCGGGGCGGATCGCTAGTAGTGTATAAGTTTATGTTCTAGGTAAATTAGACTCCGCAGAGAAAATAAAATTGCGTGAATAAGCAGCTTAACAGTTTGTCTGGAAGCTCGTCGTGTTTCCAAGTTCTTTTGGGTACATACGGCTATACTGAATTCGTATCCTAAATATTATAAACCTAAGCCTAAACCATTTAACTGATTTTAAAAATTCTTTCACCTATGGAAAGCTACATTATCAGGGAGTAACATAGGCTATATTTTGTTCCCGTATTCCCACGGGAACGGGAACTACGCCTCTGAAACCGCGGGAACAGCTATAGTTCTCAATATATATATATAATATCTCAATAGATTACCTACACTGTCGCATTAGGTGCCAAACCTGTAAGATAGTATAGTAAGTTGAAGAAATAAATAAATAAAATAAATTAATATTTACTATCTCGGAACGCGGAATTTGTTAGCACGTGGCGTGCTAACAAATTCCGGGAAAGGTACATTTGTGACACTATCAACTGTCATGTCAATCAATTCGCGATCTAAGCGTCCTTATTTTAAAGCTGTATATCCAATCGCAGGAAAGAAAAAATATTTATTTTGGTAAACTTAAAAACATTATTATATAATCTAAGATATTAAACTAATTATTTAAGCTACCAAAAAGGGTCGCTACTCAGCATTTGCTGCAGCAGAAGACTGACAGCGCTGATCTTCCGTAGCGTCACAGTGCGTACGCAAGGCTGTTATTACACACATTAAACATTATAAACAAAAGCAAACATTGGACTCGATTCTGCATTACAGCGACTAAAGTTATTTTAGTTTAGTCCTGTCATTTTCTTTCTCCTATAAAAGAAAAGAGACGAGAGATATTTAGTCCTGTCAAATTAAAATAAGTCTTCTCATGTATGGCGTGTTTAGCAATTTTAGCGACGATGTAACAAGGTCATGGATAAAAGTGACATTTAAGCACGTTCATAGTTAAAATTAGTAGGTTTTTAGATGTTTGACATTAACTCTTCAATCTATGGTTTGTTTCTGTCCTTTTTCTTTCGTATTCTATTGAGAAGGATAGGCTAACTTAAAGTTAGGAATTTTAGGTGGTCAGTCAGAATCGAGTCCATTATATGTTCTATGTTCTATGTTAGGGGGTTTGGTTTCCGCACTTAGTCCTGAAGTGGACCATTGTACGTGAGCCATGGCGGCCGGTTACTCCAACCATCCTACCTCCTTCCAAAAGCAGATCAAACTTCCGAGTCTACTCAGGGCGTCCGCAAGAGATTCTGGTGTTCCGAGAATCTTCTTGCGGATCTGGGCAACGCCAACGCACTCAAGGAGCACGTGCGCTACCGTCTCCTCCGCCTCCATGCACGCTCTGCATAGGGGGCTGTCTGTGATACCTAGGGTGTGTAAGTGTTTGTTCAGTGAGCAGTGTCCGGTGATGGTCCCCGACACCATTCTCAGGCTGTCCCTGTCCAGGCGCAGAAGGCGCTTGGTTAGTTTCTTATTCAAGGATGGCATAGCCTCCTTGGATTGCCTACATCCTGGCGTCGAAGCCCACCAAATCTCCGCTTGAGTTTGAGTGTGTTCCCTTAACCAGCTCCTGAGCTGGTTAAACGGGATGGGTACAATGGGTTCGGGTCCGATGGGCTTAGTGTCAGAACCCCTCCTGGCGAGTTCATCCGCTGCGTCGTTCCCACGTGAGCCACTGTGCCCTTTAATCCATTGTAGTGTCACTGTGTTGTAGTTTGGTACCGTAATGCGTTCTAGTGCATTATGGCACTCCAATATAAGTCTCGAGGTGATCTGGTTTTTCTTTAGGGATTGAAGGACTGAGGCACTATCTGAGAGTATGAGGATATGAGTATCCGTGACTTCTCTGGCCTCTATGGCGTGTGCTGCCTGGATAATGCCCACACATTCTGCCTGGTAGACAGTGTTGAGCATCCCTAGTGGTCTGGATATTCTGATGTTGAGATCATCTGAGTAGACTCCGACTCCTGTTCCAGTGTCGGTCTTTGATCCATCAGTGTAGATCCTTAGCTCTTTTGGACCTGGGTGATCATGCAACTCCGCTGTGAGCTCCACGTTGTAGTGTTTTACAAAACAGTGTGTTTTCTGGGTTCTATCGCTCGGTGATGCCATCATCGGGTGTCGCGAGAGGGCATCCTCTTTTATGCGTGTGTGTTTGATTCTGGAGTCCTTGTTTAGGGTTCCGGACAGCTCCAGCCTTAGTGTCGCTAGGGTTGCTTCCTCCCTTACTACGAGATGTAGGGGTGGCAACCCCAGCATCCCCTGTAGGGCAGCCGTGGGTGATGTTCTCATGCTGCCGGTAATTGCTACGCAGGCAAGTCTTTGTAGCTTCTCGAGGTCCTTCTGGGCTGTGCTCATGTTAGTCCTGGGCCACCACACTAAAGAGCCGTATGTAATAATTGGTCGGATAACTGTGGTGTATAGCCAGTAGGTGATTTTGGGGCTTATGCCCCAGTTCCTACCTAGTAGCCTTTTGCATTGCCATAGGGCCATGCTGGCTTTTGTAGTGATGTGTTCGGTGTGTTTTGCCCAGTTCAGCTGTTTGTCCAAAAATATGCCCAGGTATTTGGATTCAGTTGATAGGGTTAGGGTGGATCCAAAGAAGCGCGGTAATTGTAGGGTTGCCAGCTTCCTTTTCTTTGTGAATAGAACAAGTTCGGTTTTGGTGGGATTCACTGTTAGTTTGCATTCCTTGCACCAATCCTCTACTACCTTCAAGGCTTGGCGCATGAGGTTGCACAAAGTGTTTTCGTGTGCACCATTTATTATTATAGTTATGTCGTCAGCGTAGCCCACAGTGAAGTAGCCTTTATCATTTAGTCTTTTGATGAGGCTATCCACCACTAGATTCCACAAGAGTGGCGAGAGGACGCCTCCTTGTGGGCATCCCTTCGCCACAACGGCCCTCGTGGTGCTGTTCACTGTGACTTGTACGGCTCTGAGTCTGAGCATGTTTGTGATCCATCCTCGCAGGGTCGGGTCCACACCGTGCTCCTCGAGACCTGCGCTGATGCTGTCGAAGATGGTTTTATCAAAGGCACCTTCTATGTCGATAAAAACCGCTAGTGAGGAGCATTTGTGGTCTACTGCACATTCAATCTTGGAGATCACACTATGTAGTGCGGATTCTGTCGACTTTCCTGTGGAGTAGGCGTGTTGTTGTCTGTGTAGTGGGAATTCTCGAAGGGGCCCGTCCCGAATATGTCGGTCACAGAGTCTCTCCAGGGTCTTCAGTAGGAATGATGTCAGACTTATTGGTCTGTACGCCTTTGGTTGAGTGTAGTCGGTTTTGCCTGGTTTGGGGATGAAAATGACTTTCACCTCTCTCCATGGGAGCGGCATGTAGTTCTGTGCTAGACAGGCTTGATAGATTACAACCAGCCATGGTGATAGGAAATCCACTCCCCATTGCAGTAAGGCAGGGAAGATGCCGTCTAGGCCTGCGGATTTATACGGCTTGAAGGTTGTAATTGCCCATTTTATTCGTTCTTCTGTTACTACGGTACGGGCTCTGGACCAGTCTTGGTCGTTGGGTATGTGTGAGGGTTCACTTGCCCATGTTCTGTCCTCAGAGAGGCTGCAGTCTGGGAAGTGTGTTTCTAGGAGAATTTTACTCGTCTCGTGGTCTGATTTAGTGTATGTGTTGTCTGGGTTTTTCAGCGAGCCAAGGGTGCGGTTATGGTCCGTAGATAGGATCTTCCTTACTCGCGCGGCCTCGCTGTTTGATTCGATGTCTTCACAGAATTTTCGCCAGGCTGCTCTACCGGCTTTCCTGATTTGTTTTTTGAAGGTGTATTGTATACTTTTGTAAAGCTCCCAGTCTTCTGGGAGCCTAGAGTTTTTGGCTCTGTTGAATTGCTTGCGTACCGTTTGTCTGAGTTTACTGAGTTCCGTATTCCACCAGGAGTTTCCCATGCTCTTGGTGTTTGGATCTATTAGTTTACAGCAGGCGTGGTATGCTTCTGTTATATATTCTGAGAGTTTTCTTATAGTGTTCTCGAGTTCTTTGGGGTCCGTTAAGTTTGAGGGTGTTGGGTGCCTGGATAGCAAGGAGGCCAGAAGGCGTTTGTAACCAGGCACGTTGGTTCGGCGCGGATTGCGTCTAGGTTCAGGTTTTTTGGTGTTGGCTGACAGTGAGAATCGAATCCACCTATGATCGGAACATGAGGGTTCGTTGGACACGTGCCAGTTGGAGATATGGGTTGTTACGCTTTCTGAAGCTAGTGTTAGATCGATAATTGTTTGTCCGCGAGATGTGACCCAAGTGGGTTCCGAGCCGCGATTTAGGATGTTAAGGTTAGTGGAAAAAAGGTATGTGCATAGTACCTCACCTCTATGGTTGGCTTTGTTGCAACCCCAAAGCGGGTGATGGGCGTTCGAGTCCGTGCAGATGACCAGATCCAGTTCAGTCCCCTCACCTTCACAGTACTTCACCAGATCGGCCATGTCTTCCGGTGGGCAGTCCTCGGTCTCGCCTGGCATGTACACCGAGGCTAGGACGATGTCAGGTGCGTCGCCATCAGTCATGAGTCTGACGGCTGTTAAGTCTCTGGAACAGAATTGGGTGAGTGTCGTGGTAGGAATATCTTTGGGTATGTAGGCACAGGTTCGTGGTTTGTCCGTGCCCTGTGTGTCGAGAATTAGCTTACCTCCGATGTTACTGAGGCCGCATATTCTGTTGTTTCTGATCCACGGCTCTTGGATCAGTGCAATGGTTCGGGGTTGAACCTCCAGCGCTCTGCGTAAGCAAGCCGTTGCAGTCTGGCTGTGCTGGAGGTTGATTTGTAAGAAGTTGAGGGGGCTGGGCGTGGGTGACGGCGGCTGTGAGGCGGGGTTAGGAGGAGTCCGATCCATCGGAAAGTACTCCCCCCTCCTCCATCCCAAGCCGGTCGTCTCCCGGCGACGAGGCGAGCAGTTGTTCCGTCCACCTGGGTGATGTGGGCGGCACGCTCTGCGCATCAGCCATCGCCGTTCTGGCCATCTCCTCCTCAAGTTGAGTCATGTCCGTGGGGTCCGCTTCCGGTTGTTTCGGTGCGGGGTTTGGGTTAGTAGTCGGGGTGTTTGGGGGTTGGGTATTGGGGTAGAAACGCACGTATATCGAGCCAAGTAGGTACGATACACGTCGTTCCCGCCCCAAGACCTTTTCGACTTCGTCTGGTGGGATACCCAGGGTCAGGTAGGTCCCGTGGTTTTCTCCACCGACTGAAGTCGCCCTGTACAGCGACCACCTCCCGATGTCATACCAAGTGTTCTGACGGGTCAGAACACTCTGGAGCCGCGCTATGTCTCCGTTATACCTCGGTACGAAGAGCGCTGCTCGGACACGGGTCGGTACGTCTGATTGTTTCATCACGACTAGAGTGTCGTGTGAGTTGGGGAGCTTTATTTTGGGCACATTTTGGTACAACCAGGTCAGGGCCATTTCGTCCTCGCACCACATCTGTACCGTGCCATCCGCTACCCGTGGGTAACCACGGAAGGCCGGGAGCGGTGTTGAGGGGTCGGTGTCCATGACGAGGTCTTCCAGGCTGAGCTTAATGTGCTCGGCCTCCTCTGTGGTCATATCACGGGATGGAGGCGGGAGGCAGATCGCTACGGCGAGCCGCGCAGGAATATCCTTTGTGGCCCGTGCGTAGGTTCGCTGCTCCCCTTGGGCGGTCTGGGTTCTTACGCGTTTGGCGTCACCCTGGAGCGTACCCGGTGAAGCCGAGTCGTCCGGGCGCATCCTCTTCGCCGTTCCCTGGCCACTTGGGCCAGGTTGCGGTTCCGAGGTGCTTGGCGTGGTGTTGCTGGCCAATGACGCTTTGCGCAAGAAACCACCTCGCTTTCCTCGCTTCTTTTTTGGTCGGGATTGGTTTTGGGGCATACGACTTGCGTTGTTTGTCCCTGATGGTCCTGGTGCTGGAAGTGATTTTCCGCGCTGAGTTTCCCCTTCGCGTACTGGTCCCTTCCCGCGTGTTTCCGCGTCCGGCCGCTTTTCGCGCTGGGTTTCCCCGTCGCGTACTTGCGGCTGGTCGCGTTCCGTTTGAGCAGCCGTTTTCGCTTCGCGCTGGCTACTGCCTTCGCGAATCTTGCGCAAACGGTTGTTCAGTTCCCTTTCTCTGTTTCGGACTTTTTCGCGCTTGAATTCCAGCGAGCGTACTTCGTCCTCAGAGGTGCGGGCAGAACCACCGGGTCCAGTGTCTCTTAATCTCACTTCGATCTTCTCGCGCTGGAGTGCCAGCGCGCGAAGTTCGCCGTTGAGACTGGAGATTCGTGCGTTCTCGGTGTCGTTGTTGGGGTTGTTCGTCACGCTGTTCCTTACAATGCTCTGTTGCCAGGCACTCGTAGAGGGAACAGCGCGTGTCAGGATGGTAGGCGCAGTAATCGCAGCCATTGGGGTGTCGCGGGGCGCGGTGATCGCAGCCATGTCGGTGTCGTGTGGCGCGTTGGTCGCTGCCAGTGTTGTGGGCGCAAAAGGCGCCGCCCGCGCAGAAGGCGCGGGGCTAGAGAGCAGATAGGTGCCCCCTCCCAGAATACGAGGGGGGCTGACCGACGAGTCGGCATGGGATTCCCCGGCATTGCCGGGACCCACCTGGGTAGTTTTTTTTTCTCTCTGCTGCATTGCACACACGGTACAAGTTTGGGTTGGCTTTTTTGGAATCGAGGTTACCACTCCTCATGGACCGAAGGGAAAACAGGGGAAAAGGAAGGAAGGACTTGGGTAAAGGATCATGGGAGTGAGGGTTTGGGTTACCCTACGCCTGGGATTTAGCGTTCGGGAACTTCTCTTGTCCGGGGCCACAAAAAGGGGGCACTTCGGATGTGGGATCGACTACAAAAAGTCGGTCCCACAGCCGGAGCTAGGCTATCCGCAACCTGCCATCCCGCCCGGTGGCATGAGAAGAAATGCCTGGCGGTCTAGGTCTGCTCATCGCTGAACAGGGCCCAGCCCGCCGCCGGGTCCATTATATGTTATAGTTAAGACTATTAGTTTTAAACAGCTATACATATTATAAAGAAATAGTGACAATATGCTATTTTTAATACAGGAAGACAAGCGCTCGCGCCTGTTCCGAAGCGCCACTAGCGGCGGCAACCTAACTCCGGCCGCTGCGGGCCGCAAGAAGAACTCGCTGGTCACCGGGGAGCGGCCTCTATCTGCGCACGAGTTGCCCGCGCAAAGCCCCACTACCCTAGAGGTACTTTTGATATCTACTCTTGTACTCTAATATTATAAAGAGGAACGATTAACATTTTTGTACGTTTGTAACGAATAAACTCGAAAACTAATGGACCGATTTTAAAAATTCTTATACTAATAGAAATCTACGTTGTCACTGAGTAACATAGGCTGCATAGCCGGATCTATCATATGGCTTTTTGGGCTTGGATGGATTAAAGGGGCCCCTAGCTAAGTCAAGTCAAAGTAAAAAATTGACGATAATGGGAAAAACATCTATAATATTATTAAATTAAACCGATCGTAAGGTTTGCAGCCCTGCGAATCCTGCGATCAATCAAACCCATTCATTTAATTTAAGTCTACCAATTCGAACTGAACTGATTAATTAGGTGGGCCCCTAAGTGCACCGTTTACCATATTAACGGTATGGTAAACGGCGTCGAGACAAATATATAAGGGGATTGTGAGTGGCCGAGTCGGCAGAGGGCGACCTAGGCGTACTTACATCGATCAGATCGGCGATGTATTCAAAAAAAGCCAGATAAATAGTACCCGAAACCGACGAGCTTGTATGAACCGATTGATGTATGTGGATGATGCGCGAGAGGTATGCCAGGATCGTAGCAGGTGGCGTATTGTCTCTGCCTACCCCTTCGGGCAAACGGCGTGAGCATATGTATGTATGTTACATACTTATTAAAATACGAATGTTTACCTCTTGTTCTAGCCCCGCCGAACGATGCTGGAGCAGGTATCCCGTCTGCTGGGCGAGGAGGGCCCTCTGCCGGACGTGGTGGCGGTGGCGCCATCTGCGGCGGCTGGAGCCTTCGCAGCGCTCGGCGTGCCCTGCGTGCAAGTGCCCACGCCACACGCGCCCGACCCAAGGGCACTACTGCACGCGCTGTATTCGAGGGCCGCCAAACAGTACGTCGCTATACTGTCCTACTAATTTATTCATTTACTAGCGGGTGCCCATCGTGCCCACGCCACACGCGCCCGACCCGAGGGCACTACTGCACGCGCTGTATTCGAGGGCCGCCAAACAGTACGTCGCTATACTGTCCTACTAATTTATTCATTTACTAGCGGGTGCCCATCGTGCCCACGCCACACGCGCCCGACCCGAGGGCACTACTGCACGCGCTGTATTCGAGGGCCGCCAAACAGTACGTCGCTATACTGTCCTACTAATTTATTCATTTACTAGAGGGTGCCCATCGTGCCCACGCCACACGCGCCCGACCCAAGGGCACTACTGCACGCGCTGTATTCGAGGGCCGCCAAACAGTACGTGGCTATACTGTCCTACTAATTTATTCATTTACTAGAGGGTGCCCATCGTGCCCACGCCACACGCGCCCGACCCAAGGGCACTACTGCACGCGCTATATTCGAGGGCCGCCAAACAGTACGTGGCTATACTATCCTACTAATTTATTCATTTACTAGAGGGTGCCCATCGTGCCCACGCCACACGCGCCCGACCCGAGGGCACTACTGCACGCGCTGTATTCGAGGGCCGCCAAACAGTACGTGGCTATACTGTCCTACTAATTTATTCATTTACTAGAGGGTGCCCATCGTGCCCACGCCACACGCGCCCGACCCGAGGGCACTACTGCACGCGCTGTATTCGAGGGCCGCCAAACAGTACGTCGCTATACTGTCCTACTAATTTATTCATTTACTAGAGGGTGCCCATCGTGCCCACGCCACACGCGCCCGACCCGAGGGCACTACTGCACGCGCTGTATTCGCGGGCCGCCAAACAGTACGTCACTATACTTTCCTACTAATTTATTAATTTACGAGAGGGTGCCCATCGTGCCCACGCCACACGCGCCCGACCCGAGGGCACTACTGCACGCGCTGTATTCGCGGGCCGCCAAACAGTACGTCACTATACTTTCCTACTAATTTATTAATTTACGAGAGGGTGCCCATCGTGCCCACGCCACACGCGCCCGACCCGAGGGCACTACTGCACGCGCTGTATTCGAGGGCCGCCAAACAGTACGTCGCTATACTGTCCTACTAATTTATTCATTTACTAGCGGGTGCCCATCGTGCCCACGCCACACGCGCCCGACCCGAGGGCACTACTGCACGCGCTGTATTCGCGGGCCGCCAAACAGTACGCCACTATAAAATTCAAAAATATTTTATTTTCTGTAGGTACTAAAGGTACACTTAGAAACGTCAATAGTCTAATAACAAGGCACCCGAAACCTGTCCGTGAAGATTGGCTAAAAGTAAACAGCAGTCATTCTCTACCGACGAGTTGCTGGTTCCAAATGCAGTACCCCGAAAAAAACTAGCAACCAACTCAAGGGCAGCTCTTTAATCTCATGTCTTACTAGTAAATATGGTTTATATACTTACTGTCCTACTCAAAGATATTAATACTGGGTTCGTTGGGATATTGTTCCGCTACGTGTGGCTACTACAACAGGCACATTCTTACCTCGTAGCGTATTTATAGGATACTACAACGAAGGCGAAAGGCGATGCGGAATGAATGATTAAGAAAGAGACAGCTATCTGTCAAGAGTCGAAAATGTCATGACTTGAAAATGTGAC
Source organism: Ethmia dodecea (assembly GCA_963855545.1). Classification (NCBI taxonomy): domain Eukaryota; kingdom Metazoa; phylum Arthropoda; class Insecta; order Lepidoptera; family Depressariidae; genus Ethmia; species Ethmia dodecea. The sequence continues at coordinate 2,927,016 of OY979457.1, forward strand.
CAATTAACTACATTTGTCGGCCTCAGTTTCCGTGCTCTAGTAAGATATATTTGGTCCTACTTATTTATTTATTTACTAATTGGTGCCCAGCGGCGGCGAGAAAATAAATGACAGGACTAAACTAAAACAATTTTATTCGCTCTAAAGCAGAATCGAACCCAGTATTCGCCTTGTTACAGGAGCTCGAGGCGACAGTGCCTCCGCGTGGCGGTATGCGGCGGTGACGCTTCGGCCGCGGCCTGTCTTCGCGCGCACGCCGAGTTGGCCGCGAGGAGGCCGCACGACGCGCCGCCCATACGATTCTACATCATACCCTACGGTGAGCAACGTGGAATGTCCTATAGGCAAACTAGCCACTGGGACGCGAGTGGGGTATGTAATCCCGCAAGAAAATTTCAATTTTTAACCGACATCAAAGAAGGAGGGAGGGGATTCTCAAATTATCGGAATCTTTTTTTTATGGATGTTTACAGATTCACTCGAAGACGCCTTGACCGATTTGGAAAATAAAATTTATCATATATATTGTTATGTAGGTACATTGACAATTATTGTTGCCCAACTGCCCTCACATATTTCTCTGTATTGGAAGACAGTTCGCAATAAACCGTCCTACTGTATACCTGCGTTTTCCTTTGCGGCCTCCGAGCGAACCCAACAATTAAGACCTAGACTGCCGTCTAGACAAGTACATTACATATATCATATACGCGACTGCACTCTGACGCATTTGAACCACGGCTGACAAAAGTCATATAGGTCGTGCGCGACAGAGATAGCGCTCTACGATGCCGAAATTAGCCGATTGTCTCTTTCCAAAGGTGTGCAATATTTACCGCCGGGTACTTAACCCTATGCCCCTTTTCACATGTACCGGTTTCCGCCGGCCCGGCGGGCGGCGAAGTATATGGCCATGTACGTTCGCTTTCATACGTAACGGCGGGCAACCGGGCAAACGGCCATACATGTCGCCGCCGGACCGGCGGAAACCGGTACGTGTGAAAAGGGGCTATGTGTGCAAACTTAACAAACTAGCCTAACCTGTGCACTGCGCATACGCAGGTCCATGCACGGTGGCGCGCTACCTGGCGGCGGCGGATGCCGGGTACTCGCTGCTGTTCGCTGGAGAGGCTTGGCCTGCGCTTTGCGAGCGCGCAGCCGACTGCATGGCCGACGTCGCTGAGATGTCCTCCAGGATCGCAAGGTATTTACTTATTTAATACAGAATGAGGACCATCAGCTAAATTTATAGTATAGAGATCTAAGGCGATTGTAATAAGAACGTTACAAAGTCCAATGTGTCAAGCTCCACGTGCTCTTGACTGTACATACAGCTAATACTTAGAAACTTGAGCTTGAGGGAATGCGACACAATATAAAAAAAACAGTACGATCCCTCGAATACCAGTTGAAAATTTTACATTGTAGACAGTGCCGGAAACCCGTAGTTGTAGCTAATGCTACGGCCCCCCCGAGCGTAAAATACAGTGGTCAGTTTATGAATATATAAATTGGTGCAGCCATTTTTTTTTCGCACTACAAAAAATATATTTACTAACTTTACTACTATCTTTTCGACGGGATCGGCAGATGTATTCAATTCTTGGAAATACGCAATTTTATCTAGTATATTTTTCGTGAGAAGCAACACCCGTAGTCGGGCCGGCGCGGCGTGCTCTTGCAAGTGCCTCAGAATCAATTCTGAGACCTGCAGGTTCAGTGATAAATATATATGTATTTTTTTTTAAACTTATTGATATATGGCTTCCCTACAATTCGAACTCGAGTCTCACTCATGACAGGCGGGCACACTGAACACAAGAAAATTGAACCGAAAGTGTTGTGTGAACTGACACTGATGTTAGGGCACTGTGTGTTTATATAATGGTAAAATACTTGTTTTTAATTGGGATTTCGACGGTTGCTCGTCAACTACTAATTTGTAAGGATGGTCCTGTAACCGTTCCATAAAAGTTAACCCTTGTAATTAGTGTACTAAGGCTGGTATTTCAATATCTCAGGTATCTGAACTCGGTCGGGCCGGTGAACAACGTGCCGATTGGAGAGGCGATGGTGGCTTACCGCGAGCGGTCCGGCGACGAGGACGCCAGTCAGACCTTCGTGCCTTTCATCGCTGTGAGTACTAACAGTACGGCCGTTTTAACTTGGCTGCTCTGAATATAGGCTCCGAATGCGCAAACCGCCTCATCGCCAAATGGTCGCTAAAAAATGTTATTGCGCAGCCACTTGCGCAACTTCAGAGCTGCCAAGTTAAAACGGCCGTACTGTACATTATTGTATGTACCATGCACGTACCTTTGCGTGGCACATTGTGCGAGACCTTTGCAGAGCAGATGAGCCGCGCTACGCCGTCCACGGTTTGAGCTCGACCCACCTCCGCCTCGCCGGATTTCTCCTTTTTGCCCAGCCGCATTACTGGAACATCACCAAGTTAAAACGGCCGTACTTGTGTTAGCCCCTTTTAGGGTTCGGTACCTAAAAGGGTGCCCATGGGATCCTATTACTAAGGCTCGTTACCCCCACGACCCCCTATAAACTCCCTTCCCCCAAATCGTACACGTCAAATTGACAAACCTAAATATAGGTCATTACTATTTTTTTAGACTATTAGTTTAGAATTACCTTGGTTTTTTCTTCTTTTTTTCTAAAATTTTTTGTAAACCCTCTTTGCGTAAACCCTCATTACCACACCAAAAGGCCACTTTTGTCGGTTTCTTTTGATACCTATTTTCTACCGCAATTTTTTATTGGGTAGTGTGCGTGTATTGCTTATGTACAGCGTGTTCGTTTTTTTTTTTATAATAACCGACGTTGTCTTGTAGAATAGTGTATGAAAAGTTAAAATCAATGCAAAAAATGGTTACTTGTTAATTATTTGATTTATCCTTTAAATAATATAATCTCACGCCTTTCATCCCCGAGGGGGTAGGCAGAGGTATTCCATTACTGGATATACCCACATTTCACGAGATGCATTGGACCCCTAAACGTGATAGGTGGTGAGCCCATCCTTTAAATATTTACATTTAATTTGACTTTACTGTTGGCTCAGTTGGTTGGTAGTGACCGAGGCCAACATTTGTGTTCAAGAAACTTGTTGGCTTCGTGTCTGGGTGTTTAAAATTTATTGAAGTATGTTTATCAGTGTGTGGATTGAGTAAACAAAAGACCGTGGATAAAAAAAACACCTAACAACCACCTCTGTCAGTCTAGGAAAAATTAAAATGAAAATGTATTTATTTCCGTAGGTTCTGGATTATTACACTTAGAAAAGTCAATAGTCTTATAAAAAGGCACTCTAAACTCGTCCATGAAGATTGGCTAAATATTGCTGGTTCCAAATGAGAATAACCAGCAAGAAACTCAAGAGCAGCTCTTTTTTGTCTCATGTCCAGGAGGTCCGAGTGGGATGCAGCGAGGGCGGCGTATCGTCGCTGGAACTGGAGGAGGGCGGGTCCCCCCCCGCGCGGCCCTCGCCCCCCGCCACGCCGCTGCCCGACCCGCCGCCGGCGCTGATCGCGAGGACGGACCCGCTCGAGCTGCAGCTAGACTACTGGCTGGTCAGTATACCGCGCGGTTTTTGGCGGGAATACGATATGAGACGCCATGTTTTTTTTGCGAATTTTTTATTATTTTATTTCATTTTAGCTGACCCGACAGACGTTGTCCTGTACAACTGACAGTTATGTCAAAGATTACATTAGAAGAGTTAAGGCTTTTTGGCGGGAATCCAAAGAGGGACGTCATGTTTTTTGTAACATTTTCATTTTGCCCTATACTTTGGAGTTTGGCTTATAATAGTGATAGTATATTATGTGGTAAATGTCCGAGATAGTGTGCAGTGAATTGGAAATTCGATAAAATGCGTGCGATGGACTTTTTCGAATTACCTCAAGAAACCTCTTTAAAATCTTCAGTAAAGTGGACTATCGTTTTACTGTTGATAATCTAGTGACATTTCGATAAGAAACATGTATTTTTGTGCATAGCTCTGAAGCAGAGCTAAAAATCTGGAATTTTGTGTCACGTGCTTAGTGCTGATGGCTAAAATGCCAATTCCTTAAAATAAGAAAAAAAATTAGAAGAGTTAAAATGGTCGTTATGTTTTCTTAATTTTTCTAATGTTCCGCGCAACTTTCTTATTTTTTTTCTTTCATAAGAACCTTCTCCTGACAACAACAAACACTACAATTGTTCAGCCTTTCTCGCGTGATGCCGTGACCAAGGAAAATAGGGATTCATTTTTATATTATATAGATTTTATTTCATTTATATTTTCGGTTTTGTAGTGATGGTATATTGTGCCGGCCGAAAATCAGTGAGGCTCGGGTTCGAATCCTGGCATGTACCAATGAGTTTTTCAAAAACTTACGTACATATTTATCACTAGCTCGACGGTGAAGGAAAACATCGTGAGGAAACCCGCAGGTCTCAGAATTCATTCTGAGACATGTGTAAACAGACCCGGTCCGGCGATGGGCTCACCACCTATCACGTTTAGGGGTCCAATGTATCTCGTGAAATGTGGGTATATCCAGTAATGGAATACCTCTGCCTACCCCCTCGGGGATAAAAGGCGTGAGATTATTATTATTATTATTTTTTTTTTTATATTGTGTGCGGAATGTCCGTAATAGTGTATGGGAAATACGATACAATGCGTGGGATGGATGTTTTTGAAGTTGCCTCAAAAAGTCTTCGAACACTATCATTTTACTATCAATGACCAAAAAAGGGATATAGAAAGTTTTAGTCACTGTATTGTTGTGCATGGACTCTGAAGCAGAACCATTTAACTAAGAATATAATACAAAATAAAGACTTGGTTTAAAGGCCTACAGGCCAAACCAACTTAGCAATCAACAAAAAAAACCGAGGAAGATCTACATTTGCCCACATTATTTTTTTTTATTTTTTTTTTGTTTTTTTATTTCTAGCATTTAGCACTTAAGCGGAATTTCCCACTTCTAACTTGAACCATTTGTAAAAGTCGGAATCTGTTAAATTAAATCTGAATCTGCATGTCTTAGCGATAAACTCTTTGACTCGGAAAATAAGGAGTACTTATCCTAGTCAAAATCTCATCAATATTAGATCATGAGTTGCAGATAACAATTGAAAAATGTGTCTTCTCTTTCATACTCTCTTCCCTTCATCGAATAATAGAATAATATAATAATAATAATATAATCTCACGCCTTTTTTATCCCCGAGGGGGTAGGCAGAGGTATTCCATTACTGGATATACCCACATTTCACGAGATATATTGGACCCCTTAACGTGATAGGTGGTGAGCCCATCGCCGGACCGGGTCTGTTTACACATGTCTCAGAATTAATTCTGAGACCTGCGGGTTTCCTCACGATGTTTTCCTTCATTGTCGAGCTAGTGATAAATATGTACGTAAGTTTTTGAAAAACTCATTGGTACATGCCAATTGAATAATAGAATGTGTTCGTAAAATAATAATCGGCGACGCAGGTTCCCGGACGACAGGCAGAGGGCGCTGACAGTAAGGTCACTGTGAAGGCGTACTTCCGAGCTCTGCACGTGACGCGCCAAAATGCGCATCTCTGCATCACTTACCTCACCAAGGAGAAGAAGCAGAAGAGTGAGTCACTGCTACTAACTCATACTAACTCTACTTCAAGGGTTGAAACGGAACACTCATCAACCACTTTTTACTGACGTGCTAACGTCTTATAAATCGATGAACGTCGACTGCACGCACGAAATAGTGTCACGTTCCGCCTGAGCCGAGCGTGCAAGCGAGAGGGACAAGCTATAGAGCGGCACGCTCGGCCTAAGCGTTCGGCTTGTGACGCATCTATCTCTCTTCCACTCCAGTATGCAATTTTTCATCAATGTTTTCTTGACATTATCACGTAAAATTATCGTCCGTAAGCCGACTTTACAGACAAATATTTTTTTTCAAATGTCAATGATCTATGTCACACTATGTCTGATGTTTGTTTCAGTAATGCGGCTGGGCAAGAAGAAGGAGAAATCCGGCGAGGCGGAGGTGGGTCGAGCTCAGACCGTGGACGGCGTAGCGCGGCTCATCTGCTCTGCAAAGGGCTCGCACAATGTGCCGCTCAAAGGTACGTGCGTGGTACAGTCAAGAGCACGTGGAGCTTGACACATTGGGCTTCGTAACGTTCTTATTACAATCGCCTTATAGGTCAGACTCGCACAGTGTAAAGATACATGTGCTCTTGACTGTACACTAATGTACTCCGCTTGGTATTCTCCTCCGATATTGGCCCAGATAGCTGCGTAAGTGTTACGCTCTCACATGTATCTGCATGCATGGTAACAAGGTTCAGGGGGTCTAAAAAGGCCGGTGAATCATAATAGGATCCTATTTCGATTCATATTCGAAACTTTCACCAAATACGAATCTGCTAATGAATTGAATTGTCAGTGAATCACTAAAATGAGGGACCATTTTACGAAATTTAGAGGAATTGCTTAGGATTTGCTGTGAATTCATAAAAGGAGGAATTGTTTAGAGGAATTGCTCAAAGTGGCCATTTTAGACCCACTGAAAAGCAAACTTACATTTATTTTCTACCAACATTACAATGTTAACTCTATTTGTCCGCAGTATATATCGACGGAACAGAATGGAACGGCGTGAAATTCTTCCAACTGTCCACGCAATGGCAGACGCACGTGAAGACCTTCCCGGTCGCCACCTGCGGCGCCCCCCTCGCTCCCCCAGAAACCTAATAACCGGTAAAATAGAACCGGTTTCTCTCTTGGCTTCCCAACACTGGCCGTTGCTTGCGCCCGTGTAGTTTGACAGCGCGCGATTTTTGAAAACAGAACGGCTGCTGTAAACAAAAGAATCGTTTGGCGTTCCGATTCACGAAACGAGGCTCTAATATGTAGTCAGTTGGTGTTTAAAGTCGCCCGTCGAATTTGTAGTTTCATAGATTTTTGCGTATTCAATTAAATTGCTAAATGTCGTTGACCGTCGGTTATTTTATTTTACAATATTTATTATTATTGTGTACGCTATCGAGCTGCCATGATTTTATTAGCGCATAGACAGTAAAGCTTTTGTTGTGTACCTTGGATTTTTGAACGGTCTTTTTGGTTGAAGATATAATGATTGCTGGTTATCTTTATCGTAGTGGTTAATATAATAAATCATTCATAATACACACACCGGCACAATTAGCGGAACAGAAAAAAAAAGGAGAAAAAAGAGGGAATTTAGAACAATGAATGTAATTTTTAAACAATATATTATTTAAAATGAAACAACAATTAAATTAACATGTTTTGACATTCATTTGTAACACCATACTTAAAATTTTATAAAAATAAAAATTAAATTAAACAAAATGCATTTTTCTTCGATTTTTAATTATAGAGAAACAGCAGAAAATTCAAGATTTTCCAAAGTTTAACAACAATTTCAATGACTGTTCAATATCGAGTGTTTCCTCCTCGTGCTCTGATGAGGGTTTCCATCCGTCTGGGCATGCTGCGGATGATGTTATCAATGGTTTCTTGGGGCAACCTCTGCTATTCTTCAAGTAATGCGTTTCGCAACTCGTTGAGATTATTGGGAGGGGGCATTCTTGACTTTACACTCCTCTTTAGCAAGTCCCAGACGTGTTCTATAGGGTTCATATCGGGGGACCGTGCTGGCCACTCCATCACCGTTATACCAACATGGTTTAGGTATGTCTGTACTGTGCGAGCACTGTGAGCCCGAGCATTATCCTGCATTAGAATGAAGTTGTTACCAATAAAGGGGGCAAATGGCACAACATGTTCTTCTAAAATCTCCCTGATATACCGATCAGCATTCAGATTCCCGCCATCGACCACTACTAACTCCGTACGAGCTCCTAAACATATTCCTCCCCAGACCATAATTGAACCGCCGCCATATGCAACTGTATTTTCAAAATTAGACTGGATATACCGTTCTCCTTTGCGTCTCCATACTCGCTGCCTTCCATCAATTTGATTTAACATAACTCTGCATTCATCAGTAAAAAGAACCTGTCCCCAGTCGTCGAAGTCCCAATCACGATGTTCACGACCAAAGTGTAGACGGTTTGTGCGATGATGTCTCTCAAGTTTTGGGGCTTTGGCGGGCACATACGAGCCTATACCCACTTCTTCGAATCTTCTACGAACTGTCCGCTCACTCATCCTTACTGCTCGTACCTCTTCCAGTAAATTTCGAGCCTGCACCGCCGTTAGTCTCGTGTTCCGTCGGACTTGAAGTTGGAGAAAACGGTCATCCCTCCTTGAAGTACACCTTTTCCGGCCTTGTCCTCTCCTTCTCACTAGAGCATTCGTCAATCTGTATCGTTGGATGCTACGATAAATCGTTGATAACGATCGACGAAGGCTTCTGGCAATTGATCTGTAGGTTTGACCATTTCTCCTCATTTGATCTGCCCTAATGATTTCTGATGGCGTTAAATCAGGCATAATTAGATGCTCGTAAATTATCAATATGCGAAAAAACTCAAAAGCCTCAAAAACTGCAATTCAAAGCTTTTCAAATGGAATTCACGAACCTTCTAAAAACGGACAAGCGGTGGAAAAAATGAATCAATGAAAATTAAAACAAAAGAATGAAAAAAAGGGCAGTCGCTTAGTATTCCATTATTAAATTAAAACCCAAATTTAAAAAAAGCTTGTTTAGCCGGCCAGTAACACGCAAAAATGCGTAAATACTCCCTTTTTTTTCTGTTCCGCTAATTGTGCCGGTGTGTGTATATCTGCATGTTGTTTGGTAGTATACGGTGTAAGGGAATATTCAAGCTACATAATGAAAGCTCAAATAATCACGTTAACTATTCACCATAGTCATTCATTTTATAGTTAGTTATATAATATCGTATTTAATACTACATACTTATATAAAAGTAGTGTTTACTCGTGTACTCAACATATATCGAGGAATAATGGTTCGTGACATTTCCAATTCGTGTAAGTTAGGTTATGTAACGGTATAAAGGAACCGATATGGAGTTCGTCGGCACATATCAGAACCTATAGTTCGTGCTTGGTGGATCGGCGCGATTTTTTAATCTGTGATTCGAGAATGCAGTTTTTTAAAATAAAATAAGGCAAAAGATATGTCGCAGTCATAATTTACTTATTTTTTTTGTAATCAAAGAAATATTCTGTTGATTTTGTGTGAAAAAATAATGCAATCGATGTTACTTTTTAATTAATATCTTCGTGATTTTTTTAATTAATTTATCCTCCGACACAAGTCTCTGCTTTTATAATGTTCTTGGAAAGAGAAACATTAGTTACTGTCTACTTGAGATTATTTTGACTTTGAAATTCCTCTCATAGTATACCAGAATATCATATATCGACTAATATATACATACGTCTATGTAGGAAGTAATTTAGCTTAAACTTTGCTAATATTTCTCCCTAAGCGGAAAACGATTCTCCATTTTCCTCAATAAATAACTTACGTTATTCCGAGCCAATCTCTTCGCGGGCTCTGCCATTATATCCAGTATAAAATAAATGCCAACGACTGTCGCATGATATCATAGGTTAATGTATACTCTCAAATTCATAGTGTAATATTTAGATTAGATGTGTGTTTATTCAGTATATGTGTCTGTATGCGTGAGAGGTGTACATACTCGATATTTCTGTCTCTTTCACTAGTACCCTGGGAGATGGACAGTGTGTCGAGTCAGTTGAGGGTCTTTCAAATATTTTGTATGTAGGGTTCGTAGTTGTAATGTGCCAAAGTAATCGAGTTAAAGTAGTGCTGAGCTGTTGAGCTGTCGTATTGTAATTGAAGTCTATCTAGTTTTTTTGAGATCAAAAAGTACAGTTTGTAGGATTACTGTGGCCAGATTCCAGACTATGGTAGAAGTAGCTTTATCATAACAGGTAAAATATCAGTCGTGGTAACGTCTTATAAATCGATGAACGCCGGCTGCACGCACGAAAAAGTGTCACGCTCCGCCTGAACCGAGCGTGCAAGCGAGAGCGCGGAACAAGCGATAGAGGCACGATCGGCCTAAGCGGTCGGCTTGTGACGCATCTATCTCTCTTCCACTCCAGTATTCAATGTTTTCTTATGACGTTATCACGTTAGCGCGCTCGTATCTTGAAAGCAGAACTATACTATGCCAACACCAAATAAAGAGAAAAGGGCAAGAAAAGTATAATGAGTACTGAGTAATTCTATTCCATTATCAATGCATAAATCTTCAAAATATTTGAAAGACGCCACCTATGAGAGACGCTTGAATGTATAGCCCACAATGATCGGACAATAGTTGCGTGTACGCTTTTTGAAGTAATACATTTTTAAACGTAGACCGCTGTTAGTGTAAGTTTATTATAGGCCAGTTCAGAAACATTGTCGTTGCGTATTTAGATGTCAAAACTTGGTTTTTCGATTGAAACTTCGTTAGAAGGATAGCCGATATCAATACTCAGTTATAATAACTTCACATCAAACCCTAATAACTTATAGGTTTGATACATACGAGACTGTAAGTAATGTTCCAAGTTTTTTCTCCAAATCATCTGATTATAGCAATATAATAGAGAGATGGTGTGCATTGTTTCTTCGTTTTAGTTTTACCAATATCTATTCGGATCGAGAATATCGAATAGTTCTTGTATGAACCATTATATAACTTCAATACTTTAATCCGATTTTGAATGTATAACTATAATTCCGTCTGTCACTAATGATGAATTGATGTTTGTTTAAAACCTCATTCAGGAGTTACAGCCTCACAGTTTTTAAATTTATGAATGCAGTTGATGATTATAGCATGTTTTTTTTATTAAACTTGGACCTAGAATTGTACCTCTCTAACTTAACTAAAGTGAAATACATGATTTTATTAGGTACTACTTACTTTACGCTTACGACTTCCAAAATTGAATTTCATTAGTAGGTATGTCGTGGTCAGAGGTTACAAAATGTTTTACCTAAAACTGCTTGCTTAATTGGTTGTTCGCAGACTATAATTAAAAATCTATTGTGATTGATAAGATAAGTAATGGATAATGGATTACTGCATATTTCTAGGTCCAGTGATAGAAAGGTTATATAATATTCAATTTACTTGTCATACAAAATACCACACATGCCAAACTTCAATACTCAACATCGCCTCGCCACAAAAACCGTTATTGAATAACCGTTTTTGAAAAAGTGTTTGGTAAATCTATAATCGATTATAATTGTGTATAATCAGCCGTGTCAGAAAATACCTCTTGATAAGATCATTGTTTTTATTTGTTTACTATTATTGGAATACATTTTTGGGTCGGGTTTTAGAACACGATACAAAAAATGCTCATCTGTAGTTACATAATACAAACATTACTGAGATGATCTTGTAAGAAGTATATCCACACACTGTGTAGGTACAGTCAAGAGCACATGAAGCTTTACACTTGTAGTTTGACTCTGACGTTTAGGGCGATTGTAATAAGAACGTTACATAGTCCCAATGTGTCAAGCTCCAGGTGCTCTTGACTGAACCTACTTCTAAATGATATCCTATCTAGTCCAATCCATAATGTGGCAAAGTTATCAGTAGACTTCCTTTGTTTTGAGTGTTAATGAAAGTAAAGTTGGCATAAAAATGTATTCTGTTTTTTTAAACTAGGCTTTTTGTTTTATCCGACTGCCGTATGAGAACAGATGCATCGGTTTCTATTTGAGTCCATAAAAGATGTAAAGAGCTCAAGTTTTCATAGCCTATAGACCTAGCCATAACGCATGTTACAGCTCTTATTACGTATTGCCGGACATTATTACAAAAAGGTGTTGTGTCATGTCACAAAAAAGGTTTATTCCACCTAAATCACCTAATGGATAAGTAATAGGTATTTATGAGAAAAAAAGGTACTTTGATAACAAAAGTATTACTTACATACAGTAGACATGTAGTTGATGTAGTACATGGAATACGCCTTTTTGTAACGCGTTCTTTGAGCTGCTTCAAGTGATTATTTACTTGTATTACCTACATAATTTGTATTAATGGAAAGTGTTTTTTAATTATAATTTGATCTCATGCTTTAGAAGTTCAGGCAGATTGCAAAGGCAATTGTTTATTGTATTATTATTTTTTGGCTAAAGAAAAAGGCCAAACTAAAATATAATGGTGTTTAATCTTTATTTCTATTAATATATCTCTTGTATAATGATTTATAATCATCACAATATATTCTGTCCATTAAAATGGCGGAAAATCTTATGAATTCATTTAGTGTAGAAGTTGTGTTTAAGTTAAATATTTTAGTACAAAACTATATTATTTGTATGTTTCTTCAATAATAATTGAAAGCAGATTATTTTGCCTGTGCAATAATAAATTGGAATTTTAAATTTCCTTTCTCTACCTAATACAACATTATCTTCAAATTTTTAACTGATACTGACTCTTGTCATAAAAATGATTTCATTGCAATATCTTTAAGTAATGTGATGAGATTTGTTATTTTATCATAATTTGCAAGTATAATTTGTATTTATTGTACAAATAAAATTTTGCATTAAAATGCACAATCTTTTATTAATATTACACTTTCCCTTACAATAAATATAACAAACAATCATACAACTTTATCTAGTACAATATGTAAGTTCAACAATAAACTTGTAAAAATAAATTACTATCTACAACAATTTTCGTTTAAACTCTTTCAACAATTAAAAATTGGTTTCGTAACCCATATTTACCCCCCACCCCCCCTTCAGGAAGAACGTAAACCAATCCATCAGCTCCTTTCTTCGGTGAAAATTCCCATAAATTCTTATTACTCCTCCCCAACTCTTCCAGTCTCCATGCAGCCACATATTTAGATTTGCCATGCCTAGCCAGGACGTAGACATTGCCAGGGTTTGAAGTGTAGGAGTCTCCGAGATCACTGATTACTATGACTCCACATATGAGAGCCCAATGTGCTGTATGACCCTGCTTGAGGCATGGGGAGTGATTGCAGTCCGCATCATATCTGCTGGATGGTTAAGGTGACTTTCCCACATCATAGCCATAATGGGGCTATGTGACGTGGAAGCAGTTTGTTGTTGCATTTTAAGCATGTTTATCAGAAATAAAAGTTAAGTCATAGACAAACTTGTTTTTTGTAAGATTGTGATATTTATTAAATTGAAAAACACCTCGCCAACACATCAGAAGGTGTTTTGCGCCTTTATAGACCTGGAGAAGGCTTATGACAAAGTGAGGAGGAATGAAATGTGGGATGTACTGTCCAAGTTTGGGTTGGAAAGCCGGTTGATAAATGCACTGAAATCACTCTACGAGGATTCCAGTGCATGTGTCAGACTAAATGGCGCCTACACAGACTGGTTTAACATCTCAAGGGGTGTTAGACAGGGCTGTGTAGCATCGCCGTGGCTCTTCAACCTATTCATGGACAGCTGTTTGGATGATTTGCGTGAGAGTGATTGTGGATTGAAAATGATTGAGACCACCATCAAATGCCTCTTGTACGCTGACGACCAAGTCATCCTTGCATCGTCGGCGTCCGAGTTGCAAAAGATGGTGGATATAATGAATGCAGCTTTTGAAAAGAAGGGCATGAAAGTGAATGTTGCAAAAACTAAAGTGATGATTTTTGAAAGAGAAGAGTGTATGACAGAGTGTGTTATAAAGATTGATGGTGAGAAAGTTGAGCAAGTGAAAGAGTTCGTGTATTTGGGTAGCGTGTTTACAAGGGATGGCAATTGGCAAGTATAAGAAAGATATTGAAAGAAGAGTATTGAAAGGAAATGCAGTGAATGGGGCCCTGAATAGCCTTGTGAGTAGCCAGGTCATGTCTAACAAGGCAAGGATGGCTATGAATAACGCTGTTCTGGTCCCGACGCTGATGTATACGAGTGAATGTTGGGTGTGGCAGAAGAAGCATGAAAGCAAGGTGAACGCAGTGGAAATGAGGTCTTTGAGGAAAATGTGTGGAGTAAAATTGTGTGATAGAGTGAGGAATGCGGATATACGAGAGAAGTGTGGTTTGAAAGAAGATGTAGTGACAAGGATAGAAAAGGGTATGTTAAGCTGGTTTGGTCATTTAGAACGTATGGATGAAAGAAGAGTAACGAAAGAGATTTATGGTGCAAATGTTGAAGGATACAAGGCAAGAGGACGCCCCAGAAGGACGTTCACGGATCAAATTAGTGACGTCCTTCAAAAATCTGGTGTCAAAGGTGCAAAGAATAAAAGAATAAAAGAGCGTGCATGAAAAGGCTTATGGATGTGAAGGAAGCGAGGGAAGTGTGCAAAGATCGGGCAAAGTGGCGATCCATCGTCTCTGCCTACCCCTGTGGGAAGAAGGCGTGAGCTGTATGTATGTATGTATGTATGTATGTATTAATTGAAACAGTTTGTTAAACTGTTTAACTATATAAATGCAGTCTTGTTGTCTTTGTACAAGTTCTTTAAATTATGATCATGAGTAACATTGTAATTAAAAATGTAAAACTAATATCCAGTCAATCATGGGGTTCACATGGGAAAAGTTAAAAATAAGTGAGTTATCTTGCAGAAATGTTACCAGAATAATAAGAACAAAGACGTTTAAAGAAAAAGTTTCTCTCTCCTATAGACTGCTAATGTTCTAAAAACACTATGGAAACCGCTTCAACCAAAAATCGGGGAGCGGGGGGTGAAGTATGAGATGACGTACTAAATGTCAATCAATTTACCAATAGTATTTAAAGGACATTTTGCGCTCGGCCAATCAGAAAGCTCACGTATTATTTTACTTTTGAATTTGCTCCAATAGTGACGGACTAGTGAAGTAATCATATACCACACAATCGATATCGATAAATGCTGCAACCTGTACTATAATTTCATTTGATTTCAAAAATTTACAAATTTGAATTATAAATATAAATTATCTCATTATTTTACTTCCTTCTTTACTATAATATAAATGCAAAAGTAACTGGCTGTCTGTCTGTAACATTTTTACGGCTAAGCCAATGAACCGATGTCGATGAAAGCTAGGAATATAGGCTGCACCCTGAGGAAGGATATAAGTTTTATTTCATTCTGCAAAGCGGATGAAGTTGTGAGCAAAAGCTAGTATCTCAAGAAGCTTTTTAGACTTCAGGTGAATGTTATTCTATTTTTAAATTCTAAATAAATAGTATGATTCGATCTTTAGAACACAAAATTTTTTTTGAGGTTGGGATCTCTTGGAAATCTGAAAATCATTTCGAAAAAATATTGCAAATTATATCGACATAAAATTATTCTATCGATATTCTATATTTTTTGTCAAGCACTAAGGAAATGTTGATAAATAAAAATATAAATAGGTATTTAAATATATTTTTTGTGGTGTAGTCTGAACAGTAAAATACTAACAGGTGATAGGTAACGCCTGTATTGGATTTCCGCGAATTTACTGTGGAGTTTCCGCACCAAACAACTACGCAAGCGGGCATATTTTTGTCAAAACTGAGAGCTTGTTTCGATCTGACTTCCAATATGGCAATGTGTTGTCAAACCAGCGGCCACGTGAAAATACGGTCTGTCAACCGAATGTTGGCGAGGATTCACTAGGGCGAGATTTCCTACATTGGCACTCTATAGGAAAGAGAATGATTTTCTTCCAACCTCTTTGAATAAGAAGGTACCTATGAGACCAAAGAGATTAAAATATAATAGGACATAGAGGGGGCATTTGGAATATTTTCATACAAAACTTTGAAGCATGTTTGAAGCTCAAGCGTCATGTCAGTTTAGTATGAACACGAGCTGTCATTTGATCGAAATTGTACTAGATTTATTCCACTTGGAATAACTTTTGGCTTCAAATTTTCCTCGCTTTGTCCCCTCTATGCCCTATTATATTTTAATCTCTTTGTATGAGACCGAGCAAATTGTTTATGAGAAAGTAAAAGAAAATTGAAAAGGATACGGAACCAACAAGACAGCACCATCTAATAATTTCTCTACAATATCATCGCTGCATAGGCCGCCTACAATTAAACTACACCTAATATCCTGTATTTCCGCTAAACTGAGCACCTTTTCAGACAATTTAACCATATCCTTACAGCTAAACATCTCCCCATTGGATGTATAACCTTCCATTTTAGCTATATTCAATATTTCATCTGGAGTCACCTCCCCATCTACTAACATTGAAAGAGCTACTAATCCGCAAGTAGGACCAATTTGGATTATCGGTTCGAGATGCTTATATTTGTGTTTAAAAGGTGCTTCATTAAGACAGATGTTGTTTTTGAAGCAAGATTCTGATAACTCAGGGTGGTTTGTCCATTTGCAAACCTGTAAAAAGTTGTTATTTATACTTTTGTTGTTTCGTGTCTGGTTATTTGGAGCTGCGTTGAACGGCGGCGGAGGCGGCGGAGGTGCTGGCGGCACTGATGTCATTTTTGGATAATAATGATTTTATCTAGGAAACGATTTCATAATCTTGAGTTTTGTCAAAAAACAAAAGTGTACAAAATATAATTAATTTATAAATGTTTCTTTATAAAAATAGAAGAACCGGGATGGTTCTTCTGGCTATTTTTCTAAACATTTTTTACATTTCACACAACACAAACCAGAAAATTTCACATTTCTTTGTCAATGTCATTTCTTAATTCATTGTTTTTTTTTTTTTTTTCTTATTTTAAGGCATTGGCATTTTGAGCCATCAGCACTAAACACATTGAGCAATGACTAAACACGATACGAAATCCAAGATTTTCAGCTCTGCTTCAGAGCTATGCACAAAAATACTTATGTTTCTTCAAAACTTTTCGAAATGTCACTTGGTTATCAACAGTAAAGCGATAGTGCACTTTTACTGAAGATTTTAAAGAGGCTTCTTGAGGTAATTCAAAAAAGTCCATCGCACGTATTTTATCGAATTTTCAATTCACTGCACACTATCACGGACATTTACCACATAATATACTATCACTATTATGAACTAAAGCCCAAAATATACGGCAAAACGAAAATTTTACAAAAAACATGACGTCCTTCTTCGGATTCCCGCCAAAAAGCCGTTAATTCATTGTCCATTCATTGATTGTCACCTTTGACATATTATTATCTTATCAGGGCCGCGTTCGTAAACCAAGATAATTATTACCTGACAGTAGTCTGTTTCAGTCATACATTAATGTTTTGCATAACGCTATCCTTTACTTTACACTTCATCGAGTGAATTTTACCTGTTTTGGAACGCGGCCTCTTGTTATTTGTCAGATTTTTTTTTCTTCTACACTTTGCAGAAACCCGCGAAAAGAGAACCCGAAAATCGGCTCCACACTCTTACGGGCCATTTACACGAGGGCAATCCAGTAAGACAATCCACTAAGACTCCATACAAAAAAAACTTGAGGACAATCCATTCCACTGTCCTCAAGTTTTTTTTGTATGCAGTCTTAGTGGATTGTCTAACTGGATTGCCTTCGTGTAAATGGCCCATCACTTCTCGCGGCTTTCTCGCGTTCTCGCAAAAATCTTGTGAGAGTGTAGAGCGCGCTCTATGTTTGTCAGGCTCATGAAGGTAGTAGTTAAGAAATCTGTCTATATTTATCTATCTAAGAGATATCTGGACTGTCGTGTATAGAACCTGTAAAATAAACTCAGTAAAAAAAAAATACAGTTCCGGAAATACGAATGAAAACAAATCAATGAATCTATGAACGAGGGCGTGGTAAAATTCTTCACTGCAATCAGTCACTCATTCGTTCGCTAACAGATGGTGGATCGTGTGCTGTGCTGTGATAATATATAATTTTGTGGTTAAGTGCATACTGTAATTGTTAATGTGAAAGGGAAAGCTTTTTCTTGGAACCGGTTCTGCGAGAAATTAATTCATCATGTCGGAAACGCGGAAAAACCATCTCTCCATAGATGGAGGGCAAGTAAAAGAGGAAGACCAAGTCTCTTCCTACAAGCCTATCCCAGAGTCTGATGCAGGTAATTTCTAATCCATTATGTGTTTATATGTTTATTTTTAACATTTGAAACTTATATTTGGTCATACTCTGTACAATAAATATCTATAGGTCATGCGGGGTTTGCTGACGACGACACGTTATTTTTATGCAATAAAATTACATATTATTATCCTTTGTTCTATAAAAATACGTCTTGTACGACTGTATTTAGCTTATCATTTTGACGTTACGATATCAATTAAATCTCCATCCCATGAAATGTCAAAAGCCATGACTTAATGCTACTAAATTTCATATGCATCTCATCTTTCATGAATCTACTTTAACTAGATCAAAAAAGAGTAAAACAAATAAAAAATATACTGAGAACTTTCAGAAGCTGGATGTACGTGAAAAATCTGTATATAATTATTGTTCTAATAGTGAATTTTTCTTTAACGGATTTTTAGTGAAATGGTAGATGCCATCTGAATTTGGTCGGTTTATAAAGCGCTTTTTCCGGACGTACCCATTCGACGCCATTTTGTGCAGATTCGCTGAGTTCGCTGAATGATGCAACGCAACTGTTTGTTTGCGTAAAAAAATACATGTATTTGTGTTAAAACTACATTATATTCTGTAGCGGCAGAGACACGAGCGTTCAAATGAGTGGTAATTATATTTTTATCTACCTACTTTTTCTATACTTTTGTGACCGCAAACATTACCTTCGATTAGAGGGGCTTTTCCAATTTCAAAGTAGGTAGGTAGGTATTTGAGTGAATTTAGCTGAAAAAAGCTGCTGCTAGCACCGCAAGTAGGTGTATACTATTCAAGACACTGTGCAGAACTTATCGCTTATTTGGTCAATACCATGCCACTTGTCAGCGCTCGCAAGCGCTTTTCTGACGCTAAACGCACTCATTATCCAATAAACTGTTTTATTACTTCCCTTTCGGCGGCAGTGAACAAGATACACGTTTTATTTTTGTCCCGGCCGTGCACCGCCGAAAGAGATTGCTTCTATTGAGTAGGTACTTAAATGATTTTCAAATAAACTTAACACTGAACTACCTACCTAGGTACTTGTATAGGTAGTTATTATCTCAATGAATTTTAAGATTTACTAGGTATGTAGGTATATGAAGTATTTAAAAAATCTATGAATATTTGAATTTTACAGGTCCAGAAATTGAATACATTGAGACAGATACGGAATACATGCAGTTGGATCAGTCCGATGTCCAAGGCAATGAACAACAAGACGACATTGATGACCAGTGGGATGGAAAAAGCATCACAACAATGCTCACTCTGTATTTACAAAACATAGACAAGTTTAGGAACCCAAAAGTGAGGAAAAGAAATTTGTGGATAGACATTTCCGGGGAACTCTGCAAAACACCAGATAACTGTGACAAAAAATTTCGAAACCTGAAACAAACCTATGTTAGACTATTAAAAAAGAAAAGTAAGGAAGGTCTTGGGAATGTCAAGTGGCCATATTTTAATTTATTTGAGGAAATATATTGTATCAAAGGGGAATATCAGCCTGAGATCCAACAGAAAATAGAAGAGGGTACAAATGAAAGTGTAGCAGCTAAAGCTCTGTTGTCAATACGAGGGACACCAATATTTGTGTCGGATGTCTTTGAAAATGGTAGAGGCTCAAACTCATCGGGGACGGAAGAAGTCAGAAAGAAAATCACCAAAAAAAGATACACAGAGTTGAGAAAAGTAACCACAGAAATGAGAGACAGACAGAGAGTGGTGGAAGAGAAATTGGACAGGCTAATTGGCATTGTAGAAGAGTCAAATAGTATTCAGAGAGAAAGAAATGCACTCTTTGAACAGTTTCTGGAAAAATTGAATCAAAACCATTGATAAATCTTTCACTGATCAATAATATATGATAGCTTTAAATATTTTTGTAAATTATTGTCAAATATTCAATTACACTAAGTCACTAATATAGAAACAAAATAAAGAATTTAATTATGCTGAGGTATTTCAATACTTTTGTTTACTCATTTAATTAAAATGCATAAGATAAAGTCATCCCCTTATATAAAAAAGTCATGGCAGTTCACTACATAAAAGAATGTAGAATGTCATAAAAGAATTTAAACATTTGCAATGAATTCAGAACATTTTTTTGCAAATTGTCACACATTATTTGCAAATGTTTTAACTCTTATGACACACACTAACTCAAGCAAAATGGTGGGCCTCGACGCCACTATGTAGGCAATCCAATAAGACTATGCCATCCTTGAACACAAAACTGACCAAGCATCTCCTGTGCCTGGTCAGAGACAGCCTGTGAATGGTGTCGGAAACCATCACCGGACACTGCTCACTGAATATACACTAACACACCCTAGGTGTTACTGACAGCCCTCTATGCAGAGCTGGAGGCGGAGGAGACGGTAGCGCCTGTGCTCCTTGAGTGCGTTAGCGTTGTCCAGATCCGCAAGCAAATTCTCGGAACACCAGAATCTGGAGGGAGGCTCTGGCTCACGTACAATGGTCCGCTTTAGGGACTAAGTGCGAAACTAAACCCTTAACATAGAACATAGACACACAGTAGACTTAACAAATAAATTTGCTTTTACCTTACTTACCTAAGTGTAATTTTACTCTAACTTAGGTTGCTCAATTTAAATACCCTTGAAGTGGAGTTTAATTCTGGGTCGTCCCGCACGGAAGACATTTCCCATTAACTGGCTCCATTCTTAAGTGCTTCATTATTCTTATCAAAGTCATTTAAACTATAAACTGGTTCAGTATCGCACAGGACGAACTCGTATGTAAGTTACTTATTTTCTTACATTTATTTTATCCATCATAATTTCCTTAATAACTGACGAAAAACTGATACATACCTAATACATTAAAGCTTATAAAAGTTCTTATTTATTAACCATGTGCCCGATGGGATTTGGAAAAACGACGCACATCCAAACATTTAGAACCTATTCAATTCAACCCCCTATCTAAGTGTAGTGACACACCTGCGGAACTTACGCCGCAGAACTTTCGGTGAACAACATACATTGACGTTTCACTTAAAGATAAATGGATCTGCCTCCCGCGTCTACCGTAATGTATGTTGTTCACCGAAAGTTCCGCGGCGTAAGTTCCGCAGGTGTGTCGCGACCCTAATGGGTGATTTTGCAAGAATCCTTTCTTTCACACTTTTCGGGTCCCCAGTTTACGCTGTGGTTATCTGTTAGTCAGTCAGTATTTGAGTTTTATTAAGTGGATTGCACACATTAAGTTCTAAAAAAATCAGTAGGTAGAAACCTACCCGTCTACAGTCAAGAGAATATAAATTGAACTCAGTATTTGCGCATGTACAGTCAAGAGCACGTAGAGCTTGACACATTGGACTTTGTAACGTTCTTATTCCAATCGCTTTAGAGGTCAGACTCACACTACAAGTGTAAAGCTTCATGTGCTCTTGACTGTACCATTTATCTAAATGCACCCATCCCATTAGTCTGTTCGGTTTAATTACAGTAAAACATTTACTTTTAGTCCCATTTCTTAAGTGTCCCGAATAGCTGTCGTAGCGTCTTTACTAAGCTGTCTCGTGCTCTACTTTGGATAAAAAATAAACAAATTCAGACTCTTTATCAAGGTAAAACTATTTTTGTTTCTGTTAACTAATGGCTAATTTAACCGAATTATCTACAAAATATATCCGCGCCGCCGTAAAAATAATCGAAATCGACAATAATATTATCGAAATTATGCAGTTTTATTACCTTTGCTAGATTAATCTAGAACCGAGACCCTAAAATCCCGGATTTTTTTTTTTTAAATGTCTTTTCTGATAATAGTCAATCGTAAATTTTTGCAGGTCACTAAAATTACTGTTATTATTATTTATTAAACCACTAAACTTTATTAGTGATTCTCGAAAACAAACTAATTTTTTAGGTTTGTTGTGTGTTTACTTACTTGCGTGACGAGAGCTTTCAAATTAGTAGTCATTTAAATATAATTCCATGCCATGCCTTCTATTTATAATTATATCAACACAAAAAAATAAAAAAAACATCATTTGATGCAGTTAACATGGGCCCAAAGAAACTTTAAAAAAAACATGCAAGTGCTTACGAATTATGTGTTAACTTACCTCAGGGTTCCGCGGTTTAAGAAATTTAGAGATAGAAAATAATTCAAAGTCTCAGACCAGCGTAGGTATTCACGGAGACTCGATACCGTTTCCGTTCGATTCAGATCGAGTGAAAAATTTTCCAATGTCGAATCTATCGACTTCGGAAACTTTATTCTAGGCGTTTCTGACAGCCACGGAAAATTTTCCGAATCCTTATGTCACATAATATGACATTAGTTTTCAATACCAACATCAGCCCATCTCGAAAGTGTTCGACAGATTTTCCGATATCGAATATCGAAGCTCCCTGAATACGCCTGCAGGTGTACTTATTTTTCCTCTCCATGGATATTTGACGGGCCTGTTGGCTCTGTTGGTAGTGACCCTGCCTTCTGAGTCGGAGGTCACGGGTTGATCCCCGCTCGGGGCTAAAATCTGTGTGCATGAACGAACATGTCAGTTGGCTTCGTGTCTGGTTGTTTAATATTTATTTGACTATGTTTATCAGTTGTTTAGTACCCATACTACAGGCTCAGCCTAGTTTAGGACTAAATCACCGTGTGTAAATTGTGTCCCACAGTTTATTTAAATTTATTTATAACCAACCACTTTGCACCAGTGTATTTTATTGTACCTAGCAACGTGGTGAGACAATTGCCAGGGGTGCTGTTACACATACATCGAAACGAATTCAGAAACCTGCGGTTTTCGCCCGAATATACAACCGACTTCAAAAAAGGAGGAGGTTCTCAATTCGATTGTTTTTTGGATGTATGTTACGCGATTGTTCCGCCAATTAAAATCGATTTAGATAAAAATATTACAGACAGACAGACATGTATACCTACTTAGTAATAAGGTTCCCTCCTTCGAGAACCTACCAACGGTACCATAAAACAATTTTGTTCAATCAAAAGAATTTCTTCTTGGAAGTTGCGTGTCGACTTTTTGCAGTTCGCGTCCTGGTTTCTCGTCCCTGCAAGGGGCATTTTTGGCATCGCTCCACTGAGTTATGGTGTGTTGTACTTGCATACGTAATCCGTAATGTTATATTATTATGAATAATTATACATATAGGAGAGTTGCTTGGATGGGGTCGCTCAGTTAGCGTCTGGGCAGCGGCGTGTGTGTGTCCTGCAAGTAGAGTTTTTTAAAGGTACTCTATAGGTAAATTTTTTCAAGTAACTCTTCGAAGTGCTTTAAAATTTAAATCCATTGCATAAACATCGGTACCTATCTTTGATCGCGGTAGCGAATGCAGCGGTCTAGCCACTTTTTTGTGGCTGCGTCGAGGAGTGTTCGAAAAGGGACTTGATTGTTACTTGATTGGGACTTGGTTATTATTCGGTATTTGGCTGAATACCCAATAATATTACGAACTATGCAGCCGAATACCAAATGAAGGAATATTCAATTTAATTCAAATCTTACTTAAAACTTATAAAGGTATATAACTATGTTAGTAAGTACTTATATTCTGTAAGTGTTTTTGTAGTGGCTCATCACTGGACACTCAACCCTTTGCGCAATGGTCTTCAGGAGTAAATATGTTTGTATTTTCTTTCATTATTTTGTATTCGGTATTCCGCCTAATACCGTATAGTAACCGAATAGCGGAGTGTAGCGTTCAGTCGTTACATCGAGCTTCTGAAAAGCAAGTAAATTATCATGGTGTCTGCTAAGCCCCTCATTTTTTTTCTATGATGTACCTTATCATAAACAGACATAATATAAGTTACTTATATAAATTGAAATTTTATTTAAATATATTCTGCATATAAATTAAGTATTTTTCGATGAATGAAAGCAATTATTTCAAGTGATTAACCATAATAGCATCAGTAAAGAGATTGGATGCGGTTCTTTGTAGTTCGTTGGTTATATATTGCATTGTCTACCAATTGACTGCCAGATCGACTGTGTTCTAAGATAAGATCTAAATTCAATCGCTTGAGAGGTTATATTACAACCCACCCAAGTACATTGTCATTGTACCATATCATAGGTAAGTACCTACTAGTAAGACCCCAGATTCAGATATGGTATTAGGCTGGTAACTTAACTTTCAGAACGGCCACCCAATGGTATCTGACGACTTTTAAATTTATTTATACTTATTTGTTCAGTAAAAGCTCTGTCTAGTTTGAGACTGAATAAATTGTGTCCCACAATTTATTATCTATTTATTTATTATATATATTTATTTAAGTATATTTGTCAGTGCTTTAGTACCAGTAGCACACGCTCTGACATTATTATAACATATATTTTACTCCGGTAATCCCACGGGAACGGGAACTACGCTGGTGAAACCTTGCGGAAGAGCTAGTTTATTATAAATCTATTTATTTTTAGAATTCCGGTCAGCAAAATCCAACCTCACTAAGTCGAGGGAGAAGGTGTCCGACGAGGCTGAGGAAAAGCTGCTGCAGAAGGAGGACGAGGCCAAGATCACCACCAGGGTCGACATGGCGGACGCCAAGTACGTCGTCGGAGACCACAGAAACGGAGACGCGAAGATCGAGCTCGATGCTAACAAGCGGGTGAGTAGTAAATGTACGGATACAACAACTTCGTTTAGCACAGCGGGCCGAAAATTTACGTTTTCCGCCCGGAGAGATGAAAATACTATTATATCAATATTCAACAACCATTACCTACTGTTACTAAACCTATTACGCTGATAGCTTAGAAACTTATTTAAAAAAATGGAATCCGCTTTAGATTTGACGGAATTATGGATCAACATACCAAAAAATAAGTTAAAAAAAAAAAGCTACGAATTGAGAATCTCCTCCTTTTTGTAAGTCTGTTAAACAATTGTAAATACTTAGTTGACTAAAAAACTACAGACGAACATAGAACCCTTCTTTTTTAAAGTCAGTAAACTTTGTTTTCTATGCACTGCACTGTCTGCACCAGAAAGAAAGCTATGTTTTTCAGGTGTACGTGAGCCATCATATTATTTTTTTAGGCACCACCTGAAGTGCGGGACTTATACCTGTTGTTGTTAAATCTCCTTGTAATTTACAAAATAAAAGACATTTCGTAAAAAAAATGCTGTTATAATATTTTCAATAATCATGTAGGTTGTGATGACAATTTTTGTGCACAGAAAAGTTGTTTTTTACATTAATAAGCTAAAGCACGAAAATTAGCTAATTACTCGTAATATTACAAAGATTTTCAAACAATGAATGAATTGTTCGTGCCTGCCTACGACAGACATCTTGCCAATGTTCCGATATTCAATGACAATGATAGTCCGGTAGTATTTACCTAAATTTATTACGATTTTCTTAGCTGTGGCCGATCCGTGCCCTAGTATATTTAAATCTCTATTTACCTAACAGTCCTCGATTATAGAGACAAAGATATAGATATCAAAAATCCTTCATGCAGTTCAGTTTTACTTATTAAAAAAATATAGGGATGCTTCCTTTCAGTGAAATTTTAAATCTTGAGTATTTGGGGTACGTACTTTCTATCCAGTCAAGGTCTCTTTTCTACCCTTTATAGTGGACGGTAGGGATGTATCTCGCTTAATTCCTACCCGCCGCCCCAGTTCCACCAAAAATTAACACTAGTAGTGAATAAGGCGACCATCGAGAGAATAGTGTTTCCCTTGCAGAATTTTATAAACACTCTTTTGCAGCAAAACGGTTGTATATTACATCAAGAAATATTTCAATTCTCGACCCGCACATCCTAGCCAATCCAGACCATTTCAACCGAAGATGCGCTAGCGAAATTTTGACGTACAAATTTCAATTCTCGTCTAGGCGGTGTAAAAGCACATTTAAACAAGCTATTAATTTTACAGCAATTCTCGGGGCTGACAAAGGAAGAGCTGATGAAGTACGCAGACGACCCGTTTTGGGTGCGCCTGCGATGGTTCATGTTCGTGCTGTTTTGGGCTCTGTGGTTGTGCATGCTAGCCGGCGCGATCGCTATCATTGTGCGCGCGCCTAAGTGCGTCACCCCTCCCGCTAAGACATGGTGAGTTCTTTACCCACCCTTTTAGGGTTCCGGACCCAGGGTGCCAATGGGACCCTGTTACTAAGGGTACGGTGCTATCTCTCCGTCCGTATGTCATAGGGCTGTATCTTTTGACACAGTTTGTATACTATGGCCGCTATTACAACAAATGATTGAAATATTAAGAAACATTAAAATGAAAACTAAACTTCTTTTTACAGTAAAGTGTAAATATTTGTGCCAATTTACCGAATTCGTAATTAAACAGGAATCAAGGTATTTACAACAAGGAAAAGTGAATATGCATTAGTCAAGGTACACATACTTGGTATTTATCCTGTTTTAGTCATGTACCATAGCTCTTTTGACGCACTTAATAGTTGCATTATTTTTTATTTTGAACGTCAATTTTATTAATATTGCTCAAATGGATTCACAAATGCAACGTAATAAAATAAATTCTAACTTAAATTTTTATTTACTGGGAGTGCCTTCATTTGATATAACGATTTTGTATAAAGTAAGTTAATATTTTTGTGTTTTTGTTACAGATTAATTGGTTGTAATTTACTGTCAAAATTAATTAAATTAAATAATTATGTATTTGACATGTCTAAAAATCAACAATAAGTTTCCCAGAAACATAACAGTATTGTAAGAAAATTGTTTTGACATCGTATTTGTACCTTCAATGATGGTTCTGTTGGATGCCAGCCCGCCTTGCATGCGTGAGGCCCGGGTTCGGTCGTTAGGATTATTTTCCACTGGGTTTTGTAAAACTGTATATTTTTTACACTACCTCAACGGTGAAAAAACCTGTAACTCGCATGAAGAAAAAGGAAGTTGTGTGTAGCCACTGTTATAGCCTATCGTGCACATAAAAACACCACAAGCTCAGCACAATATCGACTCGACGGGCCTGTTGGCTCAGTTGTTAGTAACTCTGCCTTCTGAGCCGGAGGTCGCGGGTTCGATTCCCGTTCGGGGCCAACATTTGTTTGCATTAACATGTCTGTTGGCTTCGTGTTCGAGTGTTTAATATTTTGTTAAATATGTCTATCAGTTATTTAGTACCCATAGTACAGGCTCTGCCTAGTTTGTGTTGTGACTGAGTAATCGTGTGTGAATTATGTCCCACTATTTATTATTATTTATTTTACCCGCCTGGTTCCCGTTCCCGTGGGAATACAGGAATTAAATATAGCCTATGTTACTCAGGGATATTCTAGCTATCTATTGGTAAAGGATTTTTAAAATCAGTTCAGTATTTTTTGAGTTTATTCGTAACAAACATACCAATCTTTCCTCTTCATAATATTAGTAGTATACATAATATTTATACTTAATTTTCTTCCCAAGGTTCGAGATCGGTCCTCTGGTAGATGCGTCCGAAGTTGACTACGCAGAGATTGAGCCTGAGCTTCCGCTGCTGGCGGAGTCCCAGGTGCAGGGCATCTTCGTGGAGCCCTGCGAGGATTCCTACGAGGTTCTGGACACCACCACCTGTCTGGACAAGTTCAAGGCTTTCGTGTCTAAAGCCAAGGAGAATAGCATTAAGTGAGTTTGTCGTCTTTTTCGAAAATATATATTTTTTTATTACTTTCTGCCTGGCGTTTTTTAATTTCTGTTCACGTTTTTTTATCGCTTGGTGTTTATTTTATTTTGTCGTGTATAATGAATTTTATTCGTGACAATTTCAGCAAATGAATTTATTTCATTTGATTAAATTTGTAACTAATAATCCTACTAATATTATAAACCCGAAAGTTTGTATGTATGGATGTTTGTTCATCTTTCACGCAAAAACTACTTAATTGATTTTGAGTTCGAATCCTGGCATGTACCAATGAGTTTTTCAAAAACTTACGTACATATTTATCACTAGCTCGACGGTGAAGGAAAACATCGTGAGGAAACCCGCAGATCCCAGAATTAATTCTGAGACATGTGTAAATAGACCCGGTCCGGCGATGGGCTCACCACCTATCACGTTAAGGGTCCAATGCATCTCGTGAAATGTGGGTATATCCAGTAATGGAATACCTCTGCCTACCCCCTCGGGGATGAAAGGCGTGAGATTATTTATTTTTTATTTTATTTGATTTTGATGAAACTTTACAGCTATATAGCTTATACATAGAATAACACATAGGCTATATTTTATCCCCGTATTCCCACCTGTATGGGAACCACGCGGGTGAAACCGCGGGGCGCTGCTAGTGGCTCATTAAACATGTCTAATCAATAGTCATCAATCTTTAACAGCCCACTACTGAGCTTTTTTTGTATGTTAATCCATATTTCCGTCAAATTTGAACCGATTTCGAGTTTTTGTTTGTTTGAACTGGTATATCTCAAGGGTAAGTTTTGTGAAAATCTGATGAATCAGGTGGAGAACGGAAGTCTTCAACGGACATCAGCAAAATAGGCTTAGTAACAGTAGGTAATGGATTTTGAACGTGCAAAGAATAGTCTTTAGTGGTATTCGTTGAAGTCGTTTTATGTTTTATCATTTGTTCTGTTGTTTTCTTTTCACTGATGAATAATGTTTGGCAGAGTGATAGTGGACCTGACAGCCAACTTCGTGTCAACCAACCACACGTGGTTCAAGCAGAGCGAGGATCGTGCGCCGGAGTTCGCGGAGTTCTTCACGTGGGCAAAGAGCAACGAGTCGGACCCCGAGACCAACCGTCCAAAAGTACCAAACAACTGGGTGAGTGCTGAGGGAATCTATTCGGTAATTCACAACAACTTCGTTTTTTAGGTGACCCCACAAAAAGAAAATTGTAGGCGTTAGACCGTGGCTGCTGTGGGGCCACCTAAAACCATGCCTACCAAAGGGAATTATGTGACTTACCGTAGTTTTTGTAATCAAATTTCAGTTGGACTTAAATAATCTTTTGATCACAATAAGAAATATGATTGCCAAAATAGATAATAATTTCGAGCTGATTTTCGTTTTTCAGTACAAAATGTTTGAAAAAAGTTTTTGGAGATTTCTGTCATTTCTAGTACTCATACCTTAAATAGTCCCAAAGAGTCTTTTGATCCCCACACGAAATAGGATCGATGGCATAAAAATATTTTTTTTTTGTATCGCAGCATTTTTTTCGCTGACTGTACATTTTCTCGAAAATCTGTGAATGCAGTTCATAATATCTTAAAAAGTTAGGAAGGACGATTAAGGTACCTGCCCTCACTGACCCATCTCAAAAATCCACCCTGTATATTCGAGCAGGTGTCGACCCTGGACGGGCCCGCGTGGTCGTGGAGCGAGAAACGCCGCGAGTACTATCTCCACCAGTTCGCGGTGCAGCAAGCCGACCTCAACTTCCACAACGCAAAAGTCGTCAAGAAGTTCGACGACGTCATCAAGAAGTACATGGACGCCGGAGCTGCGGGTGTCAGGTACGAAGTTTGTATTATCTAGCTGTTCCCCGATTCCCCCCGATCCGTTCTCATGTCAAAGTAAAAAATCATTTATTTTCTGTAGGTACAATTAGGTACACTTAGAAACGTCAATAGTCTAATTAGTCTAGGCAATGAAGCGGATTTTTGTATGAAGACCCCAACATTAATTCCTCAGTCGATGAAACTTTGCAGGATTGTAGTATAGTATGAGACAATACTTGCATAAAAAAATCCAAAAAAAAAACCTAACCGAAGTTAGGTATTTTTACTGAATTATTTGATATCTTTGTTGGGAAAAATGCTCAGTCAAAATTTTCTTCGCCAGCAATATTCATGTGTATTAAGACAGCTATATGCGAAATATCAAAAAAAAAATCCTGGTAGAAACAACAAAACTCAGACGTATATGTACCTTGCACGGGAAAATTGCTCAGTCCATTTTTTTAACTGGAATGTTATTTAGTAGTCGCTGTGGACTTAAAATAGGAAAATCCAAAATAAAAACCGTCTTGCTACATTATTTTCAGAAATTATCAAATTAACAACGAAAAAAAAAATTTTTTTTTAGTATAAAAACCTAGTTTCGGTTAGGTTTTTTTTTTGGATTTTTTTATGCAAGTATGGTCTCATACTATACTACAATCCTGCAAAGTTTCATCGACTGAGGAATTAATGTTGGGGTCCACTACCTTTATTGCCTAGACTAAATAACAAGGCACTCTAAACTCGTGCATGAAGTTCGGCTAAATGTAAACAGCAGCCCATCTCCGCCGACGAGTCGCTGGTTCCAAGTGCCCCGAGAACCAGCAAGAAACTCAAGGGCAGCTGTTTTTTTGAAAGTTATAGACCATGTTACTTCCCGAAAAGTAAGGTTTCCATTGATGAAGGAATTTTTTGAATCCAGTAGTTTCGCAGCCTATTCATTACAAACAAACATATACTCATCTTTGTAATATTAGTGTCGGTAATATGGCAGAGGGATTCCCAAAAGTACTTTTTATGGTTTCGTAGTGACTAAGGAACCCTTATAGTTTCGCAATATCCGTCCGTCTGACCGCAGCTTATCTTATGGAGTTGGTCGTTAGATAGGTCGTTCTAATATAGTGAGCGTGTGAAAACCATCTTTCGATTCAGTAAACCGCTCTAAAAATACTGATGAAAAGTATGCAGGAATGAAATACTTCTGCCAACGCCCTTGGGCTGAGGGGTGATCATATTTATTTTCAACCCATTTAAAAAAAAAGGAGGAGATTCTCAATTCATGTTTTTTTTATGTTTGTTACCTCAGTACTTTCGACAGAGTGAACCGATTTTGATGATTCTTTTATTTGAAAGCTTGAGCTTCCCGTGTGTCCTATTTCAATTTGGTCCATTTCTGACAATGGCATCCATGAGTAAACCATATAAGTTAGTCTGTTTTTTACGTGTATACATTGCATAAAAACTACAGATTTTGCCGATTTTTACTAATTCCCCCCTATTTCCCCCCAGGCTACACAAGGCCCGTCAGCTGCTAGTGGACCAGTCTCTGCACAATGACTCGATAGCGGCAGGCCAGAGGGCTCCGGTCGCAACCCTCGACGAGTACAAGTTCCTCTGGCACAAGCAGACCAGCGACCACGCCGGGCTGGTCGACCTCCTCGCCCACTGGGCGCACTTGGTGGAGTCCACGAGCACTGGTCAGTGGAGATTGGGATTTATCCTATTTAGGACTGATTGTTCGATCGTCAGATTAACCTTATCTGGAGAATATACTGCTGTCACTGTCTGACACTATAGAAAGAAAAAGTGACAGGTTATGTTCATTCTTCAGATAACTTTTACTCGCTATAGAACAATCAGTTAATAGAGCAATTACAGTATACAGTTTTGCATTTGAAGTTGCATAGCTGTATTTCCTATAAAAACACAATTTAATAAAAAAATATACGGCCATTAGCCACTCACCGTTAGAATAATACGACCACTCACCGACAGATGGTGACACTGGCGTGAGAACGAGCAAAGCTTGGTCTCCTAGGGACTCAGTAATAAGAGACCAGCCCTCGCTTCGTTTAAATAAAATACAAGAATATTTTTATCTCTGTAACACTCCTTACCCGTAGTACTACTATCCTGTCTAGTAGTACCACGGGAGATTTTTCATTACCCCTGGTCCTACTTATTTTTTATGTAGAAAGTGAACATTAATAAAATTCGTTGACATAACCTAAATCTCGCGTGCCGTGACAGTCGTTTAATACAAACAAAGTCACGACACCCGATGGCGTTGGACACGAAAGTGTACCTCAAATGTTTGTTGTAACCGCATAGAAAACTATCCCATGTATCTTGTAATTTGTATTGTATTGTTTGTTTAAAAGTATGATGTACAGTACGGCCGTATTAACTTGGCAGCTCTGAAGTTGCGCAAATGGCTGTGCAATAACACTATTTAGCGACCATTTGTCGGTACGAGGGGGTTTGCGCA
Source organism: Ethmia dodecea (assembly GCA_963855545.1). Lineage (NCBI taxonomy): Eukaryota > Metazoa > Arthropoda > Insecta > Lepidoptera > Depressariidae > Ethmia > Ethmia dodecea. Next base: position 2,958,943 of record OY979457.1, read on the forward strand.
GGCGAAGCCTATGTTCAGAGAAGCCAAGTTATAAGGGCCCTACTGTAGTAAGTGGACTTATAAGTCTCTGCATTTTAATAAAAAAACACTGCTTATGATGTGCTAGTATTGTTTCTAGCCTAAAAATAATAATGATAATTTATTTATTAACATCCTTTTACACAATATTACGTAAGTTTTAGCAATCTGTACTAGAAAAATTTCTGTATCACAGACCACCCCTTTGTGACATCAATACAAAGCGCAGCAGGTACAAAAAAACACTTTAATTTTGATGTCCTAGTATTGTTTCTAGCCTAATTGACAATGTAGCTGATCGATGTCAGTACAAATTGTCATCTAATTCCGGCAGAGGCGACGGTGTTCACGCTAGCCGAAGATGGGATTCTGACGCCAGAATGGCATGTTCTGCGCAACGGTAGTGCGCTGCGACCGCCTTCGACTGTTCCCGTGTCCTTGGATGCATCCGTCGACGTGGTTGTAGCCGACATCACCCGTCGGCTCGAGAAATGGCCAGCGCTGCAGGTACTGGCATGTATTATACTTTTTAGGGCTCCAAAGGGCTAAGGCACCGCTGTCTGTCCGTCCGTATTCCACAGACCGCAAAGGTTAGACACTTGATTGCATGTGTGCATTACTATGACCGCTTTATCAACGAATAATTTATTTATTTATTGGAGCTCAACAGCAACATAAAACCTTTAACTTACAAATTTAAACAAGAAATACAGTCATTTACAGAGCTTCACTCATTATACAAAACTAGTGATAGGTACAGGGTATGCTCTAACTAAAAACCAAAAATAATACAGTAAAAAGCTTTACAATATAATAATGTGATGATGCAACTCATATGTGTTTGTGTGTTTAATAGGAATAAAAAAGTGATTTTTTGATCTGTCTTTGTGCTGTTTGCCCTAATGGCTTGACATCATTAATCTTACTGGGGAGGGTAGTGCGTGGGGCACTCTCCCTGCGTTTTACAAACTACATAAATAAATAAGTTAAAGGAGTCAAAAAACTTTAATTTTTATAGGAACCTTGTTTTTTCGAGTGTCTACCTATTCATTATCAAAAGATACAGACCGTCGCCAGACGGGCAGACTTAGTAATAGGTCCTAAACAGTTTGTTTTGTACTACAATCGCTTTGAATTTTCTGTTCATTTTGTAGAACTGGCCATTTTGTTGTTCCGGTCATTCTGATACATGGGACCTTATGGACCGAAAGGACATTTTGAACAGGGATTTCGTATTTTTGACTTAGGATTGTTTTCTTCCTAGCTGGTTTCGTCAGACCCTCTCGGGAAGGCGGAGAGCGCAGCGCTGAGCGTGTTGCTCCCAGCTACGCCCGTCCTCGCACACGGCCAGATACAGCGCGACCAGAACGATACCGCCCCAGTGAGTAGTGAATTCTGTTTATAAACAACAATTGACGCAATTGTTATAAATAATAATAAAACAATTTTAAATTTAATAGTTAAAGACCTCTTTTAAACTTAATTAAATCTGCGTCACAGGAGGCGCTCTTCTATAACCCGTGTAATCGATTTTAACACATTAATTACTGCATTTAAAAAAGTAAATAAAAACTAAACGTGTGTGTGTGTGAGAGAAAGAGAATAGCTAAACGTTTGTGTGTAACAAATAGAATGTATGTATGCTTAGGCCTTAGCCCTACTAGGTACATAGTCTTGGGATCAGTCTGTTTTCAACTGTTTTATCCGCCCAATCCGATAATTATGGATCGATTTTGATGATTATTTTTTAGTTTGGTAGACCATACTTAAGAGGTGGCCCTATTTAAATTTTATGTAAATCGGTTGAGCGGTTATTATAATATCAACAATTTTCTAAGAATTGTATACGATATTTTTTTTTTATTTCGAAACTTGAAGTCGGTTTTTTACACATGAGTTTTTTCATATCTCATACTCGGTAAGTAGTGTATGTTTGATCTGAGTACCGGGTCGGAAGCGATGATTCCCACCACAGAGAGATTCAGGGCTGTGATTCCCGCCCTCGGTCGGGAAAGACTCATAGTAATTGCTTCCGGCCTTAGGACGGGAATAAATAAAAAAAAAATAGTACTAAATTTGGCAATGACGTTTAAAGAAAAAGTTTCTCTAGGAAAGAGAATGACTTTCTTCCAACCTCTTTGGGTACTTAGTAGGGATACGAAACTTTTTACATCAATTAGAATAGGCAGAAAAAAAAGGTGCGGCCTTGTGAGTGTAGGTATAAACAACAGAAAATAGCCCGCGCGCGGGGCGGTACGCGTTCCATATTTAAAATAAAAAAAAACAGTAATAATTTGGTAAGCTGTTCCGAAATTCAAAATCTTGTTTTTCATCGACACTAATTAAGCACAGAACACTATTACTCGGCTAAAAGTATTATAAAGAGGAAGGATTTGTATATTATTTTTGTAATGTTATTTAGGTTAGGTACTCTATGATGTAGTATTCAAAGACGTTTAAAAGAAAAAGTTTCTCTTTCTTCCAACCTCTTTGGTTGTATTGTTGACAATTTTGTTTTTTTTTTGTAGGTATTATTGAGTTTTTTCATATTTGAATTTTTGTATAATTGTATTTTTTTTTGTTTACTTTCCTTGAATTCGAAATGAAAAGTAGAGTGTTTAACGCTGGTGGAAGTTATCAATTCCTACTCGGACTATATGCTGCGCTCGGGCGTCTAAATACCTCGTATTGGAATTGATTCCTTCCGACCCTTGTATAACAATCTACTATTTGGCAACTAAGGTGTTATTTGAGATAGTAAAAAAGGTACTTAGAGTGAGTGTAAAATATATTATGTAATATCATGTTATGGACATATCTGATGAAAACGATTTGGATTTTCCGAAACGATGTTTATTTTTGGTACCCTACTATATAATGTGTGTTGTATATTATTTAAAATCAAAGACGACTGTTACAAAAAAAATCCGTGTGATCGTAATGTCTGTGTGCTCAGAGTCAGCGCTTCGCGCACCTCGCGGCGTTGCGTCAGGACGGCAGCGTGCAGCACGGCGTCCACGTGGTGGTGACCGCGCCGAGCAACGACGCGGGGCACTACATGCTAGCCTGTGCCAGGTTTGTGCCGCACCAACCCGCAACAGCCAATGGGAGAGTTTTCTGGCTAACTAACTAATTTGTACATTTTGTCTAGGTTAACTCAAATCCTATTTTGTTAATCTAAATATTTAATGTGATATTTTTTTATTTTACTAACAATTTAAAACTAGCTGGACACAGACTCGTAGAAATACTATGATTGATAATACTTGAGTAATATTTAAAATTCAAATTGTTGTAGCCTTTTTAAAACTATAGCTATTCCTTTAAGTTTGTTTGTATTTATTTAAAAATATATATATCATTATGCGTAGGTATATATGTAACAGAAGGAAAGTGGGCTCACCTATCACGTTGAGGGATCGAATATACTCGTGAAAAGTATTTCTAGAAATGGAATACTTCTGCCTACCCCCTCAGGGACAAAAAGGCGTGAGATTTAGAAGAAAAGTCTATGATGGGGTCGGTTTCCTTGAAAAAATCTAACGTTATTTGACTTCTGTAGACTCTATTGCCTATAGTAACATCATTTACATGTGCAGGTGGCGAGCCGGTCACACGGGCTACCTGGCTCTCTTCAACCCTGGTGAGACAGCCCACGCTAACCTCACTGGGCTCATCTCGTCTTTACCAGCCTCCGCCGCCCTGCACCACTTCTCGCAACACGTCAAGGAGGCCACAAAGTGAGTTATGCATTAAATTTCTATATTTCGCAAAAAAGGTATTCTTCGCCAGATGCCCACAAGTAGCATGAGATGGGTGAAAGCGACACAATATCAGGGGCCAATTCCACTAAATGACAACGGTTATAGTTGGATGTCGATGACATGTCATGGTCAGTCAATGGTAATTTGGCACTTTTCAGAGCAAATAACACCATTGACTGACCATTGACATGTCATTGTCATCCAACTATAACCATTGACGTTTAGTGGAATGGCCCCCAGGTAAGCACACACTGTACTGTCATCGAAGACAACTACATTGTACGAGAATAAAGCGGGGTTTGTAGGGTTCGAGCGCGCTCGTACGAGTCAATAAAACTGTACGATCCATTGACCGATGCTGGCGTCCGAGTACACTCTGATCGAGTGTTTACATGATACGAGTAGCCAGCCATGAGCAGAATTGGAGAACAGTCTTGAAAGAAATAAAAATTATCACAGTGAATTACTTTAAAAGACAACATTACACCTTATGTGTAGGACTTTAAGGACGAGTCTTGCTTGTAAAATACGTCTTATTACTACTTGTTTACAACCTGCGGCGACTTTTTAAGTAGCTGTTCTTATGAGGTACATGGTCCGGTGTACTTGGAACGCACGAGGTAGATACCCTAATAGGAGTGGGGTATTTACGAAGACTTGGTAAACTAAAAAAGTTATATAAAGCCAAGTCGCCAGTACGATTCTCGAACGTTCCCTTCGATTTCTCTGGGATGCCATCATCAGATCCTGGTATTGTTAGGATATCGCTTTCTCAACCAAAAAAGAATCATCAAAATCTGTTCGTAAACGATGAAGTTATCCGCGAACACACAAAAAAAAATTGTCGAGTTGAGAAACCGCCTCCTTTTTAAAAGTCGGTTTAAAAAAGCGATTAAAATTTAAATTTCACATCTTGTTTTCAGCTATACAAACAACGCGGTCGTGCAAAGCGAGGATGTATTGGTGCCTGCCCACTCTGGCGTGGTGCTCTCCTACATCCCCGTCACGGAAGCCGACCACTAGATGCGGAATATTCGCGCTTCGCCGCACTGTACGCGGTTCTTCATTTGCATTTCTTTTTTTACCGAATAGTAGTGGACAATATAGAAGCAGTTGCAAGCAGTCTTTTGTTTCATTTATCGCGCTCCTTGGTCATACTGTGTTTAAAAAAAATGTAATTGTATTTTTATCATCGCCAGCTCCACAGTTTCTGAGGCTGTGTAACAGCACCCGACAAAGGGGTTCAAAACTATAACTTTTGGTCAGGCGCAGACGGACCGAGTGCGCGGCAGAGCGACTAATTTAGAAACAATATAATAATGAAAAAAATAATTTGCTTCTCATATTATCGCGTCGGAACAACGTTGCTAACAACGGTTTCAGAGTTCCAGTTCTTTCGCTATTCAGATTTGAGCCGTATTCAGAAGCAAATAAGGTTTAATTCAATTCACAGCTACCGCCCCGACTCTATCTTTCCTTAGGACGCAATTTAATTGTGGTATTAAAAGTGACGAAATAAAACACTCAAATAGAAATAATATTGTACATTTAAAATTCCAATAGGTATAACATCTGCGTTAAGTTTTAATAAAGCATAGATTTTGTAAAAATAAATCAAATATCATACAAATTTGTATCTGCGATTAAATCTTACAAAACATGACCAGATTCAGTGCAGTAGTGACGGAATATTTATATAACATGCTCCGCAACCTAAGGCGCGGGACAAATATAAGAAGCGTCGGGCGGAGGTGATGCGCGGGCGAAGCGCGGGCGCGGCGCTACTTCTTTGATATTTCATACAAAATATAGAAGAGGTTCGAAAGCGCCCCGCCCGTGCCCCGCCCTTTAGGTACATAAAGACCACTTCCCAAAATGTCCGCTTTTTTTTATAAGTCAGTTGGTCGACTTCTCAATGACAACATTTAAAAAGATTAGTTTTTATAAAGACCACTTCCCAGAATGACCACTATTTAAAATGCATTTAGGAACATAAAGACAACTTACCAAAATGTCCGCTTTCAGTTTTTAAGTCTGTAATGCATTCTCTTTGCGAGAATTGATAATCGTCGATACTTTTTTTATAATTCTTTGATGTTGCTTTGATGGTATTGGCCACACAAAATTATTTTGACACTTGGACAATGCTAAAATTGTCAGTGTCGCATAATTATTTAACGAAAGTCGTTGACGGACATTATGGGAAATTGACGTTTTAGGAAACGAACATTATGGGAAACAGTCGTTTTAGGAAACGGTCGTTTTGGGAAACGGACATTTTGGGAAACAGTCATTTTGGGAAATGGACATTTTGGGAAACGGTCATTTTGAAAACGGACATTCTGGGAAACTGACATATTGTGAAATGTCAAGTAAATTTGACATTTCGAGAATCTTTGGCAGTTTTCGTATTTACATATCTACACGATTTTTATTTGTACCAAATCAATTTTTATGTGAAAAGAGTTTTAGAAGAGGGGCACTACGTAATCAGAGCATTGATCTATGAACGCAGTCTCAACCGGTTGGACATAGGAAATTGAGAATATAGGTACAGTAGGGCCGTTTTAACTTGGCTGCTCTGAAGTTGCGCAAATGGCTGCGCAATAACATTTTTAGGGACCATTTGATGATATGCGGCGATTTGCGCAGGCGGAACCTATTTTCAGAGCAGCCAAGATAAAACGGCGGAACTGTAGCTTTTAGCAAAATTCCTACGGGAACGAGAAAAAAGAATCTCACGTGGGCAACCCCACTGTGGTTTGCCGAAGTCTATCGAGTCATATCTAAATCGTTTAGTTAATTCCAGACATGTCACTATTGCACTGAATCTATGCGGTTTTACAATAAAAACTAAGTAGGTATATTAGGTCCCGCCATTTCTTATGGCATAGCGTAGGTACATACTTAGTTAAGTACAACATTAAGTTCAAAGTAGAGATGTTAGATCACATTTATTGGAGGAATATCTTGTGCCTTGATGATTTTAATAATTTGAGAGACAACAAATCCTTGTTGTAATCGGAAAAATGTATAAATAATATTATAGAAAAAAAAGTTTTTGAAACAACGGACTAATAACGGCCTCTCAAAATATTGAAACTCAATTCCAGAGAGATAAATAACAAAACAACAACAAATAGCAAGCGCGATTTGTCAAATTCATGACATGAAGTTTACTATCAGATCAAGCATTTCCTGCGATTCGGTTCTATCCAGACATGGCTGAACTGGGTCCGCACGGCGACGGCGGCGCCTACGACTATCGCTCTTGTATATCAAATACCCTTGTAAAAACCCAGATACAACAGCAAGCACTCCATAGATGAGCGTAGCCCACGAAAGCCGACACAGAAATTCGCCAAATACATTCATTTCTATATATTCCTCCGTCTATCTTCGTTAATGCCGATGATATCGTAAAATTTCTTTACCAGGTAGAATAGGGCGTACGTAAATATGACCTGCAGGAGAGAATCGTAGAACCATACGGACGCAGGGCCTGGTAGGGGCAGGTCTTTCTCGTCTATACCGCCGCCCATAGTGATAGTGAGATCGAATCTACGATTAGGAACTAGGTAACTGGTATTGTCATTTATTAGTAAGTGTAAATAGGGCGATGATTACGAAAAAAAACTATTTGACACCCAAATACCTGATTCGGGTAGAAAGTACTAGAACTGATGTGTAAATCACATTGTCGTTGTACCTAACTCTAGCCTTAGGAAAAAACCGAATACTTTAGAAACCGACCACTGAAATCGTCTAACAAACCAGAATGTTCTAGAAAACGATCAAAGTAATTTGTAGTTTCTACTTAGGTAATATACAATTGCACCCACGAATCCATATCGGTTTTTATAAAACGGAACGTTATAGGAACCTCAAGAATCGTACAGTTAAATAATAAGCTTACTAATTGATTATCCCAGCTAGGTGTTCGGGGTCAGTGGTTGCCGCTTTTTGCTGCGGGGTTGGCTTGGGTGTTCAGTGGTTACTGATTTCTCGCTGCGAGATCGGCTTGGGTGTTCATTGGTTAGGTACTGTTTCTTCGCACAGGGTTGGACAGGGTGTTCAGTGGTTACGCTTCTTCGCGACCAGGTCGGGTTGGGTGTTCACTGGTTACTGATTCTTCGCGACCAGGTCGAGTTGGGTGTTCACTGGTTACGCTTATACTGGTCAGCTGGTGTGGTTGGTTACCGTTTCTTGCCTGCTGCGGTTGCTTTAGGCTTTTGCTTGTTGAACTGGTAGCTGGCGCACTTGGGGATGTGGCGTTCGGCGGCGCCCTGGTTGAAGCGGCGGCTGCAGTGAGGGCACTGCACGTAGTCGGGGTTCTCCGATGGAGGGGGTGGGGGCAGGTCGCTGAGCTTGCCTAGAAAATACATGGGAATACAAGTTTATTTTTTATTAATAAATAATAATAAATTGTGGGACACAATTCACACACGGTTATTTAGTCCCAAACTAGGCAGGGCCTGTACCTACTATGGGTACTAAACAATAAAAATACTTAAATAAATATTAAACGACCAGACACGAAGCCAACAGACATGTTTATGCACACAAATGTTGGCCCCGTGCGGGAATCGAACCCGCGAGCGCGACTTCTGACTCAGAAGGCAGGGTCACTACCAACTGAGCCAACAAGCCCGTCAAAGCCCGTATTAATCTAGAGCAAATAATATCTATGCGATATATTTCCTTAGAATCATGTTTTTAAATAAAACGGTTTGGACTTGATCTTATTTATGTAATAATTTTATTAATGAATAGGTAAGTATTTATAATAAGTAACATAACAGTAAGTGGTATTTCAATTTTATACCTACTATGTACTTAACATAGTAGGTATAAAATTGAAATACCACTTGCTCATCATGTAGGTAATCTCAGCTATAAAAAATAATAATAATTATATATTATTATTATTATGAAAAAAAAATACTTTGATTGAATTACATTTCTAATTATTTTTGTGCCATTAATTTTATGTATGATAAATAATTATATTATCACCATATATACAAATCTTGTTATTTTTATAATATGGCACTTTGTTAGTGTGGCCTTTTGCTAATGTGGCATTTTGCCAGTGTGGCGTTTTGCTAGTGTGGCATTTTGCTAATGTGTAATTTTGCGAATGTGGCATTATTGTGCACCTAATCCCTCCAGTTCATGTCTTACCTCCCGCGTTAAGATGCGCTTGCACTTGCTTGGCGGCCCTGATGGCCTGGATGAACTCCTCGTGTTTCTGCCGCCAGCTGCTGTTCAGCGTCTTGACGTTCGTCGAGGACTGCTTCGACGGCGCTTTCGGTTGTTTGCGCAGTTTGTTGATGAAGGGTTCCGCCTCTGTGCCCTGTGGGATTTACTGGCTAAATTGTGGGACATAATTCACAATTTCACATACCGTTTTGGTCCCCAATTACACAGCTTATGTGGTTAAGTATCAGTAGGTGTACATTATGGTCGGTCATTTCGGTCTGTCAATAATAATTGTAGCGTACGGTCCGGCGATGGGCTCACTACCTATCACGTGTAGGGGTAAGAATATCTCGTGAAAAGTGGTTATATCCAGAAATGGAATACCTCTGCCTACCCCCTCGGAGATATAAGGAATGAGTATTTTTTTTTACGTAAGTATTACAATACAATACAATAACTCTTTATTATACACCAAAAACAACACGATATGGATACCAACATTAACTAAAGTACCATGGGCGGTCTTATCGCTATTAGCGATCTCTTAAAGATAACCTTAGGACGGATGATACTGGGAGATTAGTCTATATATAAATGATAAGATTATAACTGAGTATTGTACCTATCATATATTGGTAGGTACTTTAGCACTTTAAGTAGGTAGATAGGTGCCTGTGTTGCGTATTGGTGTAATGGATGTAGTTGTGCTGAACAAGAAATATTGCCGTGCCGACAGATATAGCAGACGATAGGCAAGATAGAAAGTGAACAAGTATGGATGAGACATTCTTAGTAAGTAAATATATGCGCTTGCCTTATAGCTTTCCGCATCGGTACCCTGTTTAGAGTCAATGTTTTATGAGTGTCACAACGATAAATATGTATGTTATTTTTTGTATACAGTAAATGAGAACAAAAGTAAAATTTGTAGTTTGCAGACACTGCACGGTAGTGTGTCGCACAAAAGTTAAGGATCATTGCACACCAAGCAACACGTAACACATTCTGAGAAAGTTTCAACTGTCTACCTGTAAAGATTGTTCACATACAGCTCACTGTCAGACAAAACAAACGGACGGATAGCGAAGGTTTGGGAATAGGTTCCCGATGACACCCTTTGGGTAAGGGATCGTCCATTCATCACATGATGTTAAAATTTCGCAAAATGAAGCATCGTGATATTCGTAATAAAAAGGTTTTGCGGCACTTTTTGGTATAGGAATCGCTCAAAACTAAAATTAAATACACGTGATATCTCATTACATTATCAACACACCTCCCCTACTCGGTCCTCCTCTCTCCTCCTTGTGATATTTCGTAATTTTTTCCGAACCCCTTCCCCCTCTCGAGCCTCCCGTCGTCGCAGGCTCGAAAGAGGACTATGAAATATTAAAAATATCATTTACCTACGTGAGCTTGAGAGCTACACTCTACCCGAACTATGACCCTGTCTACGTGACTACACCATCTGTAACCGTTGACATTTAGTAGAACTGCAGACGTATTCACAGAGACTCGATACCGTTTCCGTTCGATTCGAGTCGAATCGAAAACTAATGTCACATATGACAGTTGGTGTCACATATGACATTATTTTCGATACCAACATCAGCCCATCTCGATAGATTCGTTTCCGATGTCGATAGATTCGACTCGAATCGAACGGAAACGGTATCGAGTCTCTGTGAATACGTGTGCTGGCCCCCTGCCTACTTAACTCACCGCTAGCCGATGCTTGAGCGCGTCAAACGGCTTCCTCTTCTTGGTCTGCGTGCGTCTGCAGATCTCCTGGTGCTTGTCGAGCCGGTCGGGGGCGAAGCGCCGGCCGCAGACCGAGCACGGCGCGCCTTCAGACGCCGACGCGGGCGCCGCTGCCGTCTTGCGCTGCGCGGGGCTGCCCGGCTGGCGGGCGCTCTGCGGGAAAATCATTTCTAAAAAAATAAAAAAATAAATAATCTCACGCCTTTCATCCCCGAGGGGGTAGGCAGAGGTATTCCATTACTGGATATACCCACATTTCACTAGATACATTGGAACCCTAAACGTGATAGGTGGTGAGCCCATCGCCGGACCGGGTCTGTTTACACATGTTTCAGAATTAATTCTGAGACCTGCGGGTTTCCTCACGATATTTTCGTTCACCGTCGAGCTAGTGATAAATATGTAAGTACGTAAGATTTGAAAAACTCATTGGTACATGCCAGGATTAACCGTCCGGGCTATCACTGCTCTATCATTTCTAGATAAATAGAATAGTCTTCACTAGTAATATTAGTGAAGACTATTCTATTATCCTTTATCCTGTGAGCCCACCGATTCCCGGAGGGTCTGGCATTACCACCTACTGAGGAGCAACAGGTGCTGCACTGCGGTGCTGAGAGTATTTATGTTTGTAACTAATGAACTCAAAAACCAAAGACAAAAATGTATTTGGTTTTTGGTAAGCTTATGTGACATTCTGCGATGGTTCGCCGACTTGTCATACGAATGAAAATTAATCTTCGTTGGAAGAATCCGGCCCAATCGCAACTCAAAAGTCGGATAAAATTGATAAACTGTTGTAAGTACAATTGATAAAATCTGGAATCACTCCTACATCTATATTATATAAAATGATAAACTGACTGACTGATTGGTGATATATCAACGCACAGCCTAAACCGCTGGGTCTAGCGACTTGGAATTTTGTTCATAGATAGCTCATACAGTGTAGGCATCCACTAAGAAAGGATTTTGCAAAATTCAACCCCTAAGGGAGTGAAATAAACGTGCGCGAGCGAAGCCGCGGGTAAAAGCTAAAAAGTTTAATAAAATAATTATAAATAAAAACATCCTACCGTCACTGGTTGTCTTCTTGGTGCCTGGAAAAAAAAAACAAAAATAAAAAAGCGGGTAGAGCACCAGCACCTATGTTCAGGACGCACAGTACAAGTTGTTTTTTTAACGTGAAACGTCTATGTCAATGGGAAGATACCTACTTCAACAGCAGTAGAGGTACATACAATACATACATACTTATAATGTTATAATACATACAATACCAGGAAAACCAGGTAGCAACAGATCTTCATCTTGAATGTTTAATGAAATAAAGTTTCGAAAATTAATCGTTGCGTCGTTATAATGAGATTCAATAAATTGGCATTCGATGTTGCACATCATATTGGGGACGCAACTCTACCTCAATCGACTGATCTCGGAATCGAGTTTGCTGTTAGATGCCCTAACTCTACCTACTACAAAATCTCGAAGATCGAACTTTTTGACGTGACAACGTCTTATAAATCGATGAACGCCGACTGCGCGCACGAAAAAGCACGACACATTCTTAAGTTCCGCCTAAGCCGATCGTGCAAGGGAGAGCGCGGAACAAGCGATAGAGAGCCACGATCGGCCTAAGCGTTCGGCTTGTGACGCATCCATAAATCGCAGCACCTCTGAGAAATGTCCGGGTAACACTCCCATAATAGCGAAACACGATTTTCGATCGAGATTAGTTCGAATTCGACTTTTTGGAATCAGAGAAAAAAGTCGATTGCCTCCTGTAGGATGGACGTAATAAATTTGTACGTACCGCGTTCACAGCCCGCTGCATGGCCCCTCGGGGCTTGCTCTCAGAAACCTGCACAACGCATCACAAAGTTTACGATAATCCAAATATTCACATAGAATTTACAATTTTCCGACAATAATTTCTGATATGACAAGTCAAATCTTTCACATTTCGACACATTCAAATTTGGAAATGTCATTGTCAACGGTATTTTTTTCTTTTCCATATTTTTTTACTAGCCAGTAACTTAAATAAATTGTAAAAGGAAATCTTTTTGTTTTAATTTAAAATACAAAATAGTGCGCATGCATATTATTATCAATTGGCAAGATTTATATAAGATAAAAACTTACCGTATTGTCGCTGGTGACTCGTCGAGGCGGTGCCACGGGTTCGGACTTGGCTTGTACCGGACTGACTCTCGTTGTGGGACTCCTGTGGTGAAAATAACCATGACTAATACCAGGATACGTTGAACGTAGATTTCTTTATTGCACCAAGTATTGATTACTTTTCTGACTTATCTTATAGTGTAAAAATAAGCAACTTACACTGCATATGACGAACGAAAATATCGTTAGTGTACAGTCAGTTAGTGCACATGAACCATTACACTTGCAGTGCGAGTCTGAACTCTAAGGCATAAGAACAAGAACGTTAAGAATGTAATAAGAACGTTACAAAGCCCAATTTGTGTAGTTTTGAGTGGCTCAGTGGAATGGCCTGTAAATGGTCCAATAAGACAGCTCGAAAGAAAAAACCTACCTCCTTGGTGGACGCTTTGGCTCGGCTGGCTCTGGCGACCGCGGGGTGGGGGCCGGCGCGAGCGCATCGGGGAACGTCTCATTCTCCAGGAGGTAGTTATTGTCAGCCTTATCCAGCTCGTCTATATTGTTTATTAGCTCTCCATTGCTCTGTGGCAGCTGGGGAAAGATGAATAAATAAATAATAAATTATGGGATACAAAAGCACACACGGTCATTAAGTGCCAAGATTACAAAAATTGCACTAAATAAATGGCGAAAATACCAGATATCAAATTTTGTCAGGTATGAGAGACGATACTGCAAGCTACGATCATTAATTTCGTTTGTTTGTTTCCATCCTATCCGGTTCCATCGTCCAAATTGTTCGACTGTATCAAACATTTGGACTAGTCGAAACAATTCGGAAAAATATAGGTATGTTTGTATCAACAATACAATAACCGGGTTTTAATATTGCAATAGTTTGATCAACGGTAACGCAGTTTATAAATAATGTACTTACTTAGGGTTAAGGGAGTGTTTTATTTTCTAAGGATATTGCTAGTATTATTTCTTCTTTTGTATAAAATAAAAGTACCTAGTTACCTACTTAATAACAAAGATCAAAATGTTACGTACCATTTGTTTTACTGAATTTAAGTCCGACTCGTGATTATGATTGAGATCGCCGGATCCATTCACAATATTTTCGATTTTCTGTAAATATAGAATAATCATTAAAGTTACGACATTAAAGGTAAAAGTAAAAGTCTGTTTCGTCTGTACATCTTCAAGATTCAAGGTCGGTGGTTGTAGACTTCATTTTTATAAAATTGTAATGGAAAAAATATTTCTAGTATAACATAGGTACAACGTATGTACAACCTTATAATAAATCAATTATGGTACTCAATTCACAGACGGTTATGAAAGTTCCAAGCTAGGCGTAGCCTTTGCTATGGGTACTAAACAAGTGATAAACAAACTTTAAAACATATAACCACACAGACAAACAACGGATATGTTCATTCACACAAATGTTGGTCCGGATGGTAATCGAACCCAAATAGTTTAAATCTGGCACTGGGGCCTTATTGTACATTTATAATTGTGATCGCAATTGTCTTTATTTGACATTTCTGGCTGTAATGATAACAGATGTACGGAAGAATTTAAGCAAACGTACGTCAAAATGAAGACGATTAAGATTAGGTCAAGGTACTATCAGTAAAAGTTCTGCGTGCAGCTATATTTTCCTACCCCGTGCAAAGCCCTATCTTAAAATAACAATGACAATTATAAAAAGGGTGTCTTTCATGTTTATGACCATTTCGGGTCGATGAATGGATCGGAATAGAAAAAAAGCGGTGTGACTGGCTTCTGATTGTTTAACTCTAATAGAGGTGGGGTACTTAAAAACTTTCAAGCGACAATTCTTCTCAATGTATCAGGCTTAGCGTTTGTTGAAAGTACTGTCAGTAGTTACTAACATGCTGTTGTTTCTTAACCGCGTGCGTGGTGACGGTGTGTCGGGTGGCCTTCTTCTCCACGGTCCTGGTGGTGCTGAGCTTGCTGAGGCCATTGGTGACTTTCCGTGGCCGCTCCGTGTTGTGGATCGGCTGCAGCGGGTAGCTCTTGTCTATGCCCTTCGTGCGGCGCTCCTCGAACATCTGTCTCACCTAGAGGGGCAGAGGTGTGACTCAATCAAGTCAATGTCTGATAAAGGTCAATGGATTTCGTCTTACTAGATGTTCCAGACTGTTGACAACTTCTCATGCTTCAACTTCTTTGGTTATGTATCACAAAAAAATTACAGACTGTGCTACAGAAGCCACATGAACTGATTTCATTTTGTAACAACTACCATTTGAGTTAGCAATGGAAACAGCTAGAACTTTTACAACGTCAGTTTTAAAGGCGCTGTGTGACTGTCAGAGGACATTATGGGCAGTTTTTATGGCTTTGCCCACGCCTGAAGCAAATTCTGGGCATAGCCAAGGTCATATCCTGCTTCATGGCTCACCTTCCCCGGTTGGTGAGTAGCCGGCGCGGGCGCAGGAGGGCTGCTCTTCCCCGCGCCAGGCGAATGGCGCACGCGGTCCAGCGCACGCGCCTGCTGCGCCTCGTATAAGGACGCAATCTTCATCTCGCGCTCTTGGAGTTGCTTCTGTTGAAACCTGGCCTGGGGACAAAATAAGTTATTTATTATTCAGTACCAAGAAGACTTTACATATGGCGTTAGATTCACCGGTTTATGTTTTTAAGGAACAGTAAAACAGAGAAAGAATAATAGAGAGTAGATAGTAGATACCTACTGTCTATTATTCTGTCTCTGATTTACTGTCTATCTAAAAACCACATGTGTCCACTCTTACTTACTGAATCAATTGCTGTATTTAATAAATAAATAAATGGTATCCTTGCTATCGCTCATACTAGAACCAAACCCTATGCGGAGGTGGGAGGTCGGCGCCCACGCATCGCTGCGCAGAGACAACCTGTCAATCGCCGATCATTGTTCTGTTCAATGCTTCCGTCAAGCCGATCGTCGAGGTCACCGACAACCGTTTTAGGATTAGACTACAGACTACTGTTTACCTCGTTTACAGTACAGTAGTGTTTCCTACTTTCAAAATGACTGTTATGCTGCCACATATTCGCGATTCGGCGAAGGTTCGCGGTGTCGGGACATATCTGGGGCCATTGTCTATTTATAATTGTAATCACAATCGTCTTCATTTTGACGTAAGTACATTGCTTCTTACGGACATCTGTCAATACATGGCACTGATCACGTAACAAATGTGAAATAAAGACGATTACAACTATAAATAGACAATAAGGCCCCGTTCACATAGTTTGGTGTATAGTGAATCTCATCATCAACCCGTAAAAGCCCGCTGCTGAGCTAAGGGTCTTTCCTCACACATGAGGAAGTATGGGCTACAATCTTCCACGCGAGCCCGCCGCGGATTGGAAGATGGTGTTAATCAGTTAAGAACCGCCGGTTCCAATTGGAACCGAGACACAATTAAAAATCAATTGTGTCTGTGATTCATGGTCTGAGAGGTTAAGCTAGTGGTAGGAAGATAATTTTTCAAGCCACCCAAGGGTAATGCTTAACGACTTCTATTGTGGGTAAACACAACGAAAACCGGGACCAACAATTTAACGTGCCTTCCGAAACACGGAAGCGCTCGTAATATAAATGCCACTAGGCGGTCACTGACTGACCGCACCCAACTTTGCTTTACCAATGTGATTGTTACAAACACACTGGCTCCGCAACAGCGCTACTAGATAGGCGAACTCTAATGGTGCTCGGACTTAATTCTGTCGGTTTCCTCCGCACATCGAAGGGTTTTATCGCGACAGAGCGAACCTTCGCGCGAACCTTGAAAGTGTGGCCGCTAGTTCTCCGTAGAGCGCACAGGAAGTTGCTATCGAGACAAAGCGATACGAATTCGCCCGATAATGTGGCCTCAGCATATAAATACCCAAGCCTGCGCAGACAGCGGGCAGAGGTGGCCGCGTCGATTCAAACCCTTATAATATCAGTTTTTTTTGTACCTACTTGTGATATGTAGTGATACCCACGCTACTTAATAATAAAAGAGGTGTCGAAATAGGTATACCTACGCAATTCAACGCAGTTTCCGCCATTGTCCCCCGGACAAAAGTGCGCCGTATGCGCAGGGCTTAATGATAGCGTGAGATTAAAGGTGATTGATTACCTACAAAACAGTACCGTGACTGACTGACTGACTGACCGACAACTCACAGCTTTAACTTGTGTTTTATGCTTACTGCCCCGACCACCACACCAAGGGAATCTTTTGTTGCACAAATTCGTTATCTTAATTGTGACTTTTGGTGCCACTCCCAGGAATTTGTGCCTTTTAGTTTTTGAGAATAACAGTTTCATTGCAAAACACGCTTCTTTTTTTTTGTCAATTTACAAAAGCAAATACCGTAGTAGATGCCAGGTACACATTTATAACTAGGTAAAATTATGATAAAAGGGTATAGGTAGATACAAACTTTTAAAATTTCATATAACTTTATTCCTGTTAAAAGGCATGTGTATCGCTGTCAACAGGAAAAGTTCACAACAAATTATTGCTTCGCCGCATGTTATGGCTGTTACCTAAAACAATGGTTATAAAATAAGATAATAAACCTCGAATATATCCTTTTAAGACACGTGGCATTGAGCGAATTGCCTTGCACGCAGAAATGTCAAGTTACCTTAATTTATATGTTAAAATTTGTAGGCCTCTTGAAAAACTTTCAAACAGTTGCCTTGCCGGTATATCGTGCGCACACATCCTTAAACTAAACACTATAAAGACTATTTCAGACAGTTAGTAGGTGGCGTGTAGGAACAAGGAAATCCTGATGATGAATATAATAGTACAAGTCGACGCAGCGCAAGCGCCATATAGGTATCTAATCTACAAAATCATTTCCTTTTTTTTTACTAACTCACATTCTGTCAGGCAATGAAGGCAGTCATCATGAGCAGTAATATAATTATTTGGTTTCGAGTGAGTACTTGATAAATCTTAAACGGTATATTATTGTTAGTGAATGCATGATGATAACCTAACACTCGACTACACAAAAATGATATCTTGTAAGCAGTATAATTAAATTATTTTTTAAGATGCATTTTCAAAATAATTTAAGATCATTTGAGAGTTGCTCATAATGGGCAACAGGATTATTTGTAAGAGTCGCGTTCAGATTTATTTTGATAATAAAAAAATGGTAGAGGCGTAGGCCTATCATTACAACTAGTGACTTTGGCAAGCAATGGAAGCGCAATAAATTGCATGCATTTGTCATAAAGATGATTTCAATTGTGATTGTAAATACAGAATATGGCTTCATGTTTTAATTTTTATAGCAATGCCGAAACAAACTACCACAAAACGTAGCAAATACCAAATTGCCGTATCGCATGATCTCAAATAATAAATTAATTTTCTCATGTGTGAGGAAAGATCCTTAGCTCAGCATAAGCGATAAGACCGACCATTTAGTTTGTTTATTTTCAACCAGAGACCAGTTTAAATGGTCTCTGTTTTTAACCGACTTCAAAAAAGGAGGAGCTTCTCAATTCTGCTGTACCTACCTATGTTTTTTAATTAGGTAAGTATGAGCAATTGGTCCAAGGTCCAAATACTCAGTTTGTCACATGTATGTATGTAGGTATGTTATGCGATTATTACGGTAATTATAAGTAAGTATTTTGTTTTTTGTTCGACAGATCATAACTCAGAGGTGGTCCCATTAAATATTTTATCGAAATCCGTCGAGTTGTTTCTGAAAGACCACAAAAGAAATGAAATGTTAGCTATTTGTTGACCCTTGGACGCTGCATTGCGCCCATAAGCAGCCCATATTATGGCATACGGCCTAATACGAGTAGCAAATCCAAGGTTGTTGCACCCTCAATTCTTGAACTGCAATCAACTCAACACGTTCGGCAGTCCACACGTTATTGAAGTCCTTATTATAGTGACGACACTCGCCTAAGCCGGCTAGTTAGTAAGCCTCACAGCTAATTGCAGTAATTAGTATGTGCGACACAGCTGCGCGTGAGTCGCGACAAGACGGTCAACATACCGCGTGTCTGTTGTGTGAAGGTTCGGCGTGAAGCTCTAGTCGTGTCCAGAATTTCTAGCGAATTGCGTGCCAGAGAATTGATTGATGCAACACAGTAATATAGCTACACTTAACGGCGCGGTTAGGACAATTCCCGTTCCCTTGGGAATTTCGTCGGTTTATATGGGCTGCTGTTTACATTTAGCCAATCTTCATGGACCAGTTTAGAGTGCCTTGTTATGAGACTATTGACTTTTCTAAGTGTATATTCCATATCTACAGAAAATAAAAATGAGTTTAAGTTTTTTAAGTTTGAATTTTCCAAAAACGCTTCTTTGTACTCACTTAAACATGATTAAAGGAACCTTTGTGCAACATTTTATGTTTCTAGCTTAAGGGTTTCGGCTATGCGTTGATGGATCATAAGTCAGTCAGCCAGTCAGTTATGTATTAGGTATCTACGTACTCAGTAAAAAATATTCCACAAGAAAGTGAAAGGACAAACGAATTGTGTATCGCCGTGACACTATAAGTGGGTGTTTAATCGATCCATAACATGTGCAGTGTTACATGTAGGTTTGTTATGATCCGGTAATCGCAAGGTTGGCACGGTAATGTGCGATGTGTTATTTGCCGTGCTAGATTCAAATTTATTCATAAGCGGGCTACAGTACCTGCTTATCTATACATTGTTATTTGATGAGTGGTTTGTTACTTATTTTTATTTATTCAATTTAAAATCTACTCCTATAACAGATCGCAAGGGCGTGTATAAGCGAGGAAGGGGGAGTTTTCGTCTTCGCAAGCATATTATACATTACTATCAATTATCCGCAAAATATTGCCTAAAACTTTTGCATCTATATTTACATTGTTATGATTTACAATTGATTGTATGTCATGGAGGGTATTTGTGAAATGAATTTAGCATTGCATTGAAGCTGGATAAGCATTTTTTAAATTTATTTGAATTATTGCCGATAACATGAGTATTTGCCTAGGTATAAGCAGCAACCCACAGTTCCTGCGAGTCTTTCGTACCACTAAAACCCTACGAAACCCTGAATACGTAATTTTATAACTATTTTTTTGTATGTAATCAATTATGTACGCATATTACGAAAGGATACAAACAATTACAGTGAATCGTGCGACTGGATCTCTAAACGGTCAGGTGAGACAACAATGCCCATAAACAGCGGCGCGCGCGCAGCCACTGTGACTCATCGGCCAGTCATCGACCTTAGATCGCAGTAACGCCATTTTACCATGTATATTATGCGGTAAGGCACTAAATCAATTCTAAGCGTGCTTAATAAATTTTAGACATTGCAGGTCAACAGACTTTCAAACGGACTCTACGAGCTCGGTGGAGAAGAGGCATCGATACTCTAGCTCAGTGTTTTTTAAACTTCTTGAATGCTCTACCCCTTTACAATAATTTGTAAAGAGAAAAGTGTAATAACTTTTCTTCTAAGAACATTGTTAATATAAAATGGGAACAAAAGATAACCTGTAAGTATAAATAAAATGAAATTATGTTCGTTAGTAAGTACGTCACTTGAGAAGCGCCTAAACGATTCGGTATGTTTTTCAAAAGTTTTTTAGAGAAAGAAGAAGAAGGAAAAGTGGTCCGAAAATTGGGAAAATTCTTGAATAACTGAAAATGGTTTTTTATGGGATTTCAACGTGACAACGGTCGCGGCGTCAAATTAAATATCCGTAATGAACCTTTAGGTGTTAGGTTAGGACGCCACATTTTCGGACTAGAGCTTTTTAAATTGGAAATATATTTTACCTAACGGATTTTATTGTTTTGACAACTCAAATAGTCTTCTTCAATATGTGACTAAAAACAGAACAAACAATATGATATGTGTGGTGTAAACAAACTAGGAAACCATAAAAAGCTGATTCCATTACAGATAGCAGTGCGAGTCATTAACCGATAGATAGAGAACTAAACGATAGTTATGGTTTTGCCATAACAATAGTTAATGACATTTATAAAGTTTTGTTAGTATTCTCAAATTTAAGTAATTAAAAAAAATCCCTAATAAAAAAACTCGTGCAATAGCGATAAGATCTTTTTTTAGTAAACACACCGAAAAATAAACAACGATTCTAATAATTGTTAAAACATACAAAATCTCTATTTGGATACGATTATGAAACCCTACAGACGTTGTCGTGTTCAAATCGCATAGACAAGAGAATTTTCTTTCAGTGTTTCCCAAATTTTCCGAGATACCTACATTTTTATGTTTTTTCTCTAAAAATCTTATACGGAGTATTATGAAGATTAACAAAAAACAAATAACCAAATCGGTCTAATCCACAGATTTAAGATAGATCTCTATGGGTCTAATCGTTCTCAAGTAAAGCTTAAGTACTGATTAGCATTTAATTTTTATTTATCAGATCAACATTGTCTTGAGAAAAACCTGCATAAACAGGTATCCAATAAAATTAGATTACCTTCGAAATTTATCGGAGCTTAAAATATATTCAATTGGTCATCCCTCTGAACAAAATAGTCTGCTGATCAGCACAATTTGTTTGGGGAGGTAGAGTCTTGGCAAGCAACAGGATCGAGATTCGACTCGATTCGATTGGTCCTGCTTGACTGGACAAGTGCTCTACTTTTTTGGACACCATGTATAAGGTTGACTCACACGCGGCCGCATGCAAATTTGGGGTGATGTAACAAGTTTCGCGGCCTACGGTGCGGTGACTAAGCGACTGTTTTGCTTCCGAAGGCGTTTATTGTTTATGCATCTTGCTTTGATTATCGTTAACTAAATTGAAAGCAAAAAAATGAATTTGAATACTTTATAAGGTGCCTATATCTTCGGCAAGTCTTTCCGGAGCATTAAATCTTTAATAATTTTTCAGTTTAGTTTGTATCATTAAATATTTCCCCTATAATCGCTTGGCGGAAACGCAAGAATAAGTATATTTAGCTTGAAAGTACATAATGTTTTTAATTAACTAGGTATGTAATTATTTCTACGTCATTCAATAGTAATTATTGAAATCTGCGATGCGATAATTCTTGGTGTTGTGACTTATTGTAGAGTAGGTAGTCGAAACAATTTACGTCGAAAGCTAAGTATATTTATAAAAACGTAGTTTACATCAAAAACACGAGTAAAGGCTGATTCATGTTACAACGGGACGGGCTCCGTCCGGGCCCGGACGTGCCCCGTCCGGGGCGAACCATCCTCACGCCTCGACATTTGGCGCGGACGGGGCCCGTCCGGGCACGTCCGGGCCAGCGCTTCATACAAAAAATATTTAACCGTTCCCCGGACGGGGCACGTCCCGTTGTAACATGAATCAGCCTTAAAACACCATGTTACGATAATTACGAGTATTGACCTCCGAAACGACCATCTGGCTTTTACCCAAGCTGGCTTTGAATAGTTTATGTTAAATCAATTGGACGGAATAGAACCCCTACTTTATTATCGAAAAAGAAGGAGTATCCATAAGGGGAATTATACGTACGTACCTACTTAACACTATTAAACCCGTGGATTTACACGTCTACAAGTGTTTTTATTTACTAACAAAACGTATCTGTTCCACACTTCTACGTATTCGTAGTCCTCGTAGATCAGGATAAAGATTGCCATTTTAAAGTCATTTTATCGAATTTAAGTTAATTTCCAAAGCAACAGAACAACATAGGTACCAATTTTGAATTATAATTTAAAAATATTAATTTTGGTATCTACATAATACTTCAGTTATATTTTTTGTAACTAGCATCGATTATCTAAAAATTGCAAATGTCTTATATTTACATCAATCTAGTTTGTCTCGAGTTACATTCAGGAAACTGTCAGCTACATAAAATGTAAGTATTCAAGTTTCTAAAAAATACCTAAATCCAGTAACAAATAGACAAATTAACAAATAGATTAACTTCTTTATCTATCAGTCCGCATTATTGACGTGAAACTGTCCGTTCGGAGGTCGCCAGTGTCAAGGTCAAGTTCTTTTCTAACAAACATTTCGATAACTTATTCAATTCGCCTACTTGAATCGATACACGTGACGTAAGTTGGGATTTTTTTATTAACCGACTTCAAAAAGGAGGAGGTTATCAATTCTTCTGTATTTTCTTATGTTTGTTACCTCAAAACTTTCGACTGGGTGAACCGATTTCGATGATCCTTTTTTTATTTGAAATCTGGTGCTTCCAGATTGGTCCCATTTTGATTTCGTCCAGTTCTGACAATGGCATCCATGAGAAAACCCTGTAAGTCTTAAATTTTCACGCGATATCACGATATCACGTTACGCCAACCGATTACGATGATTCTTTTTTTTAACCGACTTCAAAAAAGAACGAGGTTCTGAATTCGACTGTATTTTTTTTAGTTTTCTTCGTTGAAGTCGGTTTCTTACTCTTTAGAGTTCTATGTTATTATTAAAGTAAAATAACTTGTCTGGCAATTTGATTGACTCCCTACAGTGCAGATAAGTTATTAAGGGAAAGAATAAATTGAATAATTGTAAGCTTGCGACAAACAAAATAGAATGTTGCAAAAGAAAATTTCATTAAAGACATTTTGAGTTTGTCAACTTTCGTTCACATCGTCATTCATCTTCACCCTTAAGCCTTGACTTATGAGGAAGTTGGTATTTTTTTTATGAAAAAAGGGGTCAAACGAGCAGACGGGTCACCTGATGGTAAGTGACTACCGTCGCCCAATGACACCTGCAACTCCAAGAGTCACAAGTGCGTTGCCGGCCTTTGATGTGGGAGTTCGCTCTCTTCTCGAAGATTTGAATGGTTTCTTACACTCACTGTGTTAGGAGATGGTGCTATGATGGTGACCCTAAGATTATTTAGAACCATTTAAGTATATAGGGCCATAAGACAACAAAATCCGAAAGTATGGGTAAATAAATGTTAAAACTGCCTTAA
Organism: Ethmia dodecea; assembly: GCA_963855545.1. Lineage (NCBI taxonomy): Eukaryota > Metazoa > Arthropoda > Insecta > Lepidoptera > Depressariidae > Ethmia > Ethmia dodecea. Next base: position 2,982,775 of record OY979457.1, read on the forward strand.
TAAAGTTTACCTTAGGATCCGGTAGTGTCAGCCAGCCGTTTCTGATATTCGAAGGGTCGGCTCCCTCCAAGGACATTGACGACAAACTCCTCGGGGCCTTAGACTTCCAGTGCTCAGGTTCCCACCAATTCACATGGTCCCAGGACCGGGAGAAGTTGCGGGTCTCCATGTTTATATTAATGTTTTAATTGGCAAGTAGTCGAATTTTTTTGATAATTTATCGATATGTTTGCCAAATTAATTAGATCATAGGTTCTACGACCATTTGTGTCTGAAGCTATTTATCTGAATTTGGAAGAATCAAATTTTTTATTAATTCTTTTTTTATTAAATTTTTGCGCTGTTTCTTAACTAAACACGTCCTTCTCCGCAAACGCGATTTACTGAATGAGCTAAGGGTTGTTTGTTTGTGTGCCTGCGGTTACCTAGCAACGCACCACGTGGAGCAGCCCAATGTCACGGCACCGTAGACATGAATAACTCATGACTACCGGTATACTACCGGTGTCTTGACGATGGTGTAACCGTATCTGATTTGATAAAAAGAAAAAACCGAATTGTCTGACTGAATTATAAACGCATACCTGAAACTACTGAAGCAAGAGACTTCACATTTGGGCAAGCGATTCCTTTTATAACTTAGGCATCGGATACGGGAAGAAACAAGATCCGTTAAACGCTACCAGCGGGCATATTCACTCACGGATATTCGATATTTGAATCGGAATCGGAATATCTGTCGAATCCTTGTCAGCTGTCAATAGCTCATCCCGAAACCTTTCGACAGATTTTCCGATTCCGAGTCGAATTTCGAATCTCCGTGTATACGCGTGCAGATGACCAATAAATAATCAATTTTAAGTATAAAAACCTCATTTACTGTAGAATACACGGTTTAATTGGTTCTTCTGGTATTTTCCAGCAATAAATATACTCCATTGTATTGCAGACAATGTTGAGACTGGCTGGTTTCCCGCGCTCTATAGATTCACCGCTTTATTTGCATTTAATTAGTTGTGACATTGAAAAAGTTGTAACCATTAAATATGATGAATAATCATAATTATTGACAAAACTTACACGAATAAAAAGATATACCTACTCCATTGAGGAATCGGGTGGAAAAGTATCCAGAAAGTTGGTACTTCAGCCTTTTATCCCCGAGGGGTAGGCATGTATTCCATTTCAGGAAATACTCACATTTCACCAGTATAATCTTTGGACCCCTTAATTAACGTGATAGGACTGATAGGTGGTAAGCATTTCCTTTCTGGATAGCTATTAGTTAGGATTATGTTTGCTTGTTTCAAATCTAATAATTTATTTGCTTGCCTTAGGTTTTATAAGGTGTTAAGCTACCTACATTATAGGTTTTGATATATCTTGTAGGTTTCACTTGTTTTTCGTACGATTTTGATTTCCATTATTATTTATTATAGATCAAAATTGCTAATAAGGTATGTGAAAACTTTACAATTGCTTCTCTTACAACTCACAGCACAGTAAACACCTACAGAGGTTAGTTAAAAATACCTATTTATAAGAAAAAAAGTTTTATCGAAGTATCATAGATATAGACTCTCTAATTTGCGGTATAAAGGCTGACATTGCAAAATTTAAGCAAGTGAAAGAAAACTATTCAATAAAGTTTGATCATTCAAAGAACTTTTGATACAGGACTTTCTAACTTTCAATTTCTTTCAATATCAAAGAGCCTTTCATAAAATCAACGATTTAAAATACTTGAACAATGTCATCGACAAGCGACTGAGAATGAACCTTATCGTAGTAGATCTAAGATTGAATATTGAATGAGTAAACTGTGAACACCCACGCCTATAATTGAGGTCCAGATGGTGCAAGTTAGTCGTTGTGAGTCATTCTGGTGCGGTATTCCTTGTAGGGTGCTGTGACGTCACCACTTTCTACTTCCACCTAGTGTTTCTAAGACCACTTTTATAGTCAATTCGAAGAAAACCGTAGGAATGGATAAACAAACACTGCATTTACAATACTAGTGTAAACCAGAAACGAATCCAGGCTCAAGTATGAGAAGGCTTTTTCCATTTATAAAATTATAAATTGTGGGACACAATTAACACACGGTTATTTAGTCCCCAACTAGGCAGAGCCTGTACTATGGGTACTAAACAATTGATAAAAAAGTATACATAAATAAATATTAAACGACCAGACACGAAGCCACCAGCCATGTTCATGCACACAAATGATCCCCGAGCGGGGATCGAACCCGCGACCTTCGACTCAGAAGGCAGGTTCACTACCAACTGAACCAACAGGCCCTTACACTGTTGAAAATTTTGTGTCTACCTCTACCTACTTTCAGAAAAAAGAAGAAAGGTAGCCTCTATCACCCCTCTCCTTGATAAGGCGTGAGGTGAGGTATATTCTATTTATTTTTATTGTGAGAGCAGTGATAGACCTTTGTTTAAAAAGCCCGCTTCTCATGCGAGGCTCGAGTTCGAATCCTAGCGAGGGTACGTGAAAACTGACGTAAGTGGATATTTGCCACTAGCTCGACGGTGAAGGAAAACATCGGGAGGAAACCCGCAGGTCCCAGAATAATCTCGGCCCGGGCGATAGGGTTACCACCTGTCACTTAATGCGAAAAAAAACTGGGAAAAAGTGGTTTATTCCAATAATAGAATACCTCTCCCTACATCGGAGAGAAAGGCATAAGCATTTTTATATAGGGCTCTGACGTACACACGGTTGTACGAAGTTATCCGTCATAATTTGTCACATTTCCATAATCCGCAAGCACTCGTCAATTTGCCCTCTAACACCTACATAATATGATCGATTGTTAGTAACAATACCATATAACAATGTGTTACGGTAACTTTATGGTATTTATGTAAATAGTGGTTAACGTTGTTGTGTAGACCATTTAGTACCTATACCAAAAGATATTTCTTGTATAGGTACGTACGTACATTGTTAGAAAAAAATATCAAATTTTTATTTTCCACCATGATCCTAGTAGGACTCTACGATATGACAAAATCCAGAGGCCTTAAGTCCTGATTTTTCAATAGGCAGTTAAAAGTTATCTGAAGAATAAACATCACCTGTCACTTTTCCTTTCTATTGTATCAGACAGTGACAGCATCAATTTATTCTCCAGATAAGATTTATCTGACGATTGAAAAATCTGCCCTAAGTTAAACAAAATGTACTTAATGAAAAAAAAAAAACATTTGTTATAATTAAATAAGAAAATGGTCCAAACAAAATGAAGTAAGTAGGTAATAAGTTTTTGCATGCCCATCACTACATAGTATAAGACAAAGTCGATTTCTCTGTCCCTATATGAATATGTCCCTTTGTATGCTTAAATCTTTAAAACTACGCAACGGATTTTGATGCGTTTTTTTTAATAGATAGAGTGATTTAAGAGGAAGGTTTTAAATTTTGGAAATTATAACTCGTAAATTTAATGGTTTGTTTAAATATACTTCCTAGCTAATATTTACTTGTACATCATTCTGTGCCTACATATTAATACCATTAGGTAGGCATACTGTAGGTTGAGTACATTTTTTTTGTTTTAAACTTTTATTTAAGATCTGTTTTGGAGACCTTTCTGATAGTGACGTTATCCTGTTTAGTACGGTTGTGGGCAGTTTTCAAATTAATTAATTTACGATCGAAAGCCAAAAAAAAAGGGGAGGCGCATAAACAATTGGTAGAGTCTGCACTAATTTTAAAATTCAAACTGTATCATAACAACACCTTGGAAAAGTAACAGTGAACCAAATGATGTGATGTATTCTTTTTTCAGCAAAGTTTTTAATGAGAAGTTTTATAATAAATAATCGATGAATGGAAGTTTGGCAGAAATATAATATCTGCTATCCCTTTCAGGAATAAGGCGTTGGTTCGTTAGTTATTCTATGAATTTCATGTAATATCTTATTTGAACAGACTATTAAATAAATATAATAAATAATCTCACGCCTTTTATCCCCGTGGGAATATGCAGGGTATTCCATTTCTGAAAATACCCACTTTTTAAGAGTATATTTAACCCCTAAAAGTGATAGGTGGTGATTGGTGGTCGCCGGACCGGGTCTGTTACACATGCCTCCTCAGAATTAATTCTGGGACCAGCGGTTGTCCTCATGATGTTTTCCTTCACTATCGAGCTAGTGGTCCCCACGTTCTTCAAAGCCTTGACAGATTACGATGTGATCTTATAAAGGTTTGTTCCTTTTGAAGTGCCGAAACTTAGAATTCCTAAAAATAAAAGTAAATGTATATTAAAAAGTGCTCAAAATAATATAGCAAAACTGCATTTTAGTAGAAAGACGAGAACTACGGTACATTCCTACTTACAGTTCTCATAATGGAATCCAAAGTAAGTACTTATAGGGCCTGCTCTATAAAATCTTGCCTTATAGAGAATAATCTTGTTCCTAAGTTAGTGTGCAATTAGCACTAGTTTCCATATACTCGGCATTTGAACTACTTTAGAAGCGATTAAACGAAGAAATACTTCTTTAAGTGGGGCGGTGCATAAAATCAATATTGTGTTAAGTTGGTTGGTAAATAAATTATGTGCTGGCCAAGTGCACGTAGTTTTAGAAGTAAGAACAACGGATCGCTTGTTTTTGATTATTGGGATCTTGATACGCAGTTTGGGAAATACAGACTTGATTCTTTTAGGTTTTTCTATATTTGTCAGTATGACACAAGGGTTCTTCAAAAAGGAAAGAACGAAAGTAAAAACAATTCAGCAAAAACCTTGTAAGAATCGCCATAAAAGTCCAATTGCTAACTAATAGTTACACCTACATTTTTGCACAAAGAAAATTTACTCTTATAAGATACCCTTTTTACGGGGTTAAATGATTTTGGTCCAAATAACATGGGATCACCACCTGTCACGTTTAGGGGTCCGAAATAAAAAAAAAATACAATGTTGACAAGTTGTTACTTTCAGGGATGGAATATCTACCAACCCTCTCAAGGATAACACGTGTTCTTAATTTGTTTACCTTAAATAAATAAATAAAATATAAATAAATAATCTCACGCCATTCATCCCCGAGGGGGTAGGCAGAGGTATTCCATTACTGGATATACCCACATTTCACGAGATACATTGGACCCCTAAACGTGATAGTTGGTGAGCCCATCGCCGGACCGGGTCTGCTTACACATGAATCCTGCGGGTTTCCTCACGATGTTTTCCTTCACCGTCGAGCTAGTGATAAATATGTACGTAAGTTTTTGAAAGAGTCATTGGTTGTACATGCCAGGATTCGAACCCGAGCCCCACTGATTTATCGGCCGGCTCTTTAACCGTAAAGGCTATCACTGCACTTTATTTAACTTCAAGATTGGAATAGGCATCATTTTATTCCGGATCGCAAAAGTCGCACGCCAAAGCTACCCTGGAATACCTTCATATTCGTGACCAATAGGACAGTCAATTACAATATTACTTACGGAAATGAGACAGGGCGTGTTGGGCAGCAATTACGTCAGTATCATAAATAGGCTCAGGGTGTGTTTTCTCACCTAAATGTGTCGGCGAATTATGTTAGTATTAGCTGATGGGTGTCGGCTTATGCTCAATCTGCATTACTACACCGAATGGAAGAGAATTTTTGTAAAGAAATTGTACATAGAACAATGACTTTTATGTCAATTGTGTAACGTACAAACTACATACATACATACATACATACAGCTCACGCCTTCTTCCCACAGGAGTAGGCAGAGACGATGGATCGCCACTTTGCCCGATCTTCGCACACTTCCCTCGCTTCTTTCACATTCATAAGCCTTTTCATACACGCTCTTTTATTCTGCGCACTCTTGAACCCAGCTTTTTGAACGTACAAACTAGTCAAAGTCAAAGTCAAAGTCAAAATGTTTTATTCAAAATAGGAACTTACAAGTCCACTTATTGAACGTCATTTCAACTCCACCGCTTCAGCATGTATGGTTGAGGAGAAGAAGCGGGGCTAGATAAGGCCAATTCCGGGAATTCTCCAGAATGCGCGAGGATTCCGCGGAATTTCTTTTTTCTTTTTTGGTTCGTATCTACTGACTTTGTAACGTTACCCAATTGATATAAAACTCATTGTGCTGTGTACCTACAACTTCGTTACAAAATCGGCTTCCTTTCCGAGCCTTATACTTTTTGACGACTATTTATGTTCGCCGTTTGCCCGATATTGGAAACATTAAGAAGCTCCATTTAAATTTTCATCCCCTTTCCACATCGTTAAGGGATGAATTTTTAAGAAACCAGTGCTCCTCTAACTTATATCAGTGCAAAAACTAAATTGAAACTACTATTTATGAGATGCTACATTTGAATGATATTTTAAGGTCCTGTGTTAAACCGACTTTTCCAAAAGGAGGTTAGTTTTTTTCTGTGGGTATGTATGTAAATTTGTGAGTCTGTCTAGAGCAATCTGTAGTTATTAGACTACTAACCTTTCTAAGTGTACTTTTTGGACCTACAGAAAAAAAAATCGACTTTTTTGAATGTTTTTCAAATTTTCAGTTAACGTTTTAGTGGAAAATATTAACTATAAGTTCAGATATGCGAATTAAAACAATTTCACCACTGTAGCCACGGCCACGGTGGCCGACCACGCAAATTGTCTGTTGCAAAACGGCGAGTCCGGCGAGGACAGCTGCGATGTTTTAGTCAATCAGGAAAATTGTGTGTCGAAATCGACAACTGTGGATCGTTCAAATATTCCGTAAATATTACGACTGCAGACAAGATATTTGAGAACAATACTGGATTAGAACAATAATAATTTAGTAATTAACTGGTTAGTTAAATAATTACTTGTATTCAAATGTAAAAACGCAAATATTATATGGCAAATGTATTAAATAAGTAGTTATTATAGCGACATATTATTTTGCAACCGACTTCAAAGAGGAAGTTCTCAATTCGACTGTATATATTTTTTTTCATTTCATTAAAATTTTATCAAAATTGGTGGAGCGGTTTTTAAAAATCAACAAAAGTCAAAAAAAATTGTAAATCGATGATATTTTTAGAACTAAGTATTCGTTGAAGTCGGTTTTTTATTCTTAAGAGTTGTTTGCTATAAGTATTCAATTGCCTTACTAAGTAAGTATGTACTTTATTTTTGAAATATTAATAATTGTAAATTAAAATTCAAACATTTCGCTGTAACTTGTGTAAGTAACATAATAGTTTGTATGACTTTTTTCTACATTTTGTCCCAGCCAAGCTGCAAATGGGTAAAACAGCAGTTAGTTTGGATTTCAAACTAAAGAATAGAATCGAAAATATTTCATTATAAGTACATTACATCAATATTAGATGATCTTAAATATTATACAAAAATTATGTGAGTTTTTAGGTCGGCAAAATACTATAAATATAGTTAAGATCAAGTAATTTATTCGGTCTAGACACCTGACCCACTTTCCTTAGTTAAAAAACATGTAATAAATTCTCAATAGAATACTTATCCACTTACTCGTATTGATACGACTTAAGCCTTTAATGTAACAAGTGTAAAAGTTTCACAGAACAGAGCAGCACGTGCGTACGGAGCAATGGTCTTTGTCCTAGAAAAGAGGAAGATGTAGAGACGACGTTTACTCTATATAATCACTACATAGTATAAAACAAAGACGTTTTCTCTGTCCCTATATCCCTATCTCCCTATGTCCCTTTGTATGCTTAAATCTTTGAAGCTACGCAACAGATTTTGATGCGGTTTTTTTTAATAGATAGAGTGATTCAAGAGGAAGGTTTTAGTATAAGCATTGTACCCGTGCAAAGCCGGAGCGGGTCGCTAGTTAACTATAAAACTATTCAATGTTAGTGCGATTTTATTACAGACAGAAAGATTATCATCAAATATGGGATGACTTGACAATAAACAGAACTACAATATCTAAAAAAGTTGATATTGAACCTTAAAATAAAAAACGTGAAATTTAATAGTAAAAAGAAAAATATATAGAATATATAGATAAGTCAATAATATTTTACGCTTTGAAAAAATTAAGTTTATTAGTAAAAAGTAGCAGAACTTGTGTAGGTATAACAAAAAAAAAACAATGTTCAGATTTAAATCGTGTATGTCCTAAAAGTTACCTACATCCAAATTTCAACATCCTAGCCATTGGTTGAGACTACAGAATATCACTCTGTCAGGACATTTATCTATAGACTAGCTTTCGACTTAGTTTGCGATCTGGCATAAAATGTAGCTTATGTTTTGTTCAATATACTGAAAAAGTGCGCGACAGAGTCCATCCATCCATCGATAATAATACACCTTCGCGTTTATAATGTTTGTATTATAATAAACAGCGACTCCACCCCACTCCTGTGCTATTGACTCAAGTGTCCAATACGTTGCATTCTTCAATTAGCCGTAATAGGTTATTACTACGCAAACTGTGCCATAACTACACCATGAGCCATTCGCGTTGCAATATCGCACAGGTTCTGAGAATAGCCCACTCATCTTTTAATGTGTATCAGTACTTCGTAATGGAACTAATATGTCTGTTACAATTCTGTGTGCATTATATCATGTTGCTCAACGTGCGTTGTAGATTAATGAGGGGTTTTGTTTTGGGGAAATAAATGATCTTGAATTTTGATTAATTTTTATTACGATTGGTCGGTGTGCCCAATCAACGTTTACTCTCTAGATCACTTATAATTTTGTTGCTGAAAAAAATCTAAATCAAGGTAGGTATATGGTACGTTATACACTAGTATAATAAGTTTATGATGGTGGTCCCGGAGTTCACAGGAGGACGCGATGTGTCTCCAGAGAAAAATAAAATATTTAACTTAGTTGTACTCTATATTCTTTATTTAAAACGACTAGCCTAGAAACCCAGGATTTAAACGGGTCCAGGTACAATTTATAGATCAATAATGTACGCACATAATGCAACCTGTTTTAAACAAAGCAAATTGACTTGTAAAGTCCTTGCGCAGGCGGTGTGGGCGTCGAATTGCAGATCAAATGTCGATACCCACCAATCTTGGCATGGCGTTCCACCCACCAACATTTGAGGCTTATAACTTATAAGGATATGTCAGGATATATGGCCCACCAATTTTTTTTAAGTTATCTACCGTAAAATATGAATTATGGTTCAGATGAAGCGAGTAATGAACTAATGATTTATCGTTCGATCTTTTCGGTTTATGTTTTGGACGTGTTTTTTAATTTAGTAACTCATGACCGTGGATCAATGGCGGACTAAGGTAGGAGCAGAAGGGGCGGTCCGCCCCGTGCCTCGGTCCTGGAGGGCCTCCAAATTTAGCGAAAGGTTCTCTTAATCAAATCATAAACAAGGATAAGTCACAGCTGGGTGTTGGTTGGAGGCTTCATAGATATAAATATGATTAAAGCTACGCTGAATTTGGAGGTCCCCCCAGGACCAGAGGCCCACCCTATTATATTATACCCTAGGGTTACCTACTACTACAACAGATCTCTTGCTAGCCCCGTATTACAGAATGATCCTCCAGCAACAAAACTCCGCTGTGTGTCAGAAAAAGATGCCGATACATGATTCGCATAAATCTGTAGGTACTTTTTTTTAAGGTCGTTCAGTAATAGGTCTTAATGTCTAATAAAATATTATTCTATAGTAAATTTACTTTTAAACCGTATGATTTGAGTAAAATATGAATCTCTGTCGCTTCTTGTGATAATATAAGTGACTGAAAAAATTTTGTTTGCAGCAATACAGAGCCTCAGCAGAAGCAGCAGTTAGAACCTACTAGTATGGGCATTATTTATGACGTCACTGCACGACGTGTTGCACGACATAGCGTGATAATAGATGGGTTTGTAGGTTGTCCGGTTGTCTATCCAATGTAGCGGATGCGATGCACGCGGGAAAAAAGACACATGTTTTGATTTCTGGTTTATATGGAATACCAACGTAGAATTTATTTTTTAATATATTTAATTTACTTATCAATATGTGACTAAAAGTTATTTACCTATCTAGAGTTTATAAAAAGATAGTTTTTTTTTTTATGTTTGTTTTTAATGAAAAGCCTCCGAAATTACTGGTACGATTTTATTCCTTCCTAATGAAATGTTTACTTTTCTAGGAATGTACATGTTACAGCTAGCTAGCATTTTCCCACATGAACGGAATTTAGTGAACAACTAGTATTAATTTAATTTAATATATTTTAAATTCTACTCATTCATGTCGTCAAATACGATAATAACAATGATTAGGAAACAGAAAAATTATAAATACGACTTGATTATTCAGCGAAATGAATCATCATTTTCTTGCCCTTTTCCCATTATTTGGGGTCGACTGCGTTTATCTTTTATGCTTCCATTCTCCTCCTCCATATTCGGCAAAATATAATGCTGGTATTTTTACTATCAAAACAACTACATTATTCCTAACTAATATTATGAGTACGGAAGCTAGTTTGTTTGTTTTGTTACCACGCCTAAGCCGCTGAACTAATTTTGATTAATTCCGTTATATAGTATACAATTCCTAGGAAATGTTATCAATTCCAATCAAAGATAGGAAATGTGTGAAATCTACATATTTTCTAAACAGCGATCTGAAATGTAATACATTCGGGATTCCAGTGGCTACAATGAGTACAGCAGAGAGGGTAAACATTGGTAATTGGCCGCCATGGCTCACGCACAATGTGCGGAAACCAGAACCCTTAACATAGAACATAGGGTAAACATTAAAAATATGTTAGTTGAGGTTATTATTTATTAAACCACTACATAGTATAGAACAAAGTCGCTTTCTCTGTCCCTATATCCCTGTCCCTATGTATGCTTAAATCTTTAAAACTACGCAACGGATTTTGATGCGGTTTTTTTTAATAGATAGAGTGATTCAAAAGGAAGGTTTTAGTATTAGCATTGCACCCGTGCGAAGCCGGGGCGGGTCGCTAGTTGTGATTATTAGTTTACTAATGTGTTTATGAAGGAGCGGAGGTGGAATGCTCCTCCATCGTGAAAAGGGAAGATCTTCCGCCAGGCGAGGTGATCGTGCCTGGGGACCGCGATCCGACGGTTGATGTTGGACAGTTGTAAGTATTTATACAAACTCATTAGAAAACTTCGATAGCGTGGATTAGAACTCGGCCGTCTATTGGAGCGTTCTATGTAGTGTCGCTACATGTATTATTTATTTTATTCACAGAAGCATAAATTTTTTATACAATTCCTAGGATATGTATACATTTATGTTTGTGCAGAATTTTCAAATAATTATTTTACACATTTCCTAAATATGCTCCGAATTGTATACATTTCCTACTAATTGTGTACAGTTCCTAGATGTCATACAATTCCTGTAATATCGACACCGACATATAAGCTCCCTCCAATCAGCTTACACGGGCATTGACTGGAAGACCTAGTTTTATCTTGTTTGAGTGGATAAGGTGTAATAAAAGCAAATAGGGTTAGATTACGCGGATACCTGCATGCAGATAGCGTGTCCTGAATAGCATCGGCGCCTTTCACGAGCTGCTAATAACTGCATAGGGTTATTTATGCATGGAATATTCATGTTTCGGTATAGTCGCCCTATTAGTAAACAAACTGGACAGTGCAGTGAATAAACTCATGAGCATATATATGGGTCTAAGCGAAAACGTAAATTCTCGCAAAATATCTGCCTTTTGCATAGGTCCTTGACACGGACCTGAATCTCTCTCGCACGATTTCACCCGCGTAAGTGCACCCCGTTCGCGTGGGAAAATTATTACCCCCCGAAAAGTAAGCTTTAAATTGGTAAAAGAATTTTTAAAATCGGTCTAGTAGTTTTTGAGTTTATTCGTTACAAACATAAAAATCTTCGTAATATACTATAGAAGTAAGTATAGATATAATAGATCACCGATGATATGGTGATTGAATCTGTTGGCGCTTCCAGTTCCTTTTATTTATCGAGTGAAGTCACGGACGAAAACTAGTTTACTTTTGTGCGAAGCTTGTGTAAAAGCTATATTATTATAGCTACGCCCGTGCAAAAGCTTATTATACCTACTCCAGTATAATAAGTTTATTTATTTATTTATTTTATTTATTAGGCTTACCAACAGTTAACAACACTCTTAATACTACTTAATACTTAGGCTTACAACTAACAAACTGCAGTAACTACTTAAAGGTAAGCTCCTCATGCTCGTTTAAAAGGTAAACATCAGATAGAAAATAAAAGGTAAACGGAAAAAAGAACCTGCGTGAAACTAATTACAATTGGAAATTTAACAATGAGTCGAGCATTTTATGATAAAATTGGCCAACTGAGTCGTAATTGATATCAATCGCATCACTAAAGTTATTTATAATCCTACATAACCGTGGTACGGGGGAGGATGCTCCCAAAACTGTTCTCCTAGGAGGAGGATACAAAGGCGTTATTCTGTGTCGAGGAATCCGAAAAGGAACGCGAACATTAAACATTGATAATAACTTAGGACAATCGATCTTATGATTAAAGAGTTTAAACAAAAATATTGCATCATGAAGTTCTCTACGCGTTGCAAGAGAGGTCATCTTGAAAAATTGCAGCCTGGTATTGTATGAGCGTGTTTTCTTAGCAATTCCAGCGGAGAAAGAGAGGTACGAAAGAAAACGTTTTTGTATCCGTTCTAAACGCAAAGAATGTGTGGCGTAGTGGGGCCTCCATACCACGCTGCAATAGTCCAAGATTCCCCTAACATAAGTGTTATATAACAGGATTTTGACCCTGAGTTTTTTAAAGATTTTGGAATTCCTAATTATAAAACCTACCATCTTGGAGGCTTTGTTTATTATGCTCTGTATGTGTGGCAAGAACGTTATTTTTTTATCAAACAGAACACCCAAATCCCTAATAGTTTCCACATCTTGAATTGGGTTATAGCCTATTCTGTACACATAGTCAATTATGTCGTGTTTTCTCGAAAAAGTAACTTTAAAGCATTTCTTGACATTTAGAACCATTTCATTATTTTTACACCAAACTTCTAACCTATCCAAATCACGTTGCAGCAAGGAAGCATCCTCAGCAGAGTCAATGATTCTTACAATTTTTAGGTCGTCAGCATACATTAATGGGTCAGCGAAGGAAAAACATTTTGGTAGATCGTTTATAAAATAGTTAAACAGAACAGGTCCCAAGTGAGAACCCTGTGGTACCCCCGAAGTAATGTCCCAGGTTGCTGAGTTATAACCATTAACTACAACATAAAACGACCTATCTGATAAATACGACCTGATCCACGAGAGCAGGGTTCCAGAAATACCATATGCTGATAACTTAAATATCAACGATTGATGTGACACTTTATCGAACGCCTTGCTAAAGTCCATATAGAGAACATCGACTTGCTTGCCGGAGTCAATAGATTTAATTAAGTACTCAGTGAAAGGAACTAAATTGGTAGATGTAGATCTCAGTGGTACAAATCCATGTTGATTATCACTCAGGTACAATTTTAAATGTTTCTGGATATAAGGGCATATAAGTGACTCGAAAATTTTAGCAAATGAGGACAAAATAGAGATCGGTCTATAATTAGCTATAATACTATTATGATCCGATTTGTGCATGGGAACCACCTTCGTAGTTTTCCATATAGCCGGGAAAACGCCAGTGATCAAGGACCTATTGAATATCAGCAATAGTGGCTGAACTAAAACCGAAGAGCATGACTTGATAAAGATTGGCGGTATTCCATCCGGCCCGGCACCTTTCCTGCTGTCAATACTCTTTAGCTTTCTTGATACAGAATCGAAATCAAGTACCGGTGCTGTAATACATTGGCTATAATTTTCCAAAGACCTCAGGAAAGGGGACTGATTTAGATGTGTAATGTTAACACTAGGGTTGTACACAGAGGAAAAATATTTTGCAAACATCTCACAGATTTCAGCATTAACAGAGGAAGTAATTGATCCGTCAGTCAGAGTTATAGGATACGAGCTAGTTCCACCACGTTTATTTTTAATATAGGTCCAAAAAACCTTAGGGTTTTTACTTAGGTCAGCCTCTAATTTCTTGATATAATTACTATATAGAATTTTAGATAAATTTTCGCAGCGCTTGCTAAGTAATTTTAGTTCCAATTTATCTAACGGATTTCCATAAACTTTGCAACGTTTTCTAATGTTGTTTTTTTCTTTCAGAACGCTTATTAATTTACCATCAAACCACACAGGAAAACGGTTCTTTTTTGTATTACGGAAAGGTACAAATTTATTAATGGCCGTATTTATATGTTCATAGAAGACACGGGTCATATCATCCACGCTATCAAGGCCCTTGAATAATACTTCCCAATCCAATTCGTGTAGATATTTTCGAATAATTTCATAATTTGCTTTATAAAAATTTGGTCTAGCATTATTAGCATTATAGGGGAGAGTAGGGGTGTCAACACGTACAAACTGGATGTCGAGTGGAGGATGGTGAGGATCAGCCACGCTTAAGTGACCATCACTCTTATTTACTGTACAAAAGGGGACAGTGGTAAGAACCAAGTCTAGTATCCTACTCGTGGAATTTGTCACGTAATTTGATTGATATAACTTATTAAGAAAAATAAAGTCAAGTAACGTCTCAGCTGTATTTGGTAGTTTAGGGATGTTTGTGGTGTTATTCACTAATTTCCAGTCAATAACGCCTATATTAAAATCACCCACAATACAAATTTCATTTTTACACTGATCAAAAATAGCGTTGCAGCGATCTAGGAAATGCTCTAACGCGAGCTAGATACCGGGGGAGGAAGGTAAATTGCGCAAAACGTTATTGTTCGAGACATTCTTTTTGTGGGAATGTCAATCACGACCCAAAGGTCTTCACAGTTGCTTTCCCAACTTTTTACATGTCTCGAAGGTATGTTTTTAGTAACTGCTATTAGTACACCACCTCCCTCTTTACCTCGTAATGCTGAGTTTTCCCTATCTCTCCTATGAACAACGTAACGGTCATCAAACAGTTCGCTACTTGTTACAGAGCTGTTTAACCAGGTCTCAGTTAAGATTATAACATCGTAATTATTACAACATAAGTTCTGATAAAAAAGATGAGTTTTTGTTCTCAAGCCTCTAACATTTTGGTAATAAATTTTAAGGTTCGAGAATGTTAAAGTTATTTATTTACACCACTGCACGCTTTAGAAATATAAATCGGGTACCCACCCACTACAACTTCAATATGGTGTCCATATTTTTTATTAAGATGAACTTAGAGTCCTCACTTTTTCTCATGAAGATACGGCCATTCCTCACCCAGACGTACTTGTATTCTTTCTCCTTTGCGGCCTTTCTAGCTGCAGCATGTAGTGATTTATTTGTGGGCGACAAATGTTCAGCAACATAGATCGGATTTTTTATGTTGGAGAAGCCCAAGCACTATTCAGCTTTTCTTGTGGGTTAGCTTTGTTGAAGGTAATAGATGCTGCCAGTAACTGGTCACGCGTCCGCGGGGAGGCAAGTTGTACAACAATAGACCTTGGACGTGAACTTGTAGAATTTTGTTTGGCTACTCGAGTGCAATGTAAAATGTTATGGTCTTCGAGTTCACAATCTACTATCTTCCCCAGTTGTTTAACAATAGTATAAAGATTTTCCTGCGTTTTTTCTGGTACACATTGTATTTCCTAGTTGTTAGATCGATAGTGTTGTTCCAAATAATTCAAACGTTCAGAAAGATCAGAGACCATGGTTTTGAGTTTTAGGTTTTCATCCTGTAGATTTTTCATAGAGTCCCTGGCCTTCATTTGTTCAGCTTCTATTTCATCAAAACGTGCACCAAAGAAGGTCATGGAGTCAATAACATCTTTCACCTCCTTTCTCAGAGGGGCGATTTCTTTATTAATAATGCTGATCATACTATCCTTTAATTGGTTAGCCATATTGCTAAATTCATTTTTAACAACCTCCTGTACGATAGTACGCACATCATCGCCAGTAATCGCAAATGATCCAGGGGGAGAGTTTAGGGCTGGTCTTTTATTGCCTCTGGTATTCGAGATGTTGCGCATAGGTGTAGAATCTTTCTTCGGTTTTTTTTTCTCTGCCGCCACACAGGCTGAGCACATCCACTCACGATAGGCATCGGAATCATCGGGTTTTTCCGGCAAGGACAAACAGGTAAGATGATATAGCTTAAGACAACTTGAGCATGCAACACAGTTGTTAGCTTCTGTACAATTATCACTACTTGTACAACATTCCCACTTTATAGAAACCGACGCCATGATCACTCCGAATTAATCGACTTTTGTGCAGATGAACAGTAGCAACAAAAATAGATAGTAGGTAATAATAAATAAACAATTAATATAATAAATAAAAGTTTATGGTGTAATGTGTAGTCCCCACCTACCATCGAACCATTATCTAATTATCTATTAGTTACGGGTCAGTTGAGGGTCAGGCTGGAGCAATGTTTTATGATTTACATGATCTTACAAAAAGACTACTTAAAATTAGCTTTTCTAGACTGATGAGATTTTGGTTGCAATTGATTTGATTAATACCAATGTTTTAGCTAAATGGTACCTTTTTTTTAAGGGACAATGCATTACTGTATACCGACCGACCCAGGGAGGGCGGCAGATTATGTGGGGCTCTGCAGCATATTGCTGCCATACTCGCTAAAAACTCTGAAGCGGCGAGGAGGAACACCCCAGGGTTCCTTCTCGCCGCTTCAGACCCCAGCCATGGCACCGCGGTAGCTACATGGTACCTATTCTATCAATATATATTATATAAAATGAAAAACTGACTGACTGATTTTTGATGTATCAACGCACAGCCTAAACCACTGGGTCTAGAGACTTGACATTTTGCACATCGATAGCTTATACAGTGTAGGCATCCACTAAGAAAGGATTTTGCAAAATTCAACCCCTAAGGGGGTGAAATAAACGTGGGCGAGCGAAGCCGCGGGTAAAAGCTAGTCAACAATATATTAATAAGACGCTTCTGTAACTAATTCTCTAAATATGTATAATAAAGAATATAGGTATATCTTCTGGATGAATGGGCCGCCATAGTTTGCGACGATGCGTGCACCTGAATACCTGCATGCGTGCATAAGGCACGATGCGTTGAAAACAAAATGTTTTGTGTTTGAGGTTTACATTTACTGGTACTAAATCTACGAAATTAACGCGGTGTGATGTTCATAAATATTCCCAAACAAGCAATTAATTATGCCGAGAATTTTATTATTTCTTATTAAAGCAATAATTCGTTGTAAACGCAGTAATTCAGAGAAGTGTGACTGTTTCTTTGGTAGGTAGGTAGATAAGAATGTAGGTATATTAGAGTTAATATTTTTTGTTGTTTAGAAAAAACTTATGAGGATAAAGTTTTATAATATTTTTTTAGGTAAGTATAGGTACGCTGACATTTGACAAACGGTACAGCCTAAACTAAGAAAGCTTGTTTCAATAAAAAGTGAGTGATGGAACTGTATTTAATTACTAATTAAAAACGCATAAAACAGCACATGGTAACAAATCCAAACTTTTTTCAATAAGTATAAATTCAAATTAAAAGTAAAAAACTTTTTATAACTTGATTTAGAGTGACGTCACTTTATTTTTCGATCTAAGTACTTTCATCAAGCCTTATTGTAGGATTCCATGATTCCTCTTTAGAATTAGTAATTTTTTATCTTTGAATTTTTGAATTTATACAACTAAAATATTTGTAGTAGGTACATAACTTTGGCGTGTAAGTGCCTGGGACTTTTCGCCAAAGGGCCAAAAACTGGTTGCAACCTGATTTTTTAAAAATTACTTTATTAAATGTGAAATTTCTGTTACGATATCAATTAATGCCTTATTAACTTACTTTTTATAAGATTGTCTTTCAAACAACTCATTTAAATTGGAAGTAATACTGGACTGAAACAAAAAAATCGGGGTGTAACGTGTGCTGCATTTCTACTTTTAAAACTTTGACTCGGTGTACAAAAAAATTACTAGCAAATTTACACTTACTTATGATTTTATACATTAGAATATAGTTTTAGCATTAAGTAAAAATAGAAAATAAATTTGTAGGTGCCTCATAAACATGTTATTTACAACGTTACAACTTCTGGTAGCAATTTTTGTCCGTACCGGTTTTCGTAACAAAATGTTAAAGCATAAGTAAACTATGCACCTCACACATACAGGCGCATCACTGTGCATAGGCAAGCTCGTCATGCGTCCGTTGAGCGTAGAAATGTTAGATTGCGCGCCTTTGTTTTTGCTGTACAAGCGTTCCTTCTAAAAATTTGAAAATATGTCCACACTGGCACCACATCCAGATTTAAGGTAAGTACTATTTATATATGTCTGAGTCCTAGATATATTATAAAAACAGCTTTTTTGTGCGTAATACGTCTAAAAAACCGGTGTAATATTGGAAAGTTTTAGAATGAAGTCACAAAAACCGTCGAATGTCCTTACCACGACTGTCCTCGCCGGGTCCTGTTAAGTAGAGCGGTAAGGACAGTTTTGGGATGGTAATGACATTTAATTTTTTTATAGAAAGAATTATCCCAATATCCCAGTCATATTAGGTAAAAAAGGGACCTCAACCTCGGAATGAAAGAAAATAAGCTGTAAATTGGTATAAAACTTTGTTTTGTCGTCCTAAATATTGTCTCAAAAGTCACAAATGCTATCGTGTTCGCGTCTTAAGATATTGAAGGTCAAAGGTAATAAAAATCGGTTTTTCGTTAATATATCGGTTCTTATTGCTTAAATGAGATTTGCACCTATTATAAAAGTTGTAAAGTATAAAATTTCAAACAAAAGTTGTAAAAAATTGTATACTCTACAACTTTTATAATAAGTTTAAATCTCATTTAAGCAATAGGAACAAAGATATTTGCGAAAAAACAATTTTCACCCCTAATATCACTGGGCTATAAAGGATATCAAGTTATAATATGAATATTAAAGTACTAAATGAACATTATTTATTTATTTATTTTTAAGGGTAGGTATCATTTAAAACTAAAAACTAAAGAATTATTGTTTGTTATTTAGAACATAAATATACTTAAGCATTAAATGTTATAAAAAACTATTAGCATTTGAAGCAAGTGTTTTTGTTTTGTATCTTTCTTTTACATTTTGGAGAAAATACGTTTTAGTTAATTCAAGTAAAAGTCTTTTATTATTTCTTATTTCTTATGAATGTTCAAATTATATTATTTGTTTTTGACTTTTGTATAAAATAAAGATTTACAGTTTGGCAAAAAGTTATTTGTTTTTTTTAAATGTTTTTTAAAAAGTTTTGTTATTTTAAATTTGATACTAACCTAATCATATAAATTGTGGAGAGTTTATATGTTTTTAGTTATTTACAGAAATCGTTAGTATAAAGACTTTTTTTCTATAACACTATACAATGTGACTGGAAAATCAAGGGAATTCTTCAAGAGGGTAAATAAAAAGCCGATACCTTTAGCATTTGTATAAAAAAACACCACCTTAATGTATGCGGAATGTTGATGGCTGGGTCATTCTACAAAAACGACAATTTTATGTTCGCATGACGCATCTTTAAAAATATGACTTATGACATATCTAAGTGTGTTTTAAATGATAGAGTTTTACTTTATTAACACTTTCATAATTATATTTAATTATTACAAACATATTATCTTACGATTTTTTTGCCGACAGTATGGGACATGTCACATACTGTCGACTGTTCGCAAACTACTTGATAACTTTCTGTAATATTTTTAAAATTGTGTATCCACTTACCCGTTATATGTTGTAGGTTACGAAATAACGCATATCCTTTAGTTTCAAAAATAAGAATTAAAATAATAAAAACATTGTTGATAAACTAAGTAAGGTAAACGCAGCTATTACCGACCCCCTTAAGCAAGTTTTGAAATTGATTATTAGAATTAAGGGTAGTGGTTGCAAACACACCAGATTTTTTTATTTTATATTTAAATATAGATTGTATATTTTATATTTATATTTTCATTTGTTTATAAATATCATGTTTTCATTGAAAATATAATCAAAGGATTGTTGAAGTCAATTGTTTCTATTACCGACCCATCCGAAACGCTTTGAAGCTATTACCGATTTTTATGAATCTAACACCGACCGTAAGTAAATAAATCATACTTTTTTTCACAAAATACCTACCTACATGTTCGATTCTCAAAATAATTATTAATTTGAGCGAAATATCCCTTTCCCAAAATATCCCGTTTTCGAAATGTCCCGTTTACTTTTATTTGCTTCTCATTTTTGTACTTGATTCATAACAATAATTATAGTTACTAAAATAATCTGAAAATGGAAATAAATTTGACTTTAAACTTTTTGGCGGGAATCCGAAGAGGGATGTTTTTTGTATAATTTTCATTTTGCTGTGTATTTCGGGTTTTGACTCATCACAATAGTAAAAGTTTATTATGTGGCAAGTGTCCGTGAAAGTATGCAGTGAATGGGAAATTCGATAAAATGCGAGATATGGACATTTTTGGATTGCCTCAAGAAGTTACAATAAAGTCTTCAGTAAAAGTGATATTATTTTGTTGTTGATAACCAAGTTAGGGATGTAGAAAGTTTTGAAGACACTGTATTTTTGTGCATGGACTCTGAAGCAGAGCCACTTACTCAAGGATATCGTTAACTAATGATGAGGCTGCATGGCGTAATGCCTTTGCCTACCCTGTAAGGGGTGAAAAAAATGTAGATTTCTTATATATTCAACAAAAATATGTTCATTCATACCAATATGGCTTACGCTGGAGAAAAAACTATCCACTTTTGGATTCCATGGAAGAATTCCTTTGAACGAAGTTGTAAACATCTCAATAAACATACCAAACACAAATTGTGTTTCAAATTACAAATTTGAAGCAACTTTCAAACTTAACTCGAAAGTAAGTGCCTACCTACGTTAATGTAGTTATTATTTTTATAGCATTGTGCAAAATTATATATTTGATACATTTCAATGACAAAGAATTTTTATTTTCATTAGGTCGTCCACTGGCTCCTCTGTGTGAATCTCGGAGGCTTCAAGGATTACAAGTGGAAGTGCAGCGAGTTGCAGCCCATGTCACTAGTGCCCATGCTTTCCAACTAATCGCTGTGAACCTCGGAATACTTATAGATTCTTTAAAAGATTGTTTTCACATTTGGACCTCAATAAAAATAAAGGTATTGATTTCTCGGTGGACACAAATGAAATTTTAGTAATATAAGAAAATAAACTTTTATAGAAATGGTAAATAGAATAACATTAATAAAATCAAAGTGAGAACATGGGTCATGTATTGTTATCTTGCTGCTTGGCCAGCTAGTGCAAACCATAGTTACCATAGCCTTTCTTTCTAATTGATTAGCCTGCCTAATAGTAATTACTTCTTAAAACAATGTCAATGCTGTTACTTCACAATGCAGTTCCATGTAGTGCCGTTGAAGGGAATTGGTTTTAGTGTCAATTGTGTTGAACATAGGGGATAACTGAATCACCTGAAACATACCTATAAATATTCACTATCAAAATTCAGAGATAAGTTTGTAAATGTGTAGATGTTAATAAAATAAAACCACACTGTTTCAGCACAGAGTTTTTCAAGTTGGAATAGCGGCTGGTGCTTCTACACACATGAATCATGATTTGCTCCACCGTGGCTAGCACTAATACTTTATACTATTTAAGTCGGAGTCACAAACCTGAAAATAAAAGTAAAAACAATTATCAATGTATAATTTACATGTTTTGAATAACAATAATTAGAAATTTTTTTTTCAAAATAACTTAAACCCTTAGTTTTATTTCCCAAAAAGTAATTTTTTTTCGAACATCCCAAGTTTAGCGCAGCCGAAGGTGAGGGTTGACTGTCGGGACAAGTTGCAATGACGTTTCCGCACGTGTACTTAATAACTATTTTTAATACAGTTGCGAAAAAATTAAGCAATTTAATAAAATAATAAAAATACAAAAAACTCAACTAACATTTTTGGAAAATCGCGCCAACCGTAAAAGATTAAAAGCAGAGTTTTTTTTTGTTTTCTTCATCCATTCTGGGTAGGCAAAGGGAACTATATATACAGCCAAGTCTTCAGTAGTTTTTTTTTATGGATATGAAATGAAAATGTAATTTAATGAAATGAAATTAAACCTAACCTAACTTATTGAATCAAATCATTATATTGAAACAAATTAGTAGCTTTACTTTGACATTACATACCGTTAATCCAAAAATACCAATTATTCGGTATAGAATCGGTGATAGCTTCTCTTTGTTGCAATCACCGATTCATATGGATCGGTAATTAGTGTTAAATAAAAAAAATTACAAATCTTTTAACGAGCCACGAAAAATAATCGATATTAATTGTAATATATTTCCCCATCCGATTTAATACAATAATTTATTGATTTAGTCCTAAACTATAAAAAAATACACCATTTTCATATAAATACGAAGAAAACTCTAAGTAGTTTCTTTCATATCCCACGTCTAAATGTTTAATAATGCGTAGCAGTTTATCGCGGAAAAACAAGTTTATAATATAACATGGTGTATGTCGCTAATAGATGCTTATAATTTTAGAATGCTTAAGATTGAAATGGTGTTATAAAAACTTGTTTAATTATTATAAGCATTAACGAAAAATTGAAAAAATAAAGCATAACCTCTTAGCCATTGCCGATCCATGGGTCGGCAATGACTGCACTACTAAAATGCACTGCAGCTATTACCGTTCTATTTTAATTTCAAAAATACTTTTTAAAGTCCCTTAAAACATAATAATTTAGTTGCGAAATGTGGAATATACAAATAAAGGAATATGTTGAGTTATTCAGAATAAACTTAACGTAAATATTTATTTATAAAATATCTTAAACAAAAAATTCGAGTACTTACCTGAGGAAGTAAGGGTTAGTATGACACGATCGGCGCACTCGCTACGTTCACAGAAACTAACGTATTTGGTCACATTCCCGTGAACCTACGTACACTAACACCAGTAAGTTAATTAGGAAACATACAAACATGTGTGTATATTATACTCTCTTGTGACTCAAATCGTTCCAAACCGATAAAAATAAGAATAAGCAGAATGGGTCGGCAATACCTGCAGATTTTCGATGGGTCGTTAATAGCTGCGTTTACCTTACAACCGATTCTACGAGCGTTATAATAAAATTGTCACTTTTGTCGACATAATTCGTTTTGGATGGTACAATTGAATATTAAATGCTGACAACAATTTGTGGTAACAGATGACAACCCTGGATTGTGCTTCTCATAATAAATAAAAACTATTTTTCCCCGGCGAATGGTTTTTGGTGTGAAAACAATTGAATACTGGTTCTACAAGTTTGTCAAAGTTCAAGTGTCACTTCTTAAAGTAATATATAAACGGTATGTGGCGTTTCCTTATAATTTTTATCAAATGGCCTCATTGGAAAAGAGTTTTTAACTGCTTTGAAAAACTAAAACGTTCATAACTTTAAATTGTGAACGAACTCTAATAAATTACTTACATTTTGTCACTTCTGTCGATGTCATTTCAGTCGACCACTTTGTCGACAGATGTGACAACGGTGTGTGACAACCATAGACAGAAGTGACTAAACATAGCTTTGCACATAATATTATTAATCTGTTTGTTAAATTATGATTTATAATCAATTTTATATCTAGGTTTATTTTATTTTGAAATTCCAAGGAAGAAGTTAACGGAAAAACTAAAAAAAAAACCTCGAAGAAAGCAGCAAAGAGAATGGGTTAGGAAGAAAAGAGCAAAATTATCAGAATCTATGTTAGAGGAGAGAAGAAAAAAAGACAGGGTAAAATATTTGATCAAATAAGTGACGTCCTTCAAAAAGCCGCTAGATACTCGTATCAGTGCACTATCTGAAAATCAGCACTGTAGCTACATGCTGACCTAGGATCATATTTCAGCAATTAACAGTTGTGTGTGGCACACACCAAAGGATTCATGAAAAGAGGACGCCCAGAAGGATGTTCACGGATCAAATAAATGACGTCCTTCAAAAAACTGGTATCCGGAGTGCGAAGAATAAAAGAAAGTGCATGAAAAGGCTTATGGATGTGAAGGAAGCGAAAGAAGTATGCAGAGATCGAGCAAAGTGGCGATCCATCGTCTCGGCCTACAATTGTGGGACAATGGCGTGAGCCTTATGTTTGTAGGTATGTAAAATATTGGAGGTACAAAGAACTAGGTTTGATAAAATCTATTCGTGTACAACCCAAAACAAAAACAAATCGATGTTCTTTTTAATTGCAAAGTACATTGGTTCCGAGCAAGGAGTTGAAAATATTATATAGCATTTTAGTGAAAGTGGATAAGGAAAAGTTGCACCTGATGGGATTGGGGGGTACGTAAAGAGAACAGCCGATTCTCAAGTGGCAGCAGGAAGAGACGTGCCAGATTTCGAAGCCCTTGTTATTTGCCTGCACGAAAACTGTAACTGTTTATAATATCTGCTACGAAACTGACAGTGATGAAAGCGAAATAGAAAACCCACAGCATTTATCCCTGTTTTTCATACTAAATCAAAAAATCATAAACCTCCTTCGGTGTCTTTGCGAATTAGACTGTGGTCATCATCATCAGATGAGAATATATTTTAAAGAATATGATCGACAGAAGTGAGGTCACTTCTGTCTTTATTAATATATTATTATTTTTCTGCGTCTAGTGTGACATTTTAGAATATCTCTTTTTATTTGAAGTTTGATTAGTATAAGAGTTTTAAAATAAACGTTATTTTGTGTTAATTTTAATATAATTTATTTAAGTTTTAATTAAGACTGTCATTTCTGTCGACTTAAGTGTCACTTCTGTCTGACAGTAAAAAATAAAAATCTTGTTTTTTGTAATAATTATTTAATATTGATCTCTGAAATTATTTTTCCTAAGATCCTAAAGTACAAACGTATGCTTTAACGTAATGAAATGAAAGAAAGTATTGATTACGATTTTTATTTTTATTTTTAGCCCTATGGTAGAATGACCCGGCTACCAAAATTTTACTAATTTTATTTTCGAATGTTCTTAAAATGTATATGTAGTATGTATTCAGACTAGCCCAACTCATACAACTTGTCGTTATCCGTGGCTAATATCCGTGGATACAAACCCTTCAAAACATCTTCCGAGTTTTTAAAAGTTGTCATTACCGGTCCAAAAATGTCCTTACCAAAACTTTATTGCTAAATATCTCGTAAATTAAGATACAGATTCGGTGCAATCCAACATATTTTTGATGTTCAAATGATCCTTTATGCACTTTGACCCTTTTTACTTCTAATTTTGAACTTTTTTTCTCGTTCTCCCAAAACAGTGAAGTTGGCGAAAATGCCCGCCTACTTATCTTTGCTCGTTATTGTATTATGTAAATGCAATAATAATTGCATACCCAAACAATTACAAAAAACTTCATCGTCAAACTAGAACACACTCTACTCACGAAAAAATTGGTCCAAACATATCGATTTAAACACGTAATCGTACATAATCGAGCTTTGTATTGATAAATAGAGGTTGTAGTTAGTAGTAGTCAATAGCCGATGTGGGGCACGGGGCCAGAGACGAACTTTGACCCCGATGACACTTGTAGACTTGGGCATATTTTATTTAAAAGGTTTGCCAACAGGTATACATCAGAATTTTGCTATACTACATATAGTTAGTTTTTTTTATATTTTTATATATGGAGATAATTCAATAAGGAAATGTTTTTCATATTATAATTGCGAAAAACTTTAACCATAAAAATAATTAATACGCAACTCTTCTAAGAGCGGCAAGAGTAAAAAAAAATAAGTCGGTTAGCCATGCAGGCCTCAATAATAGAGCCACCAGAAAAATACAAATTAAAAGAACTAAGAGCGAGACTTTTGACGAACTATGTAGGCGAACTAAGCGAACTAGTTCGCATAAAAGAGTGCTCTTTCGAACTAGCGAAATACCTAGGACTAGACACTTGTCACAGTGAATTGGGTCGGGATGGTGGTTGTCACCGAATAACGACGTATTTGGTAATAATGGTAAAAAATTCAAGTAGGAAATGTTTGTCTAACAAATTAACTATGTTTGTTATTTTTGCTGCAGATGCCTTAGAAACAATTCGGAAAACTTGTGGGGTGCCTCACGATGTTTTCCTTCACCTAATAATAGGTATTAGGTGAAGGAAAACATCGTTGATAAAAATATAAGTTTTTTTAAAAAACTCATGGGTAACCGAGCCTCAAGCGTGAGAAAGGTGCCCCACCACATGGCTATCGCTGCCTTTTAAAACTACATAAATATTAATAAATTGTGGGACACAATTCACACAAGGTTATTCAGTCCCAAACTAGGCAGAGCCTATACTATGGGTACTAAACAACTAATAACCATACGTAAATTAAACACCCAGATACGAAGCCAACAGACATGATCATGCACACAAATGTTGGCTCTGAGCGGGTATCGAACCCGCGATCTCTGACTCAGAAGGCAGGGTCATACCAACTATAATTATGTTTATCCAACACGGCGCCAGATATCTAAAAAAATATTATTTATGTAGGTACGTTCTGTAAGACGTTCCAGTGACTGAGTTTAGTAATAATACTCTCCGCTGGGGTCAAGGTTCAGCTCCCAACGGCGAACGGTTCATTTGAAAAAGGAACGTTGATTCACGAACCGGTTATTTATTACCGGCATACTTGCTTAGTAAATAGACAGATTTGCACTGAGCTCACTTTTAGATTGCGATATTTTTTTGCGACGCAGATATTGACCACAAAATGATGTTTAAAGTTAAACACTGTCTAAAGCAGTTGCTGTCACATCACTTTTATTATACACCAGTAATCATGATTTTGTGGATAGAGCATTATAGTGTTTGGTATTTTTAGTCCTTAAAGTGAATGTGATATATTTAAAAAGTAACTCGGTTTTACATTTACAAAAATGTATATAACGTTTTCTCTATCTTTTCCTTGAATTAACACACAAAAAAGCTCGAATAATGAATACCAAGAGAAATAATATTGCTTTGTAACTAAAACAAATCTAATAATCGGATCAGTAAGTTCTGAATATTAGCTCCTACAAAAATATTAAGCAACTTTACCTCTTGAGTAGAGATATTATATACAAAAATGGTGCACATTAAAAATTTCGAATTATGAAAACAAGCTTGTATTTTTAAGCAGTAAGTTGGTACTGACTTATTAGGGTACATATTTTGCTACTGTTTTTCTTCGTTTATGTTCCTGGTTGAATAAGTCCGATTCCAACTCACTCACAAATAAAGCACATCAAAATTGATTCCGCGGTTTAGTCGAGAAAAGGTAACAAAAGACATTCACAGTTACTTTCACGCTATATTAGTGGGGACAGTTGAATTGTGGAATGAGAATTTAGATTTTATAAACAGGAAAATCGAATACAACTATGTACAGTCAAGAGCACATGAAGCTTTACACTTGTAGTGGGAGTCTGACCTCTAAGACTATTGTATTATGAACGTTACAAAGTTCAATGTGTCAAGCTCTATGTGCTCTTGACTGTACATAAATTTCTAAAAATAAAATACTTACGTACAAATATGTAATAAATAAGAACCGAGAAACCGTAATTAATAACATAAGTCAATTGTGCACAATTGTGTGTGTGGCACACACATTATATTCGTAAAATTACATATATTTCCGCAAAACATGATGCTTTACGTCGTGTATTTCAGTTTAGCAAGCCTAGTTTTTACTCTGGTTCAATGCTCGAGTCCTTGAACCATGGGACCCTGAGCCAGTGGAATCTGGCGGACGTGACGTCACTGCATCCGACGTCTTAGGATGAAAAATTAAAAAAACATTTTTAATTTCATTTCAAAAGACGTAGACGGGACGCACATATGCCACATGTGCCTGACTTATTACCATAAGTAAGTTGGTATGTGTATATTTGTTTATTTGTGCTTTCTTTAGTATACCTTAGTATGTAGCTGCAGTTTTTTATCAGTTTATTTGCGCAGATTCTAACGAAAACTTATTGATAAGAGAAGCAATAAGAAATTAAGTAAGCTGAATTGTTATTTACTTATGAAAATGAAAAATATGTATTTCTTTATAACTTATGTTATAATAACTTATTTGTGATTGGGACCTTCTTTCGAGTGTGAGAACACCTGTGCCAGAAAATCCCCAGAAGAATTTATTAACCACGAATTAAACTATGAAAATGTAGTAAGTATCTAAATTAACAACTCACCTGCATTTGCAGGAGTCTGGAACCACTCTTTTCCATCTTCAGACTTTCGACACAAGCACTGACAAAAAAAACTTCGACGAAAAAACTAAAACGACCAAAAATTGTTTATTTGCGATCAGCTGTAAACAGTCATACAAAATCAAAATGCAATAACGTTATTTTATAATATTACACTCGATTTTTGTAAACACATAAATAACATCACAAAATTTGACACGAAATGACGGAAGTTTCTGACGTTCGAAAATAAATTCCCGCTTTTTTTGAAAAATGGAACGCGCTTGGTTTGAGCCGAACTTTTTAATTTAGGATTTATAATAAATGTTTTTTATAACTCGTGGCACCGTGACTGAAGCGCGAACGATTAAACAAGCCAACGGTCGCCCGGCGACTCTACCACAGAGTCAACTCAGCTGTGAAGGCACGTAGAAGTTGAGATGGCTGGCAGGCACAGGCCTGCATGACTGTACGCTGAGTAATCGACTGACTGATTGCACCTACACGCCCTGCCAGCCTGACAATGTCCTCATTGCCGTCGAAAACTTTGATAATCAACTTTAAATCTAAGCTCTAAGGACTAAAATTCAATTGCAAGCGTTGTACGGTTTGTACTGGTTAATTTTGTTGAACTGTCAAACATTGGCTTTTAGTCTTGCATTAAAATTAAGGAAAAATAGTCCTTATATCAATGTTCACTATGAAAGTGTAAATGAATTAAAAAGTTTGTTCAATAAAATGTCAAAACGTGAAAGAAATTCGCCGGCCCGCAGCCAGAGTTAGTGAAAGCGGACTTATTACTGATAACCCAATATAGAGGTAAGTGCGCCAAAAAAGGATTTCCATTTAGTTAAAGGTTAAATGACTCTCCTCAATTTATGATGTGAAATTGAAGTATATTTTTGATTCCAACACCTAAATCAGCTGTTTGTATAAGTAATATAATAATCATACCATAAAATAAGTAAAATAAACAGGGAAATAGTAAGTACATATACCTATATCAGTTTGTTTCCTTTTTAAGGCTAAACCGCTGAAGCAATAATAAGGAAAAGCAGTTTGACAGGATGTCCCTTACCTTTGTTATTTTTCCAGGCAGAAGAGTAAGAGGTAAGTGCTAATCTCACGTAAATGTATGACCATTGTTGTCGATGTGCTGGCCACTATGTATAATACAATAAGCTAGAAAGTCTTATTATCCATTTATAATCAAAGTCTTACCTAAGTTTTGATTAAATAGAGAATCTGATTATTATATTATGTAGTTATTAGATATGCAGAAAAAATAAGGAGTAAGCATTTATTTGACAGTAAAAAAAGAACAAAAATACTATAACTTTTACACTTGTACCGTCTAGGGTTGAAAAATTAAATCGTTAAGCCTGGGTTAAGGATGACAGTTCCATACATTTTGACACCAGTTAACCCTGGGTTAGCAGTTAATTCAGTGTTATATGTTATATGGTTAACTCTGGTAAAAAGTTCCAAATTCAAATAAGTATATTATAGGGCATTTTCGCCAACTTCACTGTTTTGGGAGAACGAGAAAAAAAGTTCAAAATTAAAAGTAAAAAGGGTCAAAGTGCATAAAGGATCATTTGAACATCAAAAATATGTTGGATTGCACCGAATCTGTATCTTAATTTACGAGATATTTAGTAATAAAGTTTTGGTGAGGACATTTTTGGACCGGTAATGACAACTTTTAAAAACTCTGAAGATGTTTTGAAGGGTTTGTATCCACGGATATTAGCCACGGATAACGACGAGTTGTATGAGTTGGGCTAGTCGGAATACATACTACATATACATTTTAAGAACATTCGAAAATAAAATTAGTAAAATTTTGGTAGACATCAACATTCCGCATACATTAAGGTGGTGTTTTTTTATACAAATGCTAAAGGTATCGGCTTTTTATTTACCTTCTTGAAGAATTCCCTTGATTTTCCAGTCACATTGTATAGTGTTATAGAATCAGTCTTTATACTAACGATTTATGTAAATAACTAAAAACATATAAACTCTCCACAATTTATATGATT
The DNA here is from genome assembly GCA_963855545.1 of Ethmia dodecea. Taxonomy (NCBI): domain Eukaryota; kingdom Metazoa; phylum Arthropoda; class Insecta; order Lepidoptera; family Depressariidae; genus Ethmia; species Ethmia dodecea. The sequence goes on from OY979457.1 coordinate 3,013,114, forward strand.
AGGTTACAATCAAATTTAAAATAACAAAACTTTTTAAAAACATTTAAAAAAAACAAATAACTTTTCGCCAAACTGTAAATCTGTCGTAACTTAGGTAAGCACTTTATTTTATACAACAGTCAAAAACAAATAATATAATTTGAACATTCTTATGAAATAAGAAATAATAAAAGACTTTTACTTGAATGAACTAAAACGTATTTTCTCCAAAATGTAAAAAAAAGATACAAAACAAAAACACTCTTGCTTCAAATGCTAATAGTTTTTTATAGCATTTAATGCTTAAGTTTATTTATGTTCTAAATAACAAACAATAATTCTTTAGTTTTTAGTTTTAAATGATACCCTTAAAAATAAATAAAAAAATAATGTTCATTTAGTACTTTAATATTCATATTATAACTTGCTATCCTTTATAGCCCAGTCATATTAGGGGTGAAAATTGTTTTTTCGCAAATATCTTTGTTCCTATTGCTTAAATGAGATTTACACTTATTATAAAAGTTGTAGAGTATACAATTTTTTACAACTTTTGTTTGAAATTTTATACTTTACAACTTTTATAATAGGTGCAAATCTCATTTAAGCAATAAAAACCGATATATTAACGAAAAACCGATTTTTATTACCTTTGACCTTCAATATCTTAAGACGCGAACACGATAGCATTTGTAACTTTTGAGACAATATTAAGGACGACAAAACAAAGTTTTATACCAATTTACAGCTTATTTTCTTTCATTCCGAGATTGAGGTCCCTTTTTTTACCTAATATGACTGGGCTATTAGGATAATTCTTTCTATAAAAAAATTAAATGTCATTACCATCCCAAAACTGTCCTTACCGCTCTACTTAACAGGACCCGACGAGGACAGTCGTGGTGAGGACATTCGACGGTTTTTGTGACTTCATTATAAAACTTTCCAATATTACACCGGTTTTTTAGACGTATTACGCACAAAAAAGCTGTTTTTATAATATATCTAGGACTCAGACATATATAAATAGTACTTACCTTAAATCTGGATGTGGTGCCGGTGTGGACATATTTTCAAATTTTTAGAAGGAACGCTTGTACAGCAAAAACAAAGGCGCGCAATCTAACATTTCTACGGTCAACGGACGAATGACGAGCTTGCCTATGCACAGTGATGCGCTTGTATGTGTGCGGTGCATAGTTTACTTATGCTTTAACATTTTGTTACGAAAACCGGTAAGGACAAAAATTGCTACCAGAAGTTGTAACGTTGTAAATAACATGTTTATGAGGCACCTACAAATATATTTTCTATTTTTACTGAATGTTAAAACTATATTCTAATGTATAAAATCATAAGTAAGTGTAAATTTGCTAGTAATTTTTTTGTACACCTAGTCAAAGTTTTAAAAGTAGAAATGCAGCACACGATACACCCCGATTTTTTTGTTTCAGTCCAGTATTACTACCAATTTAAATGAGTTGTTTGAAAGACAATCTTATAAAAAGTAAGTTAATAAGGCATTAATTGGTATCGTAACAGAAATTTCACATTTAATAAAGTATTTTTTTTAAAATCAGGTTGCAACCAGTTTTTGGCCCTTTGGCGAAAAGTCCCTATACTTATTTGAATCGTGAACTTTCTAAAACTTAGGTAACTTAAGTACGTGTTCGTTGGTTTAACCAACGCACAATGTAGGGTTAATTGAAACAATTAAGCTATAACATCTAAAATTACACTGTTGAAAAGTGGTTATATCCGAAATATCTCTGACAACATGACATCGGGGATAGTAAGTGTATGTGTAGGTGTAAAAATAAAAAAGTCAGTATAAGCCGCAAGGCGTTTATTAAAAAAGTTACATACAAACATTCATAATGTGTAATGTGAACAATTCTATTCCCACAAATGTACACACGACGCCGACTATCTACGCACGTCTACTCTTTTTTATTTGTCAATCTTTCTATACCTAAATCCTAGCCGTCAGTGTTTAACCACTGGTATTTGTCTGTGATAGTCTTTTAGGGCAATTTTTGAAAGGAATATCGTACTTTTAAATCGCATAAACTCTCCACCACTTTAACTGCATTCGTGTTCTACATTCAAAGCGATATAGTATATAAAAATTCATTTAATACAAAGAAAGACGTTTGAAGAAAAAGTGCTCCTATCTTTTCAACAGACTGCTCTAATGTTCTAATGACAACAGAAAATTTTTCGTCAAACCTCTTTGGATAAAGACATAATGAGCTAGTAAAACTCTTCGCGAAGCGATAGCGCCCACAGTCATAGAAGTTTTCACACGCACGTAAAAATAGTGTTCTAGACGAAACATGGAAATATGAGTCTATGCAAATACCAGTGGTTTAAATTTACCATACCATTATCTACATGGCTAAATATGTAATATAGGATTTATTAAAATAATCTATATACTTTTCTATGATTCTTACACAAACCATGGTACAATTTGGCCATGTAGACAATATTACAAGCTGCGGAGAAGCTTCCGAAAAAAATCCATTATAAACTTAAGAACACATCCGTAACTATATAATAGTACATTATGATATAAGTACGGTAGGTTGAAAATTACAGCCGAGGCGATATTGCTAGCCCGAGTCGTCGTAGGCGAGGGCTACAAGTAAGCAGAGGCTGTAATTATCAAAGCGCACGTATGTCATACGACGTTTTATAACACATTTGCGAGGAAATAAAATAAAACTACGACTATGGTAAACAAATAAAAACAATACAGCGCGGCGTTAAGAAAAAGCGCGCGGCGCGCATCATCATTTTTTTTAGGCAAAGGCACAAAAAACAGCCAGTATTAATAATAAAGTAAATTAATATTTTTGTGTTTTTGTTACAGATTAATTGGTTGTAATTTACTGTCAAAATTAATTAAATTAAATAATTATGTACATAAATATTTCTTTATTATATTTTATCTCCCAAAGTCAATTTTAATCATAAAATGTTCACAACTTTTTTGACATAAAAACTCTTTGCTGAGATTTTAAAAAGTACAATTCGTTTTAAGACGGAGCATCTTGATAAACCGTGCGTTTTACTTTACACTTGCCGCACTTGGGCGTAATGATATACAATACGATATTGAAATTGGTAAAATAAGACACCTTTTACGAGCAAATGTGTTATAAATAAGTTAATTCTGCAAGCATTCCTTACAAAAATATGTCTATCTGGACGTATCCAGCGCCCGTTATTGCTGACTAGTTTACACAATTATAAATATTACACAATATCGATACAAATTAAGGGCACTGCAAGATAATCTTTGTTATTATGCAAATATTGTTCAAATGTGTTTGTGTCTGGTCCAGCACTGACCAAAAAGGCTATGCGTTTTCGCAAAAAAACAAGACTTCTTCAGTAGATGTGGTTCAATTAATTAAAAACTAATTACAATTTAACTTTTGACGCTGAAAATACAAGATGGCGAATAAATCAATAAGAAGTTGCAGTAGCCTCTTTCTATTTCAATTCATGTTCTTATTATGTTACAGATAATATAATAAAACTCATTAAGATGTTTTCATGGGTTGTTTAAGGACCAGTTTCAGTCAATTTCTCATTACTTTTCTTAGAACATCAGGATTTAGTACCCGCATTTCAACTCGAATGCTCATTTTCTAATTCATCAGTCTAATTGTTCTGGGTATAATAACATAAGAGAAAATAATCTATTGCTGCCAAAGAGATTAAAATATAATATATTTAAATCTCTTTGTGTTAAATGTACATACTTAATAATAAGGCCAGCTTCAATACAATACGGAATACGTCCAAAGCTGTCTAGCGAAACAGTCCCGTACAAAAAGATTCGTTAGTACTAATATAGCCAGCCAAAATAAAGGCTCTCTCAAATAAATCATACTTTGTCTTTTCTATACTTATACACATCTATATTCTAATGCTCTTATACACAAACTACAACATCTATTGTTACATTGCAAGATTCTTTATTATTTCTTAGACTTTTTCGAAAAGTCTAGTTACGGCACTAAGAAATACTATTTACTTCAATATCTAACAATCAGTGCATCTCCGATTCTTGGTAACATGTATGTATCGTTTGTTTTTTTGGACACACTGAAGGTGTTAACAGTTTGAAGCATGTGCATGCGTGCGACCTTGGTAATAATATATTATAATCAACATTCTAAACAAAAATGCAAACCGACTTCAACGCCCTACCCTACTGTTACACTTATATATCGCTGATAGCGAGTGATTTGCTTTGTCCGTTGAAGAGTTCCGTTCTCCACCTGAAGTTCTTCATCAGATTTTCATAAAACTTACATGAAACCACCCTTCAAGTTATACCAGTTCAAACCATCGAACATTTTAGAAATCGGTTCAAATTTGACGAAAATATGAATAAAATTACAAAAAAAAACACGTGACGAATTGAGAACCTCCTCCCATTCTGAAGTCTAAACTAAACTAAACATGTATTTCGGTTTTTTACAATTATAACAAATTTCAAAAATAATGAAGCAATCAAAAAAAGTGTTGCAATTCAGCACTAGAGACTTTTACGTCACACCTTCCTATTTCAGTACACTTTCCACAGTAAAATTCGTTTTGACAGATCATAAAAAGTAACTAATTTGACTAGGCAGGATAGATACTACCCTATTAGCGTCGCACGCATGCTGACCGCGCAACTTTTAAAGATATCTTGCAATGCAGCATTTTGGCGGGGACTTTGCGATCACCATGCACAGGGGTTCACACAACACAGGTACCAGGTAAATAACTTTAGGCAGTCTTTGGGTAGGTCGGAAGATTTTATAGCGACTAGAATTACATCTCTATAATAAATTTCCTAATTTACAATACCATCTAATAGCTAGGACACACCAGATGCATTGTTATCCCGTCTGCCGTTTGCGCACTTACTAATTATTAAAATAGCAGCCGTTTTTCCCGTTTCCGTGAGAATTTCGAAAAATCCTTTCTTATCTGACACCTAGGTCATAAAAGGTCCAAATATTAAGTCTCTGGCATCAGTATAGTTGAAGGTCAGGAAGTATAAGATGTCGAGATGTTTCGGGGCATCTCACACGTGCAGTCAAGAGCACGTGGAGCTTGACACATGGGACTTTGTAACGTTCTTATTACAATCGCCTTAGAGGTCAGACTATCACCACAAGTGCAAAGCTTCATGTGCTCTTGGTTGTACATCCCACACGCATGCAAACGGACCGGAGATGGACTGCTCTTGCATTCGGTGTGATCTAGCCTTAAGTATTCCATTGTTATGACGGTGGAAATTTTATCTATTGACCTTTCAAACATATCTTAAATTGTAAAGTGAAATCTGCACAGTCACAATATTTAATCACAGTCACATAGTACTAAGTTGGTTATCCACGTGACGGTTTGTATAGGTATTTGTATTTAATTACTCCCAAACTACTTACTTCACGGCTTGCGATGCGGATTACGAGATCTTTCAAACAAATTTTGAGGAATATTTCTGTGAGGATACTTCAGAAATGTCGACGTTTTTCGTGAGTGACCTGAGTATCGGGAAAAACGTCAATAAAAAAATACACTTGTTATACATCTCATATTCTAGCTCAAGTATTTGTCTTGATGTAGAAATAGAACAGGTGTCTCTTGCATTTGAAGCTTTGCACTGAGACTGAATCGACGATCCAGTTTGAAATTTAAAATACGTTTGAAGGTCTGATTTGGGGAAATCTGGTATTCAAATTAGTTCTTTAGCTCTACCGACCACATTTACTACATAGCTAACATCGATTAACAGCCGGTTCCGAGTCCTAACGACCCTATTGGTAAATCTTACCGACTGAAGATTTAATGCGTTTCTTACGGATTCGTATGCAAATATTACCGACAGGTAAGCATTGCCAATACGGCCAGTAGCACTTGAGGACCGCCTTTCGTAAGTATATTTTAAATCTAAATATTTGTGGTATAATCGTTTATCTTGGTGTCATATTGGGGCAGGTCTTATCCTATTATTTGGTTTAAACAAAAGTTTGTAGTGCCATGGGGTGACCTTGGAATTAGGACTCTCTGTCAACAGCGGAAGGTACCCTGGGTTACAATCACGTACAAAATTCGAAAATTTTTGTTTTACAAAACAATTTCTCTCCAAAGTTGAAACAACAGCATCAATAATAATCTCAAAATATTTTACGTTTCCATACAAAATTTCAACAGGGCAGAAAAGTAGTTTAAGTCGAAGTATTTTCTGAGGGAATTTTAATACTAAATTATTGTACATTATCTAAATTGTATCCATAGGCCATAGAATTTGAAATCTAATATCATTGAACTAAGTACTATAGTACTAGAAGAGATACTCGAAAGAGATACGAGTAGACCGCGGTTGTACAGTTCTACTCATCATCAGCCTATCTTAGTCCACTGCTGCACATAGGCCTCCCCTAATAAGCGCCATAGCGTCCTGTCTTCAGCTCGACGCATCCAGCATCTGCCTGCAGCCTTTCGCAGATCCTCATCCCATCTGGCCGGAGGGCGCCCTACACTACGTTTGCCGAGTCGCGGTCTCCACTCCAGAACACGTCTACCCCAACGGTTGTCGGTTCTTCGCGTGATATGGCCGGCCCACTGCCACTTCAGCTTGCTAATTCTTTGAGCTATGTCGATAACTTTGGTTCTTTGTCGAATGTAACGAATACATACAGCACCAAAGTTCTACTCGTAGATTAGTATTTACAGAAAATACTGTAAAATTTACCTTGCCTTTTTTTGCCCAGCGGTATCATTTATCGCAGGGCTACCATCGCCTTCACGAGCGTCTTGGGTATCAGTGAGGAAATATTCTGTTACATGTATCCTTTCATTATAACAGTATCATGACTAGTACTTATCATAGTTCAATGCTAATTACGTTATGGCTACACACATCTTTTCTATGACATACATACAGTTTACATCTAAAGAGCATGCATCTATGTCTTTACAGAACTCTTGTGTCTTATATTGTTCGATCACAAGGTTCAAAAGGTACGAATGACTCTGTTCATTAAATTTCCAAATACAAAACTTCATAAGATGCTGTCAATCATTAGGCATCCTTAATTGGCACACTAGCATTTTCCGTGACCAGCACATCAGCTTGAGCAAAACCATTTACGAATACAAAAACATATTCCAAAATTCAAATTTTAAAAGATACGAGCAAAGAAGTTTGAAAAAAAAGTTTCTCTTTCCAGAGAATTTTTTGATTCCAACCTCTTTGGTTACGAGTCTTAAGACTTGCTGTATACTTTTGTGCAAATATACAGGGTGACTGGTTGAGTGAACTTTTTGTAGAAGGTAAACAAGGAAATAACAGTGAATAATTAAGTGGCTGTAATTAATTTACCTTACTACGTATTTAACGAAAATTTACCATACAAATTGTGGGACACAATTCACACGTTACAGACGTATTCACGGAGACTCGATACCGTTTTCGTTCGATTTAGATCGAGTGAAAAATTTTCCTTTAAAAACTTTATTCTAGGCGTTTCTGACAGCCACGGAAAATTTTCCGAATCCTTATGTCACATATGACATTACTTTTCGATATCAACATCAGCCCATCTCGAAAGTTTTTGATATCGACATCAGCCCATCCCGAAAGTGTTCGACAGATTTTCCGATATCGAATAAGGAAGCTCCCTGAATACGCCTGCTGAACAGAACCTGTGGTATGGGTATCAAACATCCAGACATGAAGCCGACAGCCATGTGCATTGTGCACGAATTTTATTACAAAATCTGTGCAGGATTACAGTAGGCAGGATTACTGCCGACTGAGCCAAAAGGCCCGATGTAATATCGCTTCATTCGTGTTGATATTATTGCATCACGTTCAATTAATACCAGAATTAAGATCCAATAGGACAAATCATATACCCTTCACCATCTAATTCGTCAACCCGACCAATCGCGCTGTATAAAAATGTTGCGTCAAAAAATGGTTTTTACATCATAAAGTCGCCGCAGTCGACACCAAAGTCCCAGTCGTCGGAGGTGCCGGAGTCGTCATACTCAGCTAGAGCCTGTTCGTAAGCCGAGGCCTCGTAAGCCGTAACCCCATCCAGCATCGAGCAGGCTTGCGACACGTTTGAGTGGTGCATGATGGGCATTGCGTGGAGAGCGAAGTCCTCGCCTTCTTGCGACCATGTCAGTCCTAAAAGCAAGGGGTAATGTGCTATTAGATTCCTATTGGGATTTTAAGGATCTTGGGGATGCAAGACGTCAGAAAATACTGGGAGAAAGGTACAGGTTGACAAAACTTCTTAGTCTAAAGCGGATGTCAACGTAAGGTCATTTTCCATTACTCGTATGCATCAGTATTGATTTTTAAATAATAACTAGCGACCCGCCCCGGCTTCGCACGGGTGCATTGCTGAATTTTCTCTGCTATAAACCTTGCGGAGCCCGAGACCTTTTCAACGAATGCAAAACCATGGAAATCGGTTCGTCAGTTCTGGAGTTAAATCGTCAGGAAGGAAAACCCGACTTATTTTTATATAGTAGACTAGCGACCCGCCCCGGCTTCGCACGGGTGCAATGCTAAATTTTCTTTGCTATAAACCTTGCGGAGCCCGAGACCTTCCCAACGAATGCAAAACCATGGAAATCGGTTCGTCAGTTCTGGAGTTAAATCGTCAGGAAGGAAAACCCGACTTATTTTTATATAGTAGACTAGCGACCCGCCCCGGCTTCGCACGGGTGCAATGCTTATAAGAATTTTCTTTGCTATAAACCTCACGGAGCCCGAGACCTTTCCAACGAATCCAAAACCGTCGAAATCGGTCCGGCCGTTCTGGATTTATATCGTCAGGAAGGAAAACCCGACTTATTTTTATATAGTAGATATGTAAGTCTATCTAATAATAACAGAAAATCGGATAAAGATTTCATATTGTTATCGTAAAGACGAGACGCTGCGTTCTTATTTTCCACTTTTTTTTTATAAAATAGGGGGCAAACGAGCAGACGGGTCACCTGATGGTAAGTGACTACCGTCGCCCATGGACACCTGCAACTCAAGAGTCACAACTGCGTTGCCGGCCTTTGAGGTGGGAGTAGGGGGAGGGGGGAGGAAAGGGGGGATTGGGGCCTCCGGTTACCTCACTCACTCAACGAAATGCAACGCATTGCTTTACGCTGGTTTTCTGTGAGGCCGTGGTATCACTCCGGTCGAGCCGGCCCAAGCGTGCCGAAGCATGGCTCTCTCACTTAAAGCTTGGGTCCCACGGTCCGTAAAATCGCGGATGCACGCAGACCAGCTCGCACGACGCACCGTGGGACCGGCCTCGTCCGTGATAGCACAGAACGTCTGTGGCGGTGCGCCCGTATCCATCGTGAGTCGGTAACTTCAAAGGTGCGCTCTTCTCTCTCTTTCTTTCGCTTTGCATTATGACAACATAAAAACATCTACACACACCGACACGCACCGTTGGACCGGCCCTGCCTGTGGTGCGTCGCCGTCCGTGCTCGTCGGCTGAGTGTAGCTGATCCGTAGAATAGCGGACCGTGGGACCTCAGCTTAACTGAGACGATTCCTGAGAGTGATTCGCGGGGTCCCGGTCACAGCACGGTGGTGCTGCATCTACACGGCACTCAATTTAAAGTCGGCCTGTAGATATAGTACTCGTAAAAACACTTACGCCCACTCCACACGCCGTTGGGCAGCGTGACCCACCCCCAGCCCTGGCCCCACGCCAGCTCGTGGCCGAGTTGCCCCGCCAGAGGCACCTGCCTCTTGATGACAGCCACCAGCCCGCGGCCGTCCATCGCGCCAACTGCGTTTCTGTTGCTTCTTGAGTACACCTCTGATGAGGTCGCTGGAATATAAAACAGAGATAATAAATTCTAAGTCCAAATTCATTTATTTCTATAGGTAAAAAGTTATTACACTTAAAAACGTTTATATTCTCATTACACGGCAATCTAAACTCGTCCAAATCCGAATTCTTTTATTTGCTTAGAATAGGTTTACCTACAGGCAGACAGGGAAAGCGACCGGTCTTGTGAGCTACTCTTTAGAGGTATTTTTAGGGTACCGTACCCAAAGCGTATACTAAATCATAGTATTAACGTACCCAAGATTTTAAACGGGACCCTCTTAGTAAACAAATGATATGATTACCAAACCTCCGCTGTCTGTCTGTCTGTCCGTCTGTCACCAGTCTGTATCTCATGAACCGTGATAAGTTACCAGGCGGCCTCACAACCAATATGACTGTCACTGCTCTATCGTAGCTATTTATATCAAATACCTACCTGTACTATTGAAAAAATAATAACATTTACCTTCAAATTGCTGACATTTATTCCGTCAATTCGGTTAGTTTATTGAAAGAGACCGATCAGAATACAAATTATAATATCCCTGATGTAACAAAAAGCCGGCCCCTTTTTAGTACTTCCACTATATCTAAGTATCTTGCCATAGTTAAGCTTGGTAGAATTGAATAAAAGAATGTATAGCTCTCCCCTCGACGTTGAGGAGAAGACAATGCGATATTCGTCAGACTATTGGGTTAATTAATGAAGCAGCTGTCGCTGCTACGAGGCGTCCAGTGAGCCTTTTGATAGATCGTCCCTATATTAACTTATCTCCCTATATTAGTATTCGTTTATACAACACTAGCGACCCGCCCCGGCTTCGCACGGGTGCAATGCTAACACTAAAACCTTCCTCTTGAATCACTCTATCTATTAAAAAAAACGCATCAAAATCCGTTGCGTAGTTTTAAAGATTTAAGCATACATAGGGACATAAGGACATAGGGATATAAGAGAAAGTGACTTTATTTTATACTATGTAGTGATGAATTAACAGAATAAACGCAATTCCTGAAATTAGTTTTTTCAGTATCGACTACTTATTCGATTTCAGCTATTTTTAATGTGTTAATTTTTTCAAAAAAATGAATTAGCTTAGCTGAATATAGTGCTATCTATGGAAATCGTGCTATTATCAATCGATATTTAAGAAAAATGGTTAGACACAACTAAAGTTCGTATGCATCATATTTTTTTTATATTAATATACTAATTGGGGTGTGTGAGGAATTGCGCTTTTTCTGTTAACTACGAGTTGTATTATTATATTTTTCCTGGATTCCATCGTTGCATGTATCTACCAATTTTTTTTAAAAAAAACGTGCGTAGTACATATTTTTAACGAACTCAACGTTTGAGGAAAACATCGTGAGGAAAACCGCAGGCGCTTCAGTCCGGTTTAGGGCTAGCCTCTCACGTTTAGGAGTCCGAAAAATACACTTATAAAACGTTGGTTTATCCAGGAATCGAAGCAAGATTCTTGGGTCTCAAGATTTGGTTACCTGAACAGTTATTTTTGTTTTTTATCTATCATTAGCGACCCGCTCCGGCTTTGCACGGGTGCAATGCTAACACTAAAAGGTTCCTCTTAAATCACTCTATCTATTAAAAAAATGGCATCAAAATCCGTTGCGTAGTTTTAAAGATTTAAGCATTCATAGGGACATAGGGACAGATAAAGCGACTTTGTTTTATACTATGTAGTGATATGAAGCAGCGTCAAATTAGATGTCCTGTAATGGAACTTAGGGAGTAAGGCTGCAGATCTGGCTGCATTTTCTCTGTAAGCATGAATTTTATAATGAGTGGGATTAAACCACCTTTAACTTCTTGAAATAAAAAATGAGCCATACCAATTGGTGGAGGTGTTTAATATTTATTTAAGTATGTTTATCAGTTGTTTAGTACCGACACAGCTGTTTGGGACTGAATATCCATGTGTCAATTGTGTCCTACAAAAAAAATCCAACGAATATTCCTTTTGTTATATTATGCTATTATTGGAACGAAAACATGCTTATACATAAGTGAAGTTCATGTTTTAGGTGTATCACGTAGCTTAAGTGACGTAACTACAATAAGGCTTTGTTCGGATGTGTCGGCGACAAGGTTTACCCATTACAAGGTCCAAACTTTTCCCAAGATCGCCGGGACGCGCTAGGGATGGGAACCAATCGAATTATGAGGTAAATTATGTGTTTTAGCTCGCATCTCATCAGTGCCGTAACTCTTTACGCGAGGAGTAGGTACCTAATTCGTAAATAGACTTAGGGCGGTACCAGCGGTGCTCCCGATCACGGACACTTTTGAAACATACGAGTATTATATGCAATACATATTTTTTAACACACCATAATATGAGTGTAGACACGTTCTATAGGTATACTATCAGCAGTATACATGCTACATATTACACTTATTTTTTTTACAAAGGTTCCTACCTATACTTAAAACAAAAAAATATTTTAGGTCGATAAGTATATATTTATTTTTATAGACGTTCACTTTATTGTCAAAGCCGGGTAGGATTATAGAAGCTCGCACGGGGCACAAAAAAGGATACTTACACTGTATCTCATTGCTCTTTAAAAGACACGCTCTAAATCTTTGGTCCTATTTTGTAGACTTCTTTAGGGCTGACTTAGGAATATCCTCTTCTGAAAAACAACAATATACGCTCAAGCCTTATCCCTGATTGGGCTTTTGAAAGTACTTAGGTACTTTTCACCAGTGCATATTCGGACACCTTTTTTGGTACGCCTTACGCATACCTGGTGGTAGCGAGAACGACAACCAGGTTATGTCAGGCTTGCACACCAAAAACCCCTTATTTTGTTCCTCCTCTTGCCCTAAGTCGGATCCCAGGTACCGTATCTTCTATTGCTCCTATATTCGAACGACTATGCATTATAGGTGCCCATTTTCGAACTGTGGTGCAGTTCAACCATAAACTTATTAAACTATATACCTAATCAGTTCATGAGTTTTATAAATACTTCAGAACCAATTAAAAGGATTTATTTTAAGACTAAGATTTAACAATTAATCGTCGTAAAAGTGATCTTAGTGATTTCAACTAAACTAAGTAACCACACGGGTACTTATAAGAAATCTAGGAATCCTCACCAAATCCTCTATTAGGGTAAAGGCTATATTAGGGCTAACGATAAGAATATTATTCTATAAAGCGCTTAAAGCGGCTTAAGCGAGCGGAGCGATTTTAATGCTAGTTTGTGTCAAATTGCCTACGGACGAACAATGGAAACAATTGAGGCTGGCAACACTGGGAGATTTGAAAAACGAATAATATATTTTTATGTAATTTGTTTTGTTTCAGCGTAGCTATCCAAAGTAGCCAGTCTTCGAGGCACTGTTTCACACGGTTTTTCTCTGACACAGTTCATTTTTTATCTGTAAACTAGCTGTTCTGCTCGGTTTCACCCGAGTAGTTCCCGTTCCCGTGGGAAAAATATAGCTTATATTACTTCCTGTTAACATAGCTTTCCATTGATGAAAGAATTTTTAAAAACGGTCCAGTATAGTTTCGGAGCCAATTCAATACAAACAAAAAAAAAGACAAATCTTTGCTCTATAAAATATCAGTAAAGTATGACTATTTTCTTTGTAAATCAATGTTATTGCGAGTATGAGGTAAGAAAAAGGTATTAGAAAAAATGAAAATAATCCATTATACAATAAAATCATCATTACCTACCTATTTAGGTTAACTTTGTACGTATTTTCAGACAGCCAGTATTTTATTTTTTAAACAAGTGAGATACTTAGTAACAAATCAAAAGTTTTTTTGTAAACATTATGTACATTTTCTTGGTACAGGAAGTTAAATAAATAAAATTTCCGAGATGATCAATTTGCTAATGTCGCTCAACTGCTAATTAAAATAAAAATTCTTTTTAAGCCCACATTTTCGAATTTAGCTAAATAATTTTCTTGATCATGTTTGATATATCTTGTCACCTTAAAAGGTCTCAGCCTTATTCGCCCACGTCTGCCTTTTCTATCTTCCATCAGATAAAGTTGTAAGGATGGACGTATTTGAATGCGGTTCCAGAATGTCCCGTTATTGTCAATTCTTTTGTATTTACTTAGAATATTAATCTTGCTATCTATTGGATTGTAATTTAGTCTCAATGAAATCCACGAGTTTCACTTCAGTAACAAAATCTTTATGCTATGGATGGAACCAAATGATGGAACAATACAAAAAAATACAGATTTTTTTCTAGTAATATTCTACAAATATACTTTGTCTAATCCTGTTTTTTAGCTTTATATTCAGATTAGTCATCTAAATCCGTGTTCTATTTTTCTTCATCATTATTATGCGCCTCTTTTTCATATTTAGCGAAGTAGGGCTTTTAATTTATCACGCGGGCTCTTTGTGGATTGGCAGATGGTCTGTGCTGTCAGAATTTTTCAAATCATCATGGAATTATTCGGTTTAATTCGTCGAGCACCGCGCGGTTCCAATGGGCACCGTAACAATTAATAATCAATTGTGTTTTATTTTATTTGCTTAAGAGATTAAGATGCCTTTCACAACAAGAAGAAGACCGTTATGTAATGTCAGACATCTACTATGTATGACTGACCGAACCAATATTGCTTAACCGAACCTGCACCGCCAAGCTACGAGCACCTATTTTGCTCATAAGTACTACAAAATACGTGACATTAAATGAATTAGGTTTCGATATCTTGCTGTCCCGTATTTCAAAGTTCGTATTTATAAATGTCCCGTATTTCACTCAAACTCGGCATCCCTACGCAGTGACCGCAAATGAACGGCCGTTTCGGTCAGCTTGGCTTTAATTGCACCCTCGGTTGGACGAAATCAGCTTTATGTGTAGTCAGATAAGCCTGCCCATTTAACAGGATAAGTTAAGACGGCTAGTAAGACGTAGACGGTAAGATATCACTGAGGATGAAGCTGGATTTGCGGGACTTTGACTCGACGTCTCTACAATTGTATGTTGTTTAGGAGCGGGTGTGGTGATAAGATAAGTGTATTTTCAACACACTTGCTCAAAACGACGTTTTTATTCCACCGATTTTTGGCTCATAATCCTAGATATTAAATACGCGTGCTTTTCAAGTATATTATTGAACGAGTGCCTTTAGTTTATTATTACCCTAGCTAGTACCAAGTCGTAAGTAAGAAGAAGAAGCGATATAATTTAGTCGGGTTATAACTTTTTATTTTAGCAACAAACAGTATTTATGCGAAAAATAACAGTAAATGGTAAATCCAGCTTTATTATTAAAAAATAACTTAAATTCATTTAAAATTTTCTGTAATTTCTGTTTTAAACATTAACAATTAAATTTAATTATATTTTTAATCTTGGCTGTGGGCCGATCTAGTTCGAACCTTGCGCGCGCATCGGTATCGCGGCAAGAAAAAAAACAACGCGCCATTACAAAAATAACGAAGTTTTGATTAATTGTGAAGTTTAATATTAACGAAAATGTCTACTTCAAGTGAAGAAAATAAAGAAAACCTATTATTAACTCCGCCGGACATACGTAACGAGGCGAAAAATGCGTGCGATAGTCTTTTGCCATCAAAATCGAGTGAAATGTAAGTATTTAGCGGCCGGCCTATGAAAAAATTTTAAAATGGAAAACCGGCAAGAACGCTCATTCTGTCTCAGAAAAACGTCGTTTTAAGTAAGTGTGTTGAAAAACGTCGTATCAAACACGTGTGCCTGTGACCATAATATACACGGCTTTCTTATGGCGCACTCGCTTTCGCTCGTGCGCACACAAAATCGCCTTGTATATAATGGTCAACTTAGCACACTTGTATCATAATGTACTATTAGGAATGGAAGACTTACCGAACACAATTTAAGGTTATCGTACACATATCATTTCGGAAACGGATCAGCGCCGCCTCAGCTGGAGCCGTTTAGTGTTTTTTGTACTTAATTCCCTACGCACACTAATCAGTATCGTAAGGGCATCGCCTCACTTCGGGGGAAGCTCGGGCAAGATAGACGAGGTGGTGACGATTCGTTTCCGAGTTGATATGTGTCCCAGTTACCTAAGTATATTTATTTTGTACAAAAATATTATGCCAACAATATTATAGATTGAGGAAATATTATTAATAAGAGCAGTGATAGCCTTACGATTAATGAGCCCGATTCTCATGATGATAATCAGTGAGGCTCGGGTCCAAATCCTGGCAAGTAGTAAATGAGGTTTTCAAAAACTTACGTAAATACATATTCATCACTAACTCGACGGTAAAGGAAACCCGCAGGTCCCAGAATTAATTCTGAGGCATGTGTAACAGACCCGGTCCGACGATGGGCTCACACCTGTCACGTTTAGATGTCGAATATACCTACCTACTGGTGAAAAGTGGGTATTTCCAGAAATGGAATAGGTATCTCTCCTACCCCCTCGGGGATAACAGGCGTGAGATTATTATTATTATTATTATAAATATTATACAAAATTCTTTCACCAATCGAAAGCCTACTTTTCTGAGAACAACATAGGCTATATTCCCACGGGAACACCTACGAAAACACGGGTAATTAATTAAAACAAATGAGCTATCACTTCGACACTATTATACAAGTACAACGTCGGAGGCCAATATACCATGGCTGTGTTCGCAATTTGATTATCGCGACGTGAGTAGCATAATCTTCGTCACGGCCGAGCTGAGCCCGCCTTACGCCCGATTACGAATCATAGGGATTTCGATTCATACCGCCATCACGAAAGTTCTTCAAGATTAATGCTTCATAAAGTGGCATAATTAGTACTTACTATTAGTTTTGGTGTGAAGGTGTGATAGAGAGGGAAAAAAATGTTGAAGAATTGTTGAAGACTGATAATTTGATAATCTGATAAACTGATAGAATCCTCAAAACCCGACCTATTTTAAATAAAACTTAGGTACTTAATACATAATATAAAAAAAATCTTTATTTCAGATTTGCATCCATACAGAGATAAATATTAAAAGGAAAAGTGTTAGTGACAATTTATTTGTAGTAAGTATATTTACACATTTCTAATTTAAAACTTAGAAGTTATTGCTCAGACCAGTCGAGACCAATCACGTGAACGCTGCTTCGCAAATTACAGTTTCAATTGGGTAGTTGACAGCATCGAATTTAAATTGCGAGTAGTCATACATTAAAAAGATTATCCCAAAACACCTCAAAATATGTATTTCGATTTTCAATTTACAATTATAGCAAATTTAAAAATAATAAAACAATCAAAAAAAGTGCTGCAATTGAGTACTACAAACTATGACGTCACGGTTTGCTATTTCAGTACATTTTCCATAATAAAATTTCGTTTTGACAGATCGTAAAAAGTAACTGATTTGACTAGGTAGGACACAACCCTATTTCAACCACTTGCCATCGTCCATCGCGACGCCGAATAAGTCAATACAGATATTATATTAAACCATTCCCGATGAATATGGATTCGGGGGCACCCATTGTCTCATATTTATTACAAATTTATGCTAGGATTAACGCTTAGGCGTTGATATGCCTTATTCACTAATTTACACGCTACAGGAGGGCTGATAATCCCAAGCTTTCATTACCAGAAAATGTAGGAATTCAGAGGAACTATAATAGCTCCCCATAATGAAAATAATTCTCAATTCAAATCTTTGATGATGAAACCAAAGTTTGTTGGCGAGTAAGTAATTACAAAAGTTTTTTTTTTAGTAAAAAATCAAGTATTGGGTCGTTTGTTACAAACAGTTCATTGTTCCAATTTTATTCTAAATTTCTATGTCGGGTAGAGCAAGTAAATGAGTTATATTTCATCGGTCATGATATAAATGGCTCTGATAAGTCGATCGTCATAGATTGCTCGTTACATCGAAGTGTGCTCGATCGATGCTTCGTTTAATTAAAAAAACTTGAGTAAAGCTACTTTCATTCGAAGATTAAATTGATCAAATGCACGATACATCGAAGTTTTTTTGAGCGACATTATAAATATTAATAGATGGACAGACGATGCTTCGACGGTAATTGAATTCGGGGATAGGAATTTAATTCTTATGGAACAAACTAGCAGTTTCGTAGACGCTCCCACAGTTATGCTACGGATTGAAATTCAATTTAAAATCTGTCAAATTAAAACCAACTCTCCCCACCTTACCGTTCGCTTAATTTTGCGCGAGTACGGTGACAGCTTTTGTTTTAACCGCTCTAACCCTCTGTTCTACAAACAGCAACACCTCTATATAATATTAGTGTAGAAGTGTATATTGTCAGTTATCACAGTGGGTCACTTTCTTAAAAAAAGATAACATAAGTAGATGTTGTAGTGAATTCGCAAAAATTATTGCAGCACGCCGTGCGGGCTGCCGACGGGCTCATGAAGAGTTTATTGTAACAAGCCATGCGGTCTGCTACGACCTCGCAATTTTATACGATTTTTATAGAGCGCGGCCTGCTGGTATAGAAAAACAAAGCGAACAGTTAAAAAATTTGATTCATTTCCTGCAATTTAAAAAAAAATCGTATTTCTAGAATGATATTATGATGGATTATTTGGAGGGTGATTTTTTGAATAAAAAGCCAATAAAATAGAATAATAGTGAGTTGTAATGATAGAAAAAATCGTTAAAATGAAAGTTGCAAAGCATGCAGCACACATACTCGGGTATGAGGGGCAAAGCAAACACACAGTATTTTTTACTTTTTTGTTAATTTACAGGCTTCCACCCTTGTAAAGCCCTCACGACTCTTACTCTCGTAGCAATGGATGCATCTGCGCCGGACTAATCGGTTTCGGTTGTCGACTATGGGAGATTTTCCGAATTTATGTAAAGTTGGGACATTCAGATTATTTTGGCCTCGTCCATTATTCGCAAGACCCATCAATTGCCGACAAATAATTTCCTTAAAAGTTGTAATCCGTTCACAGCAAGCCAAGCGGGCGGCCGGCGGCCAACGGTGAATTAACGCGCGTGGCGTGACACACTCAAATTTTTGTAAAAAGTAACGAACTTTTTCGTATGATTCGCGCGGGAAAATTACGGTGCGCTGGCGGGCCGTATGGCCTGCTGAAGTAATTTTGAGCCGTAAACGGTGGCTTGGAGCAGTCGAAAAGTTACGTACCGCCGGCAGACCGTATGGCGGTGAGAGTGTTAAAATATTATAGAAAAATAAATCAAACTTTCTGTTCTAATTAAAAGGGTAGATTTATTCTGATTTTAATTATTTTCTTGGGTACATTTAAGTTCCTGGTGGGTCACAGGACTCTCACTGGATATTAAACTAAATAGTCACATAGGTCCAGTCAGTAGGTCTTTGGAGACACATCAGTATTCGGAGACCCACCAGTGGGTCTGCTTGGTGGGTCCTTGAAGACGAAGTGACATTCTCTTAGGAATGAGAATCGCATTTGACTTTTACAGTTACTAACCAGTATAGACTTTGATTTATAAAGATAATTATTGTGAAAAATACGGGTCCAGAGTCGAACGAAGCCGCGGGCGTCCGCTAGGATATATTATTGCTCTTTGTAGATAGTATTTTTTTTTTGTGCAAAATTAGCTTGCGTCTGTAATATGAATTTCAAAATTATAATCTGTGGAATCACTATAGTATATTTTATATCGAGGGCCTAAACGAAGCTATAATAGTCAATGAAACCGAGGGAATATTAATTTGGCCTTAAGTCTCGAGCTGCAAACTGTACTTTTCACTTTGAGTGCGAGAATAGTCAACAAAATAAGAAAATAGTCAATTTAGTACAAAAACAGTTAATAAATTAATAAAATAAAAATCACAAATAGTATATTTACTGGCTGTTTGAGTTTGTTTATGTCTCATTAATGTTTAAAAACTAATTACTTTTCACTCCCTAGAGACTAAAGTGGTCACTTTAGTGTGACTTTAGTCAGCTTCGTAGGGCTATATTGGCGTACTTTTAGAGCATGAGAAGTGAAAAAGACTGTTATTGCTATATTAAACTCTGTTATCTACAACGTAAAGTCTTCAACACTTCAGAGAATAGATTAGTACATACTTAGCACGGGTAGGTATATCTTCGTAAAAGCAGGTAACTTTGAAGGAACAATGTTAAATATTTGAGAGCTCCGCCCACGGCACGAGCTTTGCCGCTACGAAATAAATTACCTTCTGATGTGACAAATTAATTCTTCTTCATGCCGAAGAATGAATATAAAGGAGCAAAAAATTTAATATGAAACAGCGAAATACAATGAAGCTTAATATAAGAGGAAGCAACGGAGCAGAAGATACATAGATTATGTAATTTGTAAAAAAAAAGTTTCTCATTTACAATAGTGTATTTTTCATATGTCTGAGAATCAATTCATGAGGCTGCGGGTTTCCTCAGAATATTTTCCGTCACCATTCAGCTAGTGTTAAATATTTATTTGTTTATTTAGAGAAAACTTTCCATTACAGTTATGTAAAAACCAATGCGTTCCAAGACGAGTCTATAATAGGAATTGTAAAAATGAAAATTTAAGAACATAATTATAATTCATACTAAAAATAAGTAAAATATTAACATTGTATACAAAATTAAGCTTTAAAAATCATGTCATGCTAAATAAAAACATCATTTCATTTATTCAACATAACATAGCCAGCAAGAAAATGGTATATTATGTACCTTACTTTGTACATAGGCAGGTACCTACGTAAGTTATTGAAAAATTCTTTAGTAATTGCCCTTGCCAGGAATCGAAGCCTCACAAAGGAGAGGCGGGCTTACCTACTTCTTATGATACAAAAAAGTAAGAAAGCTTTATGTATATGCATACAGTTAAATACAACGTAATTAATTTTTCATTTCTCCATACCAAATTCCTTCATATTAAAGTCTCATGAATTAATAATGTTTCAGTCTTTGGACGCCATGTAGGGCACCGGTGACCGAAATCCTGAATTAATTTATAATAATGATCAAGGACACAGAATTTCCAGAGGTTTTTTTGGCGGGAATCAGAAGAGAAACGTCATGCTTTTTGTTTGATTTTCTTTTATATGTATATTTCAAGTTTTGACTCATATTAGTGATAGTAGGCTATTATGTGGCAAGTAACCGTAAAAGTATGGAGTGAATTGGGAATTCGATAAAATGCGAGGGATGTACATTTTGAAGTCTTCAGTAATAGTGCTATAATTTTACTGTTGATAACCAAGGGTGGGGTGTAGAAAGTGTTGGAAGACACTGAATTTTTGTGCATAGTCTCTGAAGCGGAGCCATTTAACTAAGATTAATACTAGGAAAGTAATAAGGCTATAAGGACTAGAATCCCAAGGCCATTAAACAATTTAAAAAAAACATTTCCAGAGCATTTTTTAAGTCTAACTTGTACTGCTTGTAATGATGATAGCGTTGAACAGCTGTGCGGCACGCCCTTGGCATAGGGATAGAATTACGAAACGAGTCTGGGTGCTCTCTCGCCCTCTTGCTCTCGTTATGATTAATATCTATGTACAATGAGATAGGTTACGTCAGTAAACAATATCGTTGCCTTTACGTAGGTATCATTGATATACTCGTACATATATTTTTAAATCAGTTCTATTACAAAGGTAAACAGAAGTTGCCGGCATAGAAAACTTACTGTCTGTTAGAACCCTTTTGGACCATCAAGTTGAATTCGCGTAAAGTCGCATTCCCTAAAAGTTGATTTCCCAGAATGTTGAATCCCATAAAGTTGAATTGCCAACATGTTGAATTGTCATTTCCCAAAATGTTGAATTTGCAGAATGTACATTGGTAAGCCTTATAATATTATAGGTAAGTGTTTAGAATTGTAATTTAAAAAAGGAACACTTATGTCAGGTACTCATCTGTCACAGTCACTTATATCAGCAAATAAGCAGCTGCTTGAATGATTTTTAGTTTTTTTTTGTACAAGTGGTTAATGTTGCATCATTTGAACAATATAGAATATTTTTCGTTTTCTTTACGCCGCATAGTTTTCGACAAAAATTTAAATTAGTCCCTCCCTCCTGAATCTGTTCCCTGTCACCTTTCAAAATCCCATCAGCACAAGCCGGCATGGGTATCAAAAGATAGCCACCCGGACGGCGGCGATAACGACAAAAATATCAATCGGTTATTTAAGCGGATTCAAGAAGACTTTTCCGATAATTCGTTTTTTGTCGAGAATCGCGATCCGCTCGGCCGTTGATTAATACCGTCTCCGAATCGATTTGTATGTTCGAATCGTGATTTTGTCAGCTTCATAGATCGTTTATATCGATTTGTAAAGACCACTGGTGGCCTATAACAAACTTAGGACAGTATTGGTTTCATATTTCTATAAGTATTATTCACATAATGGACGTCGATAGTTTTAAAGTATTGTTTTATGACAAATCCAACTTGCTTTATTTACCTTGTATCGAAAGATGGTATCTAAAGTGATCACGCTTCCTTTTTTCTATAGCAAGGAATAGACAATAATGACATTTGTTGCTCGTGGTCCCTTCTCGTAGCCCCTGGAAGGGACCACAAAGGTTTTTTTCTTCGTGTTCCCTACGAAAAGATATAATACTGTTAAATGATTCGTTCGTTTACCTCTATAGTCACATGGCGAGACTCACTAAACAGTGCATAATCCCTATATTCCTAGACAGGAATGTCAGGAATGTATTCATATCGTTGTAGAGCACCGACTTTGCTAATCCAAGCGCCTGCTATATCACCATGGCAATAAGACAGCATACTTGTATAACTATTAAAATATCTATAGGCTCAGCTAACTTTGAAAAAATCGTCAGGCACGCCAGTATCCTTACCATGGCGCTTCCAATAAGCGCCTTAAACCGTCGCGTAGCTGATAATTTGCCTATATATTCCAGCTGCTCCTAGCTAAAAGTGGAAATGGCAATGCCGGATTTATACTTTTCATAAGTACTACCTACCTACCTATATAGGCCACTTAATTTTTGTGCCGCCCTCACTCATCCCTCCACTCCTTAATAATTTGTGTCAATTTACCTACAACTTTATTAGGAAACGACAAAATAATAATAATAATAATAATAATCATTTATTTCGGATGAACATCCATAGTGTTAAATAGATATGATTGCGATCGAACTTGAGGGTTTACCAAACCGAGCAAGCGTACTCGGAACTCTACCGCCCTTAGGCCACTGCTGCTCGTAGGCCGCGGTCTATACGGCCTATTGATTGAACTGGGGAATGGTAAAATCTCATCCCCTGCATAAGGTAGACTTCCGTGGGTAGCGGCCGATCGCCAATAGACACATGAAAATGTATGGCGCCATTTTCGAAGTCTGCGACAAACGCGTGCGGCCGACGTCTGCGCTTTTTATACGTTGACTATTGTCGCATCAGCCGCATGCGATCGATCGCGCGCGGCTGCGATCGACTGCGACACACGGAAGTCTACCTTTAGAGTGGACTACGACCAGCAAAGATATTATAGAGCAGTGTACTTACGCCTGACGCGAACAGTGGGCCTCTTGAATGCAGTTCGGAGGTATGGCATTGACATCACCAGCTCGATGTGTGGTGGCGGCGGCAGCTGAAACAAAGTTTCTTTAACTAGCTTTTACCCACGACTTCATTGACTTTCTAGAAGTAGCATACGATTTTCTTTAATTTAGCTATCTCCTTGCCTTCATCAAGATTGGTTCAGACTTTCAGAGGTATATCCGTGAAAAGGGAACAAACTGATATTTTTAAGACCAAATATTGTAGAAAAAGTCAAATATTTGTAACTGCAAAATGAACTGTAAGGTTTTTTACATAAAATAGAAACAAAGCGACAGGCAACATGAAATAACTAGGTATACGGGTTTCATGAATCAACAAAGTGTCAAATTTTTTTTCAGGTTATATATTTTTGACGTTTCGTCCGCCATAATCAACTAGCAGTGCCCCGCGGTTTCGCTTAGTTCCCGATCCCGTGGGAATACGGAGATAAAATATAGCCTATGTGTAATTCTGATGTATAAGTTACATAACTGTAAAGTTTCATCAAAATCTGTTCAGTAGTTTTTGCGTGAAAGAGCAACAAACATCCATACTCACAAACTTTCGCGTTTATAATATTAGTAGGATTTAATATAGGCAAATTGTATTAGACTTTATGTTACCTAACAAGTTCATTGTAAATACGTTACATAATGCCCAGCATAACACAAGAACTGAGCAGTGCCGAATTAAGGTGCTTACGGTATCAAAATAAAACATTTTGACGTGACAACGTCTTATAAATTGATGGAGCCGGCGTTCCCGATAAAGTGTGACGTATGCGTCGTTCCAGTGCAAGCGAGAGCGCGCAGCGAGCGACAAAGAGGCACAATCCATTCCATCAGTATTTTCATATGACGTTGTCACGTTCAACTATCGTCAGTAAACCGACTTTACAGACAACCGATTTTTTTTACAAAAAACATTGAGATTTTGTGGTGATGTTTTATCAACTTGCTACACATAATGTAATTGCATTGCTCTAAATTATTTAAATATTTAAAATCCTACAAAATACAGTCGCTTTCCGCTTCTGTGTGTCTGTACCTCCGCTAACGCCTAAATCACGCAATGGATTTTGAGGCGGTTTTCAACAATAGAAAGGGCGATTAACGAGAAAAGTGTTTGTATAATCTATATGTACACTAATATTATAAAGAGGAAAGATTTGTATTCCTGTATAGTTGTATCGAAATTACTGGGACCAATTTAAAAAATTCTTTCACCAATATAAAGCTTAATTTTCTGGGAGTAACATGGGCTATAATTTTCTCACAGGAAATTCGCGGAACAGCTAGAAAGTTCTAGGAATAACGAACGTTGTTATACAGTCCTTGTAATACAATCGGGGAAATGGAAACTTTTCATCTTAATACAGCTTCTTGTAGGTACTCTTACTACGTCTCCGATACAATTAGTCTTCGATACACCAATTTTCTTGTTACAGGTTTCTTAGAATTCGAACTACATCTACATCTCTACATCTCAGGGAGTCAATTTGCGGCATCGACTTACTTTTTGAATATCAGTATAAAATTCGAGCGGCTTCACAATACAATATTCGAAAAAAAGAATCTATTGCCTTCGAGATTTTGTGATACTATGTCGCAGGGTTGTTGTAAGAGCCATTATACTTAATTTCACTAGTGGTGTTATAGTTGCATGGGCATTTCTAATCGTCTACATTCCATACAATATCACGGCACAATCTTAGTTAGGCATTATAATTTCACTAAGCATTCAGTCACATTTGAATTACCCTAGTTAAATTATCAACACTAGCAACACTTGGATGTGGTGGGAAGGGAATGTATTGTTATTAGAATATACATTATAATACCACTAGTGAAATAATAATATTACGGCTCTTAAAATAACACTATGACAGATATACAGATATAGAGAATCGCCTACTTTATATCTATACTAATTTTATAAGAGGAAAGATTTGTATTGTTGTATTTTTGAATTTTTGTATGTTTGTTAAAAATAAACTCAAAAACTACTAAACCGATTTTAAAAATTCTTTCACCAATGGAAAGCTAAAAGATCCCTAAGTAACATAGGCTATATTTTATTCCCGTATTCCTACGGGAACGGGAACTACGTGGGCAGAAGCGCTAGTCTACAAATACATAGAAGTATGTTTTTATGTACTCACCGTTTTTGAAATCGCCATCATCCATTCCCTTTGAGAGCAATAACAAAAACATATCCTTTAGTACCTAGAGATAAATAATCTAGGTAGGTATACTACTATTATGAAGAGGTGAACATGTTTGTATGATTGTAGGAGGTAACCTCAAGAATTACTGATCCTATGAACCTATTTTGTTATAATAATTATTAGGTATTTAGGAGTAGGTATGTGTATCAACTCCGCACACCAATAAAGTACAAGTTGAATTAAAGTAAAGTTGAAGTTGTGTATTGTTTATAAGTACATAGGTACATTAGAAAACGTACATTCTTGAGCTGACAACGCTTTGACACAGTAAACCTATATTTACTGTGTTTACGATAAACTGCCAACTGAACCAACCGGCCCGTCGTTTACTAAATAAGTCTTATTAGATTATAAGTGGGCCAGTGCCTCAAGAGCATCTCAAGAGCAGTTGAGCAGTAGGTTAAATGTTCGATTTTGTAACAGGATGACCTACTGATCAACTAAGTTGACCAAAAAAATAGTTGAGATATAGAGCATAAAATGTTCGGAAATACAAACTATGTCGTTGAGCAATCTGGTTGAGCAGTGGGGAAGTCACGATATACTCTCTATAATATAGTCTTGGGCATAGTCCGTCGCCATTGGGAGCGCTCAATTTAGTTCCTAGTCCTACAGCGAACTTAGTTCGTTCATTTAGTTCGTTTTTTTATTTTTCAGTGGACATAATTAAAAAAGGAAATGTTTTTCATATTGTTATTGTTAAAAACTTTAACCAAACTATAATGTATAAAATTTAATAAGAAACTCTTTTAAGAGCAGCAAGAGTAAAAAATAAATAAGTCGGTTAATCATGCAGCGCCACTCCATAATAGAGTGGACGCCAGAAAAATAAATATTTAAAGAATTAAAAGCGAGATTGTGGACGAACTATTCGCATAGTTCACCTAAAAGAGCGCTCTTCCGAACTAGGTCATTCGTGAACTACCCAAAACTAATAATCTCACTCCTATTTCCCATTTGACTAAGCAGAGATGGACTACCACTCGCTACGAACCTGGCAGATCTCTAGTGTTTTATCTAAATCCATCAAAATACTCAAGCATGCTCGTCGGTTTCGGGTACGCTTTATCTGGCTTTTCATCAATACATCGCCGATTTGCATAAATATGCGAAGGGAAATAATATATAATAAACATCTTTCTAACTTTCCTTTTAAAATAAATTTTATAAGACTAAAATATGTTTATACATACGAAAACTTAATTCACAAGTATTGAATTAGTTCGCAACATTATATTAATCAGCAAAAGCCACAAAAGCCTTAAAAATACGTCGTATAATATGAATAAAGTCCCTTTTGACAAATAGAACACAGGAGGTGCGGAAGCGGGTGCGGTAGCGAGTATACCGTTGCGAGAGTACCACTATAAGTAAGTAAGTAACAACTCTTTATTGTACACCAATAAAAATATGCAACAAGTGACACAATGATAAAAAAGTACAATGGGCGGTCTTATCGCTTTAAGCGATTTCTTCCAGACAACCTTAGGATGGATGTAACTGAGATAAACAGATGAAGGTAGGTGGTGCACTAAAGTTACCAATGGATTAAGGTAGATACTTATATACATAAACCGTTTTCTATAAATATATAAAAAATAAAATACACAGTACATAGATTACATATAAAGTATAGTAGATTGTTATACAAGGGTCGGAAGGAATCAATTCCCATACGAGGTATTTAGACGCCCGAGCGCAGCGAGGGCGGATATAGTCCGAGTAGGAATTGATAACTTCCACCCGCGTTAAACACCCTACTTTTCATTTCGAATTCAAGGAAAGTAAACAAAAAAAAATGCAATTTTACAAAAATTCAAACATGCAAAAACGCAATAATACCTACAAAAAAAAACAAAATTGTCAACAATACAACCAAAGAGGTTGGAAGAAAGAGAAACTTTTTCTTTTAAACGTATAAGTATAAGTATAATCTCACGCCTTTTTTATCCCCGAGGGGGTAGGCAGAGGTATTCCATTACTGGAAATACCCACATTTCACGAGATATATTGGACCCCTAAACGTGATAGGTGGTGAGCCTATCACGTTTAATTCTGAGACCTGCGGGTTTCCTCACGATGTTTTCACTTCACCGTCGAGCTAGTGATAAATATGTACGTAAGTTTTTGAAAAACTCATTGGGTCATGCCAGGATTCGAACCCGAGCCTCACTGATTTTAGGCAGGCTCTTTAACCGTCCGGGCTATCACCGCTCTTTTAAACGTCTTTGAATACTACATCATAGAGTAGGTACCTATCCCACAACATTACAAAAATAATATACAAATCGTTCCTCTTTATAATAATATGTACTTTTAGCCGAGTAATAGTGTTCTATAAGTATATAAATAAGCATTAGTGTCGATGAAAAACAAGATTTTGAATTCGGAACAGCTTACCAAATTATTACTCTTTTTTTAATTTTAAATATGGAACGCGTACCGCCCCGCGCGCGGGCTATTTTCTATCGTTTATACCTACACTCACAAGGCCGCACCTATTTTTCTATTCTAATTGATGTAAAAAGGGATACGATATCCCTACTAAGTACCCAAAGAGGTTGGAAGAAAGTCATTCTCTTTCCTAGAGAAACTTTTTCTTTAAACGTCTTTGCCAAATGTAGTACTATTTTTTTTTATTTCATTCCCTCCCTAAGGCCGGAAGCAATTACTATGAGTCTTTCCCGACCGACGGCGGGAATCACAGCCATGAATCTCTCTGTGGTGGGAATCATCGCTTCCGACCCGGTACTCAGATCAAACATACACTACTTTCCGAGTATGAGATATGAAAAATATATAGATACCACGTATGGTATCTATATATTTTTCATATCTCATACTATACATGTACTTATGTACATGTATAGTGGTACGTATACCACTATACATGTACATAAGTACATGTATAGTGGCATTTTGCTAGTGTGACATTTTGCTAATGTGGCATTTTGCTAATGTGGCATTTTGCTAGTATGGCATTTTGCGTCAATGTGGCATTGTGCGCCTAATCCAAACTGGCATGGTCTTTTATGAAAACCTACCCCTAGATGTTATTACCACTATATGGAAATGTATAGCAAGTAACAAATCAAAAAAGTTCGAAAGAGTAGCAATAAAAATGAAGATATTAGGATGCAATGAATTCCCGATGGGAGGGGGGGGGGGAGGGGAAGAGCGTAGCCGGCCGAGTAACGGAAGAAACTCTTTTCCCGTGGTTCGGACTTAAGGCGAGAGGACGAACAGCATGATGGGTTTTAGTCCGTGCAAGTCTGACATAACCTGGTTGGCGACTCCGCTACCACCAGATAGGCGTAAGGCATTTTCCCGGCATGCGAAAGAAAAAAAAGGATACAATTAAGACACAAATGTCACTGTCGTAACTGACTTACTGCAGAAAGCCCTATACGTTTGATGTTCTAAAGGTAAGCTAAAAAAATATGAGATACAGGAAACTCTTATATGAAGCAAGAATATGATTCTTCTAAATTTTAATTGAGAAAAGGCCAATATCTAATTACTTCGTGGCACTAAGTCAGCGAAATGAGCCAGCACAGTGCAATACGTCAGTGAAAACTCGTAGCTATGTAAGTAAGTACCAAAAACGTTTCGAGAAAAAGTTTAAAGGATTTTCTTTTATTCAAATCTCTTTTGTAAGTACTAAGTAATGTAGGTAGGTACCTACCTATTATGAACTAAATGATATGTTATGGTGATGCGCTGCTTTTCTTCTGCCAGAACACTACCCAAAAAGTCCAAACGCGAAAGTTTGTATGGATGGATTTATGGATGTACGGACTCTTTCACGGGAAACCGCGGGGCGCTGCTAGTATTATGTTATGTTATGTTATGTTAGGGGGTTTGGTTTCCGCACTTAGTCCTGAAGTGGACCATTGTGCGTGAGCCATGGCAGCCGGTTACTCCAACCATCCTACCTCCTTCCAAAAGCAGATCAAACTTCCGAGTCTACTCAGGACGTCCGCAAGGGATTCTGGTGTTCCGAGAATCTCCTTGCGGATCTGGGCAACGCCAACGCACTCAAGGAGCACGTGCGCTACCGTCTCCTCCGCCTCCATGCACGCTCTGCATAGGGGGCTGTCTGTGATACCTAAGGTGTGTAAGTGTTTGTTCAGTGAGCAGTGTCCGGTGATGGTCCCCGACACCATTCTCAGGCTGTCCAGGCGCAAAAGGCGCTTGGTCAGTTTCTTATTCAAGGATGGCATTGCCTCCTTGGATTGCCTACATCCTGGCGTCGAGGCCCACCAAATCTCCGCTTGAGTTTGAGTGTGTTCCCTGCTGCTGCCAGTATTAAAATAAATGAGATGGATTTCTTTTATTGCAAAGTGGCGACAATTGCCGGTCGCCGCAGACGCATAACTAAACCGCTTCCGCGACACCAATACGCCCGCTGCCTACTGCATCCCCCGACGGATTAAGGCCTTCACAGACGGCTTTGACGGAAATAAGCCCGATAATATACGGCACCATCACATTGCGGCGAGTATATGAAAAAATACTCCAACTTTCGTGCTCGCCATTACATGAGGGTCTTTTGATATAGGTATTTTTAATACTTTTTACTTTATTAAATTTGCACTTTGAAGAGGACTAGAAAACGTTTATTTCCCCCTAGAGGTTAAATTTTGCTAAATCCTTTCTTAGTGGATGCCTACACTGTATAAGCTATCTACGTGCTTTCAAGTCTCTAGACCCAGCGGTTTAGGCTGTGCATTGATATCACCAATCAGTCAGTCAGTTTATCATTTTATAGGTATAGATATTTCAACTCGGTAACGGATCGTCACCGCCTCGGCTATCTTGCTCGAGCTTGTCCCGAGCCGATACTGTTTAGTGCGTTGTAGGCAATTTCATACAAAGCCGATAAGGGCTCGAGTTAGGATGTGTTGATCTGTTTCCGAGTTGATACCTACCTACAGTAGGTACCTACTTATTATAATACACATAAAGTTCCACTACCTTATTACTTTTATTCTAAAATGCGAAAAGAAGAGCAGAACTCCTGTGGAATTCTCATTAAGTAGGCGTGACGGAAAGAATTTAATATCGTAGTGTAACAGTCTAATTAAATACCGCCTTCAGGCTTCATCTCTGTTCGAAAGTACCCTACCATTAGGTTTATTGTATTATGAGGTGTCTGAAGTTGCCCGTTCGTCCCGTATTTACCCAAAGCTACCGCCATTCCATATTTTAGTGCGAAATATGCGGGATTGACATCCCGTCTAGTCGCAATTCGGAATTTGAACGTTTTAGAAAAAGTTTGGAAATCATCTGAGTTTGTTAAAGATTTTTATACTACCAAGCCCAGATTTATTTGTGTATTAATTTTATAACAGTAACGATTAAGTTACGAAAATCTTCAAACGCAAAGAAAATAAAAGCGTAGGCAGCCTGGTCGCGTTCGAATTCTGAGGGTCTGTAGGTACCAATGAGTTTTTCAAAAAATCACTGAAATATAAATAAATAAATTGTGGGACACAATTCAAGCAAGGTTATTTAGTCCCAAACTAGGCAGAGCCTGTACTATGGGTAAGTACTAAATAACTGATGGACATGCTTAAATAAATATTAAAGACACAGACACGAAACTAACAGACATGTTCATGTGGCAAGGGTGACTGAGCCAACAGGTATATATACCGTCGATAAATATACCTATAGGTATCTTTGATTAGGAACACTAAAACGAAATTACTGTTTTAAGTGTTCCAAATATATATATTTTCTTTCTTCTTTCAAACAAAATAACAAGATCCCAAGTTCCAACGCTGTAAACAAGCGGATACAGTTATGTCTGAGACGGCTATCCGTTTCAGCGCTTCGAATGCTATCCGCTTTCGACCAATTATTATAAATAATGACGCGCGCTCCCGTTTCGTTCGGAGAGTTATGGGGGCAATTTTAACGACGGCTACAGCCTTATCTGTCAACTTCAGTTTGCCTCTTATTACTTCGTGTTTACGTCTAGCTCGAAGCTACGCTCTTGAATACAGCGCTTGCGTTGAAGGATTTATTAGGCAAGTTAATTATTATCGCTGTAGAATGAAGTGGCGTGATTAGCCTAGTGGTTATAGAGCCCGCTTCTCAGTCGTGAGGCTCGGGTTCGAATCCTGGCTTGACCAATGAGTTTTCTAAAAAAGCTTACATAACTACATTTCATTTCTGAAAATACCATAAACATAATTGGTGACAAGTCACCAGTATATTCTTTAAACCCCTAAACGTGATAGGTGGTGACTGGTGGTGGTGAGCCCATTGCTGGACCGGGTCTGTTACACATGCCCGATGGGACCTGGCAGTATCCTCAAGATGTTTTCCTTTACCGTCGTGTCTGTCTTTTAAGTACATCAATTGAACTGTATGTTTTTTGTATGTATGATACGTGATTATTCATTTTGATTCTTTTTTTTGTAGATCATACTACAGAGATGGTTCCATTTAAATTCTACCGAAATCGGTCGAGTTAATTTTAAAGAATCAACTGAATTCTAATTTTATACATCGACGATATTTTTAGTACTATTCGTTGAAATCGATTTTTTACTCTTTAGAGTTATATGTTATTAGGGTTCCGTACCCAAAGGCTGTCAACGGGATTCTATTAAGCCTGCGCTGTCCGTCCGTCCATCTGTCTGTCCTAGTAAGCAAGTCCTGGAGTGACCTGTATTGGATAAAAATCTCGTAGAAAATCCTTTTTGGTGCTTGATAATAACTATATAATAGTACATTATGGTACAAGTGAGTAAAGTTGGTGATTACCGCTGAGGCGCCATTGAGACCCGAGCCGTAGGCGAGGGTCATAAGAGAGCCGAGGACGGTAATCATCAATACACACGTGTATCATACGACGTTTTTCAACACACTTGTGAATAAATAATACTAAAAAATCATTTTAAAATAATCATTCGCAATGGCGGGGAAAATTAATTGGTTTTCCAATTTTTTATTTATATAATTTGGAAAAGGCAAAAGGATCTAGGCCCATACAGCCTCGTTTTCCTATGCGCTCGCATCTTACAATGGCGATCGGCCATGGACTAAAAAAATTAGGTTTCTTTTTCTTTGGTTTGTCGTGGATAGCGTTTTAGCCACGTACAAAATGGGGTATTTAAAGTTTTTACAGAGAAAACCAAAGTTATATTTGAGTGAAAGTTTTGTTTATTAAACACGTACAAGTTGAAATGATCTATTTAAATACGAAGTTGCATGAAATGAGCAAGCCATATTTGTGTATTAATTTATTAGTACGATTGAATACGATCTTTTTTGTATCGAAACTTTTTTAAGAACAAAGCAACTCTAGCAACAAAATTGAAAAAAAAAATCTATAACTCACTAGTGAATAATAGCAAACAAAAAGTCTCAGTTTGATTATAGGTGTCATTATGTGCCTAATTGCAGTGAAATTAGAGCCACTTTATGAGCAAGTGTGTTGAAAATAACATTTATTTTAGGGGGCTTCCCTTAAGCGCACTTGATACCAGGAAAAGTTATCACAATATACCCAAACGAATTGATCATGTCTTCAAGTTCGTCAACCCTCAAGATAGACGTGGAAAAGGGTAGAATCGGATTGAAGGGTCCATAAGAACCCTACGCTGTACCCGAATATAGAGAATCAGAGAAAAAAATACATTTCTTATTTTTGCTTGAAGGGAAAGAATTGCTCTTAGACGTTGTTTGGAGGACTTAGCGAGTGAAAAGTTTTTAAGAATAGTCGAGTTTAGATTGTTATTGTTCAGTTATTCTAGGAAGAGCTTGTTTTGTACAGCTCTGAGAGATAAATTTTATAAAAACCGGATAACTGCAAGACTGGCACCTTCGAGGTTTCCATACAAATTTGTATGAATGTAATGAGAGTTAACGATTCTAAGATGCTGTGAGCCTTCTTGTAACATTTTGTTATTAATAGTCAACGGGAAATACCCTTTATATTTAGATTTATTTGCGAGTGTTTTTTTTAATTGCATTAACTTAGAAGCTTGATCCTTTTACATGTCTAAGGGATGCATGAAAACGATTGTAACAGACAGACTGATGAACAATATAGTTATAAAGTTCCTTGTTTCCTTTCGAGCTACAGAACCTTAAAATATACTAAATAAAAATTTAATTGTATATTTCGACACATTTCCAATAATAATCTTCCAATAATAACCGGACTAAACCATACATGTGGGATACGGAACTACATATTTTGCGCACAAAATATATATTATGTGTTTAGCCAATAAACTTATAACCATAATTGTTCCCTACAATTTCACCCGAGTAAGCCTTGTTCCTTATAGAAAAATAAAGTTTATGTTATTCCTACAAAAAAAAGCTTTCCATTGGTAAAAGAATTTTTACAATTTTAAAACATGGAAAAAAATAAATATTATTTTCAGGTGTTAATCATGAATTCTCTCTAAAGACTATTATTCTGAACTGGGTTATAATAAACTGAAGACAGATATGCCTGCCTATTTGTATGTCACTCCTAAGCGATGAAAGGAAATGAGTCTGCTAAGGAAACGTAATATGGTGACGAAAG
The DNA here is from genome assembly GCA_963855545.1 of Ethmia dodecea. Classification (NCBI taxonomy): domain Eukaryota; kingdom Metazoa; phylum Arthropoda; class Insecta; order Lepidoptera; family Depressariidae; genus Ethmia; species Ethmia dodecea. The sequence goes on from OY979457.1 coordinate 3,047,268, forward strand.
CTACGTTCAATAATGAGATTTTCAGGGAGCGAGGTTTGGCGGCGCAGGTACAGTCAACAAAGTTGTTAGTGTTACATGGCCAAAAATTAAGATTCACTTTTCTCTTAAACCCTTAAATGTATTTATGGTATAGTATAGTAAATAAACATTAATCAATAAGATTTATTTATGACTTCCCCAGAAAAATGAATTCTTAGTTACTGGCCATGTAACCCTAACAATTTTGTTGACTGTACAGTCAATAACACGTGAAGCTTGTAACTTTTAAACTACTTAAAATGTAGATTCCAGCTCTTGGGCTTCCCACAGTCGAAGTCTTCGCAATAATATGTTACGTAATAACATGCATTCTCATCGTACTGGTTTTGTGTCCAACTCCTTCACTATGCACGCCGTCGCCGGCTTTGGAACACCTTCTCCGTCCGCATAATGAAATCCTAATGCAAGTTTTCTTTTAAAAAGAAAAAATTCGTGCGTTTTTATCGGGTCAGGCATAAATTGTTCGAAAGAAAATCATCATCTTCGGATTATTTTATTGATTTAAGTATTTTTGTATTAATGTTTATTAAGATATATAATAGGTATGTATTCGTTTATTTTATCAACATATTTAAGTGTTAGGATCTACCAAAAGGTTATGTTTCATTGATTATTTTTATTATTTTGCGGCCAATTCCGCCAAATTATTTCTGCTTAGCCTGATGGTTAACTGGTAGATAATGCATTTAGGCGTTATGTTCGCCGTGTGTAAATTTTCTTGGTACATGAAGTGAAATAAATAAATAAAAATAAACGTTCTTATTACAATCGCCTTAGAGGTCAGACTCGCACTACAAGTGTAGAGCTTCATGTGCTTTTGACTGTACACTATCTGAAACGTCAGTTCAGTTAGTACAAACACGAGCTGTCATTCGGAGTGTCATACTACGTTAGTACTATTCTGTGGTCATACTAGACCTATGACCACAGGATAATAACTTTGGAATTCGTCGAGCACGGTCCGGTTCCAATAGGCACCGTAACACTTAAAAATCAATTGTGTTTTATTTTATTGGCTTAAGAGGTTAAGTTTTTTTATTTATTTTTAGGTTAAATTTTGGTTCGCTTTATCCCCTCTATATCTATTTCAAAGAGATTGAGAATGTTTTTGTATTAAAATATTCCTAGTCGCCGCTCTATACCCTAGTATATTTAAAACACTATGGATAATAATAATAGGAACCTACCAATGTTTGTTGTAAGGATTGCTAAATATCATTGTCCTCCTAAGATATCAAAAAGTTTGTAGCACATTCTTCATTGTTTATGGTCATGCGAGCAATCCTTAAGGCTACTTCTATTTTCGAAACCAACACGAACTATAAATAATTCAATGAGATACTACAGAGTAAGAATTCACGTTTATTCGTGTGTTATTCTCTTATTTCTAAGAATGGCGGAGCTTCGCGTTGGAGTATGTAATAATAATATTTTTGTTTCCCAGACTCGGCACGAATTCATGTAATCCCATGTCAGACGTCGCGCGTCGCCCCTACTCTTGAATGGATTCTCGAGACACATTCTGAAAGCGACGGGTCTTATAACGAGTAAATTCTGAGTTGCATGGATTCTGTAACTACTCGTAGCAATGGGGTTGTGTCCTGCCTAGTCAAATAAGTTACTTTTTTTGTACTGTCAAAACGAAATTTTACTATGGAAAATGTATTGAAATAGCACGGCGTGACGTCATAGTTTCTAGCACTCAATTGCAACACTTTTTTTGATTGTTTTATTATTTTTAAATTTTCTATAATTGTAAATTAAAAACCGAAATACATGTTTAGAGGTGTTTTGGAATAATCTTTTTAATGAATGACTACTCGCAATTTAATTTCGATGCTGTCAACTACCCAATTCTTAGATACACCACGTATTTTGTAAGATGCACTGATTTTATAATGAACTAGCTGGTGTCTGCGTGAAATCCGTTTATCGTTTCCCATAGTAAATATTTGTTTTTCTGAGATAAAAAGTAAACTTAAACGTAAACTTGAGTCCATGGAGGAGTGGAGGTGGAATGCTCCTCCATCGTGAAAAGGGAAGATCTTCCGCCAGGCGAGGTGATCGTGCCTGGGGACCGCGGTCCAACGTTTGATGTTGGACAGTTGTATTTATACAAACTCGCCCGTTGAACCCGTCTATTGGCGCGTTCTATGTAGTGTCGCTACAAGTCCTTTCTTAAGACAAAACTATCGTACTGCCAAACATCATGATCGGTTTACCGGCGATGTAATACGGTAACACAGAAACAGATCGAGTTAGATTTTGACATTTGTTACGCGGTCAATGCTTGGTACCTAGTTACACTGGATGGCGGTAATGACAACAGGTAGGTACCTACTGAAGAAGCAACTTACGTCAAAATGAAAACGATTGAGATTAACTTTGTAACAAGGTAGACAGCTCGACGGTGAAGGAAAACATCGTGAGAAAACCAGCTGGTCCCAGAATTAATTTTGAGGCAAGTGTAACAGACCCGGTCCGGCGATGGGCTCACCACCTATCACGTTTAGGGGTCCAAAGAATATACCGGTGAAATGTGGGTATTCCGAGAAATGGAATACCTCGGTCTACCCCATGGGGATAAAAGGTGTGACATTATTTATTTTATAATTTTATTTTACAACAGTAAGCCAGCAGATAATAAACCCATCGCCGAGCTGGGGTTTTCTATGACCATCACGAAATAAGATTAAAGTATTATACATACATACTAAAGCCTTGCATTGGATGTACCTTCTCTGGATGTATATGTAAGTTAAGTAGACACTTGACACACTTCTTCACCGAGTAAGCACTTAGTAATTTAGATAATGTGTTGGTAAGAAGCGGGGCGGCTGAGACAACGACGGAGTAACTCTAGTAATAATATATGAGATGTCACGTGTGTTTCAGTTGATCAATGTAAATAAATAAATGATAAATTGGCGCTACCATCGTGCATAATTAATCCGACAATTAATGTGTATTTCTTGATGTTATAGCAGACAACGTCTCTCTCTCTCTCTATCTCCACCGACGACTAGTTGCTGGTTCCAAATTCAGTGCCCCGAGAAGAACCAGCAAGAAACACAAGGGCAGCTCTTTTTAATCTAATTTCTTATAAACTAGTAATTGTGGTGTGCAGTAATAATTGTGATTAACAGCCTGACATAGCGCCGAGTCGGTTGATCCCATGCATGTTGGTCTACTAATTAGCAGTCTGTAATTTTTTAATCGTCTTAAAAAAAAAGGAGGTTTCTTAATTCGTGTTTTTTTGTGTGTGTCCGCGGATAACTTCGTCGTATATGAACTGATTTTGATGATTCTTTTTTTGTTGGAAAGCTGATATCTCAACGGTGGTACCATGATAAGGAAACCAGGATCTGATGATGGCATCCCAGAGAAATCAAGGGGAACCTTCTAAAATTGTAGTGGCGACTAGTAACGTGCTTTCTACTTTCTTAGTTTCCTGTTTGAAGGTTTTTCTTAACACAGTCGCAGTCTCACGCGATGCAGTGCTGAGTCATGGCCCTTTTGCTTGCACGATACGCTACACCCCAATTTCTTGTCTACAGGTTTTTATTTCTTTATTTTTGTTTGTATTGTACGTGTTGTCCAAGCAAATAAATGTTTTTCTATTATTTTCTAAATTATTGCTTAAAACTAAAGAGATTAAAATATAATAGGTATGTCTTAGAGGGGGCATTGAACATTTTCATACAAAACTTTGAAGCTCAAGCGTCACTTCAGTTAGTATGAACGCCAGCTGTCATTCGTTCGAAAGCGTACTAGATTTATTCCACTTGTAATAATTTTTGGCATCAAATGTTCCTCGCTTTGTCCCCTCTATTATTATAATCTCTTTGCTTAAAACTTACTTCATCTCCGCATCAGATTTGGCAAGCATCCACACCACGTGGCCAGGGTGACGGCGACTACCCAGTGCCATCAACTGAGACAGCCGCGCCCCGGGAGGCAGCGTGGGCCGCCGAGGCACCTGCCCCGTCCACGTGGCTATGGCTAGCATCTCCGGACTCTCCTTAACAAGATGTTTCTGTGTTGCTATGCATTTCCCTGATGCGTCCTGTTGAGAAAGATATAACATTAAATTTCTTATGATATCCTATTACTTTAAACGAGCAATTCTTGGATGTGTGTATATTTCGGGCCTCTAGGAAAAGACCTAGGTAAAAGATCTAGGTAGGTGGTACCTACCTACAGGGTTTACTAAAATGTATCTACCCTCATTATTTTTGTACATAAGTAGTATAAATATGGCTTTCTGTGCGACTGCTGCTGTGGATGATGATGCGATGCTGAAGATTGAGCTAATGTCCAGCTGTCAGGAAGGGTTGAACTTGTTGATGTTGGGTTCACCAGTTTAGAGGCTTAATATTATGAAGAGATACGTTTGTATGTTTTAATAGAATAAAATTATATACAATTATATTATGAAGATAATCGTTATGTATATTTTTTTTTATAATTTGTGGGACACAATTTACACACGGTTATTTAGTCTCAATCTAGGCAGAGCCTGTACTATGGGTACTAAACAACTGATAGACATACTTAAATAAATATTAAACACCCAGACACGAAGCCAACAGAAACCTTGCGAAACAGCTAGTTATAGAATACACACGCACACACATACACTTATAAGTATTATATAATAATAATAATATAATCTCACGCCCTTTTTATCCCCGAGGGGGTAGGCAGAGGTATTCCATTACTGGATATACCCACATTTCACGAGATATATTGGACCCCTAAACGTGATAGGTGGTGAGCCCATCGCCGGACCGGGTCTGTTTACACATGTCTCAGAATTAATTCTGAGACCTGCGGGTTTCCTCACGATGTTTTCCATCACCGTCGAGCTAGTGATAAATATATACGTAAGTTTTGAAAAACTCATTGGTACATGCCAGGATTCGAACCCGAGCCTCACTGGTTTTCGACCGGCTCTTTAACCGTCCGGGCTATCACTGCTCTTTATAAGTATTATATATATATGTAAACGAAATTTTCCGATGCATAAGTAATATTCATTAATTACGCTTCCTAAATTCTATAACGACTTTTCGGAGCTATCAAAATTCATTTTACAAACCCCCAATTTCCCGAAACCTTCCTGGAAATGATAATTACTTATTCTAATCACACTTTGAGAGTTTGTTGTGTTAAAATTGTATTTATACTTTTTACCAACTTCCTACAAAAAGGATGCGATATGGATATTTGAGGAAAACAATGTTATTAATATATGTACCTATGTTTGAATTTATTATTATTATTATTTATATGTTTGAATGCATATTTGGACCTTTTAAAAAACTCGCAATTTAGTTTCGACGATACAGTCCCCTAATAGATAGATTTAATTTGATCAAATTAAAGTTTACTTGCGCGTGGAATTAAACGACGACGGGAATACTGCAGAAAACATGTAATTAGAAAACTTGAGACATCTTCCATCTTGCACCGTCACGGCTACCTGCGAACTGATGGCGTTAAAGGTCACATCACACTGCCACCCCAGGTCAAATTACAGAGCTAAAAAAGGCGTGTGTAATTGCCTTGTTTGTGATGTAACTAGGTTTTACCCGCGGCTTCGCTCGCGCACGTTTATTTCACTCCCTTAGGGGTTAAATTTTGCAAAATCCTTTAGTGGATGCCTACACTAAATAAGCTATCTACGTGCAAAGTCTCTAGATCTAGCCGTTTAGGCTGTGCGTTGATACATCACCAATCAGTCAGTCAGTTTATCATTTTATACATATATAGGTAGATGTACCAACATAATATATAGACTGTAAAGTAAAATTGATTGGATGTTAATGTGATTTGGCTGGGAAATAGCTTCTGGTTTGATCAACTTGTATGATATTTGTGTAAAAAAATGTTTGTGTGCCACAATTCAGGGAGGAAATAGGAGAATACGTTTGCATCGAGAAAGCGAGGGTTTTCAGCAACAAAATAACGTAGATGATTACGTGTCACGTTTAGGGTGTTTCCAGGAATTGAATACTTCTGCCGACCCCCTTGGGGATAAGAAACGAGCGTATTTTATTTTATTTTATTCTAAAATAAGGCGAATAGTAAGGAAAGTAAAATGGGTTTGATATCATTACGCTCTGTCAGAAAAGGATAAAGAAAAGTAAAAGAAATAAGGATATATTTAGCGCAACCCAAATCAACAATATCACGTAAAAGCGTAAACTCCATAAAACACCTTTTCCATAAAGCTGACATAACAGTTGACAAGGTCCAAATCTGACAGCACTCTAATTTCTGCCAGCTCCACTCAGCTGCGGCGTGAAGAGTGCTTGCCACAAAGGCGAGACCCAAGTACGGACTCCACTGACAGTTACTTGAGACGCCCTAACGACTGCTTCGAAAGAGGAAGGAACAGTTTGTTTTTAACTTTTTAAGGTCACTCGGTGTATTTTATAGAAATACAACGTCCAAAATAAAATAACAATGGTTTAAAATAATATTTAGAGATCAAAATTGATACCATGCGGTAAAAAGCTGATGTTAAATTATTATATTTTATGCCAAAGAGTTTTTGCTGATTTGTCCATATTTCACGCAGAAAGAGAGTAACAGGTCGACGTGAAAAACGTACCTAATGTAAAAAGTACCAAAAATTCATTCGTAAAATTACGAGGTACCCTAAAAGGGTATGCATTTATTCATTTTCTATATCGTTTAGTATAATGAGAAGACTTTTGTGTGCTGAAATCTGAATACAACACAATCTTTTCATCTCTTCGGGCGGAAAGCGGCAAATTTCGACCCGCTGCACTAAACAAAGTTGCCGCTTTCCGCCTCCGTCGATAAGAAAAAAAGTATACACACCTGGGTAAGTAAGTAAATAAGAAAGCCTCAGATCACATGTTTGTAGACCTGGACTTCGCCTTGGTCGACAATTACACGTGATCTGAGACATTTCTTATTTTCCTTCCCTTGGCATGTTATACTATTACTATAGTCTCACTGACGCCTGGCGGGATTTGGCGGTCGTAGTAATAATTATGACATTCCCATCTGTCATCTCGCCGGTATTTTTACTTTAGATAAAGTGTGCCGCGTCCAATGCGAATCGGCTCGCAAAATAGAACTCGTACCACCTAATGGGATGGACGGTGACAAGATCGGGAGGGTGACATAATTGGGACACACGGTGACATGATTGGGACACACGGTGACATGATTGGGACACACGGTGACAGGATCTGACGGGACTGATCGCCTGTGTGTGTAATTCTATGGTCGAAGTCCCACCGACGATGCCTTAGTTGCGACTAACTAGATATACACTGCATCTCAGGTTATTTTTCAGTCTGTTTTATTACGAGCTATTGTGTGTAGATGTCTTTTTTACGTACCAAGTGTTACGTAAAACTCCAAAGAACATTAAGCACGAGATAAAATCGTGTAACAAGTGAACCGGTGAAGTTTCACCAACTCAATAGCTGTTTTATTTTGTTTTTTATTGTGACAAACGCTGGGTGGTGACGTGTCACTGCTTATAAAAAGGGATTCTGGCAATAAATGCGCAGTGATAAAAAGGCGGGTTGTTAAGACACCCTACTACGTCATTCTTAAGGCTCAGTAAGTCAAGACCGGCTCAAGACTTTCATTTCCACGGATCACATACGATCTCGGTTTTGAGAAACGATTAGATACATACCTACTTCTAATAATTCCTCGTGTATGTATATTGTTTCATTAATTTTTCTGCTTGCAATAATAATTAGAAGTTGCGTTTACATCAAAATAGTCAATTTTCATAAATGATAATTGGTTTGAAACTTATTAATTTTAATTTTGAGACAACTTGAAAATCACTGCAATATAAAACTCGTAATAGAATAAGCGCAATTTCTCATACACCCCCATTAGTAGGTATATTAATATAAAAATATGTGCCTTCGTACTGTAGTTGTGTCTAACCAATTTTTTTTAAATAAAGAACAATAATAGTGCGATTTCCATAGGTAGCGCTAAATTCGAAAATAGTCGATACTGAACAAACTAATTTTATTAATTGCGCTTATTCTGTTACATATTGTATTTTCCGAAGCAGTTAATAATTTTTGTGGTGTCGATCGTGTAATTATTGCAACTGCAAAAAAAATAATGAAAGGTTTCTATACACCCAGGTGAATAGTGTCAGAGGAACATCAGTTCTGTCGAAGTCAGAATGATCCGATATATATGTGACTGTGACTTCAGTAAAATTATTTAGATTGTTTTTTTCGCGTTTCTCCAAATAAGTATATATAGATAGGTACCTATTTCTAATTAGGTATACAATTTTAATTTGTGGAAAGAATTCTGGCACTGAAAGCTGTTGTTTCAATCGCCCCTTTACTTATAATGTTTGAGTTATAATTGTAAAAATGCGACCGCAAAAACCACCTAAATCTCACACTATAAATTGAAGAAGTTTTCTATACCTACACATTTGTTTGTAATCGCGTTCTTAAACACGATTAGCTCTAACGATTTCGATTAAAATTTATACATGTTTTACAGCTTAATAGAAAACCAGTCTAGCCAGGTCTTAAACAAAAATCATTTGCTGTGAGCTTTCATCAGCAGAGCTCGGTCGCCCAGGTCCTTAAGTCACGATGGATCATTTCACTCCATTCGCCTCAATATTTTGTTCACCTTAGTGCACAGACTACACGGTATTTCAAGATGCATATTTTTTTTTACCATGTATTGTGTCTAACCACACATGTCACAGACATCGTAAACGTAGCAAAATATGAGTGATATTCGCCCTTAATATGAAGAATGGAGACAATTGAGTCAAGGGTCTCTTGAGGACATCTTGTCAGAATTATGCTCTATCTCCGTCGAGTGAAGTATCATAACCAATTATATACTTCAAGCTGACGCAGCTGTATACAGGGTGTAGCTCACAGAAAACTGATACACTAATCATTTCATAGTATACAACAAAGTTGCTTCCCGTCTGGCTTTCTCTATGTATGCTTAGATGTTTAAAACTACGCAATGGATTTTGAAAACTTTCAAAACTTAGATTATTATTTTTTACCTCGACGGTGAGGAAACGTGAGGGAAGCCGAGGGTCCAAAATTGGTTAAGGTGTCTTAACATCACTCCAGTCCATTGTAACGTTTAGGAGTCTGAGTCACACTGGTCAATTGTAGATACTTCCAGAAATGGAAAGCCCCTTACATAAGCCCTTGGAGATAAGGCTCGCCTGTTCCTTTGTTTACCTACTAGCAGCGCCCCGCGGTTTCACCCGCTTAGTTCCCGTTCCCGGGGGAATACGGGGATTAAATATAGCCTATGTTTCTTGCTGATAATGTAGCTTTCCACTGGTGAAAGAATTTTTAAAATCGACTTAGTAGTTTAGGCGTGAAAGCGTAACAAACAAAGTCACTTTCGAATTTACTATATTTTGTTGAACATTCGGTCGCATTTCCGCATAACCATCAGAATCAGATATGACGCAATTTGATATTGATTTGATACGGTCAAAATATCATATCGCTATTCAAATTCTCTGATGTTCCTATCATTCATTAGTATTCTAGATTATAATTCACTATGCTACATGGATCCTAATTATGTCCGCTATTATAATTCAATACATACCTACTGAATCCGATACTCCATAATTTCTGTGGTCCTGGTATCTTAAACAATATTTTCGCTGGTGAAAATTCAAGCTTGAGCTTTATGTATGTATGTAGATATAAATAAAATAGAATTTTATTGACGGTGAGTTTTAGTCAAATGGGATTCTAAGATAAAATTCGAGAACGGCTCGACCGATTTGAATTTTTGTTGATGTGTTTGTTAATATGTAAGGACAAGGTTTGTATGAAAGGCAGGTATTTTGCGAAATTCCTACGGGAACGGGTGGAAAATGGGATCCACGTAGGCAACGCCGCTGGGCACCTGCTCTAGTAACTAATAAATGCTCAACCGTATTGTCCCACAGGGTAGGCAGAGACGATGGATCGCCGCTTTGCTCGATCTCCGCATACTTCTTTCGCTTCCTTCACATCCATAAGCCTTTTCATGCACGCTCTTTTATTATTCGCACTCCGGACCCCAGCTTTTTGAAGGACGTCACTAATTTGATCCGTGAACGTCTTTCTGAGGCGTCCTCTTTCCTTGCATCCTTCAATATTCACACCATAAATCTCTTTGCGTTACTCTTCTTTCATCCATACGTTCTACATGACCTAAAATAATCAAACTCTGACCTGAACCTGCCTGAACCAAAAGTGTTCAGTAGCATTGTTGGTGTTCGAGAGGTGAGAGTACATTTTATCTAATTCCCGCATGAAAGTTGGGAGAAGTGGAATAAACGGTAACATCGCGACAGAAAAGATTACACGAGTAAGTCCTTCGGGTAACTGATTCCAACGCGTTCACGTGGTATCAGCGGTAGCGGATTCTTTATTGAAACCGTCTACATTGTGGCGCTGGAGTGCGATTTTTGAATCACACTGGTGATATCAAAATCACCGGTGATTAAAATTATCACCGATGACTTTTATGTCACCATTTTCCAAAAGTCGTATTTTTGAAAGTCACACGCTGTTTTCAATAAATCGCCGCAATCACAAAATATCACAATCGAGCCCCGCTGCTAATTCTTCCGAAAAACATACTTTGGCACTTTTGGCAGATGTCACATACGTTAACTGTCAAAAACAATCGCATTGTGATTTCAAATACGAGTGGGTGGGGGCACTCGTAAATCGATATCATAGGTATGACAAATGTAAGTCACCGATGAGTTTCAAAAATACGAACTTTCGGAAATCACTCACATCGGTGAGAATTAGTCACTTGGTGAGATTCAAAAATCGACCCCCTGGTTTACACACTGTTTAGTTAAGTTACTCAGTAGATAGATATTGCTTCTATTGACGGATATATGAATACCAAACCTCATAGTGGGCAAGCAATGTTCATCTACTGACCATCTTACTTAACTAAACATTGTGAAAACCAGCCATTAGTGCGTAAGTAATACTTAGTTTGTTTTCTCATGTTTTCATGTAATGTTGCTAACCGACTTAAAAAATGATAGGAAGTTCCCAATTCGTCGCGTAGGTATGCTGCATCTTCACTCGCACGGCGACAGCACCTATTAGCTACACTTGTTTCAATTACTTATTGAATATAATTTTACTATTTTAAAGTCAAAAGTAGCTTTCTTTAAATTCTCCAACGCAAACCACCTAAAGTCGCATCTAGTTTCTACACTATGCTTAGTAAATACATGGCTAAAACATAAATCGCTCGCCTCTTGTGACTCCCGAAACTGAGTTCCGAAGTTATAAGTCGCAATAATCCTTGGAGTTGGCCTGACCAACCGGAGGTAACTCGTTTAGCCAGGAGTCCGGGAATGGACAACATTTCATTCTTTTATCTCCATTTTTATGGCATTTGAAAGTAGAGGTGAAGTAAAGGAATAAGTATTTTATTTTATAGCATCTACTTCAGTTTGAACCTTCAAAAAGGTTTTTTTAATAAAGCTACAAGGGTTTGGAAATATTTCACCAGTATTATCTTTGGACCCCTTGACGTGATAGGTGGTGAGCCCGCCAAAACGGGTCTGTTACACGCAAGAGAATGATTTCAGGCAAATGTATTCGGTTTCTGGAATATGAGGATTTCCAGAAACCGAATATTTGCCTATCCCCTCGGGGATAAAAGGCGTTTATTTTTCATGATACCGAAGCGAAGCGAGGACGAGTCGCTAGTTTATAACATTATGTAAGTAGGATAAGTTACAGTCGAATTCAGTGTCAATCCGTAAATCAATCCGAGGCGGAGCCCTAACTTTCTTAATCGAAACTTGTGCTAACTTCAACCGAATGTTTCAATTTCTGAAACTGAATCGTATGTTCTTTAAGAATTCCCTACGAGACACCACTGTCGCTGAAAAAAAAACCCTTATGTTACAAGTAGGTATCGCGTATGTTATTATGACACTAGAGCAAAAATAAAACGATATTTCTAACCAGCACAGGTTTTTTTCTGGAAAAACGAAAGGTGCTTTTTATATAATAAAATAAAATAAGATACATTTAAGTACCTCTTTAATATTTTTTGTCAACTCCTCACTGCGGAGAACATGTAAAAAATAATAATTCTTAAATTTAAGAGAAGGAATAGCTTTATTATAAGTACTAATATAATGTGAAAAAGTGTCATTGTATAAAAATATAATAATATTAACATTTAAAAAAAAGGAGCTAGGTCTGGGAACAAACTGTTTTGCAGTTTGACGGGGGTAATAATATCTTGCAAAATATTATTTCTGTGAATAAACACTTTTTGTTTCTTTCTTTCTATAGTTCCGTACCGAAAGGGTGCCAAGGGGGCCCTAAATAATCACTAATTCTGTCTGTCAAAGGGTTGTATTTCATGAACCGTAATATAGGTAGATAGAAAAAAGGTTGGAAGAAAATCATTCTCTTTCTTAGGAGAGAGAAACTTTTTCTTTAAACGTTAAAAGTTAAAAATTTCACAGAATGTGAATTCGCTATACCGCCGCTATAACATCAAATGATAAAAAGTTTATGTGTTTTGTGTGTGTTACGTGCAAACACTATTCTCGAATTTTGTCAAACTTTTCATCATCTGAAATCCTAAGCTCAAGCTCAACTTGAAAGTATTTTCATGTAGGTTTGCTTGTTTTTATCTTTGGAATTTGGAATAGACAACGTCTGTCGGGTCAGATATTTTGAAATAAATCAAAATACTTTATTGCATTATCTACGTTTTTTAATATTCTATAATCATAATCTTACCTTGAACCAAGCCATCGTGGAGTCATCGTACAGGACCACCCATTCTTCTGACCATGAGTTCCACAGGTATTTTCCTGGAAATAATCATTAAGGTGCATAACACAGTTGATTGTAATAGAGGTATACAGGAAGAAAATAATCGCTGGAGAGAAAGTGCGTCCTATATTCGGACAACATAATTCCATAATTTTGAGACATAATGACCAAAGAAGCATGTTATAAATTATGTAAGCCTGTATATCCTGTGGACGGATAGACAGATTTGAATCCATAATCTATAATATATAAAGCTCGATTACCACTCACTCACTGACTCACTGACATAATTGTTCTCCCAGAAGGAGTCGTTTTGGAGTCAAGTCATATATGAGAAAAGTGTGCAAAATGGCGGAGTGACCCCGGGAAAATTCCGACTTTTCAAAAAAACAAAATGGCGGCCAAGCCTGCCCATCGTATCTCTTTTGTTTTCCGGCCGATCCGGTTCAAATTTTTGGCATCTGTAGTTTTGTTAAGATGATTTACGAATATTATTTAAAAAATTGAAAAAACAAAATGGCGGCTGCGTAGTAGTGTTTCAAAGTTGGAGTGGTTTTAGACCCCACTTGATCCGAATTGATCTCCCAGATGCCAATATGCTAAAGGGATGTGTTTGGTGTCATCGCACAGGGCATATCCTGTAGTTTACCAGAAAATCCCGAAAATTTGAAAAACCAAGATGGCCGACCGGTGATTTGCTCCCAAAGAAAAGTATTAATTTTACCACATTTTGATTGTCGATTTTCGGCAAGATGGCAACACCTGAGCGAGTTGGTCTGTATAGCGGGGTTGGAGGTCTTACTACGTAGTGTGGCCGTGTTGAAGAATTTTCCCGGAATTTTTCGTATTTTTTTACTTTTAACGCAAAATGTCAAAAGTCTAAATTTTACCATTTTGCAAAAACAAGTGACAGTCAGTGAAACATTTTATTCCTCCCTATGACCTTTTGTAGGTTTTTTGAATTTCACGTGGCAACACTGAAAGTTATGGCCGATTGAATTTTTAGGGTAGACCTCAAAAGACCCGAATTGATCTCCCAGATGCCAATATGCTATAGAGACGTGATTAGTGTCATTGCACAGGACATATTCTGTAGTTTATCAGAAAATCCCGAAAAATAGAAAAAAAAGATGGCCGCCCCGTTAATTTGGTTTTAATGAAAAAATTTGATTTTCTTAATCTTAATCGGCATTTTTTAGCCAGTTGGCAACACTTTGGAAAGTTGACTTGTATGGAGCGATTGTGGGGCTCAGTAAACAGTGTTGCCATGAAAAAAAATATTTAACAAAATTTTATTGTTTTTCGATATAAAATGGCTAACACAAGATGGGCGCCCAAAACATGACTTTATTTTTCTGTCAAAATAAGACCCCACAGAGACACGCGTGGCCGCTTGCGGCCTCGCGCACCGCGCGACATCTAGTCTATAATATATAAAGCTAGACTACCACTCACTCACTCACTCACTCACTGACTCATTGACATAATTGTTCTCCCAGAAGGAGTCGTTTTGGAGACAAGTCATATATGAGAAAAGTGTTCAAGATGGCGGGGTGACCCCGGGAAAATTCCGACTTTTCAAAAAAACAAAATGGCGGCCAGGCTTGCCTATCGTATCTCTTTTGTTTTCCGGCCGATCCGGTTGAAATTTTTGAAATCTGTAGAAATGTTTAGATGAATTACGAAAATAATTAAAAAAGTTGAAAAAACAAAATGGCAGCCGCGTAGTAGTGTTTCAAAGTTGGAGTGGTTTTAGACCCCACTTGACCCGAATTGATCTCCCAGATGCCAATATGCTAAAGGGATGTGTTTGGTGTCATCGCACAGAGCATATCCTGTAGTTTACCAGAAAATCCCGAAAATCTGAAAAACCAAGATGGCCGACCGGTGATTTGCTCTCAAAGAAAGGGATGGATTTTGCCAGATTTTGATTGTCGATTTTCGGCAAGATGGCAACACCTGAGCGAGTTGGTCTGTATAGCGGGGTTGGAGGTCTTGCTACGTAGTGTTGCCGTGTTGAAGAATTTTCCCGGAATTTTTCGTATTTTTTTACTTTTAACGCAAAATGTCAAAAGTCTAAATTTTACCATTTTGCAAAAACAAGTGACAGTCAGTGAAACATTTTATCCCTCCCTATGACCTTTTGTAGGTTTTTTGAATTTCACCTGGCAACACTGAAAGTTATGACCGATAAAATTTTTAGGGTAGACCAGATGCCGATATGCTACAGGGGTGTGTTTGGTGTCATCGCATAGGGTATATCCTGTAGTTTACTAGAAAATCCCGAAAAATAGAAAAAACAAGATGGCCGCCCCGTTATTTTCTCTTTACTGAAAAAAATCGATTTTTATAATTTTCATCGGCATTTTTAGGCAAGTTGGCAACATTTTGGGAAGTTGGCTTGTATGGAGCGATTGTGGGTCTCAGTAAACAGTGTTGCCATAAAACGTAATATTTTACAAAATTTGATTATTTTTCGACTTAAAACGGCTAAAACAAGATGGCCGCCCCAAAATTAGACTTTATTTTTCTGTCACAATCGAACCGCACAGAGACACGCGTGGCCGCTTGCGGCCTCGCGCACCGCGCGACATCTAGTTTATAATATATAAAGCTCGACTACCACTCACTCACTGACTGACTCATTGACATAATTGTTCTCCCAGAAGGAGTCGTTTTGGAGTCAAGTCATGTAGGAGAAAAGTGTTCAAGATGGCGGAGTGACCTAGGGAAAATTCCGATTTTTCAAAAAAACAAAATGGCGGCCAAGCCTGCCCATCGTATCTCTTTTGTTTTCCGGCCGATCCGGTTCAAATTTTTGGCATCTGTAGTTTTGTTAAGATGATTTATGAATATTATTTAAAAAATTGAAAAAACAAAATGGCGGCCGCGTAGTAGTGTTTCAAAGTTGGAGTGGTTTTAGACCCCACTTGACCCGAATTGATCTCCCAGACACCAATATGCTAAAGAGATGTGTTTGGTGTCATCGCATAGGACATATCCTGTAGTTTACCAGAAAATCCCGAAAATTTGAAAAACCAAGATGGCCGACGGGTGATTTGCTCTCAAAGAAAGGGATACGTTTTACCACATTTTGATTGTCGATTTTTGGCAAGATGGCAACACCTGAGTGAGTTGGTCTGTATAGCGGGGTTGGAGGTCTTGCTACGTAGTATTGCCGTGTTGAAGAATTTTCCCGGAATATTTCGTATTTTTTTACTTTTAACGCAAAATGTCAAAACTCTAAATTTTACCATTTTGCAAAAACAAGTGACATTCTGTGAAACATTTTATCCCTCCCTATGACCTTTTGTAGGTTTTTTGATTTTCGTCTGGCAACACTGAAAGTTATGGTTGATTTAATTTTTAGGGTAGCCCTCAAAAGACCCGTATTGATCTCCCAGATGCCGATATGCTGCAGGGATGTGTTTGGTGTCATCACATAGGTCATATCCTGTAGTTTACTAGAAAATCCCGAAAAATAGGAAAAACAAGATGGCCGCCCCGTTATTTTTGTTTTACTCAAAAATTTCAATTTTCTTAATCTGAATCGGTATTTTTAGCCAGTTGGCAACATTTTAGAAAGTTGGCTTGTATAGAGCGATTGTGGGTCTCAGCAAACAGTGTTGCCGTGAAAAAAAATATTTAACATAATTTCATTATTTTTCGACTTATACTAAAAAATTACAAAATTCACATAGAAAATTATCAAAAATGGCTAAAACTTTAAATTAAAATTAGACTTTATTTTTCTGTCAAAATACGACCCCACAGAGACACGCGTGGCCGCTTGCGGCCTCGCGCACCGCGCGACATCTAGTCTTTTATTTATAAAAATTTAAGATGAGATAAGAGTTATGTGTCAGTCGTTATAACGATTTATTATTTTATGACTCAGCCGAAACCGCGGGGCTCAGTTAGTCTATTTAAGCCACCTTCAGCGATCGTTACTTTTTCTTGCATCGCTGTATATACATGCATTATATATTAGTTTGTACATACGTTTGTAGCGTAGCATGTACCCTCCCTTGATTTGCGTGCCTCCATGTTCTGAAACAAAAACATTGGTTGTTCAATCTTGATAATAAGTTGATAGCCTGTCATTGTTAAGACGTCGTATTAAGAGTACCGTACCCAGAGAGTGCCAACGGAACCCTGGTATTATTAATAATAATAAATTGTGGGACACACACGGTTATTTGTACCAAACTAGGCAGGACCTGTACTATGAGTACTAAACAACTGATAAACATAGTTAAATAAATATTAAACGACCAGACACGAAGCCAACAGACATGTTCACGCACACAAATGTGCGACTAGCCCGAGCCCGCGACCTCCGACTCAGAAGTCAGAGTCACTACCAACGAGTCAACAGGCCCGTGATATATTAAGATTCCGATGTCTGTCTGTCCGTCTGTCACGTTGTCTTCGACGAAACTGCTCATACAAGCGTGATTTGATCACGCGATCATCAATTAGCAGTTTATTTTAGTTTTTATCACTACCTAATAAGGCACCGAACTCAAAAAGTCAATCGAAAAAGCAGAATGTACAAAATTACTTCGAACAGAAAAGCTAACACAGATAATTGTAATAAATAAACTCAATTTAAAATGGCAATTGGCCGTCTGAAATTTTAATAAACAAGTTCGTTTTGCTGTAAACAGGAAAATTCCCTCCAAAAGAGGGGAACTCCGCGCGTGATCGGAATCGCACCGAGTAGCAAAACGTCTATACTTAAAGCAGTGTTAAGCCAGGAATAGACTAGGGATGGCAAACCCATGGAATTCATAATAAAAAAAAGAAAAGAAGTTAGAAATTAAGGGGGTTGTACCATTGCCCATTTGACAACATAAAGCCTTTAAAAATAAAGACTGAATTAAATCAGCGACACAGGAATCGAACCCATGTATGCACATTCCATAATTAAACATACCATACATACAAATCCATTGGAGAACCGATAGATGAATGTATGCATGGAAAAGTTGATGATAAGCCATGATGTGATTGTCTAGTAATAGGTAGGACCCCTAACATTGTGTAACATCGTAGTAACCCAATTCTTTAAGAGGTAGCAGGTATCTTTAGAGGTGATTTTGAGTAAAACCAAAAATTAATATTAAATTGAACAAAGTTTATTCCTAGAAGCATCTACTGAAAACATAGTATCTATGAACATAAAACAATGAATTAAATAAGTATAGAATTTTACATTCTTCATAATTTGTGTATCTAGAAGTAGCCTAATGCCTTTGGATTTACCTAGAACAAAATAGAAGGAAACCAATAAGAAAATGAATGATGAAATAAGAAGATGGTTTGAATAAATAAATAAATAAATAATTTATTTTATTTTATATATATATGAATATTATAAAAATAATAATATGCTACCTACTCCCTATCCTATTATGATTATTGGCCCCTTAAGGGGGGGACAGTACCCCGTGGATCGGTGTCCACACTCTCCCCTCCAAACCAAGTCAGATCTTGTAATGGAGCAAAAGAGAGTCCCCGTACTATCCTGTGCGCCTCAGCCAAGACTGGGGTAGCGCTCCACCATGCAATGCAAGCATCAGTAAAATTGTTTAGACTCCATAAGAGCATTTGAGCAGACATATAGTCTAGATTGTTTGGTATGTATTCAAATACATAAGTTGTATGATATAATGATTTTAGTGCTGTATAGCAACATACTCCATCATTGAGCAGGTATTGTTCGGCCACAAGGACCAGTGATGAGGGCGCGATGCGCAAGCGTAGGATAGAACGTCAGATGGTTCATCAAGCTGTGATGCAGGGCGTCAAGACTCAGTGAAGTAAGCATTTAGGGGAGCTGTCTAGAATCAAACTCAGCCAGAAAGTCAACCATGGAGTAGAAATATAGATAGAGTGTGACGATGGTATGGATGACAGTCAGGGGAGCCGATAGTCGACAGTATTGCCATAGCCACCCACTGGACTCGTTGCTGTGCAGAGACAGGGATGACCAATAAGAGAACCAACCAAGCTTAGTTTTGTTGTTGGAACAATAAAACTCTCCGATAAGAGGTTGTCACCATACAGCGTATAATCATTTTTAAAATATGGTTTTAGATGATTAATCCAAGCCAACCACACTAGACCAATGAAAGCACTAGCATGAAGTTAAAGAGGAGACCGTAGCATTGTACTATCAGTCAGTTTGTTGTTTGTCCATAATAAAATGGTAGGTATATTGATTGGTATATGAGGAACCGGCTTCGCCAGTAGCATTTAGCTGCCTCTACCACCGTTTTAAAGGAGAGACCTAGCCATACAGTAGAAACGGCACTACCATATAGCAAATCGGCCAGTAGTTTGGTATTTGTCCATAATTAAATGGTAGGTATATTGATTGGTATATGAGGAACTGGCTTCGCCAGTAGCATTTAGCTGCCTCTACCACCGTTTTAAAAGAGAGACCTAGCCATACAGTAGAAACGGCACTACCATATAGCAAATCGGCCAGTAGTTTATTGTTGCTGAATAAAAGCATAAAATATTCACATATAAATGGTTGATACTATAAATAGCAATAGAATTTCAGATATTGTTGTAGCTAAGTAGTTACTCAGCTAGATATATTTATCAACTTATATCCCTCTAGATATCAGTACTCATGTGTCCTTAAGTTCTAGTATTTTCTTATTAGAATGTAATTGATGATAAATGGTGAGTATTATGACTCTTTGGTTTTCCTAGCTTGTAAATAATGAAATAAAGAACCCCTGCCTAATTTTGTGAATCAAAGATTTCCTAGCCTAGATATTCCTTTGGTAGGTATTGGGTCTTTCATATGATACCTATTCTGACTAAGAGCCATGAAATTAAGAATTTCTCAGATTATTTGTAACTTATCTTCTAGGTACCATAAAATAAATCATATAGCTTAATTTAGTATTCCTTCCTAATTAATTTGATGAGGCTGTCAACATGGATTGAAACCTAGTTTATTTGACTGAATCCACATAGACATGTACTTAGTATGATACTCTAGGCCCTAGACCATTTAAATTGCCTTATTTTATACCTACTGCCTTATCATACCTACATCAACATCTCATATAAGGCTGTCTGTCCGTTTGATCAGATTTTATGTAGATATAATGACTCAACCTGAGTGGGGGTGTGTGAATAATGAGCAAACTGATTGGCCAGGACTTCGCTATGCTGTATTTTACGCAGTTACGCACTCTCATGCAATTATGTAAGAATTTAGCCAAACAGCCTGGCCACCACCACGCAACTCACCCTCTCTGTTGAACAGATTAGTTTAGTGATAGAACCAATACGACAGCCAGTACATCTAAACCAATCTCTCTCACATTTTAGTAGATTTTCACCTTAAAACTATGTGTCAGTCAAATCTTAGTCTAGATACGTACCTACGTAGGTACGCATTTGCCTATTTATTACCTATTTATTTATTTCTACTTATAAAATTACGACAAGACATTTCGCAGGGCGACAGAACACAGAAAATACAACAAGTTGAGTGGACCCTAGGATATATTTCCTAACAAATTCCTGAGCTTCAATATGACCTAATTTCGCCTACCCATAAGAACACTCTACTTACCTTCTGCAGGCTATGAGATTCATACCTGCCCATTTCCATCGTAGGAGCCGAAGCTCGCTCGTCACTGACACTCACTTTGAAAGGCCATGGATACAACACACAACAGAAACCAAGAACCACTCCAGCACTCCGCTTGCGTTCCCAGAGCTCTAGCGCCTCGGGGCCCACGAGTCTGTCACGCTAGACGCTACCTAATCGAAGCTAATTCCCTATTCTCACACAAATATCGCCTTCACCATACTCCAGAAATACTGAAACGCATTACTTTTCACGATAGAACATAATATTCCTATTCTAGACCATGTAAATCCCTAATTTCTCTAGCAAAACCGCCAAGCGCGTGGGCAGCCATCTTCCGAATCCCCTCTCTCTCTCCAAAACTCCCATAGTGACTCGCACAAGACCCGAACTGTCCAATCGGCGTCTTTTATCTCTTTCTTTCATTCAATTTCCTAACTACTTGTCTATCACTCCAAATCATTCACCCTTCCGTCCTTCTAATAACGCCTAAAATTCTCCTCGTTTATTCCCCCGGAAGAGCGGACGCGGCCTTAGTCACGCCACTGGCGGTGGCCAATCAGAGCCTCTTCAATCGGTTTTGGACCATATTTGGACATGTTTTCGAGCCCGACGCGGCTCATCTGGGGGCATGGTAGTGCCCCCGCCAAGTCAAGCAAAAAGCAATATCATTATTTCCCGCTACTGCTTTCCTAGTAATATCTTTCTCACACAAAATTTTCATTCTTGTCTTCTCTTAATAATGCTACTTGCTACTAGATGGCTTGTTTTAAAGACTAGGTTTCGCTTCTAATTGTTCTTAAAATCTAATCTATTATTTAAATTAAAATTGTTATTAATTTTACTCATAAAATATCTTATCTAGAAAGTGGGAACCGTCACAATCGCCCCCTGAGAATTAGTGTTATGGGAATTTCTCAAATGCCCAGAACAATAATTATCACATATCTTATACCTATAATATCTTTTCTATAATTTCTACTTACTTAACAAACAAATCATACACCTATTCCTAAAATTCTGTAAATAATAACTTCCTATTGTTTACTTTGCGAAGCAAAGATTCATTACACCTACATGACTACACTTCCAATTTTAATAAAAAAAATGTCTCGCCCCCAAATAACTAGACTTGAACCCAATATTGTCAATGCAGAACCCTCTTGACTGACCACTTTTTAAAAAAATTACAACATTATAATCATCATTTTGTTCAGAATCAGTTGCTACTGAATTCTGAAACAGACTGACAATATAAAACTTAACAGGTTTTCACCAAGCCATCAAAATCAATTTGACTTCTGTCTGATTCTCTCCACATCACAGTACCTTTAACATGTAACATGAAGTGTAAAAGTGCATAGGTTTTTGGGAAAGTCCCTGTAGAGTGTGGGGAAAATTTATCAGCCGCGTGTAGAGTAATTGAGTATGCTGAGACCGGAATCCACAGAATACTTCTGTCCACAAGACAGACTCACCAGACCAACTACACAGAAAGGCTGCATTCAGTTAGTTTCCTAGGCTAACCGACTACTCACCGACCGGTCAGTCGAGACTGGTCAGGCCGCCTTGCTTTTTGTTGCGGATAAAAGCAGTGGATGAAGAGAGCGCCTGAACAGATATTGTTTATACACTTATAAACACAATGTAGGCTTTGCAAACAATGGTTAGTCCTGCCAAGTAACTAATACAAATAAAATTTACTAACATTAATAACTAACATTCCCTGGAATTTCTAAAAATCCCTTTACATGGACAGACGGATGGACAGACAACCAGACAGATAGACAGGTGGACAGCCAGACAGACGGACGGACGGATTGACAGGCAGACGGACGGATTGACAGGCAGACGGACGGATTGACAGGCAGACGGACGGACAGATAACCAGGCAGATTGACAGACCAACCGACAGATGCCAGATGGACGGATTGACAAACAGACAGATGACAGATGGACAGACACACCGAGACAGACGGACAGACACAGTGACACACTGACATACACACACACAAACAGACAGATGGACGGATGGACAGACAGACGACAGGTAGACGGACACATCGACCAAAACAGACATACAACCGGACAGACAGACAGATGACAGATGGACGGATACACCGAGACAGACGGACAGACACAGTGACACACTGACATACGCACACACAAACAGACAGACGACAGGTAGACGGACACACTGACCAAAACAGACATACAACCGGACAGACAGACAAACAGACAGATTGACAGATGAACGGATTGACAGACACAGTAACACACAGGCACACTGACCCACCCTGACAGACATACAAAGATTTCAAAAAATGTGTTCTTATATCTAAATTGATAACTTAAATTTTCATTATTAGTGAAATGACAACCCTACTACTCGCCCCCTACATTGAGGACTATATGCACAAACCTACATAAGACTAATTAGTTCACTATCGCCATCCAATCGGTATCTTATAAGTCACTATTTGACAATCCTGCCTATACCTATTTCATATTGTGCCTATACCTTTATGCAAAATAGAGCACCTTACTGACTATTTATTAGCAGCGCCAGGCGGTGTCAACCACTCAGCCCCATTCCTGCGGCAACACAGTGAAATATCCCACATTACTTGACGACAGTGCAACCTTCCACTGGTGAAAACTCCAAAATTGGTCCCATGGTTTTGGTGTGAGAGCATAACAAACAAACAAACAAACAACCTCACCCTCACGTTTAAAAAATATTAGTTAGGATTAACAGTGCTTCACCCATGCATTCCCTATTCCCATGAGGAAAATGGTGAAATATTTTTATACCAATTCAATAGTTTCAGAGCATATTCAATCCTCATCATCAATCCATAACAGCCCACAGCTGAGCTGAGGATTTTTCCTCACACATGAGGAAGTAGGAGTACAATGAAAGCTAGGGACCAACAACAACAGTTCAACATACCTTCCAAAACACGAAGATGTTTGTGGTATAATGCCACTAGGCAGTCACCCATTCACTGGCCGACCCCTCACAACTTAGTTTAACCAGTGCGATTAACCACACTTATCATCATCATCAGCCGGAAGATGTCCACTATTGAACAAAGCAGAGCACTTCACACACTGCCTATTCAATATAAACAAACAAACAACAAAACAACAAACCAACAAAGAGCTCGCCCCCTAAGTGTAAGACCACTGTACCTCAGATACATCCAACTTTGTACTATTAACGTAGGTACATACATACATAATTTCGCGCCTAATAACTAACTAAATATGTCATAATCGAAATCAATAAGTAGGTACACAAACAAAAACGTAAATCGTAACGTAACCTATCTACTCTCCTGTCAAATTCACATTCACCATTCTTTCGGTTCATTCCCATCTCTCAAAGATCCGTTCACACTTTCACACAGATCGATACATTCGATCTATACTAAAATGTTTTGAACTAGCATCCATAGTCATGAATGAACAATCAATCAATCCAGTTTTATTTTCTTTCTAAATGTGCCGTATCTAAACGAAATACAAAACGTCAGTGTCATATAATATTTGATTGCCCAATCATACTCTATAGAAAGATTGCTACTTATTGAAGAACTTATACAAGTTTATCAGTACTCAGAAAGCGTCCCGCGTGCCCTGCAAGAGATTCTTAGGAATACTAAGACATTATAGCACTTTACAATTTTATACATAGTACTGTAAAAGAAATATGAAATATGGTACCCGTTTTTGGTAATATTCGATTGACAAATGGATTGGAACTTACAAAGATATAAAGCAGACTTGGCTTTAGCCTTTCCGGTTTTTGAAAATATGAAGAATTAAAGAAAATAAGACTTGGCTTCGGCCTTTATGGATTTTGAAGAGATGGAAAGAAGGAAAAATAAGACCTGGCTCCGGCCTTTACACTTTAAACTCTATGTATTCAAAATAAAAAACAAGGCTGTATGGCTTAGTTCCCTTGTCTGCTCTCTCGAGCGAATAATAAAAAACAACAACAACTAGCTTTGACAGCTTGTCTTTGTCATGGTGAGATAACGTCAAATTCAGTGAATGCACTACATAACCTTATAGTGAAGAAAACTGCTGAAAACTTGACTTTGGCGAAATCAAAAAGGACCGCCAATATAAAAGAAATTGTCCTTGAGCAACCCCATCCTATCTACGAGCAAGATAAACAAAGATGACCTCAACTACCTAGCGACAACATGCTACGGACGACAAAATATAATACAACGTCAATATTATTCAAAGGTAAGTTAAACTATTATTATCTACTTATAGACCTTATTATCTATAGACATTGCACTAGCATTCGCCGCACTAACTTTCATTATTTTCGAAGAATTATGCATTCTGCTGCATCCTAACTAACTACTATGTATCATCATGAGTGTCCATGATTTGACATCTCATTGACGCCCCCATGTCTCTACTATGCAGAATTCTGAATAAAACGCTATGATATTGCGAGCATGGGCCTTCCAGTGGTGTAATTTCACTGGAATTTGATCACTATTTGCACTGTGTAAATATAACCTGCACTAAATTTATGCTATTTCTGTGTGTGCTTATGCTGCTTCTGTATTTTTTCCAGATTGAATATACGCCTATACAACGAGGCCTACTTACTAAATAGCAAGAATGAAACATTTCAAGCCACCTACATTATGGGCTTATTTTCATAGTGAATTGAAGCATAATTATGATGAAGATTGAAGCACTTCCTATTTAATGTAAATAATAAAAGCAACTTCAAATCAAGTACCTATAGTTTTCTTTCATAAATAAATAGTGATATTAAAATAATACGAATTTCAATACATAGCCTAGTCTATAACTGAAGTTAAATATTAAACATAATATACCTAGTTTCACTCATAATTGTTTTTTAAACCTATTTATCAACACACCCACCAGTTATCACCAACCTCAATACAATCTAGATACACAAATTCAAATCATAAATCTATGCTCGAGCTCCCTTTGATTGGGTAGGCAGAGACAGTAGACAATTATTTAGTTATAAATATATTGAGTTTTACCTAATAATGTTTTTAAAGTTTCCTAACACTATTGCATAGTATTAGTACATACATACACACATAATCTCACGCCTATTTCCCATTGGGGTAGGCAGAGACTATAGTATTAGTAGATACATACATAACCTCACACATATTTCCCATTGGTGTAAGCAGACACATAGTATTAGTACATACATACATACACAACCTCACACTTATTTCCCATTGGGGTAGGCACAGACAATAGTATTAGTACCTGAAGTTAATACAATTGCACAGTTTTACTCTTATCACCATAGAAACCTGCATTTGAAAACCTCCATCCATTTCACAAACAACAAATTGTAGGCTAAAAAGCCTACATTTGGTTCATCCTGGGAACGGAACAGCTCAAATTGTACCATTGCCCATTTGACAACATAAAGCCTTTAAAAATAAAGACTGAATTAAATCAGCGACACAGGAATCGAACCCATGTATGCACATTCCATAATTAAACATACCATACATACAAATCCATTGGAGAACCGATAGATGAATGTATGCATGGAAAAGTTGATGATAAGCCATGATGTGATTGTCTAGTAATAGGTAGGACCCCTAACATTGTGTAACATCGTAGTAACCCAATTCTTTAAGAGGTAGCAGGTATCTTTAGAGGTGATTTTGAGTAAAACCAAAAATTAATATTAAATTGAACAAAGTTTATTCCTAGAAGCATCTACTGAAAACATAGTATCTATGAACATAAAACAATGAATTAAATAAGTATAGAATTTTACATTCTTCATAATTTGTGTATCTAGAAGTAGCCTAATGCCTTTGGATTTACCTAGAACAAAATAGAAGGAAACCAATAAGAAAATGAATGATGAAATAAGAAGATGGTTTGAATAAATAAATAAATAAATAATTTATTTTATTTTATATATATATGAATATTATAAAAATAATAATATGCTACCTACTCCCTATCCTATTATGATTATTGGCCCCTTAAGGGGGGGACAGTACCCCGTGGATCGGTGTCCACACTCTCCCCTCCAAACCAAGTCAGATCTTGTAATGGAGCAAAAGAGAGTCCCCGTACTATCCTGTGCGCCTCAGCCAAGACTGGGGTAGCGCTCCACCATGCAATGCAAGCATCAGTAAAATTGTTTAGACTCCATAAGAGCATTTGAGCAGACATATAGTCTAGATTGTTTGGTATGTATTCAAATACATAAGTTGTATGATATAATGATTTTAGTGCTGTATAGCAACATACTCCATCATTGAGCAGGTATTGTTCGGCCACAAGGACCAGTGATGAGGGCGCGATGCGCAAGCGTAGGATAGAACGTCAGATGGTTCATCAAGCTGTGATGCAGGGCGTCAAGACTCAGTGAAGTAAGCATTTAGGGGAGCTGTCTAGAATCAAACTCAGCCAGAAAGTCAACCATGGAGTAGAAATATAGATAGAGTGTGACGATGGTATGGATGACAGTCAGGGGAGCCGATAGTCGACAGTATTGCCATAGCCACCCACTGGACTCGTTGCTGTGCAGAGACAGGGATGACCAATAAGAGAACCAACCAAGCTTAGTTTTGTTGTTGGAACAATAAAACTCTCCGATAAGAGGTTGTCACCATACAGCGTATAATCATTTTTAAAATATGGTTTTAGATGATTAATCCAAGCCAACCACACTAGACCAATGAAAGCACTAGCATGAAGTTAAAGAGGAGACCGTAGCATTGTACTATCAGTCAGTTTGTTGTTTGTCCATAATAAAATGGTAGGTATATTGATTGGTATATGAGGAACCGGCTTCGCCAGTAGCATTTAGCTGCCTCTACCACCGTTTTAAAGGAGAGACCTAGCCATACAGTAGAAACGGCACTACCATATAGCAAATCGGCCAGTAGTTTGGTATTTGTCCATAATTAAATGGTAGGTATATTGATTGGTATATGAGGAACTGGCTTCGCCAGTAGCATTTAGCTGCCTCTACCACCGTTTTAAAAGAGAGACCTAGCCATACAGTAGAAACGGCACTACCATATAGCAAATCGGCCAGTAGTTTATTGTTGCTGAATAAAAGCATAAAATATTCACATATAAATGGTTGATACTATAAATAGCAATAGAATTTCAGATATTGTTGTAGCTAAGTAGTTACTCAGCTAGATATATTTATCAACTTATATCCCTCTAGATATCAGTACTCATGTGTCCTTAAGTTCTAGTATTTTCTTATTAGAATGTAATTGATGATAAATGGTGAGTATTATGACTCTTTGGTTTTCCTAGCTTGTAAATAATGAAATAAAGAACCCCTGCCTAATTTTGTGAATCAAAGATTTCCTAGCCTAGATATTCCTTTGGTAGGTATTGGGTCTTTCATATGATACCTATTCTGACTAAGAGCCATGAAATTAAGAATTTCTCAGATTATTTGTAACTTATCTTCTAGGTACCATAAAATAAATCATATAGCTTAATTTAGTATTCCTTCCTAATTAATTTGATGAGGCTGTCAACATGGATTGAAACCTAGTTTATTTGACTGAATCCACATAGACATGTACTTAGTATGATACTCTAGGCCCTAGACCATTTAAATTGCCTTATTTTATACCTACTGCCTTATCATACCTACATCAACATCTCATATAAGGCTGTCTGTCCGTTTGATCAGATTTTATGTAGATATAATGACTCAACCTGAGTGGGGGTGTGTGAATAATGAGCAAACTGATTGGCCAGGACTTCGCTATGCTGTATTTTACGCAGTTACGCACTCTCATGCAATTATGTAAGAATTTAGCCAAACAGCCTGGCCACCACCACGCAACTCACCCTCTCTGTTGAACAGATTAGTTTAGTGATAGAACCAATACGACAGCCAGTACATCTAAACCAATCTCTCTCACATTTTAGTAGATTTTCACCTTAAAACTATGTGTCAGTCAAATCTTAGTCTAGATACGTACCTACGTAGGTACGCATTTGCCTATTTATTACCTATTTATTTATTTCTACTTATAAAATTACGACAAGACATTTCGCAGGGCGACAGAACACAGAAAATACAACAAGTTGAGTGGACCCTAGGATATATTTCCTAACAAATTCCTGAGCTTCAATATGACCTAATTTCGCCTACCCATAAGAACACTCTACTTACCTTCTGCAGGCTATGAGATTCATACCTGCCCATTTCCATCGTAGGAGCCGAAGCTCGCTCGTCACTGACACTCACTTTGAAAGGCCATGGATACAACACACAACAGAAACCAAGAACCACTCCAGCACTCCGCTTGCGTTCCCAGAGCTCTAGCGCCTCGGGGCCCACGAGTCTGTCACGCTAGACGCTACCTAATCGAAGCTAATTCCCTATTCTCACACAAATATCGCCTTCACCATACTCCAGAAATACTGAAACGCATTACTTTTCACGATAGAACATAATATTCCTATTCTAGACCATGTAAATCCCTAATTTCTCTAGCAAAACCGCCAAGCGCGTGGGCAGCCATCTTCCGAATCCCCTCTCTCTCTCCAAAACTCCCATAGTGACTCGCACAAGACCCGAACTGTCCAATCGGCGTCTTTTATCTCTTTCTTTCATTCAATTTCCTAACTACTTGTCTATCACTCCAAATCATTCACCCTTCCGTCCTTCTAATAACGCCTAAAATTCTCCTCGTTTATTCCCCCGGAAGAGCGGACGCGGCCTTAGTCACGCCACTGGCGGTGGCCAATCAGAGCCTCTTCAATCGGTTTTGGACCATATTTGGACATGTTTTCGAGCCCGACGCGGCTCATCTGGGGGCATGGTAGTGCCCCCGCCAAGTCAAGCAAAAAGCAATATCATTATTTCCCGCTACTGCTTTCCTAGTAATATCTTTCTCACACAAAATTTTCATTCTTGTCTTCTCTTAATAATGCTACTTGCTACTAGATGGCTTGTTTTAAAGACTAGGTTTCGCTTCTAATTGTTCTTAAAATCTAATCTATTATTTAAATTAAAATTGTTATTAATTTTACTCATAAAATATCTTATCTAGAAAGTGGGAACCGTCACAGGGTCCCAATACAATACGGGTGGTACGGTACGGGTCCCTTCGGTTGCCAGTCCGACTCGCTCTTTGACAGGTTTATGTATCGCATACCTACGTAAACAATTTCGCCACCCCTAAACTGGGATATATTTAGCCCATGCTCAGGCTTGAGTTGACCTTTAGTTGGCCATATTTTTTTTCTTACCATTAAATAAATAAAATAAAAATAAATAATCTCACGCCTTTCATCCCCGAGGGGGTAGGCAGAGGTATTCCATTACTGGATATACCTACCCATATTTCACGAGATACATTGGACCCCTAAACGTGATAGGTGGTGAGCCTATCCCGGACCGGGTCTATTTACACATGTCTCAGAATTAATTCTGAGACCTGCAGGTTTCCTCACGATGTTTTCCTTCACCGTCGAGCTAGTGATAAATATGTACGTAAGTTTTTGAAAAACTCATTGGTACATGCCAGGATTTGAACCCGAGCCTCACTGATTTTCGACCGGCTCTTTAACCGTCCGGGCTATCACTGCTCTTACCATTAACTATGCCAATCACGTAGTCTTAATGTGATCTGGATCTCTCTCGCTTAGGACCTAGATAAGTGGCTTTCTATTATCGTGAACGCTTATAGAACAGATTTATAAATGTATGGGCACAATAGAGACAATTTTAGAGTTACCTACGTCGGTGTCAAGAGAGATGCCACGTCTACGTCTGTAGTGTCAAGAAATAAAAAAAAAACATTAATGGATTGATTGTTGATTGATTTAAATGTTGACATTAACTTTACCATGTAAAGTATGTAATTTTATTTTATTGAAATTATTTAATTTAGTTGCAATTGTTATTTCAATGTAAATTCTATGGGCCTCGATTCTGAAATAAAATGTTTT
Organism: Ethmia dodecea; assembly: GCA_963855545.1. Taxonomy (NCBI): domain Eukaryota; kingdom Metazoa; phylum Arthropoda; class Insecta; order Lepidoptera; family Depressariidae; genus Ethmia; species Ethmia dodecea. The sequence goes on from OY979457.1 coordinate 3,077,766, forward strand.
TTTTATTTATTGCAAAATGAGCTAAAATTGGGTTGATATTTTAAGGTACTAGGTCAAATGGGTTATTATCAAGGCTGACCTCGACGCTAAGCGCGATGAGTTAAAAGCCCGTCCACCCGCCGCCATTAACTGCAACTAGGGTTGACAGGTCCCCAAACCCATAGCCGGACAGACCAGCCAGTTTGGCCGGACATTTGGGTAAAAATTATATAAAATCTTGTTAAATTCTAATGAAATATAAATAAAATCGAATGCCAAATCGGTTTAAGTACGTTATTATAAATCAGTCAAAATTGTACTGTTTTGCGAAATGTCCAAATCCTAACAAAAGCCGGACAGGCCGGACACTGTTTATTTTGCAACCGAAAAGTCACACAAAAGTCGGACATGCAAGTAAAAGTACTTACTTATGTCCGGCTTTATCCGGAAACCTGGCAACGCTAACTACAACTATGTGAACGGCGGGCGTGCTCACGTGCTCTCGTGAGTTTGCCGCAAACATTGGCTACATTTGCCATATTCGGGCACACCAGCGTCGCCAAGCTGACTAAGAGTCGAAGTGGTCGCCATTGCCAAAAGCGGTCGGAGCTCAGCATCATCATCATAATAGGTTTTATTTGTGACAAGTCAATGAAGGGCGTGAGTGAGTGACAGATTAGTTTATCTATTTAAAATGACTTACTAAAACCCGCAACCATAAACATATTAGTTGCGACAGATGGTCTGTCGTAACTAATATGTTTATGGTTGCGGGTAGTAGTAAGTCATTTTAAATAGATAAACTAATCTGTCACTCACTCACGCCCTTCATTGACTTATGTTTGTTTGTTTTATTTTGTTTGTTTGTTCATGTATGTTTGTAAGTAATGACGAAAAATGTTTAGAAAATACCGTAACTTATATAACGGGTTATATCCTAAGTTTTCAAAGCCTAAAGTTTAGTAATTTGAGATTAAGTATGAAAATGGAACAATGTTTGTAAACAAAAAAAAAATGCTATTAATACCCATAATTATTCCTTCGAAGGTACGGAACCTTCAGTGCGCGCACGCACATGCACTTAACTTTTTGTATACCTAAGTACCTCGTTTTGTCCCATGTTGTATTTAAAATTAAAATGGCGGACGGCCGTAATAAAAAATAAGGTCCTGCCATTAAGGTCAGTTAGGTCTCTGAGGAAATGAGCTGGAAGCGATACGCATGCGCATACGATACTTACTAAATATTTGTCGTTATTTATTATAATTATTATAGCATATTGTGACTCTGTGTTTATATTATTTCCATTCGTTTTCACCTCCCGGGTGTAAATGGTTACATTTTTACCCGACTGCTCTAAATTTTAAATCTTTCAGAGGATTAATATTGTACTCGATTAACATTTGGGAACCCTAAAAACAAAATGGCGGCGCCGCTCCGCCTTCTCCCCATCAAGTGCAGTAAGTTTTTTGAATTTCTATTATATAAAATGGCGGGCAGGTGTCGCGAGTCACAGACAGCTGGATATTGGTTTTATGCTAATGCCAACTGACTCCTGCCGAGATGAGCCGGCCTGCTCAGGGCTGGCACAGGGCCTATTTTTTTCCATTACCTACTTATTAATCAGAAAATAATAAAAGATATTGGCCCGTTTCTTTAGAGAAACTGCTTGTGTGGACCCGACTGCACAAGAACTAGAATAATCAATTTATAAGTAGGTACCTACACATATATGTATTTGACGTGGTCTGGACCTACTTTAATCGGTTTGATGGATTTCGAAGTAGGTAGGTACCTACAAGATGCAATTAGATTCGTTAGGTAGGTATATCCAGTGTGTCATGTGCTACATTTTTATCCGATAGGTTCAAAGATGTACTTAAACGCCATATGAAGAGATGTGACATTGAGCCGTCACGCTGGGAGCAGCAGGCTGCAAAACGACCCGAGTGGCGGAGACTGGTACAAACCAAAGCCCACGATTTTGAAATTCGTCGGCGCTTTGAGCTTGATGCAAAGCGCGATGAACTAAAAGCCCGACCACCTTCGGCTATATCCTATATTATTGTCAATGGTGAGCTTACGTGCCCACAATGCTCTAGGAAGTTTTTAAAGAAAATTGGCTACATCAGCCACATGCGGGCTCATCAAAGACAAATTCAACAGAGTCCTTAAAGTGGTCGCCGTGACCGAAATCGGTCGGACCGAATCATCAATCACTAGCGACCCGCCCCGGCTTCGCACGGGTGTAATGCTGATATAAAACTTTCCTCTTGAATCACTTTCTATTAAAAAATCCAATACGTAATTTAAAAGATCTAAGCATAGGTACATAGTGACAGACAAACAGCGGGAAGCGACTTTGTTTTACACTATGTAGTGATAATATAAATATCTCGTAAAAACCTACAAACTAAAAATATCCCCATTGCCAACCCTAAGCCTCAATCGGCTATTGAACAAATACACTGTCTCCCTCAGTGCCGTATTGATAGAAAATGACGGCGACAGTGCCCAATATTGGCAGGGCCGAAGATCGGCGATAACCTGACGTTTCTATCGAATTTCGATATCGAAATAGGGTTTGGAGCAATTTTCTCTAATCGGTTCGCTTCCTGTTTGGGTGGATAATAATAAATGGTCTATAAAAGACGGAACTTGGAGACTGCGTTTGGCAAAAAGGGATTGCTTAGACATAATAATAGAGACTGTAGAGATGGGTAATTTCTTTAGTAATTTCTTGTGAAAAATAATAATTTTCATATGTCGCACCTGCTACTTTTCTTCCTAGCTTCGTGCTACTTATTATTTCATTTCGCGATTGTTCATAGTAGTTAACAAATTTGACTGTGTAATTTAACAGATACAATCGTGTGATTGATGTAAAATTAAAATTACCAATCATATCCTTCCCTAAAAGACTTAAATAAGAGCAGTACGTAATAATTCGGCCACACAGCGGGCGGGACTGGGCTATATTTCTATAGTAACGTATGAACGTGGCCACACTGACGTAGACACGCTGATGGAACGCCATAAGCGATATCCCTATAAGAAGAGACGTAAGCCGTATAAGACGAATTTTATGCTAGAGAAGAAAAATATTGTGACCAGACTTTTATATATTTAAATCTACTTGAAAACTTTTACCAAAATTGTTGTTTGTGGATGGATATCAGCATAAATTCGAATAAGTATACGATTTTGTTTTCAATTTCACCGTGTATGTTCGAAAAATGGGTCAAGTGGCTGTTTACCGCGTCTAGATTTATTCTGATTGATCGTGACTTGTGGCCGCTTCGATCCGGATAAATCCAGAATTATCCTGTTTGCGAAACCGCTTCGCCAGGAAAGTTTGCAAAGATCATCATTATAATCAGATTACGGTCCTGTATTATGCCCCACACATTGTAAGCTGACATATAGCTAGGATTATTCTATAGAATTCGGAATTTTGTGTTGAGCTTATTTTATTACAAATATTATATTACTTTCTTAATGTTATTGCGATTATATTTCCTTTTGTACCAATTCAAATGAAGTTCCACCAAATTATCTTGCTTATGAGGATATATAGACTAGGTACTTTGTAACGTAAGTAACTCTATAAAGAAGTTATTTAATGTACCTTTTATGTATACTTATTCCTAACCTGTTCATTTATTGCAATCTTATTTTCAAAAAAAAGAGCTGCCTTGAGTTTCTTGCTGGCTCTTCTCAGGCTACTGCATTTGGAACCAGCAACTCTTCGGTGGAGATGGGCTGCTGTTTACATTTAGCCAATCTTCATGGACGAGTTTAGTGTGTCTTGTTATTAGACTATATTGACTGTTCTAAGTGTAATTCTTACAGAATAAAATACATTTTCATTTTTATTTACAGAATTGATTCTGAGGTATGCGTAACACCGCGGTCCGGCGATAGGCTCACCACCTGTCACGTTTAGAGATAAAAAAAATACTGGTAAAAAGTGGGTATTTCCAGGTATAGAATACCTCTGCTTACCTCCTCAGGCATTTATCCATGATATCGGGGATTTAGTTATGAAATTTAAAAAATATATATTTTACCATAAAAAAAACTCTCACCTTTTATCTCCGAGGCAGAGGTATTCCATTTCTGGAAAAACCCACTTTTCACAAGAATATCGACCCCCTAAACGTGATAGGTGGTGAGCCCATCGTCGAACAGGGTCTGTTACACATGCCTCAGAATAATTCTGAGACCTGCGGGTTTGCTCACGAAGTTTTCCTTCACCGTCGAGCTGTGATGAATATGTAGGTACGTATAAGTTTTGAAAAACTCATTGGTACATTCCAGGATTTGAACCCGAACCTCACTGATTATTGTCATGAGAAGCGGGCTGTTTAACCTTAAGATTATCACTGCTACATTTATTTTACCATCTTCGAAGCATGTCTACAATAACTTCATTCTTTGAAATACTTAAAAGTAATATGATACTGTATCGCCAATGAGGCCACATTCATTTTCCTTCAATACGGCCCTGACCTAGCTTATCTTGTTGTCGCAGAAGTTGCCGCGAAAAGTTTTATTTACTGTTTACTTGATAAAGATTAACAAAGCAAAGAGTGGACGGTCGTGATATGATAATTATTACATTTATAAATTTTATAAATGCAATTTCTTCAGTATTTACCCGTTTCCACGAAAAATAAATATTATAAGTCTATAGAGTCTTTTTGAGGACGTTTGTGTAGATGGTATTGGTATTTTGTATCGGTTCAATGAGAATACTTTTATCGATTTCAATGTTATGTATTTGAATTTGAATTGAATTTGTTATGTAGGTACTAATGCATACATAATGAAATGATAAAGTACGGTTACCAGGAGCAAGTAACGCAAAGCACAAAATCTGGAATAATTAGAGGTTAGATATAGATGATTATCCATACACGTGGCAGCGTGTCAAGCCAAGTTCAAGATAAAAGAACTGGAAACAGCACTTGCGGGTAAATCTTATCTTAATATATATAAATTACGCGTCACGTTGTTTGTCCGCTATGGACTTCTTAACTACTTAACCGATTTGAATCAAATTTGCGCACCGTGTGCAGTTTGATCTAAGTTAAAAGATAGGATAGCCTTCATCTCAAACCTTAGCCACAGCAACGCGTGGCCGGGTCTGCTAGTTACACTAGAAAAATGTCAGGAAATAATAAATCGATGTATCTAACTAGTACTTTTTGTAATCATCAAAAATATTTTACTGGCAAACTTAGCGGTAGGTACTTTCGAAGCACTTAAATAGTAAGAAGTAGAATCTTTATTCCGAAAACCATTACGACTGCAAACGAAACGGCTCCGTCTAGACAAAAGAAATCCATTTTTATCCTTAAACTTTCAGAGTAATTCAAACTTTAAGGGTAATGTTTGGAGTCGATTTTGCTCTAAAATCACACTCTTCCGGCGAAAGTAAATTGAAAGCATTGTCCAATTCGTCCGTTTCTTTACGAGTTTTACACCTAAATCCCCCTTTTGATCCTACACCTGCCCCCTCTGAGGTTTCGTAGCAAAAAGGTTACAAGGAACTACGATGTATGTTTCTATGCACCTAAATAAGCTATTATCCCGTTGAATTGTTACCAAACCGCTACTTTTTCAACAGTTACTTACTAAAGTCCCAAACTAGGCAGAGCCTGTACTATGGGTACTAAGCAACTGACAAACATATTTAAAAACCCAAATGTTGGCCACGTCTACGAGCGGGGATCGAGTGACCTCCGACTCAGAAGGCAGGGTTACTACCAACTGAGCCAACAGGCCCGTCCATGTTTCTAGGTGTTATCGTTTCGGAGTACCTAGTAGGTATTTACTCCCTACGTATTTCTCTTTTTTACCAGTTTTTATATTTTCCCGTGGGAATGAGATATTTTCCTGTAGGTAGTAAGAAGTACCCTAAATGTTGCCTCAGTTATCTCCACGCCGAATTTCATCTAAATTCGTATAGACAGACAGGCAGACACTTGGTGTTCAACAACAGTTGGTGTTCTTAATCTAAGTCGATAACTATCTCTACACTACCCCTACCTAACTTCATGTACAGACACGTATGTATAGATATTGATTCTTGTGTGCTGCCCTAATGTTAGGTACATTAGGGCAGCACTTAATTTATCGATTGGAAGTTATGTGCCCATTGGCTATAATTTACAGAATCGCCAAAATAATTCCAACATTGTTATTTGAGCTGCAGAAATTATTCGTAACAGCATTTTAGACAATTCACTATTGTTAGCTTTGGAAGTTTACGTTTGTTTACTCAAAACGCTAACTAATTGTTGGCGAGTATTGTAAGATATTTATTTATACCTATTCTAAAATAAATATTAAGCATTAGATATCAACGCCTACCTAAGTACTTAGTACAATGTGTTGTCTGTCCCCTGTTTGTCCGAGGGCTGTGTCTCATGAACCGTAGGTAGTTAGTTATTTTTTTTTAACCTCTAAGACCAAGCATTCGAGACACAATAGATTTTTATTTGTGTCTCGGTTCCAATTGGAACCCGCGGTTTTTTACAGATTCTGTAAAGAAAGAATAGAAATAAATTACCTATAAAAAAATTACATTATTTTTTTATTGGTAACCATAAAAGAAACAATTTAAGTGTATTTTTCGTGTTTTCTGTTTTTTTTTCTGGATTTTAATAATAACAAAAGGTAGACGTTTGAAATTTTCACAGAGTGTGTATTCCTCTACGCAGTCGCTTATAAAAGCAAATAACAAAATTAAAATAAATTTAATTTAAAACGGGGACCTCCCCTTACAACGTTTTATATTTTGTGTGCGAATCCGACTCCCACTTGGCCCATTTTATTGTATCTTATATGTTATTGTATATGTGCTTCACAATGTACATAGTAAGCTTGCGTAACGATCGTAATATATACTACCTTACCTATCTCTAGCTATGTACTTAGTTATCGGTTAATAAACAATGGTCGATCACGTGAACGTTTCCAAACACGGTTGTTTTAATTGAGACAGACGCAATAGGTAATTGCAATCTAGCAGCTTAGTTTGGAATCAATAACGCAAAACGCAATACAAATTTATTTCGTGAATGATAGACGGTTGTAGATCCTATTATGCTTTGTTAATAACGAAGTAAAACGTATTGGCTTTTTGATGTGTTTTTGTCTGAGTAGAATACCTATGCAATGTTTTTTTTAGTTTTAAGGCGTTGGTAATTGTGCCATCCGCCTAAACGCGACACGAAATATTTATCGTTGGATAAGGCTTTCTGGCGGGAATCTGGAGACGTCATGTTTTTTGTAAGATTCTTAATCTCCTGTAAATATTGGGTTTGACTGATAATAATGATAGTACATTATGTGGCAAATGTCCGTGATAGTGTGCAGTGAATGGAAAATTCAAGCAGTGATAGATTGCTCAGTAATATAAAAAACAAACAGACATTGAGAAAAAAGATTCATTCACAAAACAGGCAAAGGCTTCGAAAGTCGAACCGCCGAACTCAGGCACTGTCCCATATTGATCCGCCTTAGTTTTATGAATGGCCCGGCCCCACCCCTCCTTCCACACCTGATCCGTGGGAGGGGGGGACAGCTGATTTGTGGCGAGCTCATTACCTGAGCGATTAACTTAAGTGGCAAGTTAGATGGTATTGTTAATACTTATTAGGCACCTAAATGAAGTAGGTATAGTGGTAAATGAAGTGTGTTTGGATAGGGCGCTGCGTAGTAAAAATACTTTTCACTTCTCATGCTCTAAAAGTACGCCAATATAGCCCTACGAAGCGGGACTAAAGTGACCACTTTAGTCCCTAGGGAGTATAAAGTATTTTTTTTTTAAATTTCCTTAATTAGAAAAAGACAACCTCAAACAGCCAGTAAATATCTGTAGAGTGTTGACCATCTTCATTGCGAAAATGTGAAAAGTTTTAGTTCCATGGTTTTTCCGCGAAGAAGGTGGCGCCATGTGTTTTAAATTGTTTACCTGCAAAGAGATTTAAATCTCTTTGTTAATCTGTGACAGCCTGACAGGTTTAGAAGAAAAAACTGACGGCGAAAATTTCTGAATTTTTGTCGAGTGTAAAATTGTTGGGTTTTAAATAAATTTGTACTAAATTGACAATTTTTCTCGCACTCAAAGTGAAAAGTACAGTTTGCACCTCGAGACTAAACGCCAACTTAATATACCCTCGGTTTCATGACTCCCTCGCAAGCTCGGGAGTCAAACCACCTCTGGTATATAATGGCTTCGTTTAGTCCCTCGATATAAAATATACTATAGAAAAGAAAACATAATCTATATCTAAGTGTAGCTCAACCTAATACAGGTTTATTAGGGTTTCTCGTAACTCGCATCAAATAACTAAGTAAGTACCTATAGTCTAATTTAATCAAGTGCTTATACATGCATTTTGAAATTAATAAATGAATTAAAAAAAAAATGTTGATCGCAATTCTGTAAATTTATTGTTAGGTACTATTTCTTACATAAATGACTAACGTTCGAGTATTTGGCGGTCGGTCATATTACTTGCATGCTTACTAGCATAGCTCAACTTCCATAATACTTAAATATAATTCAATAATAATGTCCTAATACCTACTATCCCAATAATATTATAAATGCGAAAGTTTGTGAAGAAGGGTTTACGGATCGATGGAATGGTTACTTTCACAAAAACTACAGAAAGGTTTTGAGAAAAATTTACAGTAAAATAGCTTACGCTATTCTTATCGGTTTCAACCACGTAGTTCCCGTTCCCGTGGGAATACGGTAATAAAATGTAGCCCATACTTCCTGATAATGTAACGTTCCATTGGTGAAGGAATGTTTAGAATCGGTCCAGCAGTTTTTTAATTTATTCGATACAAATCTTTATTCTTTTTAATATTAGTGTAGATACATCAGATTAACACATACAAATTAACAAAGATATTGTAAAAATTGGGGTCTCCTGTAAACGAAATCACAACCGTCTGCTAGTTAGAAAAAAGTTATACCAACCGCAATAGTTATACTATCAATTTTGTTATGGAATACTAGCTTTTACAGTGAGTCAGTTTATCATTTTATATATATAGATAGATTGCCAAACTACATATCTTAATAAAAACTCATCGAAACAATTACCGGTAGGTATTACCACGTATCAAATCTCTTTCAGAAAAGTAGGAGCTGCAACTGGCCGAACTCTGCAAAAAGCGCCTAGTAATCAAGATGTAATCAAGCCTTCCAATCTGCTGTGCATCGGTTAACATAATTGGGTTGACACTCGCCAGCATCCTAAATAAGTAATCAACAAGCTAACACCGGAATAGTGTAGTGATAGCCCTTTTGTGGCTAGTGAGACCGCCTCTCAACCGTGAAGCTCAGGTTAGAATCCTGCTGAGGGCATGTACCAATGAATATTTCAAAAACTTACGAACTTATTTATCACTAGCACTAGTTCTGCGCGATTTTGCCTCTGTGCTGTCTGTCAGTCAGTCAGAGTTTTAAAAAGTAAACTAGTTGTTTCCTACGACTCCGTCCGCGTGAACTTTAGTTGCGATGAAAACTGTCCCGTGTCCTTTCTCAGTTGTCAATTGCACCCTGATCGGTCCACCAGTTTAGCCGTAAAAAGGTCATCAGACAGACATAGTTAATAGCACTTATAATATTAGTAGGGTTTTGTTAAACTCGAATGTTAATCAAAAGTGATGAAACTTGTATCAGGAAAGCAACCAGTTTACCAATAAAGCCATAACAGACGAGGTCATATGGCCCGTAAAATTATGTCCCTTAGCCGTGACAAGATACATAATTTTATGGGCGTCTTGTAAAGCCATGCGCGATCCCGAGTAACATAGGGTCTAAATATATTATTGCCGGGAAAGTTTTTATGACCAAACCATTTTATTGTGCCTGTCACATCAATACCAATGTGTTTAATTTTGTCTGAAATAGATCTAGGCAGCCATTTTAACTATTTCTATTTATTTTTGTATGTTTATCAGTGGCTTTGTAGCCATAGGACATCGCTTGTTTTTTGAGTAAGGATGTAGGCTATTTTTTAACCGACTTCAAAAAGCAGGAGGTTATCAATTCGTCTGAATTTTTTCTGTTTGTTACCTCAGAACGTTCGACTGGGTGAACCGATTTAGATGATTCTTTTTTTATTTGAAAGCTGGTGCTACAAGATTGGTCCCATTTTAATTTCGTCCAGTTTTGACAACGGTATCCATGAGAAAACCATATACTTAAGTTGATGATTGAAGTAGGTTTTAATACTGTTTAGAGTTCTGTGTTATTTATTAAAAACATATAGTTCCTAGGGGATGCGATAACCTAAACGTCACAGCATCGGAGTAGCGGGCAACAGGTAGTAGGAAATATATACGTGAGAAAATATATGAATGAATGAATATTTCCTAGAAAATAAAAGTTTGTTACAAAAATCAGGTAAAATGAGAAACTATGATGCAAATAAATAAAAAATCTAAAATGTATTCTTATCTCATCTTCAATCCGTCAGAGTCTTTCCTCACACATGAGAAACTATGGGCCATAATCTCCCAATGATGGGCTCATTGGGAGATTATGGCCCATAAACCGCGTGGCCCGCGGATTGGGAGATGGTGTCAGGCCACATATCTTCCAGAATTTTTCAAGCCACCCAAGTATACCTGACATGACTTATTTATAGAACGTCTATTGTTGTGAATGTTGTGGTAACCTTTAATTAAGACAACTCTCTAAATGTTTACAGCTTTAGCCTTGAGATTGTATTAGTATATTATTATGTCTTGTTGGTTATCCAAATAAATAAATAAATAAAATAAATAAATGTTGTCAATTTCTAATTTTATTTTATTATATTTTATTTTACAGGATTGCCAACAGGTAGCACACTAAGAGGAAATATAAATCATACATAATTAATCCAAAATGTTTTTATTTCTAATATCCGGGTCTATGCTGAAAACAATAAATTTAAATAGACATAGATAATTGCAATAAAGTATTGAGTATATAGATACTGAGTGGAACTGACATATCCAGTCACTATTTGCCATGTGCCCACTCAGTCAGGCGACAAACTAGGATTGAAGGCCACAATCGTAGGCTGATAATGGCGGCCACAAAAAAGCAAACCTCCAGCTCGCCGCTTACGGCGTGACGAGGGTTATTTTTCATTTATAATTCAGCCTAGCGTTTCAGCCACAGATAATGGTAAAACGAGTGGAAGGTCCCAATATAACTATATGGAATGTAATCTATAAACTGACTATTTGACTGGTCTATTACCGCCAAGACTCAACTTACAGGTCTGCATCTCTCTTGCTCAACTAACTAAGTAACTAAGTAGTAAGTAAGTACTTAGAGTCTGAATTTTGGATTAAAAGCATCTTTTAGGATACAGGACTAAGATATTCGAAATTTTCGAGGAAAAAATATAGCCAAATATGATAGTTAAGTTTACAGTATTGAAATTGCTAGCAATCATTAAAAAAAGGTTAGATATCACAATAGTATATTTTATATCGAGAGACTAAACGAAGCCATTATACAGGATGTCCCAGAAGTCAACGATAAGCCGAAAACCAGCGATAAGCCTAGTCATGAGGGTAATCAGAAAAATATAAAAAAAAATCTATGTTCTTTTTTCAAAATGTTATGAAGGTTTAAAAAAAATCATAAAAAACGGACACTCTGTAATGAACTTTCTTTTAACGTGACTGTAAATATTTACTTTTTGAATATTTTTTTTCTGTAATGCTATAACGAATAGCCGTGCTACAATTTACAATAAAAAAAAATGACATAACTGCCTCATTTTTAAGTAAAAAGTTAAATTTGTTTCCAACATTGAATTCTAAATAATTTCATCAACCAACTTAAACCAGCTGTACTGTAAAAAAAATGTATGGCTACTATTTTGGCAAGTATACTTAAAAGTTGACGCATTTAGTCTAAATTCTAAAATGGTATAACACATGCTAGGTTTTGTTATAGTTGAGGCATGAAAATTTTTTTTCTCGATGAATCCGGATTCTATGCCAATCTAATTTAATGAGGTGAAATGTTGGTAACGCAACGTTCTTAGGTAAATCCAGGTTAAAATCTTTTTGAATGGAGGCGGACTCATAATTTTGAAAAGAGAACCTAACAGGGATTTTTTATTCGTACATCTTTTGTTTATGTCATTTGTTTGATGGCTTTGATTTAAATCCATCTGTCCCAGAAGTAAAGATTCTGGAGTCTGTTGCTTAGATTGTATTTGCGTGTAATTACGAGTTCGTAACTTGAAGTTATCATGCCGATAGATAGATATACCGTACAGGAGTACGCCAACATGCATCTTATTTACGGAGAATGCTTATGTAACGCCAATGCTGCAGCTAGGGTGTATCGCGAGAGATATCCAAACTTAAAGCGTCATTCTGATTACCGAGTTTTTATTAATCTGCATCGATCATTATCCGAAGGTCGATTCTCTGATCATATGGCTGGTGAAGGAAGGCCCCTCTTGCCCTACGAGGACGAAGTCATGCAAGCTGTGGAAGAAAATCCAAGTATATCCGTACGTGGAATTGAGGAAAGCCTTGGAGTACCTAAAAGCAGTGCACATCGTATTCTGAAAAAAAAACCGTCTGCATCCATTCCATGTACAGTCAACAAAGTTGTTAGTGTTACATGGCCAAAAATTAAGATTCACTTTTCTCTTAAAGCCTTAAATGTATTTATAGTATTTTTTTGATAAATTTTTTTTTGGTTTTTATAGGGATCAAAGATACCTTTCGAAATAAACATTAATCAATAATATTTATTTATAAGACTTCCCCAGAAAAATGAATTCTTAGTTACTGGCCATGTAACCCTAACAACTTTGTTGACTGTACAACGAGTACAATCTTTACTTCCCCGAGACTACTCAGAGAGAGTGCGATTTTGTCAAACGATTTTGCAAAAACACACTGAAGATCCCCAGTTTTTTGAAACGATTCTATGGTCCGACGAAGCAACGTTTAAAAAGGACGGTTACATGAACTTACACAATTTACACGAATGGCACGTGAAAAATCCTCACCTAATACGTGAAGATCATTCACAGTACCGTTTTAAAGTAAACATGTGAACAGGCATTTTAAACGGTACAGGTATTGGTCCGATTGAGCTGCCAGAGACCATAAATACATACATACATACATATAATCACGCCTCTTTCCCGTAGGGGTAGGCAGAGACCACTTCTTTCCACTTGCTACGATCCTTACATACTTCTTTCGCTTCGTCCACTTTCATTATTCCTTTCATACATGCTCTTCGGTTTAGGGTACTCTTGACCTGGCCTTTTTTCAAGACGTCCCCAATTTGGTCTCGAAACGTCCGCCTAGGTCTACCCCTTCCCACACTTTCATTCACACTCGCCTTATACACTTTTTTCGTCAATCGTTCGTCATTCATTCTCTCGACATGGCCAAACCATCTCAGCATACCTTTCTCAATTTTTGTCACTACATCTTCTTTCAGACCACATCGTTTCCTTATCTCACTATTTCTTATCCTGTCACTCAGTTTAACTCCTATCATACTTCTTAACGCTCTCATCTCAACTGCATTTATTCTGCTTTCATGTTTCTTCTGCCATACCCAACTTTCACTTCCGTACATGAGTGTCGGAGTCAACACCCCCCTATGCACAGCCAAACGAGCCTTGTTAGACACCTTCCGGCTGCTCATAAAGGAGTGCAAAGCTCCATTCACCATGTTTCCTGCATTCACTCTTCTTTCAATATCACTCTCACACTTTCCATCATACCATACGACCATAAATGGACATGTTTATTTAGATTTCCTACAAAATCAACTACCCGATTTATAAAAATATTACACAAACTTATTTTAAGTATCATTACTTTAAAGGAGGGTTAAGAAAGAGGATAAAAAGGCTTAGTTCAGGTCAGCTGCAGACTTAAGCTTGCGTTACCAACATTTCACCTCATTAAATTAGATTGGCATAGAATCCGGATTCATCGAGAAAAAAAATTTTCATGCCTCAACTATAACAAAACCTAGCATGTGTTATACCATTTTAGAATTTAGACTAAATGCGTCAACTTTTAAGTATACTTGCCAAAATAGTAGCCATACATTTTTTTTACAGTACAGCTGGTTTAAGTTGGTTGATGAAATTATTTAGAATTCAATGTTGGAAACAAATTTAACTTTTTACTTAAAAGTGAGGCAGTTATGTAATTTTTTTTTATTGTAAATTGTAGCACGGCTATTCATTATAGCATTACAGAAAAAATATATTCAAAAAGTAAATATTTACAGTCACGGTACAAGAAAGCTCATTACAGGGTGTCCGTTTTTTAGGATTTTTTTTAAACCTTCATAACATTTTGAAAAAAGAACATAGATTTTTTCTTATATTTTTCTGATTACCCTCATGACTAGGCCTATCGCTGGTTTCCGGCTTATCGTTGACTTCTGGGACATCCTGTATACCAGAGGTGGTTTGACTTCCGAGCTTGCGAGGGAGTCATGAAACCGAGGGTATATTATGTTGGCGTTTAGTCTCGAGGTGCAAACTGTACTTTTCACTTTGAGTGCGAGAAAAATTGTCAATTTAGTACAAATTTAGTTAAAACCCAACAAATTTACACTCGACAAAAATTCAGAAATTTTCGCGGTCAGTTTTTTCTTCTAAACCTGTCAGGCTGTCACAGATTAACAAAGAGATTTAAATCTCTTTGCAGGTAAACAATTTAAAACACATGGCGCCACCTTCTTCGAGGAAAAACCATGGAACTAAAACTCTTCACATTTTCGCAATGAAGATGGTCCACACTCTACAGATATTTACTGGCTGTTTGAGGTTGTCTTTTTCTAATTAAGGAAATTTAAAAAAAAAATACTTTATACTCCCTAGGGACTAAAGTGGTCACTTTAGTCCCGCTTCGTAGGGCTATATTGGCGTACTTTTAGAGCATGAGAAGTGAAAACAATTTTTACTTTCCGTTTTAAAAAATGCAGCAAACAGATTTTTTTGTATTCTAACCGTCGTTATACCTACGTAGAGACGACCGAAAAAATTATAGTTTCATATGTAGAAACTGAGTGACGGACTTGTTTGTTATCACTTTATTTCTAAATTAAAAAAGTATATAATAAAAGTATATTTAAGGCACATTTACACTGAGAACTATTTTCATCATGGAATGATCAAGTCATGACAAGGTAACAAAGAGACTGACAGGGTTACTTTCGCCTTTACCTAACTTTGTGTTAATCAATTTGCTCTTAATTCTTTATTTGAGACGTCATCCTTACGCAATCTTTTACATACGATTATATTGGCTATTTGCGACAATATCACTTATCATATAATAAATAAATATTATAGTACTTACCATGTTCATCTTTGTATCGCCGGCATAAGGAAAACATTCTGTGGTTTTGTTGAGACCTGTAGAAAATTAAAAAAACAGTTTAGAATAGGTATTAAATATTCTTCAGATAAATTAATGCCACTTTCAAAATCAAAAACAATTGTTATTGTTAAGTTACAATTGAAACTAAACTACACTAAAACAAGTTTGGATAACCTAAATCTTAGGATGACCTAAAACACTAAAAGTTTATTCCCAAGTGGATTAATATTGCTATTAAACCTAACCTTATCTGTACAACAACCCCAAAACAATTTAATAACAATAGTAATACTATAAGAGCAAGAAGTTTGCAGTCTTATAGCAGAACACTTATAGCACTGTTGGAAAGGAGCTAACCTCTAATTTATGAGTCCCGGTTCGAACCCTGATGAGGGTATAACATATTTATCATTACGTCGACGGTGAAGGAATACATCATAAGGAAATCCGCAGCCTGCATGCCTCACCCCAGTCACATTTAGGGGGTCCAAAAATACACTAGTCTATTTCAAGTAGCGTTCGGTGACAGTCTCAAAGGTGACAGTCCACATTATTCTGTTTTACGGTTACTACATTCGACTAATAAAAATATTAGGATAAATATGAATAATATTTCATTATTTTATGATTGCAAAAATACAACAGTAGTTGTATCTTTGTTGCTTGTGCTTTACAGAAATTACCTGTTTCCACGTTTTCCAACCGAGTGGTAGCTGAGAACATAATGGCAAGAAAAATATGTTTTCGTAACACGCTGTCTGTTTTCACGGGAGTTATGTATGATGTAGCCGCCCAAATAGAAAGTTTGCGATGTTTTTCTGAATGCCTACTGAACACATCTCCCCGTCCGCTTTAGATAGATAAATGTTACTATGTAGTACATAAATAAACTAAATAAGTAGGTACTTAAATAAAATTGTAACGTGTAGTGTGTATCAACATCAGCAACCTCCGACCGCGAAGGCAAGGGACACTACCAGCTGAGTCGACAAGCCCGTCAAAAAATACATACACACTAACATAGAACCTCCTCCTCTATGAATTCGGTTACAAAAAAGCTAAACGTGCCAGTCATCCTAAACAATTCCCCGCGTAGCAAAATCGTAGGCGTTCGTAGCACGTAGCACGAATGTAGACCTAAAAAGGTCACCAATCACGTAGTAAGAAGAATATATATGAGCACGGTACGTATACGTCCGTTGAACGAGCTTCAAGTGGCGTGGACACGCCTCGGGTGAACAGCCGGCTGTCGTGTGCAGATGGTAAGCTCCCATCGTATCCCTCCCTGGAGCTAGGCTCGGGTGATTAAACATTTCTTGTAATATGCAGGTTATTTGTCTTATAAACTATACGTGTATAAAAAATGACAGCTGAATCGGTTGAAGATATCTACTTCAAAGGAAGCCGAACTAACATAAATTGCAACTAATGCAAGATAGATAAAGCTTCTAAAAATCTTTTCTTAGTGTTCACCTACGACAATGAAGGTCTACATACTTTCGTGCTTCTAGATTCCAGACACACCGCTTTATTTCGTGCCAGACACACCGCTTCAGCTGTGTGTTGTCACTTGTCAACCAATCAAATCAAATCAAAAGTAGAGTTTTTTTAATTAATTGATAAACTCGCGCCTTATATTCCCGAGGGGGTAGGCAGAGGTATTCCATTTCTTGATATACCCACTTGTCACGAGATATCTTTGGACCCCTAAACGTGATAGGTGGTGAGCCCATCGCCGGACCGGGTCAGTTTACACATGTCTCAGAATTAATTTTCTTTCAGAGTTTTCTCACGATGTTTTCCTTTACCGTCGAGCTAGTGATAAATATGTACGTAAATTATGAAAAACTCATTGGTACATGCCACGATTTCAACCCGAGTCTCACTAATTTTCATCATGTGAAGCAGGCTCTAAAACCGTAAGGCCATCACTGCATCAGTGGAGTTTTGATTTGTTTATTTGGTTATTGCTTAAGAAGCATTTCTATCTGCGTTTTGCTACTGGCTGACTGATACGTCAACGCGCAGCCGAAACCGCTGGATCTATAATCATGCAATTTTGCACAAAGGTACCTTAAATGACGTAAGTTAGTACTAAGAAGAGATTTTTGGAAATTCTCACGGGAACGGGAATGAATAGAATCGGCGTAGGCAAAGCTGTTTGACACCCACTAGTAAGTGATATAAGTAATAAAAAAGTAATAAAAACATTTATATCCTATTTGGAGATATATCTCAAGATTCTTGATATTGTAGGTCCACTGTCGGATATGGGCGATGACCAATTACTATTAGATGGCTCCTATAATCGTTTCTTACCTCAATAAAGTTTAAAAAAACTACACAATAACGTGCACTCTACTTTTTTCGTCCCTTATTACACGGTAATCGTAATATTACCATTGCATACAGTTTCAAAGCACATCTACATTCCAAATTTCATCTATACTATATTATATCTATACATTAGCTGGCGGAGGGACATTGCGAAATTATAAGGGTTCCGTTTTTTTTGCCAATTGGAACCCTAATACAGAGAAAAGGCCTTTTTGGGTGACTGATTAATTATCGCCTGGCCCAAAATGCTAAAGCCAGAACTTTGAAACTTCAGTAGTTGCGGTTTGATGACGTAAGCAGTAGGTACTCAGTAAGAATTATGGTGCCATAATAGGTTGAAAGGACGATTCAGTCCTATTTGTAGAAATTCGACACCCTTAAAAGGTCGTGTAAAATTCCATTTCGTCTTTCTATGACAATTCATTGACTTCCGAAAATAGTTTCCCTTGAGGGGTTGAAATAAGGGATGAAAGTTAGTATAGATTGGTCATTTTTGCAATTACGGACCTAAAAAAGATAAAAAAGAAACACGTATTTCCGAAAACTCTTTAGGTTACAAAATAATTGATGAAATGTATGCGAGACGAAAAGATTATAGGCAGTAACCCACTCAGAAAGGACGGAGAAATCGATACAGCCAGTGTGATAGAGCTAGTTACTTATATTTATAAAGAAGAAAGCCAAAGAAATAAACAGAAAGACGACATGATTAAACTTCTTTTAATGAACCGTGCTCTCTCAACTTGTTTACTCAACGATTAAAAGTTTTTCAGTTACTACGCTTCAGTGAATGTTCATGTTTTGATTGCTCTGTGATTTTTTTCCGACCGTCTTTTATTTAACAAGATTTTTTTAGGGTTCCGTACCCAAAGGGTAAAAACGGGACCCTTATAGAATCACTTTGGTGTACGCCTGTCTGTCTTTAAATACCTTTTATCTCGGGAACGCGTGAAGGAAGTTTAATTTTTTTTACAGCTTCGATTGTAGACCTGATTACATGGTTTTAACGTCAGAGTTTACGTTAACGTAAAGAAAAGATACGGCCGTTTATGCCTCAAAAAACTTATATTTCGACACTTAATGGAATCAAAATTTATAGGGTACTTTCCGTTTACCTACAACTATGAAATTTGGCTAGTAAATATCGTCCTATGCTACAAGTACAATAAAAAATCTGAAAACTATACATTTGTGTATTAATCATAAAAAATTCAGTCTCTATTTAGAGTACATACCTAATCAATCATACTGCGAGACTCGATTCCTGAATTATTTATAATATGTACTCGTACCTAAAAATTTGTACAGAACCCTCGGTCTGTGCACTTGTCCGGTTTTTTTAAAATTATGAGTATGTACAGACACGCTACTGGTAACAATCCCAATGTTTAAAAATAAAAAAAACTTGAAACTGTAAGTTATCATTCTAATTATACACGACTAGCTTTTATCGGCTTCGCTCGCGCACGTATTATGCATTATTATTTTGCATTTTGAAACATATATGTAGTTAGTAAGTAGGTATACCAACCTAAAGAATAAAGTTACTTTGAAAATTATCCTGAAGATCTAAGTTAAAGCAGTCCACGGGCAATAACGAGAATATGCAAAGCATAATACCTAATTGATTTCGCATCAACGATAAACAAAATTATTGTATCTCTATTATTCGTTTATAAAATATTTTGGAGTCATTAAAAATAATCATTCATTTCGTCAACCCTTGCACCTTCAAAATTTCTAATTAAATATAAATAAAAAACTGTTTTTTTTTCATATCACAGAAGTAATCATGAAGTACCTTACTAATTTTAGTACCATTAAATCTAATTTCAAAAAAATCGAATGGAAACATTTCACGCAACCATTTGGAGGTTATAATATTACGGCGTTGGTTCCATGCTTTTACACGAGACTCAAAGATTCAGTAGTCTCCCGACAGCTGATACTTCTACATGTGCAATAGAATAGGATACCTCAAATAAATTCTTAAAAGAACCCTAAAAATCCAGCACTAGATCTATACGGACCTGCTATGACTTAAAGTCGCCGCCTTTCCGTTGCGTGTAAACCCATTTCGGACCGCACTTGAAAGAATATTTAAAAAATGATATCATAAAAAGTCACTGGCCACTGCACTTCAATCTGTCCCTATTTATAAAAAAAGTTTATCACATGTGAGTGACAGCAAGGAGGTCGGAAAGCCGAGTGCGGTCTATGGAGGTCGGTAAACGACTGTTGGTCGGAAAAGGCTCGTTGTGTTTCGCAAAACTTCGTTTGCTTTCGGCATAGATCGACAGGGGCAGACTCGGAGGTTTTTTGGGATGAATGTAGACATGGGTGATTTCATGAAAACAATATAAAAACATATGAAATGAATTTTCATGCGACGCTATGAAATCTGTAAAATCGCAAATCGTGTGATTTCATTACACTTTCACTGTAAATATTGTAAATGAATGTAGGTATATTTTCTTTGTAAACTAATTTTATATTTTTCAATGCAAATCTTACTTAGATAGCTTATACAGTGTAGGCATTATGAACAGATTTTGCAAAATTCAACCCCTAAGGGGGTGAAATAAACGTGCGAATTTGCAAATTTTTGTGTGTGTGTAAAAAGTACTAATCGGATTTTGGCAGGATTTTGGGTGTCTTGAAAACTCGGTAAACGTCTATATCACAAAAAGTACTATTGGAAGTCCAAGAAAACCTTGTAAGAAATCCAAGTATTAATCAAACTTCTTGCAAACAAACAGCTAGAATTTTACTAAGGTTGCCAAGGTTTCAATGGTGGTGCGATTACTTCTCTCAAAGTTGTTGCCACCCTCCGTACCTTACCTTGTTTACACAGTGCCGTAACTAGGGCTGTGCCTAAGGCGCAGATTCTGAAGGGGCACCGAAATTACCAGACCAGAACTAAGTTTTGGGTCATGCAAGGTAGTTAGTAGCGTGAATACAATACCTAATATTTGTCGCGGAATAGATACGGGTGTAGATTTAAAGTCTCGGCCGCTCTACGCCCCAGGCCATGTAGTAAACTAAGTAGCAGCCACCCCTTTCTCAGTAGCAATCAACCACAATATAATGAATTTTTATTTTATTGCCAACTTTTATTTCTTTCTACATAAAGTGTTAAAAGTGATTTAGGAAGATTGTTTATAGGATGCAATACAGTGCGGCCTTCCATAATGTGCTCGAGCCTTTAGACTATTTAGGTTCTCTGAGTTACTTCTTGTTATCATGACTGACTCTTTTGGTCGCGATTGGCCGCCTCTTATCTCTGGCCGCCCTAGGCCCGGGCCTATGGGGCCTTAGGGCAAATCTGCCACTGGGTGTAGACGCACCCTACTATTTACTCTCTCTGTGATCTGTATATATATATATATTTTAAAAAAGAAACTATCTGACTGATCGACTGACTGATGGATTAACGCACACCAAACCACTGGGTCTAGAAACATAAAATTTTGCACAAAGCTTTCTTAACTAACGTAAGTTCAAGGGTGCTGCTATAGAAGATCGCACAGGGCGCAAAAAGCTAGTTACGACACTGCTTGCTTATACAACGTGGTAATGGAGTGTGTACTAGTAATTAAAGTGCAGATCAATCAAAAGAGTACACGTGCCGTGTCGCACGTGACAGCCTAACCGTTAAGAAGAGTGCTCACGATGTTTTCGCCTGAAATGTAACCAGTACGGGATTGGGCACGGACCAAGAATGAATAAATGCTACGGATGCATTGGAGGCCACGTAGTTGGACGTAAAAATCCAACAAGTTACAATAATACAGCAAAATCAAAGTTAAAATGTTTTATTCAATGTAGGGGCTTATAAGTCCTATTATTGAAAGTCAATTGCAACGTCTTCGGTATGTATAGTTGGGGAGAAGAAGCGGGGCAAGAAACTCCTCAACACATTATTCTTTTAAACAATCAATACAATACAAAGTACAAGTTACATGGTTTTGGTGATTTGCTGGGCTGGAGAAAATTTACACCAGACATCATTGTCATTCAAATATTCATCTAACATCTAGCATAGCAGTACTGAGTGCTTAGACGACCGTTATAGTGAGCACCTTAGAACATTATGTTACGCATTATAACGTCATATCACTCATAGGCCGATTACAAAACGATACTCATCTATACAATACATAAAATGATAAACTGACTGACTGATTGGTGATGTATCAACGCACAGCCTAAACCACTGGGTCTAGAGACTTGAAAAAATGCACATAGATAGCATACAGTGTAGGCATCCACTAAGAAAGGATTTTGCAAAATTCAACCCCTAGGGGGTGAAATAAACGTGGGCGAGCGAAGCCGCAGGTAAAAGCCAGGCATGATAAGATTGTTTTGTCCTGATACAGACTAGTTATAGTTTCAGCCACCAAATTGTCGTAGTTAATACCAAACGCATTGGGAATGCGGTAACAATCGCAAATGGTTCACTCTAGAACCACCTAAAATTTGTAGGCTCATATGGCTTCATGATATTGATGACACATCATCATCATCATCATCAACCCGTAACAGCTCACTGCTGAGCTAAGGGTCTTTCCTCACACATAAGGAAGTATGCGAGCCCACCGCACAGTGATGACACAGTGCTTCTGAAATTAAAAAGTTTTTACTCTAAATGGATTGTAACAGTAACTACAGGCAAAAGGTCCCGGTGAATATTCACCTTTAGACCAGTGTAATAAATAGTTCAATACTTAGCAGTACTCGCTCTTGCGAAATCAGAAACTTCGAAACTCGGTTCGTTGATTTCTTTTCGAATTCTATTGTCGAAGCATTTTTACGCTACGCCATTCTTCGTACCGTCGAATTTAATCAGATATTTGTTTCGAGACAAAAAGATTATATGAACCAGATTTAATTTTAACTATATTTAACAAAAGAAAAGACTTAACCAAAGAGACTAAACAGTCAAATCCTACTTCATCATCATCACTACATATTATAAAATAAAGTCGCTTTCTCTGTCCCTATATCCCTATGTCCCTATGTCCCTTTGTATGCTTAAATCTTTAAAACTACGCAACGGATTTTGATGCGGTTTTTTTTAATAGATAGAGTGATTCAAGAGGAAGGTTTTAGTGTTAGCATTGCACCCGTGCGAAGCCGGGGCGGGTCGCTAGTATTATTATAAACTAAAAAGTTTTGAAAATGGTGGATGTTTGTGACTCTTTCACACTTAATTATGAACGGGTTTTAATTAACTCGTACATCAAAATAATACATAGGCTACATAGGACAGAAGCTGTATTATTTGATTTGCTATAATATAATTATTCAAGCATTAGGTATTGTAAAGTATTCCAAATTTTAAGTCGATAGCATTAGTAGTTGTTGAGATAAACCGCCGTGATACCTAGACACATTTCGTTTTTACCCTTAGGTACGAAATTCTAAAAAGGGAATGGTATGCTAATAAAAACCTGAACTTTTATTTAAGAATTAATGGAAAAAAATGTGTTCAAAAATGTATAAATAAATATTATTACAACAAAGATATAAGATATAATACTTTAATATCACGACGACTCCCGCGCCCTATATTTTCTGTTCCCTGTCTGCCCCGCCCGGTGACCGAGTACCCGGGTACCCGGGCAGTGACCGCGTGACCCGGTCACACCCTGACCCGGTTGCACGCCCGGGCTGCACTCGGCCCGATCGACTAATGCATTTACTTTATCAATAGAAATTGGAGACAGGGAGATTTGTCCCGGATAAGCATCTAAAGTAGATTTAATGCAGTGCCCGATTAAAACTACTCTACGTAGGTACGTAGCTTATGCCACATGATTCATGAAATTTTGTATACGCGTAGCTGTTACATAGATACCTAGCTTGCTACTGGAGAAGCTTAGGTATATATGACAGTACATTGTAGATTCAAATAAGATCGGATGTGATGAAAACACGAAACATGTGGCGGGCGCCTGCTAGTGTCTAATAAAAAAGGTGTCAGCGATAGTTATGGTAGTTATATTTTGACCATAATATAGATGTTTATCTTAATAAATACTTAAATCTTAACAGTCCAACCCACAAGTAACTACACTAAACACTTCGAAAAAGCTTCTACAGGGAGTTAATGTCTTTGGACATTGTGCTATCAAAAGTTACCCCTGTACCATCGAGGAAATTAGCAAATTTAAATGGTTCTTTCTTAAGCCCCTTTTCAAAATCTTCGTAATCCTGATCCTGTTGTGTACAGTTTAGAGGCCAAAATGGCGTAGTCCAAGTACCTTTTATTACAAATTTTAATAAGCGCTTCATATTGTTCAGTTCTCTCTTCAACTTCTCGACCATACTCGATTTTGATTCCAAAAGAATGCTTAGCTTATCATTCTCCAGTTCCAACGACAAGGTCTTCGACAACAACTCCGTTTCCCGTTGGTTAGCTATATCTAGCTGCCTTTTCAACTCATAAATGAGGGCTGAATAGCTTTCTTTTGCCTTTCCAAACTTCCCGTTAGATTTATTGAGCTCTATCTTTAATTTTTCAATTACTTCGAGTAGTCTTTGCTCCCTTATCAGAAGAGTTTGATTGTCAAGCGGTCTCTTCTTATCTTTCTTTGGTAGTTCTTTGACGATGATTTCTACTGCAGTTGTATTGTTTCTAAACACCTCGAAAGATGTACCGGGGTCGGATTCAATTTTCTTATTCTTGCTTGCATATTGCTTGTATTCTCTGTTTGGGAACATTGCTGAAACCGATAATTTTGGGCGGGAACTTTCGGATCCGTCGCACATATTATATGTATATTCAAGATCACAAAAAATACTCGTAATGGTTTATACAAAAAATATACAAAAAGTTGCATCTGGAATTTGTTTTGTCAGTTTTAGATGTCATCTTTGATTGATGTTTGACGTGTAACTTTACGACTGACAAGCATGGCTGCAGCTGCAGGTTTCTTAGGCAAGGTTTTAGTTTTGAGATACAACAATCTATGGTGAGTAAAATAGTCGGACAAATTAGCATTCAGTTTTAGCTTGTTTGTTTATTTTATGTGATAGCCTTTACGGTTAAAGAGCCGGCCGAAAATCAGTGAGGCTCGGGTTCGAATCCTGGCGTGTACCAATGAGTTTTTCAAAAACTCACGTACATATTTATCACTAGCTCGAAGGTGAAGGAAAACATCGTGAGGAAACCCGCTGGTCTCAGAATTAATTCTGAGTATGTAGGTATATAGGTAGCTGGCGCCTATTGGTGTTTTACCAAACCCGCTTTTTTCCTCCCGTGGATATTTCTGAATACCCTTCCTATTATTCACCTACTTTGTACCATGAATGTCCACTAGTTTTTGTGTTGTCTGACCGTCAGTCGGTATTTGTCTATAGATAACAGAGTAACTCATCAATGCACAAATTAAAATCGGTCCAGTCGTGTCGAAGGAGTGCAACCACAAACACCGTGACACGAGATTTGTTTATATTAGAAGAAGTAACAACAAAATCTACATAGAGGGGGCATTAAGAATATTTTCATACAAAACTTTGAAGCCTGTTTGAAGCTCAAGCGTCATGTCAGTTAGTATGAACGCGAGCTGTCATTCGGTCGAAATTGTACTAGACTTATTCCACTTGGAATAACTTTTGACTTCAAATTTTCCTGGCTTTGTCCCCTCTATGGCCTAATATATTTTAATCTCTTTGATTATAACGAATACAGCAACGACTTTTACTGTAGTGATAAGTATAAACAACTTTAAATTAGGTTTGCTTCTTGGAAAAACCTTTTGATTACGATATAAAGACAAGTAGATAAAGAGACGATGCGACGCTTTGAACATTACATGGTCTGAATATTTCTGTTCTAGATTTTCCAAGAAAAACTGCTGTTTAGTTGTGCCAAGCGGCTCGTGAGATGGGGAACGTAGAACTAGTATCAGTGGAAACGGCGAAAGTGAGTGTAAAAGCGCATATTCAACTAAAATACGTAGCCCCGAACGTCTAATGCCTCGCTCGGAACGTTTTGCATTAAACATCTTTGGCCGACTAAAATAAGAAAATGATTGGCCGACTGACCTGCTAAGTGACTGATCGATCACAGCCGAAACCGCTGGGTCTGGTAGCATGAAATTTGTGCACAAAGTTTCCTAAAAGGACTCAAATGAGAACGAAGAAGGGATTATTGGAAACGGCCACAAAAACGGGAATGAACAGGAACGCTAGCCATTAGTAAAATACCTAACTAAACAAAAGATATCATCTGGGTCTGGGACTGTCTGACTACATGTTTATATGCGGTATATAATTACCGCATACAGACTACATACCGCATATAAACTACATAATTATAATAAATTCCTCGGTCTCAACACTGTTGCTATACCTCCATCGCTAGTCGTGTGTCAGTACATTTTCGATGTCATAAGTCTTAGCCAAAACAATTTAACGAATTTTAAAGTGCGAGGTATCGTTATAGATTCGGTTTTCTCTATACAACTTTTAATCGACTACACCGAAGAGAGGGAAATGTTTTCAAAAATTTTCAGTGCGTTTTTCGGTATCTAGTTAAAAAAAAGTATAGTAAAATATATGTATCTTTGCATTTAACAAAAAAAAAAGACGTGTGGCACTCGGGGACTGCCGCGGTAAAGCTATTGCATAGCATTTTTTATCAACAAGACTGCCGAAAAGAAACGACGTTAGACAATGCACGGCCTTCAAGCCACACGGGTGTTATTTAAATGGTTAGCAGAGTATTCGTATTTTTGTAAGCAGAAAAATATAATCTGTAAGCAGATATAGCTTTTGAAATTTGTATTTTGTATTTTGTATTTTGTATTTTGTATTTTGAATTTTGAATTTTGAATTTTGAATAAAACATTTTGACTCGGACTCGGACTCAGACTCGGACTCGGACGTCGGAGTGGGGAGCGTGAGGTTTTTTCGTTACGGAATTTCTGCATTCGGTCCCCGCGCTCAAGGCCCACGATAGAAGCTATGCAATAGCTTAAAAACTTCGGTGCTTTTTTATATTCTGTCCATTCATCTACGAGTATTCTATTTTTTCCAATTCCATGTTAGAGCCCGCCTCGGTCAGGGTTGGTTGAAGGGTAGAGGCGAGGGACTCACATCACCATAATTTAATTCATTAGGTCGGTAAAGTTTGGTACTCACGTACTCTCGAACTAACTTATACACCGAACACTCATTAGCGTCCCAAATTCAGGATTTACCTAAAATGAGTAATGTAAACCTTGACCAGGAACAAAGGGCGTGACAGAACACTCAGTTATAACATATGTTCACGCCTCATTCCCGTGGGGGAGCCAGATGTATTCGATTTCTGGATGTAGGTATAGATACTTTTTTTTCACTATTAAAGCGGTGAACAAATAGCTGGACCGAGGTGGTGTGCTCTAGATGAATTTTGGGGCCTGCGGGTTTACTAGCGGTTTTGCCTGAGCGTTGAGCCAGTCAGTCAATCAGTTAGTCAGTAAATTTCTACTTGAATGTATATAACGGTTCTGTGTGGTTTCACCCGCGTAGTTCCCATTCGCGTGATAATACGGGAATAAAATATAGCCTATGTTACTCAGGGATCTTCTAGCTTTCTATCGGTGAAAGAATTTTTAAAATCGGTCCAATACTTTTCAAGTTTTTTCGTTACAAACATACAAAAATACAAATCTTTCCTCTTTATAATATTAGTATAGATATGATATTATATTATATCTTTTTTTCTTCAAGACAGTTCCCTGAATGCAATTCTGTCTTACAGGGTACGAGATGCAGGTGCTCCAATTAGAGAAGGTCTTAAATTCATGCATATTTCTCAGCATTTACTTGAGTTTCTTCAGGAAAGTCAGCAAAATTAAGATGGCGGAGCATGGACATGTTTTATCCAGTACCCAGTACAGATGTTTGTACTGGAAAAAACGTTAGTACATATCACTATAACAGAATATAACTTTGTAGCAACGACAGCTTCCGAGTAAGATATTCCTGCCCTTTCCCTATTATTTGTGGTCGGCACAGTAACCGATTGCGCCCAAAGGCAGGTTATGTTTTTAGGTATAATTACCCATGTAGGAGCAGCCTGAAGTTGTTTTTGCTTATTTGGAATATTATAGAGGCGGTGTCTGCCTACCCCGTCAGAAAAAAAGGCTTGAGCATAATTATGTATGAGTGTGTATTTGGAAAACCCTACTTATATCACTCTACCTTTTACCGCTACTCCGTCCGCGTGCCGATATAAAAAAAAGGATCATGTGTCTTAGGTAATCCAGGTTAAAAACTAGGTAATTAAGCCATATTTCATTAAAATCCAATAAGCCGTTTTTGGGTGATATCTATTGGTAGGATTAGAATGATTAGGTATTGTTGTTGAAAATTAAAAAAATAGAAGACCTCTTACAAGGAATATGTTTTTCTATTGTGCAGTGGCACGGAATCCTTCGTGTGCGAGTCCGACTCACACTTTGCCGAATTTTTTCTGTGCTTTGTGTGTATGTGCAAACACTTTGTCGAATTGTGTAAAACCGTTCGCTGTCTGAAATCCTAAGCTCAACTTGAAAGTATTTTCTTGTAGATTTTCTCCAGGTGAAGTGGAAGTCCAAATAGAATAATCGAATCATGCACCCACGTGCAAGCTGAGGAATTGTGCCTGTAACCCCGTTTTGACGCCCCAGTTTCGCCCGTCAAACAAAACCTAGAGCTTTTATGTACGTAGAACCTAGGTATATAGGTCCTCCTAATGTCACGGGAACATTGTGAAATTGTGCAAATTCAAGCTTCTCTAGCATATTTAACCCTCACTTCGTATACCTAAACCATTTCTGGAAGTACTTACCTTTCACTTGTGTATTTTGTGTGATAGAGAATTACCCGACCGGGTGTTGTTACATGCTTTTAACCCATTTGGGAGCCCGCGAGTTTCCTCATTATGTTTACCTTCAACGAAGTCAGTGATTCAGTGAATATTTTTATGTAGGTATAGATAGCTAATTAGTATATAGTCACTGCATTATAATATTTAAAAAATACAGATATCAGTGATCTACGCTCAAAGACGTCAGCTACCTTTATGCTGACTTATTTGGGTACAAATGAGTTTTCTAAAAATACTACTTTAGGTATCGCCTGGAGGAGCGGATGTGGAATGCTCGTCCATCGTGAAAAGGGAACGCGGTGATCGTCCCTGGGGACCGCGTTCCAATGTTTGATGTTGGATAGTTGTATTTATACAAACTCATTATAGAAAACTTCGATAGCGCGGTTTAGAACTTGCCGTCTAGTTAGTTATATAGTATGTATAGTGGTGTAGGTGTTCCCTTCCACCCACCATTATGTTTTTCCCTTAAACTTTCGTTCTGTTAAATAGAATATTTCAAGGTCGGTCCGAAGGTTTAGCAGTGAAAAGGTAAAAGACAAACAGACCGAGTGAAAAATTGATAGGTAATTAGGTAGGTACTTACATCCAGAAATGGAATTGCTCTGCTAGTCCCCTCGCTACAACGTGTGTAGGTATGTACATTGTTATAATGAAAACACCTATTATGCTATTAATTTATAGTTTACTCAAAAAATGTAGGTAGGCATTTTCAGGGCAATGTTACAAAGATATGACCATTATTATTGCCAACCACATTAGAAGCCATATAGGATCTATATTACAGGGAGTGTTTGAATTGAATGCGACGTGGAGGCTTCTCGGTTGGTGTGCATTGCAGAAACAGAATTGTTTAGCTTCCGGCGAGCAGTTTGCATATGCAAAACTGCGGTTTGGACTATGAATTTCGATCTTCAGAACAATACATATTCATATTTGCGAGTGTCCTGGGATGTCCTGGATTTTTATAGCGCTTTAATAAGGCCATTAAATTTTAAAATTCGCTCGCTACTTTTACAATTCTTTGGCTTCAATGCAAGTATTCACACTAAATCTCTTTCTAAATGAGTCCAGATTTTAAACTGAACTGAAACTGTCCTGATTTTTCAACTTCAAATCCTAGTTTTTTAAATTTGGGATTGGAAGCCCTAGCATACCGTGCTGTAGAAGCTGGTAAACAATAAAAAAATATTTTTATCACATCCTACGCAAACCACAGGTAGCCAGAAGAACAGCCTCCCTCAGCATGTGATCTGGGAGATATTAGAACGCGTGTGCGCACATGTGAGGGGGTTAAATTGGAGCTGTCAAGAGCAGGTGACCCGTGATCGCATAGCGTGGTGAGGCACGTATCGCAACGAATTGTCGAAAAACAATTTAATAAGGAAATGTAAATACTTACTCAAAATAAAAAGGCAGAGGTACAATATATTCCATTTCTGGAAATACCCACTTTTTACTGTAATGTACTCGTAAATAATACTGTTTAAATATAAGTGGTTCGGTTATATCAAGACCTTAGACAGAATGTAATTTCTGACAAAACTGGTCAAGTGCAAGGAGGACTACCGCACTGAGGATTCCATATGACTGTTTTCTACGAATATCTAACTCGAGACGACCCCAAACTCGTTGAGTTGTGTCGTTTCATTGCGAAGTTCCTATGGCCACCTTCCACCATGTCATCATAATATTCCATTGTCACGC
The DNA here is from genome assembly GCA_963855545.1 of Ethmia dodecea. Taxonomy (NCBI): domain Eukaryota; kingdom Metazoa; phylum Arthropoda; class Insecta; order Lepidoptera; family Depressariidae; genus Ethmia; species Ethmia dodecea. Next base: position 3,108,070 of record OY979457.1, read on the forward strand.
GACTTACACATGTATGCAAAATATCAGCTCAGTCGGTAACCGGGATGTGGGTCGAATTTAACTTGCAAAATCTGATTACAGAGAACGGGACAGGTGAAAGTAAAAAAGTAAATAAAAGCTTGTAAGAACTAAGAGCGAGACTGTGGACGAACTAGTTCGCATAGTTCACCTAAAAGAGCGCTCTTTCGAACTAGGTCGTTCGCGAACTACCCAAGCAAGACTAGCTAGATAACGAAGGGTTCCTTATAGTCATAAGATACGAGTTATGAATTTGAAACTAAATTTTATGATGAAAGCAAGCCGCTTGGCATAGTCATAGTAGGGACCAAAATAAGCGATTTTACCCGCAGCAGCGAAACTTTCGTCCCTTAGGACGCCAGAGGGCGCCACTTAAATAAAAACACTTCAAAAAATCATACAAACTGAACGGCTGCACCGAATTCAAAGATTTGGGTATCAAACGATTTGTCTTTTTATGTTTTATAATAATAAAAAAAAACAAAAATATTTTAATATACATGTAGTAAAAAAAATATATTAATGAAAAAAAAAAGGAATTTTATTGTTATTATTAAAACGCGTAAGAAAATATCTATAATTTGTATTATTTATTATAGGCAAATATATTTTGAATATAAAATTTAAAACCGCATCGAAGTCGGTTCAGTAGTTTTTAAGATATTCGTTGACGAAGTTGGCAAATTTACTTTTTTTAAAGATATTATAGTTGTTATATCGAAAAATGCAATATTATAGAACCCAAATGCCTCTACTTACTTTAATTAGTCGTGTTACTGTATTATTTATGTAATTAAAAAATAAAATTAATTTTAGTAATCATAAATAAAAAATATATATACAATACTAGCTGTTCCGCGCGGTTTCACCCGCGTAGTTCCCGTTCCCGTGGGAATAAGGGGATAAAATATATCCTATGTTACTCCCTGATAATGTAGCTTTCCATTGGTGAAAGAATTTTTAAAATCGGTCCAGTAGTTTCGGAGCCTATTCAATTCAAACAAACAAAAATCTAATCTTTCCTCTTGATAGTACTATTTATTTTATAGAAAAAACTCTATTTTTTGTTTCGCTGCTGCGGGTAAAATCGCTTATTTTGGTCCCTACTATCACTGTGCAAAAGCGGCTTGCTTCCATCACAAAGTGCAGCTTTCCGATAAAAAGTCGCCACTCGTATGACTATTACAGACGTAGGTACAATAACAAAAATCACGTTCCTTGTACGGTGCAGGGCCGGATTTAGAGGTCTGGAGGCCTCGGGGCAACAAAGGAGCGGAGGCCCCCTCGCCTAAATTATTGTCCCTCGCCCTTATTGTCTAAATAAAATGATAAATTTTTTTCAGTCGAGTTTTTCAATAAATAATTTATTGTGGATCCAAGTAGATTCTCATAATATTCATAAAAATATTTGATATGCGTACAAACAAAGTACTGTAGGTAACAGTGAAACAGCAAAATATATATATATCAAAGGAAAAGATGTTTACTAGTGTTTAATTGTCGCAATTTGAAAGATTTGTTTTTCCGAAGTCTCTATTGTGGGGGGACCCCGTGGTAGGGTGACCCCATTTAATTTTTAATTATGACTTGTTATAGAGGCTATAGTAAGTAGGTACAAATGTAAATTTTTTAAATGTCTACATAATATGGTTATACAAATAGGTACAGTACCTATTGACTGTACACTGTACAAATAGGTTCAGTACCTACTGCACTGTACCTACTTGTATAACCGTATTATGTACAGACGTACGAACAGCAGGAGCGTTAGCACCCTTGGTTACGTAATTCCAAAAAATAGGTAAGTACCTATTTTTATATTCCCTTGTTTTCTTCTCTTACAATTTGAGAATAATGAAGGTGTGAAACCCTGATTTAGGAGGATGTCTATTGAGATTTTTCCACACAACGCAACTACATTTAAAAATTTTATTACATCTCTGAAATCAATTCGAAGGAATGGTCAGAACAAAAACATCAATTTTAAAAATACTTCTTTATTTCGAGATTCAATAAGTATGGAATAGAATGTATCAAAATAGTTCGCTTACATAACTAAGTTAGGCCAGTATCTTTGATAGATGTTTAGAATATTTCGTGTGTAGATTAAACAATAAAGAAATTATTTATATCAACCTGTGGTCAACAATAAAAGTTAATAATTTGGCAGATACCAAATAATTATTATGAAAGCCTTATACTGTGAGCCCACCGGCTCCCGGTGGGTCCATGTACGCCAACACCGAAGAAGCAACAGGTCCTCCACTGACTAAGGGTTAAAACATGGTTTAGTACCTTCATAAGTTTTCAAACCATATAAAAATTTTGGAAGACATCTTTTACAATCAATATGAGCTTTTTCTATATGAATATCGAATAATACTATGTATAGAATCGACACTCCGTGGCGCGACTGATTAATTGATTAGATATTCAAATGATTCTCCCCCAACACCGATGACTTTTACATTAGATGATGCAATACTGGCCTTTAAAAATAATTTTGTAAAATGAATAAAATACGTTCATATAATTTTACGAGTGTTGTAAATACAAACAAAATAACACGAGTTTTTAAACCAAGAATGAGTAGGTTAGACTAGTAACAAATAAGAAATCATTAACTTTATCATATTATGTAAGTAGGTACGTATAGGGTTATAACAAAAATGTTTCTCAAAAACTGTCATAACATAATATAAGTCTAGTCATGAAAAGAGTCAGCACCACAACTCGAGTACAATTACCCCTTCCCAACACAAAACTTACTTTACTTTTTACTTATAAAACAAAAACAAGTTGTTTTTTAAAATAATGCTATTTTAAATTACTTTTAGTTCCGGATTTCGCCGCAGGTCACGAGTGGGGCGCAGACTCTTGTTCGATTTTGAATGGTTACATTTTGGAGAAAACATTTTCAAATATAATCGAAACAAAAACAAACATTTGGATTATTAAAATACTCCTATAGTGTGGGTTTTATTATTATTTATTATGCTTTAGTGATCAAGAACAACATTCTTTGTAATCTTGTCAACTATTACAATTTAATCCTAAAAGACACATTTTTCTATAATTAACATCTATTTATTGCTGATATTAACTATGTACTGACCACCTGTTATCAGGGGGCCGCCATAATATATGACACTGGTAAAAATAAGTACTTCGAGAAATGGAATAACATTGCCTACCCGCGCGGGGATAAAGCGTGAGTATAAATTCATTATACTGATTACTACTGGAGGTACTATCTACAAGTCATGGACTGCATTTTTTTTCATTTTAATTAAATATTCATAAGTAGAAATAAAATAAAAATTGTATTACAATAACAATACAATAAAGTATAAATAAAACATTTAGATTAAGAAATAATGTAGGTTTGTCGTTAAAAAAGCTAAGTTAGTCCACATAAGTAACATCACAATTGATGAGTTATATTAATAAGTTTTAGAAACAACGTAAGTGTAAACTTTTTTAATAATATTAATATTGTTGATATTTAATGTATTTGAGAACATAAGTAAATATAATATTAAGTATTATAAAATAACTTAAAAATATGAGTTTACCACTGGTATAGAGTGTTCGTTGTATCGTTTTAAGAAAGCTTTTATATTATTCTCTCAGTCGTATCCTCTAATAAAAAACCGGCCAAGTGCGAGTCGGACTCGCGCACCGAGGGTTCCGTACAACCTTGCAAATTTATGGTTTTCGTAATTTTTCCTTTATCTATGCTATAAGACGTTGCTTCGTACCAAATTTCAAGATTCTGAGTTCACGGGAAGCACCCTGTAGGTTTTGATTCCCTTGCAAGTGTCGAAAATTTGCGGCATAAACGGCTGTATCTTTTGATTGCGTTGGCTTAGAAGTTTGATTTTTTCACAGCTTCAAGGGACAGTAGACCTGAGTAATTGATATAAATTTCAGCTTCATACCTCCACGCGTTCCTGAGAAAAAGGGTCTTGACAGACGGACGGACGGACGGACAGACGGACAACAAAGTGATCCTATAAGGGTTCCGTTTTTTCCTTTTGAGGTACGGAACCCTAAAAAAATCATGGTCATTATTGAGTTGGAACGATTTCCAAAAATCTACTTTGAATCTCAAGTTTCTTATAGTATTATAAAAAATACATTTAATTTAGTTAGATAATGATAATAAAAAAGTTACATTAAATTTAGTTCTTATATTAAATCGTCAAATACGCGTTATAACAGCTTAACAAATTTGGACGTAACTGTCGATTTCAGTATATATTTTGGGGTCTTCATAAGGTCGATTACGTAACATGCGTAACTTTTTAACTGTGCTTCTGTTACACCGCGCAAATAAACGTGATTATTTTCCCAAAGTTTCCATTATTCCGGACCCCTTTTAAATTGTTCTTTTTCTAGAACTCAATCCACTACAAGGACCATTTTAAAAAATGCCAAATCGGACCGACCGTTTACCACCGAACTTCATTACATTATTTTGAAATGTCATCTATCAGAGCCCTTTCTATAATAATTTACAGTATTTTCACATAGCAGGGGTTTAGTGACCCTTCACATTTTTCCGTTCTACGCCTACTTCTTCCGACTAATAAACATTATTGTACTTTTCCAATGATAGAATAGTAAATTAATAATTATTTTTATTAGTCGACAGTAGTAAGCGTAAAACGGAAAAATGTGAACTGTCACTGAAAAACTAAACTGATGATCTGTCAAAACGAAATTTTACTATGGGATAGCATGGTTTGGTGTCATAGTTTCCATTACTCAAATGCATCATTTTTTTGATTGTTTTATTATTTTTAAATTTCCTGTAATTGTTAAGTGAAAACCGAAATACATGTTTAATGTTGTTTTGGGATAATCTTTTTAATTAATGACTACTAGCAATTTAATTTCGATGCTGTCAACTACCCCATTGATAGACACGTAAGTCATCAGACCGATCGAAGATGGTACTAAGCAGTAGGCTATATGACCGCGCTGCTCGCCATCTGGTTGACCCCGCAGGTCCCATCCCCACGGTACACGCGGTAGTAGCCCTGCTCGCCCCACGATTTGCCCCACGAGTTCTTCACTATCCAGTAAGGGAGCTGCTTGTGGAAGAGGGGGTAGTCTGAAACAGAAGAACGTGTGGTTACATTATCAGATTGCGGCCTTGCGCAGGAAGCGCCGTGAAAATGATACATAGTATAAAATAAAGACGGTTTCCGCGGCTGTATGTTTATCCGCTAACTCCACCTGTACCACACAACAGATTTTAATGCGGTTTTCACTAACAGAAAGAGCGACAAAGGAGGAAGGTTAGTAGGCTAAACCAGTGGAAGAATCTTGATGAAACTTAGAAGGACGTCAACAATAAAACACATAGCTATAATTAAAATAAATAAATAATCTAACGCCTTTTATCCCCAGGGTGTAGGCAGAGGTATTCCATTTCTGAAAATACCAACGTTTCACTAGTATATTTTTTGGACCCCTTAACGTGAATGAATTCTGCTGGTTTCCTTACGATGTTTTCCTTCACCGTCGAGCTAGTGATAAATATGTAAGCAAAGACGTTTAAAGAAAGAGAATTATTTTCTTCCAACCTCTTTGTATGTAAGTAAGTGTTGGTACATGCCCTAGCCAGGATTCGAAACTGAGACTCACGAATGAGAAGTGGGCTATCACCACAGTTTAACAACTCAATCCCTATAATTATACATGAAAATCGAAAGAAATTTTCGTAATAGTCATTTTAACGCATAACTACATGCATTTAAATTTCGATAGAGTTTAGTACCCAATTGTGTTTATATTAACAATACAATCGTAAAATTTCGCATTAGGTATCTGTTAATTCTACAGCGTGTTACCGAAAGGGTATATCAAGCCGAAAGTGGGTTGTTAGAGACATCATTTGGAACAACATTCACTATGGGACCAACTTGATCAGAGCAACTTTTTTTTTTCATCTCAGTACATTTCGGGTTCAGCGCTCAGCTGATTTGTATGGTGGAGTGAAAATTAAAGTTGCTCTGATCAAGTTGGTCCCATAGTGAATGTTGTTCCAAATGATGTCTCTAACAACCCACTTTCGGCTTGATATACCCTTTCGGTAATACGCTGTATAGTTAGCGCAGTTGTTTCTGATAAGTCCGGTCAAGCCGGGTAATCGGAGAACAATAGAATTATCTATTGTAATAGGTCGCCCACGGTAGACTGCAGTTTGATCGGGATACATTATCGTCATTGTGTATTGCCCCACATTTTTACACTAATTCCACAGTATTAATTGGACAATGGACATGACATTTCAATTAATGCCGGCCATGATTGCCATCCGCCGCGAAAGGTCACTGCATCCAATGACCTATCGACACAGACTATTATAGTTAGGGATGAGATTTGATTACTTTCATTTGATGATTTCTATAGCAGTGATAGCATAACGGTTAAAGAGCTTGCTTCACATGATAAGCAGTGAGGCTCGGGTTCGAATCCTGGCATTTACCAATGAGTTTTTCAAAAAACTTATGTACATATTCATTACTAGCTCGACGGTGAGGGAAAAAGTAAAAAAGACACGGTCCGGCAATGGGCTCACCACCTATCACGTTTATAGCCCGCGCAGACGACGCACTTTGTCCCCGGGGGACAAAGTCCCCCGAATCGTAAAAAAATATGTCCGTCTCTTTTTGTCCTGTACAACCCCTCGGTGTCCGCGATTATGCGGGGGACTTTTTGTACGCCATACTTTAAATCCCTCGTGTGCGTTACTCGATACAGTTGTAAGCGTTCTATTTTGGCGGACAAAAAAATACGGGGACAAAAGTGTGTCGTCTGCGCAGGCTATTAGGGGTCCAAAGAATATCTCGTGAAATGTGGGTAGGTATATCTAGAAATGGAATACCTCTGCCCACCACCTCGGGGATAAAAAGCGTGAGTTTTTTTTTATGGTTTCAATTGTGAAAACAGGCAATGCTTTTCAATTGCAATGAAAAATTACACTTATAAAACAAAGGGTACGGAGGGCATTGAGATGTCCTATCGCTAGGTTGTCTGCGACTATTGAACTATATTAATTAATGTTCTAGATTGTTTAATTTGGATCCTGTTTCTACATAGCCTGAAGGTCGAGAACATATCAATATCATTACTTATTATGGGAGGAAATTGAGTTCAAGACTCCCATGAGGCGTTCGTAGCCCCGTGATACCAGTGTGATTGTAACGATCACACTGGATGCGCTCAATCAGTGAATGGAATGGACTTCGTGTTTCGGGAGGCACGTTAAACCGTTGATCTCAGTTTTCGTTGTGTCTACGCACAGTGGAGGTCGTTGAGCCATAGTCGTCACATACTCTTGGGTGGCTTGAAAAATTCTGGCCACTAGCCTAAAACCATCTCCCAATCCGCGGTGGGCTCGCGTCGGAGATTATGTGTAACTTGTGTGAGACACTGGGCTGCTAAGGGTTGATGATGATAATAAGGTCCCATAGTATAAAATATCTGTCTCTATTTTTGTAATGTGTATATCAATATAATATAGTGTATATAATCGTAAATGGTAATATGTAAATGGTCATCAATAACACACATTTCTCACGCCGTGATGAAAAAAATACTCACTTTTTACACCGAAGCCGACGATAAGCACGCCGTGGTCAAGGTTGGTGGGACTGCAGAGCATCTTCCAAGGGTGCGAGACGCCGCCCACATAGAACTGCATCGCGTTAGCGTTTATACCTGCACAGACAGACATTCACACCAACTTTACATATTACTATCTAGTTAGATGGTTAAGGAAATCAAAGAAAGAAGGAATATACTCGTATATTATATACCTACTGTAGCGAAACTACATAGGACGCGCCAATAGACGGCCGAGTTCTAAACCGCGCTATCGAAGTTTTCTTATGAGTTTGTATAAATACGACTGTCCAACATCAACCGTTTGACCGCGGTCCCCAGGCACGATCACCTCGCCTAAAGGAAGATCTTCCCTTTTCACGATGGAGGAGCATTTCCACCACCGCTCCTCCATACTACTGATATTAATTAAGTGTATGTTGGGGGTTATCTGTGGAGCTACTGAGCCGACTCAAAAAATCTATAACTAATACATTATCCCTGACTGATATAAGCTATATTTTATTTTCATACAAATAAGTTCTCAGTTCAACATCACACTATTAGTAAATCAAGTAATGAAAAAAAAGCACCGCTCGGCTGTTTTATCGTTGTGTGCATATAGAAGAGAAATGAAGCGAAAAGGGAAAGGGTAGAAATTCTTATTTATTTATTAGGTCTAACAACGTTTAAATACACTTATATTAAAAAAAAACAAGAAAAACACGGAGTGAAAAAACAATCTAAGAAACTTTTAACCCGATGTTTTTACTTTTAACCCTGATTTGGTTAATTTATTATAGTTAGTACGTGTACATTTAGATTTTAAGAAATTCAGATAGAATAGGACATTGTGAATTGAATTAAGTAAATTAAATTAAAATGAAATGATTACACCGGGGCTAGGGCAAAAGTAAGTATAACGAAAAGAGTTTTATATCACAGCAATTTTGAGTAAATATCTATACATCAATATTACTCTTTGACTTATCGAGTTTCTTGACTTGTTTAGAAAATATCGTCATTTAGGGCCGCATTTAAACATAACCGCGTTGCGGAACCCGCCAAAATCAACAAGTCTCTTTCTTGACCGGGGGGGCCAATTCCACTCAATGTCAACGGTTATGGTTGGATGACAATGCCATGCCAATGGTCAGTCAGTGGTGTTATTTGCTCTGAAAAGTGTCAAATAACACAATTGACTGACCATTGACATCCAACTATAACCGTTGACCCTGTAATTGTGTAGCACACCGCCGATTTTGGAGTGGCTGACACATTCTTAGGTGTTGTTTTAAAATCACGGGTATGTTTAGCGATGGAATCATTTTCCCAAAACGATGTTCTGGTTTTATTTTATCACAAAAGATACAAACATTCAAAACATTGCATATTATATTACATATGTAGATATAAAATTTATTGACCGCAGTATTATCAATGATACTTGACATCTGACTTGAATGCAAAGAGATTAAAATATAATAAGGCATAGAGGGGACAAAGCGAGGAAAATTTGAAGTCAAAAGTTATTCCAAGTGGATTAAGTCTAGTACAATTTCAACCGAATGACAGCTCGCGTTCATACTAACTGACATAACAAGGACATGACGCTTAGGCTTCAAAGTTTTGTATGAAAATATTCCCAATGCCCCCTCTATGCCCTATTATATTTAAATCTCTTTGCTTGAATGTCAATTAATGTAAGTTACGCAACATACACTGCACTTAATTTATGTGAATATATGGTTCAACTGTCTGCAATGAAATATTGGTAGAATAAATGACTAATTGCATTGTTTAACCAGCCATTTCATTAATAAAACTGGAAGATTATTACCAAACATATAAAACATCCTATACTATAATATTAAACGAGCAATATTTGTATGTTTATACATAATATGTAATGCAATCGCCAAAGAGGTTTAAAGAAAAAGTTTCTCTCGAACGCCTGTCACTATTGTCCATAGAGGCAGAATCTTTAGAAAAACTAAAGTCATCATCAGCTCTAAATGATTAATAAATCTTACCCAAAAAAATGCAAGAAGAGTGTATATTTAATTTGAATTGTTTGTAAAAAGTTTGGAAAAAGTGAAAGATCGCTAATTATGATGAATAAATATTTCTTTTAATTTTATGCAGTAATTTTTTTTTTAAATATCTTTACCGTTCATAAGGGCCCCCAAACAATTTTTCATACGGTGACCCGCCAAGGCACGCTACGCCACTGACAAAAGAAAGACCTGCGTTGAGGCTATACCCTTACAGACTTACAGAATACGTTTGTTACGAGTAAGTATAGGTATAATAAATTGTGTGTATAGGTATAACTTAATTTAGTTGATTATTACAAAAAATACCCCAAGAACTAAATTCTGCTAATGTTGAATTTTATCCTTATTTACGTACGTATTTTAAATAGTTCCCTGCACTAATTATTGATGTATTTGTTTTCCCGTGTGTTATTTGGCACACTATTTAGTATTTAGTTATTTTATCACTTAACAAATGTTAATATTGTTATCTCCCTGTCCTGAATACAATTGAAAATTAGCGCAACATTGTTGTTAGCTGCACATACTTAATAGCGAGAAATAAATAAATAAACTTATGTACATATTTATCACTAGCTCGACGGTGAAGGAAAACATCGTGAGGAAACCAGCAGGTCCCAGAATTAATTCTGAGACATGTGTAAACAGACCCGGTCCGGCGATGGGCTCACTACCTATCACGTTTAGGGGTCCAATATATCTCTTGAAAAATGGGTACTTATATCCAGTAGTGGAATACCTCTGCCTACGCCAACGGGGATAAACGGCGTGAGTTTTTTTTTATTATTACTTATTATTATTTTTATATATAAATTAAACTTTTTTAACAAATAAATCAGCGGGCTGAAAACCAAGTGGATAACTATAAAAAATGAATTGAACCAATATCATAGTAGACTTTACCGAAATCGGAAAACTCTCTAAAAAGTTATGCGTCATCCAAAAGTAAATGATGGTACGGTATACTCTTCGTGCGCGAGTCCGACTCGCACTTGGTAGGTTTTTGTATCCTATACAATATGTAACAGAATAAGCGCAATTCCTGAAATTAGTTTGTTCAGTATCGACTAATATCGATTTCAGCTATTTTTAATAGGTATTTGTAAATTTTTCCGAAATGCGAATTAGCATAGCTGAATTTAGTGCTTAGTGTGGAAAGCGTACTATTATTGCTCTTTATTTAAATTGGTTGGACACAACTAAAGTACGAACGCATAATATTTTTTTTATATTAATTTACTAATTGGGGTGTATGAGGAATTGCGCTTATGCTGTTACGCGATATATAACAACTAAACCCGTAGGCCTCAGAATTGATTTTGAAGCATGTGTCAGACCTCTTTTTTTTTATTTAACGACTTTCTGTTTCCAGAATAATATAAATATATCGTCGTATTAGAAATATGAACTAAGTTAGATTACGAGTACATTTCGAAACGTAAACATAGTAGGTGTAAATACACTAATTAAAACAATTGATACGTCATATCAACAAGGCCAGGACTGCGGTTTGCCTCTTTCAAATTATTTGGAAAACAGGGCACGTTTATGTTATTGTTATTGGGTCATGACATTTTAAAGCGCGAACTTATCCGTCCTAATGAGAGCAACCGCGAAATATCGCAAAATCTGCTCTCGGAACCAAAACGTCAAAACCTCCGCCGTCTCGGACAAGTAGCAAACAAATCAAATTTACGGGCCCGTTGGCTCAGTTGGTAATGACCCTGACATCTGAGTCGGAGGTCGCGGGTTCGATCCCCGCTCGGGGCCAACATTTGTGTGCATGAACATGTCTGTTGGCTTGGTGTTTCATATTTGAGTATGTTTATCAGTTGTTTAGTACCCATAGTACAGGCTCTGCCTAGTTTGGGACTGAATAACCGTTTGTGACTTGTGCCCCACAATTTATATAATATATTTATAAAGACAAAGAAATCTTTATAAAACGTGCTTGCCCGTGACTCCATCCGTGTCCAATTTAGATTATCTTAACCCCTAGGAGCTTCAGTCGGGTTTTCAAGATACGAGCGCGTTCGGACGGAGTGTACTCGTTAAAGTCAAAATCGTAAAATAGACCGTCCGATCCACTCATTGGATGCTGGCGTCCTAGTACACTGGGATCACGTGTTTACATAACATGGGTAGTGTCCGTATCTTCAAAACCCGGCCTTGGTGTTTTTCCGATCTGAAGTTCCTCAAAACTAAATATTCAAATTCGTATCCCCAACTTCAGTTCAGAAATAATGGAATTTTCATAAAAACTTTTATCCCCTATATTACTATCTTAGGGTGAGGCCAAACGAGCGTAATTTCGGTTGCAGAATTTCGGTTGCAGAAATTCTGCTAGACAGAAATTCTGTTGGGCTGCCAGACGGAGCGTAAGTTTGTGAGTTTGTGAGTAGTGAGTAGCAGAATATATCTTATTTCTCACTCCCTTTTGAGTGATCCGTCACATTCTACTCTAGTATCTCTTTCACACATTGTCTACCCCATCGCCCCGAGAACTGAAATTCGGTCCGCATAATGCATGTGAGTCGGCGGACAACTCATTTTGCGTCGCCGTGTGAATCAAATATTACTTTTGTATGAAACCGAATGCAGCAGAATTTCAGCGACCGAAATTCTGCTACTCACGACTCACAAAATTACGCTCGTTTGGCCTCACCCTTAGAGTTTTATTTATGCGAAAAAATGTCGCCTATGTTCTTCTCCAAATTTCAAATTTTCAATACATATACCAAAATACATCGAAATTAGTGCAGGAGTTAAGGCGTGAACACGTAACAAATAAACATACAGACAGAGTTACTTTCGCATTAATAATATTAGTTAATATTCTAAATATATGAGTACATAAATCTCATTAAAATTAACTACCCAATAAAATACCATATTAAATTGGTAATATCATGCTTAAAACGTGTCTGTGTAACGTGCGTCATTGTCAGACACGTTTTAGCTTAGCGTAAACTAAAGGTTATAGGGTATGCAAACAAAAGAATAATACATTCCTAAACGATATTCCTGCTATTGCACTGAACCTGTTAGGAATGACGAGATGAGATCGATCAATAGGTTTTAATATTCTGTTTTTTTTTTATATGTCTTTCAAGTTAATCATCATAATTACACACGGTTATTTAGTTACAAACCAGTCTGACCCCTAAGGGTAGTAGACCACTAATAAACATACTAAAATATATAACCGCCCAGTCACGAAACCAACTATCGTGTTCAAGCACACAAAAGTTAGAGAATGAAACCTACGTAATACGCGAAAAAAACGATAAAACACAGTTGTTTTTTATTTGCTTCTTTTCCCATATTAAAAAAAGGGTCCATAAGTAAAGATCTGATTATGAATCGATTATTTGGACTTCCAACTCGATTTAAAATCGACCCTCTATGGAATCGCCATCCCTAACCAATACTATTATTCATTCTGTGACTTTACTATTTACTAAAACCCGCGGACTCACAAGGGGGACAGAGGTTAACTCGTGATGCAGTTTGACCTAGACCCCGAAACACACTGATCTGGTCTACATTAATATTATAAACAGGAAAGATTGGTTCGTTTGTAATGAATAATTAGAAACTCGATCAATGTTTCAAATTATTTTACCGAATGGAAAGCTTATATTATTTTCCCACGGGAACGGACATCACGCGGGTCAAAACAACATGCGAGCTTTTGTCCAAACTTCGTTGACATTTCAATTTAAAAAGTAGCTTATATATTTTATCTAAATCTAAGATCTCCCTGCCAAATTTCGTATCAATCGGTTCAGCAGCTTCAACGTAACAATATCAGGACAGACAGAGCAACTATCGCATAATAACATTAGACCGAATGTAGGGGATTACTCTCCATTAAAAGTAAAACAAAATAAGTGACGAATAAATGAAATTGCATTATCTAAGACGGGAATTTCCAGACTATACTAAGAATACGTAAACAATTAGATTAATCTGTACTTCCTTGTATGTGAGGAAAGACCACAATTATATTAGGGAAAGACCCTTAGCCCGACCGTGGGCTTTTACTAATGGATGATGTGTGAACCAACGGCATGACGTTTCAGTCATCCGTAGAATCATCTATGAAGCCGTGTATAAACTTCTGTGTTTTTAATACATTCTTATTTCTTAAACGATATCAATGAGTATGACATTTAAGTTAGTCTTTTATCCTTTTTTATTGGGTCACTTGGTAGAGAGAGCAATAGTGTCCATAGGAATGTCTGGATGTATAAGTTAGGCTCAAAGAACGCACGAGTATACATTCTTTGAGCGAAAAAGTAGCACACGTGCTCTCTTGATATCAACTACAATGAGTTATTCAATTTAAGGCACATAAAGAAACGGCCAAAAACGTTGTGACTAACACTTAAAACGATACTCTAAAGCTGAAAACAAATTATCGGACGCGGCGACTTATAGGGATCTATATAATGAATGTACACTGAGCCGTGCAAACTATTGGACCTAAGTCGTGGACGTAACCTTGGGCTGACCTTGAGCGTCCGGACGTCAGACAGAAATCTGGCGTGCTGGATTCAAAAGACTATGTACACTTCTAAGTCGCGTGCGTCAGCCGCGTCCGACAATTTGTTTTCAGCTACACTGACGATCAGACAGACACATAGAAAAAAGAATTGCTCACCAATCGAAATAGGTCCATTCACCACCAGCCACTTGGCCATTTCGGTCTCGTTGGAGGATATATTGAGGGCCCCGCTGATCTGAACTCTGGATAGCGTCTTGTTGAACGCGCACTTATCATCCTCCCCCTCGTAGGGATAGTCTGTCTCCATCTCCAGACCTCCTAATTGTTCTATAGCCCTGGAATCAGAAGAACAATTTTATTTACAAACTCGCGGAAACTCGCGTATGGTCTGCCAGGATTAAAGTAAGGTAGTGTAAGGATGGAATGCTTGGTTATTTTTGTATTCTACACTAATATTATAATAAGGAAAGATTTGTATTTTTGTATGTTTGTTAAAAGTAAACTCAAAACTACTGGACTGATTTTAAAACTTCTTTCAGCAATGGAAAGCTAGAAGATCCTTGAGTAACATAGGCTATATTTTATCGGCGTATTCTCAGGAAAACGGGTGCCACGCGGGTAAAACCGCGCAGAAACGCTTGTATTTTATATAGCTGTTCCCAGCGATTTTACCCGTGTGAGTCCCGTTCCCATGGGAAATTTATGCTATGCTATAAAAGTAAGCTTTACACTTGTGAAAGAATTTTTAAAATCGGTGCAATAGTTTCGGTTTTATTCATTACACGTAAACACACAAAACAATCTGTTTTTTTTAATAATATTTTTGTTAAAACAAAGCTTAAAATATGCTGCTATCACACAGCAGTAAAATATTGTAGTTTGTTTATTTATTTTTTAATAAATATACTCCGTCTTCTGATCCCCGACCCGGCTGAGGCTATATGTCGCACAAACAATTCTGGGGTCAGTGGGTTTTTTGATTATGGTTTACTTACCACGAAGTTATTATTGTGAAAAATATGTACACAAGTTTTGGAAACACTCGTTGGTACATAGATGCCCAAGCACGAACATTTAGGCTCTCTGTAAATATTATGTTGAAAGAGAGCAGTTGCATGCTTATAATGCAACTATAGACATATATATATATATATATATATATATATATCGACGACGATGTTCGAATACCTCCTAACTGACACCCGGGGCCAAAATGAGTTATCTATGCCACTGTACTTAGAGTTCAATTTCGCACCGACTGGCAAAGACTCCGAAGTGATTTTGTAATAAATAACGCCACAAATTCATAATGAGAATACCTCCTAATATCACGCTTTGAGCGTGTTAGCCTGCTGCTGCTAATATATTCTAACTTACCAAAACGAATATCTCCTAAGTTACTTCCGAACTAATTTTGCTGCCAATACCTCCTATCTACCATCAAACACGTGTTTCCATGTGAGTATACGATCCAGATGTAGCCCGAGATAACTGACATGGTCCAATTGAGGGACTTGGATATCATTAAGAGTGACAGATGGCCAAGTTTCTCGCCTAAGCGTGAATGTTACATGAACAGATTTTGCTTCATTTGCCTTTATGCGCCATTTTTTTAACCATCCCGAGATTTCATTCAGGTCGCCTTGTAGCATTTGTGATGCGGTTGAAGGGTTGCTGTGACATGCTAGAATAGCAGTGTCGTCCGCGAAGGTTCCCGTTGTTGAACTTTCACCTATTGGTTGATCGCATGTGTGCAGGAGATACAGAATCGGACCTGGTACACTACCCTGTGTACAAGGTCCGATTCTGTACTCCAGCATGTATGGGTTGTAGGCTTGTTATTTCCTCACCATACTTTATCAGGAATTGTCGGTCTCGCAGATATGATCGTAGTATATAGAACAGGCTGCTCGGGAGAAGATGTTTGAGCTTATATAATAGACGTTCGTGCCAGACACGATCGAAAGCTTGGGAGATGTCGAGGAACACAGCAGAGCAGTAGCATCTCTATCTTCGGATGATTGATGTATTTTATTTACCAGTCTATGGACCTGTTCGATGGTACCATGTTTATGCCTAAATCCAAACTGGTGGTCTGGAATCAGTGCTTTATTTTGGATTTGTTGCATGAGCCTTTTCAAGAGTAGAGTTTCGAGAAGTTTGGAAGTTATAGGGAGGAGACTAATTGGTCTGTAAAATTTCCCGGGTTTTGGGATCATCTTAACTTGTGCCAATTTCCATTGTAGTGGAATGAATGCCATTCGGATTACCGCATTAAACAAATATGTGAGAAATAAAAATCCTATATTTGGCTAAAAGTTAAAAGCTCGTACCCGGGGCTTTCTTATCTTTGACTTTGTAATGGCAGTCATTACTTCACCCTTTGTTATCTTTGAGCATCCTTGGTCCGGTTATGATTGGCACAGGGTGAAAAGAGTACTCCCGAATTCTTCAATGTGTGCAAGAGGTCCATCATAAGGATGTGGTGTGAATACCTTAGCCAAGTGCTCCGCAAATGTTTCTGCCTTCTCGGTGTCACTTCTGGCCCGGTCGCCATTACTTTGGCGCAAGGGGAAAGATGGTACAACAGGTTTTTTCAAATAATTTCTGGCTTTCTACAGTGATTAGTCGGTGGCTGAAGTAGGATCCAGTGTGAAAACTAATTTTTGAATAAGTAGTTACTTGAGTTATTTTCCTTGTTCAGGAGTAGCGATAGTCTTTTCCTTAAGAAGTTTAGCTTTGTCTTCAGAGGCGGGTATTTAGTTTTGTGCCATTCTTTCCTTAGTTTGCGCTTCTGTGCAATAACTTCTTCCACTTTCTGCGAGATTCTTAACGCCGTGTTTGGGCTATTTGAATTCTTTACTGGTGTAGCTTCCGAAGCAGCTTTTTGGACGGTAGTGTTAAATATCTCCACTGCTTCAACCAAGTCCTCCTCGCTTTTAAGGCGTACGTTCGCGTCAAGGGATTCATTTACCAATTGTATTTAGTAGTCCCAGTTAGTTAGTTTTTTTGAAGTGAAAATTTCTTTATCGGCGTTGAGCACTTTTGTGGGATGGGTAAAAACTGTGAAACTCGCGTCAGGTCACGTGTGCTGATCGAAAAACCGTAAGACGGTTGGAGAGTAGTGTTGTAACACCGAAATTGATAGTCAAGTTTTCACTTCTGCCGGCACTCCCGGAGTGCATGTTTTTTTAGAAGAAGAATGAAGTAGTTTAACGTGATTTTTGTGAGGCTTAGTAATAGAAATAAGTTTTCAATTACTAGTAGAGAGTTACAGACTTATTTTATTGGTCATCTAATAAAGATTTTCGTAATTATTTCCTAAAACTTTTATTAAGTAATACCTCTTAACTTCATCAAAATAAGTTGGACATGGGCATTAGTGAAACTAATAACTCCTAACTAACACTAACTTGGAAACCACTTGTCTGTATGTAAAATCAATGCTAGCATCAATTTCGCAGCCCCATTTAATAAAAACTTGCTTTAGAACACATTTTCATAAAATAGGTACAAAAAGAATTAAAACGTTTTTTTCGCCTCCTGTAAAATTAGCTTTTTGTTAGTTAGGAGGTCTTCGAACATCGTCGTCGATATATATATATATATATATGTATACTAGCAGCGCCCCGCGGTTTCACCCGCGTAGTTCCCGTTCCCGTGAGAATATCGGAATAAAAAGTATCCTATGTTCGTCTTCTAGTTCTAAGCTACCTCCCCACCAACTTTCGATATTTTCAAGATTAGATAGATATATATGTGTATACTTATTATTATTTTTATTCCATTTCAAATACCTAAATGTACCTAACTCGTAAGTTATCATTAATGTAACCTATACTCTTTCTTGTTGTGCGTGTGTTAACTTTCTGTCTCCAGTGTCAGTAGATATTTTTGTTTTCTATCTGTGAAAACCTGTAATTGGTCTATATGTTTTTAATATTTTTAACTATAATGTTTAATATGGATGTTGGTTTTCCTAATAATAAATAAATAATATATTTTAATTTTTAAATATTCAATTGCAAACAATTGAGTCCACTGATGAACGTATGAGAAGTCTAAAATTGATAAGCTTATGCTGCTGAATGTTAAACTTTTTAATTAATTATTTATGCGACAGTATTATTGATTGAATAAAATCCATCTGAGGTGGATTTTAATCAATAAGTAATTATTACTAGTCTCGCTTTGCTATGGTAGAGTTGACGTACAGTTACACTTAATTCAATACAGGAAATTGAAATTTTCTTTGCCCCTTTCCCATTATTAGGGGTCGGCGTAGTATGTCTTCTCCTTCCCTCTTAAGTCAAGAAAATGAGACACATTGATTTTTAATTGTTCGGGTGGGAATTGGAACCGCACGGTGCTTGACTGTGGTCCTTATCAACCGTCATATCTACAATCTACATTCAGTCTTGTTGCATATATTATCTCTCATACAGTATTTCCAGGAATGGAAACACATTATTAAACTACATTACTTATCTATCCTAATATGTAATTGAGGTAAAATTATGTATTTGTTGTTATGTGGGGGGCCAAAAATACTGGTGAAAATTGGGAATTCCCAGGAGTTTCCCGGGGATAGTGCGGCATTGGCACTTGCATTCCATTATATTTTATTATTATGACATCTGACCTCTCTCGATAAACAAACGATTTGCCATGTCATATCATAATGAATCATTTTTCGGCTATATAAGGTTTACAGTGAACAACTAAGCACGCGTGGCATCCGTAAATATCCTGCCACTGTTTATTTGCATTCTTGAATAGTAGCTGTGAGGTCATAGCCGTCATTATACAACAATAGTGAAAAATGTTCAGAATTTCCCACGTACCATTAAGCAGTTATGCGATGAAATAATTTTCTAAGTAGGCGCATATTTGTACGTTTTATGTCTTTTTAAGTAGACGGGACCTAGTTTCTAACCAATAAATTTAAAGTAAAAAGTATTTTTAGAAACAAACTTTATTCGTGTTATTCTCAGCAAGCTTTTTTCATTTGATACCCATATTGAAGGAGCGCATTAAAAAGTAACTAGTCCGCCATCTTGGGTGTTCCGCCATGTTGGATTTAGAATGACGTCACACAGCTAATCATGCATTGTCATACAAACTAAACTTGTAGGACAATTTCAACTAAATCGGTTGAAGATATCTGCTTCAAAATTAAGTTGCAAGATTCCACCCTCACAAACACAGTACCTATATATAATATATTCCACTCTCCTATTCAACAACAATTCCTGAGGAAAGGTCATTAACTCAGCATTGGTCTGTTACGGATTGATGATGATGATGAATCTTAAATGAATAAAAAAAAAATCTCACGCCTTTTTTATCCCCGAGGGGGTAGGCAGAGGTATTCCATTACAGGATATACTAACATTTCACGAGATATATTGGACCCCTAAACGTGATAGGTGGTGAGCCTATCGCCGGACCGGGTCTGTTTACACATGTCTCAGAATTAATTCAGAGACCTGCGGGTTTCCTCACGATGTTTTCCTTCACCGTCGAGCTAGTGATAAATATGTACGTAAGTTTTTGAAAATCTCATTGGTACATGCCAGGATTCGAACCCGAGCCTCACTGATTTTCGGCCGGCTCTTTAAGCGGTCGGGCTATCACTGCTCGAATTAAATGAATAAAACCTACCTGTAAGCGTTGTCGGGCAGACCGCCGTTGCAACCATTGTCCAGCTTATCGCAGTCAACCAGCTCTTGCTCCGAGAGTGATACCAGTTGACCCGACTGCATCTTCCACTGACCCTCGATGTTGCCTGTTTGTTTAAGTTTGATTAGACTACGAGATCAGACTTGCACTACAAGTGTAAAGCTTCATGTGCTCTTGACTGCACCTACTCTTCACCAGTGTATTTTACGGACTCCATGTGACAGGTAGCAAATTATATAGGTATTTTTAATTGTAACGTTTTCGCGCGCAATTTCCCTTCACCGTGGAGCTAATGACGCTTTTTGCCTTTAATACTGAATCGAAACCATAAATTACCTATTCATAGCAAAGTAGCTCCGTTCAGACATGATTGAGTAACGAACACGTTTTTTAGACTTGCTATATTACTTAAGAATTGGTACATTAAAACCTTCCCTAGAATTTAGATTACATCAGAGAAATAATCATCAAAATCTGAAAACTCATTTTTAAGATACTCGCGAACATACATGCATAACTGAGAACCTCTTTCTTTTTTGAGTATTTTAAGTAACTACTGAATATACATAGTGGTCATATTACCCGTAACACTGAACGCCCAACAGCTGCCACACGAGCCCTGGTCCTTGACCTCAGTAACAGCGTCGAAGTCTCGCCAATCGAACTTATCCGGCAGCTGCACTACCGGGATCGTCGCCATGCGCATGGGCACCTGGTTCATATCGCGCAGGTTCGGTTTTAGACCCAAGTACCTCGCGCTAAACTCCTCTGCGGTCAAATCCGCGAACCGAGTGACCGCATATCTCGCTGTCCCCATCTCGTAAATATTCAACTCGTGAATCTTCCGCACGTTCTTCTTAAAGATCTCGAATCTTTTCATCATTTCTTTGTGATCATTATGATATTCTGGCTTGTAGGTCACGAGGAAGTCGGCAAACAGATGCTCGGCCTGTAGGTGGTGGTAAACTTCAGCCGTCGCCCCTTCCTGGTAGTCGCACGTCACTCGGTAGTTCGGCGGGTGGTCCGTCCATGGCCGCAGCCACACGTTGACTCTACAGAACTTGTTCAATCCCATATTGCTGACCAATTTGCAGTTAGTGTTTATGCTCAACGCCAAGCAATCCGTCAAACCTACTTCTATCTTCATTCTGTAATGTAACCCTGCTATCTCTTGCTTCTCCAACGTGAATATTCTCACCACTTTCTGTCTTCTCGGATGTGGATATTTAGCTTCTACGAATTTTAATGCTTCGTTAGCTAATTGCATGGCATTTTCTGCGCTTTCAAATTCAATGTGCGCCTCAAGGGGAGTCTCGTCGTCTTCACAATTGACTTCAATATTTCTACCGTTATGGAGCCACAGTCTTTCATACACTTGTGAAACGCAATGTCTTCTCGGAAGATGTTCTAGGAACTCGCAACTTGTAATATTTTCGACCCACTCGTACTTTAAACAGTTCGTGTAGCCTACATCAAAATCGATTGTCGTTACTTTCCCAGTTGTAATTTTGCTGGAATAACTATTAATTAAGAGCACCCTTTGCTTATACCTATGCAAAGATTGCATTTCCAACTTTTCTAGAGACTCCTCCACCAAATTTTGTATCACTAAATCATCGGCAGTTGCATTTGTTGCATCCATAGAAATTGATCTTCTCTTTCTTAGTAATGTAGGTTGAGCGCACTTAGTTTGAATTTTTCGAATATTTCTAGTGTTTGGTTCCATGAATATATAGGCATTGCAAGTTTTAGATGGTCTGTGTGGGTCGATGAAACATTCGTAATTTTTAGGAGTATTAGACCATGAACCCTCGACTGCAAAGTCTGTATCTTTAAGCGACTGTATGGCAAGGTCTTTTGAACAATTTGTAAACGCTATTACAAAACTTAATTTGATAGGTGTTTGAGAATCAAAGCTGGGAAATAGGCTTGGTTCTCCTTGATGTACCACTTTGTATTCTATTTCAGGCTTTTTTTCAATATCCTTAAGTGCAGCTTTAATTAATTGTACAACGGAAAAACCGGATACTTTATCAAAATTGTTATCATCATCACAAATAACGTTGGCTTGCAAAACAATTAGTTCGTCATCTGGTGAAGGCCATAGTCTGCCTAGACACAATCGATGATTCATACCTTCTATTTCATCACACTGATCAAGATTAGCTGTTTCTCCATGGCGTAAACAGAACGTCATACCTACTTCTACATACATTCGCACCATAGCTATCCCCATATGCACACTTCGCTGCATGGCATGAATTGTAATCAATTTATACAAGTTTTCAGAATCAGATTTTCTGTTAATCTCACTCATTAATCGGTCCGCATAATAGTATTTCAGATCATCTTCAACATAATCATCTTCTTCAAAAGCCTGCCTTTTTTCACGTACGGTGTCAATATCACGTTTTTGTCGGGAGTTGAATTCAATGGTATTCGATTTATTTTTTATCTTTTTACAGCCTACTTTTATGTCTTTCATGTTTAGAGTCGTTTCCCAAATTTCAGCATTACATCTCAACAAAACTTTGGGTTCTTGCTCTTCACATTCTTCGACGTCTCCTTTATCACGAATCAGACATTTTGTCTGCGTTATTACATAACTGATTTTAGTCGTGAATCCCGCAACAACTTGCTCTGAGACTTTATTAATAGTAGTTACTTTATAAGCATACTCGGAATTTTTCATTCCTAAGTATTTGCGTGTTGCTTCCTCAGCGAGTAATTTGTACCTTAGATCATTTACCGATTTTTCCTCTGTAGCACCAAAACTGCGTTTATGTCTCTCGTTGTGATCATTATAATTTTCATCAATTTCATTATTCATATCTCTATTACATATAACATCTATATCCTTTCTTCTTATCCAAGCGCGATCCAAAATTGTCGTATGACAATATAGCACCACGCGTGCTGCATTCGAGTTACACTTTACTCCATTTGATGAGCAAGACTCCGGCACTGCTGTATAGTCTATCTCATATTTTATACCAGAAACCACTTGTTTTATCACACGATTTACTTCAACAACCTTGAGAGTTTCCGTACTCTTCTGTAATCGCTGATATTTCTGTAAAGATTCTTCAGCCATCACCTTATACTCATATTTAGAAGCATCTTGCTCTTGTGGGCCTCCTGACCTAAACGTATTTCTGGAACCTCTCTTACGTCTCAGTAACTGGTCGGGTGAATTTAAAGAGCTTGTATAGTTAACAAGATTTACATCCAGATAACCATAATGGTCATTATCAGTTCTGGTTTCAAAAACATTATTATTTTCAACCAAATCTTCACAGGAAACATCTATTATCTTGTTCTCTTCTTTGAGCCACGGTCTCTCCCAAACTTTAGCATGACATTTAATAATGTGATTATCTTCAGTATCACAATTGTCAAGTGACTTTTTGTCCCCTGTTATGCAATTTGTCGGCGATATTTTAAAGTCTAACCTGGTTAATGTCCCTGAGACTACCTGGGTACTCACATGTTCTAATTCTACTAACTGGTGAATTCGTTTATTTTCTGAACTCAACAAATATTTTTGCATTGACTCATTAGCGAGGGTTATAAATTTAGGATCTTTTGTATTTTGTTCAGTTACTCCTCCAAATACAGTACTCCGTTTCGATCTAGCTGAATTGTTTTCTATTTCACAGTTAACAGTAATTTCTTTACGATTTAACCAGGGTTTCTCCCAAATTTCGGAATGACATCTGATATTGTCGCCTGAATTAGTTACTTGACAGTCAGATGCATTGGGCAGATCGTTAACACTAACTTGACAATTGGTGGGAGATACCGAGAAATCTATCTTGGTTAATAAACCTGACACAACCTGTGTAACAACTTTTTCTAATTTTATGAGTTTGTAGTGCTGAATGCTGCCAGAGTTTTGCATATATTTAGCAAGAGATTCTTCAGCCAGTTGTTTATAAAGTGGATTGTCAATATTCTGCGGTTTCTCTCCACCAGTCCAAACATGTCTTTTTTTACGAGATTCTCGCTCAATTTCACAGTTAACAGTAATTTCTTTACGATTTAACCAGGGTTGCTCCCAAACTTCGGAATGACATTTAATATTGTCGCCTGAATTAGTTACTTGACAGTCAGATGCATTGGGCTGACCGTTAACACCAACTTGACAATTGGTGGGAGATACTGAGAAATCTATCTTGGTTAACGAACCTGACACAACCTGTGTAACAACTTTTTCTAATTTTATGAGTTTGTAGTGCTGAGTGCTGCCAGAGTTTTGCATATATTTAGTTAGCGATTCTTCGGCCAGTTGTTTAAAAAGTGGATTGTCAAGATCTTGTGGTTGCTCTCCACCAGGCACACCTCTTTTGTTCCGAGATTCTTCTTCAATTTGACAGTTTGCAGTAACTTCTTTACGATTTCGCCAGGGTTGCTCCCAAATTTCGGAATGACATTTGACATTGTCGCCTGAATTAGTTACTTGACAGTCAGACCCAGTGGGCTGACCGTTAGCGTCTACTTGGCAATTGGTGGGGGATACAGAGAAATCTATCTTCGTTAATGAACCTGAGACAACTTGTGTTACGACCTTTTCTACATTTATGAGTTTGTAGTGCTGAGTGCTGCCAGAGTTTTGCATATATTTAGTTAGCGATTCTTCGGCCAGTTGTTTAAAAAGTGGATTTTCAAGATTTTGTGGTTGCTCTCCACCAGGCACTCCTCTTTTTTTCAGGAATTCTCCTTCAATTTCACAGTTTACAGTAACTTCTTTACGATTTCGCCAGGGTTGCTCCCAAATTTTGGAATGACATTTGACATTGTCGCCTGAATTAGTTACTTGACAGTCAGACCCAGTGGGCTGACCGTTAGCGTCTACTTGGCAATTGGTGGGGGATACAGAGAAATCTATCTTCGTTAATGAACCTGAGACAAGTTGTGTTACGACCTTTTCTACATTTATGAGTTTGTAGTGCTGAGTGCTGCCAGAGTTTTGCATATATTTAGTTAGCGATTCTTCGGCCAGTTGTTTAAAAAGTGGATTGTCAAGATTTTGTGGTTGCTCTGCACCAGGCACTCCTCTTTTTTTCAGGGATTCTCCTTCAATTTCACAGTTTACAGTAACTTCTTTACGATTTCGCCAGGGCTGCTCCCAAACTTCGGAATGACATTTGAAATTGTCGCCTGAATTAGTCACTTGACAGTCAGACCCAGTGGGCTGACCGTTAGCGTCTACTTGGCAATTGGTGGGGGATACAGAGAAATCTATCTTCGTTAATGAACCTGAGACAACTTGTGTTACGACCTTTTCTACATTTATGAGTTTGTAGTGCTGAGTGCTGCCAGAGTTTTGCATATATTTAGTTAGCGATTCTTCGGCCAGTTGTTTAAAAAGTGGATTTTCAAGATTTTGTGGTTGCTCTCCACCAGGCACTCCTCTTTTTTTCAGGAATATTCCTTCAATTTCACAGTTTACAGTAACTTCTTTACGATTTCGCCAGGGTTGCTCCCAAATTTTGGAATGACATTTGACATTGTCGCCTGAATTAGTTACTTGACAGTCAGACCCAGTGGGCTGACCGTTAGCGTCTACTTGGCAATTGGTGGGGGATACAGAGAAATCTATCTTCGTTAATGAACCTGAGACAACTTGTGTTACGACCTTTTCTACATTTATGAGTTTGTAGTGCTGAGTGCTGCCAGAGTTTTGCATATATTTAGTTAGCGATTCTTCGGCCAGTTGTTTAAAAAGTGGATTGTCAAGATTTTGTGGTTGCTCTGCACCAGGCACTCCTCTTTTTTTCAGGGATTCTCCTTTAATTTCACAGTTTACAGTAACTTCTTTACGATTACGCCAGGGTTGCTCCCAAATTTCGGAATGACATTTGAAATTGTCGCCTGAATTAGTTACTTGACAGTCAGACCCAGTGGGCTGACCGTTAGCGTCTACTTGGCAATTGGTGGGGGATACAGAGAAATCTATCTTCGTTAATGAACCTGAGACAACTTGTGTTACGACCTTTTCTACATTTATGAGTTTGTAGTGCTGAGTGCTGCCAGAGTTTTGCATATATTTAGTTAGCGATTCTTCGGCCAGTTGTTTAAAAAGTGGATTGTCAAGATTTTGTGGTTGCTCTCCACCAGGCACTCCTCTTTTTTTCAGGAATTCTCCTTCAATTTCACAGTTTACAGTAACTTCTTTACGATTTCGCCAGGGTTGCTCCCAAATTTCGGAATGACATTTGAAATTTTCGCCTGAATTAGTTACTTGACAGTCAGACCCAGTGGGCTGACCGTTAGCGTCTACTTGGCAATTGGTGGGGGATACAGAGAAATCTATCTTCGTTAATGAACCTGAGACAACTTGTGTTACGACCTTTTCTACATTTATGAGTTTGTAGTGCTGAGTGCTGCCAGAGTTTTGCATATATTTAGTTAGCGATTCTTCGGCCAGTTGTTTAAAAAGTGGATTGTCAAGATTTTGTGGTTGCTCTCCACCAGGCACTCCTCTTTTTTTCAGGAATTCTCCTTCAATTTCACAGTTTACAGTAACTTCTTTACGATTTCGCCAGGGTTGCTCCCAAATTTCGGAATGACATTTGACATTGTCGCCTGAATTAGTTACTTGACAGTCAGACCCAGTGGGCTGACCGTTAGCGTCTACTTGGCAATTGGTGGGGGATACAGAGAAATCTATCTTCGTTAATGAACCTGAGACAACTTGTGTTACGACCTTTTCTACATTTATGAGTTTGTAGTGCTGAGTGCTGCCAGAGTTTTGCATATATTTAGTTAGCGATTCTTCGGCCAGTTGTTTAAAAAGTGGATTGTCAAGATTTTGTGGTTGCTCTGCACCAGGCACTCCTCTTTTTTTCAGGGATTCTCCTTCAATTTTACAGTTTACAGTAACTTCTTTACGATTTCGCCAGGGTTGCTCCCAAATTTCGGAATGACATCTGATATTTTTGCCTGAATTAGTTACTTGACAGTCAGATGCAGTGGTCTGACCGTTTACATCTACTTGACAATTGGTGGGGGATACAGAGAAATCTATCTTGGTTAGTGACCCTGAAACAACCTGTGTTACGACTTTTTCTACTTTTATGAGTTTGTAGTGCTGATTGCTGCCAGAGTTTTGCATATACTTAGCCAGCGATTCTTCGGCCAGTTGTACGTAAAGTGGATTGTCAAGATTCGGCATCTGCTCTCCACCAGTCAAAATACATCTTTTTTTCCGAGATTCTCCTTCAATTTCACAGTTTACAGAAATATCCTTTTTATTTTGCCAGGATTGCTCCCAAACTTCGGAATGACATTTAATATTGTCGCCTGAATTAGTCACTTGACAGTCAGATGCATTGGGCTGACCGTTAACACCAACTTGACAATTGGTAGGAGATACTGAGAAATCTATCTTGATTAATGAACCTGAGACAACTTGTGTTTCGACTTTTTCTATTTGTATAATTTTATAGTATTGTGTACTGCCAGATGTTAGCATGTATTTAGTAAGCGATTCTTGGGCGAGCTGTTTGTAAAGTTTATTATGAGGATTCTGTTCTAATACTCCACTAACCAGAACGTCTCTATTTTCCCCAATCTTGCTTTTCTTTGAGTTACATTTGATGTCTATTTCTTTGTCATTAATTCCATCTCTTTCAAAGATCTTTGAGAAACAGTTTATGAATTTAGCAGCACTAAGCACTGCACAACCAGATGAATTTGGGCGACCATTTTCATCTACCAGACAAGTAGTCGGGGATGCATTAAAGTAAATCCTCGTCTGTCTACCTTGCAGTAACTTGACTACACTTACCTTCTTCAGTTTAATCACTCTATGATGTCGAAAAGATCCCGTATCTTGAATATACTTTTGTAAGGATTGTTCAGCCATTTTTAAGTATTCTGGATTTTGTTTCGATTTTATATCTCCTATAAATTCATCTCTTGGAGACCTTTTCTTCCTTAACTTACTGCTTTCGTCAATTTCATTAGTATCATTACAGGCAACTTTTACTTGTTTTCCTTCTTCTAACCACGGTCTATCCCATACTTGCACTTGACAATGTCGCATTGGCTCTTTTTCCAACAGTTTACAAGTATCTATATCCACATCAACATCATTTGTACATACTGTGTAGCCTACTACAAATTTAACTTTAGTTAAGAGGCCAGCAACGAGTTGAGTCGAGACAGACAGCACATCCACGATTTTTTGTTTGTTATTTCTGTTTGATTGCACTTCCAAATACGCAAGAGCATCTTGTACTATTTCTAAAATTTTAGAATCTTTGATAGCTTTACCTGTTGTTATATGTTTGGAACTCGAGAAACTTTCATCTGCAGGCCTATCAGTGCATGTATACGTAATTTTTTTCTCTTTCAGCCAATGTCTTTCGTGTATTTCTACTTCACAAATTTTTGTTCCCATATGTTCTAGAGATGTGCAATTAATTCTTCTGGGCAAAGTTAACAACTTGCTACAGTTCGTTAATTCAAGTATGACCGACATTTTGGTTAAAGTACCAGACACTTTTTGAGTCATAGCACTGAAAATTTTCCGTATCTTCAAAGCGTTGGGATTAGAATACTCTGATTCAATTTTCTTTACAGCCATATTAGCAAGTTTCAAGAGGACCGGGTCATCTAATGGAATGTTTTCAATTTTACCTAAATGAGGCTTTCTCTTTACTTCATCGTAACAGAACACGTTCATCACTTGAGGGCTATGCTGATTGGAACTATCAATAATAGCATTACACACCCTAATTTGGGTATCTTTATTTTCACACTGTGCTTTGTCACATGGAATGGTGACACGGGCTTGTATGTAGAAGAAATGTTGATTGTTTTCGAATTCCTCCTCTGCTGCGATTACTTCATTGAGAGTTCTAGTTTTGACTTCCATGTCCATCTCATTCAGATAATCTACCATAGTTTGTCCCAGTTCATGCAAATACTTTGCGTTGTGAAGTTTTGTCTTCAGCTTGTTATATGTTTCTACAAGATTCATAGTTTTTAAATCAGATTCGAAACTTCTCTTTATTCGTGCATGCTTTGCATCCTCTAAGGGATCAGAATTCATATTAATACCAGCGAAGTTAAAAAAGCTCATCATGTCGTCTATGGCTTTCTTTTTATCGTCAGAAATTGAAGAGGAGGTCTCCTTTTCATGGGGAATCTTGGGTGTAACAGATTCAATTGATATTTTTTCATTTTGTAGTGGAATTGCATGATCAGTTACAGCATGAGTTGTCATAATAACTTCAGTATCGGCGTCTTGAGTCCCTCCATTTCCAATAGCTTCATAATTGTTATTTGAGGGTCTTCGAAACTGGTCATGAGGAATAATTTGTTCTTGTAGCAGTTTTATTTCTTCATCTGTAAAAATTATCTCTTCATTTTGTTGAGCTTGTACATCTAAGTTATGTACAACTTTTACGGTTTCATCATTTGATCCCGAATTCGTATTTTTTTCTCCTTCTTGATTTGCTCCAGAAGTACCTTTACCTTCGTCTTTGTTGCTAGGGTTAACGTTGATGTCGTTGTTTTCCTTATTGTCTGAGTGTTCAGATATAACTTCACCATTGTCACCAAATAACCATCTTTCAGTGCAATTATTTGATAATATTGCTCTATATTTTGAACCGTCAGGCAATTTCACCCATGGCTTTTCCAACACAGAAATTTTGCATGGAACTTGGAAAGCACACGCATCGGTTTGGGTTGATGTACAGTTATTATAGTCAACGGTGAGGGTGAGAATGTAGCGGACGCCGTTTACAGCCTGAAAGGGCAATCTCATATAGTTTTTTTAAAAGAAAGCGAAACAAGTTTATTTTCTTATATACTCGTTGGTTTTATTTACCAAAAATAATTCAAATGTTCTGAAACGCTTAAAGTGAGCCGTTAATTTATGTGCTGTTCAAATTGTGCAAAATTAGGCTTTACAAAATTAACTGAAACTAAATATTGTGATTTCAAAGATGGTACTACAAAGATGTTCTCTTTAATAAGTAGTTTGTGTAATAATGAAGTGTCGCTCCACCTTATTTAATTCGCGTAAGTTTACTTGCTTTTATAGATTTTTATGTTATTATATTTATAATAGCGATCAATTTTGCACTAGAACATTACTTATTACTGAGTTACCTACATATAAGTTAAAAAATATTACCTCTCTTTTCACTTTAACGTTATTAAATAATTAATATTTGTATACGCAATAAAAATAACACCTAAACATGCTGTGCAAACACGTTTAGGGTTGCTACCTAGATCGTAAGCGTAGTCTGTTATAAGTTTGTACTTAGTGGTAGTGACCTGTTGTGTCTGCCATAAATAAATTGATATACAATTTTATTCTCCGTTGAGATAACCATAGTTATTTGTGCAATATGATAGCAAAGTGCATTTTTGTGATGAGCGCCGAATCTAAATGTTGAGCAAACGAAGGATTTTGTTATTGATTCTAAACACTCAGGATTTAAAGGCACGAGAGACAAATCACTTTGCTCTCGTGTGATACATTAATTCATTTACCTGGACTTGCCGTTCTACGTCGACGACAGTGTTGAGGATGTGTTTCACATTTGGCTCATGCCTGTCTAGGTGCCTCACGCACAGATTGGCAAGTTCATCGACCCCAACAGCTTGAGGACTGACGTGCGTTGAGCACCCGATGCAGGGAGCCGGCTGCTCGCGAGGTATCGCGATAAACTGCTCTCCGGAGGTAACCTAAACAGAATGCTCGGTTTTAAGAAAAGTTTATTTAATAAATAAATAAATATTTAATAAATTCGCCTCTTTCTGGATGGTTGGAAAACTAATTTAACTGTATTTTATTCAATATACATATTTGTATTAAAGTGTCTAGCATTCGCAACATTGTTTTTTTTTGTAACTTCAGCTACATAGTAGCTTTTCCACAACTAAGACGAATCTAACGACACAGCACATACAATTTTTCAATCCGTTTAAGATATAGGCGTCGCTAAAAAAATCTCATTACACACTTACAGTACAGAAATAAGTATTTCTTACAGCATACGCACTCCAAAACCTTTAGGACCGAAACACATAACCGCGTCTTAGTCGATTTAACCATCCAAAAACCTACGATCCCATTTTAAACATCCTAGGTAGGTTAAAGCTATGTGTATTTCAGTTGCAGGAAAAATAAATCATTAAATATATCTATTATATTAAAGAAAAATAACCACATCAGTTCGGAAGGGTAACGAGAAGACATACCTACTTGACAATTCTACATTTAAATAGTAACAGCGATGGACACGGCTAGTACTGCACCGGTTTACCACAGGTTTTATAGAGATTCAGGTCTGTGGGTTTTACCATGTAATTCAATAGCATTGAAATTCACCGATGGCAGTACCAGCGTTGATATATCGGTCAGACAGGTTTTTTTCTTTACAATTTATTATAGACAGAAGGTATTATCTGAATTTCAATGGACCTTAACGATATTTATCATAGTCAATATATTCACACACTCACTTCTTTGAATGTGACTTACAAATGCATATTTTTAGAGCCAGTTCCGTTAACTGGGGTTGTGTTGTGACGATGAATATCGACCTTCGGTTATGCGAAATTACGATAAATTATTTGTGCAAGTGTAAACATGGTTCATGTTCAAAAGCAAATAAACGTCACATAATACAATAGCGGCAAATGTTTATTGTGATTGTAAAAAAATATGCGAAAATAGATGTCAAAATTTTCGACCACATTCATTTTATTTATAGTACATACCTAACTTCAAAAATTTAGTATGCTATAAATTCAGGTAAAAATGCTAATAATTCTATTAAATGCATAATTTCGTTGTACAAAAATCCTTCGTAATCAAGAATAATATTTTTTTTACTTCAAAATCGCAGAGCTAATGTTTACATTCCCGCGTCCCTTATTTTGATTCGCATGCGCATACCTTAGCGGGGACGTTATGATATTTCTTGTAACCTAAAAATTAACCTACTTGTTTATTTGTCGATACCTAGGTTAAAATCAAGTATCTTTATAAATCTCTTCCTTAAACTCTATCCTAGGGTATTGTTAAAATTTGTCACTCCAGGTCTATCATGAATTAAGAAGTTGTAAAAAATGAATGTCAGGCTTGCACTGAATCCCATGTCCCTGTCCCACAAGATTGAATGATCACTAAAATTTCATCACCATCAACCCGTAACAGCCCACTAATGGTCTTTCCTCACACATAAAGAAATATGGCCCATAATCTCCCAAGCGAGCCCACCGCGGAGTAGGCGATAAAATATAATCCGACTAATTACAATTGCATATTAGTTCGGTAATTACCCGTATATTATTTTAAGTTGATTTGATTTGGTTAACTTATACTTCTGCTATGTAACTCAGTAGAAGTTCTTGGTTTACTTAATTCATACGTTCTCGTGATAGGGACTTTAGAAAACAAAACAAATAATAGTCAATAGATTTACAACACTAATGTAAACATCTTATCATGGACTATAATTGCATACTGATAACTTCTACTTTAGCTACCTACTTATATTTGAACAAGGTAGGAGTTCACGACAATAAGATGAGTTCATTCAAATGACGTAATACATAAAGGACACCTAGGTGCCTATACCCACTTTACTAAGAACTAAGAAGCGATGTGCTCATAATATAAATCATATTGTTATTTTTTCGATCTTTGTCATACCTGTTTTACATGCTGAATGCAACACATTCGTTAATTGGCTCAATACCCAATAAACATCCACACTAATAATATAAACAGTAATAAATAATTGTTTGTTTGTATTAAATAGGCTCCGAAACTAATTGACCGATTTAAACAATTCTTACACAAATGCAAAGCTTATTTTTCTGGGAGTAACATGCAGTATATTTGTCCCGTGGGAACGGGAATTAAGCGGGTAAACTTTAAGAGATAATACATGAATAATCATATTGAAGCATTAGGGGTAGCACGAAAGCGGTAGACAGTACGTGCGAGTTAAATCTTTGTCTCGTTCCCGTTTACGCGCGGATGACGTCATTTTCGAGACTTATGTGCCAATTGGAATTAGACAGATCTCTTGTCAACCAGCTTCGTGCTACCACTACATATAATCATAAAGTAACCAGTTTTACGCCTTTAGTCGGCCACGAATTAGTTCTCTTTTCGCGATAGAAAGTAGTGCTAACCCAGAACATAAAAACTTGTGGCGTTTAGCCACAGAAGGTAGGTAGAAGTAATCAGGTAAAAAAGGTAAAGGTAGGTCCAAAAAATAATGGGTACAAACTGTCTAAAAAATAAAAATAATAGGTTCAGTGTTATTCATATCGGTTTTGTATCGAGAGAGCACCTTTTGCGCCAAGTTTTCAGAGGTCACCGGTAAGAATCCTATAGGTTTCAATGATCATTCAGTGAGTGGACTTTTAGTATGGACATAAATGGTCTATATACTATATTTAAGAGTGTCCAGTCAGGTAGCACAAATTTATATCTACCTTCAACTGTCACTTATGTCTCTAAAATGACGTCATCCGCGTTTTCTCTACTGGCCCTATTACAAACAAAACCGAAGTCAACCTATCACAACCGTCTGTGAGGTACATAATGCGCAAAATAAACCGGTAGAAAAAAATCGCGCGCGACATACTGTATATGTCTACCGAGATCCCTCGTGCTACCCGTGCAGTAGCTGAAATCTTGTGTGAAATGTACCATTTAAAGTCTGGTGATAGTCTTATTTGTGCGTTGTTGTAAGATACTAACTTAGGTTCATTGGCTTTGATAATAATTATCAGGAATATTAATTGTTATTATTGTAAGATTTTTTTTACCATATTTTACATTCATATTGTAGTACTTAACTCAAATTTTACTGTTCCAAATTATTTATAGCTTCCTGAGGAAGTATACAAGCTACCTATTATTTCAGTTGAATAAAAATGAAGACAAGTTAGTAAATATCCAATACATATAGAAGAAGGATCTTATTTATAATCAACCTAAATGACAGTCAACTATATTTGGATGTACATTCCTTCTCTGTCAATATATGAATATTTAAACAGCCTATGTCAGTTGGGAATAGTGTAGTTTTCCATCAGTGAAGGAATTTGTAGGATCAAATCAGTAGTTCCATTACCTTCTATAAAATACTTCACTTATGAAAAATAGCATGTGCCTAGTCTGTTGCCTCCATGGATCCTGTTTACTCAGTTCTCATTGGAATTTCGAAAGGAAGGGGGCTATGTTTGTAAGGGCATTCATTTTTTTCCAAATCCCATTGGACACAGCGCTAATAAATAAGAAGTAATTCAAATCAAATGCATTATAAGTTTATTCACTAGTTATTGAGGAAATTATGATGGACTAATCAAATTTATTCCTGCTTCCAGGGGAATTACCAAAAATTATTTTTTAGTGCTCACTTATGGCACTTGAGGAACCTTTTTGTTTTTGTTTTGGGTGTGCTTTAATAGATCAGTCAGTCAGTTACTAAACAGATAATTGCGAATCACTGGAGTTGCACTCACCACATTATTCGGCTGCACCTCATTGTCCAGCTGTATTGGTCTGTGTTCCAACTCCTCCTGGGCAGTGTTCATGCTCTCCGTCACCTCATCGTCCAAAATACTAGTGAATGCTTCTGTTGGAGTCGAGTCTGCAGTAGAAGACTCTGGACTAGACTCCAAACATCGGAAAGCATTGTTCTGGACACTGATACCGTCTTCTCCAAGGTCTAGGACGGATGTGGTGCACCGAAGATTTTTTTTCGAATCTCCATCATGCGGGTCACTCACTCTTAAGTTCACTTCGATTTTGTAGGTGTTCACATCCTAAGACACAAATGTAAAGTAATTTATTTATGTTTGGTTTCAAATTCTTGATCTCTGGTTTTATGTCTCCAGGACGGATTGCGGTACACAGAGATAGAGTAGAAAATAGAAATAGATAGATTAAAAAGAAGCCTTGATTTGTCTTAGAAAGAATAAGGCATACTATGAGATTTAATTAAAAAATTATATGTGATTAGTTTTGTGATTTATGTTTGGGATAAAATTGTTATAGATCATTAAATATAACCATGAACAACCGCTTCCCAAGAAATATAAATATTATAACAAAAAACATTTCATCAACAACAGTTTTTACCTTTCACTGGTAGGTATGTTGAAGTTAAAAAAATATATGTTTATTTTAATATTAAATATTTATTTTATTAATAAATATCATATGTAGTTTTTGACAACATATTAAAATTAAGATGTAATTGAAGCGTTCTCATTAGAACAGCCTTGATAGCCTGAATAAACTAACACTTAGTTTGATTTACATTAATGTAACTTATGTGCTAAAAATACATACTGTAAGCACTTTTTAACTGTAAATATTGTAAATAAATAGTACGAGTTCCAACTTACTGTATTTTCTGCATTGATAAGATTTCCATTTTCATACACATAAGGTTGGTTAGGCAAATTATTCAAATAGTCAATGAAACCATTCAATATCCTGGACTCTGTCGCAACATTCAGCTCACAAGAGCAAACAGAAAATAAATAAATACACTGAACAGCAAAAACACTAAAATAACGCATGATTCCAACTAAGACGCGTACATCGCTGTTAGCACTAAAGATGAATAAAAGGAAATGCGCCTCAATAAGTACTCCCTCTAATGTATGTACACCTACTGAAAATTACGTCAGTCATACACAAAGCACACAAAGTTTGCAAACAAACATCGTAAATTCGTTCGTAATTATTTATCGATCGATTGACATTGACAGTGACACTTGATAAGTAGTCTGGGGTAGTTCGCGAAAAAGCCTAGTTCGAAAGAGCGCTCTTTTAGGTGAACTATGCGAACTAGTTCGTCTCGCTCTTAGCTCTTTTAAGTTTGTATATTTCTGACGTCCGCCGCTGCATGGCTAACCGACAATATTTTTTTTACTTTAGGGACTCTTACGCGAGTTTCTCATTAAATCTATAGTTAAAGTTTTTCGCAATCATAATATGAAAAACATTTCCTTGAACTACTCCATAGGGCATAGACTCTTGAACGCGATAAGTATAATTATGCCTCCGAACCAATTCTATGCCCTACTATATATAAGAAATTATAAAAAAAAACGAACTAAATGAACAAACTAGTTCGTGGTAGGACTGTGAACTAGATTGAGCGCTCCCTATGGCGAACTACTATGCCCTAGACTACTAGATAGTGAGTTTTTTTGTTTTTTTATAAAATTCACCTTCATGACTATGGACAAAGACTTCGGAATTTCCCTTTTTTCTGGAAACGAGAGATTAGTGTTGGAACAGTGTGGGGAATATTCGTTGGTAAAAAAACCAAAATAGTAAATCTATTAAAAGTCTTTGAGTATTAAAAAGATTAAAGTACATAAGTCTTATCAAGTTATCATTTTATGGTCAATTTACACGAGGCCATTGGGTGAATTCGCGGAAACTCATGAATTGCGATTTCCTGCTAATAATTAATTAAATAACATAGCTGCATTCTTTTTTTACTTTACATGACATTTCTTACACATTTTTACGTAAAGTGCCGCTATTTAAAATTGTATACCACCTTTATTTCATTTATATATTTCAATAAACACGCACTAAACGTCATCACTATTTGCGAATAAAAGTTGAGTATTGAACTTCCTGAATTATTTTCCAAAAATTGTCAATGTACTTTCCGTTTTTTTTTTCATATTTCGAAAATGTACATTATCAAGAATAACACAAATAATTATGAAGTGATTTGATAATGAATATCATATATAAATAAATTTAAGAAATTTTGTCACGGAAATTCATCAACACCATCGCGGCACCGTCAAAGTTATAATATTCTCGAATTTCTAATATCTACCGTGACCGAGAGGCGACCACCTCCTTTCCTCAATCTCTGTGGTCTCTCTCACAAAGCTACTTCAATTTTATCCACGCAGGAGTATCAAAATTTTCGACTTACATTAGCTTATGGACTCTTTGTCATAAATTCACATCATCACCATCGATGGAAAAAATCAGGTTTGCACCATTACTACATCTTTTTAAACTATCCCGGCTTGTGTGTCTTATGTAAAAGACCATAAAAATTGCTGGTGGTGCTTTTTGCAGCTTGGCGTTTTTACTAAAAAAATCATAAACAGTCATTCATCATAACCATCATCATCATTACCATATCTTGTGTTAATGGTGATGATAATATGCAGGGGCGGCCTTACCGATTGCGAGGCTCCGGGCGGGCAGGTCTTTGCGAGGCCCTTTGTCCTTCGTGAAAAGTATGTGATGCGAAAGTAGGTCTGGTTGTTTAGTTTAGGTATTTGTCATGTTTGACGAGAAATGCTAAAGTTATACAAATAGTTAAACAAAATTAGAGTTTTAAAATATTTTACATTGATGCTATGCAGAGATGATCAATTTATTATCAAAATATTGGAAGCAAAATAATTCCAAGTGACAAGAGTTGACAAACGAAATGACCGTGGATTCCCCAACTATATAGGAACAGAACATTATGTTCCGAGTCCCGAGCTGTACCGAGTGCTATGCGATTAAAAAACCGATCTTCAAGTGTTTCGAGGCGCGATATTAAAGAATCCACGCCTTTTATAACCGAGGGGGTAGGCAGAGGTATTCCATTTCTGGAAATACCACTTTTCACGAGTATATTCGACCCCTAAACGTGATAGGTGGTGAGCCCATCGCCTGACCGGGTCCGTTACACATGCCTCAGAATTAATTCTGGGACCTGCGGGTTTCCTCACGATGTTTTCCTTCACCTGGACGGTGAAGGAAAACATCGTGAGGAAACCCGCAGGTCCTAGTGAAGAATATGTATGTAAGTTTTGAAAAACTATTGGTACATGCCAGGATTTGAACCCGAGACTCACTGATTATCATCATCAGAAGGGGCTCTTTATAGATAGGGAGATCGCGAACATTTCGGTATATGATTTGCACTCGTTTCATATTGATATAGATTGAAGTTTAGATCAATACGAATCGATTCGGTCCAGTCAATTAAGATCCTACGTCGCTGCGTTTTTGCGCTACAGCGCTTTGAATTTGTTAAAAAAAAATGGGTCTTAGATCATTTGCACATGTCTGCCTCTGGTGCTGGTAGTCACAATCATCCTGAAAATTAATAAAATCGAAGAGACAGACATCCAGGGCTCTGAGTTATCACGGAGCGAAGTTGCAAAAATGTAAAAAAAAATAACTATCCTAAGTCATTTGCAGATGGTTCTAATTACGTCCATTCGATTCATTGTGACTCGAATGTCTGTCTGTGTCGAAGGGTCCGAAGGGTCTTGTAATTACTTGTTTTGAAAACCAGTGCACGCCACTGCGTAGCGCCACCGTCAAGACAATTTTTTTTAAAACGTTCTGCCTTGAAATATCAGAAGCCTGGATGTCTACCTCTTCGATTTTCTTGGTTTTTTATAAGAAATCAAAACATCAGTCCAATAGCAGACATGTGCAAATGATTTAAAATACACTTTTTTTTTACAAGTTCGAAGCGCTGGCAATCGAAAACGCAGCGGAACCATGGTGGCAGAGGCGGACCTTGATATTCCTTATGGTATAATTATCGCTATATATAGTGATAGCAATAGCGTCTCCAGCGTGTGCTAATCATATAGAAAGCTCACGACCCAAATCTATTAACAGGAAGGCTAACTGCTCTACATAATGAATTTTTCAATTATGTTTTGAATGAATGTTAACTAACTTTATTTTAATTTACCGCTATGTAATAACCTTAATAAATAATTGGGTTGTTGCGCGAGGCCCCTGCAAGAGCGAGGCCCCGGGCGAGTGCCCCGTTCGCCACCCCCAAAGGCCGCCTCTGATAATATGTAAACGGTAATGATAAACTATGTGTTTATCTCATATTAATTCAGACTATATGTGATGTTTGCTCTTAAAAAATATTTTCAACTGTTAGTTTATTAATGTCTTGGACGGCGATACAAAAAATGAGCACTAAGTATCTATATTTATGACACCTACATACCATGTTTCGAGTTTCTAGGCAATGATATTTCTTATTTAATATCATTGTTCCTAGGTGTTATTGTTACGGAGTAGAACATACATATTTCTATTTTTAACAAGTTTTTTAATTTTCCCGTGAAAATGAGACTTTCCCGTAAAAAGTACCCAGATGTTGACCCAGTTACTCAGTTCAGCTAGTTGTTCAGCCACACAAAATTTTTAAATTTTTCCGTGGGAATGAAACATTCTCCCGCTGTAAATAGTACTCTAGATGTGGACCCGAATACTCAGTTATCTTCACACCGAGTTTCATCTAAATCCATCCAGTAGTTTTTGCATATTGTGTACTTATACATATTATAACGATTACAACTCTTTCAACCTTTTTAATCGTTATATCTCAAAAAGAGTGGCTCTTAGGGAAAAAAGTATTAAAACATTTTTTAAAGATAATTATCTGATCTACAATTTTTGTTCAGACAAATTTTATGATTAAAGTTACGGTTTTGCTAAAATTCGTGAAAGACCCGTTTTGTGACCTTTGACCCCATGTAATTTGTTTCCAGGTGTCGGATTGATGAGGACTTTTTAAATTTAATTTAAATGGTGTTTTGAACAATCCTACCAAGCGGTTGCCTACAACATATAAGACATTTACATGCCATATTTCAATTTTCTAGGTGTTATCGTTTCGGAGCAGTACGTATTTCTCTTAATACCCAGTTTTAATTTTCCCGTGGGAATGAGACATTTTCCCGCCGTAAATAGTACTCTAGATGTTGATCCAAATATTCAGTTATCTCCACACCAAATTTCATCTAAATCCGTCCAGTAGTTTTTGCACATTGTGTACTTACACATCGCGATTATAAATCTTTCAACGTTTTGAATCGTTATATCTCAAAAAGAGTGACTCTTAGAAAAAAAATTATTAAGACATTTTTTATAGATAACTATTTGATCTAAAATTTTTGTTTAAGCAAATTTTATACTTAATGAAACTTACCGTTTTGCTGAAAATTGCAGAAAACCCGTATTTGTGACCTTGGACCCCGAGTAAATTTTTTTACAGGTGTCGGATCAATGAGAACTTGTTAGATTTCATTAATAATGGTGTTTTGAACAATCACACCAAGCGAATGCCTACATATAAGACACCTGCATGCCATATTTAAAGTTTCTAGGTGATATCGTTTCAGAGTAGTACGTATTTCTCTTATTACCCAGTTTTTAAATTTTTCCGTGGGAATGAGACATTCTCCCGCTGCAAATAGTACTCTAGATGTTGACCCAAATACTCAGTTATCTTCACATTAAATTTCATCCAAATCCGTGGAGTTGTTTTTGCATATTGTGTACTTATACATATGATAACGATTACAACTCTTTCAACGTTTTGAATCGGTATATCTCAGAAACGGTGGTTCTTAGAAAAAAAGTATTAAGACATTTTTTATAAATAATCTGATCTACAATTTTTGTTCAGGGAAATTTTATGATTAAACTTACCGTTTTGCTGAGAATCGTGAAAATGACTTTGACCCCGAGTAATTTTTTTTTTCAAGTTTTGAATAGATGATGACTTTTTAGATTTCATTTATAGTGGTGTTTTAAACAATCCTACCAATTTTCACCTGGCTGCGAATTTTTGTAACTTCACTCTAATTTTTTTGGTCTAAATTGACTGGACTATATATCATTTGTTTGCCATTGTTACTATTTAGAATATCTATACATCACACTAATCGTTGATTTGTGATATTTTATTGTGATTATAGTTAGTAATTCAAAGCAGAAACATGTGTTATTTGCTATTTTTCATCATTTCCATTCGCTTGTCATCATTACCGGTAAAGAAAAGTCATTACGGGCCTATTGGCTCAGTTGGTAGTGACCCTGCCTTCTGAGTCGGAGGTCGCGGGTTCGATCCCCGCTCGAGGCCAACATTTGTGTGCATGAACATGTCTGTTGGCTTCGTGTCTAGTCGTTTAATATTTATTTAAGTATGTATATCAGTTGTTTAGAAGAACCCATAGCACAGGCCCTGCCTAGTTTGGGACTAAATAACCGTGTGTGAATTGTGTCCCACAATTTATTATTATTTATTATTATTATTATTACCAGGCTTTAGACATCATTACCATTTCAATCAAGTAATTTTAAAAGTCGATAACTTCTGATTCTCTTGTTTGATTTTAGTGCCTTCAGTAGTTTTGTAAAGGTTATTAAAAAACCTTTAAATTTATTATTTTTTGCACTCATTTCCGACCACTTTCAAAAAATATTCAAAATAAATAAGAAAGTGTAAATGGAGACAGTCCACTGCAATGGATTGTCC
This sequence comes from Ethmia dodecea, assembly GCA_963855545.1. NCBI lineage: Eukaryota > Metazoa > Arthropoda > Insecta > Lepidoptera > Depressariidae > Ethmia > Ethmia dodecea. The sequence continues at coordinate 3,149,295 of OY979457.1, forward strand.
TCAAAAAAAGAAAACTACGCACTCTACTATGTAGCAGCTGGCGATTGTAGGTAGGTTGCGCATGAATGGAAGCTACGAGCCTGTTTTATTTGACTCGTATCGTGGCTGATATCTAAATTGCCAATGCCTCATTACAAAAAAATGACACTTTCTCTATGGTGTAACTGTGACAGTTTCCTTCCTGTTGGTTCCGTTTTTTAGGGATGTGACTTGGTGCTGAAGAAATCGATATTATGGTGCTGCTATATAATCCGTTTAAATAAACTTATCGATTTCTTCTAAAAAATTTATTGTTTTAATATTCAAAAGCTTGAAATTATAAAAAATCAACTTTAGGAAAATATTTCTAAAATTTCGGATCTGAAGCTCAAGCTTTTGTGCGTGACATTGGGAGAATTGGGAGAAAAAGGGGAGTGGATCTTAGATAGGGCCTTTCTGGGACATTTCTGAAGCATCGAATTTCTTTCGCCATCCAGCTGGGGGACGCGGCCAGTGTTATTTGAGCTTTTGGACAGGACACGGTACGGGGGATCTCTTTGACTAATTGTGTCCAATATATAATTTAATATTTTGACAAAGGCGCAAGATCAATCTAAGCACTGCATAATGTCTACATGACTGCGCGCCACCGCGCGCCACAGCGCGGCCCCACGCGCAAGATTTATCGTACATTTTCTGTCATGTGAATGCTTGCCGCGCGCTCATCTCTTTCGGCCCTAAGTCGTACACAAATTAACAAAGTTCAATAAAAAAGTAGTAGCAAAAATACAAAACTAGTAATTATACTAACTGCAAAAATTAGAAAATGAAATTTATGACTTTAAAGAACTAGATTTGCGGTATGTATATTAAAAATAATAAAAAAAATAATAAGACAAATTTTATGAAAATCTAATTTCATGTTACTTCAGTTGATTACCTATTGCCACAAATCCGTAGGCAAACACTGAAGAAATAATAGCTTGGGCAATCTTTTCCCCAAAATACGATTTCTTGTGTTACGGTCAATATTTCCAGCTTTCGAAAAAAGGCACTCTGCGTCCATCACTCAGCGATATTCTTTCTTCAGACTGTAATTAAACTTAAATACTCTTAAAAATCGAAAGTATATGAAATTGCTCAATAAAAATCGATTTCTAGTGATCCGTGAATCGATTCATATGATAATCTATAATTTTTTGACCTCCCTATCGTTGTTTGGTTTCTGTTTGTTGACGTATACAATATTTACCGTTATTTATTATGTTGAAAAAAGTTTTTAACTTTTTAGTTTTATAAAATTATAAACAGTACATATTTACGGATATGATATTCATTTAGACTAACGTAATTTTTGTAAGATTATGTCTGAGTCAAGTAAAAAGAGTTCCAATTCTAAACCCAGTGGGAAAATGTGAGTTCATAAGTTTTCACATAAAAGTTCCGATTTAAAAATTTGTCGTATGTACGTATGTACCTAATATAATTTAATTTATTAGACTTCGTTCATAGTTTGAATAAAACAAAATAAAATATATTTACTCAAGCTTCACCCCAGCAGAGGTGTTATTGGTACTTTCAGGAAGTAGGTTTTCATCAGTGTACCAAAACTTTCGAACACATTAGAATACAGCAAATATATAGTTGAATATCATAGAGATAAATAAATTCATATAACATTATGCAGTGACCGAAATTTCTTTATTACAGTTGGTGGGTTACATTTGGTGCAATATGTATCGCCACATTTCTGACCAGATTTTACAAGGTGCTGGAACCCGACCATGTTTGGTAAGATTGATAATCAATAAGGCAACAACATGGAAGAAAATTTAGGAAGCATTTACCCAAAAGGGGTCATCTACTAACATCGTCATCTACTAACAACACTAACACTTAATTACAATACATAAATACTAACATCATTAACAACACATTTACTATGTACTATTAATGGTATGGAAATAAAAAGCTTTATTATTTTATTATTATAAGGCAACTGGCCAAGTGTGTGTTGGAATCGCACATAAAGGTTCCTGTTTCACCAAACAATAATGATGCAAAAATTATACAAATATGATGTATTTCTTGTATGTATGAGGTTTCTTTAATTAACTATTTTATTATTTGATGTTATAGCAGCTATAAAAATACAGATACTGTGAAAATTTTAACTGTCTACCTAGGTATTATGGTTGAAAAGATACTCTGTGTTGTGTTTGTAGGTGAATTTGTTTTGTGCCCACTGACAAACCCACAGATGGACAGCAGAGCCCTAAAAATGACCCCTAAAAACATTCCAACACAAAAATTCTAACAAAGTTACCTAATAACATACACACTCTTATGCAGACACCACATTCACTTTCTCACAACTACACAGTCTATACTTGATTTATTTCCTTATCTAAATAAATTATTGCCAGGACGTTTTCAAGGGATGAAACCTTAAAATTTTGACACTAATGGGGTAGTTGACAGCATCGAAATTAAATTGCGAGTAGTCATTCATTAAAAAAAAATCTCTCAAAACACCTTTGAACATGTATTTCGGTTTCCACTTTGTGCTGCTATTGAGTACCTTGACCACCTTGCTATTTCAGTAAATTTTCTATAGTAAAATTACGTTTTGACAGGTCATAAAAAGTTACTGATTTGACTAGGCAAGAAACTACCCTATTTAAAAGGACCAGTGAGTTAATAAGCAGAACTAGTTGTCCTCAAGGCACAGTTGTATTGCAATAATATGCAATATGTAATTTTAAGATTTTGTTTATAATTAATATTTACAATTTCTAGCTGGGACGAGACACATTTTGGAAAAATGGCCAGCTGGTACATCAATAGGACTTTCTTCTTCGACGTTCACCCCCCACTTGGCAAGGTATTTCTACACTAATATTATAAAGAAGCAAGATTAGATTTCTGCTGGTTTGTATTGAATAAATTAAGAACTACTGGACTGATTTTCAAAATTCTTTCCCAGATGGAAACCTTACTTTTCTGGGAGTAACATGGGGTATAATTTTTCACACGAGAAATGAACTGTCAAATCGCGCGGAATAATTGAATTAAACCATAATAGTAGAGGATCACAGTCAGCTAAAACCAAGCAAACACAAACTAATCCCCAATACGGCTGGTCACCGCGGGGAGATAGACCATACCCCCCTAGAGCTTACAGTAAAAAGATTCAAGAAATTACCTACAACAACACAACTCTTCGGATAACAAACAAATACACAGAAATAAACTAAATGCAAGAGATGATGGAACAACTAGTGTGAGAAAGCACAGAACAGGACACTATGGCAAACTCTAGGGGAGGCCTATGCTGGAAAGCAAGACAATCTTAAAGAAAAAAAAATATATAAAAAAAACAAAAATAAGAACACTACTACAATAACTTAAAATGTATATTTAAAAGTAAGATTGTTAAATAAAGGCTATTATTGTTATTATTATAGTAGAGGATCCCAATATAAGACGACCTTCATCGAGCTGCTTATTGGATGAAAAGTATTTTATTTTAAATTTAATATGTTAAAAAAGATATTGCGAGTGAGTTGGCTGAAAACATTCAGTCCAGGATATGTCGGTCAAACCTTGCTCTACTTAGACTGGCAGTGATGACAGATATACGGAAGAAGCATTAGTCTAACTTATCTTAAATGTTTCTATGTTACATTGAATTTGTTTGATTGCTTAGTTTTGATATTACAGATGCTGATCGCTCTGTCGGGGAAGGTGTCAGGGTATGATGGAACTTTCCCGTTTGAGAAGCCCGGGGACAAGTATGATGCGGCCAGATATGAAGGCATGAGGATTGTAAGACAAAGAGATTTTTAATAATCATATCAACTTGGAAAATAATTAACCACAACCTAAATATCAACATGGACAATTTGCAGGAATGAAAGGACACAAATCTTCAAAACAGCTTGTATATTTTCTGTGAAAATGGAAACCCATCCACTACAAACATTAATTTTTATGTATAAGCATAGATTTTCTCATAAATACACTCACTATAACATATTGATTCCAGTTCTGTACGAGCTTGGGAGCTCTCACGATTCCTCTTACATTCTTAACCATATGGGAAATGACAAAGTCACTTGATTCAACGTTTATTGGCACTATGCTTTTATTGTGTGGTGAGTTTATTCTAGTACTTTGTAGAAAGTACATTCTAAATTCATACAGTCTCGAGAAATTTCTGGAACAGCAATATCTAATAACGGGTTATATTTTTCAGATGTTGGTTTCCTGACTCTCAACAGATACATTCTATTGGATCCGATTCTACTATTTTTCATGAGCTGTTCTATTTACGGTGCTTTTAAGGTTGGTTAGAGTCTAGACATCTTTATAATTTTTCAATTGTATGTTATATTGTCTACCAATCTAACTCTAAACATGGGCGCAGAAAAAGGCGATTAATAGTCCCATTTAACCCTGGCACTTAGCATCTTTCCCTGGTCCTCGGTTATTGGCGGGTCACCATGAACAATAACAACATAAAACTAAGAGCCGTAAAAATTGCCAGTCGGACGAATAAACCGGGAAAAGGGTGAGGGATGATGACTGATGAGTGATCATAATATAATCTGTAATCACAGCATATCCTACTAATATTTAGATGAATCTATAACACATTAGGGCTACTTTTTATCCTGAAAAAGGTCTGAGGACGACTTTGTCCTCGGACAACGTCGTTGGCCAAGGCTAGTAATAATATAATTTAATATAGAACGAAATATAATCATAGTTCCAATCTCTCAGATTAATCCATCATCAATCATTGTCGGACGAAAACAACTAGGCATTGTAATTTATTTTTGTGTCTCTTTTTGGTTTTAATATACAATGAAAAGTTATTGTATTAACTTAAAGTAAACGAATTCATGAGTAGCATTTAAAAATCATATGAAATGATTTTACCATGACCATGGATACAAGTTTTTCAGTCCTCTATGTTTTCTACTGAAGAACTGGTATCCATGGTCATGTTGAAGACATTTATGTTTTTATAGTATTAACCGTCTCTCCCCCAGGTTCGTAGCCTAACGGATGAAGGCGCCCCGCCATTTTCCCCGCGAATGCTGTCTTGGCAATTGTTCCTGGGCGCGGCGCTGGCCAGCACCATGTCAGTCAAGTTTGTCGGATTGTTTGTGGTGCTGTTTGTAGGACTCAGGACTATTGCTGACCTGTGGAATGTGCTCGGTGACCTTGACAAGCCCGTTGTGAGTTCCTAGTAACTTTTTAAACATACTGTTATTGACACAGATTTGATTCTTATGATTTGTGGAGGAGTGGAGGTGGAATGCTCCTCCATCGTGCATTCCGGTTGATGTTCGACAGGACAGTTGTATTTATACAAACTCGTGTGAACACTTCGATAGCGCCCCTTAGAACTTGTAACGTCTCAAGCTTTGCTTGCCATCGATGGTGCTTTAGTTAGTTCTATGTAGAATCGACAGATGTCGCTACAGATCAAAAAGAATGATTTGACCGACTCGATACAGACAAGTACCCTAGTAATTAACAAATACCCTTTCTTACAGAGCCTAACTGTGAAGCATCTGATAGGTAGAAGCATGACTCTTATAATTTGGCCGATCATGCTCTATGTGTTTTTCTTTTGGATACATCTCACGGTACTGAGCAAGAGGTAAATACACTTTATTTTCAGTAATCTTTCTTGATAAGGCATCCCACTCTTATGATGTAAGTTTTTGTCTGCTGCCTAGACGGTTCAGTTGGTAGTGTGTGTGCTTGAACATTATACTTAGTTTCATGTCTGGGTGTTTATGAGATATTAAACACCCATAGCTTGGCCTAGTTTGCAACTAAATAGTGTAACAACTGATCAAGTTGTTTAGTATCATCAGTTTGTTTAGTACCCATAGTACAGGCTCTCCCTAGTTGGGGACTGAATAACAGTGTGTAAATTGTGTCCTACAATTTATTATTACTGTTATTATCTAGCGACACGCAATCGAAACGTGTTTGCGTACCAGCGCGGTACGCAAACACGTTTCGATTGCGTGTCGCTCGCGATAATTCAATTATATTTACTGCACATGAGCTACTTTCTACAAGCTGTCAATACGAAAATGTGCTGCGTACTGATTTTGTGCCGTCATCATTACTACTTTTTAGATTGTTTTATTATTTAAAAATTTACTATGATTGTAAAATGACAATCGAAATGAATTCTTAGAGGTCTTTTGGGATAAGCTTATTAATTATTACGCGCAATTTAATTTCGATCGACAGTAAAATACCCTACTAAACTTTCACCCTTGTACTCTTAGCGGTAACGGCGACGGCTTCTACTCGTCCGGGTTCCAAGCGCGGTTGGAGGGCAACAGTCTGCACAACGCGAGCGCGCCTCGAGTGGTCGCCTACGGGGCGCTCGTCACGCTTAAAAACCACCGCACGGGAGGTGGTTATCTGCATTCCCACCACCATTTGTACCCCCAGGGGGCTGGGGCGAGGCAGCAGCAGGTGGGCTCCACTATATTAACGGGCAGAGGGCAAATAGTTACCAGCAAATATTGAACTCTACGTAATTGAAATAAGATTCAAAACCAATGAAAAATTTCAACTGTCTATGCCCGTTAAAGGGTTAAGGCTCAAATCACACCCGCATATCAGAGAAGAGGCTAGCACTTCATATTATTTGAAACTTTATCTTCATTACATTACATTACACAGCATCGCTTGAGAAACTTGAAAAGGTCGCTCGACCGCCCGCGGTACACTAAGCACTCCGACGACTCCAAGACGACGGCTAGTATTAAGCGATACTGTGTTTTAAAGTAACGAAGATAAAGTTTCAAATTATATGACACTGGATTTGCTCTTCACTTCGCTGCCATGTCGGTGTGATTTAAGCCTAAGAGGCTGATAACTGCTAATTGAGCCTTATTTGAAACTTTTTTTAAGAAAATCGGTTTAATTTATAGCAGTAAAAAGATGTTTTACTCTTGGATATAATTCTGAAATCATACATGTCTCCTAACCACAATTTAATAAAAACCTCTTACTTTTCCCAAGGTAACTTAACACAACACAACTATACATTATACTCGTATAATAGGTTACTGCTGACACATGGTTTCTTCTTACCTCATAAAGCTATAAAAAAACTATATTTTCCAACCAGATAACAACCTACACACACAAAGACGACAACAACCGCTTCATAATAAAGCCGTACGACAAAGAACACGTGGACGGCCTAACCATAGTCCGCAGCGGGGATCTAGTCCGTCTGACGCATGCGCCAACGGGCAGGAACCTGCACTCCCACAGGGAGAAAGCACCGATGACCACCAAGTTTATGCAGGTCACTGGCTACGGGGAGGTAAGACATGGGTATAGATAAGTTAAGGCTTACACTACCCGATTTAAAGGCCCGATTTGGCAAACATTGGACTCGATTCTGGCTAAAAAAATCGGTTGTCTGTAAAGTCCGCTGTGGCCACGTGGTCCGACTGCTTTGTCCGACTGGTCGGACGACGTGGATTTTTTTTTCCAGTTGTTTCGACTATCGAACTACATGAAATCGCAATTCCGCTTCTTCCGATTGGTCGGTCTACCAGGTCTTTTGTATTTCTGTTAGATCGATTAATCGGACTAGAAACTCACCATATTGTCAAAATAATTACAACAATTAATAGTTGAACGTGACAACGTCATACTTTTTGGATTGTGCCTCTTTGTCGCTCGTTGCGCGCTCTCGCTTGCACTGTAACGGCGCATACGTCACACCTTTTCGTGCATGCAGCCGGCTCCATCGAATTATAAGACGTTATAACGTCAAAATTCCTAATTTTTAGTTAGCTCAATTCTTTTCCACCGCTTTAGAAAAGAAAGGGACAGAAATAAGCGCCATTTTTGTTTATAATGTCAAAATAACAAAATTGAACCTTATGAACGCATTCACATCTTATTCAAATACACGTGTTTAGCAATTTGAGCGACGATGTAACAATGTCATGGATAAAAGTGACAGATAAGCACGTTCATAAGGTTTAAATAAGTTGGTATTTACATGTTTGACATTAAACTCTTCAATCTATGGTTTGTTTCTGTCCTTTTGCTTTGATATTCTATGGAGAAGGCTAACTTAAAATTAGGAATTTCAGCTGGTCAGCCAGAATCGAGTCCATTGAGGTAATTAAAACTAGTCGTGTGACAAGAGCAGCAATCTGAGCCAAATCGTGTCCTTGAAATCGTTTAGTGTTATAAGTTAATTACGGAACTACGAGCCCTTTATTCGAAACACAGAAAGGCAGATAGACCGTTTTTAAAACGATTTTTAACAATTGTGCATAGAATAGCTATGCATTAAATTTTATATACTGGCGACCTAAATTTAAGAATTGTATTAGTGTATAAGCTGCTAGTAAACCATAATAAAAATAAATAAATAGCAAAATTATCTTTGCCTACTGCAATTTTAAGTAAAATATATAAAATCTCCTTTCCATTTACCAGTGTCTTGGTTGAATGGATGCCTGCCATGTTACCTGAATGTGTAGTTCCCCTGCCCTTGGAAATACGGGAATAAAATCTAGCCTATGTTACTCGCTGATAATGTAGCTTTCCATTGATGAAAGAAATTTTAAAATCGGTCAAGTAGTTTCGGAGCCTATTCAATTCAATAAACAAAAGTCTTTCCTCTTTATAATATTAGTATAGATGTTCATTTTATCCTGGTTCACTTGCAGGACGGTATTGGCGACGCTAACGACGTTTGGAAAATAATAATTTCTGGCGGAAAAGACGGCGACGAGGTGCAAACCGTGAGGAGCAAGCTGATGCTGGTTCATTATTTACAGGTAATGGTTTGTTTGCAGATTAAAAATATTTCTCTTTTGATAAATGTTTTTCGTTTTTTCCACAATTATTGAAATCGACCTTGGTTCTGAGTATGGCAATGTTGCTATTATTCAGTTGTTTATTGAGCAAAGTATTCTAACAAACAAATTACTTTAAAATCATCTGTAACTCACTTTCACAACCACATCATATATAATAATCATATATGTATAATATTGTTATCTTTGCTGGTTTAGTGTTGAAATTAATAACTTTTTTTGAATCGTATTAATTTAAGCTAGCAATTTTTGCATGTATGGATTTATATTTCGGATTTATATCTCTTAAACGGCTCTAAAGATTTTGATAAAATTTTGTATATGGATACAGTTTTGCATTTTAAGTTTAACTGCACAGTTGTACTTACTGTAAAAACGAAATTTTACAAAAACAAAGCATTTTTTTAAAATAATACGACTACTCGCCGGCAGATGGTGACACCGGTGTTAGATTAACTATAGGTTGGTCTCTCAGGCACAAATTATTTAATGCTTGTCATTGTATTTCTAAGTGTATTGTGTTGTGCTGCAAATAAAATGATTATCCATCCGTCTAGATATGTTTGTATTACAGGCTTGTGCGTTGACCACGACTGGGAAGCAGCTGCCCAAGTGGGGCTATGAGCAGCAAGAGGTAGCCTGCAACCCCAACTTGAGGGATAAGAATGCTCTCTGGAACGTAGAGGACAACATCTTCGAGGGCTGTCAGTACTTACTTTTAACCATTTAACGGACACAGCTTTTTAAATATTTTCATTCGTTTTGAATCTTATTTTAATTACATAGAGCTCAATTTATGTTGGCAACTACAATACCCTTTAGGGCTAGCTTTATGGTTATATATTAGCAACCGATCCATCTTTGTACTTGTAGCATTACTCCACACATAACTTCCATATCTATCTATCTACACTAATGTCATAAAGAGGAAAGATTTGTATTTTTGTATGTTTGTAACGAATAAACTCAAAAACTACTGGTCCGATTTAAGAAATTATTTCGTTTGTGGGTTCGTTTTCAGATTGAGACCAACATTTGTGTGCTTGAACATGTCTGGCTTCGTATCTGGGTGTTTAATATTTATTCAAGTATGTTTACCAGTGGTTTAGTACCCATAGGCTTTGCCTTAGTTTAGTACTAAATTACTGTGTGTGAATTGTGTCCACAATTTATGTATTATTGATTTATTTATACAGAAAGAAAGAAAAATAAAGACACAAAGAAACTTTTTATTCGGCATAGACATAACAAAAAAGCTGTGTTTTTTACTTCTTTTTTTTTTTTTTTTTTTTTTTTTTTAATTTGGGAAACATACAGTCTTAAACACTAATAGTAACAATATTGGTATTATTACATAGACCTAGAGTTCCACTAATTAAAAGAGCAAAAATGTACATCGAGAACTCATTTAGTCGACTTAAGAATAAACATATTTTAAAACTTACGGTAAAAGTAGTACATAAAGGTACATTGCGATGCAACAAACCAACGCTAACTTAAATGAAATTAAACAATTTTTCACCAATACGTGATTTAAATGTGCCCAAAGACAACCCAAAAATGTCAATATCTGTGAACCGCTGGTTATAATTATCCAAAGCACGCCTGAAAAAGCCATTTTTCATATAATTTGTATTACTTGGTTTTGTATAAAATGAATGTTTAGAACGCAAGGAGGCTCGGGATGGGACTTTAAAGTTAATTTTAGCCAGCAAAGGGGACGAGTCAACGAGGCTATGAACCAACTTATATAAATAAATAATGTCAATATAAGCACGTCTGCTGTCAAGAGGTGATATTCTGTGCCTAATTGAGGCAGAATCATAATCGGCGAGAAAATTCCCAGTGCGATATTCTAGATTTTTTAAAAATTTGTTTTGGATTTTTTGAAGTCTATCTATATGTTGTTTATAGTGGGGATTCCACACAACAGATCCAAATTCCAAGAAGCTGCGAACATAAGAATAATAAAGTACTTTAAAAGTGACAGCCTTCCGAAACGGTCGAGAGACACGCAAGATGAATCCAAGTTGTTGAAATGCCTTCTTTATTATATGATCTATATGAGTATTAAAGTGTAGCTTAGAATCTAAGTAAACACCTAGATCCCTGATTTGACTGACTCGGTTAATCTGTTTACCAGCTATGTTATAATCAAAGATGATAGTATTTTGTTTGCGTGAAAAGGAAATAGTGTAACATTTATCAGTGTTGAGTATCATTTGGTTACTTTGACAGTAGTGGTAGAACTTATCGATATCTTTTTGAAGAGCTGTACAATCATGGATATTAGCGATTACTTTAAATATCTTTGTGTCGTCAGCGTATAAAAGATGATCGGAGTTGGTAAACAGGTCATCAATATCATTTATATATAGCGTAAAGAGAACTGGGCCCAAATGGGAACCCTGGGGAACCCCTGATGTGATGGGAATGAAGCTAGACATGTAACCTTTTAACGAAACGGCTTGGGAACGATTTTCTATATAGGATTTCAGCCATCTTAGAAGATTGAAGATTCTTAAAACTAAAATACTTCTTACAGTACCAAAAGTAAGCTTCGAGGCGTACGCGTCGGGATTCCTGGAACGATTCGTGGAGTCCCACGCGGTCATGTTCCAGGGGAACGCGGGGCTCAAGCCCAAGGAGGGGGAGGTCACCTCACAGCCCTGGCAGTGGCCCATCAACTACAGGGTGAGCTCATACTTACATAAAGTCAAAATCATTTATTTATCTCGTGAAATTTGGGTATATCCAGTAATGGAACACCTCTGCCTACCCCCTTGGGGAAATTTATTCTCAGTAGGTATAGAAAAGTCAATAGTCTAATAACAAGGCACTCTAAACTCGTCCATGAAGATTGGCTAAATGTAAACAGCAGCCCATCTCGACGAATTGCTGGTTCCAAATGCATTACCCCGAGAAGAACCAGCAAAAAACTCATCGGTGGAGGCTGCTCTTTACATTTAGCCAATCTTCGTAGACGAGTTTAGCGTCCAGCTCTTCACATAGGTAAAACAGTTGTGAAAGAAAGAACTAGAAGTGCCAATAAAATCGATTGGAAATTATAACGACATACTATAAAGTATGGATGCAAAAGTTCCAGACTCCTTAACGCCCATTTACATTCCCTGCACCCCTTCCTGCCTGCCTCCCTGAGCACAGAATGGCTAATACCTATACTATAGTATGGATATTGGATAACATACTGCATTGTCTCCAAATAATAAAACAACTGCTAGAGGATGATGAATTCAAGCTTTATTGAACCTTCTCCATCCAGGGTCAGTTCTTCTCCGGCAGCGCTCACAGGATCTACCTGCTCGGCAACCCGGTGGTCTGGTGGACCAACCTGCTGTTCCTCGGGCTTTTCTTCCTCATCTACGTAGTCAACTCCGTCAGGGAGAAGCGGGCTGAAGCATTTGGGAAACTCTCAGAGGGTAATAAATAGGAGGATAATAAATAAATAATAAACTAACAGGCCCGTCAATAAATAATACACTGGTGTCTTACTTTTTTTGTTTATCTTATTGAAAATGACATTGTATGCCCTAAGGCGGATCACAGCGGGCTAAATATTAGTTATAAAAAAATGTACAACCTGTGTTCACAATAAATAAGTTTGATTGATTGATTGAAAGTGGATAGGTACTTCCAGGAACGAAATACCGGTGCCAACCCTCTCGGAAATAAAGCGGGCCTGTTGCCTGTTGGTGCGATTCCCGCGGGAAACATTTGTGTGTTTGATATCTGTTGGTTTCGTGTCTGTGTGCATTTATTTAACTTCATTTGTAGGCGGCAGGAACCGTGCGCTCCTGAACGCGGCCGGCTGGAGCTTCGTGGGCTGGGCGCTGCACTACGTACCGTTCTGGGCAATGGGTCGAGTGCTATACTTCCACCACTACTTTCCCGCGCTACAGTTCAGCTCGATGCTTACCGGTACGGAGAAGAGAAGAAAATATCCAATTATTATTTTTTTAATTTTTTTTATATTTTCAATACATATTTAATGTACTTTCCCTCCGTGTGACATGGGCGTGGGACGCGCTGTATATAGACCATAGAAAGAAGGTCTACAGACATATTGCGTTCCTAAAAATACAAAGGTACTTTCGGTCTGTGTTCTTTTAGAATTTCTAACAGTGACAGGTGGTGTGTCTGGGGCGTGCGGGTTTCCTTACGATGTTTTCCTTCACCGTCATTATTTTAAGAGCCACATACATATTTCGTGAAATCTGACAGTAATTTTCAGGTTTTTTTTTGTCAAAGTTACTTAAATATCGTTTTTGTCATTCCCAAAAAGGGAAGGCCATTTTGACATGACGTTTCCATAGATTATACTATGACAGTTTTTTGATTTGTAATCATTACGATTCAACTTTTTCCTTTGTTACAGGTATTCTCACAGAATACTTACTAGGAAGCATCAAGAGCTACCTAAGCCCCGAACTTGGGAGGACCATGTACCATTGCACAGTGGGAGTCATAATATCCACCACAGTGTACAGTTTCTACCTTTTTTCACCACTTGCGTACGGCATGAGCGGCCCCCTCGCCAGTGAGCCCAACTCTACGATGACAGGTCTCAAATGGCTAGAATCCTGGGAGTTTTAATTTAGTTGTAACTGTTAAATACTCAAATGTTTATTTTAAAGCGTATTAAAATATTTCCTTACGTTTAAGATTATGTTGTGACAAATTTTTTACCCAATCCGTCCATAAATTATTATATTTTTATATTGTCGATGATTTTTAGAGCGTAAAACGTTTAATAAAAATTTTGTGATTATTTTTTGTTTTATTATTACATAGTTATTTATTATCACCATCGTTGATCCCAAAGTTTGATTCATATTTGTTAGCAGGCGCACAGTGGTGTTGCCCTGTCCGCGCGGATTCCGTTTTTTCCCGTCTTTATGGGAAATTTCAACAATCCCTCAAATACGTTACCGAAGAGAGGTTGGAAGAAAATCATTCTCTTTTAGGAGAAACTTTTTTGAAGTGAAAACTTCTTTAGCGGCGTTGAGCACTTTTGTGGGATGGGTAAAAACTGTGAAACTCGCGTCAGGTCACGTGTGCTGATCGAAAAACCGTAAGACGGTTGGAGAGTAGTGTTGTAACACCGAAATCGATAATCAAGTTTTCACTTCTGCCGGCACTCCCGGAGTGCAACCCGTGTTTTTTAAGCTATTGCATAGCTTCTATCGGGGGCCTTGAGCGCAGGGACCGAATCCAGAAATTCCGTAACGAAAAAACCTCACGCTCCCCACTCCGACGGGCACGGAGGTCCGAGTCCGAGTCCGGGTCCCGGTCTCAGTCCCACTCCCACTCTGACTCCCACTCCCACCCCACCCCCAACGCCACTTCCATTCCCACTCCCACGCCCACTCCCACTCACACTCCCACTACCACCACTACGAATACTCTGCTAACCATTTAAATAACACCCGTGTGGCTTGAAGGCCGTGCATTGTCTAACGTCGTTTCTTTTCGGCAGTCTTGTTGATACAAAATACTATGCAATAGCTTTACCGCGGCCGCGGCAGTCCCCGAGTGCCACACGTCTTTTTTTTTCAAAGTCGTTGTACGACACGTTACCTTTCTTTTGTGTAAGGCAGTTTGTGCAGGCAGTCAGGCAGTTTCTTCTTATAAGTATATAGATTTAAGATTTATTATAATGATTCTCAGCAAAGATTTGAGAGATTTTCTCTTATTTTGTTAACATAAAACTAATGTGCGGATTTACCTACGCACTTTTTGAAAATTGCAATAAAATATGTTAACTTAGCGCTACTGCATATATCTCTAGAATATAATACCAACACCAAAATTTGTGAATACATTGAATCGAATAATGCTTAAGTAATTTTTTTAGGTAATAACGAATTTAGTATACGTTTCTTATAACGTTACTATGCATTCGTTATTTTATTTTTATGCTATGGCCCAGCTCTATTTATTCTATGTAGTCTATGAATTATGGTAGTATTTTTTTTAGTAGCAACATTATATAAAAATAAAACGTGTGATGTTTTTGCAAATTTATTCGAAAAATAATTTATTTATAAGTCAAACGGGTGAAAACTTTACAAAACAATATTTGGGGATACCAACAGCATCTATCTGTTTAAAAACATATTTTTGTTTTAACTATTTCTAGATAGGTAGTGCTCTCCATTCTCTATTTCCAATTTTACATCTGGCCACTTTCTCATCAAGTATTTGACATAAAAAAATATAAATTACAAATGGCGTTTACGTAGAATAGACAGATGTGTTCACGGCCACGATGGGCGATGATTCTTTGATATTACGAGAAGATGGCTATATACGCATGAACTTTCCTGTTACTTCTCTAACGTATCACAGTAACTTGAATATAATTTTGGTGAAGACTGACGTAGGTGGTGTACACGTTTTGGATGTGAATTCTGGTGTGATTCTTCAGTCGTCCTGTCTATCAGCGGGTGAGTTTGTAACGCTTGCCTCCCAAACAAAGGACCGGATCGCGTTTCTGTACGTAAATATTAGTGAGGTGTTCTCAAAAATCGATCGGGTGAACGGTGATGGGGTCCGTGCGATCATCTTACCGTGTCCTAGTTCGTTCCGTTTGACAGGTGTCGATAAACAATTCCAATTTATACCGGAATGTGATGTGATTGTAGATGACGGAGGCACAGTCGGCGTGGAGTACGCGAGTGGTTCTGACCGGGTGTTCGTCTGGGACCGGAGCGGCGTTGGCGCGCGTACCGACTACAATGGAGTCCTGCTTCTGCACACGGCTCTGCAGCGTCCACTACCTTCCTCCCAGCCCGATAAGTTCATAAGGGTCGAGCTTGTTTTGTCAGAGGTTAGTGTAGAATATAAAACAAATCATATAATACACACCTGATGATGCTGATGAAAATGATTGTGCAATAAGTACACAATGAATACCTAGCTGAAGAATCTAGTGAAGCACATTTATAAAGATTTCACTTCAAAGTTTTCTTAGAAACAACATTTAGTTTCCTGCCTTATTCTAGTATGTGCAGTTTTGATACAATTTGTAGGTATCTGTAGTATTAATTTCTTTGTTTTGTTTTAAGTATATACCTAAAAGTGTTCTCAAACCAACTACAATATAAAATATTTGGTCATGAATTAAGTGAATTCAATGTTCCGATATAGAATTAAATAACTTATGTGGCAAGGATGACATACTGAGAAGGTTTTGTATAAATGTTAATCACATCTTGTAATGAATCAGGCAACATTATAAAAAGTTTTACAGTTAACTAAGACAAGACACTTTTGTCTCTTCTTTTGACATTAGTGCTCCAGATTTAAGGGCACACAGTCGGTAAACTTGTGTTAGTCTAAGGAACTCTATATCCCTGGTTGTCCAAGTGGTAGTGGTCTTGAAGACTGACAATCCAATTACTTGTGGTGTAATTTGATCCTGGAGTGCGATTTTTGAATCTCACTAGTGATATCAAAATCACCAGTGACTAAAATTATCACCGATGACTTTTATGTCACCATTTTCCAAAAGTCGTATTTTTGAAAGTCACACGCTATTTTCAATAAATCGTCGCAATCACAAAATATCACAATCGAACCCCGCTGCTAATTCTTCCGAAAAACATACTTTGGCACTTTTGGCCGATGGCACTATGTCAACTGTCAAAAACAATCGCATGGTGATTTCAATTACTAGTGGCTGGAGGCACTCGTAAATCGATATCATAGGTATGACAAATGTAAGTCACCGATGAGTTTCAAAAATACGAACTTTCGGAAATCACTGAAATCGGTGAGAATTAGTCAGTTGGTGAGATTCAAAAATTGACCCCCTGGAACTAAACATTGTGCTACAGCCTCTGGATGGTTGGAGATTTATCATCCACTAAAGCATTTCTAATGAGGGCTGTTAAAGAATTGCCATACCCTAATAATAGGCAAGCAGGTTGAAAACTATGAACATCTGTGCTCAGGGAGCCAATTCCACTAAATGTCAATGGTTAAAGTTGGATGAAAATGACATGTCAATGGTCAGTTGATGGTGTTATTTGCTCTGAAAAGTGCCAAAATAACTCCATTGACATGACATTGTCATCCAACTATAACCGTTGACATTTAGTGGAACTGGCCCCCTGGTGTTACAAAACATAAGTACTGCAATATAGTAGCAATGAAGATGTCATGTTTTCTACCAACAATGTTGTTGATTGTGTTACACATTAAGCAAGCTTATCAAACTTAACATACCACTGATTGGTCTGATAGCTAATGGGATGAGTAGCAGGAAGTTTGTTTGTACAGAAGCATTTTTACTTCCTGTGTCATCAACTCTCCAACTGCCGAGCTAAAGAGGACAAACAACAAATGTTTTTTATTTGATGTAGCTGTTCGGAGCGAATTCACCAGCTAAAGTCTCGTTACCATGGAAAAATTATACTCCATGTTACTGCCACAAAAGTAAGCTTTTCTAAAAGAAATTTTAAACTGTGTTTGATATTCCAGGACTTTTTAGTAGTTGTTTTTCTTAAACTAATACTTATGGCAGCAAAATATTATTTTAAGATTTTTTTTTGTGTCAAATTTTATCAGTATTTTGCTGTATTTGGCTGTTGAGTGGCTAAAATGCAAACATAGCGTTTCAGTTATCAGATCAATTAATAATTTTGGTCACAGTGTGAATAAGTTTGGTTTTATTTTTTTGTGAAAATTATTGATTATCCATGAGATAAGGTTGTTTCAATATTTTTTCTGCAGTGTACCATGAAGAGCCTTTATGACTTGAATCAAATCAATCAAAATGTTTTAATTTGATGTAGGGGCTTATTTAAAGTCATTACTACTCCACCGCTTCAGGATATATAGTTGAGGAGAAGAAGCTGGGCAAGAAACTCCTCAGCACATTATTCTTTAAAACAATCAATACAAAGTACAAGTTACATGATTTTAATGTGATTTTGTTGAGTGCTTCCGTCACAAACTTTGCAACTACACTTAAACTCCAAATTTACAATTGTTAACCAACTTTAGTTGAGGTAAAATGTGTTGAATTTGAACAACTTTTTTGGGTGTCGATTTGAAATATGTAATTTTCGATATGTTTACTTTTATTAATATACACAAGATGTCCACTACACAAGATAGTATTAAGTACCTAGTAAATGTTGTTAGTAAAAACTAATTGTGGGACACGAACGAATAGACTTATTCAGTTCCAAATTAGGGAGAGCAAATCAACTGATAAACATAAATAAATACACATAAACACCCAGACACAAAACCAACAATCATGTTCATGCACACAAATGATGACCGTTGCTGCAAAACCTAACCTAAAACATTTTACACAAAGGCAGGCACCAATGAAGCCAGCTGGCCCATATTAGAGTTAGTACCTTACTAGAGATTTCTTTAGTGCTAGAGTTCTTTGATAAATTTTATTGCCACGTTCAAAATGGTCCACTAGCATGCCGGTGAAGGATAACATTGTGAAGAAACCCCCAGGTCCCAGAATTAGTTCTGAGGCATGTGTAACAGACCCGGTCTGGGAGGGGCTCACCTATCCCCACCGACCTATCACGTTTAGGGGTCCAAAGATAGTACTGGTTAAATGTAGCTATTTCCTGAAATCGAATACCCCTGCCTACAACCGGGGATAAAAGTTTTTTTTTTTTTCAAAACTGGCCTGCTGGTGATTCTAAAATTAAATCTCCAGCATTTTGGTAAATAATGATCATCATAAATGTAGCTAAGTTATATCACAGGCCACTGGTCTGTGGTTATATATATCCCGTCAGGTAATGGAATGCAGACACAATATTATCGTTAGGATTATCTATTGTCCCTGATGCTCTGTGATTTCGCTGGACCATAGACATATTCAATATGTCTTTGTCTATGCGCTGGACGCTGACGCATGACTGGCTAAATCACATTAATGCTGACTATATTATTAAGATGCTTGTTGCACTTTCTCTTGTTTAGACCCAACCCACTGTAACATGTAACATTTGCATATTTTCTATCTTGTTTACGTTTTTGCGAAAGATATATCAGGCAACCCTTGCAACAACATCAGTACACATTGCAATAAAAATACTAGTATTTACAAATCTCTGCAACAAAAAAACTAAATATTTATCTATTAGAGCCTTTTTTTTTTATCTATTAGACTACAGCTAAATATTTTTATGTTTATTAAAGTTAAATATAAGTAATAACAGTATTTCGTATCATTTGAATACAATAAATTTTTGGTCTTTCCTTTCCTTTGTCCTGGCTAACTCTACTCGTTTGTCCTAGGCTGTACTCCTGTACCAGTGCCTGCAGAGCCTGGACGTGCATTCCATCGAAGGTCTGAGTGATTTCATCAAGGAGCTCAAACATGCCATCGACGTCGAGCCCGTCCGGAAGGGCGTCAAAGCACAAAAGGTACTTAGGAATACATATTAATATTCCATTCTATGGGGTGTCAAATGGAAGCTAGTTGAAGCATGAACTCAAAAATGTGCAGTGTACTGTTGAAAAATAATTGTCAACTTTCTAAATATCAGATCGATTATACCGATCTAAAAAGAACTGGAAGCACAATACTCTCTCTGTCTGATTCGCACTGTCCCGTTTTATTGGTACATACACATAATATATTGTTTCTTAGAGTAGTCGGTAAGAGCGATAGCCCTATTGAAAGTGAAGTCGCTTCTCATGCTTAAGGCCTGAACTAGATTCCGGGGCATGTAGTAATCAGCTTATCAAAACTAAAAATATATCAATAGCTTTACTATGTCGTGAGGAAACCTGCAGACCCCAGAATTGGGCTGATACATGTGTGAGTGGGGCGTATTATATTTATGTCTTCAACTTCGTATTGGTCAATATGCGAATATTTATCGTATTAAGCTTATAAGTCATACTGTGTATATTTCTCCTATAGGTCATTACGCGTAATGAATCATGTAGTCATTTTGCGTATGGTCATTCTATGTATTCAAATTGACATTTTGCGTATTGGTCATTGTGAGTAGAGGTTTCTTATGTAGTAGTAAGTAACATAAGTGTTTTCTCACAGTGGAGCACAGTGACAATCTCGCTGCCTCAATCGACGGTCCGGCTGGTCACCACCGGTGTAGTCCAGGAGCTGAAGAGCCAAAACCGGCGGATACCGGCGCTGGCCATTGCGTCGGCCGTGGGGCAGCGCGCCAACGAGCTGGTGCCATGCTCCCGCGATGAGGAGTCGCGCCCCGTGATGTACTCCGAGGCGGAGAGGAAGGAAACCTTCAAGCGATGGCCACACATGGACTATAAGTGAGTATTTTTTTTACAATATTACAACTAGGAAAGATTTGACGGGCATGTTGGCGCAGTTGGTAGTGAGCCTGCCTTCTGCATGCGTTTCCGTAATACCCAGTATACATGGTCATTTTAAATTAAGTGCAAATATGTAAAGGGTAGAATGAGGGTAGATCAAAAAATTTACAAAAAACTATTTCCGGAATGATTTTTATTTTTCATACGCTGCTTTACTAGATAAGTTGATAATTACACAAAATAAAAAAAAAACTAACACTTTGTACATAACCAATACAGGCATACTACCCAATCAAATTGTGCGAAAATGACAAAATAATTTATAAAAGTAGTAGTGAGGGTTTATGCAAAGCATGTTGTCAAAATAAAAAAAAAATGGTAAAAAAGAACAAGACAAAATCTAAGTTTTTTTTGTCTTTATTATTTCTATTTCTGCTACATATTTTTAGTCAAGAGCACATGAAGCTTTACACTTGTAATACGAGTGTGACCTCTTAACGCTGTTAAGAACGTTACAAAGTCTCGATCTTGACTGTACCTACCTTTAAATCGATGTTATATAATGTAATTTCTGTTCAGATGGGCGCTGCCCGCCCGCATGGCTCAGGCGGGCTTCTACCACCAGCCGTCCCCGAGCGGCGACGACCGCGCCATGTGCTTCACGTGCATGGTCTGCCTCGTCTGCTGGGAGAAGTCCGACGAGCCCTGGGTGGAGCACGAGAGGCACTCGCCCAACTGCCCCTTCGTCCGCGGCGAGTACACGCACAACGTTCCCATATCGGTGAGTCTGATCCTACCAATCTACACTAATATTATACAGAGGATAGATTTGTATTTTTTTATGTTTGTATCTTTGTTACGAATAAACTCAAAAACTACTTGATCGATTTTATAGCCTATGTTAGTCAGGGATATTATAGAAATCTAGAATATCCCTGAGTAACATAGGCTGTATTTTATTTCCGTATTCCCACGGGAACGGGAATGCGCGGGTGAAACCGCGCAGAACCGGTAGTCCTACTAATATTATAAACGCGAAAGTTTGTATGTATAGATGTTTGTTCCTCTTTCACGCAAAAACTACCGAACGGAGTTTGATGAAACTTTACATTAATACATACAAACTTTCGTGTTTATAATATTAGTAGGATTTTGATAATGTAGCGCCTAAATTATTCATCCAAATTTGACAAATAAGGTTGCACTGTATGCATGAAAATAAAAAAAATGAATGATTACTCACAATTTAATTTCGATACAGTTGTCTACCCTATTTTACCTGTTCATAATATTAGTATAGACTTCTTAGTTCATAACCCTTTAAATAAAATTTGAATCTTATTTAAATTACACACAGTTCAATATTTGGTGGTAACTATTCCCATCTACTTGTAAAACTGTTAAGTTAGACATAACATGTATTTTTAAATAAATAAATCATAGAATCCAAATTTTCCTCAGGTCACAAACGCAACGGCTTGCGCGGTGCCTTGTCCAAACGTGACAGTGGTATCCAAGGGCAACACGGGCGAGCTGGTCGCGACCGGCACTGTGGAAGGAAAGGTCAATGTCTGGAAGTTCGACTGCGGGCTCAAGCTAGTCAAGTTCATCCACCTGTCGCCTTACGACTCCATCTTCAGCGGGATCCTGTCCACGGACAGCAATAAAGTCTGGTCCACCAGTTTGGAGAAGGATAGTTGTGAGTATCATCAAGCCTACGATGTAATACTTCTACTTTTAGTCAAAAGTATAAGTAGCCATATAGGGTAGCCTCAAGATGTCAAGACACAATCAATTTCATCAAGATCGGTTCAGCGGTTTAGCAGTGAAAAGGTAGCAGAATGAGGTATTCTATAGATTGCATTTCGGGGAGTGTGCCCAAGAGCTGCACGAGCTCATCCCGCCTTCCCCTTTTTACAATCGGACTTCCAGACGCACGGCTGGGCTTCATCCCTACTTGGTGGATATCCCACCTATACGCACAAAGCGCTTTTCAAGTTCTTTTATTATGCGCACCGCCAAGGAGTGGAACTACCTGCCGGCGTCTGTATTTCCGAGTTCATATAACCCACAAGCCTTTAAGGATCGAGTGAACAGGCATCTTCTGGCCAAGCTCGTCCCAACGTAGGCCCCGTCTTTGCTCTCGGGCTAGTCTGGGGTCAAGAGCAAGCCCATTTTATAGTAAAAAAAAAAAAAAAGTTACATTAGCATTAATAATTTAAAAGCGACGTAGTGACTCAAACAGTCAGTTGCATAAAACATTATTTAAATTTATTGTTTTATTGAATGTATTACTGGCGCTTAATTTGTTAAAGCAAAACCTGAGACTGTACGTTTTAATGTTGCAACTTAAAGGCTAAGTAAATAAATATACAACTAAGCCTCACCCCCGAAACATCGTTATTAACAAAAGTAACTATTATAGGTTACCATTATTATGTTGATTGTCATTGTAGGATTGCCATAGACAAAATAACAACATGTTTATTTTTCTTTTAGCAACTTACGGCGTGGAGCTCACAGCGATGGCGTTCGTCGGCATGACGTCACGGCAAGAGACCTACTCGCAAGCACAAAACATCGAAACCACAGAGAAAGAGACAAACACCAACAAAACTAAACCCTCGCTCATATGCGCCGTGACCATCACACGGACCAACGCGCCCCCGGACCAACCCATCAAGGAGGATGGAGCAAGCAAAGCGCTCTTCGAGTCCGACAAGAACAAGGAGAGCGTCCAAGCCATGAACGATCAGAACGAAGCCAAGAGCAATCTGGCGCCGACAAACAAAATGTTGTTTCTGCTAACATATGACATACACAGCTCACTGGCCGGCTCCATAACTACAGTGGTCCACACTTCGAACAGCAGCGGAAACTCCAAACCGGGGGGCAGCAAAAAAGTGTGTACAGTAGCCAGGACAGACGACGCTAACATATACGACGAGATATACTTCCAGTATTCGGATGAAGACACAGAGCTTCCCCAGTGCACGAACAGTTTGATAGACGAGCAAATCAGTAACGTTATTAACCTCAATGCGTCGTCCAGCAAAGACGAGTGCAAAGTGTGGGAACCCAAGAAGATAATATTTTCAAAACATTTCAAAGTGCTACCTCCGCCGCCTTCCACGGCACTGCTACCTGATTTACCGGAGTCCGGCCAAGGTAGCATGCTGGATTTCGTCGGCCAAATTTCGCAGCTCAAGAGTTGGAAGAGCGGGAACTTAGAATCGGTCGGCACTAAGCTGGCCGATCAGACTGACGCGGTTCTACAGTCAGCTGATCCTATAACGCATTACCTCAACATGAACGGCCCTTTGGAGATTTCGGACCTCAAGTGGTATGAGGGTGGGGACGGCACAGAGAAAGTTAAGGTCACAACGTTTGGGGGGAGTAAAGTGGGTACAACGACGGCGGTTAGCAACAGCAATAATGACGGCTTCGACAGCGATCCTCCGCAAGAAGAAGCAGTGTCGCAGGGCATCGCGATACAGTGCCTCAGTTTGCCAGCCAACCTAAACCTTAAAGACGAGTCCAAGGTCACCCATTTACAGCCTACCGAAGACAAAGAGCACTTACTAGTGGTCATATCTACAATTGAACCCGACAAAATTAAAAGCCATGACGAAGACGACGTCAAGATGGACGTCGACGAGATCACTGACCCCGCTGACAATCCCGACAAGTCTGACACCAGAGCGTATTTCCTGCTCTTCAAAATCAACAGTAAATCTTCGATATATACTTTAGACGACAATCCTGTTTCGGTCAAAGGTCTGCCGTACAACGAGAGCCCGGTAGATTTATGTCTGTTACCAAAAGATAAACACGACCAGTATTCGTTTGCCGCTGTGGGCGTAGACGGCTGTTTGAGGCTATACTCGTTACCAGACTTCAAAATTCTATCAGAAAAGCGAGTGCCCAACGGACAATTTACATCGGTAGTTTATTGCGCGTCTGTTGAACGACTCAGCGTGTCCACGAAAGACGGAATGATATACTTCTACGCGTCGAACAACGGCGAAAAAGACTCGACGGGAGATATGGACGAAGATGAATTTGCCAGTATAGACTTTGATATGCTGCAGAAAGCGCCTCGGGACGAAGGCGGGCCGGCTACCGCGCCCGTCATCATAGCCAACAAGGCTGAACTAGACATGACCGATTTGGAAACCTTGATATCTCTGACAGGGTCGTACGGCACGAACAACACTGTGCCATACAGCGCGGTCGTCCCAGGGTTTTGGTGCGAACTGTCACCAGCTCAGCGGTCCAGGTCCGACCAGAACAACAGGACATGGAGACTACAGAACACTTCGTCGACCTGGGACGAGCACGTTCTAGAACTGACGCTGCCATACAGTGTATCATTAGCACACATAGAGTTTGGCTTTACGTTACATACGGCGTGTACAGCGAACCTGCCTATCATCCAAGTGACGCTATTGAAACAGAACTTGCACGGAATAGGGTACAAGAAAGACGCGTCGTTCGGCCACAGGTCGGACTCTACAACACATTTCCCAGTCATAGACCCAGACTTGGCGTGCCTCGAGAATCCAGTCAACAGCGAGGAATACTTGCAAGCACACAACGCTGAGATACTAGCGGGGCCTTTGTTGCTGTCTTCGGGGCTTGATTTGACTCAGCAATCCGGGTGCTTGATATTGACAAGTCCGCGGCTGTACAGGGCTAGAGGACGAACGTTCCTGATCCATATAAAAACACTATTCGACCCGGCTAAAGACATGACAAAAGGGCCTATCAAATCTGGGGAAAGCTCGAAAAAATCTGGGTTCATTGGATGCGATTGGCTGCATCAGATCTCGATCACAGTGCGGTCGTGTCCCCTCACCGACGTGCCGATGGAAAGGCAGCAGCGGATAGCGATGCTCGAGTCGAACAGCTTCGTGAATACGTTGTGCGAGATATCAGTTAGCAAAGGCGATTCTGAGAAGAGGAAGTTGGCTTTGGACTTGCTCATGTGGGTGATATCGGTGCGGTTGCAGAGAATGCGGCTCGCGAAGAGTGACAAGGGCAAGGATAAGGACGCTCAGACCCCCGCTGAGAGCCAGCAGCTGGAGTGCGTGAAGGTGGTGGAGAAACACACGGACGACCTCATTAAGCACTGCATACTCTGCGCGAATAGGAGCATCGCTAAGAAGTGCATCAAAATCATTCTCATGACTAGCGAGTAAGTGTAGATTATGTTTTTAACTTCACCCTGACCATTTCGTTGCTTTGTGGTAAATTTATAGGATTCCTCAACCTGTAACAGCCCACTGCTTAGCAAACTGTCATTCCTAACACTGGTCCATAACTTCGTCAACGTCGGTCAACGAACTGTCAGAATTTTTCAAACTACCTAGCGATATCTAACATGGACTTCCATTGTGCCTATGCTTTCCACCTCCGTTGAGCAGAAAAAAAGTATACACACCTCGGGAAATAAATAAAAAAGCCTCAGATCACATGTTTTACATGTAATCTGAGACATTTCTTGTTTTACTTCCCTAGATGAGTAGTATACTATTCCCAGACTCACATGAACTTCTTCAACAGGGGAGTACGCCAGCTACCGAAACCGTGGAAGTCAACATTCGAGCAGACTCTCATGAACAGCGTGAGCGCGTGTATTCCGTTCATCGGCGCGTGCGAGTCCCCTGGCGCTCTGCGGTGGCTGGTTGCGCTTGCGCAGCACGCCACGGGCCGCAGTGCCGCAGCTGACTTAGTGTCGCGATGTCTGACACTTCTTGAGAGGACCGCCAAGTGCCTCAGAGAGCGGGCTGATGTCTACCACCATTTACTTCGAGCTAGGTTTGTGTTGAATATTTTTTATGGAGAGTTTCAGTGATTATGTTTTGTAAATGTCGTGTAAGTAAATATACTAGCTGTTGCACTCGGCTTACGTGTTCCGATGTAAAGGCAACCTATATACTAATCCAGAACATTGTATATCCACTGAGTTAAGGATTAGGTATATAAATTTAACCATTTTCAACATGCCGAAGCTTTTAAGTTGCAATTATTTTCAATAAGTGGACTTACCGGCCCCTACATTGAATAAAAACATTTTATTTGATTTTACTCTTTGCTCCCCAATTTGGTGAAGGGCTCACCACCTGTAGGGTTCCGAAATTGGTGAACAGCGTGTACTTCCGGGCGTGAAATACCTCTGTCAACCCGCTCTGGTATATGGGCGTGAAACTTCCAACAATCCGCAGAACTGACAAGGTCTGTGTTTCAGATTCGGCCTGTACGGCCTGCCCCTGGAGCGGACGATCTTCGCGATGGAAGTGCCCGAGCTGGGCCGCGGCAGCTCGACGCCGGTCACTTACGCCAGCGTGCTCGCTGGGGACACCACTGCCCCGCCCGCCGCCAAGGCCGACTACCAGCTCAAGGACCTGCTCAACTTGCCGCCCGACATAGGTAAGGCCATGTTATGCTGCCTGTTTTGTAAGGAGTGCCCTTCTACACTAATACATATTATAAAGAGGAAAAGTTTGTATTTTTGTATGTTTGTTACGAATAAACTCAAACTACTGGACTGATTTTAAAAATAAAAATTCTTTGACCAATAGAAAACTAGAATATTCCTGAGTAAAATATTATGCTATATTTTATTTCCGTATTCCCACAGAAACCGGAACTACTCGAATGAAACCGTTTACGTTTTATATTTAAAAGTAAACTTGACACAAGGGTATTTGAATGCATAGTCAAATGAGTTAATGTGTCGAATCCAAAATTTACTATGCAAAATTATCTGAGTTCTGAGCTGTGACGTCATTTTTAGTACTCTATTACTAGACCTAGCAAAATGCTATAATTGTAAAATGAAAATCAAAATAGATTTTCAGAGGTGTTTTGGGATTATTTTTTAAGGAATACTTAATCGTAATTTAATTTCGGTTTATACCTTGTTGTTGCAATTATTACTTATGTAGCTTTAATTCGATACCCTGTAACAAATATCATTTAGTGTTAGCTAAAGATGACATGTGATCTGAGACATTTCTTATTTTACTTCCCTAGATGTGTAATATACTATTCCTCGTCGTAGCCAGAATTTTTTATGTTACACGGACATTTGACAGATCCGAAAAGCAAAGCCGCGTCAAGCGCGTGGTGGGCGCAAAACAACGGCGTGGCGATATTCGGGGCTGGTCTGAGCGAGGCGATGCCTCTGCATGTGACTTGCCACGTGGCCTCTGACGGCACCAAGTTGGAGTCCACGGGCGCGAGGCACCACCCCGCTGTCGTCAGCTCATTACCCGGGGACCCTAACCAGGTATACAATAGGGGCGATTCTGCTTTACACCGACTAAACTTATTTTGGTTTAGTCCTGTCTTTGTCTTACCTCAAAAAAAGAAAAGGGATAGAAGACAACCTACCGAATTCAGTCCTGTCCTGTCTGTATTTTAGGCGTGACTTCTTTACTTATGCACTAAACACGTTATGGAATTCCTTAGTTGACAGGACTAAATATCTCTCGTCTCTTTTCTTTTCTAGGAGAAAAAATTACAGGAGTAAACTAAATTAAGTTTAGTCGCTGTAAAGCAGAATCAGCATCATTGTTTAACTTAAATATGGTTATAAAATCTATCAATAGTGGAGCAATAATGGTGGACATTTCTAAGATCTCCGTCATGTCTAAAGTGTTTTAGGAACCTACCTGACCAGATAAACCCTTTAAACTACAGACTGTGTAGAGTACTAAGTGTTTTACAGACTGTGTAGGGTACTAAGTGTTTAAATTTCAATATATTTTGACACGGGCCCTCTGGCTGGTGATTAATTTAAACGTCTTAAAAGGAGAGAGAATTAAAAGAACGATGCTGCCCTCTTCACACCTTCCCGCTTCTATGAGCTAAAAAATAATTGAAGTCAACGGTTTTATGGTTATTACAATTTGCTGCCGTGACCAGGATTGCTGTACAGATGTTTTGTGTACGAAACAAAATTTTCAGCTGTGGACGGTCGTGAAGGAGGGTCAGCTGAAGCAATCGTCACAAGACCCCGACTCGTTAGAGGACGTTGAGAGCTCGCTAATGGAGTGCGACCCGCAGGACAAACCTGAATTCTCCGAGGAGAAATTCTTTCAGGTACCTATTGAACTGTAGGGTTCTAGTTCCGTTTTGGATATACTGTGTTGTAAATGTACTCGATGCTGTTGTCCCAAAGAAATTGACGTAGCTGAAGTTTAATCTGTATCGCTTAGCAAGTTCCTTTGTAGTGTTAGTGCCAGTTGCCGAACACATACTCAGCAGAGCGGCCACAAGCTCATGTATATTGTAACACGGTTTTGCTAGTAAGATAGTTGACTGCCTAGTGATATAGGTGTGTGAAAACGAAACTCGAAAATGTATTGTGATGAGAACTTGTGGCGTCTTCGTTTTTAATACTATATTGCTTAACTTTTTTAAATGTTTTATTATTTTAACATTGGATAAAATAAAAACTCAAGCCTTTTATTCACGAGGGGTAGGCAGATGTAGTCCATTTCTAAAAATACCCACTTATTTGCCATTTATTATATTATAATATATTTATTATATTATTTACCATTTTGTTCATTAATCCTATGCTTGAATTGTTAACACTAGTTTGCTGTTAAAATTCAATATTGTATAGATATTTCAAAGCCTTTACATGGTTCTTTTGATTAGTTCTATAATATTTTAGTAATCATGTACAAAAAGAACGCAATCACTATCACTACACAGTATAAAACAAAGTCGCTTTTTCTGTCCCTATATCCCTATGTCCCTACATCCCTATGTATGCTTAAATCTTTAAAAATACGCAACGGATTTTGATGCGTTTTTTTTAATAGATAGAGTGATTCAAGAGGAAGGTTTTAGTATTAGCATTGCACTCGTGCGAAGCCGGGGCGGGTCGCTAGTAGATTATAATTATACTTTCACGTAATCACTCTTCGTTAACAAAACCGTGTTTCTAGGAGCAGGAATTGTGCGGGATCCCGTGGGCGGCGCTGGTGACGCGGCCTCCGCAGCACACGCTCGTGGTGGAAAGGATGCACTCCGGCGCCAGGAGGTACATCGTGCTCGACTTCGGGCACCTCGTGCGACTCACTGACTTGGTGAGTTTAAATAACTGTCAATTGGTTCTCACAATGTTGTTATTATTAGGTTTCCTATTACATACCAACTAACTGCACATTTATTACTAACATATTACTAACAGCTAGTTACGTAAGGTACTTTTAATTATGTTTTAACATAACTAACCCTCACCCTTCTTAAATGAGATACAGTTTGTTCATTCTGTGCACACATCTAGTGAGTTGCAATCTAGTTTTAAATTTTACTGTATAATTTGTAAAGATCTTTATTGGATTGTAACTTGTTTTGTGAGCCATAAATAAATAAATAAATTATGTATTTCATTGAAATTTTAATTTAGAAAACTTTATGAAACATCGATTTTTTTTTCAATATGTAAATATCAAACTAAAGATAAGTTTCTGATGTATAATGATGATAAATTGAAATGTCTATGTGTAAGTGTTTCAGAAATTATGATAATATACGTTCAATAACAAGACGTGCCGTATGTGACGTAAACTCGTTGTCTATGAGATTAATATATAGTGTTTATTGTGAACCAGATAATCCCGTCCTGCTCTGACCTGGTGACGCTGTGCATCGACATCTGGGTGCGTAGCGAGGAGACGGACGGCACCAAGCTGGCCTTCGCCACCGACATCGCCCACAAGCACCTCGTGCTCACTGACATGCAGCCGCCGCCGCTCTGCCGGTACATGAAGGTGGGTAATAGCTCTTTTATACCCAGGTACAGTAGGCAGTGATAGCCTCGACGGTTAAAGAGCCGGCCGATAATCAGTGAGGCTCGGGTTCGAATCCTGGCATGTACCAATGAGTTTATCAAAAACTTACGTACATATTTATCACTAGCTCGACGGTGAAGGAAAACATCGTGAGGAAACCCGCAGGTCTCAGAATTAATTCTGAGACATGTGTAAATAGAACCGGTCCGACGATGGGCTCACCACCTATCACGTTTAGGGGTCCAATGTATCTCGTGAAATGTGGGTAAATCCAGTAATGGAATACCTCTGCCTACCCCCTCAGGGATGAAAGGCGTGAGATTTTTTTTTTAAAGTAGGCCTGCCATTAACAGGCGCGGATTAATGCAACGAAAGAAATAGATGTGAAATAAATAAAGTTCAAAAGTGACTATCCGCTGGCAAGGTACAGCACGGCCGTTTTATTTTGGCAGCTCTGAAGTTGCGGAAATGGCTGCGCAATAACATTTTTAGCGACCATTTGGCGCTACGAGCATGTTTGCACAAGCGAAGCCTATGTTCAGAGAAGCCAAGTTACGGCCGTACTGTACTGTAGCGACACTACATAGAACGCGCCAATAGAAGGCCTAGTTACTAAACCACCTGAAATGCCGTCATATGAGCAGCAGGCGGCTGTGCTCAATTGGAGATCCTGTAATCTAATCTAATTATGTATGAGTCTAATTGGCTAATTATTTTTACTTATACTTGCAGATCACGACGATCGGCCGGTACGGCATGTCGGCGATGAAGTGCAAGATCCCTCTGGGCTGGTTCTACGGCGAGCTCGCGGAGATAGCCAACGTGCCCGCCTCCATCAGCGCGCTCAACGCCCTGCACCAGGACTTGACATGCCGGTTCAGGTGAGCCTATAGATCGGCTAGCCGAGTGGCTTTGAAAACCTTTAAGATTAGTCGAATATAATTACAAATTATATGGCATTAGCGCTCGACACATTAGCGCTCGACACATTAGCGCTCGACTTGTTATTCGCTCGGCTTTATACCGCTTCCAAGTAAAATGGCGCAACACGCAAGGAAGTATAGTCACTGTCACGTAGTTCTTCATAGTTAGTATTACAACTTAGCGAACGCCATTTAAGTACCGGTTTCCGAAATGCAAATTAAATTAAAATATTTTGACACACATAAATCTCATGTTAACTGTTCTGGTTGGTTGTTGAAAAGAAATAAATTTCTTTTAACTTATATAACTTTTAACCAATTCTAACAGCTAAAATGAGATTTAAAAGTATGTCAGCAAATTTTAGTTTGATTTCCCTTTCGAAAACTGGGGGTACACGAATGAAACCCCGTTTGCCAATTAAATATGCGGACAATATCTTTACGATACGTCGTACATTGGACGCAATACTTAACTGCAGTTAATAGTAGCAGATAGTATTGATTTGTTGGATCATCTCAACATTACTCATCCCTATTACCTCTCCTTATATATATTCTCCATTACGGGTGCTACTTCAGGCCTTTTATGTGAATAAATAATTCCTAATTCAATTACTTCATTCAGGCTTGCAACCGGCAAACTAATGGACCTGCTCAACCCGTACTTAGAACTGTACAACGGCAACGCTGCCCACATGATGGCCTACCTGAACATAGCCAACGACACCGACTCCAAAGTGATCACAGCCTATCAGGAGTGCATAGAGCTGCAACAGCAACTCCACACGTGCACCAACGTTTTGAAGAAGCTGCAAACTAACACGGAATGCAACGAGCAAGTGCTCGAGATGATCACCAAGGGGTTGGTGACCTCGGACGCGCTAATAGAGCGAGCGTCCACGGACAAGCTGAGAGTCATCAGCGAGAACGTAGTGGATATGTTACTGTACTTCTTCTTCCAGATGGGAGATGTGGTGAGTGATGTTATGTGTTAAGAGCTGCGCGCCGCGGTTTCACCCGCATCCATAGAACATGGCCATAGTGATGTTTTATTATCAGTAAAAAAATTGGCAGAATTGGATAAGTAGTTCAAGAGGTTACGACTTAAACTAGAAATATACAAACAACTTGTCAGTTTAGAATTTATGAGCTAGATGTTGTTAAAAAATATATAAGAATATTTTAGGACACTGTTCCCGAGTGACATAGGCAGTTGATGACTGGCCACAGGCCAGCAAATAGCTTTATTTCGTTTTTACTTTTTTTGAAATTGTCAGAGTATTTGTATTTCGGTTTTTTTCAGTTGTCTTTTGCTGTTGGCATTATACGGTTGTCTCCATATTTCTTCTTTTTTTATTAATGAGATACTTAGCTTATGTCCAGCCCAGGCAGTCCGCTCCTTTATACCCACCGTTTAAACGGGCCTGTTGGCTCAGTTGGTAGTGACCCTGCCTTCTGAGTCGGAGGTCGCGGGTTCGATCCCCGCTCGGGGCCAACGTTTGTGTGCATGAACATGTCTGTTGGCTTCGTGTCTGGTCGTTTAATATTTATTTAAGTATGTTTATCAGTTATTTAGTACCCATAGCACAGGCCCTGCCTAGTTTGGGACTAATTAACCGTGTGTGAATTGTGTCCCACAATAAAAAAAATAATAATAAAAAGGAACAGGAACCTAGTGAATGGATAATTTGAGTGTTTTTTCCCAATGGCAACGTAGCTAACAGACTGCATATTCTCAGCAATACGAGGAGATCCCGCTCGAGTGGTGCAGCACAGTATCGCCGTTGCTGTGGGAGTGGGGCGGTCGAGCGGCTGCGGCATTGGGCACGCTGCTGGCCCGCCTGTGCGGGGCGGCGCCTTGGTGGGGGGCACACTTGGCAGACACGCTGGGTGAAGCCTTCGCAGCAGTTGACGCGCCGCCTAGGGCGCTCGACAGGTATTGACCAGTACCGGCAGAAATGATATTATTCACTAGTGAAACGGGTAGACGTTGTTCTGCCAATGTATAAACCATCTGACATACTCGAAACTACCCAAAAAAAAATTTCAAAAACTGTGTAGGCATTTTTGAGTTTTACATTTATAAATATGAAGATGACATTACTTTCGATGTCGTGTTTTTTGATATGGCTGATTTACAATAATTGTTGTTGGATCTAAGCAAAACTTAACATTTTGCTAGACTATATTGCAAACTGTATTAATGATCCATTGTCACTGGTTGGGTTTTCTCGTGATCATATCAGTGGGTTATAAATTAGCTATTATTGTTCTAAGGTTGGATTCATCTGACGAAGGCTTACTGATACTGATGTTAAATCGTAAAATGTTAGCGAGTTTTTACAATTTATCTTTTTGATAGGGCTCACTCCACGTTTGACGAATTCACCCTAAACGGCAACATACCTGGGGGCCAATTCTACTAAGTGTCAACGGTCATAGCTGGATGTCAATGAGATGTCAATGGTCAGTCAATGGTGTTATTTTGACACTTTTCAGAGCAAAATAACACAATCGACTGACCATGTCATTGTCATTGTCATTCAACTGTAACCGTTGACATTTAGTAGAATTGTTTAGATTTATTCAAAAAGCATGCTAAAAAATATCACCTTTCTAAAAATTTAAGAGAAATGATAATTATGTCTTACGACTTAACGTACACTATTGAACTCCCTTTTCCATAAATCTCCACGGACACCATATCATGTACACTTGTATATTCCCAGGTGCCTGGTGCTGGTGATGTACATGTGCCGCAAGAGCCTCTGGTCGCACGGGGACCCCGACGGCGGCGTGGCTCAAGCGTTGAGCGCTCGTTGCCTCTCGCTGCTGAGGGCGCCGAGGCCGCAGCCCGCGCTCAGCGCCGCCATGCTCACCGCACTCGCGTCGGTGCTCGACAGCGTCGCCGCAGCAGCCAACCGACACGCCAGGTACGGTCTTATAGACGACTAGCAGCGCCCCGCAGTTTCACCCGCGTAGTTCCTGTTCCCGTGGGAATACGGGGATAAAATATAGCCTATGTGTTATTCTGATGTATAAGCTATATAACTGTAAAGTTTCATCACAATCCGTACTGTAGTTTTTGCGTGAAAGAGGAACAAACATCCATCCAGACATCCAGACATCCATACAAACTTTCGCGTTTATAATATTAGTAGGATGTTAGAGACAAAGGAGACGTTTCATGAATGTATGGAGACTGGTCCTGCACCATGTAGGTACACCAGTTTTTTAGATAAATATAAATAAAATAACTATAGTTTTATTAATAATTTTGCTCATATTTGTCTAGTTTCGTTGTACAGTCAAGAGCACGCTGAGCTTGACACTTTGGACTTTGACCCGGCCCTGTATTCTATGGCGAGCAGTATAAATCAGAGCTCAGCTTAAACTGGTAGTGTCAAGCTTGACTTGCTCTTGACTGTACAATAAACTTTATTTTTTATAAAACTAGCATCGCGGCGAACGAAAAAAAAATTGCGACCTTACCGGTTAAATGACAATTCACATTATTTTGATATTTGTCGGACTAATTCACAATAACATGGAAATAGGGCTTAAGAAGTTAGAAATAGTATTATTTCAAAATGATTCTATGCGGATCCATTGAAGTTTAATTACTTTTGTGCAAGTTAAATAGATGAAAATGATTTTTTTAATATTTTTCTGATAATCACCTCTCCTTTAAATTATGAAAATCTCACGACTTTTATCCCCTAGGGTTAGGCTAGGCTAGTTACTGGATATACCCACTTTTCACGAGATATGAAAAATGTAAATGAAAATGTTTTTATTTTCTGTAGGTCATTAAAAATTACACTTACACGAAAAGTCAATAGTCTAGTAACAAGGCACTCTAAATTCGTCCTTGAACTGTAAACTCGTCTGTCTTTGGACATCTAAAATAGAATAAAATTTGTTTATTTCTTTAACAAGAACGTTCTTAGAAACTAGGGGCAGGTGAGCTTATCGCCTGTGACTGTCTACAGTCAATGCTGAGCCTTAGACCTTTTTGTCTACCCTATATAACTATTTACAATAAAGTTTTGTACTCCTAAAATTACTAGGACAAATAAATATTTCTTTCTTTCAAAATTCAAATTCAAAAATATTTATTGCATGGCTGTAGGTTACTTAGGAAAGTTCTTAAAATAAATATAAACTAGGATGAATTATTTTCTTCTAACCTCTTTACTCTACACTTTACCATAATACAATATAACTTGCGAACAAGTAAGTATTATTGCAACTAAATAGAAATAGCTTAGAACAACAAAACCAGCTAAATAACAATATATCCCATTTCTATCATTCGCCAGATGGGACTGGGTGGTGGGTGGCCGCGCAGGCGCCGGCAACGCGAGCCCCGAGGCGGCGGCCTCCCCTCGGGCCAACGAGTGCAAGCTGCACCGCCGCAAGCTGCACAAGAAGCTGCTGCACCAGATGCAGGAGCTGGAGGCGGCCCGCAGGGGCATACAGCTCGCGCTAGAGGACCAGCAGGTGAGCTGGACGGCAGAGAGGAGAGCTGAATCACCTGTTTTAGCTTATTTGTGTTGACCATTAAATTAGACTTGTATGCTTAAACAGTATTATTAGGATGGTTTTGTGATACTAGCTTTATTATGTGGTTTACGTAGCATCTGAAAATATTATTCTCACAATGTTGATGTCAATGGAAAACAAAATTAGAAAGTTAAAAAAGTTATAGTACGGAAGCAAGCTGTGACCTTTTACAGCTACAGAACTATTGACTAACGATTATTTTCAGAATATTTTTTCCCTATATTTATAGTAAGTATTTGAATTTGTGCCAGCCACTAAATGGATTTTTTTTATGTATGCAAAAAACGTATATAGGGACTTTAGACTAAAACTGGACAAAGCTTGTGTTATGGGTACTAAACAAGTAATAAACACTAACAATTATATTCATCCACATAAATTTTCTGAGATCTAAGCGCACAAAAAACGCGATTTTATTATCGTGATAGCGTCTTATAAGTCGATGAACGCCATGACAAATCATGACTCATTGTCACGTTCCGCTTGAGTCGAGCGTGCAAGTAACGCGGAACAAGCGATAGCGAGGCACGATCGACCTAAGCGTTCGGCTTGTGACGCATCTATCTCTCTTCCACTCCAGTAACTTAGAGAAAATACTAGAGGTGTAAACTAAGTGAGTCTCTCTCTAAGCTAAGCTAACCCGTCGTATGTGTTTCTGCAGCGCGCCCGCTACAGCCTGAAGGCGCGCATGGCGATGGTGGGCAAGCGCGGCGGGCGCTCGGCCGAGGACGAGGCGGCGGCCCCTCGGCCCGTGCCCGCGCCGCTCGCCGCGCAGCTCGCCCAGGCCCTCGTCGCGCACATGCTCGCCATGGACAGCTCCAGCGGAGGGGACACGCTGCTGCTCTGCGCAAAGGTACAGTACGGCCGTTTTCACTTGGCAGCTCGGAAGTTGCGCCAAATGCTGCGCAATAACACTTATTAACAACCATTTGGCGGTATGAGGCGGCTTGCGCAGACTGAGCCTATGTTCAGAGCAGCCAAGTTAAAACGGCAGTACTGTAACAGGATGAAGATAATGCGTTCCATATTCATCTTTAGGTGGACTACTCAAGGTTTTGGATTTTTAAATGGGAATGTTTGTATAGGTTGACCCGAAGTAGCAGTGCTATTTTGTGCCTACATAGTATATTAACTTATCATTAACATAATTCGCAAAGATTTTATTGTTACGATATTTGCCGTGACATCAATGGGATATGAAATTACATTGCATAGGTGCTTTTTATATAATATACGTCGCAGAACCGAGATACTGTTACATATGCCTTGGGGAATCTAGGTTGTCTGAACATAATTTTTTTTAAACTCATTGATGCTGCCCTGCTTGAATAAAAGCCGGGCTTCTAGCATCAGATGCGGGTTCAATTTGTATCATACATTTAATTGTTATTGAATAACTGAAATAATTTTTATTTGCAATTTGTTTGCAAGCTTGTGTTTCGGAGGTCTCTCTCTGATAGTGATAGCCCTTACGGTTAAAGAACCGGCCGAAAATCAGTGAGGCTCGGGTTAGAATCCTGGCATGTACCAATGAGTTTTTCAAAAACTTACGTACATATTTATGACTAGCTCGACGGTGAAGGAAAATATCGTGAGGAAACCCGCAGGTCTCAGAATTAATTTACACATGTCTCAGAATTAATTCTAACTAAACTGTTCGGTTCTGGGTGCAGGTGGTGGGTCGGCTGTGCGCGCTGTCGGGCGGCGCTGGCCTGCTGGACCCGTCGTGCGTGCTGGGCCTGGCGCGGCTCTGCGTCACGCTGCCGCCCTGGCCGAGGCACGCGCTCACCACGCTGCTGCAGGTCGCATATTTCACTAACATTTTATATTACAAGATTAATCACTCATTAAAAATTTATTTATTTACATTTATTGTTAATAGTTGTTATTCAATTCAATTTTTCAATTCATTTAATCCGAAACAATTTACATTGTGTAGGAAATATTACATGTTAAAAATAAATCTAATAATAATAAGGAAATAAATCAAATACATTATTGTGTCAGCATAAATCTCGATCTCAATTAAAAGTTATCAATGAAGCTATGTCAGATTATAAGTACAAAATTACAATATTCAACGATTAGCAAGGTCATTTATATCATACAAACATTTTTCTAACAAAAAGCACCTCAGTCTACTTTTAAATGTAATAACGTCGTCAAGAATTTTCAAGTCTGTTGGAAGACAATTGTACATGGTAATTGCCTGATGCCTCACACTGTGCTTCACGACATTTAATTTGGGAATCATTGTTTTCTTTATATCTTTTCTACGTATCTTAAGTCTGTGTTCTCTTTCCTCTAAAGTTTCATATCTGTCTGGTCTCTTTACTACGTCAGTTACTAACACTAGAATATATAAACTGGGGACGGGGACGGTTAGCCAAAGCACTATAAACTTTTGACTGAAGATATAATGTAACTGATTTTATAACACATTTGTTGCTCGTAAAAGGTGTCTTATTTCACCAATTTCAATATCGTATTGTATCTCATTACGCCCAAGTGCGGTAATGTAATACGCACGGTTTATCAAGATGCCCCGTCTTAAAACGAACGGTACTTTTTAAAATCTTTTCAAAGAGTTTTTATGTCGAAAAAGGTTTCCAGCATTTTATGATTAAAATTAACTTTGGGAGATAAAATATAATAAAGAAACATTTATGTACATAATTATTTAATTTAATTAATTTTGACAATAAATTACAACCAATTAATCTTTAACAAAAACACGTTAAGTAAGATTCGCAGTCAAGTATAATTCCGTAATATGACCCATAAAGTACCCTATCAAGGGCAATAGTAGCAAATAAAGTGTTGGTCCCACCTGTCCAGGACCTGGTGGAGTACGAGAGCGGCGAGGCATCGTCGAGCGGGCCGGCGGAGGAGTGGGCCGAGACGGGCAAGGGCGGCTCGGGCTCCGACAGCGAGCGGCACGTGCGCGTCTACCGGCACATGTTCCTGCCGCCTGACGTCGACAACAACAAGATCATCACCGTCGACGGTCGGTGGCTATACCTAAACATAATTGTGGGACACAATACACACACGGTTATTTAGTCCCAAGCTAGCCAGGGCCTGCACTATCGGTACTAACCAACTGATAAACATACCTAAATATTAAACGTCCAGACACGAAGCCAACAGACATGTTCATGCACATAAATGTTGGCCCCGAGCGGGGATCGCACCCGCGACCTCCGAATAAAACAGGCCCGTCGGTGCCATAGTCATAATACACGAGCGTAGTTAGCGTAGTCAGTAGCATAGTTTCCGTTCCCGTGCGAATACGGGAATACAAATCTTTCTTCCCTGTAATATAATTCACTAAAGGCTGATTGTTCATTCGTCAGATAAACCTTATTTGGAGAATATATTTATGCTGTCACTGTCTGACAGAATAGAAAGG
The DNA here is from genome assembly GCA_963855545.1 of Ethmia dodecea. Classification (NCBI taxonomy): domain Eukaryota; kingdom Metazoa; phylum Arthropoda; class Insecta; order Lepidoptera; family Depressariidae; genus Ethmia; species Ethmia dodecea. The sequence goes on from OY979457.1 coordinate 3,188,191, forward strand.
GAAAGTAACAGGTGATGTTTATTCTTCAGATAATTTTTAACTGAGACATGTCTAAGACCCGGTCCGGCGATCGGCTCACCACCTATCACGTTTAGGGGTCCAAAGAATATCTCGTGAAAAGTGGGTATATCCAAAAATGGAATACCTCTGCCTACCCCCTTGGGGATATGGGCGTGAGATTGTTTTTTTTTAACTGACTATTGAACAATCAGCCCTAAGTCAAACAGCCTATTACTGCCGGGTCATAACATGCGGTGTTTGGTGCAGTAGAGGAGCCGGCGGAGGAGCTGACGCAGGTGGCGGAGTCGGACGACTCGGAGTCCGAGGTGCAATACGTGCTCACCGCCGCCAAGAAGGACCAGCGCGGGAAGCCGCCCGCCACCAACACATCCAGGTAACGCCCAGATACAACCCTCGGAGCTCGGGATCACTATCTACTCAATTGGGTATTTGACTGTATCAAAGAGTGACTGAAGATGAAGTGAAAATGGTAGAGAATGAATACAGAAGGATAAAATGGAAAGTGAAAGATAAGATTGAGCAAATGAAGAAGAACATGGATGAAAAGAATGAAAGAAAGTTGTCCGACAACTTCCGGGAAAACCAGAAATTGTTCTGGAAGCAAGTTCGGGTATCCCGGGGAGTGGAGCAAAATACAAAGACGGATGTGATTAGAGATGAGAATGGGGAGCTAATAATGGCAGAAGATAGAGTGTTGAGCCGATGGAAGCAATATTTCGAGGGACTATTTGAATGTGATGATTCCCTACCCCAAGCAGATGAAAATTAGATTAGTATGCATGAGATTGAAAGAGCGATGAAGAATATGAAGACAGGTAAGGCTGCAGGGTATGACAGAATATGTGTCGAAATGCTGAGAGCTGGGAAAGGGCTGGTAGCTTCTTGGTTGTACCTCATTTTCCAGAAATGTTGGGCCAGCGGTGAAGTGCCGCAAGACTGGCGAAATGCCGTAATAGTGCCCCTTTTCAAAGGAAAGGGGTCGCAGCAGGAAGCCAAAAATTACCGCGGAATCAGCCTTCTCAGCATTGTCGGGAAATTGTATGCAAAGGTATTGATTGAAAGAGTGATGAGAGAGACAGATGAGAAAATTTGGGATGTACAAGCGGGATTCAGAAAGGGAATGGGGTGTATGGATCAAGTCTTCTCCCTAAGGTGCCTTACAGAAAAACACCTCGCCAAATATCAGAAGGTGTTTTGCGCCTTTATAGATCTGGAGAAGGCCTATGACAGATAAAGGAGGAATGAAATGTGGGATGCGCTGTGTGTCCAAGTTTTGGATGTGGAGCCGGTTGATAAATGCACTGAAATCACTCTACGAGGATTCCAGTGCATGTGTCAGACTAAATGGCGCCTACACAGACTGGTTTAACATCTCAAGGGGTGTTAGACAGGGCTGTGTAGCATCTCCGTGGCTCTTCAACCTATTCATGGACAGCTGTTTGGGTGATTTGCGTGAGAGTGATTGTGGATTGAAAATGAGTGAGACCACCATCAAATGCCTCTTGTACGCCGACGACCAAGTCATCCTTGCATCGTCGGCATCCGAGCTGCAAAAGATACCATCTTTTGCAGATATAATGCGGATATAATGAATGCAGCATTTGAGAAGAAGGGCATGAAAGTAAATGTTGCAAAAACGAAAGTGATGATTTTTGAAAGAGAAGAGCGTATGACAGAGTGTGATATAAAGATCTATGGTGAGAAAGTTGAGCAAGTGAAAGAGTTCGTGTATTTGGGTAGCGTGTTCACAAGGGACGGCAAGTTTGAGAAAGATATTGAAAGAAGAGTAATGAAAGGAAATGCAGTGAATGGGGCCCTGAATAGCCTTGTGAGTAGCCAGGTCGTGTCCAACGAGGCAAGGATGGCTATGCATAACGCGGTTCTGGTTCCAACGCTGATGTATGCGAGTGAATGTTGGATGTGGCAGAAGAAGCATGAAAGCAAAGTGAACGCCTTGGAGATGAGATCGTTGAGGAAAATGTGTGGAGTGAAATTGTGTGATAGAGTGAGGAATGCTGATATACGAGAAAGGTGTGGTTTGAAAGATGTAGTGACAAGAATAGAAAAGGGCATGTTACGCTGGTTTGGTCATTTAGAACGTATGGATGAAAGAAGAGTAACGAAAGAAATATATGGTGCGAATGTTGAAGGATGCAAGGAAAGAGGACGCCCCAGAAGGACGTTCACGGATCAAATAAGTGACGTCCTTCAAAAAGCGGGGGTCCGGAGTGCGAAGAATAAAAGAGCGTGCATGAAAGGCTTATGGATGTGAAGGAAGCGAAAGAAGTATGCAGAGATCGAGCAAAGTGGCGATCCATCGTCTCTGCCTACCCCTGTGGGACAATGGCGTGAGCATTATGTATGTATGTACTGTATCAAAATTAAATTGTGAGTAATCAATTATTCCAAAACAACTCGAAAAATGTGTTTCGATTTTCATTTTACAATTATAAAAATTTTTTTAATAATAAAACAATCAAAAAAGTGATGCAATTGAGTACTAAAAATGATGACATCACAAACCAGTATTCAGTACATTTTCCAAATTAAATTTTCGTTTTGACAGATCATAAAAAGTAACTATGACGACCTAATACTAACCATATTTAAAGCAAATAAATGAATCTGAATCTCATTTGACTAGGTAGTCAAATATCCTATCGGACCTGTGGGAACTTGAGACAAAATTTCATATACCCCAGCCCCCGAACAGTTTAAATCAAGTGCTGTCCCCTTTTTAGGATTTCGTACCAATAAAACATTTATGGTATAGCTCTCTCTGTCACCGCTGCTTATTTCAGCAACTAATAATGCTATGGTAACTTAAAGTCTAGTATAGTTTTAAATAATACTTCTCCTTTATTGCAAAAACATTAAAATATTTGTTGTTATGTTATTTTTATTCACTGATTAAATGAGGCCGAATTTTAACTTGCTGTAATTGGGATTTGAAAGAACTTCATTGGAATAATTAAAAAAAAGAATTTGTTTTTTATTTGTAGTTATAATATATAATAATATATCACTACATAGCATAAAACAAAGTCGCTTTCTCTGTCCCTATATCCCTATGTCCCTTTGTATGCTTAAATCTTTAAAACTACGCAACGGATTTTTTATGCGGTTTTTTTTAGTAGAAAGAGTGATTCAAGAGGAAGGTTTTAGTGTTAGCATTGCACCCGTGCGAAGCCGGGGCGGGTCGCTAGTAATATAATATAATAAATTGTGGGACACAATTCACACACGGTTATTTAGTCCCAAACTAGGCAGGGCCTGTGCTATGGGTACTAAACAACTGATAAACATACTTAAATAAGTTGATATAGGAGTTACGGAAAATATTACTAGCTTATTTACAATAAAATTTTACTACACAAAACACAATTCAATAACTCGTAACAATACTTAATAAAGGTACAGAACCCTCGAAGCTGGTCTTTTACTTGTAGGTTTTATTCTGTGTGAGTTAAGTCAGCACATGTTACCATAACTCAAGTGCAGTACACTAAGCAGCTCTTATCCGTCTCGTCCCAGTAACATTTCAAGCTGCGTGGACGCTCGACTGGAGAGCGGTCCCGCGGCCGCAGCCGAGGCGGCTTCGCGTCGCGTGCTCCTCGCGGGCGGAGGGGCCCTGGGCGCGGCCATCAGGGCCCCCGCGCCAAGAGTGGCCCCCACCGCCGCTGCAAGGGGGGCCCCCGCGACGAGGGCGCACCCCCCACTCACACACACGCTCTACGACGTGTTCAGGCATCTCGCGCTAGAGTTCCACTACCAGGTATGTTTTATGTTATACAAGGGGATGTCGCTGTTGTTACTTCTGGACACTAGTAACAGACTGTTAGAATTTACGGTGTTTTGTCTGCAACTTTGTAGACTTACATCTTCCATTATCCACTGGAAGTATCAAACACAAAAAACAAAAGTGTCTACGTGTACGCAGCGCCTAATATTAAACCGCCAACTCATAGTCAAAGTCAAAATGTTTTATTCAATGTAGGAACTTACAAGTCCACTTATTAAACGTCATTTCAACTCCACCGCTGGTTGAGGTGAAGAAGCGGGGCAAGAAACTCCTCAACACAATATTCTTTTAATCAATTACTTACACTCGTAACCGTAACACTTCCGTATGGAACCTTCCAGATGGAGTGCACCTTCATGGAGAACGTGGTGTCTCTGTGGCTGACGCTGAACGGGGCCGCGTGGGGCGGTGGAGGCGCGTGGTCTTTGGCCGCTCTGGCCGTGCCCGCCGACACGCCGCGCATACGACTCGCCTCCGACACCGTCAACGCTCTGCTCAACTCGCTCTGCACGTGAGTCGGCCCTGGGTTTCTTATAGGCATTGGGTTCGATTCTGCTTTACAGCGATTCAACTTATTTTAGTTTACTCCTGTCATTTTCTTCCTCCTAGAAAAGAAAAGAGACGAGAGATGTTTAGTCCTTTCATAACGTGTCTAGTGCATAAGTAAAGAAGTCGCAACTAATATACAGGCTCTGACAGGACTAAATTCGGTAGGTTATCTTCTATCCTTTTTCTTTTTTTGAGTTAAGACAAAGACAGGACTAAACCAAAATAAGTTTTAGTAATTGGTTTTTTTTTATTCTGTGTTGTTGGATGGATGTTTGTTACTCTGACGCAAAAACTATTGAACGGATTTTGAAAAATAATAATAATATAATCTCACGCCTTTCATCCCCGAGGGGGTAGGCAGAGGTATTCCATTAATGGATATACCCACATTTCACCAGATACATTGGACCCCTAAACGTGATAGGTGGTGAGCCTATGTGGTGAGCCCATCGCCGGACCGGGTCTATTTACACATGTCTCAGAATTTTGAAAATAGATAGATTTTACTATCCAAAAAAAATTTTTTTTTAATTTATTTTAAAGAAAAAGGATAGAAGATAATATTGCCTTATAAATCAGAGTAAGAAATAGGCTTTGATTTATAAAGATACTTATTTAGTAAAATACGGACGAGTTCAAAGTGCGACAGTGTCGTTTGGGTCGGCTTTTGCATCCCTAACTATTATTTATTTATTTACTGTAACAATTATTTTCAGACTGGAAAACATATCGCTAAGATGCTGGGTGTTATCCATGCAAGCTCTAGCTTGGATCGCGAGCTTACCACTACAGGTATGGAAACAAAATAAATAAGCTACTATACTGAGTAATATATTTACCTATTGTATATAGTTATATACCTGTGTATGATACTGGTGATTAACAAAAATATAAAAACATGTAACATGGCCACTAGCCCAACTCTGGCGATGAGGTGTTACCCATGTCAAACACCCGAGGTATTAAAAATTCTGACAGTTAAATGTGCGTTTCGCCATTTACCCAATCCGCGTTGGTCTCCCATATCTCAGTGGCATGTCACAAGATAATGATGCTCGTGTGTACAGACGGAGGGCAGTACGCAGACGATGGGCCGCGTGATCCTGGAGTGCGAGCACTTCGTGCCGGCCGTCGTCAAGTTCATCTCTATCAACGTCGCCACCGACGGCGCAGTCGCGTCCTCCGAGCCATACCTCGTAAGTACACTTCGCATTCATACATCTAGGTTTATTTCTTTGACCGAACTAAAAGTCGCGTTTTCCCGGTAAGAGCGCAATGGGACAGAATGCGAGCACCGTCCGATGGACTGATAAATTTACTCGCATCACGTGTTTACATTACTAGTAGCGTCCGAGTAGTCATCATGCAGACTCGGCGAGTGCCAGCACACATTTTTTAAAGAGTTTGATGTTCCAAAAGTGTTGAGACAAAAATATATTTGATTTTTTGAAATGAGAAAGAAAGATATCAAAAAAGTTTGTCAGAATTCCACGGAATAAAAAATCTGGCTTTCGATTGTTTCGTGTGAACCTAGAAAATCCGTCAAATTTAAAGAATTAAAATGGACCTTATGCAGTTGATCAAAGTTTATTGAGGGAAGGAAAAATTCGCTAAATGACGGTGCCCCCCTACAGGGCGGCGTGAGCGTTGGAGCTGGTGCGGGCGCTGCATCCGCGCTGCACTCTGTGCTGTCCCGCGTGGTGTGCGCTAGAGGCGCGGCCGGTGCGTTGGCGGCTCTGCGCTGCGTGTGCTCTCTCTGGCGGCTGGACGGGCACTCGCCCTCTGGAGCCGCCTACGACCTGCACGCGACTCTGCTGCGCGTCGCTCACCCCATGCTGCAGGTGCTGGCCGCGAGGCACGCTCACCACGCCATACCGCTCTTCGAGGCCGTCGGTCAGTATTCAAACGTTACGGTTTATCTGAGACTATTAAAGAGGGTGATGATGCATGTGAAATGTTGATACTGGGTAATTGGAATGTCTCAGTTTTGTTTATATCCGGCAATGTGATGTAATTTAGACATAGATTTCGTTGAATGATCATATAATTACTGAGTTGCTTCAAGAGTTGACAAAAAAATACTTGACAAAAACTTTACATACCGAAATCTGGTCCCGAGAAACACGGGCAGTAGTGATGCTCCGGCGATAACTGTCATTCAACTTCGGTCGCGACAACGCAGTTGCGTCGTCGCCTATGCTATAGAAATTTTCTGTGATACAGTGCAAGCACAGAGATAGTTGGAGACGACAAATACACTACTACATTCTAGTGTCGTAGTCCTCACGGTATATGTTGAAAGTCTTTAACCATTTTTTATAGATTTATTCTTAGTAAAATTTTCGGTTTAAGTCATGTGGCCATGTGGTGTGTGGCGGTACTGCGGTAGCCACTAGCCTTACACCATCTCCCAATCCGCAGTGGGCTTGCTTGGGAGATTACAGCCCATACTTCGTATATCGTCGTGTGAGAAAAGACCATTAGCTCGACAGTGGGCTGCTACGGATCGATGGCGATACTGAATTCGTGTATATACACTTTTGTGGGTCGCGCGCGTCACGTGCGTCGGCCGCCATCCTCGAAAGTGTACCTTTATTTAAGCTTAGTCGTAGTTGGGTTTTGGATGTACCCAGCCTTAATAAATGTTTCTTTCGCAGCTCACCAGTCCGCGGGGTGGGTCCGGGAGAGCTGCGGGGCCCGAGGCGAAGGTGGTTCAGAGGCGCGTCTTTCGGGGCTGCTGGCTGACGTGCTGGCCGGAGGGGGAGGGGCGGCTCGGAGGGCCCCTCTTCGCCGCTCGGTGCTGGCCCAGCTGCTGCACTACTGCCGGAAACTGCTCGCCGTGCCGCTGCACCAGCACCAGAACCAGGCCAACGCGGTACTTATTTTTTTGTTTTCCCACCCCTTACAGGGTAGGCGAAGGCATTACGCCAGGCAGCCTCGTCATTAGTTAATGATATCCTTGAATGTCCATCGTTCGTATCAATACTTTAATCTTAGTTAAATGGCTCTGCTTCAGAGTCCATGCACAAAAATACAGTGTCTTTAACACTTTCTACATCCCTAACTTGGTTATCAACAGTAAAATGATAGCACCTTTACTGAAGACCTCATTGCGACCTCCTAAAGCAATCCAAAAATGTCCACTCATCGAACCTCCCACTCATCGCATACTTTCACGGAGACTTGCCGCATAATAAACTATCACTATTATGAGCCAAAACCCGAAACACACAGCAAAACGAAAATCACACAAAAAACATGACGTCATCATCATCATCATCAACCCGTAACAGCCCACTGCTGAGCTAAGGGTCTTTTCCTCGCACACGAGGAAGTATGGGCTTAATCTCCCACGCGAGCCCACCGCGGATTGGGAGATAGTGTTAAGCTAGTGGCCACTAACAGTCAGAATTTTTTCAAGCCACCCAAGGGTATCTGACATGGATTAAAGACTTCCATTGTGCGTAAACACAACGAAAAACCGGGACCAACAATTTAACGTGCCTTCCGTAACTCGGAAAACATGACGTACCTCTTCGGATTCCAAACTTGTACAAACTTGTAGCTGGACATTATACCCTTGTTCTGTCGTCTCATACTTCCTGCTTACTCATCAACCCGTAACGGCCCTTGCTGAGCTAAGGGTCTTTCCTCATGAGGAAGTATGGGCCATAATCTGCGCAGAATGGCAAATACGCAGAGCTACTTACCGTCAGCAATGTATATTTAACATGATGGCACTTTGTATGCATAGAATACTGAATGTGATGGCACTTTGTATTTAAATTGACTGCATCGAGTACTGAACGTGACTGCACAGTGTACGTAAAATAACTGACTGACTGCACTATGTATCAAATTTTTCTGCATAGCATACTGAACGTGACTGCACAGTATATTTAACATCACTACACAGTGTACTTGTCATGGCTGTCCAAAATGAAGTACGGCCGTTTTAACTTGGCTTCTCTGAACATAGGCTTCGCCTGCACAAACCATCTCCTATCGCCAAATGGTCGCTATCATATGTTATTCCGCAACTTCAGAGCTGCCAAGTTAAAACGGCCGTACAGTACTGGTCATGGCTGTTCAGAGTACTGACTGCAAACTCAGTAAATGGAACGTATTGTTTCCGCAGTCGGCGTCAAGCCCGAGCGCGTCGAGCAGCGAGCCGCAGACGGACGAGAGCAAGGCGCAGCTGCAGGAGGCCACCAACGTGGAGGACGAGAGGAAGCAGCAAGCCGCGAGGACGCCCTGCGTCGCCGATACGGGTGACTGCCATCACTAGTGCAATAGGATTTTTAAAATCTCACGACTTGTGTCCCCGAGGGGTTAGGCCCACTTTTCACGAGAATATTCGACCCCTAAACGAGATAGGTGGTGAGCCCATCGCCGTACCGGGTCTGTTAGTGTCAGAATTAATTCCGAGACCTGCAGGTTTCCTCACGATGTTTTCATTCACCTTCGAGCAAGTGATGAATGTGTACGTAAGTTTTGAAAAACTCGTTGGTACATGCCAGGATTTGAACCCGAGCATCACCGATTATCATCATGAGAAGCATCACTTTTTTTTATTTAAAAATATCACTCCTATCCCCGAGGCATAGAAGAAGATAGGACCGGCGATGGGCTCACCATCTAGCACGTTTAAGAGCCCAAAGAATATACTTGCGAAAAGCGAGTATTTTCAAAAATGGAATACCTGTGCTATAGAAATGCAATTAAATGCAATTTAACTTTTTCTGCATAGGTGAATTTTATACGTTATCTGTCCGCAGTACTTCAAAACTCGCAGATCATGCAGCGGTTCTACAGGACTCTTTCGATGTGCGACGGTATGAACACACTAATACTCAACTCAGGTAAACATTGTTTTAGCTGCAAAATTCTTTCTAAATCAATACTTACTTAGTTTGGAATTTTCTTTTGGAATTGGCATATTCTACTTACAAAGTCTGTTTATCTATTCATAATATGGAAAAAAATAGATAAATACACAATATTATTGTGTATTTATCTATTTTTTTAAGTACCTTTATTTTCTTAGCTACGGTTATACAGTCAAGAGCGAGTCAAGCTTTACACTACCAGTTTAAGCTGAGCTCTGATTTATATGCGCCCAAAGTCCAAAGTGTCAAGCTCAGCGTGCTCTTGACTGTACTCGGAGTACCTATTGTTATGATTATGGTTATATTTGAATTGGCAGCGGACCTGTGAGTGTTCTTAGACGGTTGCTTGTGGTCAGGTATGACGACGGAGGGCTCAGCGGACTACTCCTCGCTGAAGGAGGAGGTGTTCTGGCTGGTGGCGCACATGGCCACGGTGGCCTCCAGCCCCGCGCTCATGGTGCCCAGCCTCATGGAGTTCCTCAGTGAGTACACATTATCAGGGACGACGCTTATTAAATAGGCGGATGTCACACTACTGCCGTTTTGACTTTAAATTTAGGGATCCCTTAGAATACTTTATTAGGAATTAATTTTCACCAACGTTTAAGTGTTACCTAAATCCTGTAATAGTTTAATTAAATAAGTATTAGTTTTAGGAGTACCCTTAATCTAAGAAACACACAGAATTGATTTAGGAGCTTGTTGGTGAAAATTCGCATCAGAGACTGTTTAGCTGTTTAGGCTCTTAAACACGAGTTTCCAAATATTCCTTTTCTAGAATGTCACTTTCCCATACGCTGCTTTCCCGGCAGCTTCCTTGCCATACGGAAGCATGCTCCTGAAGGTCGTTAGACATAATGACATTTTTTAACGACCTTTCGTATGATATCTGAATTATAGAAACCAAAGATGAAAGTAGGTACGTGGTATGGTAGTAACATTCGTACCATCCTTCAAAATGAGGGAAGGCTCATGTTCGGCAGTTAATTAACCTCATTTTTTCTATGAATAGGAAAAGAAGAGATCGTAAACCTGTCGCAAGCCATGCAACAGCTGATCATCCGGCTCCTGGACAAGCCAGAAGCGCTGAACGCGTTCATAGAGGCCGGTGGCTTAGAGCTCGCCGTCGAGAAACTTACCACTTGTCACCAGGTAATATAATCTCACGCCTTTTATCCCCGAGGGGGTAGGCAGAGGTATTCCATTACTGGATATACCCACATTTCACGAGATATGTTGGACCCCTAAACGTGATAGGTGGTGAGCCCATCGCCAGACCGGGTCTGTTTACACATGTCTCAGAATTAATTCTGAGACCTGCGGGTTTCCTCACGATGTTTTCCTTCACCGTCGAGATAGTGATAAATATGTACGTAAGTTTTTGAAAAACTCATTGGTACATGCCAGGATTCGAACCCGAGCCTCACTAATTTTCGGCCGGCTCTTTAACCGTCCGGGCTATCACTGCTCTTTCACCAGGTAACTTGTCTCTAAATAAATAAATATAATGGTCTGAGAGCCAAAAAGGGGTTCCGTTAATGTAATGTAACAGCAACACTCTTAACTGCCTATGTCATGTAATTGTTTATGCGATCGGCTCCTCGTGCTCCTCATTACAGGCCCGACTTGGAGTCCTACGCAGAAACTTAGTTTACTCTTTTGACTCGCTTTTGTAAGCGTCATTTTTTTTGTCACAGCACATGTTAGGTGCACTGACTAGGCCATGTAGCAACGGATGTTTCAAACACTTGCGTGCACATTTATTGGAAACACGCCGGCATCAGAAGGCATGTGTGTGCATATGATTTCTGGAATCCCGGTCCAGTAATGAGCTCACCACTTTACAACAACGACGCAAGCGGACATATTTTTCTTAAAACCGAGAGCTTGTTTCGATCTGATTTCCATTATGGCATTTTGTCGTCAAACCAGCGGTGACGTATAAACCCAGTTTGTCAACCAAATGTCTTCGAGTACTCACTAGGCCGAGCTTTCCTACATTAGCACTATATGGGAAAGAGAATGATTTTCTTCCAACCTCTTTGAATATAGCTTATGTTACTCAGGGATATTGTAGCTTTCCATTGGTGAAAGAATTTTTATAATCGGTCCAGTAGTTTTTGAGTTTATTCGTAACAGAGATACAAACATACAAATCTTTCCTCTTTATAATATTTGTATAGATTATTATAGGTGTATTTGTTTGCCAGGCGGGGCCGAGCAACAGCCAGGGGCTGGTGTCCTCCCTGATGAACTACCTGAAGCTGCCCCCGCAGCTGATCAACCTGTCCACCTCCGCCGCCGGCAAGAAGACCCAGCCGCCCGTCATCGAGACCGCCAGCGGGCTCGTCAACATCGCGCCGCTCTGTAAGTCCTCATTATTCACAGAACACTCTGTGGCTGTCAGTATTCTGATGGATATACAGGATGAATGTAGATGAATGAAGTGGGCGTGGATTGCTAAATTAGAAACTATGAGGACTAGAGAAAAGTACTCAAAAGAGTCTCTTCCCCGATTTTGATGAAAACCAAAACTGCAAAATACTTTGAAATGATAATATGAATTGTTGGAAGCACACTGAATTTTTTAATAAATTTTATTTCCTAAATTTCATTTAAGATGATATGTTATTCAGGAAAAAAATACCCTTAAAATTAACGCTTCCTACCGTTACTACACTGCACACACTACCCTAAAATACATGTGTTTTATTTTTTCACATTTGTCAGGTTCGTTTCCCGGTTGAGGCAGGCGCTCTTCGAAAAATCTGTGAATGTAGTTTGACTTATTATTAAAAATAAAATGATGTTTCAGTAAAATATCCTATCTTAAATATTTAATGTACTTCCCTCCGTGTGGCATGGGCGTGGGACACCCTGTACATTATATAGAACAACATGTTTATGAGAAACACTCCCCAGGCACAGTGTCCTGCGGCAACCCGACGGCGCAGGCGGCGGACGTTTTGCTGGACGGCGGCAGCGGGGGTATAACGCCCAGCGGCGCGTGCGCAGCCAGGCGCGTGAGGGCCGCCGCCTGGTCCTACCACTTCTTCAGCGCGGATGACGCCTCGCTCGCCCTCATGCTCACCTTGCCCTACGCCGTGCAGCTGCACGAGGTGCACTTGCAGCCGCATTTGACCAGCTTGGCCAGTGAGTTATTAGCGTGTTATTGCAAATTGGTATTCTTACAGGATTTGTTTTATATTTAAATATTTTATTAAATGCTCTCTCAGTATCCCCGACGTAGTTGGTTATTTCATTCCTGGGATACCCGCTTTTCACCAGTTTTTTTGAACTTCTAATCGCGATAGGAGATGATCCCATAGCTAAACCTTTTTCTATTTAGCAACTGTTATATTTAAATATGACAGTTGCTAAATAGAAAAAGTATCAACCAACTTCAACCAAATTTATTAATTACTATTTCGTTGAAAAGCCTCATCGCATGTTTTAAGTTTTAATTACATGTCATAAGAGATATTTTACTTCCCTAGATGTATAATATACTATTCCTGTAGCTTGCCCCGGCGCGGTGGCGGTGGAGGCGGGGTGCGGGGGGACGCTGGCCCCGCTCGGTCCCCCGCAGAACACTGCCGGGATGACGTTCATCCGGCTGGCGGTGACGAGGCCCATCGTCTGCACCACCGTGCAGATCCGCCTCTACAAGCCGAGGGACAGCTCCAACATGGGCCTGCTGCAGCTGAGGCTGTTGGCGCAGCCGGCGTTCAACAACCAGCTCACCAACGCCGCCACGTGAGTATAGCACGCGGACCACATATCGCTGACTGCAGGAGAGATTTTTGGATACCTTCTTCTTACCGTATACAGATAACCATAAACACACTTTCGTGTTCTATTATTGCCTATCTATAAACGAAAGTATTTCGTACTTCTACAATAATAGGATCGATGTTCAAAATTCATTCAGAGCTATTATTAGGAGATTTTTGGTTCTGTACCAAAGAGGTGCGAACGGGACCCCATTACAAGGCCTCCACTGTCCGTATCCGTTTGTCCAGTGGACTGTATTTAAAAAACCGTGAAATTTTTACAGAATGCATTTGTATATATTTCTTTTGCAGCTATAACTTCAAAAATATGTAATGTTTGGTGGTACAAACCGCTTCATGTGCGGGTCTGACTAGCATTTGGCAGGATTTTATAAGCATAGCGACGAGGAAATAGAAACACGAAATTATAGTGCATGTACATTGTACAGTACGGCTGTTTTAATTTGGCCGCTCCGAAGTTGCGCAAACGGCTGCGCAATAACATTTTGAGCGACCATTCGGCGGTATGAGACGCCAATGTTCATAGCGGCCAAGACTAATCGTTACTATTGTACTAAGACGTTCCGTCGTCGTTGTCCAGCAACAACTGGGCGTGCGTGGTGTCTGCGTGCACCCGCACGCGCCTGTGCCCCCTGCGCTGGGCGAGCGTGAGCGGCGCGGGCGCGGTGGCGGCTCTGTGCGCGTGCGCAGCCCAGGGAGGGCCCTCCGCGCACCACGCGCACCACGCGCTGCTCGCCGCCGCAGGGGCCTGCCCGAGGCTGCAGGCGCCGCTGCTCACCGCGCTGCTCAACATGGACGCGCAGGCGCACGCGCACGGTATATATACATTCTATTGATGTCTACCTGCCTATGTTTATATTTCTTGGGGCTGATTCAGCTGATTTTTCAATGGTCAGATAAATCTGGGAGAATATCTTGATTTCTGACACAATAGAAAGGAAAAGTGACAGGTGATGTTTATTCTTCAGATAACTTTTGACTGACTATTGACCAGTTAGCTTTAAGTCCATTTAAATATGAACTAGTTTGTAACTGGTTACGGAAAAACAGTTTTTTTTCTTTTGTAACTGGTTACAAAACACATTTACAGGCGGCCTAAAGGGAGTGGATAGGTTCAAAGGGGAAGGGGTAGTTTAGTTAATGGAATCTTGAGATTAATATAAAAATTATTATTAATAGTCTCTGGATAATTATTAATTTTAAATTAAATCCCTGAATACTATAGATTTGCGATTTCCCTAAAATTTCATGTCGTATTTTACGGTTACATTAGCCGGAAAAATGTCACCATAAGTAGTAACAAGTACCCAGCCTTGTTTCCAAAAGCTTTAATCAGCAGATACATTGTTGAATTCAGAAATTGTTTTCTGCCATATTTCAAGTGTCTTCGTGTTATCGCTTGCGAGTCGTTTTATGTATCTGCCTTTATACTCGTACGTACGTACGTGGGTCGAAATGTATAGCCGATTGCCCGGTGCGTATGAAAGCGAACGCACATGGCCATATACTTCGCCGCCCGCCGGCTACCCGGCAACCGGTGTGAAAAGGGGCTCAGTCCTATCGTCCATGTGTTGTGCAGCGTTCCAGCCTTCGGGCGGTGGCCGCGGGCAGGGCAGCATGACGGCCGTGTGCGAGCTGGTCCGCCAGCTGTGCCGGCGCTGTGGGGAGGGCTCCCTGCCCGCATACCTGCACTGGCTCAGCGCCGCCGCGGAGCTCTGGCTGCGAGAACGCAAGGCGCCCTCCGCCGCGCTCACGCACACGCTCGCAGCTGTAAGTCTTACACAACTCACTTAGCCCTAGAGATTTGATTCACGTTTTGTGTACGGATACAGTTTAGCATTTTAAGTTCAACTGAAACGCAATTTTACTAAAAAAAAATATTAAGTAATACGACCACCTACCGACAGATGACGTGTGGGTGGGTCGCCCAGGCATTTCTATTTTATTTATTAAACAGACCAAAATTTAGTTCCATAAACTAAACACTTATATACAGATATTTAAAGATACAGCAAATTACACCTACAGAAACAAACACGCTTAGAAAGTAGTTTTGTCACACAGGATTTCTTTTTCATAGAGATAGATAAAACCAGAAAGTAACATAAGCAATTTTTGATCCTGGTACGCTGAATGCGAAAATCTTATAAATTTACAAACAAATCTAATTATATCAATTGACACATTAATTGGAATCCCAGAATTGAATTTCAATCTTATGCCAAGCAGATAAAATCCAAACCGATTTATCTGATAGTATCCAGAACAAAACTTGGCAGATTCATTTGTAACAACATAATTTGATTGCAGGTATTATGGAATTTGAAAGAAGAGCGGTTACTCGAAAACTTAGTAGAACTGATAACGGATGACCTGTTTGAACTAGTCTACACGTGGGTCAAAGATGTGCCCGAATCGAGCCTCTTGAAAAAATCACTAGACGCCGGTAAGGGTCTTTAATGTATAACAATGTGTTTCTTTTATAAAATTTTCCGTTTGTCCTGTATATCTACATCCTATTGCGATGAAACTTGAGAATGGGAAAATGCACCACTAGTAATCATTATAATTTATTAAATTGTTGTTTTGAAGCATAACATTTGATAACATTTTACATTTTGTTTTTCAGTATTATGTTCCATGTGCTACATCCGGCCAGAACTATTCAGAATGTTATTAGAACAGATGGACATACCATTGGATGACGATGAAAGGTAAATATTAGAAAAAATATTTACTACTCTATTATTATGTTTAGATTTTTTTATTAGTATCAAGTTATTTATGCTGTGCTGTAATAACTAGTGGCAGCCTCAGTATATATCAATCAGCCTACTTGGGGGAGTACCGAGGCGAGGCAATGCCGTTACGATGCTGATAAGTGTGCGTTGCAGTAGGGAATTTCATACAAATGTAGGTACCCACCTACAGGGTTTACTAAAATGTGTCTACCCTCCTTATTTATGTACACAGCTTGTATAAATAGAGGTAGCCCATTAAAGGAGGTCAGATCCGATCACCGATCACATTCGATCTCGACTCTCGACACGAGCAACATCTCTTATTTCGCAACCCTCATCGCCCTCGACCTCGCTTAGTGGCAGTCACCCTCGCTGCCCCTAAACAAAGAATACTAGAACTCGAAAAAATAGAATGGCTCGAGTTGATACGGTGACGGTTGTCTGGAACAGATCGCTAAAAGCGATAAGAACGCCCATTCTACTTTAGTTAATGTTGGTATCCATATTGTGTTGTTTTTGGTGTACAATAAAGAGTTATGTATTGTATCCCTTTCCGAGTTGATAAGTGCGCTCAGACCTTTAGTATGACTAATTTTGAATTTAATTTCCAGCATGGAAGGGCTGACTGACGACACAAAAGTGCAGAGCTCGAGTTCCGCGTCCAGTGCGGGCGTTGGCGGGAGCGGCGGTGGCGTGGCGTGGGCCGGCGCCGCGTGGCGCGCGGGTGGCTGGCAACTCCACACGATAGCGGCCGCGGCCATGTCGCCCGCCGCCACGCTCGCGCTGCTCCACTCGCGCCTGCCCGCCGCCGTCGTCAAGGCCATCGCAGGTACGCACGAGCACTCGGTCCTAGGGCAAGGGGAGGAACAGCATGACCCGACATAACCTGGTGGTTGTAACGCATTTTCCTCGCATGCCAAACAAAATATAAAACTAGAACTAAATAATAAAAAAAAGCACTAGCCGCCACTACGAATTTTGAAGGTTCCCCTCGATTTCTCTAGGATGCCATCATCAGATCCTGATTTCCTTATCATGGTACTACCGTTGGGATATCACCTTTCCTACAAAAAAATAATTAAAATCGGTTCATGAACGACGAAGTTATTCGCGAACACATAAAAAAAACGGTCGAATTGAGAAACCTCCTGCTTTTTGAAGTCGGTTTAATTAAGCCCGCGTATCGTGGCGCTATTTGTTGCATACATTTTCTAGGGTAAGAAAGAAAAAGATACATTTTCGCCACGCCAACAACGCTCAGGTCAAGTGTAGTTCTTACTCGTTCTAAGGTCCGTATTACAGGAAGATCCTCAACCATGAAACTCTGCTTGAACACAATTGGAAGGTCAGCTTTATAGAAAGCTCTCTTTCACACATCCTCAAACTAAGTTTCGTTACTTGAGGATGTTCTGTAATACCTGGCTAAATTTATGAAACCGATAAGCTCTAGGCGCGACACGACATACACTGATCCAATGATGTATAGCTTAATACTCATTTGATGATAATCCCATATTTCAGATTACAGCGAAGCCAAATTGGAAATGATCAAGGAACAATTAGGGTCGCAGGAAGATGTTCGGATGGTGGACGCATCTGACAAGCAGTCTACTAGCCAGACCAAGCCAGGTAATAAAGCTAAGTTACAACAATGCCATGTATCTTAACCATACCTATGCAATGCCAAAGTGTTTTTATTTACATATTTTTATGTTATTTTAAAAGGCAATGTTTTGCCTGTGCGTAGTTACCTGGGTTGTGTATACTATAAAACATCACTAATTTTTTAACAGTAAAAATAAAATCGTAAGCTTGACTTTGCTTGATTTACAGACTGCACAAGTACAATGAGTGAATATATATTAGCTTTAGCTAGCCTATCTGTACCTGTCTACTATAAAGCCCAAGATTCACCATATTTACGGAATAATGTAGTTGTTACGTTACTTACAATATCTATATTATCCATGCTCATGCTTCGTCATGTACGAGGAAAGACCCTTAGCTCAGCAGCGGGCTGTTACGGGTTGTTTATTATTAGTTACTACATAACCTCCTTTATGTAAATAGCATGCAATCGACACGACTACGTTTTGATGTGAGCTGTCACTCAGATGAATACCATGAATTCGATATTGATATGATGGTGATCGTTGCCAGAGTTGCCGTCGATGAAGAGCATCTGCCAGCTGGTGGAGTGGGCGCGCCTGCTGTGCGCCGAGCGGAGGCTCAAGGACTGGCTGGGAGGGCCCGGGGCCAGCTTCTGGAGGCCGCTGCTGCGCCTGCTCTGCTACCCGAGGCACCCGGAGAGGTATGCACCAATGCTGTTGACCATTACGGTATGGTGACGCGGGCTTGTTTCCGCAACTCGGCCTATTTTGCGTGAAGGTGGGAATGGCTCTACGCTTGCCATCCCAGCTCCTTGATGTCCTTGAGGGCTTCGGGGAGCGACCTCGGGGATCCATGCTGACCATTTAGAGTCGTAGTCGTGTTTATTTGACACTAGCGGCTGCAAAGCGTAAGTTTACTGTCGCGGGAATTCCCAAAAATCCCTTTATAGCGGTTGCCTATGACATAATGGCACCTAAGTACCATAATACAAGTTTCTAGATGTTATAGTTTTGGCGTAGTACGTATTTTTCTTTTCAACCATTTTCTATATTTTCCCGTTGGAATTAAATATTTTCCTGTACTAAAAAATGCTCTAGTTGTTGACCCGGCTACTCAGTTACGTCCACACCAAATTTTATCAAAATCCGTCTAGTAGTTTTTCCGTGATGCGTGCACAACCTGAGACAGACAAAAATTTATGTTTTGATATCTAATTTGATAACTATCTCCACTACCGATATTTTTTTTTAATATTTCATGTACAGACACCGGTCCTGTTAGAGTTTTTTCCTAAATCACTGTCCATTGATGGAAACCGCATTAAAGTCTGTTGAATAGTGTGGTAGTCTCGATCAGCGTCTGTGGCCACTCTGTGGGGCATGTGGTCAGTGGTTACTGTTTATGTATCCCTGACAGTTGGTACAGAATGTTTATGCTTTTGTTAATATTCTACTCCCATCTCAAAGTACTGTAATTTCTGTTCTTTTTGTCTATGCCAAATAAAAAGTTTCTTCCTTTCTTTCTTTCTCACAGCACATGGCAAGAAGGCGCGCAATACGCGCAACTGGAAGAGAATACGATCCGCCTATTCGCTGAGTTGACCGTCTGCCATGCCCCCAACCAGAAATTGTTCGCCTCCACGCTACACAGTATACTGGAGTCTTTACACTGTACAGGTGAGCTATATTTCGTATTACGCGATTTCGGAATCTCTTAGAATTTAATTTTATCAGCTTAATGCTGGCTTAATGCATATAGTCTATAGTAGATCTAAGATGAAGGACGTTATTTTTTGAGACAAGAATTACATAAAGTAATTTCAAGAGAATCTGTCGTTGAGTTGAGTTGTCCATAATTTGCCCGTCAAGTAGCAATAAAGGATGATTCACGTTATACCGGGCCAGGCCCCGGACGGGGCACGGTCAAACATCTATAGTATACTTTTTGTATGAAGTGATTCATGCTTGACCGTGGTCCGGACGGGGTACGGCGTCGAAATGTTGGGAGGTATTGTTTAGGCTGATTCACGTTACACCGTGCCACGTCCGGGGCCCGGCCCTGTGTAACGTGAATCAGCCTTAAGACTGCCCAGCTGCGTATCCACTAGGGGCAAACTCAGGTCGAGCAGCTTCAACTTGAAGCAAACAGCCTCAGTTTGAGGCTGCTCGCTATGAGGCAAAGGCTCGAGGCACGTTGTGATCAACTCGTGATCTGCAACGTGTGCAGTTTAAACGACCGTCTCCATCAAATGCACGGCTCGGACTGAGGCTCCTTTGAGCACGGTAAAAAAACCGACAAACGGCTCGGCTCGCGGCGACGAATTTGCCTCGTGTCGCGGCGAGCCTCAGGTTGAGCAAGCGTCTCCACTTGCGCGGCCTCGGGTCGAGCGGCTGCCTCTAATGGATACGCAGCTTTAAACGCTGTCACGTGACCGGTGAACCCCCCAGGTCCGGAGGGCATATCGGGCTTCACGCGCGCCCTCATCCTGCGCCTGGTGCTGTCCGCGGAGCGTTTGACGGTGGCTTTGCGCTGGGCGGCCGCGGGAGGGGGCTGCTGCGTGCCCGCGCCCAGGCACCCCGCGCTGCACTGCCACGCGCTGCTCGCGCTGCCGCTGCACACCACCGTCCGGGCGCTGCTCACCGACCACCGGCCGCCGCGTGAGTATACAACACCTACTACATTCCCGCTGGGGTTTCACGTCAGCACGTAAAAGTTATCCGCTATGATTGGATGTCCGAGTAGTCGTTTGAACAGACTGTATCCGAGCGCGCTCGATGGAGGACCGGGGCCTTGGGTCGAATAGAAACGAGTGATCGGTATAAAATATGATTATTTACTTGGCTGTATTTGACGTGCCGTAACCTTCATACCAAGGATTAAACGAAAAAACTGTCGAATATTACGATATGATATACGTAAGCTTTACTCTTCGTTGAACAAATCCCACCCTAGTAAAACAAAAATACTGTCTGTATGACAGCTATTGCAAAGTCGAAACCTAAGCGCTGGAAATTTTACAAAATATTTCTTTATATAACGTAGGTGAGCACTAAGAAACTTATTTTAAAAAAAATTATCCCTTAAATATGGAATAAAACTTCTATGGAAATTCGTCATTCATCGTGCAAATGTCTAATGAATTAACAAAATATTTGCACAACATTAGAAAGAAAGCATTTTTGATACAAATACTACATACCAAAATGAGAGTTTCTTCAATGATCCAAGGATACCCCATCCATGTCTATATTTGAAATCATAACAGTATTTAAGATTGTCTTTTTCTCCCTGGCAGTGCCTCTAATAGACGACACGTCAAAAGTGTGCGTGAACAACCCCTCGACCACGGGCACTTCGTCGGTGCTCCGCAGCGCCTCCGACACGGCCATCATGACGGTGGCGGAGGCCTGGGAGCTGAGCCTGGCCGCGGCCAGCGCCTCCAAGGACAAGCGCGTCAAGGACGTCAAGAACACCTCCCTCAAGCAACTGAACATCAACAAGAAGCGGCAGACCAAGACCGCCAACGACTCCTCCATGCTGTCCGTCACGGACGGTGAGTGCCATTGCGAGAGATGATTATCAACGCGTTTTCATTGTACATGTTATCACTAGCTTGATGGTAAAGGAAACATCGTGACTCAGGCACCAGAATTGATTCAAAGACAAGTGTAAAAAAACTGGACGCCGGTGTTCAATCAGTGGATCGGACGGTGTTCAATTGACTCGTACGAGTTCGTTCCATCCTAAGCCATAGTGTGTCTATACAATGGAAGGCCACTGTCAAGGCCACGCCTCTATCCCTGACAGCTGTCTTGGAATTCTTACTGTTCAAAAGTGTTGAGACAAAGGGAAACATCCTATAAAGCCAATCGAAATATACCAAAAAAGGGTTGTTACTACTAAAATGACAGCTGTCAGAATTCCACGGAATTAAACATCTGACTACGTGATTGGTTGTAACCATCTAAATTCACCATCAGTCAGCCAGTGGCTGTATAGGCGGCCCAGTGAGGGGCAAGCTGATTGGTCGCTGAAATTTTATTGTATTGAGTCAACTAGTGTCTATCCAGCCATCATACTTGGCTGAGTATAGAAGTTTCATATTGTAATACGAGCCTTATTAGAGCATATTTCGAAACGGTGTTGTCCTAACCTTCAGACCTGATCGAGACGACGATCCGCGTGAAGGTGTCTGGCCTGGAGGGGTTCATCCCGCCCAGCACGACGCTGGCGCAGCTGACGGCCGCCGCGCCTCACGTGTTCGGGCCACACCTCACGCTCACGCTGCACCTCAACCCCAGCGGAGGTCAGTCACAATCACCAATGACATATTATATGACTTGTTGTATAATTATACTGCATATGAGTTTTTCAAATACTTACGTACCTACATATTTATCATAGCCGCGAATAACATATAGCCTAGTTACTCATAGATAAACTAGCTTTCCATTGGTGAAATAATGTTTAAAATCGGCCCAGTAGTTTTTGAGTTTATTCGTTACAAACCTATAAAAATACAAGTCTTTCCTCTTTATAATATTAGTGTGGAAGTGCTAGATTAGCTATTCTACACTTCGAGTCTACATCTATCGTGCTGGGGCGATCGGCCCATAACTTATCACTTTTGTGGGTCTGTAAACCATACTAGTAAGAAATGGGTACCTCCAGGTGAAAATGAAGTGTGACCACATATTTGTAGTGGAGTATATTTGAATCTATACCAAGTACTTATTTCGCATATACGAATAATAATACATATAATGAGGAAAGACTTCTATTTTTGTATGATAGTAATAAAAAACTGGACCGATTTTAAAAAATTATTTCACCCATGGTAAGTATGGAGGAGCGGAGGGGGAATGCTCCTCCATCGTGAAAAGGAAAGATCTTCCGCCAGGCGAGTTGATCGTGCCTGTGGACCGCGGTCAAACGGTTGATGTTGGACAGTCGTATTTATACAAACTCATTAGAAAACTCCGACATCGCGGTTTAGAACGTCTATTGGCGCGTTCTATGTAGTGTCGCTACAGTAAGCTTACTTGCTTACTTAGGAACAGCTGGTCCGAACTAGACGTGTTTCCAGAGGTATGGTCTGCGCCTTCAGCGGGCGCGAGCACGAGCAGCGCCGCTGGCCCTTCGGAGGGCTCCGGCACGGGCTCCGTGATCCTGCGGGAGTTCGGCCTGTGCGGCGGGCTGGCGCTGGTGGCCTCGAGGCTGCCGAGGCCCGCCGCGCCTCCCGCGCCCCCGCCCGCGCCCAAGCACCACCACCACGACCTCGACTGGGTCAAGCTCGAGGACCCCTACGAGGTGCGTTGATACCACACTCGCTCGATACAGGAGATTAGTGTTAACAGGCGCAGATGAAAGCGTCTAGGTGGACAGCGGGTTTAATTCTACAACACCGGGTAAACCTCCTAATTTGCCGACTGCTGCTAAAGCATTTTGATAGGACTTATAGTTGTTCTGTAGACGCGATTTTAAGCGTTTTAGAAATTTCATCACGACTAAACCTAAATTTAGCGGCGGTTAAAGGAAAGAAAAGTTAGTTTATAGGAAAAATTCCGACATATTTGTGTTTTTTTAATGATACTTTTAGGCTTTTTGGCGGAAATCCGAAAAGAAACGTCATGTTTGTTTTGTTAAATGACAATTTTATTTTGCTGTATATTTTGGGTTTTGACTCATGATAGTGATAGTATATTATATGGCAAGTATCTGTAAAGATGTGCATTGAATGGGAAGTTCGATAAAATGCAAGAAGAGTCATAATGAAGTCTTCAGTAAAAGTACTATATTTTTACTGTCTACTACCCAAAAAGGGATGAAAGTGTTGAAGGCACTGTTTTTTGTGCAGTAAAACAGAGCCATATAAAATAAAGGCCTAGTAGCCAAATTATAAAAAACATTGGCCTCCAAGCTCCAACATAGCATTGGTCGTGGTCAGGAGGTGGTGGAGCTGGGCGTGAGTTCTGCGAACTCTCTGGAGGAGAGCGGGTGCCTGGGCGTGCCCGCGCACGCGCTGGTGGCGCTGGGGCTGCTGCTGAAGCTGCCCGGGTACGCGGCCGCGCTGCTCGACGAGGGCGCACGCGCAGTGCACCTGCTCAGGCTGCTGCTCGGGGTCACGCACGACGAGGACGGACGTACGTTTACTACGGTCGATCAAACAGATTCAAATATAATAGGACATAGAGGGGACAGAGCGAAGAAAATTTTAAGCCAAAAGTTATTCCAAGTGGAATATGTCTAGTACAATTTCGACCGAATGACAGCTCGTGTTCATACTGACATGACGCTTGAGCTTCAAACACGCTTCAAAGTTTTGTATGATAATATTCCCAATGCCCCCTCTATATCCTATTACATTTTAATCTCTTTGGGGTCGATTCTGCTTTACAGCGACTAAACTTATTTTAGTTTACTCCTGTCATTTTCTTTTTCCTAGAAAAGAAAAGAGTAGAGATGTTTCGTCCTGTCAAATTAAATTTAGTCCTGTCAAATTAAATTTAGTCCTGTCAACTAAGGCATTTCATAACGAGTTTAGTGCATAAGTAAAGAAGTCACGACTATAATACAGGCTCTGACAGGAATAAATTCGGTAGGTTATCTTCTAACCCTCTTTTTTTTTAAGTTAGACAAAGACAAGACTAAACCAAAATAAATTTACTAGCTGTAAAGCAGAATCGAACCCATTTGTTACTTGGCGCCATGTATTGTAACCTGAGCAAGAGAAGGATTCTGCGGGAGGTCCCAATATAGAATCCTGAGCGTAGCGAGGGTTTCAAATGTACAAGTCGCAGAATAACTTTGCTGCAGAGTGAAACACCTCACTACAGCGAGGAAAATACTAGTTGCAAGATGTTTTTTTTTCATGTAATCGTCGTCCTTGCCAGTACTATTTTTCTAAAAATTTCGTTTGCGCGCTGATCAAAAGACAAACAGGATCTTTCCAAACCACCTTGCAAGAACATTTTTTAAAATTGCACATCCAAAGACACTTCTACATATAGTCAGGTATTCGATATTCCGATATTTTAGTTGTATTAATCCTAAAAATAATGACCCAACCGTCAACAACTGGTATAACCTGTGCAGGCAGCATAGTGGTGGGCGGCGTGGGCAGCAACGGCGCGTGGTCGCTGGGCACTCTGCCGTTCCGCGTGGTCTCTGCGCTGCTGGAGGCGGGCCCGAGGGGCAGCGAGCAGGGCCGAGCCCTTCGCCGCGCACTGCTCGCGCTGGGCGCCGTCAGGCTCGTGCTCGCCTGCCTCTCCGTCTTCACGCACCACCGGCCGGCATCCGCTGAAGTCAGTACCGGAATCTAATCAACTATAGTACGGCCGTTTTAGGTTTGCAGTTCGGAAGTTGCGCAAATGGCTGCGCAAGAACACCTTTTTGCGATCATTTGGCGGGATGAGGCGATTTGCGCAGGCGGAGCCTAGGTTCAGAGCAGCCAAGTTAAAACGGCCGTAACATAGTATTAAGTTATTTCCCTACTTAATAGTGCAAATGCCAAAGTAACTCGAGGCTACTTTTCATTCAAGACACAGATGAAGTAGCGGGCAAAAACTCATGTGATATCTTTATTTCAAGCAGTAACCCAGCTATATACATAAATAAAATATTATTATACGCGTTGTATACATAAATAAAATATTTCTTTCTGTGTCATTTTGTCCCGAATAACTTTCTATACTTTAAGTTTCTTTATATTGTTCCGACTTATATTAAACTTTGATGAATTGTGGTGCAAAAACCCAAACGACATAAAAAAAAACTGGAAATCGACTAGGATTACATAATTTTGGATGCACGAAGGAAAATTTCGATATATGATGATCCTCACTGTGTCTGTAACCAACTCTACAGATTGGGGATTCAAATTGTAAACACAAGTGTGTGTTACAGAACAGCCAGACGTCAAACGGCTCGTCGGCTGGCAAGTCCGAGGAGAAGAGCCAGCTGTACTGGGCGAAGGGCACTGGCTTCGGCACTGGCTCTACGCAGCAGTCCTGGAACGTGGAGCAGGCGCTTGTTCGACAGCGCACCGAGGAGGAGCACGTGACCGTGCTGCTGCAGGTAATGCCGACGGAGAAGGATGATTCGGCTTCTTGGCGGGAATCCGAAGATGGGACGTCATGCTTTTTGTATAATTTTCATTTTGCTCTATATTTCGGGTTTTGACTCATGTTAGTGATAGTATATTATGGGGCAAGTATCCGTGAAAGTGTGCAGTGAATGAGAAATTCGATAAAATGCGAGGGATGTCCTGCGTGACCTGAAATCATATAACAATAGGCTATTTTACTGCCTAGTCAAATGAGTTACTTTTTATGATCTGTCAAAACGAAAATTAATTATGGAAAATGTGCTTAGTACTGAATTTGCGATGTCATCATTTTCTTATTTAAAAATTTGCTCTGAATCTAAAATGAAAATTTAAATGCATTTTAGGGATAAGCTTTTTAATTAACGATTACTCGAAATTTGATATCGATTCAGTGAAATACCCAGAACTTGTCAGATCACGTGTCACGTCCTCCCCCGTCCCCCCAGGTGCTGGCGTCGTACATGAACCCCTTGGAGAAGTGGCCTCCCGAGGAGAGCTCGCAGGAGCTGGAGCCGGAGCCGGAGGGCGAGGACGGCGAGGGCGCGGCCAACGAGCTGCCCGCCGAGTTCGTCGACCTCATCGCCGGCAGCTCGATGGTGCCCGCCATCTGCTCATACCTCCGGAACGACTCGGGTATTATACTAGACTCATTTTGTATTTAATACTTTATTTGCTACGCACAATGATGGTATATACATATGCAAGGTTCTCCACTTAATAATCATAAAACATAAAGATTTGTATTTTTGTATGGTAGTAACGAATAAACTCAAGAAAAAGTCTTTCTCCATTAGAAGGCTACAATATCCCTGAGTAAGATAGGCTATATTTTATCCTCGTATTTCCACAGGTACGGGAACGGGTGAAAAGTTATACTATAAAATATAAAATTAATTGATATCAGAGTTACTTTTTTCTTCGAAGGGGGAAATCAGCCTTAATCCCAAAATAACATACGGTTTCCGATTTATTATCGACATATGCTTCATTTCTGCGTTACTATTGTGATCACAGTATGGTTTAGGCAGTATCTAGAGAAGATTCGAGACACTCTCTACTAAGTTTTAAAAATTGAGTGTCCACTCTTGAAAAGTTCGTTTGACGTATAAGCTGAAGTACTAATGAGTAAAAGAACAGCCAAGTCATGTTATGAAAACCATCATTAAATTGTATTAAAAATTTAGCACATTTTTTCAAAATGGAGTAGTATTTTCACTCGGTTAGTACCTATGAACTTAGTTACAAGAATAAGACTTAAATCTTAGTGGGATGATAAAGTGAAATGATGGTCGTGTGCGTTCCTCAGTGCTGGACATGTCCCGTCACATCCCTCTGTACGTGTGCGTGCTGCGCAGCGCGAGGGCCCTGCACGCGCTGCGCTGCCGCAGGCTGGCGCCCTCGCTGAGGCCCCTGCCCAGGCTCCTGGCGCAGATGAGCCGCACCACCAACTCGTACGCCACCAAGCTCAGGTGAAAATTGAAATTCAAATATATTTATTTCCGAAGGTAATTGAAAGTTACACTTGGAAAAGTCAATAGTCTAATAACAAAGCACTCTAAACATGGCCATGAAGATTGGCTAAACAGCAGCCCATCTCCACCGACGAGTTGCTGGTTCCAAATGCAGGACCCCGAGAAGAGCCAGCAAGAAACTCAAGGGCAGCTCTTTTTAATCTCATGTCTTCCTTACTTAGGTTACACCCACACACCTAGACTTTTACGGTACGAGCGCGTGAGGGCCGGCTCTGCTTGTATCGACGTCTAGCGACACTATATAGAACTAACTAAAGCGCCAATAGACGGCGAACCGCGCTGGTTTATAACTTTGCTAGAAGTCGTAATTTTCTAATGAGTTTGTATAAATAAAACTGTCCTGTCAAATATCAACCGTTGGACCGCGGTCTCCAGGCACGATCACCTCGCCTAAAGGAAGAACTTCCCTTTTTAAGAATAAGGAGCATTCCACCTCCGCTCCACAATATGCTAATTAGTGGATAGTTGACTCGCGCTTGAACCGTGAAAACCCAGCTTTATACAACGCATATGCAAAAACACATATTAAAGTTTCTTGGATATGACAATTTTCCAATTTTTTAAATATAAGTTCCTGTAATATCAGTGCCCAAGTTGGCGCATATAATTCATGGCCTTGGATCCAAGCGATCCAGTCTGAAACAAATGTCATTTTGGTAATCTTGTATTTTGTACTTGCCACAAAGTACACGCAGTAAAATTTAAAACATTATTTTTATTATATTTCAATAAACGTAGTTCCGTGAGACTAACACAGATTTTTGTGCTTCTTGTTACAGAATGAGTAAAAAGAATATATTCGGAAAAATGACTTATAGCCAAAGATTTAGTACATCAAGTAATTCAGAACTTTCGGAGGAAGACGAAGGACTCGCCGCGCTCATTGCGGACATACAGGTGAGTGACACGGTAATGTTGTTAGCAGTGATAGCCCTGTTGGAAGTAAACACGTATCATATGCGTGAGGCCCGGGTCAGTTGGCTAGTGGTAAATGCGTCTATCAGTTTAAAAAATTGGAGAATCTATTTATCATTAGCTCAATGGTGAAGGAAGCCAGTGGATAAAGCAGTTTATTCACGATTGGACGTACTACATCACTACTAAATACCCAGATTTCATGTTAAAAGTGACCGCTGCTTTTTGGTCGCTTAAAAGCGCTGGTCTGATGCAACACCACCAGCCGGGCTAACATGAGCGTCGTGACAAAACTTTATTGTTTTGTCTCCTTAATTCCTCGTACCGATACAAGGCAAATGCACGAGATGAGCGTCGACAAAATGTTGTCTCGGATAGTAGTAGAGGTGACGTTGTGTCGTGTGCCCTCAGGCGACGTCTGCGCTGATGTGCCGCTCCGAGAACGACCAGGAGGCGGCGGGGAGCAGCTTGCCGAGGCCGCTCAGCGGGGCCGGCCGAGAGGCCAGGTACATCGAGCTCATGCGCACCATGCAGTTCGGTAAGAGTGCATTGCGTCACTTATATTACACGTTTGACTCACTGGAATACCTTTCATTGACGATTGATTGAATGTATACTCACTTAAAAACCGTCCACGGTGCATCTTGTCAGCACGACGACGTGACAAGATTGGATTTAGTTTAAAAAAAATGTACCATTATCCGCGATAATGCTACGTACAGCTCTGTCTGTTTCAATTGGATTGATGATCAACGTCCTATTTAATTTTGAAAGACGAAAGGTGTCTGCCGTGTCGTACCATGACCGTAATGAGAACGTTTAAAAAAATAGTTTATTTTGAAAAGTATGAGACTACGCCCAATAGACCGTCCCGTAGCGGCCTTTAACGTCGTTGCTTGCCAGTGTTAATCGTAGAGTGTAGAGCTTTTCGATCCTGATACGTTCATAGCACGGTCATGGTATGATACTGTAGTTGACAGACACCTTAATAGCAAAATCTGAAACATACAAAACCGTGTCCCACTCCCGCAGAGACGTTCGAGATGATAGCGGAGTGCCCCGAGAGCGGGTTCAAGTTCGCGGTCCCGTACCACTTCGAGGGCACGGTCCGCGCGGCAGGAGAGCGAACGCACCCGGCTCGCATGAAGCGGCTGGCGCAGGAGGCCGCCACGCTGGCCACCAGCCTGCCGCTCTCATACTCCTCCTCCGTGTTCGTGCGCACCGACACCGACCGCCTCGACGTCATGAAGGTACGCTGGGGATAATAGTCGCCGCCCTGAACATATGCTCTGCATGCGCAAACGGTCGCTAAAAAATGTTATAGCGCTACTTCAGAGCGGTCAAATTAAAATTGCAGTACTGTAACCTACTGTCATGCATGTGCTATCTTAAAATTGTATTCCTTCGCAGCTGTATCTGGCCTGACTGGCATAACAATAAAGGCAAATTCGAATGCAATGTTGTGTCAAAGTTTCAAAACGATCGATGAGTCTATCGGACGTTATCTGAAATAGCGGTAAACGAAGGATACCAAGGAAAGGTTATTTATGAGACACAAAACTCCATTTAACGTTTTAGCCAATCCAGACCATTGTCGATAATAACTGGGCCTACCGTGATTCTCCGATTCACTTAATTAACAGCTCTGTCACTTTTTGATAAGGCGGTGTTATTTTTACACCCATCAGTCCGTAAATTGGAGACTGACCTTAACCCCGTTACGTAGTAACTATTAAAATCTGCAGCATAGACCTTACTCATCCTAATACCACTGCAGGTTCTGATAACGGGTCCGTCGGACACGCCGTACGCGAACGGCTGCTTCGTGCTGGACGTGTACTTCCCCGCGGAATACCCCGCGGTGCCGATGCTCATCAACCTGGAGACCACCGGCCGGCACTCGGTGCGGTTCAACCCCAACCTGTACAACGACGGCAAAGTGTGCCTCTCGGTGCTCAACACCTGGCACGGCCGCCCCGAGGAGAAGTGGAACGCGCACACCTCCAGTTTCCTGCAGGTTAGTTAAGTTGGAAATGCCTGACCTCGGATTCGTACAAGAGTAAGCCGTATCCCGTAATGATAAGGTTGCATTCGTCCAATGTTGGTAAGAGCCTAGGCATATCACGATGTTTCACTCTAGATCCTATGAAGTGGTGGTTTGTTTTAAGATATGGACCGAGAAAGACAATAACTCTTTATTGTACACCAAAAACAACACAATATGGATACTAACATTAACTAAAGTACAATGGGCGGTATTATCGCTTTTAGCGATCTCTTCCAGACAACCTTAGGATGGATGAAACTGAGAGATTAGAACTAGGGTAGACTTATGATATTAACAAATTTGTATCAATATTGTTGGCTACCTTTTTTTTTTTCACAAACGATTCTTCCTAGAAGTTGATGTATTGACAGAAAACGACGCGTTGGCTGCGCCGTGTGTATTCACGATACTGCACTGTTTTATGCTGTCGACGCCGCGCTGTGGTGATGTCGCCTAAGACTTATTCCAAGGATAAATAATGATAATCATTTATTGCATTCTACAATGTTTAGGTACAAGGTTAACATAGCAAAAAATAAAGTATTTGCCAATTTCCTTACAATAAACATAGCTCCCCTAAGACTGTCATCTTGTGTCCAGTACCAATATGCCAATAACTCGTGCGCAGGTGCTGGTGTCGATCCAGTCGTTGATCCTGGTCCCGGAGCCGTACTTCAACGAGCCGGGCTACGAGCGCAGTCGCGGCACGCGCGTCGGCTCGAGCGCTTCTCTAGAGTACAACTCCAACATCTACCAGGCGTGCGTGCGCTGGGCCATGCTCGACCACCTAAGGAACCCCGAGCCCTGCTTCAAGGAGGTATGGCCCTAACGGCTTGGGAGATTTGTCTACAGTTGCAACTACCCTATTTAACTGCCTACTGCCTGTTTTGGGGGTTACTTCGGACCGAAGAAATAGCCTTACGGTTGAAGAGCCCGCTTCTCATGATGATAATCAGTGAGGCTCGGGTTCAAATCCTGGCTTGTATCAATGAGTTTTTCAAAACTTACGTAAATATTCATCACTAGCTCGACGGTGAAGGAAAATATCGTGAGGAAACCCGCAGGTCCCAGAATTAATTCTGAGGCATGTGTAACAGACCCGGTCCGGCGGTGGGCTCACCACCTATCACGTTTAGTGGTGGAATATACTCGTGAAAAGTGGGTATTTCCAAAAAAGGAATACCTCTGTCTACCTCGGTGATGAAAGGCGTGAGATTATTTATTATTTTTATTTATTTTACTTTGGACCGATCGGTGTCAAAAAGTGACACTGCTAATAGTGTAGTTAGAGATGTAAGTCGTAGAGCCGCGGTAGGTCTCAAGCTCCGAAGCAGTGGCAGCTACAAAGTACTATTAATAACAGAACTTTCGGCTCTGAATTAATTTAGAGGCATTGCATTTGAGAAAATTACATATTTGATTTTATACACTTTATTTAAAAAAAGTTATGTATTATTGTATGCTAAAAAAAAAGTCTTACGTAATTTAGTTTTGTAAGTTAACTCGACTGAACCAGAAGAGGTGCTTACTCTACTCTACTTACTCATAGGCAGCTTATTTCAATTACATAGAGTTCAATATTTGGTGGTAATGATTTTCCCTCTGCCAGTTAAAGTGTTCAATCTTTTTAGCGCCTTTTCCTTGTTTGTCAATCCGGTTTAGGTGTTTTAATAATTTACGTACAAATTTATTATTCTGCATCATCTCGCATGAGTCCCTGAGAACAGTAATAATGGTGGTGTGTTGTGCAGGTGATCCAGACGCATTTCTGGATCAAACGTAACGAGATCATGCAAACGGTGGCCGACTGGATCACCGAGCTGGAGGGGCAGAGTGGCGACGAGCGCACGCAGCGCAGCATACAGCTCAACCTCATGGCGCTCAAGGTGATTTTTTTAAAATTTACAACGTATAGCACACAGGCAGCTAAAACACTGTAGGCTACAGAAAAAAAAAGTACGTAAAAGTAAAACACAAAATTATAATTCTAAAATTCACAAAAAGACAACACTTCCTTGCATACACTCATCCATCCATCCGCAAACACATCAAACCGCGATTTTGACGCCAAGAGTGCATCGAGCTGGCCGAGGGCCGCACCAAAGTTGCCGTGCCTTTAACTAGATCTTCGATTAATAGCTATACCTATCACTGTATTGTCACGTTCGTTTTACATATGGTGCAATGAAATAAGGCTTCTGAAATCTATGTTTAAATAAATGTAGTCAGTGTAATAAAAAAAAAGAGAGTATTACCAAACAACTACATATCATTACATATTTATTTTCCAACACATCCTTGACACATCCTTTATTTTAATATGAATGCGTGTGAAACTGGCATAATATAAACGTGTTGTGTTGTGCCCTCGCAGCGTCACTACGTGAAGCTGCAGGAGGAGCTGGCCAAGCTGCCGGTGCCTGCGGGGCTGGAGGAGCTGGACGAGCCGTTCCAGCTGCCGGCCGCGCCCTCGCCGCCGCCCAGCGCCGCGCCTCCGCCCGAGGACATCGACCACGACATGGAGAAGATCGTCTCCCAGGTGCTCGACTGAACAGCGGACCGCAAAGACAGAGCAGCATTTACCCTAGCCCCTCCGATCGTATCTGCCCCTATTTATTTGGCCCACGAGCAAGGCCGAGATGCCTCGACTATATGTGTGTACCGGACTCATATCCGCTGGCAAGTTTGTAAATGTTTTTAT
Organism: Ethmia dodecea; assembly: GCA_963855545.1. Taxonomy (NCBI): domain Eukaryota; kingdom Metazoa; phylum Arthropoda; class Insecta; order Lepidoptera; family Depressariidae; genus Ethmia; species Ethmia dodecea. The sequence goes on from OY979457.1 coordinate 3,220,900, forward strand.
TTGTAGAGCAAGTTTCGTTTTATATAGATTTTTTTTTATTAGCTAGTTTAGGATTTAGTGGGACCTCTGTTTAGTTTAACACGTATTGTGATACTAAAGTGGGCCCGCTCGGCGCCCGGTAAGCTATTTAAGGAGGAGTAGATGTACGGGCCGTGACGTTTTGTTGTACCGCAATGTATAGTTGTATACTGGGGCGGGGCCTCGGCGGCGGCCGCTCCGGGCCCGGCGCCGCTTTGAGCGTCCTACGCTGTGTACATTAAATTATAATTTGATGTATATAAAACTTTTATTGTGTTTAATTTTTGTATTTAAGAATATATGTATCTCGATATACTCTCAAAGAGTAGCCGGTTGCGTCGGAACGGCTCCAAAGAGCCGATATACATTTATATAAATCACGATGGATACACACTGTGGTTCTGTACAGGCCTAGCCGAGGCACGTAAATTGTGTTAATTGTTCAGTTGATTTGATTTTGTGATCGAACGGGACAATAATGATTTGCTTCTTTTGGTGCTATGTGCACACTTGCCAGTCGAGGTACTCCGGCGGCCGGGGCGGAGCGCGGGGGGCGAAGGACCATTGTAATATTTCCCCTCATGTATCTATCCGTGACGTACTGTACCGTGTGAAGGTCTGTCCGCAAACATCTATGCGTTGGACGCGCCCTGTCAGGGTCGTAACAATCTCGGTGCATACATTTTGTATGAGCTCGTTCACGGGCAGTGACGGTGACAGGAACAAGGCCCGTCTCCGCTTCGGACAATGCACTAATGTGTGCAGATAGACCTCTAGCCTCCGCACCCGGCCCCGGCGGACAGACAGACGAAATTCCGTCAGGTGATTGTAAATAGCGTGACAGTTGGATGTGTCCCACTGTACTTTCATTGCCGGGTGAGTTGGACTTAGGACATTTCTTGTTATATTTGACTGTGAATTTCGGAATGTAAATAAAAATTTATGTTATCGCAATTTTTTGTTTTTATTATTTTTGTATTAATTGGCTCCGTCACCTTTTGCCGGCTAGGCCAGTGTTCGACAATTATTGTAGTTTCATTAGTGTTGGACTATTGATTAAGTTAATAATCGTACCATGTTTTATATCAATATAAGGAGACTCCGGCTTCAGAAATTATCCATTTGTTATTATTGAAACAACCACCGTGTTCTAGTATAGTTTATTGTTCGTCTGAGCACAGTCGACAAAATAGCAACGTAAAGCTAGTAACTAAAGCTGCTTTTTTACTGATGAGGCGAGACAAGAACTCAAATCGCGCCAGCTCATTTCCACCAAAAAATTAAATCTCAAAGTAGGAATGGAATTTCTTCTATTCCTACTTTTAGGGAGAAAACGGGATCTTTGCTAGGAACGCTGATGGGAGCCTGTTCCGAATAACGCTACAAGATTGATGGGTACTTTTAGGAGCAATCTAGGTATTGACTCACATTACCTGAGCAGAGATAGCCCGGACGGTTAAAGAGCCGGCCGAAAATCAGTGAGGCTCGGGTTCGAATCCTGGCATGTACCAATGAGTTTTTCAAAAACTTACGTACATATTTATCACTAGCTCGACGGTGAAGGAAAACATCGTGAGGAAACCCGTAGGTCTCAGAATTAATTCTGAGACATGTGTAAGCAGACCCGGTCCGGCGATGGGCTCACCACCTATCACGTTTAGGGGTCCAATATATCTCGTGAAATGTGGGTATATCCAGTAATGGAATACCTCTGCCTACCCCCTCGGGGATAAAAAAGGCGTGAGATTATATTATTATATATACCTGAGCATTTTTACTTTAGAAGTACAAATTCTATCACGAGTTAGGCTAATAAGGCGTGCGCAAGCCGCATCGACTGACAAGTTGGGGTTAGCGCTAATCGACGAAGTCGAGGCGAAGCTATTGTGTAACAATTTTAATTTAACTAAGACTTTTATTTACTTAGTAGAGAAGGAGGCTAATTACGGGTTTGACTATTTGGTGTGGGGAAGCCCTTGCGCGGCAGCATCGCTACTGTAGATGATAACTGCACACAAACGTCTTCGCACTTCTTCTTGCTGGAGAACTGGTTTCTGTTACCATCGCAGCCGCCGTACGTGAACTGGCTGCAGCTATCGGAGACGGGGTCGTAGAACCACCGCATCAGCGACGCATCGCCTCGGCCTGCGCGCATCGGCAACTGGCAGATGTCTGCAGCACGATAACTCCTCATTATACATAAAAAAAAAACAACAAAAAAGTAGAGATTTCGCTGAAAAATAACTGCTCATACCTTGCGTACTGTTGCAATAGTACTGGCAATACTCTTGGCTGGGGAAGTTGTTGCGGTTACCGCCGCAGCCTCCGTACTCGAAGGCTGCGCACGCACCCTGTCCAGAGTCATACGCCCACCGCGTCTCCATCTTGGTGCAGGGGCCTGGGTCCTTCTCCAGGAAGCAGAAGTCTGCGTAATAGTGGCTCCATGTAGGAAAGTAATGCCATGTATTGTGATTTTCTGCATAAAACTTGTAAGTCGGTTGCCGTAGACATTGATTTACTTAATGACCGTAGGTATGGATTGGCTGGGCAGCCAAATGAAAAAGATAGTATTCTTTTTTTAATAGCAGTGATAGCCTTTACGCTTAAAGAGTCGGCCGAAAATCAGTGAGGCTCGGGTTCGAATCCTGGCATGTACCAATGAGTTTTTCAAAAACTTGCGTAGGTACATATTTATCACTAGCTCGACGGTGAAGGAAAACATCGTGAGGAAACCCGCAGGTCTCAGAATTAATTCTGAGACATGTGTAAATAGACCCGGTCCGACGATGGGCTCACCACCTATCACTTTTAGGGGTCCAATGTATCTCGTGACATGTGGGTATATCCAGTAATGGAATACCTCTGCCTACCCCCCAATGTTCTCGTACCTTAAGGGGACTTGATTTAACTAAAAATCGATTCTAATGGATTAAATTCAAAAAATAATGTTTTTAGAAGTAGAATGTATAACTTTGTTTTAAGAAATATCAACCCTGCAGACGAGAATTTAAGGTTACCTCTGGGCGGTGGTTGCACGCAGATCTCCTCGCACTCCTCCTTGCTGGAGAAGCGGTTGCCATTGCCCTCGCAGCCGCCGTACCAGAAGCGCGTGCAGCCGCCGTACTCCATGTCGTAGCGCCAGCGCACAGAGTAATTGTGGCACGGTCCACGATCCATCGGCAGGCTGCACGCCGCTACATTACGAGACAAGAAAAAGAAAAAAAGGAAAATAGAAGCTCCTTATTATTGCTTGAGACAAAACTTCACGAGATGCAGCGAATGACTCGCTCTTCGACTGTCGAAATTCGGAACGTCCCTGAAAAAGATAAAGAGACTACTGAAGATCTCGCCATGATTGTGACCAACCTAGGGAAAGCAGTGAACACCATAATGCAGCCAGCGGACCTTCGAGACGTCTATCGCGTCCCTGCGAAACCTGGCTCGACAAGAAACATCGTGGCAGACTTTACTAAAGTACAAATTAAACAGCAGCTCCTTGCCTCCGTTCGCAACTTTAATAAATCGCGTAAGCCCGCAGAAAAACTGAACACGGAACATATTGGCCTGTCTGGAGAAAAAAAACCCTTCTACGTAGATGAACATCTGACCGCGTCCACTAAAAAGCTGTTCTATGAAGCACGGGCCTACTCCAAGGACAACGGATATAAATTTTGCTGGACTTCAAACTCCAGGGTATATTCGTAAAGAACAGGGATCGAAGCAAATCCTAATTAAATCAGAACAGTGCCTACGTGAACTAAACAGTGGTACATGACTAAATGCTAAGTATGTTCGGCCATTATTGTGTACTATAAAAAAAGTACTCATTTATTTTGTAATACTTTCTCTCATTATAGATGATCAAACAACAAATAATTATAAACCATGTCACACACATAACTCACACCACTATCATAAACTCAAACAAGTACATCGTTTTATCACTCAACTATCTGCAAACACACTTTATTATTATTATGTCTATAAACGTAAATTCACTAAAAATTCAAATATATATTTTCTAACCAACTCCTATCTTTACAACACATATATCTACACCATAAACCCAGATTATTGTGTTGCTATTAAAAATTACCTACATAAACCTATTAAATTGAAAGTTGAATTATCTAACCATAGTATATTGAGTCCTGGTCATGGCTTTCACTGCAACGATTTGTTAACTAATACTTAAAATGATTAATCTAAATGATGTTACCAACGAATTAGATGTTTTTTGTGTCGCCAACTCCTTTCAATGCTCACCCGATCAATTCTTTCAAATAATAGGTAATCCATCAAGATATCTAAAGAGCCTTCATATTAACATCAGGAGCATTAACAAAAACTTTGATCAGCTTATAACGTTTCTGAGCATGTTAAACTGCGACACTGACATTCTTATATTAAGTGAATGTTGGCTTAAAAGTACTCACCAATTGCCACTGCTTGATGGTTACACCTCATATTGTACCCTCAATAACAAACTTCAGAATGACGGTGTGGTTATATACGTTAAACAACATCTGGAAGCTGTTGTCTGGGAACCCTCATTCGATGAGGGTAATTGTCTGATATGTACTATCGGTAAGGATTTTGCACTTATCGGTATTTATCGTTCTCCATCCTATCCCAATATAGACAACTTTATAAATTCTCTGACGTATGTAGTATCTCACTTAGACACCTACCGAAACATTGCCTTGTTGGGAGATATTAATATCGACATCAAGTCCAATAATACAGACAGATGCTCAGACAACTACTTGACATCTACGGCCGCATTAGGAATGCTACCAGCATATACATTTCCAACAAGGCTAAATAATTGTCTAGATCACATCCTTCTAAAATCAAACCTGACTTCTAAGGCCTTCGTTTTTGATTCCCCTATTACTGATCATCTTCCGACTATGCTATGCATCCTCAGTACACATGTACGTAGTTTTGATGGTTCAGGCAGGACATCCCTTAGGACGGACTATGATTCTGTTAGGAGGGCTCTTGACAATGCCGACTTCTCCGAAGTTATGTCTGCTTTGGACGCAAATTCGGCTGCAGAAAGATTGGTGTCCATAATCACAAACACCATAAATTCTTTTACAACTATAATAATTAAGCCTAGGAAAAAACACAATTTAAAACCCTGGATAACTCCAGGCTTACTCCGTTGCATGCGTAATAGAGACAAGCTACATAAAAAAATACGAAAAAATCCTGATAATCACATCCTTAACTTAACTTATAAAAGATATCGTAATTTTCTAAATAATCTTCTTCGTAAACTCAAACGTGAATACCAAAAAAACGAATTCATAACTGCACTCAAAAATCCTAAAGCTATGTGGAAGGTGGTTAAAAAAGTAACTAACTCTACTCGGCATGCAGAGTCCCCAAAGGCTCTACTTGCCTTGAACGATAGTCCGCATTCTGCAGTCAATTCAATTAATAAATACTTTGTGAACGTGGCTAAGAACCTGGCAGCTCAGATAACTCCCTTAAAAATTACACCTCCTTTGACAACATCTGCACAAACCAACTCCCTTGTTCTTCTCGAGGTCGACACTGGTGAAATTGAACGCATAATTTGTGGACTGCGTGAGAATTGCGCCTCTGGCTGGGACCGAATTCCTGCTTCTGTTATCAAAGCGTCCAAAAACGCTCTGATACCCCCTATCACTTATATCTGCAATCTTTCTATCTCCACAGGTGTCTTCCCCGAGGTAATGAAGAGAGCTCTGGTCAGTCCCATTTACAAACAGGGTGATAAAGGTGACATTGCTAACTACAGGCCCATCTCGGTATTACCTGTGCTGTCAAAGGTCTTGGAGAGGATACTAAACAATTGTCTTGTTAACTTCCTAGATAAATACGACATAATAGCTAAAAACCAATTCGGATTTAGGACAGGCATTTCTTCTGAAGATGCAATCGCAAGCCTGACTTATAATGTAGCGAGTAAACTTGACAGCAAAATGAAATGCCTAGGAATCTTTCTAGATCTCTCCAAGGCCTTTGACACGGTATCAATCCCGATTTTAATAAATAAATTAGAGCACCATGGCATTAGAGGTGTAGCTCTGAATGTTTTCCGAAGTTATCTCCTAGGTCGTAGACAATGTGTTAAGATAGACTCGTACATCAGTGACTTGGAGCCGATCGAACACGGTGTACCGCAAGGCAGCATTTTGGGACCTACACTTTTTCAGCTGTATGTCAACGACCTTTGCAAACTGGAAGTACCACATTGCAGTCTACACGCGTACGCAGATGATACTGCTCTTGTGGTCCATGGTTGTGACTGGAAGGAGACCAAACAGCGCGCTCAAGAAGCACTTAACGTCGTAGTTGGCTGGCTTTCAGCCAATCTACTCACCTTGAACATCCGGAAAACACAAATTCTTCCATTCTCTATAACATCTGCTTCGCCAGTCTCTATTGAAGACCTGTGTATTATCATACATACCTGCGGTTCTACAACACCCACCTGTAAATGCTCCTCTTTTAGCATTGTCCCTAGTGTCAAGTACCTCGGCGTCAACATTGACTCTAATCTAAAATGGAATACCCAAATTGAAACCCTAAAAATGAGATTGCGAAAACTGATTTACATTTTTAATACAATAAGACACGTAGCTGACGCTAAAACGGTAAAAACTGTGTACCTTGCTTTATGCCAATCACTTCTAACCTACTGTATTCCTATTTGGGGTGGAGCTGGAAAAACTATTATGTTGACTCTGGAAAGAGCTCAAAGAGCCATTTTAAAGGTAATGACTCACAAACCCATCCGTCACCCCACCAGCCAACTCTACTCGGAATGCCAAGTCCTAACGGTTCGGCAACTATACATTCTCCGGAGTATCTTGAGAAAACATGCCACTTTACCCCTCGATGAGACTGCTCTTTCACGACGACGTCGCGTTCAAGTACGTCCCTCAATTCAATATAGAACTGTATTTGCAAAACGCCAGTATGATGCTCTTTCTTGTCAACTGTATGAAAAAATGCATAAAAGGGTATCCATCTACAGTTTGAGCCGGTTTGAGGTTAAAAATAAAACCACCGATTTTCTACTAAAATTGAGTTATTCGGACACAGAACTTCTCCTGCAAAATAGTTAATACACGATGTAAAACCTAATCAATATATACACACCCTTACACACACTCATACACCCTCCTATACATACACACTTACACCCTCCCATACATACACACATACACAACACACCCCCCACACAATTTTGTAATTAATCTAGCAATTAGCTCAACCACTTGTCGAGGATCACTGACCCCGAAGATACAGTTTTTACTAGTTTCGGGTTCAGGAGTCCAAACTTTTGATGCAAAGTTAATAACCCTAGATTAGATACGAATGTAATGTGATTGTATTATTTTAAGACTTGTGGGTTGTAAATAAATGATTATTATTATTATTATTATTATTATTATTATTATTACGAGACAACGCGTATTTAAATAAATCCTTTTTTTTTAAATGTTGGTGGGAAAGTAAAGGTCTTACTTACTTTTGTTCATAGACACCTCCATCTTCGGTGTGTCAGTGGGGCTCTCATCCTGATCCTCACGTGACGTCACCTCGCTCTCCGGCGTAGCGGTGGACGTCTCGTCCTGCTGCTGCTCGCTTGACGTCACCACCACCTCGCTCTCTGGCAAAGCAGTGGTGGTCTCGTCCTGTTGATCGTGTGATGTAACCATCATCGTGTTCTCCGGTGTAGCAGTGGTGGACATGTCAAGCTGCTCAAATGACGTCACCGCCACCTTGCTCTCCGGGGGCAAGTACTGGTTGTCCAACCACGTGCGTTCAGGCATGTACGCCTGCACGGTAACGGACCACGATGCCGGTTTTCCTCTTCCATTATGAGCCTTGAATGCGTAGTCTTCCATAGTTTCGATGTTGCGTACTTTGATTTGTAGCGCGGTTCCTCTAGCTTCAACTATCGTGCTGGGGAAGGGCACCAGTTTAGATACACCAACGTCCCAGATCTTAAGGGATTTGCGGCTTTCCTCGCCCTGCAGCGTAGCGGTCGGCGCATCCGTGATGCCAGCCGGGTTTTCCACAGAATCTGATGGGAATGTTTAACTTTACACGACACTTATCTACCTAGTAGTCGAATTATGTTAATTCATTTTTACGCATTTCAGTTGTGGTTCATTAACCCTAATGCTCCGTGAAGTAAAGATTTAGTAAAGATGCCCTCGGTGCCCCAACCCAGCACATGAGAAAGGAAAAAAAATACCTGCCTTTCCTACATTTAAGTATAAAATGCATCACTTTGCAATGCATTTTCTTACCTTTCTACACTTTTAAACAAGTCATCAAATTAGCAAGTTTTTTAAATATTTATTTCGCGACAAACTTACCTGCATAGATTTAATGTCTGTGCAATTTGTAATCACCCAAAAAAAGCTATAATACCTATTCGAAAGAACAAGTTAGTTTTACTTATATTTACTTATATAAATTGCGCGTGCGACGCACACGCACGCGAGCAGCGCCGCCGTCACTGCACTCCCTCGCAACATCGCTGCTGTGGACCTTTGGCAGATCTGCGGATGGGCGGCCCAACACACTTATATATTATGGTAGTATACAGGATGTGAATTTAACCCATAATGTTATTAGGGTAACAAGTTTATAATTCAATACTTACGTTCGCTGCCAACTACTCAACAACCAATAAAATAACAATAGTGTACTACGAGTAGATATACAGAGTATACTCTTTACACTGTTGTTATGTTATTGTTATATTACTAATATTATAGTTGGCAGCGATCGTGTTAACCGTGCGATACGCGAATTAAGTGTGGTAATATTGTACATATTATTATATTTATAATTTCAACCAAAAATTCACATTGATGCAGTGCAGATTCAGTAGTAGAGACGTAGATCACTAGCAGAGCTCTCAATTTTTTTTTGTCTTGTAGACCATTTGCCATAATATTCCGTATTGGGTAGGCCTACTTACCTCAAACCAAATACCAGCCTTATGTATCAATCCAATGCAGCACCGGATTGCCTCGGATCGAAAAGATTAGAATTCCATGCATCTCGCTATCCATTATCAAACTCATTATTATATAAGATAAAGTGTGAAGAAATGTAAAAAGACTTACGTTCATACAAACTTACGTACATATTTATGACTAGCTCGACGGTGAAGGAAAACATCGTGAGGGAACCCGCAGGTCTCAGAATTAATTCTGAGACATGTGTAAATAGACCCGGTCCGGCGATGGGCTAACGTCCAATATATCTCGTGAAATGTGGGTATATCCAGTAATGGAATACCTCTGCCTACCCCCTCGGGGATAAAATGCCTGAGATTTAAAAAATATACTTATATTTTATGTGAAAAGAGTCGTAATTTAGCAGTCTCCTTAACTTCCTTCCTTCGGGATTAGGTAGGAAACCCCTGTTAATTTTCTGACGCATTTTTCTAGTAGCTATTATTGGTAAGAATTACGAATTACTTAGGTATCAATGAAGAGGCTGGTATTAGGGTTCTACTGTCTGCGGATTACCTATTGTTTTACTTAAACATAATTTTATTTTTAACATGCTCTGTTTCATTACGAATTTTGTATAACTTCGAAGAAGTTATCCTTGAACAATTGGCATCTTCCGCATCAATTAACAATATCGGGTGTTTCATTTTAGTGATGGGTAGGTAAGCACTGCACAGCAGACTGCTGTATTTGCTCAACAAGTAATTCTAACAAATCAAATCGAAATTCATAATAGCGATAACAATAGGTAGTTACCCATTTTTAAAACGTTTCGTTTATTCTTTCATTAACATGTAGAGGTCCGTAAAATAAACTTTTAAAATATGGCTGCGTATTTCCCGGAATGGAATACCTCTGCTAGGAAACCGTGTCAGTGTTCACACACGCACGCTTGAACGATTCACCCTGTATATATTTTGCAGACATTAGGTAGTCACATCACGGACATAGGACTGTCTGGCTTGTTTCTTCCTTTTTTGCGAAGTCAATTAAATACTAATTGTTATCGATTAATCGATTTATACGGTTATGTTAAAATGGTATAGGACCTTTTAAACTCTAAAATGCAATGTGCCTAGTTTACAAGTTGTATTAATTGTTATGTCAATGTTTATTTAAATATTATATTTCCATTTAGGTATTATATATATATTTGAAATATATCCTACTCAAGTCGGCCTCGCATACAAAGGGTTTCCTACCATGTACTATACCTTTCATAGTGCATACTTATGAAACGGGGCCCCGTTTAAATTTTCCTTTTTTTTTTTTGACAAACTTCTCTTATTTTCCATCAGAAGTATCTACACCACCTGGTATGTTATAACTAAATGAAGCAAGGATCCGTTTTAATAAATAATTTATAGGTAGGAAGGTACATTGAAGTTTTTCAGATGCTTAGTTGTAGGTACCCATAGTATTCTAATATCTGTGCCCATAGTATAATAGGCTGTGCCTAGTTAGGACTGTGTAACCGTGTCCCATAATGTATTCTCCCTCCCTTTATCCTTTCCTAGCGGATGCTTAAATTTTCAAGTTCAAAAGTTTCAAGACGCAGCTTTATAGGCTGTACGTTGAGATGTCAGTTTCTGATTTTAGGGTCGCGACAAATATGCGGAACGTACAGCGCCGAAGGTTCGGTGAACAACATACATTACGGTTGACACGGGTGGCTGATCCATTTATCTTTAAAGTGAAACGTCAATGTATGTTGTTGACCGAACCTTCGGCGCTGTACGTTCCGCAGATGTGTTGCGACCCTTAGAAAGAGTGATGACTGATGAGCTTTTATTATTGAAACAACCACAATTATCTAATAAATTTTATTGTTCATCTATGTACACTGCCACAATATAAAATTCACTTATTCAAATTATTATGACTCGCTACCGGCTAGCCTCGCCCCTAGCTATACCTACTCTACAATACTACACATTCACTAAACATCCTCTTATGAAATAAATAATTTATTTCCTACCTCCTGCTTAAGGCCTAATTGCACCATCTCGTATGATAAGGCGTTAAGTACCATATAACTCTAATTTACAGTCAACAACTTTGGTGCGAGACGATCCATATTTGTATGCTGCATTATTGTGCATAGATTCAAAAGGATATGTTTTAAACTAGAGCTTAGTGGAATGAAGATGTGAGAGTGCACGAAGCTGGTTGGTGCAAATAGGGCTGTTAATTCTACATACTCATAGCTGTAAACTAAACTTAATTCCATCACAGATGGAGTTAATTGTGATATCTTTAAAATATTTATTTACATAACCGTTCTCAAGTAACATTCACTATCTAAAGTACATCTAATGGTACGCAAGCGTTATTCATTCGTATGCTTTCAAAATACAATACATTTAACAATCAAGATACTAGTGACATCTATAATGCTAAGATTTCTGAACGCCGACATAAATTTATGGCACTTTGTGACAATTCTATTGCAACATGTTCTACGGGTCGACTAACGGGGTTTGCTTGTACATAATTTTTTTTTTAAATTAAAAACATTGCAAGATTTATGGTTACAATATTCTGAAACACTGGCTTTTTCTTGTTTTCTTTTCTTTTGCTTGGTTTCTTTTCTTTTTCTCTGTTTAATGGCGCCAATCAGTCAGCAGCCTGTGCTGTTCCCGTTGGTTCCCGCGAAGAATGGTCTACTTCCTCTTGAATGCCTCGTCGGCCTGCATGTCCAAATCCGCAGGGTTCAGCTGGCCCGCCTCCACACACGACTTGCAGCAGAACCTGAAAAACACACATTGTTACTTGCTTAATAACTAAATACTAAATAAATAGGCCCACACCTCTTTATACCTGAGGGGATCGGCAGAAGTATTACATTCTTGGAAATACCCACTTTTCACCACAGTAAATTTTTTAGACCCTCAAACGGGACTGATGGTGAGCCCATCGTCTATTCCGCTCTTTTACTATCTTATAGAAAAAGGGAATAATGAAAACCAGCTTTACTGAGCCAAGTATTGTGGCTGCGTTAAGACGATTGTTCCCCCTTTGCCAAAGTATACTATGAAATGTTTTTTTTTTTTACATCATCGTCAGGGGTGTTCATCAAATATTACAGTGTTGTCATGGCTATTCTTATAATAACTGAAGTGGACTGGTGAATTCACAATTTGACCTATGTGAAAGAAATAGCGTATGTTTATAGTCCCTGGTCCTGCTCTAGAAAATCGTTTTTGTTCTCGATTTACCGAATTACCAACATATAATCTTTATACAACTTTTTTTTTGAAAAGGGCATAAGTATTGTATTCCCTTACATAGTGTAAGAAATGGGCCATAAATTTATTGAAAAATCGGTTGTCTGTAAAGTCGGTTTACTGACTATAGTTGAACGTGACAATGTCATAAGAAAATACTGATGGAAAGGATTGTGCCTCTTTGTCGCGCGTTGCGCGCTCTCGCTTGCACTGGAACGACGCACGTCACACTTTTTCGGGAATGTCGCCGGCTCCATCAATTTATAAGAGGTTGTCACGTTAAAAATTATCGATAACCATGATGCTGTCGAAGCAAAGAAGATACTTACTTGGAGTAGTACTTGTGATTGCAGAACTTGCTGCGTACGATCAGATGGCAGTTTGCGAAGAACGGATTGTCAGTGCACTTCGGCGGGATGAAAAGCCCTGAGAAAAAAATATATTCACGTTAGCACAAACACGTTAGCAATCATCATCATCATCATCAGCCTATATTAGTCCACTGCTGGACATAGGCCTCCCCTAATGAGCGCCATAGCGCCCTGTCTTCGGCTCGACGCATCCAGCATCTGCCTGCAGCCTTTCGCAGATCGTCATCCCATCTGGCCGGAGGGCGCCCTACACTACGTTTGCCGAGTCGCGGTCTCCACTCCAGAACACGTCTACCCCAACGGTTGTCGGTTCTTCGCGAGATATGGCCGGCCCACTGCCACTTCAGCTTGCTAATTCTTTGAGCTATGTCGATAACTTTGGTTCTCTGTCGGATGTATTCGTTACGAATAATTCGTTACGTTAGCAATAGCCAATATTTATTCCAGTTACCAGTTAGGTAAAAATCCAGAATAGTTGAATGTTCAGAAAACGACTATTTGTGAGGAGTAACCGCAACTTCGTCAATCGTCATAAAACCAGCTAGATATATATATATATATGCTTCTGTTTACTTATACTAGCAGAGGCGGTGCTAAAATGACGTCATCCTAGCAAATGTCAGAAACTGATTTAAGTATTTATTTATTTTATTTGGAACACCTACAGCTAGATTACAAATAGGATAAAAAAAAACAAAAAACGAAGCCATTAAATATAGGTGTTCGCAGATTATTGGAATAACGTCTGATAAATTGATACCTGAATTTAGTTTTTAAGTAGATTTTTTGAGGGATTTCACAAACTAGGAATTAAATGCCTGTGTTAAAAACTTTTCGTATATGCCCCTACGACGTCATCCTAACAACGCCACAAAGTTCTCGTAATATCTTTGAGAATATTACTTATATAATACAGGCTGTTATCGTTAGTTACCTTGCACATCGATCTGCACGGTGGAGTAGTGCGAGCTGAACGCGTTCCTGGCGTGGCAGCCGTACAGGCCGCTGTCGCCGATCGTCACCGCCGCGATCGTCAGCCGCGCCTCTGCAAAACGACGCCGAAAGAAAAATTAGAGATGAAACCGCCCATTGTCTTTATTTTTGACACATTATACATTTTATAAATAAGTTCATGATACCATGTTTGTTAAAGAGATTTAATTCTTATGAATGACCCTATCGATTGGTTCCAACAAGTAGGTACCTATCTAAAGGATGTTGTTTTTTTGAAAACACAAGTGTATTTTCAAAATATTTGAATGCTGTCTTGTTTCTTTAAAAATAAAGGAATGATTCCTTTGAATAAAATTTACTATCTGTAGGATCCCTGTAGGTACAGTTCAAAAGCTCCATCCTCTAAGTATAGATTGCCTATGAAATGTATGAAAACTTTTCCGTGAATAGTATAACTGCTTACCAGTGATCTGCATGCGCTCTGTAGGCTGTAGCGGCGTGCCGTCCTTGCTCCAGTACACATCGGGCACTGGGTACCCGTCCACCTCGCAAGGCAGGCTCAGCTCGGAGCCGGCGGCTATCGTCGTCGCCTCCACCACGATACGCGTCGACACTGGCACTACAGTCACACCGTACGGTTAGGTGAAATAAAAGACTGCCGCAAGCATGCGAAATATTATCAAAATCTTTATACAGTCAGCTATAATTTTTAGGGTTCCGTTCACAAAGGGTGCCAACGGGACTCTATTCTTAAGCCACCGCTGTCCATCCGTCCGTCAGACAGCAGTCTGATCTCATAGTTATTAAACCGTATAGGCAATTGATGTCTATAAGCAATAAGTTCGCCATATTCTCTTGGTGTACATGAAGTATTAGCATCTGCTTCAAATATTCACAGAGTGTGTATTCTTATGGTCTTCGCTAATAAATAATAAAATAATAAAAAAAAAACGTTTAAACAATTAAAAACATGTTTTGAAAGTATTTTGCTCTATATGTTTTATTGTGTAGTGGTATACCATTCGTGTGCGAATACGACTAACACTTGGCCTGTATTTTGGGGAGTGACTGTGCTAGTGCCGTTTGGCATCTGCTGTGGATCAAAAATTTACATAAATGATAACAAGTCAAGGACCCGTCGATAGCAACACCGTTTTACGGTTTCGGATTACCGGTCGGTCACTCACTACAGGCCATTACTTCCTGCAGACATAACAAAGCGCTTTACGTACTTACGAGTACCAAAGCTTTATTGAATAAATTGACCAGAAGATTGCCGTGACATAGATATTTATATATAAATAATACAAGTTCCTACAAACACAGATAACACGTGAGAAATAGATAACTTGTAAACAAAACAACATCTGTAGAAATATTTACATTATGATTGTAAGGCAAGCATCCGTAGTTATTGTAGACCTTTCACATTCGAGACAGATGACACAAAATTCTTCGTCGAGTGTACTTATTTCTCGGTTCTATAAATATGTTATGCGATAGAAGAAGTTACTCATGCAAACACAAACAACATGCATCATGCACATGCGTTCTGCTGGGCTAACATGAGCGCCATGACAAAATGTTGTCTACTGTTTTGTCCCGTACTTCTTCGCAAAATTATTGTCGCGACGCTCGTGTTAGATAGTCTGGAAGCCTGGTATACGCCAACGGTGTTCGCGTTCTGGGAAGCGCTGCTCTTACCGGTGTAGACTGGCACCTCGGTCTCCGGCGGCGCGGTGGTGGCCTCCGTCTGCGGCTCTCGCGGCGTCACCACCACCACCCCCGGCCGTGGCACCAGGTACTGGCTATCCTCTCCCACCCCCTCGGGTCTGTACGCTTTCACCACCACCGACCACGACGCCGGCTTCCCTCTTCCGTTGTAAGCCTGACACGCGTATTCTCCCAACGTGTCCGTGTTGAGGACTCTGATTTGCAGCACGTTTCCTCTGGCTTCGTACAGGGTGCTGCTGAAGGGCACCATTGGGCCGGAAACTCCGCGGTACCAGTAGATGGAGGGTGTGGGGTACCCGTAGGCGAGGCAGCGGATGTTGAGGCTGCGGCCCAGCTCGCCCAGCACCACCGCGTTCGGCTCGCCCGAGATGCCGGCCGGGCCGTCCACAGGATCTGACCACCCGGTTATTACCCACCACTCTCTACTCGAGTTTGTGAATGCTTTATTTACTCACACTTTCATTTTTGGTTCTATTACTAACAGTGAAATACTGTTGTCAAAGACTAAAAAATTCTCAATTTAGTTTAGTAGCAAAACATTCACAAACTCTATGGTTAATTCTAGTTTCTAAGCAAAGAAAGAATGGAGGGACAAATACAAATGAAGTTATATTGTTTGAATATTCCTGGTCATAAGTACAGTTTACTTTGAACTTTGAATTAGGATAAATTTATGTAATTTTAGAGAAATCATTGACTCTGACAAGTTAAATGATAGTAAAAATAATTAAACCAGGAATATTTAAACATCAGTGAGCTAAGAAAAAGATCTTTGTGTTATGTAGGTACTTATATAAATTGCGCGTGCCACGCACACGCACGCGAGCAGCGCCGCCGTCACTGCACTCCCGCGCAACATCGCTGCTGTGGACTGTCTGCCGTGGACACCGGGCACTGCCGGACTGGCGGCCTATCACACGCTATACATGGTGTGCCTTTTATCCTAACTCATATTAATTATTACATAAGTTTATTTATTTGTTACGTTATCACTTATAAACCGGAGAACCGATCTTGATGATTTTTGTCATAGAGATAGATTGGAAATTTGAGAAGTTCCTTTTCATCACGGATAAAACACAGAGTTCCTAGGGGACGCGAAAACCTAAAGTTCACGCAGACGAAGCCGCGGGCAACTGCTACTAGGTATAAATAAACAATTTTTACATAAAATACGTTTGGTTCAGAATGTTTCAATGTCTCAATTTAGCTCCCTCTAAAATTGTATTTGATTTTTAAAATTTATGTAGGTACCAAGTAAATTTGGTAGGGACTCGACATGTGACAAAATTATATAAAATAAAAATTACAAGATCAAGTTCTACGGAAAAAATATCTCAATCTAACTTTATTTTTTTTATAACTTCCATGCACCTTAATTAATAGTATCATAATAATTATCCACCTGTATATTTTATTGAGGAAGATACCTATGCCCAATAACATACAGATAAAAGACTATTGACTGCGAAAGATTGCTCGGAACAGACGCCAGAGAATGTGATGTTATGACATTTTTACGATATTAAAAGTACATATGACGGAATTTATTTACGTTGTTATTTCCTCATTAATTAATAAAAAAATAATGTGTTTGTTAGTTATTTTGTGTATGTACTATTCTAGTTACTTTAAATATTTATCTTTCGATGCAGAAGGCTAATTTGTCTACGGTATTTGTTTATGCTACTGTAGCATTCAATCTGATTAGAGGGCAAAGATTGCGGTAGGTATATAGCAATAGACATCTTACTGATAAGATAGGTCAAGAATTAAACGATCGTTGCTTCTAATTAGAACACTTTAACTGAACACGTTATAGAACTTAAATAATCGAACCCTTGACAGAACGAAATAAAATGAACTGAAAAATGATTTTTATTAATTCGTAAAAGAATCATTTTTATCATTTACATATTTTGTAAATTTTATTTTTATTTTTAGGAAGCTATGAACTCGGACCGATTCTTCTCTGTGGAGTCAGACTTCTATATCTACATATATCTTTGATGGGTATACTTTTATTTATTAACCCTTTTATTCCAGAAAAAGAAGAACCAGGTTACTCAAATTGCAAATTTATTTACCTACTATCATTCATATTCTATACCTACTAAACCCCAGCTATAGGCAAATGTTTCGTAGGGTCGATGGCAGACAGTCTACAAATTATAGCCGATGTTATCGTGCTCGCAGATGTGTGTCAACAAACGTTGACACGTCTAATTTTACTGTGCCTGTACACAAACTATTGCTAGAATATGGCTCAATGTGCGATCGTTAGTATCGGTGACGGCGTGCTGATGTCAGTGGAGGGAAAAAGAAAATTAGTCAAATAGAGATAGAAAATGTAAAGTTTGCAAAAGGAAATTAAAGTTCAGTTAATAGCTAAGGTTAAACTAACTAAATACCATTACCTTTAGGTTAACTAAGTACCATTCAAAAATCTAACATCTCAATTTCACACACCGTAGATCCTTATCCAGGGCTGCTAAACAAAACCAGACTAGGTATGTGGCTAAAACTATGCTTGACCCTTACCTATTTTATAAAAAAATGGTCCCTCAGAAATATTCCTTGCCTTGGAAAGCTTTTTTCCTTGGAATTATTAGAAGTATTCTTGTCTCAGCAATTTTTCTAATAATAATTTTTTACCCTTGAATTTTTTCAAATATTTCTGTCCCTGGAATTTTTAGATATATTCCTAACCCTGCACTTTTGTAACACTCCTGTCCCTGGAGTCACTGGAAATATTCCTAGATCTGGAATATATCGTAATCATTCCTGGCCTCTGGGATGGCTATGACCATTGACGAATGCCTACCTATGACTTGATTCATGGCCCTTGGAATAGCTAAGAGCAACCATTGATGAATGCTCGTGTATCTCCTGACTCACCGTTGACCTGGAGGCGCACCTCCTGTCTCGCGGTGCCGAGCCCGTTGTCGGCGACGCAGATATACACGCCCGAGTCGTTGCGGTACAGGGACACGATCTCCAGAGCGCCGTCGGAGAGCAGTCTGTACCGGCCTACGGTCCCATCAATCTACACCGTGAACGATACATGTCAGCAGGAATCGATAAAACCATTTTCAAGTTTTGTATTTCGAGTAAATAATGAAGAAAAACAGTTACACTTAGGTAACTAATCCTTCTAAAAAAAGTACAACTAGCTTACAATCAGCGGCATCGCCCGCTGATACCTACTACGCCTTACCTACTGTTAATTTATTCCCCTGAGAATTTCAAAAAGCTCTTTCAATCAGTCAAGAACCGCGCGGTTCCAATGCGCACCGTAACAATTTAAAATCAATGGTGTCTCAGATTATTGGTTTTAAAGGTTTAAGTTAACGGGTATTGTTTAAGGAACCTAGTTTCCAAATTAAAAAAGAGGAGCATCAGCCTAGAATCTTCACTACGAGTATAAACTTCATGATTGATTGCTACGAATTCCGAATGCACTGGATCGATTTTTGTGGTGACCCGTAACATAGGCGGATCTAGGATTTTGGTTTGGAAGGGGCTTGGCTGCTGTGGTGTATATTATGAAAGTAGGAAAGTATATATTTGAAAATACAAATTTAAAACAATAGTTAATCAAAAATTACATAACAAAAGGCTACTATAAAATTACAGACTACCTACTTAGTAGACCAACATACATGGGACCAACAATATCTGCATACCTACGCTATGTAAGGCTATTAATCATAATTATTATTGTAAACCATATTTACTAGTAAGACATAACTAGGTAGGTACATGAGATTAGAAAGAGCTGCCCTTGAGTTTCTTACTGGTTCTTCTCGGGGTACTGCATTTGGAACCAGCAACTCGTCGGTGGAGAATGGGCTGCTGCATTTAGCCAATCTTTATGGACGAGTTAAGAGTGCCTTGTTATTAGACTATTGACCTTTTTAAGTGTACTTTTTGTACCTATACAGAAAATAAACGATTTTTGACTTTTTTGAAATTTGTTAGGGATAGACTCAGATTCATTCGGTTGTGTATTCAGAGGAGAGTGCTGACCGTGATCTCTCCGCGGCGCCAGGTGATCCTGGGCGGCGGGTTGCCGTGGAACAGGCACCGCAGTGTCGCCAGTCCACCCTCTTCAGCCGTCACCTCGGGCTCCGTCTCCGAGCTCGCTTGCGGTGCTTGAGGCAGTTCTGCGAGGGAACATCGAACAGTAAGCACCCCAAAAACTTTTTTTTATTGTATAGGGGCAAACGAGCAGATGGGTCACCTGATGGTAAGTGACTACCGTCGCCCACTCAAGAGTCGCAAGTGCGTTGCCGGCCCTTGAGGTAGGAGTACGTTCTCTTCTTGAAGGTCGTAGCGGCCCGGAAAAACCGTAGGCGGCAATTTGTTCCACAGATCGGTTGTGCAAGGCAAACAGTTTTGTGAAAATCACACAATGGTGGATTGCCAGCTATCCAAGTGATGATGGTAGTTTTGTCGCGTGTGCGACAACCTTAAAGTATGCCCTATTAGCCTAAGATCCGGCTGCAAATTAGTGTAGGGATCGAAATCGAAATTTCATTCATTTGTTTTTTTACATAAAATATCGTCCACTTCACGGCAATATACTTATACATAAAGACTGAAAAATCAGCTGATTTTTCATTTTATAATTCCTGCAATGTGTACAGTAGGGCCGTTTTAACTTGGCATCTCTGAAGTTGCGCAGGTTGAGCATATGTTCAGAGCAGCCAAGTTGAAGCAGCCGTACTGTGTTGTGTACTGACCGGGCACGTATGAGGTGGTCCTGGGCATTGGGCTGGTGGCGGCGTCGGGCTCGAGGCACAGCTGGCTGCAGCCGGCGGCGCAGCACTTGCCCGCGCCTCTGCAGTCCGCGTCGTCGTTGCACTCGCGCCGGCACGAGGCCGCCTGCAGCGGGTGGGGCTGCGCCGCCTCGGGGCACGAGCCCGGCTTGTTCGCTGGAGACACGGTCATGTTGTTCACGGAATGATATTGTACACGCGGCCGACGTAAGTAGGTGGAAGTATGTAACAAATGCGAAGTAAGAGCAGTGATAGCCCACTGATTAAACTGCTCGCTTCTCATGATGACGATTAAAGAGGCTCGGGTTCGATTTTTTTTAACGCTGATAGGCTTAGATCCTCCTGACCCTAGACTTGCCCGAAAGCAAAGACGGGACTAGCTTGCCTAGAAGATGCCTGTTCACTCCAGCCTTAAAGGCAGACAGGTTATATGAACTCGGAAATACAGACAATGGCAGGTGGTTCCACTCCATTCCGGTGCGCATAATAAAAGACATTTAAAAGCGCCTGGCGCGTATATGTGGGATATCCACCAAGTAGGGATGAAGCCCAGCCGTACGTCTGGAAGTCTGATGCTAAAAAGGCGAAGGCATATGTACCAATATGAAGGAGGCATATATTATGTACCAATGAGTTTTTGAAAAACTTATTTATCACTAGCTCGACGGTGAAGGAAAACATCGTGAGGAAACCCGCGGGTCCTTCTGAGACACTCTAAACAGACATGGTTCGGGATGGGCTCGGTCGGCACCTATGAATATAATAGTGGTGAAACGTAGGTTTCCACAAATGGAATACCTCTGCCTCCCCCTCGGAGAAAGGCGTAAGATTATTTTATTTTGTATTCTACTACAATACAGTTTGACGCAACGAAACATAGGTTTCTGCATGTACAATATTTTTTTATCAATATCCCGTAAAACCACAAGAAAATGTTATTTGATTTTGACGTTTTTTTGGGGCGCGGGGGTGCAATTCAAATTCCGAATTTTTTCGGTGTCGGATTCCAAATCCGACACCGAAAATTTACTATGAAGTGGCCATTTTTTTTATGACTTGTCACATGGCGCGTGTTTGGAAGCGGTTTTCTATAAATAAAAACAAAAAACATGTGTAGCTTTGGATATCAAAGGATACCGAATTTATTCTAGATCACGGTAGTAAATTATATTCAATATCATTATATAATATTGGTGATACAAATAAGGTTTAAAGTCGTCTGGGTAGGCCAACCCGCCGGCGGGCTGCCGCTGCTTGACGGAATGGCGGCATTTTGTGCCAGCCCGCCGGCGGGCTCCTGGGCAGCATTGGGAACAATAAAATAACTTTATTGTACACCAAAAACAATTAATACAAAAATTTCAAAAATCTCAAATTATCACGAGCAGTGCAAGTATACTAACCAACCCTGCAGTCGGAGGCGTAGCGCGGCTCCTGCGTGAGCGGGTCTCGGTAGGCCGTGGCCACGCACCGCTCGCCCGCCGGACACTGCTTGCTGGCGCACGGGTGGTCCAAGCAGCGGCATCTGGCGACAGCAACACGCTACACGTCAATAAATATTGTGATAATTATCATGATATTTATTTATGTATCTTGGGCTGGATCACAGCACACCCTACACCGTCAATCACTAAAGCGTTCTTTGTACCTGGCAGATGTGATTGGACCCTAGACAAAGGAAAATTAGAGCTTGTGTTGCAATATCTAGGATCTAGTATCAGATCACAATATTGTGATCCGTCAATACAATACACTTCAATAAATATCGTAGTCCGTCAGCTTATATTGACGGTTCACAATATGGATCTTGCGTTTAGCGTTCGCCTAACCGATACATGTAGGTATTTAGGTACCTACTTAGATTCCCGGAGGCCCCGTGATGGGGTGTTCCTTTTAATATTGAAGCGTCAACATTGTACAGTCAAAGCACATGAAACTTTACATTTGTGGTGCGAGTCTGACCTCTAAGGCGATTGTGATAAGAACTTTACAAAGTCCAATGTGTCAAGCTCAGCGTGCTCGTGACTGTACCTTACTTAAGAATACAAGTAAGTTCAATCTCATGGCAACCGTTCTAATTGGTTGTTGAAAAACCTAATGATTTTATTCACTTTCTTTTTTTGAGGTCAAACCTATTGGAATGTTTAAGTACATAGGATATAAATCAATTTAATAATAGTAAGTAAAGGACTAGAAAATTATTTTTCTTTTCCTACATGTATGACAATAGACAATTTCTTTTATAATGGCGGTCCTTCTTGATTTCGCCAATACCCGATGACATCCAGCGACGTATAATAAAATCACGCTAGTGTATACACAATTTTTACCTCTCACACCCATCTTCTCCCCTGGTCCTTTCCAAGCCATAATTACAATTCAACCGCGCGCACTCTTGCACAAGCGGCTCGCAGTCGATGTCCACTGGCACGCAAGAGCAGCGCTCGCAACCGTCTGCGGTGCGCGTGCGCTGGACGCTGTACGGGCAGCGGATACGTGCGCACTCCTCGTTGAACCGGTCGCAATCGGGTAACACCTCGTTGCCACCTGCGTCTGTGGATTTTGAGCTTATGAAGAGATGTATGATGATGAGGTCCAGCATGGATGATGTACCAAAAACTATCAAAATAAGATTCATTTAATTAGACGTAGAGTAAGAAAAAAGATAACAGAAGTTGTATTTTCAAAATTAATGTATTTTCGCCGAATTACCTCATTCCTAAAGATACTACTGGCACCTATTTGATTGAATCAAACTCGTTGATTGGAAAGTTTCAATATGTAAGTATAATGAGAAGGTTAGGATGTGGATGTGCATGAGAAGTAAAGAGCAAGCGTGAGCGGAAGCTGTGAAAAGTATGAGTGCAGAAGCCCATCTTTTATGCCAGCTCTACATGCGTTAAGAAAATAGTCTGAGACAGAATAGGAGCCAACGGAACAGAATCTCGGAGCACTAGTCAACATTTGTACTTAGTATACCCTCACGTAGTAAGAGTAGACTTTGTATTCCCATCAGTAGCAGACGTGCGACAACAATCGACTCAGACGAGGGTAGAGCGGGCACAAGCAGCCAAGCGTCGTCGCATTGTACCAGGGGCTGGACTGGCAAGCCTGTCTCGCTTGCAGAGCGCTTCGCACTGCTCGACCGACACGAAGTTGTTGAGGGTGCCGCCGCAGCCAGAGTACGCGAACACCGTGCACTGGGCGTCGACCGCGCTGTAGTACCAGCGGCGCTGAGCGAGGCCCTCGCACTGGGGGGTCCCCGTGTCCACCGCCTGCAGGCACGCCGGGTCTGCCCCCGCATACCCCTCACCCGTTAGTCACCCGTCACCCGAGGCTCGCACAAGCAATTAGATGAGTGGAAACCAGCGATGTGGATGGAGTCTCGATGAGTAAAGTTACTCGATAATTTAATTTAAATTTACCATACTTGTCTTTAAATTATGCTTTTTGACTGATTGGAAATTTGGTAACTTAATTATGCCCTCCGTTCTTTAAAGAACATGATGTCCTACGGGCTTGTGTGACGTCACAAGAAAGTAAATATACATCAAGTCATCACGAAAAGGCAATGACAGAAACTAGTACCCTGCGACGTTTGAGCCAGTCCAGAGCATTTCGATCAGATGACAAAAGTTAAGAATAAAATATTTTTCAGGTTTTTTTAGATATATTATCTTTTTTTTAAATCAGAATATCAAAATTGCTTTTAAACTCCATTAAGTTAGTTGTGTTAAAGAAGAGAAATAGAAGTAAAACAATGATCATGACTGAATGAAAGAAGAATAAATCCGACCCAAGCCGTGTATAAGCACCATCAGCATTCAGAAATGGTACGTACCGGGGCCAGCACCGCCACAGACTTGCTCGCACTCCTCGACACTGGAGAACCGGTTTGGCCCGCCGTGGCATCCGCCGTACGCGAACGGTTGGCAGCGGCCCATCGCCGCATCCCAATACACCTTCTGCACGGGCGTGCGGCACGGGCCCGGGTCCAGTGCGTATCTGCACACGTCTGCCGAATGATCTCGAGTTAACACCGGAATAGATTCATTAATCAGTTAAGAACCGCCGGTTCCAATTGGAACCGAGACACAATTAAAAATATATTGTGTCTGTGGGTCATGGTCTGAGAGGTTAAACGAAGACTGGTTTAGTCGGAGATTCTATCGCAAAATTCTATAGTTTTTGCGAATTGCGCTTGGGTACCTATAAGCTCTCTTACGTACCTATAAGCCTGGATTTTGGGAATTAGGTATCTCAGATTATTTTATGGTGTTTTTCCAATAAAATATCTATTTGCGAAAGTGAATTTGGTTAAACCATCAAACAGATTAAAAAAAATCACCAATGGAAAGCTGAATAATGGAAATCTAAGAATTTTTAATCAAATAGAAAGAGTTAATAAAATATCTTAGTAACATACATCCTAAGGTTGTCTGGAAGAAATCACTTAAAGCGATAAGACCGCCCATTGTACTTTTTTTATCATTGTGTCACTAGTTGCATATGCGTAAACAAATGTTAGTAACTATATAATTACATTAAATTCATTAATTTAACAATGGATTGAGTTAAAACCATTAGGTACCTAAAAAATTTGATGTACAACTGTAAGTTTTTTGTCTGATAGGCACTAAGACAATCGCATACCGTTTTTACTTTTGATGTTCTAAATTCCAAAGAATGATCAGAAAGTGCTTGGACCAAGAATTTCTTCTTTTATATAAAGACTGATGATTAGAGCAACTCTTCGTCAGTGTGCAGGAATGCTGTCAGGTAGCACTTACCAAGTCTCTGGAAAGCCCCGCATTGTCGCTCGCATTCCTCCTCTGAGCGATAGCTGTTAAGGTGTCGGCACGCGCCGATGCCAGCCGCTGCGCACACGCCTCGCTCCGAGTCGAAGTAGAACACCGTGATGTTGCTACCGCATGGTTCCAGAGAATTCGGCGTCCGGCATTCTTCTTCCACTGGCTAGAAGACGAATATTGAAAATAGGAAAAAAACTAATACTCGAAGACGTTTGAAGAAAAAATTTCTGTTCTTTGTTAGTAATATAAGGTTTTGCTAAAAGTGATTTCGCCTGCAACGTGGTAAGATAACACAGACTGCATACAGTCATAAACTATTGGTCCCGGTTTTCGTTGTATTCAGGCTCGATGGGAGTTGGGATGGCTTAAAATAATCTGACAGGGCAAAATTACAAAAAAAATACAAAATACAAAAATTGCAATCTAAATTCTAACACCATTTGCCCAACCCCCAGGGCGGGGTAATGTAGAAATTATGACAATGATGGTTTTTCGTATGGGAGGTAAAACCCAATAGGTCATCAGTGGTCTGTTACGAGTTGAAGATGACGGTGAAATGCCAACCTAAATTCAAATTACCTGAGGTTCTATTGGTCGTAGAGCCGCGGTGGTGGTCGTATCGGGCTGTGGCGGCTGCTGTCTGCAGCGGCCCTCGCACTCCTCTTGCGTTTCGAAGCTGTAACGAAGGAAAAGTTAAGTTCACGTCATGTACTTTAAGAAGATATACTTATATACCGCCAACACGTGATTCTCGTATAAAAGTAAGATCCTCTCACATTTTTTATAGAAGCTGTTAGTTATCCACTCTAAGCCACCTCAGGCTGGGTGCATAATCTACTTAAACTCAACGAAAGACTGATAAAGGCAAAGCCTTAGCTTTAGAATCAAAATTTCATAAGACAACACGAGAACAAACATTACCTGCAAGTTTAGCAGAGGACGATTATGATGATGAGGATGTTCATGGAGTTTAGGTACCACATATTAATACGTACTTATTTTCGTTGCCATTGCAGCCGCCGTATACGAACTCATGGCAGGAATCCCTGTCGCCATCGTAGTACCAGCGCTTCAGGTACGCCCGACAGTTGCCCACTTCAGGCCGCTGTTTGCATGGGTCTGTGTGGCAGCATACAGTGTTTTTTTATAGTATAGGGGGCAAACGAGCAGACGGGTCACCTGATGGTAGGTGACTACCGTCGCCCATAGAGAACACTCTATTCTCCAAGGTTTGAATGTCGTATCGGTCCGGAAATACCGCAGGATCTTGTGATGTAAAGTTGGAACAAAGTACCAATATTGATGTCAATATTTAAATATCCACTGGAATCCAGAAAATCTGATGAAATCGTGTTATTGGAAGACGTTTCACACAATGGATATGGTTTATTAATTATTTGCCTGTCTTTATGTTGATCACCAACAGAGCTATTATGCCTGGACTTAAGAAATGAAAGCTAAAAGAAAATCATCAATATTTATCCACCAATGGAATTGAGTGTTAAAAAAATTCTTCGGAAAACACACAGGCAGGTGTTGCAAAATGTCTACTTCAATGCATCATTGATCAAAGTTAGAAAGAGATAAAAAAATCAGTTTTCTGAGTTCAAGTGGATATCTGTACTTAAGTTGCATTCTGCAATTCTTCCAAAGAGATAAATACTTTTTTCTGAATCTAAGACCGTTTTAGTGCCATATATTTTGACCATATCTTGACTACTCTCACCGGACTCAGGCTTGCAGACTTGCTCGCACTCTTCAACACTGGAGAAGCGGTTGGGTCCGCCATGGCAGCCGCCGTACATAAACTGATCGCAGCGACCTGACGCCGCGTCGAAGAAGTACTTCGGCACCGACGACCGGCATGGGCCTACGTCTATTGGGTAGTTGCACACGTCTGGAAGAAGTGGTTAATGAAAGAAGTGTGTACTTCTAAAATTTACTTAAATTTACTTAGTTTACTTCTAAAATTCATTGATGACATCAGAAGCGAATTCTCACAGTTGGCATTACTGGATCTAGCATGAATGCTTGGTGCATTGACTGGACTACATACTTGATCGTATCAATCACAGGAGAAAAACACATCACGTGACGATGCTTGAAAAAAATAATGCACACTAATGTTCATAGGTAGGTACATGTAATTGATCGTAGTAATGATAAAAAATATTTCAATTTTAATGCATTAAACATAAAAAATTGCCTTTGTTATACACATTGAATGTTCGATATGATCATACACAAGGTTATGGCTATAACTTCTACAAATGTACATCGGTGCCTCTTACCAAGATCTCTGAATGCCCCACAGGCCCTCTGGCAGGTCTCTTCAGATTGGAAGACCCCAGTTTGCCTGCACTGTGTGCCGGCACCGGCTTCCTGGTTCTCGTGCGCCACGCACTCGTTGCGGTTAGGGTCGAAGTACCACACCTGTCCTGCGCCCGCGCATTCCTCCAGCGTTTCAGACACTTGGCATTCTTGTGGGAGCTGTGGTGCTGGCTGTATAGAAATAATAAAAACTGAAGTAGATTTTATTTGCAATTGTAACGAAGAACCTATTTGATTAGTATAAGATCCATTACAGACAAGTTTTTTTGTGTTTCGTAATCTAGAAAATGTTTAAATCGATTACTTATAGGAGTATGTATATAAAAACTAATTAAATTATAGAGGATACCAGATTAGAAGTAGTAGAAATATTACAATATCACCATTTTGGGTAGGGTTAGGTTACATACCTGAGTGACTGGAGCTGGAGTAATAGTGGTAGCAGGCGCAGGCGTCTGCTCTGTCCTGCATCGTCGCTCGCAGTCTTCTAATGTGTCGAAGCTGATAAAAACAATGATTTCGTTCAATCAGCTTGACACCAGTAAAAAAACATCAAATTGCGTCACATGGGTAAGCTTTCAAATGCGCACCGATTGTCATTGCCTGCGCAGCCGCCGTACGTGAACTGGCTGCAGCTGTCGGAGACGGGGTCGTAGAACCACCGCATCAGCGAGGCATCGCACGGGCCTGCGCGCATTGGCAACTGGCAGATATCTGCAGCACCATAAGTCTTCGTTATACACCGAAGAAATAAAAACAAGAAAGTAGAGATGTCAAATATAAATGACTGGTCATACCTTGCGTACTGTTGCAATAGTACTGACAATACTCTTGGCTGGGGAAGTTGTTACGGTTACCGCCGCAGCCTCCGTACTCGAAGGCTGCGCATGCACCCTGTCCAGAGTCGTACGCCCACCGCGTCTCCATCTGATTGCAGGGGCCTGGGTCCTTCTCCAAGAAGCAGAATTCTGTTAAAAGTAAAAATATTCGTGTGTGATTTGAAGCTGGGAGAAGTAACTTCTAAAAATTGATCGAGAGGACGACCGTAGCTATAGGTTTTACATGCCCCAATCAGGGTCCAGCTTCAAACAAAAGGTTGAGTAGTGACTGACTTCGCCTCATAAAAAGAAAGAACTTTTAGGATAGGGACCCCCTATACCAAAAGGAATATAAAAGAATATGCGCCCTAGGTTCCAGGAAGGAATGGAGCGGGCCTTAACAATGACATGAGGGCTTAAGGTTTTGTTAGGGTTTGTTAATGGATTTCTCAGAGGTTGCTGTCACTTCCATCGGTCTCCTCCCGGGTTGCAAAAGTCCTTGGTTAGCCATTTAATTATCAGATGACACATCTGCAGTCTGCACGCCTGATACTTTATTTTAAATTGAATTACTCAAAATATCATCAGAACTAACCTTGCCGAAAGGCTTCGACGTCGATCACTGGCTGCACTGTGGTGGTGAGCTCTTGGTGCGAGCAGCGGCCCTCGCAATCCTGCTCCGTCGCGAAGTTGTTGTCGTTTCCACCGCAGCCGCCGTAATAGAACTGCCGACATCTACATCCGAGAATAATATTAAACACTGAAACAATCTATAATAAGGTTTAAAAACGAATGATCAAGTTTTTACCTCTTCTCTGCAGTATCGTAGTACCATCTCTGTCTGTAGTCGGCACATTCACCGGTCAAAGCTGGTAGCGTGCACACTTCTTTCACTGAAAATTACACACACTTTTTTAAATTTGAAGAACACAAAATTGTATCATTATTTATACAGAACAAGTGAAAAAGTTAGGAGAAACAATATTATCTAGAAAGAAACTACCAGGCAAAACAAAATCATGCGTAAAAATGCGATACACCACAAGAGTCGACAAGGTCGACAGTAGGAAAATATTAAATAAATTATAAACATTCATATAAGTCTACCGATATGCTGATAGTACTGTACCGAAAGTTGATGTCACATTCACCGCAGCTGTCACTTATTGTTCTGATACTCCTTATTATTTGGACAAATGCAGTGTGCACTCACCTTAAGCGGTACGCCTGTGCCGTGCTACGAAGAAAGATGTTCTTGGTCCGATTACTATAGGTACGACTTGCAATGCTGCGTGACTATTTATACTGTATGGTGCACTCACCATAGGCGCTGGGGCACGCCTGTGCACAGTCTTGTTCCGAAGAGAACCTGTTCCCATTGCCACCGCAGCCGGTATAGTAGAAAGGCAGGCAGCGATTCTCGGTCTGGCTGAACGACCATGCCGCTTGTGTTTCCGTGCAGTTGCCCACTTCTTGAGGCTCCGTGCATTCAGCTGTTTGCGTAGTTTGTTAGTTGCATTTGGTTCTTCCTTCATTGACCTCAAGTATTTAAGTAGACAATTCAGTCAATGAAGAAAGAGGAAAAGGTCAATACAGATATAGTGAAAGATTCTAATCTAACTAGCTACAAATAATCAAACCACAACCAGAACAGAGTATTAAGAAGGAACCACTACCGAAAACGTGCAAAAGTTCAAAGTTATATAGAGAAAGTATCAGAAGGAAGTTATTTTACATGCCTTTATTAACCATGTTAACGAATTTATAAAACCAAACCAGTTACATTTATAAGGTATTAATGATGATAATTTTGATTCAGCTGAGGTACACTCACGCTGAAGCGCGCCCGGTGGGTTGCAGCGCATGACGCAGGCGGCCTCGGAGCCGAAACGGTTGGTATTCCCCTCGCAGCCACCCCAGATGAATTGCTCGCAGCGCCGCGTCTCAGAGTTGAAGCCCCAGCGACCGAAATTGCCAGCGCATGAGCCCCGCTCGATTGACAGATTGCATTGGTCTGTCAGAAATTTGCTCATATATTTTTAAAGTAATATTACAATCAACCACGCTTATACCAGAAGATTGGCACTTGAAAGAGTTAAGTATTATATTATTGGATGCTGTATAATGGTACTGGAAACCGGGACGCAAAGGTCTTATGAATAAAACTTTTTTTTTAATAATATTTCAGAATGTGTTACCTTCGCTTCTCGCAGGCTCGCAGCGCTCCTGGCAAAGCTCGCGGCTGTCGAAGTTGTTAGCGTTGCCGAGGCATCCGCCGAATATGAACTGGCCGCACTGCTCGCGTTCCAAATCGTAGTACCATCGTAGGTGGTAGCCGACACACGCTCCCTTCACCTTTGGTAGCTTACATGCGTCTGGTAAATAAAATTGCAATATTGGTTAATAAATTACTAGTGTTACCTACCAAGAAATATAGTAGGACCCCCAGCGAACTTATATGGTATTAGAGGCTAACGCGTGTTTTTTCCAAGAAATAGATAGGTTGTCTCACGATCGATCAAGGCCGGTTGCGTCTCAAAAAGTCGATTTGTGTAGGTACATGAAAGAATTTTTGAAAATCAAGTCTCACTATCGTATCAAGTCGGTTGTAAAGGGTTAAGAGATTACACTTGATTAGCACCCTGGTTGTGCTAACACTGACAAATCTTGTAAATGAGAGTTCTAAGATACCTTTGGGTGGTGGTTGCACGCAGACGTCCTCACACTCCTCCTTGCTGGAGAAGCGGTTCCCATTGCCCTCACAGCCGCCGTACCAGAAGCGCGAGCAGCCGCCGTACTCCATGTCGTAGTACCAGTACACCGAGTAATTGCGGCACGGTCCACGATCCGTCGACAAGCTGCACGCCGCTACACCATGATACAATATTGAAATCAGAGAAATTGGCGACTACCACATCGATATTTCAAAATATTATCGATATATTCAAATCCTTACCTTGTCTGTTTTCAGGCACATCAGTGCAATTAAGGAACTTATCGCCTTTAGCCTCAGTTTGTCCATCGGGGCAGCATCCGTATTTACTGGAAGAGCAGTCGCAGCCAGCCATATCGGGCCCGCCGGCAGCTGTCTGGCCATCTCCGCAGCACCCGAATTTAGACTGTTGGCAGTGACAGCCCTGTAGGTTGGGTCCTTTAGCGATGGTGGAGCCGTCAGGACAGCAGCCAAACTGATACGTGTGGCATTCGCAGCCTTCGAAATCTGGGCCAGAGGCTTCTGTGTGTCTGAAAAAAAGGAGTTTTATCAAGAACGACATGGTAAAGAACATTTATGTAAATATCATATTGTAGACACATACTTGTCTGGACAGCAGCCATGTTGGCTGTATTGACAGCCGCAACCTTCGTTGTTCCATCCACGGGCGATTGTAACGTTGTCCGGACAGCAACCAAAGTGAGCGTATTCACAACCGCAACCTGTATCAGAAAACGTATACAACATAAGCCATATTGTACGAGTACCTACTTCATTTCATGATAAGAATGTGTTATATTTCAATTACCCTCAAGATGTGGTCCTTCAGCAGGTCTATAGTTGTCTGGACAGCAACCAAACACGTATTGCAGACAACATCCTTCGAATTCAGAACCGTGAGCTGGTGTTTCTCCATCAGGGCAGCATCCATAAGCAGAGGTATTGCACGACATCACACATCCTTCCATCTGTTCACCGCCAGCTAAGAATACGATATACATGTAAATTATAATACATACGTAAGTTTTGGAAAAAATCATACAAGATAGGCTCATTTTACACAGGGTTATCCTTGTTCACGATATACAATCTATATAATATTTTCGTATTATCGTAAACATAGGTAAGACTCTCGGAAAATCTATAAATCTGTTTACCTGGTGACACGCCATCAGGGCAGCAACCGTATTCAGTAGCATTGCACGGACATCCCTCTTCATTAGGTCCAGTAGCTTCTGTCGTGTTGTCATAGCAACAACCAAATTCCGAGTCTGCACATCCCGTCTTTGGCTTTTCAGTCTCTGTGTGAAAAGCGTGTAACAATTATTATTATTTTTATATTAAGTTATTATTGGACTCGATTCTGCATTACAGCGACTAAACTTATTTTAGTTTAGTCCTGTCATTTTCTTTCTCCTATAAAAGAAAAGAGACGAGAGATATGTAGTCCTGTCAAATTAAAATTAGTCTTCTCGTGTATGGCGTGTTTAGCAATTTTAGCGACGATGTAACAAGGTCATGGTCATCCATGACCTTGTTACACTTTTATAAGTGACAGATAAGCACGTTCATAGTACAAATTAGTAGGTTTTTAGATGTTTGACATTAACTTTTCGATCTATGGTTTGTTTCTGTCCTTTTTTTTTCGTATAATATGGAGAAGGATAGGCTAACGCTTTGCTACCTGTTTCAGGACATCCCTTCTTCTTCGGACCTTTAGCTTCCGTTTTTCCGTCTTTGCAGCAGCCATATCTAAAATAATAAGCACACATTATCCTTCACTATCTTTATGCCCTTATCATCGGTATTATTTATAAGGCATCGACATACACATGTAATTTAATATACTTATGGTCCGTAAGATAGTAAGCTCTAGGTTGGAACTCGTTGCCTCTTACTTACGCTTACTATAACCTCGAGTAGGATTGGTAATATTCACGAGCGCTATCAATTGACATACATTGATATTATTGACCAATAAAGCTCATTCATTCCTTTTATTTCGCAACTTACTTGGAAGATTTGCAAGCAGGTGGTGGAGGTGGACATCCTTCCTGATCATTGCCTTCTGCAGGTGTCTTATTATCAGATTTGCAACATCCAAAGAGTGTTTCATTGCACAAAGTTGTAGGACAGTCTTCATTCTTTGGTCCACCGGCTGGTGAGACACCGTCAGGGCAGCAACCGAACTTGGATTCTTTACATGTCTTTGGATTAGGGCATCCTGGCGTTGGGAAGAAATTCAAATTTAATATTTGTGAGTTTCAGGAAAATCAAACTCTTATGAGATTTATAATTTACCTTCATCAAATGGTCCAGCAGCGGGTGTTTTCTTGTCAGGGCAGCAACCAAATTTGCTCTTCTTGCATTTAGCCCTCTTCCGTGGCTTGCACCGCGGCCTCTTCGTTGAAGTGAACACTTCCATTTTAGACGACCAGTCCCATGGTGCTGAAAAAAACACAGAAAATATAATCGTAGAAATTGTTGAATACTACAACAGTCTTGATTTATTATACCCACTGGTTTCTGTAGATCCTTGACTGGTTGATATTTCTGATGTAGAGGATCCTTCGATTGTGCTTTCTGTTTCTGTAATAAAATTATTTTTATTCAATCTTTTGGTTACTCAAAATAATTTACTGTTAGAATATAATAAAAAGTTACCTTCTGTAGTTTCTGTAGATCCAGATTCGGTAGTTTCAGTACTACCAGTCTCAGTACTTCCAGACTCAGTAGTTTCACCAGATGCTGTAGTGGAACCCGACTCGGTAGTTACATCAGATTCTGTAGTGATACTGGATTCAGTAGTTGCACCAGATTCTGTAGTGGATCCGGATTCGGTAGTTATGTCTGATTCAGTAGTGATACTGGATTCCGTTGTTTCCCCAGATTCAGTAGTGACACCCGACTCTGTTGTTTCACCAGATTCGGTGCTCGCACCAGATTCTGTAGTACTACCAGATTCAGTGCTAGCACCTGATTCTGTAGTAGTATCAGATTCGGTCGTTTCCCCAGATTCAGTCGTTTCCGTAATTGGAGATTCTGAGGAGCTAGTACTTTCAGTACCACTTTCCGTTGCTGAAACTGTGACATAAAATAAAATAAATTATTCTCAATTATTATATCCGTGTAAAACTATATTACTTATTTATTTATTAGAAAATAAATAATAATTTAACGCCTTTTATCCCCAAAGGGGTAGACAGAGGTATTCCACTATTGGATATACCCACTTTACACGAGAATATTCGAACCCTCAACGTGATAGGTGGTGAGCCCATAGCCGGACCGGGTCTATTTACACATGCCTCAGGATCAATTCTGGGACCTGGGGGTTTCCTCAAGCGGGTCAAGCTAGTGATAAATATGTAAGTACGTAAGTTTTGAAAAACTCGTTGGTACATGCCAGGATTCGAACCCAAGCCTCACTGATTTTCAACATGTGAAGCAGGTTCTTTAACCTTAAGGATATTACTGCTATTATTAGAAAGTAACTAATTATACCTTCAGTGCCTGATAGTTCAGTGGACCCAGACTCTGATGTCTCAACAGTACTGCCAGAAACCTCTGTGCTGCCAGTTTCAGAGCTTCCTGATTCTGTTGTACCCGATTCAGTAGTACTAAGATCAGTTGAACCTGTAATATTATATTTAGGAACATCAAAATATTCAGATTAATGAGACTTAGACCGAGAGTATGTAGATGTAATGAAACACTCCTTAAAAACTTACCAGTATCACTCTCCGTAGATCCTGATTCTGAGGTAGGCGCTGATTCTGTAGTTTCTGTGAACTCTGTTGTGCTGCTCGATTCTGATGTACTACTAGATTCTGAAGTTTCAGATGATTCACTTGTACTGTCCGTCGAGCCAGATGATTCAGTTGTACTTGACAGATCCGTAACGTCGGTGATGCCAGATTCAGTTGTTGCATCAGACTCAAGAGTTTCAGAAGATGTCGAAGTTCCCGACGATTCAGAAGTAGCTGAAGATTCTGACGTAGCCGAAGATTCAGAAGAAGCCGAAGAATCCGAAGTACCTGAAGATTCCGAAGTACTTAAAGATTTCGAAGTACCTAAAGATTCCGAAGTATCTGACGATTCTGAAGTAATCAGCGATTCAGTAGTGTCGGAAGACTCAGAAGTTTCCGACGATTCATCGGTTGCTGATGATTCTGATGTGCCAGACGATTCTGAAATGCTAGAAGGTTCCGACGTGCTAGAGAATTCTGAACTGCCAGATGATTCTGTAGTGACAGACGACTCAGATGTACCTGACGACTCTGTACTGAAGGTTGACTCGGTAGAACCAGTTTCCTCCATTTCAGTAGAGCCACTCTCTGTGGTTATATCTGTACTTATACTCTCTGTCGGTTCGGAGCCAGATGATTCTGTGAATGCTGATTCTGATGCTGTTGGCTCTGGAAGTTGGATTGAACGATGAAAATTATAAGAAAGTTGTCATTCATATTCTATTTTGAAAGAGAGGAATAAACTTGTCTTAAGTACCTGAGCCAGAACCAGATTCAGTAAATTCGGATTCAATTTCAGAGAATGATGTAGTTTCGCCTGATCCTTCTGGAAATAAAAAAAATTTTGTCCATTAATTTTGAAAAGCAACAGCTCTTTTATACTGACCGACAGGGTTTTACATACCTGTTGATGGACTATCACTGAACATCATGTCTTCTAGCTACAAAGTAAAAAAATAATTGTGATTACTAAGCAGTCCATAGGTAATAGAATATCGCGTAACAAGTGTAAATCATACTGTGGTTTCAGTCTCCTCTTCCTCATCTCCCACTTCAGGGTAGTCCTCATCTTCGCACTCCTCATAATCGTAGTCATTGTCCAGGATCGGAGTAGACTTGGAGTCCGTAGGCAGAATCTCGTCTACAAATAAAACATTTCATAACAAAATGTGTTGTAAGTTCAAACAAACTCTATCTTCTAACATCTTACTAGGTATCACTATCACTACATAGTATAAAACAAAGTCGCTTTCTCTGTCCCTATATCCTTAATCCTTTCCTTATCCTTATCCTATGTATGCTTAAATCTTTAAAACTACGCAACGGATTTTGATGCGGTTTTTTTAATAGATAGAGTGATTCAAGAGGAAGGTTTTAGTATAGCATTGCACCCGTGCGAAGCCGGGGCGGGTCGCTAGTAATATTATAAACGCGAATGTTTTTAAGGATAGATAGGTGCATGTATGAATGGATGTTGGTAGCTCTTTTACGCAATATTAATGAAAAAACAATGCAAAAATAAATAATCTCACGCCTTTTATCCCCGAGGGACTAGGCAGAGGTATTCCATTAATATTAATGAATCTTTACTTTACAGAGATATAGCTTATATATCAGAATACCACATATACTACTTTTATTCCGGAACATACTTTTATTCCGGAACAAGGGTAAAGTCGCGAGCAAAAGCTAGTCTCTACCAAAAAAGGCTTAATTTAAGCTCACAATTACAATCACAATTTTTTAGTTAGTAATCTACTTTTTAGCCCATGTGTAGACACATACCTACCTATACTAAACTCGACCATAATATGGTAGACAATAGTATGGTAGAGTTTAGTATAGGTATAATAAAGAAGAAGCAAATTGCTAACTACTACAGTAAATCTGACAAATGGTTCGTAAATAAGTATAAGCTGTAAAATATGCAGTCTATGTGCAGCGCGAGTGCGAGGCGCGCCGTCTGCTCGCACAACTTGAGTAGGGTCCCATAAGGCACTATTTGTTACCATTTTATTTAATTGTTTTTTGATTGTTTCTGATAAATTTAGGTATTTTCTTTCTTTCTTTCCTTAAATACCTTCATTGCATGGTCCCCTGTTGCACGCCTGCTGGGAGTCGAGCACTGTCTCGCCATTGCACTCGTCGACATCCTCACCCTCCCTGAGGCACATCACGCGCCGGAACTGCTCACCACCGTCGCACTCCTTGGTACACTGTTCATGACGAATTAGCATTAAACTTCTACAATATGTTTTTATCTTAATAATAATCTTGTATTTCTCTTGTAAATTGAATTGTATTCTTAAAGAGAAATTAATATCTTAAACCTTGGATAAGTACTCAGAAACTATATAGGTACACACCATCAACACCATCTCCCAATCGCGGGGGGGCTCGTTCGCCTATTGCCCCTTATGTGTAGAAATACCTTTAGATCGCCAGACGGCTGTTACGGGTTGATGATGTTGAGGATGACTCACAAAAAATGCTCATCATTTACAAATGAAGACAACCTCCAAAAAGGAACAGTGTGAATTCTGAGATATGTGTTACAGACCCGGTCCGGCGATGGGCTCACCACCTATCACGTTTAGGGGTCGAATATTCTCGTGAAAAGTGGGTAAGTATTTCCAGAAATGGAATATCTGTGCCCACCCCCTCGGGGATAAGGCGTGAGCTCGACCAAATGACACCTCTTTGATGCTTTACTAGTCCCATGGTCTTGAGCTCAAACGGCAGGTAGTCCTCGTAGAAGATTGACGTTGATATTTTCCGATAATGGTACTGACCTCAGACCAGGGTCCAGCGTACCACTGAGCGGGGCATTTATCGGGAGGCACCTCACAGGGCTTGGTGTCGTTGTACTTCGTTTCCTTGTCGCAGCGCTTATCATCCACCCTCAAGACCGCGGAGCCGTCGAAGAGACCACAGAACACA
Source organism: Ethmia dodecea (assembly GCA_963855545.1). Lineage (NCBI taxonomy): Eukaryota > Metazoa > Arthropoda > Insecta > Lepidoptera > Depressariidae > Ethmia > Ethmia dodecea. The sequence goes on from OY979457.1 coordinate 3,258,385, forward strand.
TGCCGGTTCTGAACTCCCTTGCCACATTTCGCTGAACACTGCAAATAAAAGATTTCGTTGAGTATAATATCACTATGTAGTGATATTATACTAGTGATGTCACTAGTATCACTACTTACATAGTATAAAATAACGTCGCTTTCTCTGTCCCTATATCCCTATGTCCCTATGTATGCTTAAATCTTTAAAAGTACTCAACGGATATTGATGCGGTTTTTTTAATAGATAGAGTGATTCAAGAGAAACGTTTTAGTATAAGCATTGTACCCGTGAGTAGTCGGGGAGTTGCTTCCCGTCTGTCTGTCCCTGTGTATCTTTAAAACTACACAACGGATTTGATGCGTTTTAAAAAAAGATAACTAGAGTGATTCAAGAGGAAGGTTTTTTTTATAACGGGAACGGTAACTACGCGGGTGAAATCGCGCGATACAGCTAGTCTAATATAACTTTATGGCGTTTGTCAAAGTCTGAAAAAGAGCTGCTCTTGCTGGTTCTTCTTCAGCATTTGGAAGCAGCAACTCGTCGGGGGACATGGGCTGCTGTTCAAATTTAGCCAATCTTCATGAACGAGTTTAGAGTTATGTTATTAGACGATTGACTTTTCTAAGTGTAATTTTCAATTACCTACAGAAAATAAATACACTCCCGGCATCTATCGGGCCACCTAGTGTTTTAAGTTTTGACGGTCCCTATAGCCAAAAATAAATTTTAGGTGGAGCAATAAGTTGGTACCTATGCAGTTTTGAAGCTGATTTATTGGTCAACCTTTAGGTATGTTTTTTTTTATTTCGAATTCAGAATTGAGAAAAAAAATAAGGAGTGTATATATTTTCATTTTACAATATGATACAATAATACAACAACTCTTTATTGTACACCAAAAATACAATATGGATATGGAGTACAATGGGCGGTCTTCGAGACAACCTTAGGATGGATGAAACTGAGAGATTAGAATTTTTCATTTTTGTCTTATCTATCAGGACAACGTTCTGTCGGGTCAGCTAGTAGACAATATACTCACTTCGCTCCACTGCGTGCCGTACCACTGCACCTCGCAAGCGGGGAGCAAGGTGCGGTCGCAGGGCTCCTCCAGGACCGGCGAAGGGTGGTACGAGCAGAAGCTCGCGTTCACCACCTTGCGGTCTTTGGTCGCGCATTCCGCTGTCCGCGAGCGCACTTTCGAGAGACAGCTGTCGCACTAAAAATAAATATAATAGGGTAAAACACCCAATTATTGACATCCTTGTTCACCCTACCAATTAATGGACACCCCAACAGTTTTATTCAAAATTAACGAAATTACGATACACAAATTATATTTAGAATAGGTAATCAAAATAAACACGGTGGTTTTATCTAATTATACTAAATACAATTGTGTATCGTTATTTCGTTAATTTTTAATGAAGCTGTTGGGGTGTCAATTAATTGGTGGGGTGTCAACAATTGGGTGTTTTACCCAAAATAATAAATTGTGTGACACAATTTAAACACTGTCATTCTCCCGGTATTCAGTCCCAAACTTAGCAGAGCCTGTACTATGGGTACTAAAGAACTAATAAACATAATTATATAAATTTTAAACATTGTTGAGATAACTGAGTAACTGGGTCAACATCTATAGAATTTTTTACAGCGAGCTGTATAACGAATGAGACATCACTCATTCAGACGGGAGAAATACGTACTACTCCAAAACGACAACACCTAGACAAAGGATTTTCGGAAATTCGCGGAAACGGGAATAACCTGGATCCTCGCAGGCAACGTACCCCGGTCCAATCGGAAACGACCCAGTCGACGCCGTCGCAGGGGTGCAGTATGCAGGGCTGCTCAGCTGGAGGCTTGTCTTCCGCGCATTCGCCATCCCCCAGCACCTCGATGCGGCCCTCCTCCTTGTGGTAGCATAGCACCTGCCTTGTCTGCTTGCCTTCGCCGCATAGCTTATCGCACTGTTTAAAAAAAAGAAGGTTAGTTTCAAATAGGGTTGTGTCCTGCCTAGTCAAATTAGTTACTTTTATGATCTGTCAAAACGAAAATTTAGTATGGAAAATGTATTGAAATAGCAAGGTGTGACGTCATAGTTTCTAGTACTTAATTGCTAGACTTTTATTGATTGTTTTATCATTTTAAAATTTGCTGTCATTTAAAGTAAAATCGAAATACATGATTAGAGCTGTTTTGGGATAATCTTTTTAATGAATGAATGATGAACTTCTCGCAATTTGATTTCGATACTGACAACTACCATATTATAGACAGATACAGAATTAGTGCAGTAATGAGAGTTCAATTAAAAAATAATGTTTCAGTCAATTCAAAAAAAATAAGTACATACGTAAATAAAAATCGGTTTCCCTATTTGGGAGTTACGATCGATGCCAATTTTATTTAGGTATGTGAAGGATGCTATGTGCAAGAAGAAAGTGAATGTAGACGGTTGATAGATCTAAATTGAACGACCCTAGATAGCGGAAAAAGGCAAGACAATGATAACGATATTATTATTTCATATTTCCGGGCGGTCAGCGCCAAATTTCGGCCCGCTACGCTACACCAAGTTGCCACTTTCCGCCTCCGTCGAAAAGAAAAAAGTATACAAACCTCGAAAAGTAAATAAGAAAGCCTCAGATCACATCACATGTGATATGAGACATTCTTTATTTTATTTCCCTAGGTGTGTAATATACTATTTTGAAAATACTTTACTCACAGGTTTCCAAGGTCCAGTGTACCATGTGGGGCAAGCAGCTTCTTTATTACACTCTTGGAACAGCTCCGGCTTCGGCCCCAGCAACTCGAAGCACTCCTTTTCGGCGACCACTGCCGCATTTCTGAAAGTTACTCTGAACATTAGGCCTTGTATATTTTTGAGAAGTCAAGTTACGTGCAAGTAGAATAAATGCAGTCGAAATGCGTTCGTTAAGAAGCATTAGTTGAGTAAGATTGATAGATAGAGTGAAAAATAGTGTGATTCGAGAGCGTTGCGGCTTGAAAGATGATATAGTGTATAGTGACTAGGATTGAAAGAGGAATGCTGAGGTGGTTTGGTCACATTGAACGGATGAATGAAAGTCATCTAACGAGACAAATATACAAGGGTGTTGTGAATGGGCGAGTCGGTAGAGGACGACCTAGGCGTACCTACATCGACCAGATCGGCGATGTGTTGAGGAGAGGCCGGATAAAGAGTACCCGAAACCGACGAGCATGCATAAGTCGTTTGATGGATGTGGAGGAAGCATGAGTGATCTGCAATCTGATGCTGATGCTGAGTGAGTAGCGAGTGGCGGTCTGTTGTCTGTGCCTACCCCAATGGGAAATAGGCGTGAGATTATGTATGAATGTACTCGTAAGTTACAAGCAAGTAAGGGAAGTTGCTTTTTTCAATAAAACCGCATGCTGGATTAATGTAGAATATAAATATATAATAATATAATCTCACGCCTTTTTTTATCCCCGAGGGGGTAGGCAGAGGTATTCCATTACTGGATATACCCACATTTCACGAGATATATTGGACCCTTAAACGTGATAGGTGGTGAGCCCATCGCCGGACCGGGTCTGTTTACACATGTCTCAGAATTAATTCTGAGACCTGCGGGTTTCCTCACGATGTTTTCCTTCACCGTCAAGCTAGTGATAAATATGTACGTAAGTTTTTGAAAAACTCATTGGTACATGCTAGGATTCGAAACCGAGCCTCACTGATTTTCGGCCGGCTCTTTAACCGTCCGGGCTATCACTGCACTTTAATGTGGAATCAACCTGTTAATACTCGTACAGACCAACATTTTTTGTTAATTGTATACTTGAAACAGTAATTTAACAGTTCGAGGAAAAATTTATGTTTTTATTACTATTATATCTTTATTATTAATAGCTAAGATACCTATAGGGGTTTAAAGTTCGGCTTTCGCGTGAGCCACGTCCGTCCAGTGCCGTAGCGTGGGTGTCGGCCGAATTTAGAAAAGATTAAAAAAAATATGTGTTTTGGTATCTACATCGATAACTATATAGGCTTCGATCAACTGTTGCTATAGTTGATCGAAGTATATAGGTACTACAGGACTATTTTTAAAAATATATCGTGTACAGACACAGCCCCGTTAGTTTTATTATATGTAAATGTCACCGGAAGAGAACAAGATCCGCATTATTTTACGCCTACATTTTACCAAATTTGGATTAAATTTAGATACTGAAATTAATACCTATATACATATGTAACTAGCTGTTCCGCGCTGTGTCACCCGCGTAATTCCCGTTCCCATGGGAATACGGATAAAATATAGCCTAAATATTTTATTCTTTATTGTGAAATTTTGCCGCCCCCTAAAAAGTGCGGCCCGGGGCGGAAGCCACCGAAGGCTTGGGTGCCGTTTCCATCCTTTGGGTGCGGAACCCTAAAATTGAATCCAACCCTTACCCATTCATGATGATCTTCTCGCAGTGCACGTCCCTTGACCTGGTGCCCCCATCCCCACAAGGCTTCGAGCATGGGCTCCATGGGCCCTCGACCCAGGTGGCTTGGCAAGCCTGCGTATTGCAGCTCTGGTTGGTCGGCGGCTTTAAGCCATCGTCGCACAAGCTGTCGTCTACCACTTCCAGGTCTTCGCGGGACCGGCACGATACGGTGCGAGTCTGGAAGCCTGTAGATTGGTTTGTCGGTTTAATTCTATGGGTTATAAGTCGAAAGTAGTAAGCGTAAAACAGTAAAATGTGAACTGTCACCGAACTCGAGCTACGTGAAATAGACTATAATATGCTGGTGATTCTTGACTTAATACCATAACAAAATTGAAAAAAAAAACTAAATTTTTATTCATCATCCCTAAATGAAACGATAATATTTAATCCCATCAAAAACAAAAATGTGAAATGAGAGCCAAGTTCAATATTATGCCTTGGTTGTTGACTTCAACGACAAAAGAAGTGAGATCTAAATGGGTGCCAAGTTCAACGATCAGTCCTGAAATTTATTTATAACAACATAAAATATTATTTCTTCTTATAACTTAGGATAATATAATTGTAGCCTAACGCCGTATACAGAAAGAAAGCCGAAAACCCATCGGCGCCGACCGGCGCCCATCGGCGCCTATCGGCGCCGGTCTACGCAGGTAACCGGCGGAGGCATTTATATGAACAAGCGCTGATGGGCGCCGACCGGCGCCTGTCGGCGCCGATAGGCGCCGATCGGCGCCGACTCGCGCCGGTCGGCGCTGGTGCCGCCCGCCAATCATCGTACGACATTTTGCTCGCTCTGCTTCAATCTGCTTGCTTTCTGTAGAATGGACCGGCGCCGATGGGCGCCGACAAGCTTTCGGCTTTCTTTCTGTATACGGCGTAAGGTCTGACTTGGCTAGTTTTCACATACGAATTATTGCTTATTGCTGGTATATGGTAATAATAGTTAAATGGATAATAAAATTATACAAATTTACCAGTTTCTGATTTATTCCTTTGTATTCACCTAATTACCTATCTGCATGCCAAATTTGAACTTTCTAGGTCACCTGGAACTGGGTTAGAGTTTTGGTCTATAGGTCAGTCAGTGATAAAAATGTAGATTTTTGGACGTTAATATCTAAATAACCGTTTGAGATATGCTTATGAAATTTAGAGCACGTATGTATCTTGCAAGTTCTCAATAATATGAGCCCAATTTGACATGTTTATGTGAAATAGTTTTTTAGTTATGAGGTTGTCAAAAGTGGCTTCAAATGGTTCGTGTAAAATTACACACGGTGCTGCTCGCCGTTCTCCTGCTTGAACTCGGCTTGACACGCTACCGCGTGTCTAGACCTGATTCTTACCATATTCGTAACTATATGCGAAAACATAAGTATAATTGAATTTTAGTAAAGCATGTGAATTTCTATTAATTAGTTAAGACAGCTATTTGGTTTCCTATCAAAATAAAATTAAATAATTTAATTTTTCTAAATTTAATTTCCAATGAAAAATAAACACATTATCTAAAAACTATATTTGGAGTAATTATAGTTACCTCCCCCGCAAGTGGCGCTGCATGCGGTGAACTCTTCGTGCACCCAGTTGTAGTCCTGGTTTGGAGGCGGCGCAAGCGCAGTGGGGATGCTGTACTCGTACTCGATGCCCACGTTCTCATCTTGCAAGAGCAGCTGGGGCATTTCAGTTAGGGTCAAGTTAAGTTGTGCTTAGGACAACATAATTACAGGCGTTAAAAAAGTTAAGCTAAGGACGAACGGCCAAATACTCGCGAGTTTAATAATAATGTGAACGGTAGGTATTTTTGAGAAATTTTTCATATTAAGTAAAAATAAAGGATAATAATATGTTTTGTAGTATTTCATCCAGATTAAAATGGGTGTTTATTAAAATTATTTCATCTGTTGTACTTAATAAGAATAAAATGCTGTTCTTTGGTAAGGCCATCACTTGAGAACAGCTAAACCGACTAGGCAATTTTTTTTAATCTTCGTAGTCCGTGAAAAATTTGAAAAGTGGCCCGGATACAAGGAACATTCGGGAACAATTTAATGTGCTTTTTTTCTATGCGATTTGAATAATACATCGTTTATCGGTTCAACTAGTAGAGCAGGCATTACTTAAAACTATTCCTAATTTCAAGAAGACATCATCAGTAGTGGCAGAGACACGCAACTGCAGTTGTAACAACACAGAGCGGCTCAAGTTACTTTCTGACCACTCTGGTACGAAACCCAAAAAATGCATTCATTCCTTACATAGGTACCTACAGCGAAAGTTACTTTCTGACCACTTTGTTACAAAACCTAAAAAATGCCTTGGTTAATTCCTTACAGAGAGGTATAGCGGTTCAGTGGTTGGTCCCTGGCATCGAAGCTTGTCCGGGGCTGCGAAGCCTTGCTGGCTGCGCTCGTAGTGCCACAGAGCACCAGCAATGGTCAGCGAACGAGGAAAGTCGATGTGGTACTCCCCGTTGAGGTAGTACACGTTGTCTTGCTTCGACCTCAGTGCTATAAAGAGATGATAATTCATACCAGTAGAACAAGGAAAGAAAGAAATGTCATGTACTCTACGTCATGTGTCCTGTATCTACATTAATATTATAAAGAGGAAAGATTTGTATGTTTGTAACAAATAAAATCAAAAACTACGGGACCGATTTCATAAATTCTTCCATCGATGGAAATATTTCTTTCGTGGGACTTGCATGGACTATAATTTTCTCACGGGAAACGGGACTTACACGGTTAAAATCGGAAAACCAATACGTTAATATAAATATGTACCTACATTGGATTTACAAAAAGGTCTAAGGCTCAGCATTGGCTGTGGATAGTAGTCCGCAACCACTGATATTCTTACATTAATTTAACTCCAAAAAACCGTCTGTGTAAAATGAATAAAAACACCATTGCCCTCTTCCTGGTGTAATTGGGTAAAAATGTAGTACATGACATCTGTGATGAAGACGCCTCATAATTATCAAAATCTTTCTAGTTTCGCGGTTAGACCGTTGAATCGATATTGAAGAAGGTTGTAAATAAAGGTTTACATTTTGAGGACGGACGTAAGTTCATTTTCAACCCCCTAAAAGTAATTGACCTATCCTCTTGATACATTACTAGATTTGCAACTTACCGAGATAGTTGTTCGAGTCTCTCACTTCAGCTATGTAAATGCTCGTGGCTCCTTGGGGTATGAGCAGAATGTCGTTGTAGCCTGGAAGTAAAAAGTACAGTATTATTTGATATTATGTATAACTAGATTTTACCCGCGGCTTCGCTCGCGCACGTTTATTTCACCCCCTTAGGGGTTGAATTTTGCAAAATCATTTCTTAGTGGATGCCTACACTGTACAATATATTTGCAAAATTTTATGTCTCTAGACCCAGCGGTTTAGGCTGTGCGTTGATATATCAGCAATCCAATCAGTCAGTTTATAATTTCATATATAACTAGCGACACGGGTTCAATGCTTATAAGATTTTCCTGATTTTTCTTTGCTGTAAACCTCACGGAGCCCGAGACCTTTCCAACGAATGCAAAACCGTGGAAATCGGTTCGTGCGTTCTGGAGTTATAGCGTCAGGAAGGAAAACCCGACTTATTTTTATATAGTAGATATAGATTATGAATAATATGTCAATTGACGAAGATATTGAAGCATACTACCCTACGAATAAGGAACATATTATTCCGTATTCGTAGATACTACTGTATTGCAAATAAGTCATTTATGTTTTAGTAAGATGTTGTCTCAAGATTTGATTTGATAAGACAATTCCTTTATTGTAGTAGCTTCAACAACTTCCGATAGGTAGACTTATGCCCAATATTTAATAAAAACATTTATATATTTTTTGTGCATATTATTGTTTTGATGACTGTACATGATTGTAGGTTTCCCATGAATCTCCACTTATATTATGAAGAGATAAAGTTTGTAGGAGGTAATCTCCGGAAGTATAGATCCGATTCTGAAAATTTTTTGACTGATGGAAAGCTCTATTCCCAAATGACATAATAGGCTAGGCTGTTTTGAAGCGGGTGAAACCGCAAGGCGCACTTAGTAAACCATAAAAAAGGCCCACCTTTTAGGAGGTCCATCTCGGGGCCGATGGTGCCGGCGACGGTGTGGCAGTTGGTGTTGTTGCCGCGACACTCCCGACACTTGTCTTCCCGTGCGTGCGATCCCAGCATCATATCACAACCGACGGGCTGAGCAAAGTTTATGCGGTTACTTCCAGAATACAGTGTATTTAGAATTTAATCCTATAAGATACTAGATTTAACTAACAAAGTATGGAGATTAAATCATATCCACTTTCCGTGATTTTTGACTGCTATTCATCACATCGAAAAGTTGTGTTACTGCTTAGATTCTATTTCATTTCTAAGTAATAATTGTAATAATATCAAAATATTAGGTAGTTTTTTTTTATTCTAATGCATCGTTTATTATATTGAATAAAATATATATTGATATATTTTTAAAATACCTACTTAGGGGCTTTGGATGGACAATTGCTGTTGACATCACTCTACAACCGCTAATATTCTTCCATACCTCGTTATGTCAATGATAGAACACAAATAGGCTGTTAGTAGGCTGAATAATATCAGTGTATATAATAAAACGAAAAATGTATGCGTAACTCCGCCAAGGAGGGCAGTTGCATCCAAGGATTGAGACATATCGAGGTATCAATGGATCAGTATTTACCAGAATGTGTCTTAGTCTATATGTCGTCACAGAAACTCAAATTTGATATATACTTTCCAGTTCCTAATTCCTTTGGGAGGTTTTAACTTTTTGGTAGGTTGCTACTATGGAGGAGCGGAGGTGGAATGCTCGTCCATCGTGAAAAGGGAAGATCTTCCGCCAGGCGAGGTGATCGTGCCGAAAACTTCGATAGCGCGGCTTAAAGCTCGGACGTCTATGGCGCGTTCTATGTAGTGTCGCTACACTACGATCCTTGGGGGACATCTAGGGGTGCCACGGGTGCTTCACGGAACATACCTGACAAGTTCCATCGACGCAGACATCGAAGCTCTCATCGTTGCAGCGCGTGCCATCCACCACCTTGGCCTTGTGCCGGTAATAGAACCGCTCGCCTTTCGGCATGCAGTTCAACTCGCACGGGTTCGGCGCCTTCGTGTACGGCACCCATCTGGACAGCATCATTAACATTTAGGTACTAACTCTTCGAGGCGCTAATGGTCCTGCCATGCTGGTGTGTGTTTACGACGAGCAATACACAAAAACAAAGAACATCAAACCGTAACAGCCCATTGATGAGGTAGGTATGGGTCCTTGCTCACATATGAGGAGGAATGCGTTATGCGTTATCTCGAACGTAAGAGCACCACGGATTGAAAGATGGTGACTTGTGAGTATCTAAATGTCATGTGAATGTTTCAAGTAGGTACAACAGACAAACACCTGATTCCTGATATGCTTTTTTTTTATAATGCACTTCGTCTGATCCTATCGATCTCTGTACTTTTCTAAATATTAAAATCATTATAAAGTTGAATATATTATATTAAATATATAACTGGTGGATGATCAAATGAATAAACAAACTGCATCAGATTCATTCAGTCTGGAAGATGCTCTTTTTGATGCACGTTGATTTTGAGTATTTAGTATAAAGTAATTCTAGAAACTGAAGCAGAACAATACAAAAAAAATAGAACCCACTTGAAATTGACGCCGCGGAAAGTTTCGTGGTCGTGCTCGGCGCACTGTTCGGCGCGGAAGTCACCACCGCCTGGGCAGTCCTGCGTCTGACACGAGAAGAACTTGGTGTCACCTCCCGAGCAGAGGGGCCTGCCGTCTGGTCTGAAACGATACCACACCTTGAGAATGTACTTGATAGTGTTCAACAAACGTAGGACTAACGAGCGTATGGAAGTGGTAGGTACCTACGAGAGCACACAGTGACACATGCGTCACTTACAAGGAGTAAAGTCTCAAATCAATGCGTTACCTATCATTCTCTTAGATCCAGAACACACATATCCATTTGCTATCGGACCTCTTATGCAACAATATTTTAGGGCATTCACGGGTCTTGAAACAAACAGTGATTGACGCAGAATCATTTTTTTATGCTGGCACATCTATACTCTCCAGAATAGTCAAGATATTCTGTTCTCTGTCTGTACGAGTATCTGTTAGTAAAATAGTCGCCTTTAAAAAAGTATCCATAGCGCGCAAAACAATATCTGTAATATTTTGCTGGCTTTAGCGCTTCTCGTTGGTAAGTAAGTAAGTAACAACTCTTTATTGTATGTACACCAATAAAAATATGCAACAAATGACACAATAATAAAAAAAAGTGCAATGGGTGGTTTTAATTGGTTGGTATGCTGAGTATTTACCCGACTTCCAGACATATCCTCTTCTGGCTGGCGACTCCGCCCCCGCAGGTCCTTGAGCAGGGGGAGACTTCTCCCCATTCGCCCCACGCTCCGCTTCCTTCGCCCCTGGGGATGACGTAGGAAGCTGACAAGTAGAGTCCGGCGCCCTGCCGCCTGTGCCTGCTCCGGTGGCCAGATACCTAAACATGCAAGGTAAATTTTAAATTTCGAATAAAGGCCCAATAGTAGAACAATTCAGGCAATACTCAGCCAGTAATGATAAATATTATAGATAATGTCACTCTGTAAGACAAAGATGATAAAGATTTCACCAATTTTTTCCGTATATATAAGTTACTCTATTGTGTGATTGCACTATGACATAATCAAATTCTTGTCAAAATATCGGAAGTTACAGGCTGCAAATGTACTGAATGGCTTCACAAAGATTTTTAGGGACTTTGTTGTTGGGAAGTTCAGTATTATGGCGCCAATAATAATCGACGGTGAAATAAAGAGCAATCAGTAAAGGGATTTTGCATCTGCGCATCCTTTACTTTATGATCCTATAGAGTATTATCCTGTTGAAATATCGCAATGTATTTGTACAGTCCAAAATTATTAAACTCATCGAGATCTGACGCGAATACAAACGTTACCGAGTAGGTAACGTTTGATAAGTTGACTCCATTGGGCGTCGATTTGAATGCGTGCGCGCAATTGTATTATGGAATGTCGTGTGTCTAGAGTATTTCAGATCGTGGCATGTGTACTGAACTTTTGGGTTTAGTTCACAGTGTAGTATCTACAGCTATACTTTGAGATAAATGGATTACGACATGTCTTTGATTAATCCCCCCCTATTTAGTATACCGTCAGTTATACCTACCACGCTGCATCATGATATTCCCACGCTTTATTCACATCTTTAAAGTACCTAGTACTAGTAATAGGAGATAGGCAAGACCCTTTCCTTACTTTTGGCTTTGGCCGGAGTCGGACCACCCGTTGTTACACTGGATGTGACCACAGCCTAACCCACAATGGTCACCGCAGTCCTCCACTCCGCGTGTTATGACGATAAACAACTTGTAGACATGTTGCAATGCTTCGGACTCGAGAGCTTCATGCTCAAGTGTGTATTTTGTACTATACATGGTTTCAGTTATATTTTTAGTACCTACACGCGGTATAAAGTCTGCGGTTACGTTTAGTTGTTGAAATTTTAGAGTAAAACTCTGCTTTTATGTTGGTGTATGTATTTATATACGCAGAAATCAGCTATTGGTCATATTAATCAAAATCACTGTTGGAAATGGGATTTTAAGGCATCAAAATCCTCTGGTGATAATAAAAGCTGCAGGAATACATACAGTCATCAGCTCTTTATAATAATTTATTAACTGTTTTACGAATATTAAGAAAATTTCTTGTGTGGCTTTACCGGCCTTCCTATCTTCAATTCACAGCACGAAAGATCTAGTAGGAAAAATCCTAAACGCCCCCGTGGCAACAAACTGCAAGATCGCGTGCTTGGTTGAAGCTACGAATGCCTGGTTATCCGGACCGAGTCCAAATTTACCTCCCACCCCTAAAAACCAAAGGGCCTGGGATGACATTGCATCACACGCCACCCTTGACTCCTTAATTAATAACTCTTCTGGCAGTGACCGTGCTAGGCTGTTGGCAGTGTCCAGACCAGAATCCGGTCACTGGCTAGCAGCCTATCCATCACCAAACACGGGAACCTTTATTGAACCTTGCAGTCTTCGTATCGCTGTTGGTCTCCGGTTGGGGGCTGAGGTGTGCGTTGATCACTGCTGTGCTTCTTGTGGAGCTGGTGCGGATCGTCTTGGTCATCACGGACTCGTCTGCCCCTATGGCACTGGCCGCCTCTCCCGTCACGCTGCGCTCAATGACATCCTCCGAAGGGCGCTCGTCAGTACCAACGTCCCTGCAGTACTGGAGCCCCAGATTTTGCGGGATGATGGCAAGCGGCCTGACGGTATGTCATTGATACCCTGGAGGATGGGCCGAGCGCTTGTGTAGGACGCCACATGCGCCGACACACTGGCGTCGACCTATCTTCCGGCGACCACTAAGCGGGCCGGTGCGGCGGCAGAGGTTCGCGAACGCTATAAGGTGGGCAAGTAGAGGTGCCTCGGTGCCGCATACGATTTTATTGCATTCGGCGTCGAGACACTTGGTCTGTGGGGTCCTGGCGCGCACGGGCTCTTCAAGGAGCTCAGCAGACGACTCAGGGAAGCATCAGGCGACCCCCGAGCAGGCGACTTTCTCGCGCAAAGGATAAGTATTGCCATCCAGCGCGGGAATGCCGCCTGCGTGATGGGCACCTTGCCACGGGGCCCTCATTTTTTACATCTCCTGTAGTTTAGTTTAGTTCGTAGTTTTAGTTTTACTCTTAATTTTACTTTTAGTTTACTTATATTAATTAGGCAAATAATAAAATTTTATGACCCTCAAAAAAAAAAGTAGTATAAATCAATATGTAATTATTGTATAATAAATAAGCTGCAAAGACGCCACATTCCCCAAATTGTGTAGCAGTAAAACCGAGCATACTCACAGACGGATACTAGTATAATAAGATGTATGTACCTATACTCGGTAAATATTTGTTTTCCGGCGCACACCTGCCAAAGGGAATAGAAATTTATAAAGACCGTCCAAGTTTTTAAGTGGGAGCCCTCGTTAACCGATTGAGTTATAAAATGCTTTGAGAAAGTCTGGTTATATTGCAATAAAAGTAATTAACTACCGTTCTGTTAGTGGCTTGAAGATTAACAGAGGATGCAGTAAAACTGTTTTAATAACGGTTAGCAATGCACTCCTAAGGGGCGAAATGGAGAGAGAAAAGGTACCTAAGGCAAATTATTTTTGGACATCACTAGCATCATAAGCATTTACAGGGTAGATAGCTTAAAAATAAAATAAAACTGAATAATACAATTTAGGCCGTATTTAAGGAGAAGTTTCTTTGACACCTATGAAATAACATTTGAAGGAAACTACGTCACACGTCAGCGCCGTAAGCAGATCCCACATAATATATCGGTGCTTACAATAGAAAGACTTATAAAGAAATGTTTATGTACATAATTATTTAATTTTATTAATTTTGACAGTAAATTAGTAAATTACAACCAATTAATCTGTAACAAAAACATTATATTAATTTGGTACTTTTTAAGTAATACTGGATGTTTTTTTGTGCATAATTGCCTAAAAAAAAAATTATGATGCTCGCCGCGCGCTTTTCTTAACGCTGTATTGTTTTTATTCGTTTACCATAGTCGAAGTTTTTTTTTATTTCCTCGCAAATGTGTTATAAAACGTCGTATGACATACGTGCGCTTTGATAATTACAGCCTCTGCTTACTTGTAGCCCTCGCCTACGGCTCGGGCTAGCAATATCGCCTCGGCTGTAATTTTCAACCTACCGCACTTATATCATAATGTACTATTACAATCTGTCATTATATAATAGCCTATGAAACTCAATACATACGTCTACCGCAGTCATACATTCATATGTCTAAAACTGTGTAATTGCTCGTGTATTCGTCAGTGCCGGCCGGCGAGCCCCGTCGCGATGTGAACGCACCCATCAATTTGAGCGCCAACACCGATCAGATTTACGACTATTCACATGCTTTTCAATTAAGTTACACTAGGGATGGCGATGACAGCTTCATAGCTCAGAATAGTACAGCTTTTATTGCTATGAATCCATTTGAGTCTGTTGGATCAGTTGGCACTTGGCGTGACCAGCTTTCTGTGGGTTCGATAGTTTCGATACCCATCTACCCGGTGCCAACACTTGCTTGCATGGACTGATTAGTTAGTTTAGTTTCTGGCGTTTATATAAAAAAACCTCACACCCTACATAACCGAGCTTATTTTTTTTTAATTGTGGGACACAATTCACACACTGTTAGGTATTCAGTCCCAAACTAGGTAGAGCCTGTACTATGGGTACCAAACAACTGATAAACACAATAATGAAGGGCCAATACATTTGTATTTAGGTTCCAAAGAGGTTGGAAGAAAATCAGTCTCTTATGAGAGAAACTTTTTCTTTAAACGTCTTTGTTAGGTTTATTTTAGTATTCATATATTATGCTGGTTAGTCAGTCAGTGTTGGGTCTGTAATACATTTACATTACATAGGGCAAAATTTATAATATACTAGCGACCCGCCCGGCTTCGCACGGGTGCAATGCTAACACTAATACCTTCTTCTTGAATCACTCTATCTATTAAAAAAAAAACACATCAAAATCCGTTGCGTAGTTTTAAAGATTTAAGCATACAAAGAGACATATAGATATAGGGATATAGGGACAGAGAAAGCGACTTTGTTTTATACTATGTAGTGACTTATATAACTTGCAGGATAAGAATGCGTTCAGAAATTTCGATATTAAAGAGATACCTACCATACATTTTAATACACGGCATTTTAACAAAATCAAGGACAAGGCACAAGGTCAAAAATTTTACTTTTAAGAAATTCTGTTAATCCTTGTGCCACACCTACCTATAAAGTGCTTGTACAATCTACATAGTCTCTCAGCACGTGATCATGGCACCACGCTGTGCTTTATTTGGCCGCTGTAGGGTTGAAATCGAAAGTAGGTACAGTCAAGAGTAAGCATAGAATACAGAGCCGGGTCAAAGTCCAAAGTGTAAAGCTTAGCGTGCTCTTGACTGTACAATCAGACACACCCCAATATTAATTTATTTGAAATAATCTTTGTTGTTTCATTGAATATTTTTTAAATTAGAATAGATCTAATAATTATATCAGTTGCAATTATTAAGGGAATTATTTATAAACCTTGAACGTAGAATCACGTCTTAGCCGACTGTGCGGATACAAACGATAGGTTATGAATTAAATCATTATAACCCATAGACTTGAAACTTGGCTCGAAGATGTTATGGTAGAGTACCTACATATTACAAAGTAGGTAGGTATTACCCTTTGGTATTACCCATTAAAATATCAGCACAGAAATAAATAATCTAGTACTTCTTAGTTTTTGGGTTATTTTTGAAGGAGTTTTATTTAATTATTTATTTAAATTATACAACTATTGGATTTTTTTTATAAATTGTGGGACACAATTCACACACGGTTATCTAATTCCAAACTAGGTAGAGCCTGTACTAAATAACTAACAGATTTTACATAAATAAATATTAAAAACCCAGACACGAAGCCAACAGACATGTTCATGCACACAAATGTTGGCCCTGATCGGGAATCGAACCCGCTCAGAAGGCAGGGTCACTACCAACTGAGACAACAGGCATAAATTAGGAATTTTGAAGTTACTATAGTATAGTAAGTACCTACTAATGTACCTATACTTAAATATTTTCTCTATACCGTCACCGAGTCAAGTTTCAAGTTAGCTTTTGCAGGTTGTAAGAATTTAGTTGCATCCTTATTCTTGTAATTCATTTGATTGCAGTGCTATCAATATAATATATCGACCGAAATAAAATAATGATTAATTTGATTCAATGAGATGGTGTCCGCAAATGAATTTTACGATTGGCCAACAATTGGTGAAACATATCATTGGTTGCGCATGCGCAGGCCACGGTCAGTGTCAAGGCTGGGTTCGGTCGTTGCACTTTACAGTATGTATTTTAACACGTTCGCTGCGAAGCCATTTTTCATGGACTCTCAGCAAGTGCGTATGAGGTCTTTTCGAGGCAAGGTTAAACTTCTTTGCAGTGCGTATGAGACCTTTTCAGCCTCACAAAATGTTGTTTTTAAAAAGCACCTTAAATATAGCTCAAAAGTGACAATATTTGCTTGAAACTTGACCATTATATACTGAAATAGTTGTTAAGGTTGAATCTAGCTTCGCCTACAGTTATGACATTTCCGTATTGAGTAAATGAAAAAAATATATATGACATCTGTTCTGCCTCACATCGCACTAAATAAAGTTCAAGACTAGAGATGGGAATAAAAGAAAGTTGCAAATACGATAATATTATAACATTTGTTTACGTTTAGGGGTCCAAAAAATATCTCGTGAAAAGTGGGTACCTATATCTAGAAATGAAATACCTTTGCATACCTGGAATAATGGAATACCTCGGGGATAGAAGGCCTGAGTTTTTTTTATAACATATGTTTATAAAAGATCAATCAAAATGTTTTTCATTAAAACAGGGCAAGCAGATCTGTTACACTGGACACAAAATAAATGTTTTAAAGTTTTTTTGGAGCCTGACTGCTATTTAAAGTTAGCCTTAATTTGTCGTTTTATTGATCCATAATACGACAACCAACTACTTAATGTACCTACACTTATAAATGTAAAAATCGTAAAAAAGTCAGCAGAGAGTTTCGATACAGGAGCACTATATCGAAACTTTTCACATCACTAAGCCAGGAAGCGAGGCGCGCGCGCCGCTAGCTCCTCACTCCGTGCGGCTATGAGGCCTACAATTTTTGAGGCAGCTTAGACCTCAGTCCGCACTGTACGAGATTAAATTGTATTCAGTGCGTTTGAGGCCAATTTAACCTCATATTTTATTAACTACGCCGTTAGGATATACTTCGTAAGAGAAGCAATTTTATATGTTTGTCTTTGTCATACGCATAGTAATATTGATATAGTCACCCCCCGCACAGAGTGAAAGAACGTGATTGACTGCCGCACCAGCGAGAAGTCTCACATGTGGCTTTTTAGACCTCATAACGCAGTGAACGTGTTAAATAACTACCTAACAATACGTTTATTCACAGATAATTTTAGTAGTTTCATTCAAAAAACAGTCTTCAACGCCTACATTTCCTTTTTCGGAAGCTCCTTGTAGAATGGAACTACCAGGCATAGATTTATAGGTTGAAAATTGCCTTCCGAATATTTTTGAATTATGTCCTTTATTTTTTATTTTGTTTTTTATTTTTAGTACTGCACACAAAAATAAGGGTGTCGTAATATTGTATTACATGTCAAGTGTACTCTGCAATAATTTAAATAAATAAATAAACAAATAGCACATCTACCAAAATTCTTTCGTAGAGAATTTCACGTTTTACATTTTAAGACTCATATTGTAGTAGGTATAGAATGTAACTTATGCACAGAGCTCTACTTGAGCATAACTTACGTATTCTGATTCTGTTCTTAGACAAATCCTTACCCATATTCATAAAATGGTAGTATATATTTATGCTGCTAGTCCTCTGGTACAGTCAACAAAGTTGTTAGGGTTACATGGCCAGTAACTAAGAACTCATTTTTCTGGGGTAGTCATAACTAAATCTTATTCATTATTGTTTATTTCAAAAGGTATCTTTGATCCCTATAATTTACAAAAAAAACTATAAATACATTTAAGGCTTTAAGAGAAAACTGAATCTTAGTTTCTGGTCACGTAACACTATCAACTTTGTTGACTGTACCAGGAGCGTCCAAGAGCTATTGCTGGTGATAACTTTATTATTAATTTAAATAAAAAAAATATATGCAATACTTACATTATGTGTAAAATGGTGTCTAGAGGCTGTCCATGTTATGCAATTACTTATAACGAAGGCTGCGAGTAGCAGCGATCTGAAACAAGGTACATCAATATTACTAATAAATTTACACATGGTTATTTAGTCGCAAACTAGGTAGGTAGAACCTATACTATGGGTGGTACTAACCAACTGATAAACATATATTATTATAATACACCCAGATAACCAAAAAACATGTTCAATATTCGGCACACAAGTGTTGCCCAGGAACGGAAATCGAATCCTTAACTTTGGACTCAGAATACAGCGTTACTAGTTTTCATTACCAACTGAAGTAAAGGCCCGATAGAGGCACTTGTAATTTTTAATTTGTATAAAAGAGGAGTGGAGAGGTTAGATCATTCCAGTTTTCCGCACGATAACGACTTTTTCCTGCCCGCTGAAAAGATAATATTTTTTTTTCATACATTATAACATGTATTGCTATTTCAATAGTAATCATAAAAATATTATAATAATTACAGATCACATTTTCATAATAAATAGTCATGCGCAAAGTACATAGAAGACTTTGCAGAGAGCACAGTCTATCTCTATTATAGAAATTCAAGAACTATCAGAACAGTTTTATAGTTAAGTCGAAATACATAAGAAATAAGGCTTCACCTCAATGACCACGTGGGACTCTTATTTTCTAATAAAAGTAACAGATAGGTACTTAAATACAAAAATCTATTTTATAAGTACCATAACCTAATAGATAATATCGATAACAAGCATCGCATAACACTTTAAAACCCAATTACTACTCGTAATGATATGTAAATAAAAGTAGAAACATTATTTCTCAGGCGGCTTTACTCGACACCGAAATGTCGATAATAGTTATCGATAAAGGACTCACGAGTCTAACTGTAAATCCGGGCCTGGATAATGATAACATCTCCATTAGGAACTAGCGTAAGTGAAAAGATGACGGACAAACAGACAAACACTCACATCGTTTTTAGGGTTCCGTACCTCAAAAGGAAAAAACGGAACCCTTATAGGATCACTTTGTTGTCCGTCTGTCCGTCCGTCCGTCCGTCTGTCAAGACCCTTTTTCTCAGGAACGCGTGGAGGTATGAAGCTGAAATTTATATCAATTACTCAGGTCTACTGTCCCTTGAAGCTGTGAAAAAATCAAACTTCTAAGACAACGCAATCAAAAGATACAGCCGTTTATGCCGCAAATTTTCGACACTTGCAAGGGAATCAAAACCTACAGGGTGCTTCCCGTGAACTCAGAATCTTGAAATTTGGTACGAAGCAACGTCTTATAGCATAGATAAAGGAAAAATTACGAAAACCATAAATTTGCAAGGTTGTACGGAACCCTCGGTGCGCGAGTCCGACTCGCACTTGGCCGGTTTTTTAGATGGAACTCCGTATAACCGACATCTAATAAAACCATTTACGCAAGCATTACATAATATCGCTATTCTTTTGTTTCTTTGTATTAGATAAAATTCAAAAAGGTTCGTTCGTTTTCAGTGTTTAATAACCAGCCAGTGATATTTCGTTTGCAAATTTTATAGAAAATCTCTTTGGTTTGGACTCTCGTCACTTTGTCTTTTTAAAGTTTTGAAGAGATTTTCAAACCAAAGAGTAGGTATAATATTTTTTTGTGTCGCTGTTGTCCATGAATTAGACCACCAAAGAGATCGTTTAGCTGGAGCGATCCCACGGGATATCATCTCATTTACACGGCGCGGGATGAAAGCAGAAAGGAGTTAATTATCGACCGTGACTGGATACAAACAGAACTGTGTAATTGAATGAGCCTTACCTTGTATAAAAGCTTGTGAGCAATTCCTATTGCGGTTGAGTATCAGTTTCGTTTAATAACTCTTAGAGCAAAAAATTATAATTTTATTCGCATTTGTACCTACTTGTACATCATTCTAAATCTTTACTGTATTATTATACGTATACATACCTCTACATAAAAATAGTATTTTGAATAAGTTGATAATAATATATTCGCCCTTTATTTAGCCAAATTATCTCTGCCTAGCCTGATGATTGACTGATAATGAATATAACTAAGTGTACAAACATTGAGTAGATTAGGTAATAACATAACAACAAACTAAAATACGAGTAATGATATATTAATTTAATTTATAAAATCAATAGTGTCAAAATTAAAGAATACCTAATGTATGCATAAAATCCCTCCAACTCTGCAAAATAAATAAATTACAATAAAATCTGCTAAGTAGGTACTTATGAAAGTAGTACCATAACTATACCTAGAAATTCCGAAAAAAATACTACAAATCAATGCAAATTTGTTGCAAATTTTCTTCCATGAGGAAAATAGTCAAACTCTGCATACATATCATTCAAGAACTAAAGTTCCTTATACCCACCTTCAAGACTACCAAAATATCTAGACTTCCTAGCCTAGGTCTCATTTAGGCACAAGGCTGTAACCCGAATCCTACATGCAAATCGGATCCTGCGCCGAATGCAAATCCAATAGCGCTAAAATGCTAAGTGCTAACTAAAATGCAGTGGTCAAACTTCCTGTGCAAACAAGACGAAGTGAATATTAATTGGTTTAATGTAAAGGTTTCTAATATGGATGCTAATTATTTTATTGCATGCTTCGTCCCGAGTTGTATGGATTGGCTTCTATTGCCATTGTTTTGTTAGCATATGAGTTTAAGTTTTCTACTCAATAAAGTTTTCTTTTGTGGTTAGAGTACCAACCCATCACCTGGAAACCTTCATGAAGGAGGACTTCTGGCCGCAGGGAGTTGTATTTCGGAAATTCCGGGGTCAAGTACCTGCCGACAGCGCTCGCACGTTGCCGACATTACGTGTAAAATAGTTTAGTTAGATATTTTATAATTATGTATGTTAGTTATAAGGTATATATAATATGGGCCTCTGTTTACGTTATTTAAGATCTATTAATGTAAATATTGCCTGAAATAAAGATTTATTATTATTATTAAAGCCTGAGTGGACCAACAGTATCTACCTAAACGACAGTAGGTGCCTAAAACCATACCACTGCTCATCGGCAATAGTACCATATGTATCAAATTATAATAATCATGCAATTATCTGTTCGGTACATAGGTACATCTTTTATATTAAGCTCGACACCTTAGTTGAGACTGGTTCCGATTAAAATAA
Organism: Ethmia dodecea; assembly: GCA_963855545.1. Lineage (NCBI taxonomy): Eukaryota > Metazoa > Arthropoda > Insecta > Lepidoptera > Depressariidae > Ethmia > Ethmia dodecea. The sequence continues at coordinate 3,279,934 of OY979457.1, forward strand.
TATATTTTTAGTCACTTCTTTTATTATTTTAAAGGTCATTTAGTGTTTGATGTAGGTACTAGGCCCTACAACTTCGAAAATAAGCTTTACTGGTACAAAAATAAGTATGTGAATGCACAGTAATTATAAATACACGAGTAGAAAAATCAAAACTGAAGATTGCGAAATAGTATCTCAAAATTAAAATATGAAAGTATGTAGTTGCCAAGCAAATATCATTAAATCATCGCATATAAACACATGATGGAAAAAAATAAACACATATGTTTCAAAGGGAATGGCAAAAACAGGCAAACTGTAAATTTCAAAACGGGTTCGTTGACGTGGGGTTTGCGAAGGTGTAAAGTTTCTAATAATAAATTACTCAATTATAAAATTTTTTACTCAAGCATATTTCTAAAAATTAAAACTCTTCAGTGCAGCAGTGATAGCCCGGACGGTTAAAGAGCTGGCCGAAAATCAGTGAGGCTCGGGTTCGAATCCTGGCATGTACCAATGAGTTTTTCAAAAACTTACGTACATATTTATCACTAGCTCGACGGTGAAGGAAAACATCGTGAGGAAACCCGCAGGTCTCAGAATATTAATTCTGAGACATGTGTAAACAGACCCGGTCCGGCGATGGGCCACCACCTATCACGTTTAGGGGTCCAATATATCTCGTGAAATGTGTGTATTTCCAGTAATGGAATACCTCTGCCTACCCCCTCGGGGATAAAAAAAAGGCGTGAGATTATATTATTATATTATTATTAAAACTCTTCCAGAAACATAAAATGAAAATCTACAATATCTTTGCCATAAATAATGAATCATGTGGTGACTTTGTTTTTATAGCTGAAGACCTTATCTAGATCTGAGTTTCGCTCAGCCTATTTTTTCACAATAGGTACATATTCATCATCATCATCATCGCAGACAAAGGACGTCTACTGATGAAAATGACCCACTGTCTTCATAATATCTCGGTCGAAAGCTTGAATCCAACGACTCCTTGAGATCTTTGGCCAGATCGTCTTTTCACGTTGTCCTACGCTGCTTGCTAGTGCGTGGTCTCCATCCTAGGAACATTCTGCCCCATCGACTTTCAAGTATTACTGATTACTACTATCCTATTACAACCTGGATACAATTTAATGCAATTTTATTATCTGTTACGAAATAGGTAGATAGGTTTATTATATTTTAATATCTACAACAAATACTTGCAACAAAACAACTGTAGAAAGCATGTTTTATAGTCATAAGGAACTCTGTAAAGTTCCGTCTTAACGGGCACTAAACCTAAAATGATTATTCATACTCGTCTGTGAATATGAGTTATGACTTTCATGGGTCTGGTGTGTTTTTAAACAATCGTAAAATGTTATTGTGTTTGTAGGAGCCCTGATGTTGGAAAATATTTAAAGATAAAAAAAAATCTCTTTTATCAACAAGGGGGTAGGCAGAGGTATTCCATTTCTGGGTATACCCACTTTGCACGAGATATTCTTTGGACCCCTAAACGTGATAGGTGGTGAAACCATCGCTGGACCGGTTCTGTTACACATGGACCTGCGGGTTTCCTCACGATGTTTTCCTACACCGTCGAGCTAGAGATAATATTTACGTAAGTTTAAAAAAGCTCATTGGTGCATGCTAGGATTCAAACCCGAGCCTCACTGATTTACATCATGTGAAGCAGGTTATTTTAAAGATAGGTATAGAATATCGGTCCTTGAAGTAATAATGTTTATTTCGGAGTTTTAAATTGAAATTCATATAGCATTAGTAAGAAAAAAACATATTAACAATAATATATTATAACAACAACAAAGAACATTTTACTGTCCGTGACTAAGGCCTTTATCACATTGCACCGGATTTTAACATTATAGGCAAATCAGTTCAGTGAGGCTCGGGTTCGAATCCTGGCATGTACCAATGAGTTTTTCAAAAACTTACGTACTACATATTTATCACTAGCTCGACGGTGAAGGAAAACATCGTGAGGAAACCCGCAGGTCTCAGAATTAATTCTGAGACATGTGTAAACAGACCCGGTCCGGCGATGGGCTCACCACCTATCACGTTTAGGGGTCCAATATATCTCGTGAAATGTGGGTATATCCAGTAATGGAATACCTCTGCCTACCCCCTTGGGGATAAAAAAAGGCGTGAGATTATACTTATTATACAGTTTATGTGGAAAAAATGCGTGGTGAAAACACACTGACCATCGTTATTCATAGCTCCGGGGCAGTATGCAGTGCAATCCCACTTAGCCTATCCAATCATCAATTGGTTATTGCTACTGCAGCTACTGTTGAAGAGTTACACGAATTACATACTTATGTTAAGCTCTTTACGCGGAAATTATCTACTGTAATTTACCGGTAGCACTTGACAAGTAAATGACCTAATTAGATACCTACTCTCCTAGAATCAGATACCTTTACGGGCCTGTTGGCTCAGTTGGTAGTGACCCTGCCTTCTGAGTTGGAGGTCGCGGGTTCGATCCCCGCTCGGGGCCAACATTTGTGTGCATGAACATGTCTGTTGGCTTCGTGTCTGGGTGTTTAGTATTTATTTAAGTATGTTTATCAGTTGTTTAGTACCCATAGTACAGGCTCTGCCTAGTTTGGGACTGAATAACCGTGTGTTGTGTCCCACAATTTATTATATTATATTATTATTATTATAATAATTTGACTCACGGAGTAAGTCTTATTCTTAAACGAACTCTGGTACCTACATATACCCAGCTACTAAAACTCGAAAAGTTTATAAACTTACATCACTTTGACACTTAATTTTAAATCTAATAAAAACTCCGACAACAAAAGCAACGTTTTCCGTGGCTGTAAAATTGAATGCCATTGCCAGCGGTGAACTTGACACTGTGTTCCGGAGGAAGGCAACCCGACACCTCGGCGGCGGAGTAACGAGCGCACTTCCCCCGGCCTTCGGATGCGGCTGTCAATTAGCAATGATGCCTGCCAGAATCGTGTTGGAAGTCAAATGAAAGGACTCTTTCAGCTTAACTGACTACCCTTTTTAGAAGTTATACCTACTTAGTTTGCAATTTTCATATACTTAAGTATATTTTTATAAATGTATTTCTAAATTAACATTTAAAAATGTTAATCGCAGAAAGGCTTGACAATAAATGTTGCGACTTTGGAAATGAGGCCAACAGCTCGACCTACGCATCTAAATCCGATGACAACGCATTTTGCTAACTTTAAGCTGCACTGATGAAGTTGGAAGCATGGGCGGAACCATGCTATCTTTGTAATTTATTTTTATTATTGTAATCGAATCGGAGACTGTCCTGACTGGACCTCGACTATGTTACTTCCCCCTGACTCGAAGTTTGAATCTGCCCTTGACCACAAGATGGTTTTATTACAAACTAGCAGTGCCCTGCGGTTTCACCCGCGTAGTTTGCGTTAACGTGGGAATACGGGGATAAAATATAGCTTATGTGTTATTATGATGTATAAGCTATATACTTGTAAAGTTTCATCAAAATCCGTTCAGTAGTTTTTGCGTGAAAGAGGAACAAACATACCCATACATCCAGACATTCATCCAAACCAAAGAGATTAAAATATTATAGGACATAGATGGGGCATTGGGAATATTTTCATACAAAACTTTGAAGCATGTTTGAAGCTCAAGCGTCATGTCAGTTAGTCTAGTATGAACGCGAGCTGTCATTCGGTTGAAATTGTACTAGACTTATTCCACTTGGAATAACTTTTGGCTTCAAATTTTCCTCGCTTTGTCCCCTCTGTGTCCTATTATATTTTAATCTCTTTGATCCAAACAAACTTTCGCATTTATAATATTAGTAGGATAGTAGGATCTTGTTTTGTAAAGCATCTTTATCCGTGGTGAGCTCACGTGAAATATTACAGTTCATAGATACTTTCTCATGAGGAAAGACCATGTAACTCAGGTGCACCCAACTAAGCCCTCATCCACACGGATGTCTATTGTGTGTCTGCCTAGCTCCAGGGTAAAAGACAAGAGTTACGTATATAAAAAAAACTGACTTTCTAAGTAACATAAACAGTAACGTAGGTACCTAAAACAGGACACTATAGGTACATCAATTATAATATGATAATATCAATCATACAATAATACCTAGACACTGCATATTCGTATCGTGATATCACTATGACAATGTACCTAACAATAGACTGGTCCTATCATTAATTTCATCGGACGACTCACGCTTTGCTCGTAGAATACTAATGCAAGTGAACGTTGTATTGTTTCGAAAAATATTTTGTAGGTACAGTCATCTTGACACATGAAGCTGTACACTTGTAGTGCGAGTCTGACCTCTATGGCGATTGTAATAAGAACGTTACAAAGTCCAATGTGTCAAGCTCTACGTGCTCTTGACTGTACTTACCAAGTGTTAGTCATTATATTATATAGACTCGAGTATTCAAACACTAAAGGTGAGTATAGACTACATTTCCTCAAGGGTTTCGGTGTAATGTAACGTTCTTACGAATGGTACAATACAGGCAAAAGCTCAGTTAGCCTAAGCATTTCCATGTAATGTAACGTTCCCACGAACGTTCGGCGTACTATACGGCTATAAGGCTCAACGAAATGTTATACCAATATGCTCGTTGGTTTTTAAAAGGCTGTAACAAAACATCGAGCGTCGTGTTCGAAGAGCGGTTCGAGTAAATTTAAAAAGGGCGAATGCTCGATGTTCTGATACAAGTAATATAAGTCTATACTCACCTTTAGACCCTAAATGCCGTGTGTCAAACGAGCAGGGGGCCAATTCCACTAAATGTCAACGGTCATAGTTGGATGACAATGACATGCCAATGGGCAGTAAATGGTGTTATTTTGACACTTTTCAGAGTAAATAACACCATCGACTGAGCATGTCATTGTCATCCAACTATAACCGTTGACATTTAGTTGAATTGGCCCCCTGGTCACGCAGCGGATTCCCGTGGCTGCGTGGGCGCAAGATACTAACCGGATAAAAAGTTTTACAATTGCAATAAATTGTAGGACACAATTTACACACGGTTATTCAGTCGTAAACTAGGCAGAGCCTGTATTATGGATACCTACTGAACAACTGATAAAAATACTTATATAAATATTAAACACCCAGACACGAAGCCAACAGATATGTTCATACACACAAATGTTCGAACCCGCGACCACCGATTCAGAAGGCAGGGTCACCACCAGCTGAGCGAGCAGGCCCGTCCAATAGTACCTACATTAATCGCGAAATGCAAAACACTAAATGAAAAGCTCCACGTCAAGCTACCTGAAAGCTTTTTCAGCTTGCGTATACATGGGTTTTTTATACTTAAATCTTTTGCCAAATCCCAGAAGCCAAAGAAATTTACATAGAAAAAAAAATACTTATTGCAGCAATTTATTATCCATACATAAAGTGGCGGCAAACAGCACCACTTTTTATAAAGTGAAAAATTATGCAAACTGTGTAATGTCCGCGCGCGCATCGCTTCCGCACCCTGCCCGCCCGCGACGCGTCGGTGCGTCTGCGCACAGCGATTACCGTACTTAGTAACCGCTATAAATAACTGTAATTATAGTACTTTTAAAAACATACAGATTACCTAATGTAGGACATACGGGTAGCTATAAATCTTTGAATCTTTAAAAAATCTTTAGTTATCGCCGCCGGCTATGGTTACTACGATTGTGTGTACGCATGAGATGACTTAATTCCAGTTTATCGACAGTCTATCGTTTATCTTCTTGCATGATGAAATTTAAAGTAGTAGTAGATAAAATTTACGTACCTACTTGTATATATTTTAAAAATTATAATAATTTCAGTGCACCATAGATACCTTGAAATACGGCAATATAGAAACTACTTACATTGCAAATCTATGTATTATATTATATAAAATGATAAACTGACTGACTGATTGGTGATATATCAACGCACAGCCTAAACCGCTGGGTCTAGGGACTTGATATTTTGCACATAGATACTCGTAGCTTATACAGTGTAGGCATCAACTAAGAAAGGATTTTGCAAAACTCAACTCCTAAGGGCGTGAAATAAACGTGCGCGAGCGAAGCCGCGGGTAAAAGCCAGTAATATATAGAAAATTAATACACTACTCACTTGACCCGACTACTTGCGTGCCGTCGACAAAGCAAGGATCGCGTGTTAGTATGTGATTAGCCTTAAGCATTCTTCGCGCTCTAGGAAGGGCTTTATAAAGCTTTACATTCCGCCTCAAAATCTAATTGAAAGCATTGCGTGACCAAAACCGTTTAGCGAAAAAAAATAGCACACCAAAGGATTACCCGCAGTTTGATTAGCGGTTTCAGCGCTAGATTAATCAACCCCAATTGCGATTATTAAGCGCGGAGAATGCTTGGCGTGTGGTCAACCGTCACCACTTATACATGGTGTCTAAAAAAAATAAAACACAAAAAATCTGTTAAAATATTTTTTGAATTTACAAGAAAAATGTTCGGCGCCCCGAACTTCCTGACTGTTTGAAAGCGGAGATTAATGTTTTTGAATTAGTTTCTTGGACAGCTTCTGTTGAATTTTCTCGCACATCCTGTACTGCGTATCAGTACGTAGATTAATGTAATAAATCGCCCTCTCAGACGCTTTCAAACCGATTAGTGGGTCGAACGTTTCACGGTTCATAAAAGTTCATTAATCTTTGGACTAATAGGCTTTGGCGACGACGTTTTGAGTTTGACATTGCGGAACTTTGACATTGTGTTTACTGGCTATTCTGACTTGGTAACAATTGTGCGCATGGAGTAGGTATTCTTGTCAAGAAGAACGGTTTTCTAATACCCTGAACGTTATAGAAAGAATGATTAAAATATTATGGCATTCCTTTCTACGCACGATGACCAATACAGTCACGTGATTTTAACTATTGATACTTACTTTAGGACCAATAAAGTGGGGCCAAATAAAATTAACGCAACACTATAATGAAGTATGCTTTAGTTACTGAGAAGTTTTTAATAGAAATGGAATAGAAAAAAGGATTACTTTAAGTGCTACTGGCTTAGTCCGTAATCAATGGCACGTTCTAAAACCGCATACGTATCAAAATACCGGTCAAAACTACCAACATATCAAGCAGCAGTTTCGCGATCTGTTTATTGTCAAACAATAGATAATCCAAGTATTTTCCGATTACGCGGCTTGATTACCGTTGTATGGATGTAACTCAACGAATGTCATTATTTTGTCAATCCAAAATCAATTTGTGGGTCAAAGTCACAAAAAATCGATAATCAAAAATTCATAATGTTAAACTTATTCATATTTAATAGGCACTTTAATAGCACGCTAAAGTCTAATTCATCTATCGTTCGATCAAATAATCGGATTATATTAGCTGCGCATGCGTTGAATGCGAACGTCTCTAATCGTCCGCGTCGCGTCATCAGCGATGTCACACGCGAAATCGCTCATGGACCGATGAATTCATTCTGCCAAGGATACAGCTATACGTTTGGATGAGAATATGATTAATTTGAATGCAGTTTTGTGGTGTAAATGCATTGTGGCCAGTTAACTATATTAATATCTGACAAGTGATGTGATTGCGCAGCTAAGTTTTTTTTTTGCAATTAATTTGATTATTTGTCTTTACCGTTAAGGGGACAGAAGGTTACAAAAGACACGGCATTTACTATTCAAATTTATCTATATTTAATAAACTACATATAATATTCGGATTACATTACCCTCCAATAGGATTAGTTGGGGAAAAAAAGTTTATTTTGCTTAGCGGAAAAGGACATAATAGAATAAAAGAAGATAACCTATTCTGATGATTAAAAGAAGATAATATATCCTATCAAAGGATCAGCCTAGTTATCCAGAGAGGGAATGCGGCCAGTCTTCTGGGCACTGTCCCATGTTTCCTCTTTGAAGAACATTTTCATCTGTAAATATTGTAAATAAATGTATTTTTGAAGAAATTATAATAAAATCGTAGCTTTGCAGCTTTGGTTTCTCCGTTTGTAGTGAGTTGAGTCATTAATTGTTAGGAATCCCCTATAGACTATGTGAATTTCTGAATTAAATTATAATTATTATGTGTACTTTCCCCATCGCCCCATTCTAAGATGAAAAGAGTAATGCTACATACTGTAAAATACTCCTGACAGCTAGACAATACAAACACTTAAAAATACCCAAAATAAACAAACCCGGCTTTCCAGTGAAGATTCACTCATAAATATTTTTTCAGCACTAGCTGATAGAAGCAAGTACATTTAAATATACCATAGACCTATGTCGAGTTAGAAAAGAAAAATGTTACGGTGTAATGGATCCATTTTAAGCATCGAGATTTGTCTTCACGTTTTCCGTAGAAGCTGTAGCAAGATAGTACTTATATTTAATTTTGGGGACAGTAAGGTGTCATTTGGGGGTCAAATAAGTGTCACAAAGTTACAAATTGCTCTATACCTCAGTTAAAATGTAAAACCGCTGTGATTGCCGCCTTGCTTTTTATATAATTCTGTGGAGTCTAGAGTATACTTGCGCTGAGATTGATGGCTAGTCCAGATATCTGTGCTCCTGCGCCGCCTACGAGGTTAACGGCTCGCGTAGCAATACAACACGAGAGATTTTAGCAGGCTGTCATCTGCTGCATAAGGAATCGGAAAATTTATAGATCCATTTACAAAAGTTTATGAGTTACTCTATCTTTTGCCTGAATCAAGCTACATTTTATTTTTTTATGATTTGTTTTAGATTAAGGGCAGATTTTTCAATAGTCAGTTAAAAGTTATCTGAAGAATAAACATCACCTGTCACTTTCCCTTTCTATTGTGTCAGACATTGACAGCATCAATATATTCTCCAGATAATATTTATCTGACGATTGAAAAATCAGCCCTAAATAAAATAAATAAATAAAATAACATTTATTTCAGGATATTTGTCCCATAATTGTTAGTAACAATGATCTTATAAACTATGTTAACTAAATTAAGATTAAATCTTTTATTTAAAACTAGCGACCCGCCCCGGCTTCGCACGGGAGCAATGCTAACATTAAAACCTTCCTCTTGAATCACTATATCTATTAAAAAAAAACTGCATCAAAATCCGTTGCGTAGTTTTAAAGATTTAAGCATACATAGGGACATAAGGACATAGGGATATAGGGACAGAGAAAGCGACTTTGTTTTATACTATGTAGTGATAGTGATTGTATAATGTTTGAAAGAAGAGTCGCCGCCGATACAGTCGTAGGTAGGCTGGTATTGTTATTTATACCTACACCAGGAAATAACCCAGACCACTACGAATCCTAGAATATCTAATTATATAAATATTCACTCGCCCACTAACAGCGGTCATGTTTCCCGTCATCATCCTATGCCCGTAAAGTCCTGTTAAGTCAAAGAGATTTAAATATACTAGGGCCCTAGTATAATTAAATCTCTTTGTGTGAGGTGTAATTTCGCGCATCGCGTTCAAAGGGATCTCAAATGGGAACAGTAACTCGGCTTCACAAACACGTACTTTTACATGGTTTTTAATAGAGTAGTTGTCTCTATCGAAATCATCTAGTGAGATTTAACCATTCGTTAAAGGATTATCCTATTACACGTTTAAAAATGTATTCGATGTTCATACAAATTTTAAAATCGAATCGAATCAAATTTAAATACCTAATTTAAAAAATAAGATTAGAGCATGGTTAGATATTTGATCGTTGGTGGTTCTTAAGTGGTAAAAATGAAACCCTAATGTACCGCTTTGTCTGTCTGTCCCTTACCTCTTACACCTTCTTAATACATTACCCTTTTGGCATCGGAATTGGCGATAGGTACTATAAACTCCGACTGCAAAAAACTGTAGGGATCGAGTATATGCTGCAAACCTAATTTTTACGCATATTTATGATTAGGAGAATATATCTACCAGGGTGTCCCATCGAAACATGGCCGCTAGTATTTTTTATATATTGATTTTATTATATATTGATTTTATTATATATTGACTTTGGGACGAATTTTGTCCCAAAAGTCAAACATGGTTCCTCTTTGGAGGAAATTTGTTATCTGTAATTATTGTAAATCAATGTATATTTTCTTTGTAAATAAATGAATATTATACCCATTTTTCTTTTATTAAAAATACCTACTAGCGGCCATGTTTCGATGGGGCACCCTGTGGTAGATATATATTCTCTTAATCATAAATTTGATTTCTAATATATACTTGATCCCTACACTTTTTTGCAGCCGGATCTTAGGCTAATATCTGTATCGTATCGGCAGAAGCGCGTAACGATAAATCCTCTACATACTGTATTGGTAGAGTTATTACTGTATTGTTTATGCGAAAGTACATACGCATAATAGTTTATTGTAACGTAGCCAAAGACAGTTAAACTATCCAAATGTTCATACGAATTGCTAGGTATTAACAGGGCAATGAACTACGGGTCAATACCTAGGTATAGACTGCATTGTCACAGTATTGTGTAGGCGTAATTGTATGATGATTCCAGCCTACTGTTATAATAGTTTTGTTTGATACCTAACTATACATATTCTAAAAAATATGATTACTCATATTTTCATTCTTTACTTAAACTGTAAGTTAATAACTTGAAAGCGTAGACAAGGGACAAAAACTATTATATTTTATTTCATTAAAACCTGAACATCCTGTAGTCTATACTTCTATACTTATACTGTTTGTATCTTTGTTACGAATAAAATCAAAAACTACTGAACTGATTTTAAATTAAAAAAAAATCTTTTACCAATGCAATGGAAAGCTGGAATATCCCTGAGTAACATAGGTTATATTTTTTTCCCGTATTACCAGGGGAACGGGAAATACGCGGGTGAAACCGCACAGTACCGCTAGTCCTTAAATATAATATCTTGTCTCAAATATTCATTAGGAAGCTGTTTGACAATAGTCAAAGAGTTCACAGAAAAACTCTTTCAATTAGGATTTAAGAAGACCAAAGATAAAAGTGCGGACAACAATGCTAAACGTAAGTTACTTTCGCTTTTGATCAATAAAGTAAAACGATAGATCAAAATTCTACGACAGCTTCTAAAACCATGTTTGATTTACAGATAGGTGTTGTCAGAGGCGTGGGTGAGTGGCCGAACGGATATAAATGCTTCGTTTAGTAGTCATTTGTATCTCTATGGTTCGTGTAAAACTACACACGGTGCTGCTCGCCATTCTGCTACTTGAACTCGGCTTGACACGCTACCGCGTGTCCAGATCAGATGTTACTAAACTCTGATCAATAGGTACCTACTTACTATAAATTAGTGTCTAGGCAAAAAGTCTTTTTCTTTAGTAATTAAAAGAAGACCATTTTGATACACTTCTTGTTAAATTTACGAGTTTCTAACTAAGCGTTTTGGATGTTGAGTTTCTAAAAGTACTTTTTTAGTTATCTACTTAGTAAAAAACTATTTATCAGATTATAATTACCTACCTTCCAAAATGTTATACAATATGTATTCACAAGTAGCGTTAACTTTGTAGAAAACTTGATAATCGAATAATTTATCTTGTTTTCACGAAGCCTGTTGTTGTGATAATATATTTTATGCAAGATAATATTTAAATAATTTCAAAAACGAATTCTTATTAATACAACGCCTGAATGGTAATTTTCTACTATCCTCAAAGCTCATCTAGTTACTATACTCAATGTATTGCGTTTAAACGGGCCTCGATGTCCATAAAGGACATGTGGGTAGCGAAGGACACGTAATCTGTAAAGTCGGCGCTGTGTGGTCGTCTTTACAAAGCTGCAGAGTGTATAACAATATATTTATACAACCTATAGACAATGGCAAGCGATACCATAAATACCATAATAATATACCAAAATAAATTGTAAGCAGAAAAATTGTTTCCTTGTATTTCTTATCCATAGATAGGTATCTAACAATCGCATCTTCGTCTGCGCTGAATCCATTTTCCCCCGTTCCTGTAGGAATTAAGAAAAAAAATTTCTTGTGCCTATGTTCTGATAGATAACTAGATTTCAAATTTCAGTCGAAATTAAATGAAATATTTATTTGCCTTGATTTTCGTGCATGTACGTACATAGAAGAAGAAGATACAATGGTTGGCTAATAAATGTTGTAACCATGTAACAGAGGTGTTCTATTTCTGGTAGTAGATACGGTCATCAATATAAAAACTATTCGGACCCCAATAAACATGTAAACAATAATAATAGCTCAAAATCATAAATAACTCTACAAGTGACATTAATTGCTAGGCCTAAAATGGTTCTACTAATTCCTATTTGGGGTCACATAAAAATAGCAAAGATAGAGATGCCACATATTAATTAAAAACCGTCCAATTACATGATGAACACGAGAGTTCCGTAGGCAATATATCTGTTTTTTTTTTCTGAAAAAGAGTTTCGTAATGACTGCATGAGTCCTGCTGCATAGTCCAAGAATCTGCCTTTCAGTCAGTCTGGATAATTCTTTATTCCGTAACTTTAGCCTTCCTCAAGATACTACCTATTTACCTGCCAACTTTTAGCAAGATCGTCTTCGAATAAGAAAATATGGATGGATTATTTATAGGATAACATGTGCAAAGAAGGAATAAAACATACTTGGCCGACCCCAAATAAAAGAATATATGACGTAGGGATTAGTAAATTGCCAAGATATGGTCATACAGTGATAGATAATAATGTCTACTGTAGTGAAGTTTGATATTGACTAAGAAACCCTAATCATAGAACTTCGAGGGAATTAGGTGTTAAGACAGTTCTGTGACTCACGTCATCTCGGTATGTAGTTCTGGTAATGCAGAAAACTGTATCAAATTGATATAAGCTGTTCTAAAAAATTATGAGCGGCATTTGTGGTGTATTAGTGTAATTATTGTCCAAATTGTTCGGTCTTTGTATTCGCCGACCTCCAACTTTCTTTATGAGAATTCTAGGTATTGTTTTACGAGCTTCGTTTAATTGCGCGTGCGACGCAGACTTGGAAATACATTTGTAGTTAAAATTTTATTTGGAATTTCTTCATCATAATTACGTTCTAAAACTCAGTTCATTTGTTTAAAATGTTTTAACTATGTGGGGAATAGACAGAAAGACCCATAATAGCTATTTTAGCTGCAGCAGCTGCTACGTTGATAATTATTTAATTTAGTTTAAAATTTATTTTTCTTTCTACCCCATAACCTTAGAAGAAGCCATGAAGAAGTCCACAAGCTTCCCTAACAAAAGAAATAGACTCAATTAGGCTACAGCTTAAACGGGTTGGATGCGGGTCGTTAGATTAGATTCGTATTCGCTATATCTCTTACCCCACTACACCAGAGGAAGGGTAATGTTTAGAAAAAAATCTTCACGTTTTGCAAGGATTTGGATATCCAACTAAAGTGCTTTTTGTACCTAAGTCTTAAAGCTAAATCGTGATTCAATTAACTACCGAAAAGCTCCTTAAAAAGCCTGAGTAATTAGTTCTGGACCTAGATAAGTCACGGGTTGACAGTTTAGACTAGACTGTATTTATGGATCTAATCAATTAGAGCCGCGCCGATGTACTAGAGTGGTGCGGGCGTCGAACCCGCGATTAGCCGAATCGAAGTAGGAACTTGTAATAGTCTATTTAAATAGTTACATGTGGTTTTTGCGACTGAATTTGATTCAGCGAATAAGAAGGTCAAAATACTGCGCTAATTTTGGATTTTCTTCTTTCTGTGGAAGCCGTGGTAGAATAATACTAGAAAGTAAATATAGGGTAATCATAAGAAAAAACTAGTTTTTTTACTTTTTTCTTATCTACGGAAGCGGAAAGCAACTTTGTTTAGCGCAGCGGGCAGAAATTTGCCACTTTCCGCCCGGAACGATGAAAAACTAGTTTTCTTTAATAATTATGTATTGCATATAAAAATCTGCTCCAATGTGGAACAGAGCCCAAAACAGAGATAACTGCCAGCCTTTTGGTCACCTGAAGGTATGTTTGAACTGTTAGATTAAATATAAGATTCCTTTGGATGAACTCTTACGAAATTGTCCTGTCTGTCTGTTTGTTCCAGCCCGTCTCAGCAAGATGATTGAGCCAAAATCAAGGCAATAGCATAATTCAGTTAAAAAACTTAATTTTTAAGACATATTTTTTTATATTACCGTGACTGATTCAGCTGAATTGTAAGAGTGATTTAACGAATTGATTACTAAGAACTGGAACTAGAGCGTTCTTTATTACAAAAAGGTAATAAATCACGTTAATCGCAAGCTAATTGGAATGGTACAGTCAAGAGCGCGTGGAGCTTGACCTATTAGACTTTGTAACGTTCTTATTACAATCGCCTTAGAGGTCAGACTCGCACTACAAGTGTAGAGCTTCATGTGCTGTAAAAGCAGGCGAAGTGACAAGCGTAATTGATGAGGGAGAGACAGACGTGTCCAATGTACCGAGGAAATTTAAGCCTTTTAGTGAAGACTGTGTAACAAAAACAAGGATTGGTTTCATGAAATGTGGTTCAAAATACTTAGATTGTCTGATAAGATAATAAATTTCGCAATTATTCTCTTTGGCACTCGATTTCACTTATTTTTTACAAACTTTATATTAGCTTCCCTTGTTACTGACCAGCTAAAAAATCACATAGCTGTGTAAACAAATGTCAACTTTGTAAGTGTAGTTTTGATAATTGATTTTGGATTGATAATTTTGCATGACAATTTTAATATTTGCATGTTTGTATGGAACACTTGACACCCAGAACTGAACCATATTTACTGCAAATAAATAATTTCATTTCATGAGAATACAATAATTTGGTATCATATCATGTAACTAGTGTTGCTAATGGAGTCAGGAGGTGGATAATGGAACTTATCAATTGCTACTCATAAACCCCTTTAGTTTGAGTTCATTTCATTAGTTTCGACGAGTGTATCAATACAAACTGTTTTTAGTTTTTTAATATAATTTTCAACTATAATTTACAAACCAGGATCAGCCTGCATTTTTTGTACTTAGATATCAACAATAATTTTCAGAAAAATAAATGTTGCCCAGGGAAATTACATCCAACGACCCGTGACCTGACACAAAAGGCAATGCTACCATAAGGTCCTTCCTAATGACTGTGAAGCTTGTAATGGATAGAAGAACAAATTATATTACTGTCCAGTCTCTTTAATTAAATTAATTGAATGTAGGGTTCCTTAACCAAAGAACTCCCCGTGCCTCCTAGCGTTTGACCACAGTTTATTAATTAGTACTATGAGATAATCCAGGTGATGATTAACTTCACACCTTTTCCTTATACTACGTCTTTCCACCCTTAGCAATAAAGACCAAAATCACCTAACTTCCCTAATTACCTTTCTAGCTAAAGGGTCAAGGTCGCTGGTAGGGTCACCACAGTCACCTGAGAACCCTCTCACCTGGTTTTGAGAGCGTACCTGTGGCAAGATGCCAGCCTAGTACCAGGGTTACAGAGGCGGTAAGAGGTGTTACAAAACACCTGAGCGCATGCGTAGATGTAGTCCCACCTGAAACAGGTAGCGTGCAATACCAGAAGAACTTGACACCTGCAGGTTGGTGCTACCGCTTTTGTTGTAAGGATGGACTAGGCGGGAGAGAGAGGCAGGGTAGTTCAAGTGGTTCTGGTGGGGCTATACCTGGCGCATGCGTGTTTACCTGTTATGGTTATGACTCGTGTCATTCCATTTATTGTTCATTCGGCACGTGACTGCTGTCTGTGGGGTTGCGTTGTTTTTTATTGTCTGTGAGAGAATGACTGTGGTTTTACGTGAATGCGGTACGGACTTTGTATTTTGTTGGTTGTTTTATAAAGTTACAAATAAAGTTTTATTTAATGTCAAAATGATTTATCATCATTATCCAGCTGTCTAGAACTGAATATTTTATTAGTGTAGGTTATTTTCATTCTAACACGTGCTATGAATACATACTCTACACCTGTTTTATAATCCAATTGATTCCTAGAGGTAACTGATGACCTAGATAAAATATTCATTAATCCATTTACATTCAAAAAGAAATTAACCCTACATTCATCTTACACTAAATCCTGAAATGTAAAACCTAAAATCTAATATATATTTTTTTTGTTATTGTTATTAATGTCTCTTAAGAATGTTGTGACTTCCATTCATTGGGAATGCAATTAACTGTTTATATATATTTTATGTACACTGACCATGTATGTCCTGTTGAAAGTCCTATTAATAAATAAATTTACAAAGTCGTAGTTTATTCTCCAATCTGAGCCAACGTACTGCACCATCCAGATTTGGAAAAGTCTTCAAGAATCCCTCCGTCATAGTGGCTCATTTATCAATTTAGCTTGGTTCTTTTTTTTCACGGTCGAGTGCGCCGACCCCAACGACTGCGCGCAATATTTCAGGTATAAAGAAGGTAATCACTCGCACAGACACGCCCATCGTCATTACTGGCTTACGGGGTGATTCTGGACGAATTATTTCAAAACAAGTAAGGATTTTAAATACAAAAACCAAGGCGAGTGAAGACTAACCGAACGGATTTCCTAAGATCCATTAAATAATTTGATTTGATTTATAATTGCAATTTATTTGAGGCTTACTGATTGTTTGAATAAAAATTACTTTATCAAAATGACAGCAAAACAAAACTATGATAGGAGATTTTCGATAGAGATCGTGATAGGAGATAACCTAGTCAATGCATTTTCAGCAAAATTGATAAATGGCTGTATTTTGGTGAATTGATATATAAAGTCTTGAAGCTTTGAAAATAGATGTTGATGCATTTGAGAATAACAAGCTTTATAATCTCAGATACATATCAGCATCACTATAAAGTATATCTTTATAAAGTTGCACTCAGCAGTAGCAAAGGCATAAATTTTGCAACAGTACCTAACAACTGCTTAGCAAGTGATGACCAGCGGTAAACACTAAGAAAAATATTGAGATACAATTTGCATAACTTAACATATAATTTTGTCACGAACCATGTCATCTTTATCAAATAATTGACATCTATCCAATTTCAGTAAAAAACTTAGGTTGTGAGGCCTGTGAATATAAATAGAAACTAAAAGCTGAGTACTGACAAAACCACGTATGTTTTTTTAAAGAAATAGACTAGGTATCTAAGGAGTACTCAAGTTCTGACCACAGTATAATGGACTTGATGAGAATGCACCTGTTCAGAATAACGCTGTTAAAGCTGTCAGAAGTGCTATAATACTGGTAATAACGAAGCGAGCTCTCGTTATTATAACTCAAGTGTATCAAGGATACCTGTTTATTACATACAGCTTTTCTATCACCTTTCTACCTATTTTGATAATAGGTCTTCATAAATAAATATAGTTCGTTTTGTCGAGACAGAATGTACGCGGATTGTGAAAGGATAAGTTTAGATATCAAGCCAGAGAAAAAACCTTTTGGGTATTTGTCCCACACTGTTCCTTCATGGAGCAGATATTTTCTAATTGAATGGTGAATTTATTGTGTATTTTCTGTAATTAAATCTACATAAATAAAAAATCCATTGCCGCATGTATAAAAGATCATCACTTGAGGTTGGCCCAGCCGATTTGGCCGGGTCACTAGTTTGTAATAACATTTTTACCCCACTCACACATAAAGAGGGCCATTTTTGGGTGTATATTATGTAACTACGTAAGCATATTTGGATATATATGTTGATGCAGTTAACGGATTAGCGAGTGTGAGAAGTTTATATCCATAGACTAAATTTATGACTGCACCAGAAGGCGAGTAATCTTTTATATATTTCCAGTGTCTCTTACAAGCAGTCGAGTTTTCCTGTTCTAATAATTTATTTCAAAGTTCTTTCATCTT
The DNA here is from genome assembly GCA_963855545.1 of Ethmia dodecea. Taxonomy (NCBI): domain Eukaryota; kingdom Metazoa; phylum Arthropoda; class Insecta; order Lepidoptera; family Depressariidae; genus Ethmia; species Ethmia dodecea. The sequence goes on from OY979457.1 coordinate 3,297,807, forward strand.
AAAATTTGAAAGTTTTTTATACAAAATTAAACACCTAGCTCATACGCTTATAAAACTGGGATTTGTTTGTATTAAAATTCTCGCAATGAACCGAACCAGACACATCATCTTTAGGATTTCAATTCTCTTCAAAGGAACCCTAAAGTAACCCGCAGACATGATTGAATTCGTGTCCGCAATTATTTTTATTCCAACATTACGAGTCGCTAAAGGCAATATGCTATTTTCTTTACGGCCAGTTTATTTTTAGAGGATGTTTCGTATCAAGAATTTGCGGACGAACTTTGAATTACAATTACATTATGCAGACACGAGAGCTGATTTCAAAAATTATATTGATAGAAAATACTTGAGATTGGTTGGGCTCTTATGCACATCATTATGCTAGTAAAACCAAATATTCACTGTTAGTTTTAGGCTGGTTTGGTCCAACGAATGGTCCAAAAGACGGGGTTTGGTTCTAGCCGGGTGTGTCCTATACGATCCAACTGATATTGTAAAGTGTATTTTGTTGGTTGGATCGTTTGACATTCTTTTAAGTGGATGGACGTGACATTTTCCATAGAAATAGTGAGAGAACCAGAAAGTAGGTTATAGACTAATTTTCATCCCGGAACGCAGACGAAGTCGCGAAAAAAGGCAGTTTGTTTTATTGCACTTGTAAACGACCGTGAACTAATGCGAACCAAACCTTGTATCATCGTATTTCATAACCACCGTGACATCTAGTGACCTCGGTTCCCGTTTACACAATAAACGGTAAAATAGTCATCATCAACGTTAGACATCTCGACTCCCAAATTGGGGCATAACGAGCCACTTTAAGCGCCACGTTTGGAATCTCCCATAACTTCTAAAAAATTTATAGCTGCCACCCACACTAGCCTTGGTATTCCATGGGAAAAACGTCCTTCTACCTTCAAATACATAAATCATATTGCTTTGATTGATTATAATCTGTAAACTTGTCTAATTAGACATTTATGACATCACTACCTTCTTTATTAAGATGGATCTGGATAAAGCGCGAAAGATCTGAGAGGTTCGTAGCAAGTGGTGGTCAATAGCTGTCGAATGGGAAAGAGCTGCGATATTTTTATTACTTATATTTAGGATTCATACACCAGATATGTTGGTATATTATGTAATACGTAATATATTATGTGTTATTAAGATTATAATTGATTTCCTAAATTCAAGTAAAACAATGACTGATTTAATTAAATATGAAAGTCAAAACTACGGAACACAAGGAAAAGGATGCCTGTTGAAAGTAAGTCCGCTTTTTAAGCATGAGGACTGAATTCAATTCCGGTTTAGATCATGTTATTGAGATTTTCAAAAATCTAGGTAGAGGGAGAGGGGTTAAGGGTCAAAAATATCAACATAATATTATGTAAAATGGGTACTTCTACATATTTATATATAAGAAACAAAAAATGCAAGAATACCAGTAGCAGACATAGGGGAGCACAACGGCAATGAACGATGACCTTTTGTTTGAACTTGCAGGTGTCGGTAACACAGACCAATACCAAACCAACATGGAGGTCTGTCTCTTGCTCATTTCATTCAATCACATAAAAAATAAAAACCTTTAGGTATTTTAACTTTCACAACTAAACGTTTTATATTGAGTTCAGTCAACAAAAAGCGCCTCACTCAGCATTTTCCTGTGATTATGGTGCCAAATCCGATGACGATCTGCGAAAGGCTGCAGGCAGATGCTGGATGCGTCGAGCTGAAGACGGCGCTATGGTGCTCATTATGGGAGGCCCATGTCCAGCAGTGGACTACTATAATGCTGATGATGATGATGATAATGGTGCCAAATAATGGCCTTTTTGCTGCAACTTCATAAATATACAATGCTCTCTCGGTGAAAATATTACCAAGATGAACGTTCTAGCCTTAAAACTTACAAACAGAGAAACAAGAGTTACTTACTTTCGACTTTGTAAATATTAGTGTTTATGGACATTATTTCAAACTAGCTTCTGCCTTCCATTTAGCCTATATCCTTCCTCAAGATGCGGGTTATCTTGCATTTCTTTAAGATCACTTGAGCGGTTAAGCCATAAAAAGGAAAGAATAACAAACAGATAGACAGTTACTTTCGTATTCAACTATAATATTAGTAAGAATTGACCGGAGAGCATTTACTTAGCAATATATATCCTTCACATCTTCGTCCACTAGATCGTTTAGACAGCTAGCGGCAATTCATACCAAGAAATAAATCCCCAAAGTAGCTTATCTTACTTACTGGACTCAAGTAACTATAATTAAAGTAAAGTAGAAAAATATGAACAAAATAAAAGGACCATATCAGCCGGCATCTCCCCGCGACTGCTTCGATAACATCAGCCCTTATACTTAAGTGCAGCTCAATACCAAAGTTCAGAACAGGATAAAACGAGTTATTTTAATCCTTCCCCGGTAGTTCTCCTTTCCTGCATGCATTAACTAAAATAGAATGGTTTCAGATTAAAGAATAGTCCATCTTGATGTTGACATATGCGTGTTGTAATTATTCGGATAAGAGAGAGTGAACATAAAATAAGAAATCAGTGCACCAATTAAAATGTTTGATTCTTTATTCTGTTTAAGTGATTTTATATAGGCATATCACTACGTATGGACCACAAACATATTATCTAGGAACACAGTCAAGTAGCGTCACCGAAGAATTCGTGAGCGAGTACCATGTGAAAATATTGTGAATATTGATAATGCTATTGGATAATGCTCCATTTTTTTAAGTACGATAACTCGAAACAAATGTAAGGAATTGTAAAGATTCTGCCTTTATTTTAGTTTGAGTGAGATGATAACTTAACTCACTGACAATAGAGCTCACTTGCATAAGGGCTATCACTGATCTGGGTCTAGTATATATCATAATTAAATAAAGATATAAAATCCACGAAAAAAGATAAATCCTTTAATAAATAGCAGTCTATTCTCAAGAACGGAAGCGATACTGCGTCACCTGTTACCCGAATCCTGTATGATGTTTTTTAAAGAAAAAAATATGTCTCCGTATATCACTCTCTCTTTCTAATCCTGTAGGGCTTCTGAGAAGGAAGTGCTTCTTAACTCTTTTCTGCGGTAAAATTAAGCGCATCATGAATTTTTGATTCTTTGAGTCACGTTTTTATGGTTCAACTTTGTTATCGCAGTATTAACTCTCCAACGACTTCTATTTGATGGTGATGAGAGTGCATATTTTGTGTTGTGACGTCTTTACTACAGTATACAGTAGCGATTTGGAAATATTTGAGTACCACGTATAAAGCGAGATCTTGCCGAAACTGATTTACGATAAACGTCAGAGCCATTTTTTGGGTTAGGCTGGGATAGGTACGCGTGGTTTTTCTGACAATCACGAATAAATCTGGCATCTGGAATTTATCTCCTTTCTTCCAGAATCTAAATATGAAAACCAGCAGTCCTACTATCTCAGACAATTATTCTCCGAATTTCCTGTTTCCGTGGGAACTGTGAAAAACCTTTCTTTGGTTTGAAATTATCTGTTTTTTTTCACGGTTACAGAAGATTCATAATGGACGAGTAAGTGAATGATTCATTGGTATTTTGCTATCACATATAGTTAATTACCCATATAATATTGAGGATGTTTCGGTATCACACATTTATTATTATAAATAAATAAAATAAATAAATAAATAATCTCACGCCTTTCATCCCCGAGGGGGTAGGCAGAGGTATTCCATTACTGGATATACCCACATTTCACGAGATACATTGGACCCCTAAACGTGATAGGTGGTGAGCCCATCGCCGGACCGGGTCTGTTTACACATGTCTCAGAATTAATTCTGAGACCTGCGGGTTTCCTTACGATGTTTTCCTTCACCGTCGAGCTAGTGATAAATATGTACGTAAGTTTTTGAAAAACTCATTGGTACATGCCAGGATTCGAACCCGAACCTCACTGATTTTCGACCGGCTCTTTAACCGTCCGGGCTATCACTGCTTTATTATTATACTTTAGGAAAACTGGGTATTTCAAATGATTTTACTGAGAAATATTGGATTTCGATCAGTTCTTAGTATCCTAAAAGCTCAGTTCGAACATCTAGTTCAAATAAACGTGTATTTCCTCAAAGGATCGCAGATCAAACGAGGCGACCATGTACCGGCTATAACAATATTTGCGAACTAAACGCTTCTAATTGTTGAACGCCGTTTTTAGGGTAATCACCGAGTACTTGCAGAATTATTAGCTCTACTTAAATGTAAACATGAACTAAGACATTTTTTTGTAATAAATTGACGTTATTGGCTAGTGCATGTAGGTTAACCATCGTGGAAGTTGATCTATTAATTTTCAGTAACTTTAATTTTTGGTTTACTTTGTCATCCTGAATGGTTATTTTACTTGCGTTTTATTTATTTACTTACAACAGGCGAATACTTTACTGTAAGTTTTTTAGTAAAAGAACAATGATTAATATCATTAAATATTTATTTTAAATACAAATGTTATATAATATATATTTAATTGATACGCACAAAAGATCTTGTATTTATTATGATCTGACTATGTGTATATAGCTGTATATAGGTACTGGTGGTTGGGACATTTAATAAAATTAATGCTGTCGAAAGTAATTGCGACTCGACAAATGTGTAGATTACAAGGTAAAAAACCAGATATTATAACTTGTACCTAATTTTAGTCAATTTCTGATCCTGACAAAATCTCTTAATAAAGAATAAAATATTGACTCATACTCAAGTCACTATATTTCATGTGCTTTTGTGTTGTCATTATAGGCTATCAGCAGTATCTGCATGTATTTTTAATTATTTGACTGTAGAGACTTGTAATTAGTCGTTGGTAGTTTGAACATACATATATCATACTAGAGGTTCCAGTTCCCGTATGAATACTCGAATAAAATATAGCCTATCTTACTCAGGGATCTTCTAGCTTTCCATTGTTTAAGGAATTTTTAAAATCGGTTTAGTAGTTTTTGAGTTTATTCGTTACAAACATACAAAAATACTAATCTTTACTCTTTATAATATTAGTGTAGACATGTATGTATATATGTCCCATCCTTCACAAATATAAGATAATAAATATAATATGAATTTATTAATAATTTTTCAATGGCCTCATTTTTCGAAAAACAAATGTTACGCAACAGCGGGACGCCCCTGACCAATTCTGCGCGGACACGGGTGGGCGGCGGAAGGGTTAGATATCGCGTCCGCTCAGCGGTCCACATAGGCGCATGCGCTGTTCAGTACTTCATTTCTCATGCATGAAAGTAATTAATTAGGTCCAATCTCTATCTCTCTCGCGGTCCAACGAAGGACATCATACTATATGGCGTCCACCTATGTTAATGCCGTTTTGTATAGAGATTTTCAAGATAACAGAATTTTCAAATAATATAACAATATATATAATCTCACGCCTTTTTTTTATCCCCGAGGGGGTAGGCAGAGGTATTCCATTACTGGATATACCCACATTTCACGAGATATATTGGACCCCTAAACATGATAGCTGGTGAGCCAATTTTCAAATAATAAATAAATAAAATAATAATCTCACGCATTTAATCCCCGAGGGGTGTAGGCACAGGTATTCCATTTTTGGATATACCTACCCACTTTTTACGAGATATTCTTTGGATCCCTAAACGTGATAGGTGGTGACAGAATTTTTCATACTAACATTTTATAATTTTCGGTGTTGAAATATCTAAAACCAACAAAAAAATATTATAGATGAAATCATTATGTTTAACCAGCAATATTTGTTGTCAACACTGTACAAGAGCTGTAAATACTCGTAATACCACTAAGCATCGAATTGGGAAACACTTGACACCAACTCTTCGCTAACTTAAACGGATTTTGATTAAACATTCATATGATAGGCTTTAATTTAATATTAATATCTAACGATATTGTATAAAATGCGGGTTCAAGGTAAACAAAGTCATGAATGTCAGCTAAATGTTGTCAAATATTATTGCTCCGAAAAAGAAAGGGCCGGCAAACATCTTATTCGAAAATATTTTTGTTACAATTTTTCGAATCGAATTTAAACCTTATTACTACACAATACGATGAAACGTAAATTTAATTATATAGTTATCTGTTGAGTATTACTTACGCTATAAAACAGGGCTCGAAGGATCTTATAACACTATAAAAACTCTCTCAGTACCAAATACCATAAACTTCAAGGATGACCGCCCACGAAGTCCAGGATTAGTTTGATTTACGCCCTTAATCCCACGGAACCCCGATAAGCCGTTAGAAGGACCGAATTACCTGAAAAAATAAAGATAGGCTGTATTAGAGGGTTATAATAATAATATAAAGAAGTAAGGGATTCTAAAGGAATCTTTATAAGTTTTCGTGGCTATGAGATACATATTTTATTTGTAAATAAATAAGTATTATGATTTTAAAGTTAGCCAGTATAGTTTGTCTTCATTTTTGTATTTCTTCTGAAATGTTTTTGGTGTAAAACATTATATTATAATAAAATTATAATATTATTATATACGTATATATTATATACATAATTATTGTTAAAAAACGAATGACACAACCCACGGTTCAAAGCAAAAGCACCACAACTATAATGTATGTAAATATAACATAATATACCGGCTCTATTTGGTTTAAAACTATAATGATCAAAATGACGTAGTTACCTACTTAATGCAAAAAATATTAATAAAACAAAATCTAATCTCAAGAAAAATCCCGAAGATCTAACGATTTTGCGATGCAAAATATTTTTTTATGAACATCTTTACTGTTTAGTTTCATGATATCTCCTTGTATGATACTTGAGAATGGGATTCTATCGCCGCTTACGACACGAGTACGTGATACGAGTTTACTTGATTTCGTAGTATGATGTCAACGAATTTTTTTTTTTAAATCTGTGATACAACCTGCGACAAAATAAAAAAGACTACAGTCCCTAGAGCACTCAAACAATTTGCCCAAAAACGGTAAAGAGTGGAAGAAAGCAGGCCGCGACCTTGCTCAAATATTGGGTTTGGAAAATGTAAAAATAGTACGCAAAGGGCCACTCCACGTGTCGCGGGCTCAACCGACGGAGGAGACTTGACCGCTAGCCCTTGGCATTCTGTTTACGTGACCTTGATGCGACCAGGTGTGGAGATGGCTTTGCTAGCTACGAGATTTGTTGCATGGATTTGGTATTTAAAATTTTGCAGTGATTTTTTTTGCTATTTGGTATTTGAGTGGAGAAAGGTGAATTGTTTTGTGATAAAAACAAAGGAAAAAATATTTTTAGTATTCATTACTTCGTGCAATGATATGGAACAGTCATGATTATTTTATCTTCAGTGACGCTTACTTATTTAATGCTTACAAAGTCTTGCTCTACAAGGAAATGCTGTCATATGCTTTACCTCAAGCGCGTCCCCTTGGCGCGTTTGTTGTACAACGTTTTTAAATTACAAACGTTTAAGTAGTTTTTCCCGCTAAGAAAATATTTTCAGAAAGTCTCACACAACGCCGCTAGGCAACCGCTAGTGTCCAATAAATTAATATTAAAAAGCCAATACTTAAAGCCCTCTCCACGCTAGCGTATCCTTCCGAGCTCACGCTCAGTCGCGCATACGTTATGAAAAATAAATGAGAGTCGCGTCCACACGACTAGCAATTTCTGCATAGGTAATCATCTGCATACAGAAATGTAAGTACATAATGACATTCTAGCTGTCCACTGCAACGCCAGAATCAATTTTAAATTAACATAATTCCATTGTTTACTTTCATATTGCATTTAGGATTATCGTTACAAGTGATTAATGCTATTTGCTAAATCAAATGAAGACGAAGCACTAAGTTCCCAAAGATACTTCCTCATACACATTAAAATAACATTAGGTAACAGTTATTCTACGGTCAAAACGCACTCGATGATACGGACGGACTCTACGTGTGTGTTCCCGGGTTAGACAGAGAAGTGTGCTCCTATCCCGTTCCCACTCTAAGCACCCGTGTGAAAATATCTATGCGAGAACTGACAAGCTTAGAAAATCACATACGCATTGTAACGGCGAATATCATACGCGGCATGATATTAGAAGCCTACATTAGCACAATGTGAGAGTGTGTTAGAAAAAAACCAGCGTTTGCTTAGCAAATTCTAATCTCTACACATACTCATGTACCAGGAGTCCAGAACTTAGAAGGAAGTGTTCACGTGTGCCGTGCGGGACATATACAGGCTACACACGCGTCGCATGCAAAGGGGTTTCCGCGTGGGTGTTACACTTGGCCTCTAATCTACGTGATCTACGTCACCCCCAACCCCCATTGGTGCGAAAGAGATACCGCAAGCTACGCATCCCAAGCCAGCGTTAGAAAGAGTTAGACGTCCGACGAGGGTTGCGGCCGGGAAGGCGAGTTCGAGTCTGCGCGTTCTTGAGTTTAAGGGTGAAAGTTTCACCGCCTTAGAAATCTGGAAACCTGTTACTTGTTTTCCATTTTAGGACAAAACTCGATAAAAAAGGGCGAGGGATCTTCGGGGTAGCTAATAGTGCGTAGGGGTCGAAGGGTGCGTGTAATATACTGCTGGTAATGTGCGTGTGTGCGTACCACCTGTAAGTGTGCGTAAGGACTGAAGTAGCCGAGTAGTCTTTTGTTTTCAGAGGCTTGTTTTGTCGACAACTTTGTTTGGAGCCGTTGATGGCCTATTGTTGTCTTCTTGGTAACGCTACTTGTTTTTGATTTATGCCAGACTTGTTACGGTAAATCTGCTTTGCTAGTTTCCCTGTAGCATTAACCATTAATTTGGAATTTTATGGCTTAGAAAATCATCAAAATCTTTCACGGTAATGTGGTAGAGCGGAGTTGGAAAGCTTCTCCTACTTGAAAAGGGAAGATCTTAAGATAGGCGTGGTGATCGTGCCTACGTAGATGGTTGCATTTAATTTCATATAAACTAGTGTGAGAACTTTGATAGTGCGTTGTAGAACTTTACTATGCGCTGATGTTATGGCGGCAAGTGCTCAATTCTCTGTATAAAATTTACAAGTCATATTTTTAATCTAAGTATAAGCTGCTTCTAAAAATATAAGTAATCCGATTTACTAAATTTTCTCACATTTGTTAACCAATGATATGTTAAATTATCGCGTTTCGTTATCTTCACAAAAGTATCAAATTTCATTTAAGACGGGCGACTTTTCATTCAAATGTAATCTCCGATGTAATCCGATCATATCAGATTTCTTTTTAAATGCCGATCTTCTATAGCAAACTAACCTATAAGGAACATTTGCTCGAATTGGGAAAACAGTTAAAAATTAGGTTTAGTTTACATTGGCAGATTTTTATACGACCTTGAGGCGGACACAAATTATTACACAGATATTTTAAACAAGCTATAAAAATTACTTATATATGTAGAAAGGAAGTAGAATCTATAGACTGACGCTTCTGGTTTCATATTACGTAGATCTATTCTTCCATTGTAGCATATCAAACGGCAACAAAAAGAAATGTTACTGACAAATAAATGGTCCAAACATGAAAATGTTCTTCTTGAAAGCTATTCATACATCCTTCCTTATCTTCCTACCCTTTTCCCCTTCGATGTAGTATTATCCCATGGCAAGAGTTTGGTATATGGAAAAATTGCCGAGCACCACCACTCCTTAGGAATGCTGTTCCTGCTGGTGAAGCCGTCACCATGCGGGACTGAGAAGCAAGAAGCGGTATACTTTGTGATGGAGTAAGACTCCTACGACAGTCACGAAGTCGAGTTCTTCGTGGATGTCATCAAGAGTCTTAATAGATTTCAGCATTTATTTATTTATTTATTCGGGTAATAAAGAAGACATACACTAAAACATTTAAATACACTTAGGAACTACAGTAAGGTATCTGAGTGCTGACTTAATTAAATATTACCACAACATGGCCATATAAAACAACATAAAAAATAAAACAAAATAAGAATTAAATTAAAAAGATAAAGAAATAACAAAAATAAATAATAAAAACTGACTAACAAAATTTTGAGATTGACCATTCGTCACGATGACGCTACCACAGGATTTATCATTTCTCTACCTGCATCAACTAAATATCAGCTCACTATGTTCAAAGTAAAATAAGCAACAAACAGACTCTCAATAATGAGGTGATACTTGCATAACTGAAAAAGTACCTTCGTATGTCCTATATTGTCTAAATACTTCGCACGGTTGACGGCACTCTACGTTATACACACTGGTCCAGTTAGGCCGAAATTATTTCCAAAATCATCCTTATTCCCAGTGCTTAAGGTTTCAAAGCTATACTCGATAACCTAATGCTAACGAGAGCAGTGCGCTCGAGCGCGTAATGCGCTATTATGCGCACAAATAATGATGACTCAATTACAATGGCTACCAGAATTGCAGGGTTCATTGATTCCGATCTTTGAAGAGTTCTGTCGATAGAGAAAATTCTTTGAAAATGGAAAATACCTACCTCCTACTCTAAATTTGCTTAACAATCTAGGGTGGTTATCATAAGGGCATGACATTTATGGGCAAAGCGCAGAGAGACACAAAGGGGAGAAAGCAGACGCGATCCAGAACGGGATTTTTTTGTAATGTTCTAATCTGTCACCTATCCTACAGAAAGTGAGTGCGATTGACGTCTGTGTGCGTTGACCTTTGCGACGAATAGTAACTGACAGAAACATTCCCTCTGCAGTTATTCTAAGCAATGTTTGAATCACACGGCTATGTTGAGGCACTACGGTACACTTAAATCAAGGGCCCTTGAGACTGAAGAACCCTAAAAATATACAGTCTTATACAGTCATATTAATCCGTACGTTGGTATGTTAGTCTGCGCTAAATTTAAATTTTTACATTGTCTTGTTGTTGTGTGTTCGGAATGAGTATGAAATATAATAAATCTCACGCCTTTTATACTCGAGGGGGTAGGTAGAGGTATTCCATTTCTAATAATACCCACTTTTCACCAATATATTCTTTAGACCCCTAAACGTGATAGCTTAGGAGATGAGGCTATCGCCGGCTGTCTGTTACACATGCCTCAGAATTAATTCTGAGACCTGCGGTTTCCTCAAGAATTATGAATATAATAAATTATTTCAAAATAATGGTTAATTAATAAACTCAACAGTAAAATTCAAAGAAAGCTAGTACTACCAAAAAGATGCGTTATGTTTATCCATTGTAATTGTAAATGCAGTGCGCAAACGCGGTCAGTCAGCCATATTTGGTTAACTGTCAGACGCATTGACAAGTGACATGACTTTCATGTTGCACTATCAATTAGACGCACCGAGACACTGTTGTGTCTATTTCTGTTCAATTTAGTTTAATTAAGCCCTATTTTGGTGCCGTCATGTTTATGTAACCGGTCAATCAGTCAATTTGGCTTTTTAAAAGCTTTCCTATTGTTGTAGTCGACCTAGATTCTATAGAATTTCTTCGCTGTCAAACAAAATCAATCTTTATTATTAAGCGTTTAAGCCCCATACTGCTAAAAGAACACCCCGTCAAATAGGAACACATGATTTTAAATTAATTTGAAACTTCCACAAAAAAGTTCTAACACCTCCAAGTTTTTGTAGCCATTTATCAAACTAGAAAAAATGTTAAACTAAAAATTAGCCCTCGGAGAAATGTTTAATAAGAGGGTTGGATAAAAAAGAAACAAATAATTTCCCTTTCGACAGGAATGCCGGCCGAATCCCGTAGGAATGCGCCACTGTCCCTTTCTATGTTAGCTGTGTCTCTTTTACTCGCGCGGGGAAGCAAGAACTGGTTAGTTTTTGATTAATGGCTTCACTATTTTTTTATTGGCTGTCTTGGGGTTGAATACTAATGCAATTAACGTTCTAACGAGGTTCGGCGTAACGTAATGATTAGGTTTGTTTTATGATATTTGTTTTGCTCAGTCTTTAAATTTTAAACAACAATTAATATTACTGCAGTATTATTAGAAATATTTTAATTTTGGCGGCAAATAAAACATTCTAAAAAGCATCCCGTTCAATTCAATAATAATGATAATGAAGAGAAAAGAGACTACAAGTGATAACCCAAGCAGATAAAATGTAAATAATCCGGGAAACTACAAACTCTGACGCTATCTCTATGAAAGGTATAAAAGACCTAGCACAACGCTACTAGCGCTACTGTGCCGCAATCCGCAATTCTATACTGTAACAAAGTTGCAGCTTTCACGACTTACTTACTTTGTATATATACACGTATAACACGACTATGGTACAAGGAGTTAACTTTTACTTTCACCCTTCCCGCCGCGGTTTTCCCGGGAACAACTCCCAGAGACTTATGCTCGCCTGGTACTTTGGCTGAAATGTTACGTCATCGTTCCGCCTTCGTCGTTTCCATTTTGTTACCGCTTTTAGTGTCACACACATATGAAATACTTTAAAATGTTTAAATAAATCTAATAAATAGGGAGTTTTATAAACATTCTATGTAGTAAACATAAGTTACAGATTCCTACTCATTTTTTTACATAAAACATTTAAATTAGAGATTATGATGTATCAAAAAATTGACGCCGCAAAAGGATAGAATTACGTGACAGCATTAACTCGATCTACTTAAAATTCCAAGTGTAATGAAAATAATTCAACAAATTAATCATGGGACCCAATAACCGAAGTAGTTAGGTAGAGCCGAGGTATTATGGTGGTTAAACATCTGATAAACATGCTTAAATACGACTACATATGAACATCCACAAACCAACTCAATCAACCGTATTCCCAAATATTTAGGAAGCAAAGACCCCCACAACCTGCAACTTTAAAAGTTGGGTCACTCAACTGAGCAACAAGTGTTCAAGAAACCTAGATCAGAAACTATTACATCTAATTGGGTAGTTGACAGCATCGAAATTAAATTGCGAGTAGTCATACATTAAAAAGATTATCCCAAAACACCTCAAAATATGTATTTCGATTTTCAATTTACAATTATAGCAAATTTAAAAATAATAAAACAATCAAAAAAAGTGCTGCAATTGAGTACTACAAACTATGACGTCACGGTTTGCTATTTCAGTACATTTTCCATAGTAAAATTTCGTTTTGACAGATCGTAAAAAGTAACTGATTTAACTAGGTAGGACACAACCCTATTAAGTTTTGCACCAGCCCTTACATACATTGTAAGACATTGAGGGGGCATTGGGAATATTTTTATACAAAAACTTTGATCTCAAGCTCAGTTAGTATAAACGCGAGCTGTCATTCGGTCGAATCACACTATACACTTATGTAATATTTACTCACCTTAGGTAATATTTTTTGGCTCAGATTTTACTCGTTTTGTCCCCTATTATAATTTAATCTCTTTGCCTAAAAAATATCCTCTGAACCTAAAAGCATAAGTACCATGTTTACGGATTAACTTCCGTTCCGAATAGCAGTGCATTATATAATAAGAATCCGCGAACCGATTCGTGTAAACAGCTGTCCAGGTGAGAAGATTCACGCACGCTTGGGTTGCTGGTGGGTGTACGTCTGTATATGTATCTCGTCTCCTGGTTGCTATTAGGGCAAAGGAAATGGGGAAAATATATTTTTATCTGTACCGTCTACACTTATCTTATAAACAGGAAAGGTTTTTTTGCATGTCTGTATAATAAATAAGCTCCGGAAGTACTGGACCGTTTTAAAAAATTCTTTCACCAATGGAAAGCTTATTTTTATGGAAGTAACAGGGGCTATAATTTTCATACTAAAACGGGACTTACGCAGGTGACATCGCAAGGAACAGCTAATAAATAAATAATGAGCAGTGATCCCTTACGGTAAATGAGCCTGCTTCACATGATGATAATCAGTGAGGCTCGAGTTCGAATCCTGGCATGAGTACCAATGAGTTTTTCAAAACTTAACGTACATATTCATTACTAGCTCGTCGGCGAAGGAAAGCCTCGTGAGGAAACCCGCAGGTCCCAGAATTAATTCTGAGACATGTGTAAAAGACCCGGTCCAGCGAAGGGCTCACCACCTCTCACGTGTAGGGGTCGAATATACCTATTCGTGAAAAGTGGGTATTTCAAGAAATGGAATACCTCTGCTGTCTACCCCTCACCGGCGATTAAAAAACAGGCGTGAGATTTTTATTATTATTAAGGAACAGCTAGTAGTAGATAAAATGCAGTAACTCAGAGCAAAAGCGAATAATAAATTACCCAATTTTCAAATAGGAACCAGCTCATCCCCGATGACCTACTCCCGGACACCGATCAGTTTGTTTATTTACTCGATTGATGTGCAGATAAAAATTATCAACAGGACTTAGCTCTCAATATAAACACTAGATGTTGGAAATCACGGGATTCTAGAACGCAGGTGGTGGCTATTATTAACTCATGTAAACCTAGTAAGAGTGCAAAGTTAGGTTTTAAATATATGTTGAGCGATTTATGACACAGCAATGTTAGAGTTTTGCATGTTTCTGTTTTTTATTGTATACAGGGCGAGCCAGAACTTACACGCTAGTGGCACCGTATAATAAATAGCGGCATATAACTCTAGTAGCATGGGAGATAACTTGGCTCTAAACCTTATTAGATAAAATAAATATAACCTTGGTAAAAATGTCACGGTTGTCGAAATGTTTCAATTTTATTTTCTTCAAAATCGTTTCGAATAAGATTAGGGTTGTTATCGTAACTAACTTAAATAGTTTCCGAGTTCTTTTGGAATAAATATTAGCTCTTAAGTACCCGAATTTACACATATTTTCGGCGCTATAATAAAGAGTTACACTTAAATTGTTTTTATAAATTACTGATTTCAATCAAGTAGCAATGAAACATTCACAGAGTCCTTCATGGTCCACTCAACAGACTCCTGTGAAAACACTCCTTTTTTTTATAGACTTATTACACCAACACTAAGTGACCATTATATCTACTACAATGTGTCATTTTGCGATTGGTCATTCTGCATACCGCTCAGGCACCAGAGGTCTACTTCTGACCCGGCAAATGTTGATCTGCTATATAAAAGGGGGCAAGGGGTAGGGGTAGGTAGAGCAGTGATAGCCCGGACGGTTAAAGAGCCGGCCGAAAATCAGTGAGGCTCGGGTTCAAATCCTGGCATGTACCAATGAGTTTTTCAAAAACTTACGTACATATTTATCACTAGCTCGACGGTGAAGGAAAACATCGTGAGGAAACCCGCAGGTCTCAGAATTAATTCTGAGACATGTGTAAACAGACCCGGTCCGGCGATAGGCTCACCACCTATCACGTTTAGGGGTCCAATATATCTCGTGAAATGTGGGTATATCCAGTAATGGAATACCTCTGCCTACCCCCTCGGGGATAAAAAGGCGTGAGATTATATATTTATTTATATATTATATATATAAGGGGTAGGAGCGTGAAAAATATTTCACGACCTATTCTCATCTACCAAATATACAAAAAAAATCATTAAAATCAGTCGAGCTGTTTCGGAGGAATGCAATCATAAACACAAGATTTTTATAGAAGATAAGTTGCCCATAACAAAACTGCTGCTCATTTCCTACCAGTATTGCCTACTTAAGTTTACGTTTAAATTTTAGCTTGCTAGGTTCAGTATTTGAGGCTGTGTGCTGGTAGACCATTTAGTAATTCAGAAAATTGCTATTTATATAGAGATTTCGTCACGTTACATTCCTAAAATAAAACGATCAAAGTCTTATGACCCACGTTTTACACCCGAGCCTATTTCTTGTAAAGCTTCACTCAACCGCTCGAACTCTATAGAATTTCTCCCACAGACTTGACTTGCGCAAGAGTGCGGGGCACAGCTTTTCCTATTTTTATCGACACGTGAGTAATGAATAATGATTATGGCCCATTACACCTCGACCGCTCTAATTGGTCGATTAACACGCCGAGTCGATACAGCCTTAAAATACGCCACGAATAGTGCATAGTGCATTACTCAGCTGTGTTATTACCTCGAATACAGGGTTTTTTTATTTAAAAATATATAAACTGAGAAAGTGACTGACTATAGATATATCTCCATGAGCAGGTTCATCTGTTAGACACAGGAAGCTGAAAGGAATTTAGATACCTAGCAATTAGTTCCCACGGAGAACAGATAAAGCTAATCCTATTGTGTTTGCAATATTCGTTTTCAAAACATAGGCAAAACATAGCATGACCAATGCCGGACCGTGAGTTTAGGGGGCCCTGGGCTTATACTACTTACTTAGGGGCATACCTACCTAATTACTCAGTTTGGTTCGAAGTACCAACACAACGTAAACTTAAATTAAATGAATTCAATGGGTTTAATTAATCACAGAATTCGCAGGGCTGCAAATCTTACGATCAGTTTAATTTAATAATATTATAGATTTTTTCATAGATATTATCGTCTATTTTTGACTTTGACTTGACTTAGCTGGGGGCCCTGTAATCCATGGGGCCCTGGGCTGAAGCCCAAAAGCCATATGATAGACCCGGCCCTGAGCATGACTCTATGACACGCAGGCGCTCAGTTTCAATGGCCACATGTATCCCGATTTTTCTCCATTCAATTAGGAATTTCGATAAAGCCTTTTTAGTGAGTACTTACGTTAAAAAAAAGCTTTTTCACTTCTCATGCTCTAAAAGTACGCCAATATAGCCCTACGAAGCGGGACTAAAGTGACCACTTTAGTCCCTAGGGAGTATAAAGTAATTTTTTTTTAATTTCTTTAATTAGAAAAAGACAACCTCAAACAGCCAGTAAATATCTGTCGAGTGTGGACCATCTTCATTGCGAAAATGTGAAGAGTTTTAGTTCCATGGTTTTTCCGCGAAGAAGGTGGCGCCATGTGTTTTAAATTGTTTACCTGCAAAGAGATTTAAATCTCTTTGTTAATCTGTGACAGCCTGACAGGTTAAGAAGAAAAAACTGACCGCGAAAATTTCTGAATTTTTGTCGAGTGTAAATTTGTTGGGTTTTAAATAAATTTGTACTAAATTGACAATTTTTCTCGCACTCAAAGTGAAAAGTACAGTTTGCACCTCGAGACTAAACGCCAACTTAATATACCCTCGGTTTCATGACTCCCTCGCAACTCCCGTCAAACCACCTCTGGTATATAATGGCTTCGTTTAGTCCCTCGATATAAAATATACTATTATTTTTAATTTTATTTATGATGGACTTGTGGCAACCGCAAGAAAGGAGACCATATTATTATTAAGCCCAGCAACTCGGACGTAGAGAATGGTCTTTGTCCGTGGGCAGACATTCAAATTTGTCATAAGTTCTCGCATATATCTCTATGATTTTTTTTATTAAATTTGAGGATGCTGTAAAAAAATATTTTACATAGCCCAAGCCCAGGTTTTAATCAACCGCTCAGCATCAAAAAGACTTACTCTTAACCCCAGACTAGCCCGAGAGCAAGACGGGGCCTACGATAGGACGAGCTTGCCCAGAAGATGCCTGTTTACTAAAGGCTTAGGGGCAAATAGATTAAAATATAATAGGGCATAGAGGGGACAAAGCGAGGAAAATTTGAAGCCAAAAGTTATTCCAAGTGGAATAAGTCTAGTACAATTTCGACCGAATGACAGCTCGCGTTCATACTAACTGACATGACGCTTGAGCTTCAAACATGCTTCAAAGTTTTGTATGAAAATATTCCCAATGCCCCATGTCCTATTATATTTTAATCTCTTTGCTTGGGGGTTATATGAACTCGGAAATACAGACGGAAGGTAGTTCCTCTCCTTGTGTTTGTGTTAGTAATTATAACTAATAACAGAAGCTACGAAATTACAACCTAAATCATAAATCCATCTAAAATCAATTTCAGTTTATTAAAACCTCGTTTGATCACAAGAAGAACAAAGGTCCCTAAAAAAGAAACAGTGATTTACGGCTTTAACCATCCCAATGTGAATAGTGTCAAAAATATAAAAGGGTAAGGTTTAAATTTGTAAACATTGGCCTAAGTGGCGGTATGTTTCTTTTGATAGGGCTTTCTGCAAAAAATGCTCGGAGTTGACCGAAAGTCCATAGTGATGCCCATATCATACTATGAATTTTATCGATAAAATATTATTTCCACATTGATTTTTAATGTTTACTAACTAGCGCCCCGCTGCAGTAGCCGAGGCGAAATTAGGATTCTGAATATTCAAATATCTGATTTCAATTTGTAATCAATACGCTTGTACATTCGTTGTCGACATGTTCTACATAATTTCTCGTGGGATAACAACCAAATAGTCCATAACTATAAATTAAACGCCTACATTTTAATTTAAGTAAACATAAATTTAAATCGCGTCTTAATTAGTACAGTATTGATTTAAATTCCTGTTTGACATGTTGATTGTTGGTACAAATTATACGACCTTTTCGTTCTGCCGTATAATAATCGGGTATGCAATTCTAATTTCATGCTACTTCATTATAAGTTTAAATATGAATTGTTTTCACGCTTATCTATACATATAATAAAAGTCTAAAGAGACCGTGTCTGTGGGTTACATGTAATATTTATTGAAAAATTTTGCAGTATATGTAGTGTAGAAACCTATTCCCTGCTCGGGATATTTAAGTTCTTTTATCTCTTGAAGACACGATTTAGTAATTATTTTATCGCTATATTAGTAACTATTGTCCCAACACTATGCAGTTCCCTGAGATGCCGCTCGTTATCTCGAAGGATATTAACGTGTTACTAATTTGATTAGTCCCCTATTCCGGGAATTTCGTCCGGTATAGTTTGCTTTTCCTGTGAGATAACTTTCGCGTGTTTCCACCATAAAGATAAGTGACAGGATGATAGGTGTTTGCTGTTTGTTACTCTCCGGACCCCTAGAATGATACGCCTATATTTATTATTCTTCTTTAATCACATTTACTTGATATGAAGTCTTTTGCCTTGGCCCTCCAGTGTGATGAATCCGCGAGGCGCTGCTAGTACCTACTTCTACAATTATATCGCTTTTTCTGCACTCTTAAAAAATTAAGGACATTTCAACGTAATAACAGTCCTTGAGGAGAGCTTTTCAAACACATGTGCCTGAATTCCCAGGAAAGTTGAATGGCTGAATAGATCTGATGAATGTCCATAATGAATCAAAGATTGGACACAGTGTCTGTGTGACTTAACGGAGTTTTATGAACAGTTTTCATTTAGTCACATTCTATTACGAATCTGTTTTCCCACTAGCTGTACTTGATCATTTAGTTTTAAATTAAAGATAACTGCACTGTATAATACCATACAGAAGAAAGGAATACTTAGGATTCAACCTAAGTAAGACCTACTACCGCTACGTTAATTCGTTGGGCTATGTTGGTAACATTATTTGTACATTTAATAGTCAGTTGAAAGATTAATATAAATTATTTGATAAATAAAATGTTAAAAAAATAAAAAATATATAATCTCACCAATTTTTTATCCCCGAGGGGGTAGGCAGAGGTATTCCATTACTAGATATACCCACATTTCACGAGATATATTGGACCCCTAAACGTGATAGATGGTGAGCCCATCGCCGGACCGGGTCTGTTTACACATGTCTCAGAATTAATTCTGAGACCTGCGGGTTTCCTCACGATGTTTTCCTTCACCGTCGAGCTAGTGATAAATATGTACGTAAATAAAATGTTCTTTGGGTAAAAATAGGTGATTTAATATTTTTAACGAATTATTCCGTTAGAAAGACGCACAGACGAGAAATAAAAGAAAATATTTGCAACTACTTATTTTTGTGAGCTTGTTAGTAAATATATTTCTTAGGTCCATAGGTATATATTAAAAAAAGTAGTAGTAGTAGATTTTTGACGACCCAATCTTTATTTGCATCTTTTGCAGATAATTATACCTAATATTTATATTTCTTCCTCACAGATTTTTTATTACTTATATTAAATTCAAAATACACCCTGTCCAGCAGACTGTAATATAGTTTACGAGCTAAATAATGGGTTTCGGAGGAAAGTGAGAGTGCAGTAAAGGCCTCAAAGGCTAAGCTGTAAACTTGATTGGTGCCGGCCCTAAACGCCCTTTGGTCCAACGGCGTGCTAAGTCACGAGATACCGCGAGCCATGGAAGGAGAGCGGAAATTCTAATAAATTAAAAAATCAATTGTGCCATGGTCAGAGACTGACAGGATTTTTTACTATTAATATTAATAATGTATTTTTGTTTCCTAGGTTGAAATTCTTTCTTTATCTTTAATTATTAGATTAATGATAGCCCGAGAGCAGTGATAGCCCGAACGGTTAAAGAGCCGGCCCAAAATCAGTGAGGCTCGGGTTCGAATCCTGGCATGTACCAATGAGTTTTTCAAAAACTTACGTACATATTTATCACTAGCTCGACGGTGAAGGAAAACATCGTGAGGAAACCCGCAGGTCTCAGAATTAATTCTGAGACATGTGTAAACAGACCCGGTCCGGCGATGGGCTCACCACCTATCACGTTTAGAGGTCCAATATATCTCGTGAAATGTGGGTATATCCAGTAATGGAATACCTCTGCCTACCCCCTCGGGGATAAAAGGCGTGAGATTACTATACTACTATACTACTATTAGAATAGAGGCCTTTTTCCCCTATTAATAGTTTTAACCGGAATGGTCTTTTTTTTAAATATCTTACTGGTCCAGCTTACTCTACAGACATTTTGAGGGTTTACACGGGTGGATTTTCGCGTGCGGCTAGTCGTTTCACAAATCGCCTCTCAAAGCCGAATCCCATTTACACAGTTGACTAATGTTGAAAAATGTTAAGCAGGACAGGTATTGTAGGTACGTGCTGGCATCGAAATAGACCGTCCGTCAGGAGCACAACAATTCACCAAAGTTTCATCGCACCCGCGTACAGAAAGACGAACAATCTATACATATAATAAAACTCTAACGGGGCCGTGTCTGTACATTAAATATTTTTTGAAAATTTAAACGGTAGCGTATATAGTTATCGATATAGATACCAAAACACTAATTTTTGGAATTTTTGTCTGTCTGTCTGTCTGTCTGTCTGTCTGGTTGTGCACGCATCACGCAAAAACTACTGGACGGATTTTGATGAAATTTGGTGTGGTGATAGCTGAGTACCCGGGTCAACATCTAGGGTACTTTTTATTCCAGGAAAATATCTCATTCCCACGGGAAAATAAAAAAACTGGTTAAAAAGAGAAATACGTACTACTCCGAAACGATAACACATAGAAACTTGAAAAATGGTATGAAGGTGTCTGATATGTCATAGGAAATTGGTATGAAGGGATTTTTGGAAATTCCCACGGGAACGGGAATAAAATAAATCCAAGCGGGAAAACGCCGCTGGGCACCCGCTATTTAAAATATGGTATGTTGGTGTCTTAAATATGTCGTATGCAACCACTATGAAGGGATTTTTGGAAATTCCCACGGGAAAGGGAAAAACGGAATCCGCGCGGGCAACGCCGCTGGGCATCCGCTAGTAATTTATAAATTTGTTGATGAGATTGTAAATTGCATGTATTTAAATAGTATCATAGATGGCGAGTCTCCCATCTCTTAACCCACACAGCTCACAGGGTCGCTTTATACAGAAATTGCTGTGTAGTTGTTTTATGGTGTAAATGACAAAAAAGCAGTTTACAGTGTAATAAAACGACGGAAGACGCGTGCTTGTTACTGCTCTACGTAGCGAGGAGATTCAAGCGATTATGGTAATGCACGGAAAATATAACACCGGTAGACCCCGCTTGTGAAAGCTATGCTCACCAAGCATAGGACTTAATCGAGCATAAGGCACTAGTACCCTTAGTTTCTAAAACTCCTTCTATTGCGTTTACATATATTTTTCTGGAGTTGCCAAACACGACTACCTACTAACACTAGGTTCGTCTAGCCTTAATCTAAGATTATATAGCTAAAACTATCCAATATTATTATTAGCTCTCAACATGCAAATTTTATTATACGATTTTATACGATTACCTACTAGCGACCCGCCCCGGCTTCGCACGAGTGCAATGCTGATACTAAAACCTTCATCTTGAATCACTATCTATTTAAAAAAACGCATGAAAATCCGTTGTGCACTTTTGAAGATCTAAGCATACATAGGACAGACAGACGGGAACCGACTTTGTTTTATTCTATGTATTGATAGGATTTCTCAATATTTTTATTTATTATTGACTACCACCTTTTTTCCGCGTTTCCGCGACAAAAATAAATAAGTAAGTATATGCCACTTTCCAGTCCTTCAACTATCTCAATGTAAAATCACGTTAATCCGTTGCTTCGTTATTGCGTGCGAGAAGCACAAGACAAGAAAACAGGATTACGATGTCTATCTATTGTTGTCTGTGGGGTACGTAGTTCGACATCAAAGGTACTCTACCCTAACATGATTACATCTATTTATAACTAGGATGCTAAAATAGAGTACCTTAAATTATGGAAATTATGGATGTGGTTGCGAGAAGGAGGGTTTAAAGGACCACCATAGATCACTTTGTGGTCTTAATAGAGGATACGTTCTATACTAAATTAAAGTAAATAGCACGACTGTGAATGACTAACCTGTAAGTATAAAGCTTAAAATGTTCCCCTAGGAAATTCCGAACTGTTTTCGTAGCTAAAGTCAACATGTTTTATTCAAAGTAGGGACTTATAAGTCCACTTATTTAAAGTCATTTCAACTCCACCGCTTTAGCATTTATGGTTGAGGTGAAGAAGCGGAAGATACTACACTTAAACACATTATTTTTAATCAATTCTTACTTAACATTAAATTGCCTACACCGCCCCAATAAAATTCAAAGTTCTAGGTATGCATGTCACAAAAATCCAAGAATATTTTCCTTTCCAATTTCACCATCAAAAGGTTTTTTTCATAACTAAGGAATCATGCTACTATATCCAAATTTCAAAATTATCAAAATCCTGCTGAGCGGGAACTCAAAAAAGAACTTACTTCTTTATAATATGGACATAGAGAACTAGGAGCCAAAACAAACGAACGGTAATACTCATTGACGGATACTTTAGAGCTTCATGCAAAATTAAAGTGTATTCCAAAGGGATAATCGACTCAAAAGTACCTTTAAGTCGCAGGGATAGTACGGTACCGTGAGAGCAGTCATTAGCAGTTGAAGCCGTCGCAGGCACATTTAAAAGGGAATCAAGTTCATCGATTAAAGAACCAAATAGATATACCCAAGTGAATTACACAGACTTTTTCGTCAGTAGTACACACATTTCAAAACAAAATGCATGCATAAGTTCTCCTTGAAGCAATGGAAACTACATAATTCTGTGGTTTAATGTAATTACAATACGAGATCAATCATAAGCTGTTTAAGATATGGGGAAACACTATAAATTACAATAAAAAATAGTCTAAGAGTTGTTTTTATTTCTGTCCAGAGAGGGCATTCAGTTAGCTTTCTGCGGAATTCAGAATATGTGATAAAAATAAATAAAAATCAAAATAAATAATCTCACGCCTTTTATCCCCGCTTTTTTCCGTTTCCTTGTACAAATAAAATATATACCTACCTAGAGTTTTAAATTACACTCGCCAAACTACAAAGCAGTTTTTCGGTAAGAATAACGCTCTTTTCGTCTGTTATTAATCTGTTATTAGGCATATCTATTAGAGAACCAAAAAACTTTCATATCTATTATCAACGCATAGCGGCCTGCGCGAGAGTGTATGCTGCGTCAATGTCAGAGTTAGAGCTCATTATGGGAGACAAGAAAAACATACCATATTTTTGAAGCTAAGTTTATTTGGATAGTTGCTAAGATTAAATTTGGTTTTGTTATTTCTCCTATTTATAAAATTAAGTTTATTTCAGGTTGAAGCAATATGATAAAAAAAGGCACTGGTGAAATGTTGTAATTCCAGATATATAATACCTCTTAAACAGGAGGCGGGGGAGCTTTTTTATGGCTACAATACCCGTACCTATATATAATTAATAAATACATAAAATACTAGTCCAAATAATTATTTTCCGTAAATCGTAGTAAACTATAATATTATCTGTAACAAACGCATTTATAAACACAATATCTAACTAAACAACTTGTTGGAGGCATTAGCAAGAGACGTGAAAGCAGCATTGCGATTTTAATGTCTAATTTGGGATATTAATTAAAATAATTAAATAAATTTTATGTAGAAAAATATTATTTTACTTATTAACACAGCGTGACGAATGAATAACATAACTGCTATATAAGATAATAAACAATATTATGGTAACATCCACGGAATAAAATAAATTCGTAATTTCATCAGTTCATTTTGTAAGTTTCATCAATCGTCGACAGTAGTACGTCCCACACCTACCTACCGTGAGAGAAGAGAAACAGATGGATAGACACATTACTTTAGTCTTAGTTGATTAACGATGGGGATCATTTAATTGATTACGGCTTCGGGAAAATGTTGCAAAATCTATATATTATAAGTATATGTAAACAAGACTGTTCCGCGCGATTTCACCGGCGTAAAGTCCCGTTCCCATGGGAATACGGGAATACAAAAGTAAGCTTTCCGTTATTAAAAGAATTTTTAAATCGGTCCAGTATAGTTTCTGCCTTTATTCGTCGTATGCGCTCATATTTATAGAACAGGTGAAAAATACTCTACCTAAAATCTTTAAATATTTTGAAAATGCCAATCCTTTTCTTATCTAGCCCATCGAACGGTACAATCTATGCAAGATAATCAAGTATCGGGTTCCAGAGCATAACTGTCTGCGGACCACCGCCTGGGTTTCCAGGTGAGTGCCCATTCAGGTATAATCATGAGCCCCGGTCGGTCCACAGGGTTCTGATCACCTCGGAACTTGCATTGCAATTTAGAAATTTTAAAAAATATACATATACCTACAACGCGTAATAGAATAAGCACAATTCCTCATACACCCCAATTAGTATATTAAAATAAAAAAAAAATTATGTATTCGAACTTTAGTTGTGTCCAGCCAATTTTCTTAAATAAAGATCAATAATAGGTAGCACTAAATTCAGCTATGCTAATTATTTTTTGGAAAAAGTTTAACACACAAACATAGCGAAAAACAAACGAAACTATGTAACCCAATTTAGTATTAAGTAACAATTGATTAAAAGAATATTGTGTTGAGGAGTTTTTTGCCCCGCTTCTTCTCCTCAACCATACATGCTGAAGCGGTGGAGTTGAAATGACGTTCAATAAGTGGACTTGTAAGTTCCTATTTTGAATAAAACATTTTGATTTTGACTTTGACTTTAGCTGAAATCGAACTAAACTCAGGAATTGCGCTTATTCTGTTACATATTGTATTGACAATCTGGTGCTGTAGTACGATCAACTTATTATACTCGTACTACACAAGTATAGAACAGAAAAACATATATTTCAAATAAATTACCTATGCTTTCTAAATCCATACTCTCGACTTAGAGCTGAAGCTAATGCTCTCACGACATCCAGAACTACACAAGTACCTAATTACGCATAATAATTTTAATACCTCTATGTGAAAATTTTGGGAATGTGATTTATATATTATGATACAACAACACCGTAACGTAATTTATATTCATAAATAATAATAAGTTATAACGTCAGGCCGTGGGGGTAGGCAGAGATATTCCCTTTCTGCAAATACCCGCATTTCACCAGTTTAATCTTTGGACACCTTAACGTGATAGGTGGTGAGCCCATCGCATCGTCTGTTACAGCCTCAGAACTAATTCTAGGACCTGCGGGTTTCCTCACGATGTTTAGTAAAAACCCGAATCCCAAAGCAATTAGTTCATCTCTCAGATCCTTAAGGCCATTAGGGCACGAAGCCTGCTCCATCAAAAAGCGGAGTGAATATTTTTTATTTCCTGGACTCGGCGAAGCTCCACAAAGAAAATAAACAAATCTGTCTCGGGTATACCGCTGGCATATGCGAGCACATGGTGGCGAGGTACAGGTCTGAAGAGAAGTGTTATAGATGTGTAAACATGCTATTATTGTTGATGTATTGTCTATGTTATGCCGCAGGATTCTAGCAAGACAGACGATTAGACAATTTAAAAATATATAAAAACTTACCTGATAAGAATAGACACACGAAAAGGCGCTTGTTGTTGGTGGTTTATTCAATTGTAAAACAATCAGACAACAGCCCCCCTAGGCAAATGGCATTGTACAATCTAATCGAATGTTCTTTTAGATTGACATATATGGGATTGACAGCGTTAGCGCTCGTTGGCAAGTGCTTATGTCAATCCCATACATGTCAATCTAAAAGAACATTCGATTAGATTGTACAATGCCATTTACCTAGAGGGGCTGAAGCGTTACAAGTTACACGTTTTTAAATCATCTTGTTAATACTCGTATCAAGTGAAAATAAAAACTGTAAAAAATAGAGTGTTTGTCTTACAGTCTTATATGACTATGGAAACGTACATATAAAAAGGATTAATTATTCGATTGTTATAAGATATTCGATTTTGATCTTATGAAATCTACTAAAGCAAACGGTGTAATAGCCACAAAAAGATATCGATTTTTATAAAATCAATGGTTAATCTTCAAAAGATTATCATCGCGACTATACTTGTCGTCCACTCATTATCCTCATTGCATAAAGGAATCATCACATTATAAAAAACTATGTTAACAGATTGTTTTTAATGATGACTAATTAGTCCAAAGTCTAGACCGGGCCCACAAGGCTGAACATTTGGCCTTATGTAAACTTACAAGAACATTTGCTAAACGTATGGCAGTGACGCAACGTAAAGTGTTACACCAAAATGGTATTTGCATGTTCAAGTAATTAGGTCGGGTGTCTATTTAAAAAAATAAATTGTCTTATAGACCAGGTGGGTGTAATTTGTAAATGGAGCGTTATACACTGGGCGTCAAAAAAATCGCACCTTTGAAAAACCACTTTTAATCCCATTTAGAGGTAGAATCAATGATGATGGGACTATTAGGTATCATTTTATAGGTATAATCATCAACATTCAGCAAATCGTACTTTAGTCTTGCTAGGTCATAAAAAAAGAAGTGATTGCAAAAGAAGAAGAAAAAGTTTGTTGACAAAGAATTAAAGTAAGACAAAAAAATGCTTAAAAATGACTTAAAACCTAGTTTTACCCCCCCCCCCTTTTATACCTCTAAAAGGTAGCGCAACTAGCGGCCCTTTTATAAAGTAATTATGCATTTTTTTTGTATAACGTCGTTATTTGGGTGAAATGTTTTTTTTATGGCATAAATGATTGTTAATTTTAATGTCGTTAAATTAATGTTTAAAATGATACTTAATAGTCCCATAGATTCTAAATGTGATTAAAAGTGTTTTAAAGTATTATTTTCCGAAGGTGCGATTTTTTTGACGCCGAGTGTAGTAAGAGAAGAAAATATAGGTCCGAATAAATAGGGCTGTTCGTTGCATACTGGTCTTATCTCACTCATAATTCTAGAACATTGCCCAATGCACAACAAAGCATATACCACACATGTACATTAATTAAATTAAATCGTGAGAACATCGTAGACTTGTCCTAGTTTTATTAAGATACATATGCATCTTCATATTAAATTTAACAGCATAGTATTATTATATAAAGTATCGCATTTGTGAGCCATTCTTAAATAAGGCACTGCAGTTCTCATGCCATTGCACGCTATGAATATCAAGCGACTTGATGAAATCACTTTATAGATTGTCAAAAACGCTATTCAAAATGATATGTTTATTGATAAAGTAGATTTAATTTAGAAGACCCATAAGAAGACCACACGCATTTCACAAGACCGGGAATGTGTAGAAATATCATGACGAGACGTAATTTCTCATTTTGCTGACTATTGATCACGGTATTTATTTCCATGATAAGAATGTAGCAAAAGTGACAGTTATAAGCACCCGAGTGATTAAATATCAAGTGAATAAATGCACTTATCCTTTTTAACTAAATAGAAATTTAAATTTCAAATCTACATCTTTATGTATTACATCTAAGGCGTGATGTCTTTACATCACGCCTTAGATGTAATGAGTCCAAAGTTTTCCATTTTCAAATATGCTAATGAACTCTAATTTTAACCTAGTAGGTACCTACTTATAAAACAAGATGGTGTCAAAAATGTCCCCTAATCACTTAAAAATATTAATTCCTCCGTGAATACCCTACAGCTTTCCCACGACTCCTTCAAGTCAGATGCAAATATTATGAGTTTTATAATCAATTTATTCATAAGAACGATAGCCAATGAATATATGGGTAATCGTGAGAAATTATTCGTTCAAAATTTAACTTATGTGCAATACGGTCGCTACATACTCTTTGAGCTACATGTTGGGTTTGTGACGGTTCCCACTTTCTAGATATGATATTTTATGAGTAAAATTAATAACAATTTTAATTTAAATAATAGATTAGATTTAAAGAACAATTAGAAGCGAAACCTAGTCTTTAAAACATTATTAAGAGAAGACAAGAATGAAAATATTGTGTGAGAAAGATATTACTAGGAAAGCGGTAGCGGGAAATAATGATATTGCTTTTTGCTTGACTTGGCGGGGGCACTACCATGCCCCCAGATAAGCCGCGTCGGGCCCGAAAACATGTCCAAATATGGTCCAGAACCGATTGAAGAGGCTCTGATTGGCCACCGCCAGTGGCGTGACTAAGGCCGCGTCCGCTCTTCCGGGGGAATAAACGAGGAGAATTTTAGGCGTTATTAGAAGGACGGAAGGGTGAATGATGTGGAGTGATAGACAAGTAGTTAGGAAATTGAATGAAAGAAAGAGATAAAAAGACGCCGATTGGGGAGTTCGGGTTTTGGAGTCGTGCGAGTCACTATGGTAGTTTTTGGAGAATCGGGAGATTCGCAAGATGGCTGCCCACGCGCTTGCCGGTTTTGCTAGAGAAATTAGGGATTTACATGGTCTAGAATAGTAATATTATGTTCTATCGTGAAAATTAATGCGTTTCAGTATTTCTGGAGTATGGTGAAGTCGATATTTGTGTGAGAATAGGGAATTAGCTTCGATTAGGTAGCGTCTAGCGTGACAGACTCGTGGGCCCCGAGGCGCCAGAGCTCTGGGAACGCAAGCGGAGTGCTGGAGTGGTTCTTGGTTTCTTTGTGTTTAGCTAGTTGATATCCATGGCCTTTCAAAGTGAGTGTTAGTGACGAGCGAGCTTCGGCTCCTACGATGGAAATGGGCAGGTATGAATCTCATAGCCTGCAGAAGGTAAGTGGAGTGTTCTTATGGGTAGGCGAAATTAGGTCATATTGAAGCTCAGGAATTTGTTAGGAAATATATCCTAGGGTCCACTCAACTTGTTGTATTGTCTGTGTTCTGTCGCCCTGCGAAATGTCTTGTCGTAATTTTATAAGTAATAAATAAATTAATGCGTACGTACGTATCTAGACTAAGATCTGACTGACACTTAATGTTAAGGTGAAAATCTACTAAAATGTGATAGAGATTGGTTTGGATGTACTGGCTGTCGTATTGGTTCTATCACTAAACTAATCTGTTCAACAGAGAGGGTGAGTTGCGTGGTGGTGGCCAGGCTGTTTGGGTAAATTCTTACATAATTGCATGAGACTGCGTAACTGCGTAAAATACAGCATAGCGAAGTCCTAGCCAATCAGTTTGCTCATTATTCACACACCCCCACTCAGGTTGAGTCATTATATCTACATAAAATCTGATCAAACGGACAGACAGCCTTATATGAGATGTTGATGTAGGTATGATAAGGCAGTAGGTATAAAATAAGGCAATTTAAATGGTCTAGGGCCTAGAGTATAATACTGAGTACATGTCTATGCGGATTCAGTCAAATAATCTAGGTTTCAATCTATGTTGACAGCCTCATCAAATTAATTAGGAATACTAAATTAAGCTTTATGATTTATTTTATGTTACTAGAAGATAAGCTACAAATAATCTGAGAAATTCTTAATTTCATGGCTCTTAGGCTGAATAGGTATCATATGAAAGACTCAATACTACCAAAGGAATATCTAGGCTAGGAAATCTTTGATTCACAAAATTAGGCAGGGGTTCTTTATTTCATTATTTATAAGCTAGGAAAACCACTGGGTCATAATACTCACCATTTATCATCAATTACATTCTAATAAGAAGATACTAGAACTTAAAGACACATGAGTACCAATATCTAGAGGGATATAAGTTGATAAATATATCTAGCTGGGTAACTACTTAGCTACAACAATATCTGAAATTCTATTGTTATTTATAGTATCAACCATTTATGTGAATATTTTATGCTTTCCATCCAGCAACAGCAAACTACTGGCCGATTTGCCATATGGTAGTGCCGTTTCTACTGTATGGCTAGGTCTCTCTTTTAAAACGGTGGTAGAGGCAGCTAAATGCTACTGGCGAAGCCAGTTCCTCATATACCAATCAATATACCTACCATTTAATTATGGACAAATACCAAACTACTGGCCGATTTGCTATATGGTAGTGCCGTTTCTACTGTATGGCTAGGTCTCTCTTTTAAAACGGTGGTAGAGGCAGCTAAATGCTACTGGCGAAGCCGGTTCCTCATATACCAATCAATATACCTACCATTTTATTATGGACAAACAACAAACTGACTGATAGTACAATGCTACGGTCTCCTCTTTAACTTCATGCTAGTGCTTTCATTGGTCTAGTGTGGTTGGCTTGGATTAATCATCTAAAACCATATTTTAAAAATGATTATACGCTGTATGGTGACAACCTCTTATCGGAGAGTTTTATTGTTCCAACAACAAAACTAAGCTTGGTCGGTTCTCTTATTGGTCATCCCTGTCTCTGCACAGCAACGAGTCCAGTGGGTGGCTATGGCAATACTGTCGACTATCGGCTCCCCTGACTGTCATCCATACCATCGTCACACTCTATCTATATTTCTACTCCATGGTTGACTTTCTGGCTGAGTTTGATTCTAGACAGCTCCCCTAAATGCTTACTTCACTGAGTCTTGACGCCCTGCATCACAGCTTGATGAACCATCTGACGTTCTATCCTACGCTTGCGCATCGCGCCCTCATCACTGGTCCTTGTGGCCGAACAATACCTGCTCAATGATGGAGTATGTTGCTATACAGCACTAAAATCATTATATATCATACAACTTATGTATTTGAATACATACCAAACAATCTAGACTATATGTCTGCTCAAATGCTCTTATGGAGTCTAAACAATTTTACTGATGCTTGCATTGTATGGTGGAGCGCTACCCCAGTCTTGGCTGAGGCGCACAGGATAGTACGGGGACTCTCTTTTGCTCCATTACAAGATCTGACTTGGTTTGGAGGGGAGAGTGTGGACATCGATCCACGGGGTATTGTCCCCCCCTTAAGGGGCCAATAATCATAATAGGATAGGGAGTAGGTAGCATATTATTAGTTTTATAATATTCATATATATAGATAAAATAAAATATTTATTTATTTATTCAAACCATCTTCTTATTTCATCATTCATTTTCTTATTGGTTTCCTTCTGTTTTGTTCTAGGTAAATCCAAAGGCATTAGGCTACTTCTAGATACACAAATTATGAAGAATGTAAAATTCTATACTTATTTAATTCATTGTTTTATGTTCATAGATACTATGTTTTCAGTAGATGCTTCTAGGAATAAACTTTGTTCAATTTAATATTAATTTTTGGTTTTACTCAAAATCACCTCTATAGATACATGCTACCTCTTAAAGAATTGGGTTACTACGATGTTACACAGTGTTAAGGGTCCTACCTATTACTAGACGATCACATCATGGCTTATCATCAACTTTTCTATGCATACATTCATCTATCGGTTCTCCAATGGATTTGTATGTATGGTATGTTTAATTATGGAATGTGCATACATGGGTTCGATTCCCGTGTCGCTGATTTAATTCAGTCATTATTTTTAAAGGCTTTAGGTTGTCGAAATGGGAAATGGTACAATTTGAGCTGTTCCGTTCCCAGGATGAACCAAATGTAGGCTTTTTAGCCTACAATTTGTTGTTTGTGAAATGGATGGAGGTTTTGAAATGCAGGTTTCTATGGTGATAAGAGGAAAACTGTGTAATTGTATTAACTTCAGGTACTAATACTATTGTCTGTGCCTACCCCAATGGGAAATAAGTGTAAGGTTGTGTATGTATGTATGTACTAATACTATTGTATCTGCTTACCCCAATGGGAAATATGTGTGAGGTTATGTATGTATGTATGTACTAATACTATAGTCTCTGCCTACCCCAATGGGAAATAGGTGTGAGATTATGTGTGTATGTATGTACTAATACTATGCCATAGTGTTAGGAAACTTTAAAAACATTATTAGGTAAAATTCAATATATTTATAACTAAATAATTGTCTACTGTCTCTGCCTACCCCATCAAAGGGAGCTTGAGCATAGATTTATTGTTTGAATTTGTGTATCTAGATTGTATTGAGATTGGTGATAACTGGTGGGTGTGTTGATAAATAGGTTTAAAAAACAATTATGAGTGAAACTAGGTATATTATGTTTAATATTTAACTTCAGTTAAAGACTAGGCTATGTATTGAAATTCTTATTATTTTAATATCACTATTTATTTATGAAAGAAAACTATAGGTACTTGTTTTGAAGTTGCTTTTATAATTTACATTAAATAGGAAGTGCTTCAATCTTCATTATAATTATGCTTCAATTCACTATGAAAATAAGCCCATAATGTAGGTGGTTTGAAATGTTTCATTCTTGCTATTTAGTAAGTAGGCCTCGTTGTATAGGCGTATATTCAATCTGAAAAAAAATACAGAAGCAGCATAAGCACACACAGAAATAGCATAAATTTAGTGCAGGTTATATTTACACAGTGCAAATAGTGATCAAATTCCAGTGAAATTAATTAATTACACCACTGGAAGGCCCATGCTCGCAATATCATAGCGTTTTATTCAGAATTCTGCATAGTAGAGACATGGGGGCGTCAGTGAGATGTCAAATCATGGACACTCATGATGATACATAGTAGTTAAGATGCAGCAGAATACATAATTCTTCGAAAGTAATGAAAGTTAGTGCGGCGAATGCTAGTGCAATATCTATAAGTAGATAATAATAGTGTAAGTTACCTTTGAATAATGTTGTTGACGTTGTATTATATTTTGTCGTCCGTAGCATGTTGTCGCTAGTTGAGGTCATCTTTATTTATCTTGCTTGTAGATAGGATGGGGTTGCTCAATGAGAATTTCTTTTATATTGGCGGTCCTTTTTGATTTCGCCAAAGTCAAGTTTTCAGCAGTTTTCTTCACTTTATGGTTATGTAGTGCATTCACTTCACTCACTATATGACAAAGACAAGCTGTCAAAGCTAGTTGTTGTTGTTTTTATTATTCGCTCGAGAGAGCAGACAAGGGAACTAAGCCATACAGCCTTGTTTTTTATTTTGAATACATAGAGTTTTAAAGTGTAAAGGCCGGAGCCAGGTCTTATTTTTCCTTCTTTCCATCTCTTCAAAATCCATAAAGGCCGAAGCCAAGTCTTATTTTCTTTAATTCTTCATATTTGCAAAAACCGTAAAGGCTAAAGCCAAGTCTGCTTTATATCTTTGTAAGTTCCAAACCATTTGTCAATCGAATATTACCAAAAACGGGTACCATATTTCATATTTATTTTTCAGTATTATGTATAAAATTGTAAAGTGCTATTATATGTCTTAGTATTCCTAAGAATATCTTGCAGGGCACGCGGGACGCTTTCTGAGTTTTCATAAACTTGTATAAGTTCTTAATTAGCAATAAGTAGCAATCTTTCTATAGAGTATGATGGGCAATCAAATATTATATGACACTGAAGTTTTGTATTTTGTTTAGATACGGCACATTTAGAAAGAAAAAAAAAACTGGATTGATTGATTGTTCATTCATGACTATGGATGCTAGTTCAAAACATTTTAGTATAGATCGAATGTATCGATCTGTGTGAAAGTGTGTACGGATCTTTGAGAGATGGGAATGAACCGAAAGAATGGTGAATGTGAATTTGACAGGAGGGAGAGTAGATAGGTTACGTTACGATTTACGTTTTTGTTTGTGTACATAATGATTTCGATTATGACATATTTAGTTAGTTAATAGGCGCGAAATTATGTATGTATGTACCTACGTCCTACGTTAATAGTACAAAGTTGGATGTATCTGAGGTACAGTGGTCTTACACTTAGGGGGCGAGCTCTTTGTTGGTTTGTTGTTTTGTTTGTTTGTTTGTTTATATTGAATAGGCAGTGTGTGAAGTGCTCTGCTTTGTTCAATAGTGGACATCTTCCGGCTGATGATGATAAGTGTGGTTAATCGCACTGGTTAAACTAAGTTGTGAGGGGTCAGCCAGTGAATGGGTGACCGCCTAGTGGCATTATACCACAAACATCTTCGTGTTTTGGAAGGTATGTTGAACTGTTGTTGTTGGTCCCTAGCTTTCAGTGTACTCCTACTTCCTCATGTGGCTGTTATGGATTGATGATGAGGATTGAATATGCTCTGAAACTATTGAATTGATATAAAAATATTTCACCAATTTCCTCATGGGAACGGAGAATGCATGGGTGAAGCACTGTTAATCCTAACTAATATTTTAAATGTGAGGGTGAATTTGTTTGTTTTGTTGGTTTGTTTGTTATGCTCTCACACCAAAACTGCTAGACCGATTTTGGAGGTTCTTTCACCAGTGGAAGGTTGCACTGTTGTTGAGTATTGTGGGATATTTCACCATGTTCCCGCGGGAATGGGACTGCGCAGTTAGTAAGGTGCTCTATTTTGCATATAGGTATAGGCACAATATGAAATAGGTATAGGCAGGATTATCAAATAGTGACCTATAAGAAACCGATTGGATGATGATAGTGAACTAATTGGTCTTATGTAGGTTTGTGCATATAGTCCTCAATGTAGGGGGCGAGTAGTAGGGTTGTCACTTTACTAATAATGAAAATTTAAGTTATCAATTTAGATATAAGAACACAATTTTTGAAATCTTTGTATATCTGTCAGGGTGGGTCAGTGTGCCTGTGTGTTACTGTGTCTGTCAATCCGTTCATCTGTCAATCTGTCTGTTTGTGTCGGTGTGTCCGTCTACCTGTCGTCTGTCTGTTTGTGTGTGCGTATGTCGGTGTGTCACTGTGTCTGTCCGTCTGTCTCTGTGTGTCCGTCCATCTGTCTGTTTGTCTGTCTGTCAATGTCTGTTTGTCTGTCTGTCAATCCGTCCATCTGGCATCTGTCAGTTTGTCTGTCAATCTGCCTGGTTGTCTGTCCATTTGTCCGTCCGTCTGCCTATCAATCCGTCCGTCCGTCTGTCTGGCTGTCCACCTCTCTATCTACATCTGGTTGGCTGTCCGTCCGTCTGTCCATGTAAAGGGATTTTTAGAAAATTCCAGGGAATGTTAGTTATTAATGTTAGTAAATTTTATTTGTATTAGTTACCTGGCAGGACTAACCATTGTTTGCAAAGCCTACATTGTGTTTATAAGTGTATAAACAATATCTGTTCAGGTGCTCTCTTCATCCACTGCTTTTATCCACAACAAAAAGCAGGACAGCTCTCACCAGTCGTGACTGACTGGTCGGTATGTAGGTGGCTGGAGTCATGAACCATCTGAATGCATACCTTTCCATGTAGTTTGGCTGGTGAGTCTGTCTTGTGGACAGAAGTATTCTGTGGATTCCGGTCTCAGCATACTCAATTACTCTACACGCGGCTGATAAATTTTCCCCACACTCTACAGGGACTTTCCCAAAAACCTATGCACTTTTACACTTCATGTTACATGTTAAAGGTACTGTGATGTGGAGAGAATCAGACAGAAGTCAAATTGATTTTGATGGCTTGGTGAAAACCTGTTCAACTCAGTCTGTTTCAGAATTTAGTAGCAACTGATTCTGAACAAAATGATGATTATAATGTTGTAATTTTTTAAAAGTGGTCAGTCAAGAGCGTTCTGCATTGACAATATTGGGTTCAAGTCTAGTTATTTCGGGGCGAGACATTTTTTTATTAAAATTGGAAGTGTAGTCATGTAGGTGTAATGAATCTTTGCTTTGCAAAGTAAACAATAGGAAGTTATTATTTACAGAATTTTAGGAATAGGTGTATGATTTGTTTGTTAAGTAAGTAGAAATTATAGAAAAAATATTTTAGGTATAAGATATGTGATAATTATTGTTCTGGGCATTTGAGAAATTCCCATAACACTAATTCTCAGGGGGCGATTGTGACGGTTCCCACTTTCTAGATATGATATTTTATGAGTAAAATTAATAACAATTTTAATTTAAATAATAGATTAGATTTAAAGAACAATTAGAAGCGAAACCTAGTCTTTAAAACATTATTAAGAGAAGACAAGAATGAAAATATTGTGTGAGAAAGATATTACTAGGAAAGCGGTAGCGGGAAATAATGATATTGCTTTTTGCTTGACTTGGCGGGGGCACTACCATGCCCCCAGATAAGCCGCGTCGGGCCCGAAAACATGTCCAAATATGGTCCAGAACCGATTGAAGAGGCTCTGATTGGCCACCGCCAGTGGCGTGACTAAGGCCGCGTCCGCTCTTCCGGGGGAATAAACGAGGAGAATTTTAGGCGTTATTAGAAGGACGGAAGGGTGAATGATGTGGAGTGATAGACAAGTAGTTAGGAAATTGAATGAAAGAAAGAGATAAAAAGACGCCGATTGGGGAGTTCGGGTTTTGGAGTCGTGCGAGTCACTATGGTAGTTTTTGGAGAATCGGGAGATTCGCAAGATGGCTGCCCACGCGCTTGCCGGTTTTGCTAGAGAAATTAGGGATTTACATGGTCTAGAATAGTAATATTATGTTCTATCGTGAAAATTAATGCGTTTCAGTATTTCTGGAGTATGGTGAAGTCGATATTTGTGTGAGAATAGGGAATTAGCTTCGATTAGGTAGCGTCTAGCGTGACAGACTCGTGGGCCCCGAGGCGCCAGAGCTCTGGGAACGCAAGCGGAGTGCTGGAGTGGTTCTTGGTTTCTTTGTGTTTAGCTAGTTGATATCCATGGCCTTTCAAAGTGAGTGTTAGTGACGAGCGAGCTTCGGCTCCTACGATGGAAATGGGCAGGTATGAATCTCATAGCCTGCAGAAGGTAAGTGGAGTGTTCTTATGGGTAGGCGAAATTAGGTCATATTGAAGCTCAGGAATTTGTTAGGAAATATATCCTAGGGTCCACTCAACTTGTTGTATTGTCTGTGTTCTGTCGCCCTGCGAAATGTCTTGTCGTAATTTTATAAGTAATAAATAAATTAATGCGTACGTACGTATCTAGACTAAGATCTGACTGACACTTAATGTTAAGGTGAAAATCTACTAAAATGTGATAGAGATTGGTTTGGATGTACTGGCTGTCGTATTGGTTCTATCACTAAACTAATCTGTTCAACAGAGAGGGTGAGTTGCGTGGTGGTGGCCAGGCTGTTTGGGTAAATTCTTACATAATTGCATGAGACTGCGTAACTGCGTAAAATACAGCATAGCGAAGTCCTAGCCAATCAGTTTGCTCATTATTCACACACCCCCACTCAGGTTGAGTCATTATATCTACATAAAATCTGATCAAACGGACAGACAGCCTTATATGAGATGTTGATGTAGGTATGATAAGGCAGTAGGTATAAAATAAGGCAATTTAAATGGTCTAGGGCCTAGAGTATAATACTGAGTACATGTCTATGCGGATTCAGTCAAATAATCTAGGTTTCAATCTATGTTGACAGCCTCATCAAATTAATTAGGAATACTAAATTAAGCTTTATGATTTATTTTATGTTACTAGAAGATAAGCTACAAATAATCTGAGAAATTCTTAATTTCATGGCTCTTAGGCTGAATAGGTATCATATGAAAGACTCAATACTACCAAAGGAATATCTAGGCTAGGAAATCTTTGATTCACAAAATTAGGCAGGGGTTCTTTATTTCATTATTTATAAGCTAGGAAAACCACTGGGTCATAATACTCACCATTTATCATCAATTACATTCTAATAAGAAGATACTAGAACTTAAAGACACATGAGTACCAATATCTAGAGGGATATAAGTTGATAAATATATCTAGCTGGGTAACTACTTAGCTACAACAATATCTGAAATTCTATTGTTATTTATAGTATCAACCATTTATGTGAATATTTTATGCTTTCCATCCAGCAACAGCAAACTACTGGCCGATTTGCCATATGGTAGTGCCGTTTCTACTGTATGGCTAGGTCTCTCTTTTAAAACGGTGGTAGAGGCAGCTAAATGCTACTGGCGAAGCCAGTTCCTCATATACCAATCAATATACCTACCATTTAATTATGGACAAATACCAAACTACTGGCCGATTTGCTATATGGTAGTGCCGTTTCTACTGTATGGCTAGGTCTCTCTTTTAAAACGGTGGTAGAGGCAGCTAAATGCTACTGGCGAAGCCGGTTCCTCATATACCAATCAATATACCTACCATTTTATTATGGACAAACAACAAACTGACTGATAGTACAATGCTACGGTCTCCTCTTTAACTTCATGCTAGTGCTTTCATTGGTCTAGTGTGGTTGGCTTGGATTAATCATCTAAAACCATATTTTAAAAATGATTATACGCTGTATGGTGACAACCTCTTATCGGAGAGTTTTATTGTTCCAACAACAAAACTAAGCTTGGTCGGTTCTCTTATTGGTCATCCCTGTCTCTGCACAGCAACGAGTCCAGTGGGTGGCTATGGCAATACTGTCGACTATCGGCTCCCCTGACTGTCATCCATACCATCGTCACACTCTATCTATATTTCTACTCCATGGTTGACTTTCTGGCTGAGTTTGATTCTAGACAGCTCCCCTAAATGCTTACTTCACTGAGTCTTGACGCCCTGCATCACAGCTTGATGAACCATCTGACGTTCTATCCTACGCTTGCGCATCGCGCCCTCATCACTGGTCCTTGTGGCCGAACAATACCTGCTCAATGATGGAGTATGTTGCTATACAGCACTAAAATCATTATATATCATACAACTTATGTATTTGAATACATACCAAACAATCTAGACTATATGTCTGCTCAAATGCTCTTATGGAGTCTAAACAATTTTACTGATGCTTGCATTGTATGGTGGAGCGCTACCCCAGTCTTGGCTGAGGCGCACAGGATAGTACGGGGACTCTCTTTTGCTCCATTACAAGATCTGACTTGGTTTGGAGGGGAGAGTGTGGACATCGATCCACGGGGTATTGTCCCCCCCTTAAGGGGCCAATAATCATAATAGGATAGGGAGTAGGTAGCATATTATTAGTTTTATAATATTCATATATATAGATAAAATAAAATATTTATTTATTTATTCAAACCATCTTCTTATTTCATCATTCATTTTCTTATTGGTTTCCTTCTGTTTTGTTCTAGGTAAATCCAAAGGCATTAGGCTACTTCTAGATACACAAATTATGAAGAATGTAAAATTCTATACTTATTTAATTCATTGTTTTATGTTCATAGATACTATGTTTTCAGTAGATGCTTCTAGGAATAAACTTTGTTCAATTTAATATTAATTTTTGGTTTTACTCAAAATCACCTCTATAGATACATGCTACCTCTTAAAGAATTGGGTTACTACGATGTTACACAGTGTTAAGGGTCCTACCTATTACTAGACGATCACATCATGGCTTATCATCAACTTTTCTATGCATACATTCATCTATCGGTTCTCCAATGGATTTGTATGTATGGTATGTTTAATTATGGAATGTGCATACATGGGTTCGATTCCCGTGTCGCTGATTTAATTCAGTCATTATTTTTAAAGGCTTTAGGTTGTCGAAATGGGAAATGGTACAATTTGAGCTGTTCCGTTCCCAGGATGAACCAAATGTAGGCTTTTTAGCCTACAATTTGTTGTTTGTGAAATGGATGGAGGTTTTGAAATGCAGGTTTCTATGGTGATAAGAGGAAAACTGTGTAATTGTATTAACTTCAGGTACTAATACTATTGTCTGTGCCTACCCCAATGGGAAATAAGTGTAAGGTTGTGTATGTATGTATGTACTAATACTATTGTATCTGCTTACCCCAATGGGAAATATGTGTGAGGTTATGTATGTATGTATGTACTAATACTATAGTCTCTGCCTACCCCAATGGGAAATAGGTGTGAGATTATGTGTGTATGTATGTACTAATACTATGCCATAGTGTTAGGAAACTTTAAAAACATTATTAGGTAAAATTCAATATATTTATAACTAAATAATTGTCTACTGTCTCTGCCTACCCCATCAAAGGGAGCTTGAGCATAGATTTATTGTTTGAATTTGTGTATCTAGATTGTATTGAGATTGGTGATAACTGGTGGGTGTGTTGATAAATAGGTTTAAAAAACAATTATGAGTGAAACTAGGTATATTATGTTTAATATTTAACTTCAGTTAAAGACTAGGCTATGTATTGAAATTCTTATTATTTTAATATCACTATTTATTTATGAAAGAAAACTATAGGTACTTGTTTTGAAGTTGCTTTTATAATTTACATTAAATAGGAAGTGCTTCAATCTTCATTATAATTATGCTTCAATTCACTATGAAAATAAGCCCATAATGTAGGTGGTTTGAAATGTTTCATTCTTGCTATTTAGTAAGTAGGCCTCGTTGTATAGGCGTATATTCAATCTGAAAAAAAATACAGAAGCAGCATAAGCACACACAGAAATAGCATAAATTTAGTGCAGGTTATATTTACACAGTGCAAATAGTGATCAAATTCCAGTGAAATTAATTAATTACACCACTGGAAGGCCCATGCTCGCAATATCATAGCGTTTTATTCAGAATTCTGCATAGTAGAGACATGGGGGCGTCAGTGAGATGTCAAATCATGGACACTCATGATGATACATAGTAGTTAAGATGCAGCAGAATACATAATTCTTCGAAAGTAATGAAAGTTAGTGCGGCGAATGCTAGTGCAATATCTATAAGTAGATAATAATAGTGTAAGTTACCTTTGAATAATGTTGTTGACGTTGTATTATATTTTGTCGTCCGTAGCATGTTGTCGCTAGTTGAGGTCATCTTTATTTATCTTGCTTGTAGATAGGATGGGGTTGCTCAATGAGAATTTCTTTTATATTGGCGGTCCTTTTTGATTTCGCCAAAGTCAAGTTTTCAGCAGTTTTCTTCACTTTATGGTTATGTAGTGCATTCACTTCACTCACTATATGACAAAGACAAGCTGTCAAAGCTAGTTGTTGTTGTTTTTATTATTCGCTCGAGAGAGCAGACAAGGGAACTAAGCCATACAGCCTTGTTTTTTATTTTGAATACATAGAGTTTTAAAGTGTAAAGGCCGGAGCCAGGTCTTATTTTTCCTTCTTTCCATCTCTTCAAAATCCATAAAGGCCGAAGCCAAGTCTTATTTTCTTTAATTCTTCATATTTGCAAAAACCGTAAAGGCTAAAGCCAAGTCTGCTTTATATCTTTGTAAGTTCCAAACCATTTGTCAATCGAATATTACCAAAAACGGGTACCATATTTCATATTTATTTTTCAGTATTATGTATAAAATTGTAAAGTGCTATTATATGTCTTAGTATTCCTAAGAATATCTTGCAGGGCACGCGGGACGCTTTCTGAGTTTTCATAAACTTGTATAAGTTCTTAATTAGCAATAAGTAGCAATCTTTCTATAGAGTATGATGGGCAATCAAATATTATATGACACTGAAGTTTTGTATTTTGTTTAGATACGGCACATTTAGAAAGAAAAAAAAAACTGGATTGATTGATTGTTCATTCATGACTATGGATGCTAGTTCAAAACATTTTAGTATAGATCGAATGTATCGATCTGTGTGAAAGTGTGTACGGATCTTTGAGAGATGGGAATGAACCGAAAGAATGGTGAATGTGAATTTGACAGGAGGGAGAGTAGATAGGTTACGTTACGATTTACGTTTTTGTTTGTGTACATAATGATTTCGATTATGACATATTTAGTTAGTTAATAGGCGCGAAATTATGTATGTATGTACCTACGTCCTACGTTAATAGTACAAAGTTGGATGTATCTGAGGTACAGTGGTCTTACACTTAGGGGGCGAGCTCTTTGTTGGTTTGTTGTTTTGTTTGTTTGTTTGTTTATATTGAATAGGCAGTGTGTGAAGTGCTCTGCTTTGTTCAATAGTGGACATCTTCCGGCTGATGATGATAAGTGTGGTTAATCGCACTGGTTAAACTAAGTTGTGAGGGGTCAGCCAGTGAATGGGTGACCGCCTAGTGGCATTATACCACAAACATCTTCGTGTTTTGGAAGGTATGTTGAACTGTTGTTGTTGGTCCCTAGCTTTCAGTGTACTCCTACTTCCTCATGTGGCTGTTATGGATTGATGATGAGGATTGAATATGCTCTGAAACTATTGAATTGATATAAAAATATTTCACCAATTTCCTCATGGGAACGGAGAATGCATGGGTGAAGCACTGTTAATCCTAACTAATATTTTAAATGTGAGGGTGAATTTGTTTGTTTTGTTGGTTTGTTTGTTATGCTCTC
This sequence comes from Ethmia dodecea, assembly GCA_963855545.1. NCBI lineage: Eukaryota > Metazoa > Arthropoda > Insecta > Lepidoptera > Depressariidae > Ethmia > Ethmia dodecea. Next base: position 3,340,455 of record OY979457.1, read on the forward strand.
ACACCAAAACTGCTAGACCGATTTTGGAGGTTCTTTCACCAGTGGAAGGTTGCACTGTTGTTGAGTATTGTGGGATATTTCACCATGTTCCCGCGGGAATGGGACTGCGCAGTTAGTAAGGTGCTCTATTTTGCATATAGGTATAGGCACAATATGAAATAGGTATAGGCAGGATTATCAAATAGTGACCTATAAGAAACCGATTGGATGATGATAGTGAACTAATTGGTCTTATGTAGGTTTGTGCATATAGTCCTCAATGTAGGGGGCGAGTAGTAGGGTTGTCACTTTACTAATAATGAAAATTTAAGTTATCAATTTAGATATAAGAACACAATTTTTGAAATCTTTGTATATCTGTCAGGGTGGGTCAGTGTGCCTGTGTGTTACTGTGTCTGTCAATCCGTTCATCTGTCAATCTGTCTGTTTGTGTCGGTGTGTCCGTCTACCTGTCGTCTGTCTGTTTGTGTGTGCGTATGTCGGTGTGTCACTGTGTCTGTCCGTCTGTCTCTGTGTGTCCGTCCATCTGTCTGTTTGTCTGTCTGTCAATGTCTGTTTGTCTGTCTGTCAATCCGTCCATCTGGCATCTGTCAGTTTGTCTGTCAATCTGCCTGGTTGTCTGTCCATTTGTCCGTCCGTCTGCCTATCAATCCGTCCGTCCGTCTGTCTGGCTGTCCACCTCTCTATCTACATCTGGTTGGCTGTCCGTCCGTCTGTCCATGTAAAGGGATTTTTAGAAAATTCCAGGGAATGTTAGTTATTAATGTTAGTAAATTTTATTTGTATTAGTTACCTGGCAGGACTAACCATTGTTTGCAAAGCCTACATTGTGTTTATAAGTGTATAAACAATATCTGTTCAGGTGCTCTCTTCATCCACTGCTTTTATCCACAACAAAAAGCAGGACAGCTCTCACCAGTCGTGACTGACTGGTCGGTATGTAGGTGGCTGGAGTCATGAACCATCTGAATGCATACCTTTCCATGTAGTTTGGCTGGTGAGTCTGTCTTGTGGACAGAAGTATTCTGTGGATTCCGGTCTCAGCATACTCAATTACTCTACACGCGGCTGATAAATTTTCCCCACACTCTACAGGGACTTTCCCAAAAACCTATGCACTTTTACACTTCATGTTACATGTTAAAGGTACTGTGATGTGGAGAGAATCAGACAGAAGTCAAATTGATTTTGATGGCTTGGTGAAAACCTGTTCAACTCAGTCTGTTTCAGAATTTAGTAGCAACTGATTCTGAACAAAATGATGATTATAATGTTGTAATTTTTTAAAAGTGGTCAGTCAAGAGCGTTCTGCATTGACAATATTGGGTTCAAGTCTAGTTATTTCGGGGCGAGACATTTTTTTATTAAAATTGGAAGTGTAGTCATGTAGGTGTAATGAATCTTTGCTTTGCAAAGTAAACAATAGGAAGTTATTATTTACAGAATTTTAGGAATAGGTGTATGATTTGTTTGTTAAGTAAGTAGAAATTATAGAAAAAATATTTTAGGTATAAGATATGTGATAATTATTGTTCTGGGCATTTGAGAAATTCCCATAACACTAATTCTCAGGGGGCGATTGTGACGGTTCCCACTTTCTAGATATGATATTTTATGAGTAAAATTAATAACAATTTTAATTTAAATAATAGATTAGATTTAAAGAACAATTAGAAGCGAAACCTAGTCTTTAAAACATTATTAAGAGAAGACAAGAATGAAAATATTGTGTGAGAAAGATATTACTAGGAAAGCGGTAGCGGGAAATAATGATATTGCTTTTTGCTTGACTTGGCGGGGGCACTACCATGCCCCCAGATAAGCCGCGTCGGGCCCGAAAACATGTCCAAATATGGTCCAGAACCGATTGAAGAGGCTCTGATTGGCCACCGCCAGTGGCGTGACTAAGGCCGCGTCCGCTCTTCCGGGGGAATAAACGAGGAGAATTTTAGGCGTTATTAGAAGGACGGAAGGGTGAATGATGTGGAGTGATAGACAAGTAGTTAGGAAATTGAATGAAAGAAAGAGATAAAAAGACGCCGATTGGGGAGTTCGGGTTTTGGAGTCGTGCGAGTCACTATGGTAGTTTTTGGAGAATCGGGAGATTCGCAAGATGGCTGCCCACGCGCTTGCCGGTTTTGCTAGAGAAATTAGGGATTTACATGGTCTAGAATAGTAATATTATGTTCTATCGTGAAAATTAATGCGTTTCAGTATTTCTGGAGTATGGTGAAGTCGATATTTGTGTGAGAATAGGGAATTAGCTTCGATTAGGTAGCGTCTAGCGTGACAGACTCGTGGGCCCCGAGGCGCCAGAGCTCTGGGAACGCAAGCGGAGTGCTGGAGTGGTTCTTGGTTTCTTTGTGTTTAGCTAGTTGATATCCATGGCCTTTCAAAGTGAGTGTTAGTGACGAGCGAGCTTCGGCTCCTACGATGGAAATGGGCAGGTATGAATCTCATAGCCTGCAGAAGGTAAGTGGAGTGTTCTTATGGGTAGGCGAAATTAGGTCATATTGAAGCTCAGGAATTTGTTAGGAAATATATCCTAGGGTCCACTCAACTTGTTGTATTGTCTGTGTTCTGTCGCCCTGCGAAATGTCTTGTCGTAATTTTATAAGTAATAAATAAATTAATGCGTACGTACGTATCTAGACTAAGATCTGACTGACACTTAATGTTAAGGTGAAAATCTACTAAAATGTGATAGAGATTGGTTTGGATGTACTGGCTGTCGTATTGGTTCTATCACTAAACTAATCTGTTCAACAGAGAGGGTGAGTTGCGTGGTGGTGGCCAGGCTGTTTGGGTAAATTCTTACATAATTGCATGAGACTGCGTAACTGCGTAAAATACAGCATAGCGAAGTCCTAGCCAATCAGTTTGCTCATTATTCACACACCCCCACTCAGGTTGAGTCATTATATCTACATAAAATCTGATCAAACGGACAGACAGCCTTATATGAGATGTTGATGTAGGTATGATAAGGCAGTAGGTATAAAATAAGGCAATTTAAATGGTCTAGGGCCTAGAGTATAATACTGAGTACATGTCTATGCGGATTCAGTCAAATAATCTAGGTTTCAATCTATGTTGACAGCCTCATCAAATTAATTAGGAATACTAAATTAAGCTTTATGATTTATTTTATGTTACTAGAAGATAAGCTACAAATAATCTGAGAAATTCTTAATTTCATGGCTCTTAGGCTGAATAGGTATCATATGAAAGACTCAATACTACCAAAGGAATATCTAGGCTAGGAAATCTTTGATTCACAAAATTAGGCAGGGGTTCTTTATTTCATTATTTATAAGCTAGGAAAACCACTGGGTCATAATACTCACCATTTATCATCAATTACATTCTAATAAGAAGATACTAGAACTTAAAGACACATGAGTACCAATATCTAGAGGGATATAAGTTGATAAATATATCTAGCTGGGTAACTACTTAGCTACAACAATATCTGAAATTCTATTGTTATTTATAGTATCAACCATTTATGTGAATATTTTATGCTTTCCATCCAGCAACAGCAAACTACTGGCCGATTTGCCATATGGTAGTGCCGTTTCTACTGTATGGCTAGGTCTCTCTTTTAAAACGGTGGTAGAGGCAGCTAAATGCTACTGGCGAAGCCAGTTCCTCATATACCAATCAATATACCTACCATTTAATTATGGACAAATACCAAACTACTGGCCGATTTGCTATATGGTAGTGCCGTTTCTACTGTATGGCTAGGTCTCTCTTTTAAAACGGTGGTAGAGGCAGCTAAATGCTACTGGCGAAGCCGGTTCCTCATATACCAATCAATATACCTACCATTTTATTATGGACAAACAACAAACTGACTGATAGTACAATGCTACGGTCTCCTCTTTAACTTCATGCTAGTGCTTTCATTGGTCTAGTGTGGTTGGCTTGGATTAATCATCTAAAACCATATTTTAAAAATGATTATACGCTGTATGGTGACAACCTCTTATCGGAGAGTTTTATTGTTCCAACAACAAAACTAAGCTTGGTCGGTTCTCTTATTGGTCATCCCTGTCTCTGCACAGCAACGAGTCCAGTGGGTGGCTATGGCAATACTGTCGACTATCGGCTCCCCTGACTGTCATCCATACCATCGTCACACTCTATCTATATTTCTACTCCATGGTTGACTTTCTGGCTGAGTTTGATTCTAGACAGCTCCCCTAAATGCTTACTTCACTGAGTCTTGACGCCCTGCATCACAGCTTGATGAACCATCTGACGTTCTATCCTACGCTTGCGCATCGCGCCCTCATCACTGGTCCTTGTGGCCGAACAATACCTGCTCAATGATGGAGTATGTTGCTATACAGCACTAAAATCATTATATATCATACAACTTATGTATTTGAATACATACCAAACAATCTAGACTATATGTCTGCTCAAATGCTCTTATGGAGTCTAAACAATTTTACTGATGCTTGCATTGTATGGTGGAGCGCTACCCCAGTCTTGGCTGAGGCGCACAGGATAGTACGGGGACTCTCTTTTGCTCCATTACAAGATCTGACTTGGTTTGGAGGGGAGAGTGTGGACATCGATCCACGGGGTATTGTCCCCCCCTTAAGGGGCCAATAATCATAATAGGATAGGGAGTAGGTAGCATATTATTAGTTTTATAATATTCATATATATAGATAAAATAAAATATTTATTTATTTATTCAAACCATCTTCTTATTTCATCATTCATTTTCTTATTGGTTTCCTTCTGTTTTGTTCTAGGTAAATCCAAAGGCATTAGGCTACTTCTAGATACACAAATTATGAAGAATGTAAAATTCTATACTTATTTAATTCATTGTTTTATGTTCATAGATACTATGTTTTCAGTAGATGCTTCTAGGAATAAACTTTGTTCAATTTAATATTAATTTTTGGTTTTACTCAAAATCACCTCTATAGATACATGCTACCTCTTAAAGAATTGGGTTACTACGATGTTACACAGTGTTAAGGGTCCTACCTATTACTAGACGATCACATCATGGCTTATCATCAACTTTTCTATGCATACATTCATCTATCGGTTCTCCAATGGATTTGTATGTATGGTATGTTTAATTATGGAATGTGCATACATGGGTTCGATTCCCGTGTCGCTGATTTAATTCAGTCATTATTTTTAAAGGCTTTAGGTTGTCGAAATGGGAAATGGTACAATTTGAGCTGTTCCGTTCCCAGGATGAACCAAATGTAGGCTTTTTAGCCTACAATTTGTTGTTTGTGAAATGGATGGAGGTTTTGAAATGCAGGTTTCTATGGTGATAAGAGGAAAACTGTGTAATTGTATTAACTTCAGGTACTAATACTATTGTCTGTGCCTACCCCAATGGGAAATAAGTGTAAGGTTGTGTATGTATGTATGTACTAATACTATTGTATCTGCTTACCCCAATGGGAAATATGTGTGAGGTTATGTATGTATGTATGTACTAATACTATAGTCTCTGCCTACCCCAATGGGAAATAGGTGTGAGATTATGTGTGTATGTATGTACTAATACTATGCCATAGTGTTAGGAAACTTTAAAAACATTATTAGGTAAAATTCAATATATTTATAACTAAATAATTGTCTACTGTCTCTGCCTACCCCATCAAAGGGAGCTTGAGCATAGATTTATTGTTTGAATTTGTGTATCTAGATTGTATTGAGATTGGTGATAACTGGTGGGTGTGTTGATAAATAGGTTTAAAAAACAATTATGAGTGAAACTAGGTATATTATGTTTAATATTTAACTTCAGTTAAAGACTAGGCTATGTATTGAAATTCTTATTATTTTAATATCACTATTTATTTATGAAAGAAAACTATAGGTACTTGTTTTGAAGTTGCTTTTATAATTTACATTAAATAGGAAGTGCTTCAATCTTCATTATAATTATGCTTCAATTCACTATGAAAATAAGCCCATAATGTAGGTGGTTTGAAATGTTTCATTCTTGCTATTTAGTAAGTAGGCCTCGTTGTATAGGCGTATATTCAATCTGAAAAAAAATACAGAAGCAGCATAAGCACACACAGAAATAGCATAAATTTAGTGCAGGTTATATTTACACAGTGCAAATAGTGATCAAATTCCAGTGAAATTAATTAATTACACCACTGGAAGGCCCATGCTCGCAATATCATAGCGTTTTATTCAGAATTCTGCATAGTAGAGACATGGGGGCGTCAGTGAGATGTCAAATCATGGACACTCATGATGATACATAGTAGTTAAGATGCAGCAGAATACATAATTCTTCGAAAGTAATGAAAGTTAGTGCGGCGAATGCTAGTGCAATATCTATAAGTAGATAATAATAGTGTAAGTTACCTTTGAATAATGTTGTTGACGTTGTATTATATTTTGTCGTCCGTAGCATGTTGTCGCTAGTTGAGGTCATCTTTATTTATCTTGCTTGTAGATAGGATGGGGTTGCTCAATGAGAATTTCTTTTATATTGGCGGTCCTTTTTGATTTCGCCAAAGTCAAGTTTTCAGCAGTTTTCTTCACTTTATGGTTATGTAGTGCATTCACTTCACTCACTATATGACAAAGACAAGCTGTCAAAGCTAGTTGTTGTTGTTTTTATTATTCGCTCGAGAGAGCAGACAAGGGAACTAAGCCATACAGCCTTGTTTTTTATTTTGAATACATAGAGTTTTAAAGTGTAAAGGCCGGAGCCAGGTCTTATTTTTCCTTCTTTCCATCTCTTCAAAATCCATAAAGGCCGAAGCCAAGTCTTATTTTCTTTAATTCTTCATATTTGCAAAAACCGTAAAGGCTAAAGCCAAGTCTGCTTTATATCTTTGTAAGTTCCAAACCATTTGTCAATCGAATATTACCAAAAACGGGTACCATATTTCATATTTATTTTTCAGTATTATGTATAAAATTGTAAAGTGCTATTATATGTCTTAGTATTCCTAAGAATATCTTGCAGGGCACGCGGGACGCTTTCTGAGTTTTCATAAACTTGTATAAGTTCTTAATTAGCAATAAGTAGCAATCTTTCTATAGAGTATGATGGGCAATCAAATATTATATGACACTGAAGTTTTGTATTTTGTTTAGATACGGCACATTTAGAAAGAAAAAAAAAACTGGATTGATTGATTGTTCATTCATGACTATGGATGCTAGTTCAAAACATTTTAGTATAGATCGAATGTATCGATCTGTGTGAAAGTGTGTACGGATCTTTGAGAGATGGGAATGAACCGAAAGAATGGTGAATGTGAATTTGACAGGAGGGAGAGTAGATAGGTTACGTTACGATTTACGTTTTTGTTTGTGTACATAATGATTTCGATTATGACATATTTAGTTAGTTAATAGGCGCGAAATTATGTATGTATGTACCTACGTCCTACGTTAATAGTACAAAGTTGGATGTATCTGAGGTACAGTGGTCTTACACTTAGGGGGCGAGCTCTTTGTTGGTTTGTTGTTTTGTTTGTTTGTTTGTTTATATTGAATAGGCAGTGTGTGAAGTGCTCTGCTTTGTTCAATAGTGGACATCTTCCGGCTGATGATGATAAGTGTGGTTAATCGCACTGGTTAAACTAAGTTGTGAGGGGTCAGCCAGTGAATGGGTGACCGCCTAGTGGCATTATACCACAAACATCTTCGTGTTTTGGAAGGTATGTTGAACTGTTGTTGTTGGTCCCTAGCTTTCAGTGTACTCCTACTTCCTCATGTGGCTGTTATGGATTGATGATGAGGATTGAATATGCTCTGAAACTATTGAATTGATATAAAAATATTTCACCAATTTCCTCATGGGAACGGAGAATGCATGGGTGAAGCACTGTTAATCCTAACTAATATTTTAAATGTGAGGGTGAATTTGTTTGTTTTGTTGGTTTGTTTGTTATGCTCTCACACCAAAACTGCTAGACCGATTTTGGAGGTTCTTTCACCAGTGGAAGGTTGCACTGTTGTTGAGTATTGTGGGATATTTCACCATGTTCCCGCGGGAATGGGACTGCGCAGTTAGTAAGGTGCTCTATTTTGCATATAGGTATAGGCACAATATGAAATAGGTATAGGCAGGATTATCAAATAGTGACCTATAAGAAACCGATTGGATGATGATAGTGAACTAATTGGTCTTATGTAGGTTTGTGCATATAGTCCTCAATGTAGGGGGCGAGTAGTAGGGTTGTCACTTTACTAATAATGAAAATTTAAGTTATCAATTTAGATATAAGAACACAATTTTTGAAATCTTTGTATATCTGTCAGGGTGGGTCAGTGTGCCTGTGTGTTACTGTGTCTGTCAATCCGTTCATCTGTCAATCTGTCTGTTTGTGTCGGTGTGTCCGTCTACCTGTCGTCTGTCTGTTTGTGTGTGCGTATGTCGGTGTGTCACTGTGTCTGTCCGTCTGTCTCTGTGTGTCCGTCCATCTGTCTGTTTGTCTGTCTGTCAATGTCTGTTTGTCTGTCTGTCAATCCGTCCATCTGGCATCTGTCAGTTTGTCTGTCAATCTGCCTGGTTGTCTGTCCATTTGTCCGTCCGTCTGCCTATCAATCCGTCCGTCCGTCTGTCTGGCTGTCCACCTCTCTATCTACATCTGGTTGGCTGTCCGTCCGTCTGTCCATGTAAAGGGATTTTTAGAAAATTCCAGGGAATGTTAGTTATTAATGTTAGTAAATTTTATTTGTATTAGTTACCTGGCAGGACTAACCATTGTTTGCAAAGCCTACATTGTGTTTATAAGTGTATAAACAATATCTGTTCAGGTGCTCTCTTCATCCACTGCTTTTATCCACAACAAAAAGCAGGACAGCTCTCACCAGTCGTGACTGACTGGTCGGTATGTAGGTGGCTGGAGTCATGAACCATCTGAATGCATACCTTTCCATGTAGTTTGGCTGGTGAGTCTGTCTTGTGGACAGAAGTATTCTGTGGATTCCGGTCTCAGCATACTCAATTACTCTACACGCGGCTGATAAATTTTCCCCACACTCTACAGGGACTTTCCCAAAAACCTATGCACTTTTACACTTCATGTTACATGTTAAAGGTACTGTGATGTGGAGAGAATCAGACAGAAGTCAAATTGATTTTGATGGCTTGGTGAAAACCTGTTCAACTCAGTCTGTTTCAGAATTTAGTAGCAACTGATTCTGAACAAAATGATGATTATAATGTTGTAATTTTTTAAAAGTGGTCAGTCAAGAGCGTTCTGCATTGACAATATTGGGTTCAAGTCTAGTTATTTCGGGGCGAGACATTTTTTTATTAAAATTGGAAGTGTAGTCATGTAGGTGTAATGAATCTTTGCTTTGCAAAGTAAACAATAGGAAGTTATTATTTACAGAATTTTAGGAATAGGTGTATGATTTGTTTGTTAAGTAAGTAGAAATTATAGAAAAAATATTTTAGGTATAAGATATGTGATAATTATTGTTCTGGGCATTTGAGAAATTCCCATAACACTAATTCTCAGGGGGCGATTGTGACGGTTCCCACTTTCTAGATATGATATTTTATGAGTAAAATTAATAACAATTTTAATTTAAATAATAGATTAGATTTAAAGAACAATTAGAAGCGAAACCTAGTCTTTAAAACATTATTAAGAGAAGACAAGAATGAAAATATTGTGTGAGAAAGATATTACTAGGAAAGCGGTAGCGGGAAATAATGATATTGCTTTTTGCTTGACTTGGCGGGGGCACTACCATGCCCCCAGATAAGCCGCGTCGGGCCCGAAAACATGTCCAAATATGGTCCAGAACCGATTGAAGAGGCTCTGATTGGCCACCGCCAGTGGCGTGACTAAGGCCGCGTCCGCTCTTCCGGGGGAATAAACGAGGAGAATTTTAGGCGTTATTAGAAGGACGGAAGGGTGAATGATGTGGAGTGATAGACAAGTAGTTAGGAAATTGAATGAAAGAAAGAGATAAAAAGACGCCGATTGGGGAGTTCGGGTTTTGGAGTCGTGCGAGTCACTATGGTAGTTTTTGGAGAATCGGGAGATTCGCAAGATGGCTGCCCACGCGCTTGCCGGTTTTGCTAGAGAAATTAGGGATTTACATGGTCTAGAATAGTAATATTATGTTCTATCGTGAAAATTAATGCGTTTCAGTATTTCTGGAGTATGGTGAAGTCGATATTTGTGTGAGAATAGGGAATTAGCTTCGATTAGGTAGCGTCTAGCGTGACAGACTCGTGGGCCCCGAGGCGCCAGAGCTCTGGGAACGCAAGCGGAGTGCTGGAGTGGTTCTTGGTTTCTTTGTGTTTAGCTAGTTGATATCCATGGCCTTTCAAAGTGAGTGTTAGTGACGAGCGAGCTTCGGCTCCTACGATGGAAATGGGCAGGTATGAATCTCATAGCCTGCAGAAGGTAAGTGGAGTGTTCTTATGGGTAGGCGAAATTAGGTCATATTGAAGCTCAGGAATTTGTTAGGAAATATATCCTAGGGTCCACTCAACTTGTTGTATTGTCTGTGTTCTGTCGCCCTGCGAAATGTCTTGTCGTAATTTTATAAGTAATAAATAAATTAATGCGTACGTACGTATCTAGACTAAGATCTGACTGACACTTAATGTTAAGGTGAAAATCTACTAAAATGTGATAGAGATTGGTTTGGATGTACTGGCTGTCGTATTGGTTCTATCACTAAACTAATCTGTTCAACAGAGAGGGTGAGTTGCGTGGTGGTGGCCAGGCTGTTTGGGTAAATTCTTACATAATTGCATGAGACTGCGTAACTGCGTAAAATACAGCATAGCGAAGTCCTAGCCAATCAGTTTGCTCATTATTCACACACCCCCACTCAGGTTGAGTCATTATATCTACATAAAATCTGATCAAACGGACAGACAGCCTTATATGAGATGTTGATGTAGGTATGATAAGGCAGTAGGTATAAAATAAGGCAATTTAAATGGTCTAGGGCCTAGAGTATAATACTGAGTACATGTCTATGCGGATTCAGTCAAATAATCTAGGTTTCAATCTATGTTGACAGCCTCATCAAATTAATTAGGAATACTAAATTAAGCTTTATGATTTATTTTATGTTACTAGAAGATAAGCTACAAATAATCTGAGAAATTCTTAATTTCATGGCTCTTAGGCTGAATAGGTATCATATGAAAGACTCAATACTACCAAAGGAATATCTAGGCTAGGAAATCTTTGATTCACAAAATTAGGCAGGGGTTCTTTATTTCATTATTTATAAGCTAGGAAAACCACTGGGTCATAATACTCACCATTTATCATCAATTACATTCTAATAAGAAGATACTAGAACTTAAAGACACATGAGTACCAATATCTAGAGGGATATAAGTTGATAAATATATCTAGCTGGGTAACTACTTAGCTACAACAATATCTGAAATTCTATTGTTATTTATAGTATCAACCATTTATGTGAATATTTTATGCTTTCCATCCAGCAACAGCAAACTACTGGCCGATTTGCCATATGGTAGTGCCGTTTCTACTGTATGGCTAGGTCTCTCTTTTAAAACGGTGGTAGAGGCAGCTAAATGCTACTGGCGAAGCCAGTTCCTCATATACCAATCAATATACCTACCATTTAATTATGGACAAATACCAAACTACTGGCCGATTTGCTATATGGTAGTGCCGTTTCTACTGTATGGCTAGGTCTCTCTTTTAAAACGGTGGTAGAGGCAGCTAAATGCTACTGGCGAAGCCGGTTCCTCATATACCAATCAATATACCTACCATTTTATTATGGACAAACAACAAACTGACTGATAGTACAATGCTACGGTCTCCTCTTTAACTTCATGCTAGTGCTTTCATTGGTCTAGTGTGGTTGGCTTGGATTAATCATCTAAAACCATATTTTAAAAATGATTATACGCTGTATGGTGACAACCTCTTATCGGAGAGTTTTATTGTTCCAACAACAAAACTAAGCTTGGTCGGTTCTCTTATTGGTCATCCCTGTCTCTGCACAGCAACGAGTCCAGTGGGTGGCTATGGCAATACTGTCGACTATCGGCTCCCCTGACTGTCATCCATACCATCGTCACACTCTATCTATATTTCTACTCCATGGTTGACTTTCTGGCTGAGTTTGATTCTAGACAGCTCCCCTAAATGCTTACTTCACTGAGTCTTGACGCCCTGCATCACAGCTTGATGAACCATCTGACGTTCTATCCTACGCTTGCGCATCGCGCCCTCATCACTGGTCCTTGTGGCCGAACAATACCTGCTCAATGATGGAGTATGTTGCTATACAGCACTAAAATCATTATATATCATACAACTTATGTATTTGAATACATACCAAACAATCTAGACTATATGTCTGCTCAAATGCTCTTATGGAGTCTAAACAATTTTACTGATGCTTGCATTGTATGGTGGAGCGCTACCCCAGTCTTGGCTGAGGCGCACAGGATAGTACGGGGACTCTCTTTTGCTCCATTACAAGATCTGACTTGGTTTGGAGGGGAGAGTGTGGACATCGATCCACGGGGTACTGTCCCCCCCTTAAGGGGCCAATAATCATAATAGGATAGGGAGTAGGTAGCATATTATTAGTTTTATAATATTCATATATATAGATAAAATAAAATATTTATTTATTTATTCAAACCATCTTCTTATTTCATCATTCATTTTCTTATTGGTTTCCTTCTGTTTTGTTCTAGGTAAATCCAAAGGCATTAGGCTACTTCTAGATACACAAATTATGAAGAATGTAAAATTCTATACTTATTTAATTCATTGTTTTATGTTCATAGATACTATGTTTTCAGTAGATGCTTCTAGGAATAAACTTTGTTCAATTTAATATTAATTTTTGGTTTTACTCAAAATCACCTCTATAGATACATGCTACCTCTTAAAGAATTGGGTTACTACGATGTTACACAGTGTTAAGGGTCCTACCTATTACTAGACGATCACATCATGGCTTATCATCAACTTTTCTATGCATACATTCATCTATCGGTTCTCCAATGGATTTGTATGTATGGTATGTTTAATTATGGAATGTGCATACATGGGTTCGATTCCCGTGTCGCTGATTTAATTCAGTCTTTATTATTTTTAAAGGCTGTGGGTTGTCCAAATAGGCAATGGTACAGGTTATCAAATGGTTTTCGTTACAATTCTAAAACTATTTTATGTGACCACTTGTATATTTGCCAGAGCTAGTTGTAGAAAAGTTATTTTATAGTTTAGTGGAGTAAGTACTAGATTTTACCTACGATTTTAGGCACTTTCCGCTATTACTTAAGAAGCAAGCTCACTGTCAAATTATATGAAGATCAGTTCAGCCTCAGTAGGCGTTCAGCAGCTGTAAGCAAATCAAATCAAATGTTTTTATTCAATGTAGGGGCTCATAAGTCCTCTTATTAAAGTCCTTGCGACTCCAAAAGCAAAAGACAACCAGAGTATAACGTGTGTAATAATATTAGTAGGGTATTGTGCGGCCTGTGCAGGATTGGCCAAAAAGTAGTACCATATTTATACGTTCCTAAAGGCCATTACAGTTTGTGTCGCCTCTAATAGGTAGAAAACTATCCATCCGCAAGGGACTACGTTAGTAATCGCAAAGTACTTTGACGGCTTACCTAGGCGCGGCCTATTGAGAAATCCTGGATTGACCAACAAACCTGCCTAGCCAAGCAAGTAGTCAGTAATTCAGTAACTCATCCGAAATGCGTTACTTAATTTTATTATAAAGTATCCTAAGAGTATGCATCAAACGAAGATGCAAGGGTCACAGTGAAAGTACGATCCGTGCCGTGCATCCCATTAATCTTTAGGGCAGACTGTTAATAAATCCAGTAGACGCACAGACTGACTTACAAATACGTGATGTTATTTACCATGAGCTATTAGGGAGTGTTTGTAGGAATGTCTGTATGTTTCGTAGTCTCTGTTGTAAACATCAGTTGGTAAGATAAAGATCTTATGGATGTTTATTTTGGTTTGAATACAATAGGATAAAAGAAAATAAGAGTCTTTCATAAGTATATACTAAAAACAACCCATCCACTACTTACAAATTACTTACTTCACTTACCAATTAAATAGATGATGTTTTGAATTCCAGAAGTACAGATGATAGGATGTAAGTATTATTTCAAACAACTTTTTCTCGCGACTTTGTCAGGCTCCATGGTAAAAAGTAACCTCCTTGCTCGAGATTCAAACTACTTCCCTACCGAATTTCATAAATATCGGTTCAGGGGTCAAATTTTTAAGAGAAATTATAATGTGGACAAAATATTTACAAACAATATTATGTAAGCTAGTCGAACAATCAATAGTATTCGGTCGGTGGGCACGTGTGCTATAAAATATTGAAATTAATTGCTCCAGAAATAGAAGCATGGCAGCAGCGAGTGCGTTGCTTCCGTATTCCGATATTGCCAACCGGACGGACGGCGGAAAGTCATGTTTGTGATCTTTTTACTCCGTTTATTGGTGGAATAACATCTCATTAGAAAATAAATATACATATCTACATCCTTTTTGCATCTGCTAAATATCATGCAGATTCATGGATTTATTTAAATCTTAAAAGTTTTTTGTTTCTCTTATTTTATTTATGTAAATATTGACAATTCTTATGTAACGCAAGAAAGACCTATAGCTTATCATCATCAATGAGCTGTTACGATATGATAAAGATTTATAATATAAATTCATTAAATTGAGATTTTATCAACGAGGGGGTTGACAGGTATTAAATTTCTCTAAATACCCACTCTACACAAGTATATCCGACCCCTAAACGTGATAGGTAGTGAGACCATCGCGGGACCGGGTCAGTTACACATGCCTCAGAATTAATCCTGTTACCTGCGGGTTTCCTCACGATGTTTTCCGTCACCGTCGGACTAGTGATAAATATATGTACGTAAGTTTTTGTAAAAGTCATTGGTACTTGCCAGGATTCGAACCCGAGCCTCACTGATTATTATCATGAGAAGCGAGTGTCTTTAACCGTTAGGCTACCACTGCTCTAACTAATTTGATTCCCGGTTTCCCATGGGAACGGGAACTACTAGGTGAAACCGAGCGGATCAGCTAGAATTTATTTACATTTATAGTTAACAGAATATCTATAGTAAGTAGTTTAGAATATCTATCTATATATATAAAAGGAGAAGCTAAATCTAAAAATCAAGGCCCAGCCCAAACCGCTGAACATAGAAATATGAAATTTTGTGTGTAGGTTACGTTTATAGTGTAGATGCTCGCTAAGAAAGTATTTTACGAAATTTAACCCCAAAGGGGGTGAAAGAGGGGGTTGAAGTTTGTATGGGATAGTGTGATTTCTGCGTGTATCAACTTTAAACTTGGCACAAATACTCTTCAAAACAAACTATGAGATATTAGTTCTAGGATTTTCCGAAAATCATCCTCCAAGGGGGTGAAAGTAGGGGTTGAAGTTGGTATGGAAAACCCTCATTTTTGGGTGTATCAATACGAAACTTTGTAAAAATACTCCTCAAAACAAACAACAAGACACCTATTTCTGGATTTTCCGAAAATCACCCCCTAAGGGGGTGAAACAGGGGATAGGAGTTTGTATGGAGATGTGTTGTTTTTTACGTCTATCAACTTCAAACTTTACACAAATACTCTTAGAAATAAATTATGAGACACGTGTTTTTGGATTTTTCGAAAATCATCCCCTAAAGGGGTGAAAGTAGGGTTTGAAGTTAGTATGGAGAAGTGTGGTTTTTTGTGTCTATCAACATAAAAACGCCAAAAAAATAACGTTTGTTGTATGGAAGCCCCTTAAATATTTATTTTATTCTGTTTTGTAGTATTTGTTGTTATAGCGGCAACAGAAATACATCATCTGTGAAAATTTCAACTGTCTAACTGTCACGGTTCATGAGATACAGCTTGGTGACAGATGGACAGACAGACGGACGGACAGACTTAGTAATAGGATCCCGTTTTACCATTTGGGTATGGAACCCTAAAAACTGGTTAAAAAGAGAAATACGTACCTGCCTAGAAACTTGAAATATGGTATGTAAGTGTCTTATAATAATATGTCGTTCGCAAACGCTCTATGAAGGGATTTTTAGAAATTCCCACTGGTACAGGAATTCGGCGCGGGCAACGCCGATGGGCACAGGCTATTTGAAAAATAATAAGAACCTATCTTATTTACTCTAAGTGCATCCCAAAATGTTTAAAAAACAAATGTCCACCCGTGCGAAGCCGGGGCGGGCCGCTAGTACTTTATAAATTTATAATGGCAAATCAATACGAGGACAATTGAGGACATATCAGTCGTTCAGTTAATCTCTCAAAATATTGAAAATCTTCCAAGATTCGTTCTAAATATCAAATCACAGATACTGTCACAGATAAAAAGCCGATAGGCCGAAAGCTTCCTCCGTCAATTATGACCACCTCGCACTTACACTACTAATTCACAGGCTCGCCCTTTGCGCGCTTGTTTTCTAAAACAATTACATCTCTTGAGAGCAGTTTACGAAACGGGAAAGAATTTAGGTGAAAATTTAGGGCTCTTTTTATTACACGTTTGCGTAATATTGCTTGTTATGGCGCGTGTTTTGACAGACGCCCGTAAACGCTGGGATATTGAGTTTGTTTGAGTTATGAAGCTATTAAAGGGTTGGAGGGATAAAAATAGAAGAATCCTATTTCTTCAGATGCCTTTCTTTTGCAGTTGACCGAATTTTGTAACGCGAAGTTTATGGAACAGTGTGTTTGTGTGAGCATTTTATTAACGTTTCCACGTTTCCTTGTTTTATGAAACACGTCCAATCCGGATTGTTGTGTATAGGTACAAATGTGTGCAAATGCCCGTTTGGTTTCCCGTTGGAATGCCTTTTATTCTCATTCCCATGGGAATTTAGCAGAACGCGGTCAGGATGACAATAGTTAGTTATCTAAATTTCAGTTACTTAATAAGCTCAATAAGCTCTTATATTTACTATTACATTGTAAATTTTGTCACTAGGTATACCTACTACTTCCAAAATGTTTAGCATGTAAACACATTTTAGTAAATAAATATTTTTATTATTATTATTATATTCCCACAAGCACGGGAAAGGGGCAACGCCGCGGGTCAGCCAATGTCTCATAAATAAAATAACTTAAAAGAAAAATATTATTAACGTCTTTGAGTCCGATTATTCGATATTCAAAATTCAAATGCAAGCGCTATAAAGTGTGTCATTTTTTTCGTGTACCAACGGAAGTACAAACTCGGTGAAACAATGGAGGTTTGTTTAGGCCGACTATGCGTATAATAGCCGGGTTGTCAGCCCGTCTGTCTCTCAGGATGTGACTCAAAGGACACGCGGACGTGAGTAACTGTTCAAAGTGATTGCTCTGGGATATAAATGGTAAATCTGATAAGGGTATTTATTATCTATGTACGTTTATTGTCTCCAGGAATGGTTAATTCCTCGCGAATTCTTGGAAAATCGCAGTGAATTCGCTCGTATTCATTTTATTGCGAATAAAATATAAATAGCAGTCGAAACGCGAATCTAAATCCTTTACAATTTTATCTTCATCCTACAAATACTTAACATAAATAAGGCTTGTAAATAAAATACATAACTTTGTGATGTGTAGGCGTGATTTAAAAAAAAACGTTCAATAAGTGGACTTGTAAGTTCCTATTTTGAATAAAACATTTTGACTTTTGACTTTGACTTGAATCTTGGGTTATACAACCTAAAACTATATATTATGCGACATACTAGTACAATTTGATATTCGACTTAAAATCCGTAAAACCACAAACGTCATCCAAACACTAGCGCACTTGGTTCTAGTTTTTTCCTCATTTTTGGCGATCACAGCGCCTCTTATAACTCTACAAAATGGTCGCATTATAAACAGTGCCTCCCCACCTATATAAAAAGTGTTTTAATTAAATCCCAATTAAAGTAGAATCGCTTAATTCTCACCACCTAACAAAAACTGTCACCACGAGTACCAGGGTAGCATAACTTCGGTGGAGACGACGACGTAGAAATGTCCCGAAAGAGGCGCACGGTGTCAACTGCCGTAAAAAGTGCAGGACTGAGATCTTTGTGAAACTATGTGCCATATTTATATATAACTGATAGTCATTATGATTTGCTACACAACAAGCTTTGGAAAAATACTGCAGTTTGATACGACTAGATGACATCAGTACCCTGTGCTAATTCCTAGTGTGGTTTATAATACTGTTACTTAGCTTAATTAGTTGCTATGTGGTCGTGCTCTGCTATTTGAAAACCACAAAAACGGGGTCCAAAGCTAACGGGAGCAGTTTTGTTCCCTTATTGGGTCGATTATTTTTACTTTTTCTAACGACATGCCTGAATGAACATTTGAATGATTTATGTCTGTGTGGTTAGCCATATCGGTTAGCAGTTTTAATTAACTGATTGTGGCTTTGAAGTAGCGCCAGGAATTACTGGTAAGCGGCCTAGGCTGATGATGATGGATGACGAATTTTGATCAATTTTCTTCTTCTTAATAATATGTTAAGAAAATAAATACTTTAAAATAGATTGGAACTTTTTTTATGAATACTGGCCGAATTTTCAGAGATTTTCGCAAAGATATTTGAATTTTGAATAAGAATAAGAATAAATTTAAAAACCAAACTTTTATTTTTAAGAAAAAAAAATACTTTATCTAACCACTTCGACACTGTTAGCAAAATTATCAAGGAGATTCAATTTAATTCGGAAAAACCTGTTTTAATGAAGGAATAACCACGACAATGTTTTGGTGACATAGACAAACTGCACGCATGTGTGGCGGGTCGCATAGGATTGGCGTACGCATAGGGCTCCAGTGCGCATGTATGCGCGGTGCGGGCGTGCGGTGCTCTTACGCCCGGCAACTACCAGGCGATCAGAAGTCATTAGAAGGTTTACAATACCCCATAACACCCCGGCCTTTCTATCTTGCTTCCACTCAGCATGTTGACACATTTTCTATTTCACTAGGGCAGTTTTCCACAGCACCCTGTTTTCTTCTAAGTGGGAAAGGGAATGTTGGTTTGAGAAAGAGAGATGCAGGTCTGTGGTTTGAGGAATATTTGGGGTTTTTGTTCATTTCTTGTTTTGTAAACGTTTGTGAGTAGACTACTCACACATTGAATTCCATTTGAAGAACGAAAATAAGTTTTGAAAATCTATTTTTATGCTGGAACCATTGTTACCCTTCTGTTTTGATTGATAGGATGAGTTAAAAGTGTCAAAGGAAAGACACGACTTATTTAATTTTGTTAAAATATTGGAATTTGTAATTCCCTTGTTGGATGTCAATACATATAACAATAACTACGGCAATCCTTACCTATGTAAGATATAGAATAAATGTATGCAGAACCGACTTAACATGTATTCCTCAATGTAATCATCATAAAACTTGGTTTCTAAATTATTTATAAATATTCGTCGATAGGAAAACAGCTTCGGTATTCTAACAAAAGTGAAGACAACTTTCGATAGTCACTATGCATGCACTGACAGTTTTCTAGACATAAACAGCATGATTTTACGACTTTACAGTATTACTACATGACTGATGTTGACTGCACGGCACCTGTAAGCATTCATTGCTGGGATATTTTATCAATCAATCGACAATCGATTTTTTCGCAACTGTAGCGTAATATTAAAAAAAATAGGTAATAATAATTAGTTATACAACGCGTAACAGAATAAGCGATTCCTCATACACCCCAATTAGTATATTAATATAAAAAAAATATGATGAATTCGTACTTTAGTTATGTCTACCCAATTTTCTTAAATAAAGAGCAATAATAGTACGATTTCCATAGGTACCACAAAATTCAGCTATGCTAATACATGTTTCAGAAAAAATTACACATAATATTAAAAAAAGCTGAAATCGATTGAGTAGTCGATACTGAACAAACAGATTTCAGGAATTGCGCTTATTCTGTTACTTATTGTATATTTTTTTCCAGTTTCAGTCTACATAATAAGTAGTACATAATATTTGATTTGAAAGGTACTTATTTTGTTTTTTTTTTATATTGGTAATGATATTTTTTTTAAATCATATGCTTAGAGTCCATTATGGCATCCAGTCGCACAATAGTACATTATGGTACAAGTGAGTAAAGTTGGTGATTACCGCTGAGGCGCCATTGAGACCCGAGCCGTAGGCGAGGGTCATAAGAGAGCCGAGGACGGTAATCATCAATACACACGTGTATCATACGACGTTTTTCAACACACTTGTGAATAAATAATACTAAAAAATCATTTTAAAATAATCATTCGCAATGGCGGGGAAAATTAATTGGTTTTCCAATTTTTTATTTATATAATTTGGAAAAGGCAAAAGGATCTAGGCCCATACAGCCTCGTTTTCCTATGCGCTCGCATCTTACAATGGCGATCGGCCATGGACTAAAAAAATTAGGTTTCTTTTTCTTTGGTTTGTCGTGGATAGCGTTTTAGCCACGTACAAAATGGGGTATTTAAAGTTTTTACAGAGAAAACCAAAGTTATATTTGAGTGAAAGTTTTGTTTATTAAACACGTACAAGTTGAAATGATCTATTTAAATACGAAGTTGCATGAAATGAGCAAGCCATATTTGTGTATTAATTTATTAGTACGATTGAATACGATCTTTTTTGTATCGAAACTTTTTTAAGAACAAAGCAACTCTAGCAACAAAATTGAAAAAAAAAATCTATAACTCACTAGTGAATAATAGCAAACAAAAAGTCTCAGTTTGATTATAGGTGTCATTATGTGCCTAATTGCAGTGAAATTAGAGCCACTTTATGAGCAAGTGTGTTGAAAAAATTATTATCATTCCCCTGCCCCATATAAAACAAGACATTGGAACTACCTAGATCGTAAGTTTTAATAATGTCATCCATATAGTTATCTATACCTACGTTCCTATATAATATTAATCCGATTGCGTGCTTGTAAAAGTTCCTAAAAGCAGCTTAGGGAGGAGAAAAGGTTGCTGAAAGAAAAACTTATTTTTAAACTCACACGAGAACTTGAAATATTTCCTCTTCGTTGAACTTTGGTGAGCTCTTGTGCCCAAGACCGCTAAGATTTCTGATCAATGTGTTTTAAACATCCCCTCAAATTATCGAGGGAACAAGTTTTATGGACCTGCGAGACCATTGCCAGGCCAGTTTTTCCTGTAATTACTTTTAGTTCTAGGTTTTTGCCGTAACAGCCTCTAAATTTACCGTGTTGCAAGACAACATCGTGTGGCGTGGTGTGGGCTCCTGTTATGGAAGACTTTTGTATAAAAGTAGGTATAATGCTAAACGCGTCATGGCACCAATCGCTCCGATTTGCGATGTGTAAGATTACTACGTCATCAATATCCTGTAGGGATCCTGCCGCTACGGCAATGAGCGGTCCCCAGGGACCTTGTAAATACCGTGCAGATTATACCAGGAAAACAGAAACTGCAAAGATATCGCGGCACACGAGATCTGGCCCTTAGTAAGCACTGGTATGCGTGAAGATAACTATGTATGTATACCTATAATTAGTATCTCAATATTTTCCTTTATCCTGTTTATTTTTTAGAAGCTGCTGTGTCCCCTTTAGAAATTATTTAAAAGGATCTTTTAAATAATTTTCAGTTCTCTGTATGAGATGCTTTATGGGCGGTCAATGCTTAGATAAGAGTGACTTTTTACTATATCTTTTGTTAAAACTATCAGCTCAACATTGTGGACGCACAAAGCCTCTAAGATTAAATACTTACCTACTATCACAAATACCTACTTATTGTAATACTATGAGTTTTATAACTTTATCCTAGGACAAGTTTTATTCTGCGGTGGTCAAATCCAGCCATAATTAAGAACAGGGTACATTAAAACTAAACAATAAAATTAAAATAAAGACAATAGGTAACATGACAACTAAGTATATGGCAAAAAATCCCGGGCTCATATCTCCACACAAAACACCGCATCCAAGAAACGCACTGTATTTTAAGGTATAATAAATCCTTTCTAACTTCACCAATTTATGATACTACAGCTTCCTCAACACATTCTGAAACGGGGTGCACAAAAAGCAACCTTGAAACTAAGGATTAAAAATTACTTTTGAAAGTGACTATTGTTTGCGTAAACAGAGTTTTCGCATTCGAGGGACGCTATCATTAGAGCCGGAGAATACTTGCGCGCGCAAGAGTAATGGCGGGTAACATCAGAGGGGGCGTTGTAAACATATGACAGTGGCGGGAAAATTTATGAATAGACATAACACTGCGATAAGCACTAGAGAAAGTAAAGAAGCAGCGGGACGATGCAAATAAGAATAGGAATTCTGACAAAAATAAAACTAGCGTTTTGTTTTTTGTTTTTGTGTGAAAAGCGGGTATTTCCAGGACTAGAATAACTTTTTTCGACTCCCTTGGGTATTTTTTTTTATAAAAATATGGTATTGGGTTTCTTTACGATACAGGACAGAACCAAAGACACGCATAAAGAATAGTCATATGAAGAAAAGTTCAAAGGTTTCCTGAAGGCCGAGGTGAATTTACTTACTAAAAGTGGATGACATAAACTCAGATTATCATCGAAGCATTAGAGATGATCGCATTAACGTGGGAGAGCCATGCTTCGGCACGCTTGGGCCGGCTCGACCGGAGTGATACCACGGCCTCACAGAAAACCAGCGTAAAGCAATGCATTGCGTTTCCTCCTCCCTCCCCCTCCCCTCCCCTCCCCCCTCCCACTATTCCCACCTCCTAAGGCCGGCAACGCAGTTGTGACTCTCGAGTTGCAGGTGTCTATGGGCGACGGACGTCACTTACCATCAGGTGACCCGTCTGCTCGTTTGCCCCCTTTTTTTATCATAAAAAAAAATAGTTTTTATTGTTAAATAAACACTCTATTTGATGACACAAAGGACAAATGTCATTTTTTTCAGTTACAAGAATAGAATGTGGTGTGGTTGAATACTTAGTTTAATTCCAAATTATTGAACTATTATCAAATTAATTATCTATCAGAAGAATTTTCCAAAGTCACTTGATACATATATATTTTTTTAATTCTAAAGAGTTGCTATGTACAAACTATATCTAAGGGTATAAGCTCTTCATTAAATACCTATAAACTAAGGTAATTATAACGTTATTACTCGTAACATGTATTGTAGTATAATATTAGTTAAAATAATCACTTTAGAAGCCGAGAAACTTTTTTTCATATAGAACTTTTGAAAATAAGCTACATTTTTTTCTACAATTGTATTGCTGAATACTGGAGACTACTCGTTGCACAAATCCCCTGTGTGACTGTGTAACGAGAACGAGTTCATGAGTAATAAAGCATTATTAGTTCCGATTTCCGACAACAATGCCAATTGGGTATTCACCGTTTGGTTTCGCTTTCGTTTGGAAACTCTTTCAAGGAAATTTAACATAATTTTAAAAAGGAATTGAGTTTGTTTTCATCTTTCATATACTTAGCTAAAAGTGTATGAAAATAAAATTCATGGGTGTTTTCGAAATTAGATAGCGCTATACCACATGTATCCTACTAATATTATAAACGCGAAAGTTTGTATGGATGGATGTATGGATGTTTATTCCTCTTTCACCCAAAAACTGAACAGATTTTGATGAAACTTTACAGTTATAGAGCTTATACATCAGAATAACACTTAGGCTATATTTTATACGCGTATTCCTACGGGAACTACGCGGGTGAAACCGCGGGGCGCTGCTAGTCTGTAATATTTCTTCAAAGCATATTGACATTGACATATTTTGAGCCCGCTTTGTACAATGTAAAAATGAAATTAGGAAAATGAAATTACATTTGTGTTGCGCTTTTACGAAAAAACTACTGAACGGTTTTTGATGAAACTGTACAGTGATATTGGTCATATATCAGAATAACACATAGGCAATATATCACATATCCACGTATTCCCACAGGAACGGTGAAACCGCGGGGCGCTGTTAGTACTAAGAAATTGGTAGGAAATGTATTGTGATATACGAGTATGATGTCCCTAATAATGCGACTGTTTTCATTTGTATAATTCTTATAATATACCTTTGATTTGGGAAATGAGTGAAATAAAATCAATTTTATAGACCCTAGTTTTTTCCTGTTACCTTTGTCTAGGATAAGTTCATCTACCAAGAGCCTACATGATTTCAAGGCAGCAACCAACTCTTATAATTTTATTTTTTTAATGTCCGAGTTAAAATTACGTTTTATTGAACTTTTGTAGAGTCAACTTAACCATTATTCAAATTAACCAAAATAGCAAACCAAATCGATGTATTTTGAAATTAATTAAAATTTAATGTGGTCTAGTTTACCCTATCCTCCCCGATTTCGCTGCGCTATGTACCAAGAGCACAGAATGCAAGCGAAGGTCTTAGTTGACCGTGATAGCAGGCAAGGGCGAGTTCAGTGCTGAGAGCAGTCACTTTTAGTAGTACGTGGGTGAGAGAACACCGCTAATAAACGAATATATATTTATAGGTAACTACTATGACTATAGATACCTAGCTTCTTCAAATAAAATGCAGGTGTTGGTCTAACTTACTTACTTACAAAATATATTCTTAACATTCTAAAGCCAATCTGGAAATCTCACCACTTTACGTATTCGTCATCAATCATAAACGATACTCTTTGATGATTGAGACCAAATTTCACAAACTGTATTCACATCGTGACTCTAATCTTCGCGTAAGCCTCACTCTTCGTTGGTAGAATTCAGCCTACAAATGGTACAGGTGTATGAAGTGAAATATTGCTTTCCTATTATTTTTTCGGCTCTGTTTCTCCTTTATTTTCCTTTTCGAACTGTATTAGTGCTGTTTGCCCTAATGGCTTGATAGCATTCACGCAACTAGGCATGTGAGTGCGTAGGGCACTCTACACTGCACCTTACAAACTTCTGCTCTGTGGATAATCTAGTTGAAAGCCAATTTTCCTTCCTACTTTCCTCACTTAGGAATTCAAGCATTGTGTACAGGAGAAGACAGCTTTGTAAGTACCGTCGATAGGCTGGATTTTGTAGGACTTTAAAACAGTATATGTAATTTAACGCCGAGCAGGTTAGTGAAGGTGAGATATCTCCAAATATCTTTTTACTCAACTGAAGAGAGCTAACATGGTTGAAATTACTACTACGTAACAGACTATGATTCTGCAAGCCTACTATCTAAGACTATCTTTCAATATCCGACAGCGTCAAATGGCATTCGGTTACCATTTAACGTTCACATTGGCGTTTGCCATTTTAATAAAATATGCCGTTCATAGAGCATAGAGATCACAAGTTACTTTTGTTTTATGATTGTCTATTCTTGCTAAATAAAGCGGCGTCAAATTATATATTCCGTAATAAAACTTAGATGGTACGGCTGCTTTTGGCAACAGGAGGCTATAGAGTAATATTCAAAGAGATTAAAAATTTAATAGGGCATTGAGGGGGCATTAGGAATATTTTCATACAAAAACTTTGAAGCTCAAGAGTCATGTCAGTTAGTATGAACGCTAGGTGTCATTCGGTCGAATCCCGGTCGAATCACACTTTTTCCATCTTGAAATAACATTTGGCTTCAAATTTTTCTCGCTCTATCCCCTCTATGCCCTATTATATTTTAATCTGTTTGGTAATATGTATGGTAGCACACCTGCTCTAGACATTTTACTTTTCCAGGATACCAATGTAACATGAGGGTAACTAATATCCTAAATATTACTCTCATTATGAGCAGTGATAGCCCGGACGGTTAAAGAGCCGGCCGAAAATCAGTGAGGCTCGGGTTCGAATCCTGGCATGTACCAATGAGTTTTTCAAAAACTTACGTACATATTTATCACTAGCTCGACGGTGAAGGAAAACATCGTGAGGAAACCCGCAGGTCTCAGAATTAATTCTGAGACATGTGTAAACAGACCCGGTCCGGCGATGGGCTCAGCACCTATCACGTTTAGGGGTCCAATATATCTCGTGAAATGTGGGTATATCCAGTAATGGAATACCTCTGCCTACCCCCTAGGAGATAAAAAAGGCGTGAGATTATATTATTATTATATATTATTACTCTCCCTTTTTCCATTTTCGCTCTGGGAACCGGCGAGCGCGGAAGTCAGCGCCCGTCATAAAGCGCGACAACGTCAAACGCATGCGCCGATGCGCTCTGCGGGTGATTTAGCGCGCATTGTGTTGTGCTGCGCTAGGGCTGAAAGCAGCAACTTTCTTAATCTATAAATTAAAATCATTCCCAAGCAAGGCTATCAGTGTATGATCATTGATCAGTGATCGCTTTTAAATAAAAATGATATTCAGTTTTTATTTGTGTAGGTACGTTGATTAAAAGTTATCACCGTGACGCGTAATCCTATTTATATTTTTTTGTAGTACATAGTGGAAAAACTTTGATTTTAAAAATGGTTTTAGGTACCCATTTATGCGAGTCATCTACAATAGGACTGGACTTGCTTCTAATTTCACACCACAACTAAAAAATGCTTGTATAAAAAACGGTTGACTGTATGAAGTTTGTGAGAATTGCTGGACAAAATGGTGTCTTATCAGAGCCATTTTTGGCATCTCCACTCTATTTTTTGAGTTTAATTATATAAAAGTATATTTGCCTGGGAGATCCTACTAGTTCACCTTATACACCTTTATAGAAAATCTGATTCATTACTATCTCATAGCTCAAACTACATACTTAAAAAATATAACTGTATAATCCCATACACAAAAAGCGGGCGCCATTTTTTGCGCACCCTATAGCAAGTGCATGTGTCCACCCCCGCGCTGCACACGTGGGGCCCGTATGCGCGTGCGGCTCTCATAGACAAATAGGCCGACCGGGTTCCCAGTGCAACTACGACAAATGTCTTGGTACTTTGTTCCTTTTGTAGACCGTAGACCGCCCGCGGTTTGGCTGTCATAGACAACAAACATGTTAATACTCAATTTTAATATTCATATGCTCATTTATCAATTCCATAATTAATAAAGTTACGTATAGGCCAGTTTAGCTAACAAAATCTATATATAATGATAAACTGACTGACTGATTGGTGATGTATCATCGATCATACGAATAAGGAATGTCTAGAAACTTAAAATTTTGCACATAGATAGCTTATACAGTGTAGGCAACCACTAAGAAAGGATTTGCAAAATTCAACCCAATTCAAAGGTACAGGTACAGCCACGGGCGTAGTTTTATAGTACCAGTACCAGTATCGCACAAAGATAGAATCAAAATGTTTTTATTTAATGTAGGGGCTTTGAGAGTCATTGCAACTCCACTTAAACTACAAACAGCAGCCCCGATTGGTTCTGAGGCTTGTGTCTCTCCAGTCCTTCTACGTTCAGTTGTCGAAATAGTGGGTATTTTCAGCAATAAATTACCTACCTCCGCCAACTTCCTCGGAGATAATATTTGAGTGGATTTATTTTATTTTTATTATAAGCACAGCAAATTGTCCCTCCGGACCAGCCGTACCATTGAGTTTTACCATTGATTTGTTCATAATATGATTCACATTACTAGCAAAGTATTTCTTATTCATAATTTTTGATAAGTTTTCAAGTAGCCCGATTTTAATAACCCAACATTGAATAGCGAAACATAGCCTGTACATTTCTCCGCACAATGAGTTGCGCTGCATGGCACGCGGATGTGACTCCTAAACATTTGGAGACGAGGAGTCGTTAACGCGAGAGTCAGGGGCTGGCAACATTCGGTTCATTGAAAGTGATAAAAACTTTAATTGTTAATTAAAATCAATATGCTTTTATTCAATTAAAACTCCACCCGCCTCAGCATGTACCTATGGTTGTGGAGAAGAAGCAAATATTTTTATCGCATTGATGTTATATCTTACAACGTTAGTCTCGAACCAGTTGCGACTTCTTATTCTGTTACCAGGCCTACGAGTAGGGGCTACAAATTAAACTAACAAACACTCAAATTGTATTTTTCAGAGATTTAAATTAATAATAGAAAAGTCAGATGGACACCATTCCCTCAAAGGCAATGCGCTGTAACTTTTTAAGTTTTCTTAGAAACTTTATTCTAAATAAATCTCCAGCTCCACCTCTTCAGCAATGTACACTACATATCTACAGTACATATATTTTAAGTATAAATTGTACAACGACTACTAAAATATTGTGCTTTCTATATCTATTCTGGCATTGTTAATAAATTTCATTATTTTATACCGGTACCGTTCGTGACACGTCCTCCCAAATAAGTCGGGTAAAGTAGGGGAAGTCAACAGTCGTTTGTTTATTAATATGCATAATGCATCAGAAGTTCATTGCTCTCACTTCAGCTATCCAATCCAAAAACGTAGGTCTCATACTTATAGTGTTACCAAAAATAGTAAATTTAGCCTATAAGATATTTGAGAAGGAGCGTTTAGACTGGCGTGGGAGATTATAGCCAAAACTGCCTCATAAGGAGAGATCTATAGGTGATCAGCTGGTTGAAAACCATCGATGACAGTACGCCTATACTAAAAATATAAATGCAAAGTAATTATTTCTGACTGTTCTTTACCTTTGCACGGCTAAACCTACTAAAGCTCTTGACGAAATTTGGCAGCTAGGTAGCTTACATCTTAGACAAAGGCAGTTCATCTATATTCTATCTAACGGTAGCAGTCATAAATGGTTCTATTAGATACTCGCGAATATCTTCACGCACGAAGACACTATTTTAAGCGATACACAACTCAATAAATTTTATCTCACACGAGGAACAAAATCGCAGAGGCGTCAAAATACCTATTTATTGCGCTACTGTTACAAGCTGCAACATACGTCATGATGCGAGAATGAAAGTTCGTGCTCTCTGTGATATGGCATGGCACTAATTTTGGTACAGGCTATTAGCTCTAGGCTACTTTACCACTGGCTGTCACGCGTATACAAAAGTCGTCAAATCATTTGACACGCACAAATGTGCACGTTCACTAAAACTATTAACTCTAAAAGTCATATTAAATGAGATGCTTTAGTTTTAGTACAAACTTAAGTTTTAAAACGTTTTAAGCTACTTATTCCTGGACTATCTCTCGGTTTGGTCTTTGAAACAAGAGAAACGGAGGTGGAATGCTCCTCCATTGTGAAAAGGGAAGATTTTCAGCAGAGCAAATTGATCATGCAAGGGGTTGCGGTCCAAAGACTGATGTTGGACTGTTGTATAAATTTATACCTACTTTAGTGAAAACTTTGACAGCGCGGTTTAAAACTCTATATCTGTAGTACGTGTTGTTCTATGTAACACCAGTAGATGTCGCTGCACAGGTTGGAATATAGTATTTATTATAAAATAATAAAGATTTGCGACCCCTGTCGTCAAGCGGTGTCCGCGCGCGAGTTTACGCGTCCACGCTTGTTAGTCAAGCGAAATGTAGCTCTTGTTTTAGTCACGAGAAACGCCTATTTGGCGACGAAAATAAACAGCTGAATGTCGCGTCAGACAGAACCATAATATAGTACGCCTTATCCTGATGATGGAGTTAATAGAGATGTTTAATTTCTGGAAGTTAGCGAGTTCCTACTAGCATACTTTTCCGACTGTTAGATGGTGAATCCACTTTGCCGAGGTACCTACTACCGCAGTCCTAAAACCCAAGTCTTTGTCACGAAGTTTTCTTTCACAGACCGACGAGCTAGTAATCATATATACCTACTTCCCTACCGACGTAGGTTTTTGAAAAAAATATTCAAGGTACATTTAAAAAAAAGTCTTATAGGTTTAAAAGGTGAAACTATTGAAGTAAGTAGGTACCTACATAGAACAGTTAAAAGAAGTTTTTGGCGAGAGGCATCTATACAAAAAATAAACTAGCTTCTAAAAACTTCAAAAATATTGCTTGTCACATTTTTGAATACAATACCATTTACACTATCCTACAATTCGTTTTGTCTGTCAGCGTCTTTCTCCAGAAGCCCACGTAAAGCTGTACCCTTCACCCTTTAGTTTTATGCGGCTCAAATGATAATACGTTCGTTTAAGCTGACTTTTGTATCTGTAAAACACGAATGTACTCGTAACATGCCCATAATATATCATTGCTTGCGTCAGTCTTTCTATATAAGTATGTATACACCTAGCCTGGAAAAAGTAAATATTTTTTAGGTTATAATAGGTTATTATTTGAGGTACCCAGCGGTCAATACTGGCGCGGATCCTGTTATATCCCATTCCCGTAGGAAATTCTTAAATCTACATCTGAGAAACCTTTCTGCCAAATTTCAAAATGTCATTATGAGTGAGTCAGTAGACTGACATATCTTTCATAACGTTATACATGTATAATTTGTATCTTATGATTTGCTTATTTTTACGTTTCTTGGTGGTCATACTGGCATGTCATACTAATATGACCAGTGAGAATCGCTTGTATTAGTGGTCATACTTGTAGGTGTGTCACACAACACTACTTTATCTGGAATCTACCAAAATTATGACTAATGTCAGAGAACAAACAGAACACCTTTTTCACGAATAAAAGGTCGTAAGTCGCCGATGCTGGCTAGCTATCATCTTGAAAACTCTTTCAACCCACCTTCTAACCTAACCTACCTCACCTCTTAAATCCCATAAAATAGCCCCAAACCGTTTAATTGTTAATTAATATCCAGCGAACATAGCCTTAGAATATAAAAAGTCCATTACGTTACGCCCACATTAGGATTAAAAGCCATTCTTCGAAAGACATTAAATGGGATACTTTCCCCTTAACCCTACGGATGGCCTGGAGGTAGCCTTGACCGATTTGGCCGAGACGGGTTCTGTAGCTCAACGGCAACAGGTTTGACTGTAGTAGTCGCGGGGTTCATCTCTTTCAAGGGCATGGTAAGACGAAAAGTTTTATTTGCCTCCCTGGAATGTTTTATTATCTTAATGGTTAATTTGAGTTCGAAAATTCATGAAACAGGAAAATATTTTAGAATAAAAAATGAGTTTTCCCTTTTTCCTGTGAACATTGACGAACAACAGAATTTATTTTATCGCGTAATATATCGTTGTATTCAAAAATATTGGGCTATCATTTTGACTATGTAACTAATACGTTTATTAACCATAATACATAATACCTACTACATATTAAATAAGTCACTATTACAATTTACCTACCTGTTTTACCTATACAAAAGGTGGACTAATTAACGGTATATTATAATGAAAGTAAAATATTGATAAAACACTGATTTTACTACTAACTCACATGAAAGGACTTACAATACTTAGGTACATGTCTTCCAACATACGAAGGAGCAACCGTTAGCTCTCTGTCCATACCCAATATTGCTTAGCCTGTGTAACAGTGACTTACAAGCATACCAGGATACGCAGGACAACAAGCGCAATTTTTAAACTTCGAATAAAATATTCAGATCCATGTGCCGTCTAGTCTAAACCAGTCGCGCGACTAGTCCCAGGTCTCTCGGTCGCTTCGCTTGTACCTACACCTACCAGGTCCGCAGGGCCGTAAGGAGATCTAAGTACTAGACTTGCTCTCAGTGCTCACAATACAGGTACACACATGCAAAGACCTACTACGTACGGAGTTTCTACCGTACACGCAAGCTGAAATTTCGCTACCTCAATGTTTAAAAATAAAATACAAAATATAAAAAAATCTCAAGCCTTATATCCCTGAGGGGGTAGGCAGAGGTATTCCATTTCTGGATATACCCCTTTTCACGAGATATTCTTTGGACCCCTAAACGTGATAGGTGATGAGCCCATCGCCGGACCGAGTCAGTTTACACATGTCTCAGAATTAATTCTAGGACTGCGGGTTTCCTCACGATATTTTCCTTCACCGTGGAGCAAGTGAAAAATGTGTACTAAGTATATATACGTAAGTTTTAAAAAAATCATTGGTACATGCGAGGATTTGAACCCGAGCTTCACTGATTTTCATCACGTGAAGCAGGCTCTATAACCGTAAGGCTATGACTGCTCTTTTGCTCAATGTTTCTGGAGAGAAAACATAACTTAACTCACACACTATGATACCTATATATCCATAATTATTTTAGTGTTTACTGATTAAGCTTCAACTTATTCATC
This sequence comes from Ethmia dodecea, assembly GCA_963855545.1. NCBI lineage: Eukaryota > Metazoa > Arthropoda > Insecta > Lepidoptera > Depressariidae > Ethmia > Ethmia dodecea. The sequence continues at coordinate 3,372,589 of OY979457.1, forward strand.
TGACGAGCACGGAGCAGAAATAAGTGCTTAGTCACTTTCATAGATCTAGTAAAAATTTAAGTTCCTTGACTGGTAGATAACCTTTTAGACATTAAGATCGCTACGTGTAAAACTTTTTAATACATTGTGGTCAGTAATTTATTTTCAAAATTAGATTTGATATATACATTATATTATACTATGTAAGAACTTCAATATTGTTCTTTAGCCTTCGTTCGTAGGCGCATCATTTAAGCAGGGCTTGAGCAATAAATCTTTGAAAAACATAAAACAGTCTGGAGCAGAAAAATAGTATTTGTAAACAAAACTCTGACTCTTAAACTATCCTACTAGATTCACAACAATTATCCAAAGAATTTGTACTTTCATAGCTCACTCGTCCCATTGTCTCGGTCCCACTGTATCCATTTCAACCAATTATTATTACCATCTGTATTTCTGGCTATTTGTATGATTTCATTTAGCGAAACGGCCGGCCTATTTCTCTGCGACAATTTGGCTAGAACCGTTTCGAAATGACCCATAACTATAAACATAATAATATGAGGTTGCAGACATACTGCTTGCACTGAATTTGCAGTAGCCTTCATTATAAATAATTGCAGAAAATAATTAACATCTTCTTACTAGTAAAACCTAAGATTATTAGAGCTAGCATTTGGTATGTTCTGGGTTTTGTGCCTACTTGTTAGCGAAACCCATTACTACAACGTCAAATCATCGAATAATCAAATGTACGAACGTAGAAGAGCTGGATTAATTCTAAGACATGTGTAACAGTAGGTAAGTACCCCGATCCGGTCACGGGCTCACCACGTATCACGTTTATCAGTCTAAAGAACATGCTGGTGAAACGTGGGGTTTCCCAGAAAATGGCCTAACCGATGTGTTTAATATTACACCAGACCACAATCAAAACCTAAAATGACTGAAAATAATGTTTACCGTAAGTTTTTTTTATTGAGTTAGATATAACCGTGTAAGCTGACAGTCTATAACAGTAATTTTGTATGTAAGTAAAAGAAATCTTCCTTCAGTAACACGTGTTTTTATTGTACAAAATCTCTTTTGAGCATATAGTCTCTCCTTTTGGTGCAGGCGGTTAAAAATAGACAAATCACAATAGCTCTGTAGAAAAAAAATACCACAACAAAATAGAGTATTTATCTCCGAAATATCTGTGAAAGCAAAGCCCAAACGGGACTTGCAAAAACTTGGCTCCACAGAAAGCGAAACCTCAAAGGACTCATACGCAATGCTACCGCGCAAAAACCACTGGTTTTAACAATGCAACTCGACGAAAACAATACTCTGTTACTGTGGATTAGATTGTGTTTCTGATTGCCGCGTACAAAGAGGCTTTTCAGCCTTTATCTAAATCTTTGAGCGCAGTAGTTGTCAACCTTTCGGCACATAGGTAGCAATGTACAGTCAAGAGCACGCTAAGCTTGACACTTTGGACTTTTACTCGGCCCTGTATTCTATGGCGTGCAGTACCTATAAATCAGAGCTCAGCTTAAGCTGGTAGTGTAAAACTTGACTTGCTCCTGACAGTACTCTGTGTATATCAAAGTGGTGGCTAGTTAGAAAATAAATGCAGCCAGCCTTAATGACGTAATCCGAAATAAATAAGTTTTTTAAAGTTGTTGCTAGGTGCAGACAGCCCGCATCTAAATCATCCCACAAGACGATTTGATTGTATCTGTCGATCTTCTAGTCGCATTTTCTAAGATAAATAAAAGAGCTCTCAAGATTGACGACCACTGCTCTAAGAGTTTAATTATACGAGCTTGCCACAAAACAAGAGATGAATTTATGCATGAACCGCCAGGGAATTTCTCCCGAACCGGGATGCGGGATAAAAGGAACAATAGTGTTAGTTTAATCTCGTCTCTTTTTTTTTCTGGACAAGAATCCAGTTCGTGTGGGGTTTATCACTGAACTATATTTATAAGAAAGCGTCTTCGGAGCTGTTGTTTAAAAGGGAGACTGCTAAGGGTTGCGTTCTGCGTTCTGTTCCTGAATCGGAACCGAATATTTGTGGCAATTTGTAGCATAAACATAAACGCCATTCTTGCATTCGAATAACTGTGGACATAAAAATAACTATAACTAAAAATTATAGTTCACAGAAAATAATTCTAAAGAATTTTAGTTTCAACTATACTACACTTTTATCCCGTGTTACCAACTACAAGAAACTAGAGAAATAAAAATATCTACTTAAAGGTATATATTCTTATATGAGCAGTGATAGCCCGGACGGTTAAAGAGCCGGCCGAAAATCAGTGAGGCTCGGGTTCGAATCCTGGCATGTACCAATGAGTTTTTCAAAAACTTACGTACATATTTATCACTAGCTCGACGGTGAAGGAAAACATCGTGAGGAAACCCGCAGGACTCAGAATTAATTCTGAGACATGTGTAAACAGACCCGACCCGGCGATGAGCTCACCACCTATCATGTTTAGGGGTCCAATATATCTCGTGAAATGTGGGTATATCCAGTAATGGAATACCTCTGCCTACCCCCTCGGGGATTAATAAGGCGTGAGATTATATATTCTTATGTGAATACCTAAACAATAAAATACAGGCGATCGAATTTTCTTTAAACAAACCTGATAAAGAGAAGCATTGCAATTAATATAATAGTTAGGCCCTATAGGAGCGGTAAATCTAAAAATACAAAACCCTATATTTAGGAATACAGCCATCGAAAACGGGCTCTCAGTTTCAAACCCCCCCGTCAAACCTTCCCCTTTTCTCCTGTGGCTGACATGTCATGCGCAAGCGCATAATTTGCGTGAGATTCTGATCACACCGTTTCATTGCACCCGCTCCGCAATTCGGCTTTCAGAAGTTCATTGACACCTACTTTGATGATCGCGCTTATAAATTATTACAAGATTTTTAAACCAGTATGCATCTAGTAGTTTTTTATTAGCCAGATACATACAATGTAACTAGGTATTTCGGTATTTATACTGTTGAGTATGATATTATAGTATGAAATAACAATTTATTATAGAAAAACTGTATTGTACAAAAATGAGAATTTAAATTTCTTGATTTGCTACATTCCTATTTCAACAAATGACGGTAAATTATTTATGTAATAATATTTGTATGTATCTTTGCTTATACTTTTTTTACGGCCAAACCGCTGAATGGCTGAAATTTGGTTTGCATCTTGAGGAAAGTAGGCTACTTTTAAAAAAAAACATAGGCAATCAAATATTTCATATTATCTCAAAAATTAAAGGTAAATAGTAGGTAAACTTCTCTCTCAAAATCTTAAAAATAGACGTGTTCATTGTTCATGTACATAAATGTTGGCTCTGGCGGGAATGAACCAGCGACCTCCGACTCAGAGCCAGGGTCACTACCAACTGAGCCAACAGGCTGGTCGTATAAATAAAAGCTATGATATTATGTATTTTGGTATATAAGACTTTAAAAATCCGTGAGGAAAAGCAAAATTCTACCTTCATTAAACAATTTTATTTGTATAAATCGATAAATAAAAAAACCGGCCGAAGCATTATCTCTAAAAACGGCAAAAAGAACACGTTGGTTGATGGGAGCTCCCCTTAAATATTTATTTTATTATGTTTTTAATACCTATTTGTCGTTATAGCGGCAACAGAAATACATAATTTGTGAAAATTTCAACTGTCTAGCTATCGCAGTTCTTGAGATACAGCCTGGTGGCAGACAGACGGACGGACGGACGGACAGACAGCGAAGTCTTAGTAACAGGGTCCCCTTTTCGTACGGAACCCTAAAAAGATGTTTTACCAACACAACGCAACTATATAACTAGACTAAAAGTAAGTTCATAGTGTGGATGAAACGGCTAGAGTCTCAGCTCAACTGCTGCTTTTCAGATCTCAGACCTTGGGGCCAATTCTACTAAATGACAACGGTTATAGTTGGATGACAATTGCCATGGCAATGGTCAGTCGATGGTGTTATTTGCTCTGAAAAGTGTCAAAATAACACCGTTGTCTGACCATTGATATGTCATTGTCATCCAACTATAACCGTTGACATTTAGCGGAATTGGCCCCCTTATTAGACGATTTCTGTATTTATGCATAGCCGGTAGTAGCTAAATATATCATGTGTAAATAAATAAAATGCAATGAAGGGAAAGCTACCCTGGTAAAAGTACGACAAGTCAGCGGAGTCACGATCGCAATTGAACTGAATGCCGCTGTAAATTATCGCTATCCAATTGACGACTACACTAGCTAGAATGTTTAAATTAGTTTAGAAATATTCTACGATAGTAAAAGGGTAGTTGACAGTTCGTTAAAAAGATTATCCAAAAATACCTTTAAACATGTATTTAGATATTCACTTTACACTTCTCGCAAATTTTAAAATATGAAAACAATTTAAAAAAATGTTGCAAATGAGTACTAGAAACTATGACGTCACACCTTGCTATTTCAATACATTTTCTACAGTAAATTTTCGATTTGACAGATCATAAAAAGTAACTACCTTATTGGCTGTAGGTACAGCTAATTAAAATTTCTGTACTCTGACAACTAGCCACGTGCCGGTATTTGGAACAATTACTTACGACTTTTTGTTACTTTAACCCAAAAATATCTGTTTTAGGGGATGGATTTTCAAATATTCGTTCTTAGTGCTCATCACCCATAGACCACAACTTAGGCTGTGCGTTGTCTGTCTGTCGGTCAGTCAATATATATTTGTTTTAGGATTATCCCTATCACTACATATTACTGTTTATAATAAAGTCGCTTCCCGCTGTCTGTCCCTATGTAGTTAGTTAGATCTTTAAAACTACGAAACGGGAAGGTTTTTGCAAAGATACCATATAAACCGAAGCGAAGAAGAATCTTAAATCTCTAGACTGAATTTTTTATTTAAATTGTCAGTGACGTTTTAAATAAAGGTAACAAAATTCCACAAGTAAAAACTCGCAGCATTCAAACATTGCTAAACCTTACAGCTTGCAAAACCTAAGGGAGGATAGTCAGTTCCGTGTATAGTTCATCAATTAATAATAAAAATTTGCATACAACGCTTCAAAATACAGCCTAATATTTTTTTATCTATTTTCTTTCGAAAAACTCGCAACAAAATTGTATAATTTTTATTAATATTTAGAATAAAGGTTCTCGTTCAGTACGTTATTACACGTATCGTATTTTATCGTATTTTGCTTAAACAAACTATAATTATTCAAATCCCATAGTAATTTCCAATCCCAAATTAAATACAATTAATTAAGTTCAGTACAGATACATCTGTACTATTCAGAGATTTGAATAATGTTATCGTTTCATTAAAAAATCTTACGAACTTTATTTACTCCTAAACAAACAATAAGACAGCAATCAATCATTTAGTATCAGTCTAATGTGAACCTTCCTACCTTAAGTTAAGAGGCCCCATCTTCACTGCAGCATGCCCGAAAACTTCACTAAAATATCCTTTAAAAAACAACACTGAACAATCACCACTGCTCAAAACTCGAAGAGCTTTTATAGAAAAAATATAAAAATTCGCAGCGATAAAGTTCTAAAGTTGAATTTAAATTTGCCGCTCAAACGATCGCGCACAGCGAATCGTGAGGTTCGCGCAGTCGCGCGGGCAGGGAGTGGACTGAACAGCCTCCGGCGCACACACTATCTGCGCGCGCGCATCCTCGCGACCCCCACCACCCAGCCATTCATGAAAACCGCCACTCAATGGAGAGCTTTGAGTGCGTTACAAGAGCTTTTTCATTGCACTCTTGGAGTTTGAAGTGGTGCAGCGGTTTGTAAATACATGTTTAAATCAGTGTTTATGCTTGTGGGCTCGGGCTTAAATTGACTTTAATAAAGACCTAGATGAGTCTAACGTTTCAACAAATGAAGGCTTTATTAAAATATAGAGCTATAGAGTTCAGATGTCATGAGAATAGAGTCGCAAGAAACTGCAGTATGTTAGCCCATGGTAATGTTATTTTAAGGAATAAATTCTGAAATACCAAAATGAATAGAATCAGGAAATTGCTACACAGGTATATAACTTGAACCACTACATATCTGAAAAGCTTAGTGAAAATATAAAATTCGAGATTATATTTCACTTCACATCTTCCAGGGCGGAAGTGAGGCTTCCCTTATTGCCAGGCCCTTGGCAGATAGGCCCAAAATTTGGCAGAGTTTCGCAACCTTTATCTAGGCTAGGCAAGCCGGAAACATCGCCGCATGCGCTACTAACGGATGCGCCGAGCGTGGGCCTATCAGCTTCCGCTGTGACCACTGCTACGCTGCCACGTTATTGATTTTTTTATAATGTACATTGGCACTTATACATACACTAAATATTTGTCACTAGCTCGACGGTAAAGGAAAACATCGTGAGGAAACCCGCAGGTCCCATAAGTAATACTCATGCCAAGGGTTCACCACCTATCACGTTTAGAGCTCCAAAGAGTATAATAATAAATGTAAAATTTTGATCATTTTAAATTTAGTTTTTTTATTTAATGCTTAATGTGTATATTTAACCTGTTTTGGTGATTTTATTATTATCATACTGGTGAAACGTTGGTATTTCAAGAAATTAAATACTTCTACCTAACCCTTCGGGTATAAAAGGTTTGATATAATTTTTTTCCCTGATTAGAGCAAGCGCCAGTACCGGATCTAGGGGTTTAGCAAACTCGTTCAAGGTCCCCCGAAATATCGTACCTGTCTTACTTGTTAGTACTATAACACGATCGTGTGTTTTAGTGTTTGCCTTGATAAAACCTAACCGCAACACTGTCAAGTCGTCACTGGCAAGCGCTACGCCCTTGATATCCCAAGGATAAATTGCAAAACTATGGAATCTATATTATACTCGTATATAAAATGATAAACTGAATGACTGATTGGTGATGTATCAACGCACAGCCTAAACCGCTGGGTCTAGAGACTTGAAATTTGGACATGGATAGCTTATACAGTGTAGGCATCCACTAAGAAAGGATTTTGCAAAATTCAACCCCTAAGGGGGTGAAATAAACGTGCGCGAGCGAAGCCGCGGGTAAAAGCTATTTTCCATAAGCTTTTTCCTTTATGAGACGACTCCAGCCCATCTGGCAATATTTCACCACGATATAACAATACCAGAATTCAAGGCCTAAATATTTTGATCTCCTTAGATAGTATTGAATCTTGTATTCAGGTTTGAAGTGTGTTTCTAATTAACACGCAAAATCTATTAGGCTTCGTTTTTCGGTACAATAATCAAATTTCCAAGTAGATTTATGTTTTATTAGATTGAAAAAATTATCCACATAAAAATTCCAATACTCTTAAAGAATTATCAACTTGCTAATAGGTTCCAGTGCTGCGGTTAGTGAATATACTCGTAGTAGATAGCTGATGGTAGTATTACACTGATTCTGATATAATACACTACCCGATTTTCAGAATCAGGTTCGGAATAGATTCCTGCTTTTGCTAGAAACATTTGAAATCGGGTAGTGTATCCTTATTTCAGATAGTAATCATTTGAATCATTCTTACTAATATTGTATCTTTTGTCTTTTGGAGTAACAGATTATCGCCTTTTAATTTGCATAGAGAAAGGTGGAGGACCAGAAAATGGCATTAGGTATGCTTCTTTTTATTCCAGAACGGGGCGAAATCGCGGGCAAAAGCTAGTCTTTGTCGATACTAATATTAAAATAGGAAATTCTTTGTGAGACAGATTTGTATGTTTGCTTGTAATTAATAGGCTCCGAAACTAAACTGTCCCGATCCCGATACTGAAATTGATTTTCTGGGAGTAAGTTACATGGGTTATAATTTTCACACGGCAACGGAATTTACATTGAAATCGCGGGCAACATCTAATTACCTAAAACCCTTATCTCAAGGAGGTAGAGGGTATTTCAATTCTGGAAGTCCCAACTTTTATCCATGTTATACTTTTTGAACCTCAAACAGGTTCAGACGAACTCAGCCGTTCGAATCGTTCAGTAACAGGATTAATCTCCTATTTCCAGGAACAACGGATGTATAGCTCTGCTGCCACTGAAATAATACTGTCCTCCTGAAATGGCGAAGACTGCACTTTAAATATGTATGTTCTCCTCAAAGTTTTTGAGTTTGTATCTTTCAAATGCTCCGTGCTTCGGAAGGCACATTACGCCGTTGGTTGTAGATATCTATTGTTGGATTTGCGAATACATTTTGGATAACTTGGATATTTCGGATATTGCAGTTAAAGTATCGTTATTATGTAAATTTAAATTAAAAAATAATTTTGAGGCACCTGCATCAGGAACTCGGTCCGGTCATAGGCTTACTAGGTACCAATGTACAGTCAAGAGCACGCTAAGCTTGACACTTTGGACTTGAATTCTGACTGAACTGGCCCTGTATTCTATGGAGCGCAGTATAAATCAGAACTCAGCTTAAAATGGTAATGTAAAGCTTGACTAGCTCTTGACTCTACCAATGAATTAAAATATCACTGCGACAAACTCCTTTCGCAACAGAATAAGATCTCATCAAACAAACCTTTGAAATTGCCAGAAGTTTTTATAGAAAAATAAAGACTGACAATCAAATCTTCATACCTGTCATAAAACCTAAAACCAATGTGATTATTACTACTTTTATTCAAAATTAGTTGTTTGTATCATTTCTCGAGTTGTGATGAGAAATTCTCTACAATGTGTGATGATAACTGCGAAAACTTAAAACCGGACCGGATCCGGTGCGAATCGTGTCGCACTATCAACCTGGCTAAACAGGATAAATACCCCAAGCCAGACATGCAGATTTACAACAAATGTACCCCGGTACAACCATGTGTGCCCGTATCAGGTATCTTATTTACAGACTTATACAACGCGTAACAGAATAAGCGCAATTCCTCATACACCCCAATTAGTATATGGATATAAAAAAAATATGACGCCTTCGAACTTTAGTTGTGTCTAACCAATTTTTTAAATAAAGAGAAATAATAGCACCATTTCCATAGGTAGCACTAAATTCAGCTGTGCTAATTCATTTTTCTTAAAAATTTAACACATATTAAAAATAGCTGAAATCGACAAAGTAGTCGATACTGAATAAACTAATTTCAGGAATTGCGCTTATGCTGTTACATATTGTATACTCTACTAGCGACCCCCCCTTGGTTGGTTTATATGATACAGAAACGCATCTCGTTTATCTGGGGGCACGGTAGTGTCCTGCCCAGAGGAGTCAGTGAACCGCAAGGGCTCTACCTACATTTTCTCGAAGCGCTTCGACGATTTTTTAAACCCTCCTAACTTGGGTTTCGCTACTACAAGAACTATTGTATAACAGAAAAGTAATAAACAGTGAATACTTTTCGTCTCCCAATCCGCGCTGGGCTCGCGTGGGAGATTATAGCACATACTTCCTCATGTGTGAGGAAAGATCCATAGCTCAGCAGTGGGCTATTACGGGTCGATGATGAATGACTTTTCGACTTTACGCCCATGTGACGGTAGCGAAACAGCAAAGCCATACATTTTGACTAAGGTGTAGAGTTTGTGAAGTTATGGCTTGTAGAGTTAAAAGCTTGGCTCTACATGAGATCTGTAATTTTTTGACAGTGCAAGCTATATTGTCTCGCCTTGGCAACATTTTACATGAAAATGTTTTAGTGGGGTCGCTCTATCTTAATAGAAACAGTAAAAATAGTATCATAGTCTGTTACGAAGTTTAGAAGCAGTAAGCAGCGAAAGAGAGGCAGATTGAGAATTTGTTCTATACTATTTAGGGACTAAGAGCAGTGATGAAAGATCTCATGCATGAGTCTCGGGTTCGAATAATGAAATGAAGCTTACTAACATTTTTTTCGAAAACTTGCGTTTATAATAATAATAAATAGTGGGACACCATTCAGTTATATTTGTCTCTAGGTTGACGGTGAAGGCAACACGGTCGTTTGAACCCATAATTGATTCTGAGGCATGTGTCCATGTGTCATGGTTTGCCTCCTATCATACTGCAATTACTTATTTAAGTATTTATAATATAACTTGTGTTAAGTAATAAATAAAAAAAATAGTCAGTATGAAGTATTAAAAAAACTTCAAAGTTTTTGTACCTATTTTGTATTCTACCTCTATACTTCCTTTGCACCGTTTGATAGAAGACAAGCACTGTTTTGTTCCATATAATTCCTGTGGGTTTACCTCTTCTTGATACTCTGTTTGATAATCTGATTTGTAAATTTGGCTAAAATGGGGTGCAGAAAGAGAATCCCGCAGATCTCTACTTATCCCGCTCACACGTAAGGGCGCGACTTGTAATAACAGCCCTTGTATTTCTCCCTCTACGTGTTCATGATGCTCTGGTAATTATTACAAATTATGTAACGCTACGCCGTTGCTCGTAAACTTTTGCCAGGCACTCTTGTAACTAACTTCACTCACGCTTGCAAATATTAGAAATTGTTCCAATTCCCGTAACCGTAATAGGAAAATCACAGTTTGTAAGTTGTTTACAGAATGAATTAAGCAAAAAAATATATTCTAGTTGTTCTCATAGTATTTTTAAAAATAAACTAGATATGAGGAAACAGAGCAGTGATAGCCCGGACGGTTAAAGAGCCGGCCTAAAATTTGCGAGGCTTGGGTTCGAATCCTGGCATGTACCAATGAGTTTTTCAAAAACTTACGTACATATTTATCACTAGCTTGACGGTGAAGGAAAACATCGCGAGGAAACCCTCAGGTCTCAGAATTAATTCTGAGACATGTGACCTATCACGTTTATGGGTCCAATATATCTCGTGAAATGTGGGTATATCCAGTAATGGAATACCTCTGCCTACCCCCTCGGGGATAAAAAGGCGTGAGATTATAGATAGATAGAAAACATGACCCACCTATATTTTCAAATAATGTTTCTTTGCATCAAAATAAATAGGTAAATATAATATTGCAAATGGGATAAAACGTATCTTATGTTCCGGGACCACAATTATCCTTAAGCAAAGAAAAGAAAAATGAAAGGGACAAAGATTTTTTCTTTGTCCCTTTCATTTTACTTTATGATAGAGCAGGTTATAGGATGAGAGTAATACCAAAGAAAAAGTTTATGTTTGTTTGAGAATTTATTATACAAGAAGAGGGAGCAGATACTATGGCTGATAGGGATTGAAAGAAGGAAAAGACCGACCGGGATACCGATATCGCAAACAATTGGAAAGGGTACAGAAAATATTGATTATCTGATTTTCAGTAAAAACTATTGACAGACTTTTACAGTACCGCACAGCGCCGAAGGTTCGGTGAACAACATACATTACGGTTGACGCGGGTGGCTGATCCACTTATCTTTAAAGTGAAACGTCAATGTATGTTGTTCACCGAACCTTCGGCGCTGTACGTTCCGCAGATGTGTCGCGACCCTAATTCATAAAAACTCCAGCAATAGCCCACCTACTGAGTTATTACACTTTGGTCACATTCCTTCTGGTAATTCCAGAACTCCCGCTGGCCCCGACCTGCATCAAGGTTTGCAACAGAGAAGAGTTCAAGCTGAGAAAGAGCGGCAAGAAACCAGCCATACCCAAGGTGCCTTACGGCCATGGAAAGATGATGTACGCCGTCAAAGTTAGTAAAATTAATTTGTCTTTGTACTGATGGGTAAATGGGCAAAGTCAGTAGCAAGGGAGGTTAGGAGGTCTCAAATAATGATACATCCGTCAGAAAACTAAAAAAAACAATTACCTATAAGACGAAACTCTCACCCATAGTTAAACGATATTCTTACCAATATCTACTCTTCATTTATGATAACACTTACCCGTACACGATATACCAATACTTTTCCTTAACAAAATTGAAATGTTATATTTACTTATTTATTTAGCACACAAAACAGTTAATGATATTTTATATCTCAAATTTACATAATATTCCTTTATAAGTCTAACCATTAACCTAAACAATATGTGAGCACAAAAAGCAAGTATGAAGCGATGGTTTCACTTTACAGCTACTTAACAGTAACACTAATTATCTATATCTATACTAATATTATAAAGCTGAAGAGTTTGTTTGTTTGTTTGTTTGTTTGTTTGAACGCGCTAATCTCCGAAACTACTGGTTCGAATTGAATAATTCTTTTTGTGTTGGATAGTCCAGTTATCGAGGAAGGCTATAGGCTATATAACATCACGCTACGACCAATAGGAGCAAAGATATAGTGGTAAATGTGTAAAAAACGGGAGAAATTATTTCATCTTACGGGAACTACGCGGGTGAAACCGCGCAGAACCGCTAGTACTTCATAAAATTGTGTGATAGAGATCGTAAAATAAGCGCCTCGACAAACTATTGACCCCCTAGACTGAAGTGGCAAACTTTTTTCTTTTTTTACAAACGTCTAATTATAATGACTTAAAAATTCAGTCAGTTAGTGACTACACTTCTTTGGGAGTAATTTGGTTGCACTTAAATTTTACATGACGTGCTTTTTCTACAGCTTATGACAAAATCAACATTTATCATTCTATTATATCGTCCATTATATTTGATATAATAGAAAATCACGTCGTCCCCAATGTTTATCTGTTAAATGTTGTCATTACCGTTAAATATTTTCATTTCGTTAGTTTCTCCGTAAATCATCTTACGCAAATTCCCACGCCTTCAGTTACATAAGAAACCTCCTCTGCACTTCGTATTCATTAGTAATCATCGCGGCGGCGGCTCACAATGGATCTCTCTCACAGGCTGGGCTCCTGGTAGGGGCTGCTTACTTCACGTACTCGCAAGGAGTGTGGGGTGACCAGCGGGAGGTGACCGAGTGCATCAAACGCTGGCAAGAGTACATGCGGAGCATCAACACGAGGCGCCCTCCCACCTTCGACCGATGTGGCAACGTTGTCGTATGTACCTCTCTTTTCCTCAAACGCCTTAGGTCCTGTTGGGTAAACTGTGTCCGCACGGAAAGGGCTCGTTCTCTCCGTTGCCTGGATACGTCAGCCTTCTACTACACTATGCGATCCGGGTACTTGTGGTTACGTCATCAGTTGTTGGTCGCTAGGGTTCACCGGTAACCATGGCGACTAGACGAAAGGTAAGGGAGGAGAAATGAGGCTTTTTTGTGTTTAGAAGTTATGATAATTAGATCTATATATAAAAATCCATGCCACTTTTCGTTGTTATTTAATAACTCAAGAACGGGCTCACCTATCCAAACGAAATTTTTAGGCTTTATTCGGACTAAATATTTAGCAGGTGGTCTAAATGAATTTTGCTTAAAATCTGTCGAGTGGTTCTTCATTTTTCACATTTTTACAGGACAGCGTCTGTCGGGTCAGCTAGTAGGAAATAAATAATATTGAGGTTAGGTGCGAATCATATCCTAAATATTATAAGTAAACCACTAAATCGATTTATAAAATTCCTTCACCAATGAAAAGCTACATTGTCAGCAAGTAACATAGGCTTTATTTTATATCACCGCATTCCTTCCGGAACGGGAACTCTACCGCGGCCGGTAAAACCACGGGGCTCTGCTATTATAAACATAAGTATATAGTTTTTTTATTTATTTCTAAATATTTCCGCAAAACTTTGTTAATTTAGAACAGGAATAAGTAGGTACCAATTAACCAATTAAAGTTGCAGAACTATATGTATTGTTACAAACGAAATAAAAACTTTTATGTATGTACGTTGTATACTAATTTTCCATTAATTATTATTTGTTTGGTCCTTAAATTTAATTATTGTCTACGTACAAATCTGAGACAATAATGCTTCAACCACAATTTTAAGTCAAGTAGCTCTACCACGCGTCTGATGTCCTAGTACACAGAGGCTCAATCTAGACAAACGCTGGGCTGTACGGATCGGAGATAGCCTCAATCTGCGAAGCGTCTGCTTGCAACGAAATTCCAACGCCGATTGATTTGCGAAACTACCTTGCCAACTTATTTAACCTTTCAGCCGCTTCGTCGAGAATTCGCGCTGAAAATTTACTTCGTCTTCCTCCATCTGTGTGCTGTCTGCCTAGTGTGTGTATGCCAGCAACAGGCGACTATGGAGGCCTGCATTCCACAGTTCCACGTGTGCGGGCGCTAGCTATCGCGTGTTATGATGCCCTGGTACCTTCACGTCACTTACATACGAGGGACGCCGTTCCTTGCACACTGTTTCATTCCGTTCTTATTCAATGTTTTTGTGTGTCAGCCCCAGAATAATAATTTAATAATAAAATGTATTAGGTATACAATACATATACGAATGATAACATTTTACGTTCATTATAGGTACTTGGGACTGTAAAGGAAGTACTTAGAAGTCACCATGAAATCAAATTTTTTTTCGAAATAATCAGTTGTCAATTCATTCGCAGTGTTAATTAGATAGAGCAGTGCTGCAGTGATAGGCCAGCGGGTAAAGAGCCCGCCCTCTCATGCGTGAGGTCTCGGATTCGAATCCTGGGATGTACTCAATGAGTTTTTAAAAACTCACGTACTTACATATTTATCAAGGAAAACATCGTGAGGAAACCCGCAGGTCCCAGAATTATTTCTGAAACATGACATGATGAACAGACCCGGTCCGGGCGATTGGCTCACCAGTCACCGCCTATCACGTTATGGGGTTGAAAAATTATACTGGTGAAATGTGGGTGTTTCCTGAAATACCCCCTCGAGCATAAAAGGCGTGAGATTATTTATGATTTTATTTGTTCTAAATTACTCCATCTATATCTAACTACGCATTGTTGCGATTATTGCGAATGATGTGCCCTAGGGCTCAAAAATGAAGGTCAAAGTCAGGATAATACGTCAATGATACCCGATAGAGACAAAACCACATAACCAGTTTGGTAAACCATGTAACTGAATATAAATTCCCCTGAGTGGCTAGTATGGGGAGGCACAGAGGGAGGCAGGGAGGTCAGAAAGATTGGACTAGCCGAACAAACGCCAACTACAAATGCGAGAGGCCACCGAACGGAAGCAGCTTCCTTCGCGGTGATAACGCCCTAGTATAATTGGGTCATATCATTGACAGTGTTACTACTGACGATAAATTCATCATGTGTAATGAATGAATGATAATTTAATATTAATTACCAGTATTCGTATAATAGAGATTTCATAAATAATTAATCATCCAGTAATTATTTTGTTATCTCGGATGGGCAGTTGTTTTATTTTAAAATAATACTGAAGCATAGGTTGATAGTTTACCGTTTACCGCTGGATTGTAAGATAATTAAATATAATAATTGTAAGAAAATTAAATAGCATACCAAGCTTTCTATCGGTGAAAGAATTTTCAGAATCGGTTCCGTAGACAAACAACTTCACCTCTTTTAAATATTAATGCAGATGTACATACATATATACAATATGTAACAGAGTAAGCGCAATTCCTGAAATTAGTTTGTTCAGTATCGACTACTTAATCGGTTTCAGCTATTTTTAATGTTATTTTTTTCCGAAAAATGAATTAGCATAACTGAATTTAGGGCTACGTATGGAAACCGTAGGTACTATTATTTACCTTTTTTTATATAATATACTATCTAATTGCTTATTGGGGTGTATGAGGAATTGCGCTTATTCTGTGACGAGATGTATATTTTTTTATATAACTCAATGAAACTGAAAAATATATATTTATAGCTAATCGATATTAAAATGCAGTCTCGTAATTTCGTTTACAGATGAAAGAGAGTACGGACAGCCTTATAGCGCCGCTGTACGCGATTTACAAATCTGTAATAACCACTTGCTTCGCGGGTGAGTCCTTAGTTCCACGTTTTAAGTTTCTTTCTCTATTATTGGTTCCTACTACCTATGAAATAGCCGAAATTTTTCGACTACCTAGTAGGTATTTTTATTTCAAATTTCTGTAATTTTTCATATAACCAGAAGATTATGCTAGAAAACAGTTTCGTGCCATGTGTGGCCCCGATACTCCATTTCGATTTAGATGTTGCAATCCGGAAAAAAATAATGTTAGCATAAAAATTCTGTTCTCTTGAAATTGGGTGCTTATTCGTAAACGTGATCTTCTTACAGGTATAGTGAAGTTTCCGGTGATAGTCAAATGCATGTATCTAGACTATCTGAAGGCCATCGAGCAACAGGATGAAAAAGCCGCAAAGATGCGAAAAATTAAAAAAGCCGGTCCAAAATAGGAACATCTCCGCGGTCTCTCATTGGTTAGCACTGCCCAATATGGCGGTAGTTGACCTATCAGAGAGTCACCTTGTGACGTGATACTGATGAAGTTACCATACCACTTATGGCGTCTTTATCAGATTCTCGAAATTCATTAGCAAAACAATGAACACAGCCACAAATTTATAGATAAAAACCAGCAAACTAATACGTCCTTATATGCAAGGATTTAAAGACTTTTTTGCTTTGTGTGACTGAGCTAAAACTTACAAGCTGTAAGGACAATTTGGTTTGTTAATTTAATGTTACAACCTAAGTATCTATAATTTAAGATTTTTCTAAAAACCTCTTGTTCTGTTAAAAGTTGAAGTATCGTATTCACATGGCGACGTTTGTAAAGACAAAACTCACTGGAACTTAAAAATGTCTGAATAATGTCGCCTTGATACATTTGTCACCCCTGAATATGAAAAATTTTGCAAGTATCATCAATTCTTGCAAAGATCATTTGAACATTCAAATACGTTGGTTTGATAAATGATCTTTTCGGACACAAAAACGTAAGTTGTGTCGTTGTTGCATGCTTTTCGAGATTGTCAAAATTAGTTTAATTCGCCTTAGTTTTGATGTCGTTTTTAAAAATTAAGCGATTTTCTGTTTTTTATTGTTTTCGATAATTTATTGTTTTATAACATTTGTTAATAAAAATGTAAAATCGAACAGTTTGTTTTGTTTAAACATACCTATTTTTAGCTTCACTTGAGGGTAAAAAACTACCTTTGGTTCTTTTAATAAAAAAAAGTATATTGTAAACCACTTACATAGGTAGGTACTTATGTATATAAAACAGTTGCAGTGTTAGGCCGCTGGGCAGTAAACCCGCCTTTCATACCTGAGATCCGGGTTACCCGGTGAGGGTATGTACCAAGGGGTTTTTCGAAAACTAACATTCACAATTTTCACTATCTCAATGATGAAGGAAAACATCGCGAGGAAATCTGCAAGACATTGTATTGGTTCTGAGGCATGTGTAACAGCACCCTGGCAACCGGGCTCTCACATGTCACTTTAAGGAGTCTGAGATTGGTTCTTCCAAAATATTTATCCAGGTATTTCGTACCTTTGCTTAACCACACGGAATAAGGCTTAAGTTTTATTTATAGTTGCAGAATGACATAGGTATAATTCTTTGATCGCTAACGCAGACTAAGTAATATTTTATTTTAAAATATAGTATAAATTATGTCTACAATCTTTGCTGCCTCCTTCTCATCTCAGAAGCGTGGAGCTCGAAGAACGCGGGGTTGTCTTCCGGTGAACCGCCTGCCAGCATGTACTCCAAGTGTCTGATGTAGCAGATTGCTATCCTGAAAACGACAGGAGTTTTATCAGATTGGTTCAGTGCACTAGGCTGGCGGAACTGGGGGTCACTGAGGTCAGCGGGCCGCAAGTAATATAATATTGTAGTACCCACATACATTTTACCACCTCCCATCCCATCGACACCCACTATCATCCGGTGTAAAGAAGTAGACAGGTAAAGCCTGTCTACTCTGACAATTAACTGACGGACACAACCACAACCAGTGGAAGCTGAAATTTTAAATTGCACCGTCTAGAATTTTTCAAAATTCTTATAAGAACACTGGGCGAAGGGTAAGTTAGTACTCTAGTGAAACGAGAATACCAAGGACGTTTAAAGAAAAAGTTTTATGATTTTCTTACAACCTCTTTAGTGGATACTTTCAGAAACTGAATACCTCTGCCAACTGCCTTGGGATGAAATAGGTACATACCTATCCAGGTATTATATTATGAAGCAAAACCTTCGCTCACCGTTCGGTATTGAGTGTTTGAAGTTGACGAGTTGTCATTCAAAGTCATAATTCAATACACCTACGTTACAATAAAACTATGTTAATATTATTTATCACTAGCTCGACGGTGAAGGAAAACATCGTGAGTAAACCCGCAGGTCTCAGAATTAATTTTGAGACATGTGTAAACAAACCCGGTCCGGCGATGGGCTCACCACCTATCACGTTTAGAGGTCTAATATATCTCGTGAAATGTGGGTATATCCAGTAATGGAATACCTCTGCCTACCCCCTCGGGGATAAAAGACGTGAGTTTTTTTTATAATATTATTTAGGTGTTCAGTTCACCTGAGGCACTCGATCTTGGAGTACTTCTTCTTGGTGGGCTTAGTGACGGGCAGCTTGGAGCGCAGCAGGTCAAAAGCTCTGTTCATGTCGCGCATGCGCGTCCGCTCCCTGTCGCACGCAGTCTTCTTGTACTCTGGAATTCGAAAACGATCTCGTATGAGAAATGTGTAAGAGACGGAGTAGACAAAAGTAAGAGCGTATGCTTAAAAGTCATTAGAGCAGTGATAGCCTTACAGTTAATGAGCCTGCTTATATGATCATAATAAGCGAGGCTCGGGTTCGAATCCTGATATGTACCAATGAGTTTTTCAAAACTTACGTAGGTATCACTAGAAGCCCACTGACCAATGTTCATGCACACAATTTGGCCTCGAGCAAGGTCACTACCAACTGAGCCAACAGGCCCGTCAATTTTACGAGTAATCCAACCTTTCTCGAGCTGTAGCGCGCGCTCCTTCCAGCTGACTGATGCGTCGTCGTCCACGCTGTACTTGTGATCCTGCGACTCATGGGAGAAATCCAGCGACGACTCCGAGTTAGTGTTCGCAGTATCGGCCGTGTGCCCTCTGTACTCCTGCTCGTAGTATCTGGGGGCTTCAACGACAATTCGAGTACCCTTGTTTAAAGTTGACATTTATGCGGTTGCCGAAATTGACATAGCTTAGACTCAAAGTATATACCTTCTTAATGTGTTATTGTATGTAGTAATTGCGATCCATGATTGAAGTCCAAACCAACAAACACACAGTATATAAGTAGGTAGTAGGATTACCTTGATATGCCTAACTAAACTGTAGAAATTTCTATTATCATTCGCTAAGGTTTTAACTGCCGCCGCGCTCTTGGCAATACCGCCAGCAAAGTGGTTGTCTCTATCTCTATCTGATAGTACCCTGGTAGTTCTTGAAACTCCACAATAGGTAGATGGCAATCGCATCAGTCTTTCCTTGTGGAGTAACATCACCTTATTGCCAGAGCAGAATTAGGATATAACCACAGACCAGTAACTGATATAACTTTTTTTGATATACCTACACATAGACTTAATATAGTTACCAACCAATAGAACGGGGTGCGTGCTGTGGTAATTTTAAACACTGCTCATTCATTAGTATACTTACTTACACAACTTTTTTGTTTTACGTAGGTATTCTAATGATGAATCTACATAATTATTACATAGAAATCTCTGGTAGGTAGATACAGAATCATTATTTTTTTTAAACCCTAAGTAAGTATTTATACAGGTCAATTTTTTTTTTAATCTAACTGCAGTTCTAAACATTCCAAGATCTCACATATTTCATATACTTTTCTTCGGTACTTATACTGAAGTCAAATTAGTAATAACAATATGGTAGTAGGTAGTTATTTCTTACCTTCTTGAGAATTACTGGTATCCAATTCATGTGGTCTAAAGTAGGTTATCCTCCGCGGCTCAGAATAATCATCTAGAACATACGATCTGTGATGCGATATCGTCTTATCATACTTCTTGTGCGAAAACGTGTGTTCTTCTTTCGGCTTCTCGTCTTGCCTGCCTATTTCTAGAATAACCCTGTCTTCTGCTTCCCTCTTCTCTTGTTCATCTTCCTTCACTACGGTGTAGTTGGCTATTAGAGGTAATGGTGCTTCGTCGTCGTATGATTGGTTATACATGTCTATTTGCCAAATGTGTGACACGAGGAATGTTTCTTAGGGCATGAAAATGATGACGTAAACACTCACGGTTTGACTGTAACTACAGCGGTAGGTACCTATATAAATCTTATAGTCTAGAAGCCGCCACTATCACATCGATGCTTTTCCAAATAACAGTATGATTATCTCTAGAAATCTTATCAATTACAATACTTTTCCCCAACTTAACCCGACTAGCTCCTACCTGGCTCAAGTTGAGACTGTGTCATCCATTTTTCTGTGCTATTGTCATGCATATTCGATCAAAGTTGTGTTGTGGACACAAGTGTTTGGAAGTTTTTAGTTTCCACTAAAGAGGCTTTTGTTTCGGAGACATTGTCGGGGTATTTGTTTTGGTCCTATAATGTAAGTATGTCATTTGTTGTGAACGAGTGTAGTTTGATGGTGATGCGCTAGTATAATAGTAAAAACTTTGTGGTGGGTCTCTTTCATACATATTTTATTTCTGTGATATTGAATAAATTAACCGCAAGGAGATGAGATGTCTGAGATGGGGTCATTCATTCAAAATTTTGTCGGCGCTTAATAACTCGTATTCGCACGAGAAACAGCGAGGCAAAGCAGTAGACAAAAATTTTACACGGCGCTCGGTGTTATTCCGTCTGCACTTCCTTGTTTTCTTTGCATACTAGATTTTTACCAGCTTAGAGACTTACTTGCATGCTGCCCTGCCGCAAACTTAGTATACATAAGCTATTTGGGCGTTCCCAATGCCCAAAATTAGTAAATTAGTTGGTAGGTATACAACAAATAATAAATATTATCTGTCCTAGAACTCCTTGGTTTTTTATAAACTCAACGTGTACTCTCTGAGGCATGTGCGTCCGTACCTCCCCAAACACACTATACGCTTCTTAAACTGGATTTGTAAATCAGTTACCGTAATCTACATACTTCTATACTAATATTATGAAGAGGAAAGATTTGTATTTCTGTATTTTTGTATGTTTGTTACGAATAAACTCAAAAACTACTGGACCGATTTAAAAATTCTTTTACCAATGGAAAGCTAGATCCCTGAGTAACATGGGCTATATTTTATTTTCCCGTATTCCCACGGGAACAGGAACTACGCGGGTGAAACCGGCCAGAACCGCTAGTCTTATATAATTATAATATCGGAATAGGGCATACTATTACACGTGAAATAAAAACTTGAATAAGTATAATCAAATTTAATTATATTTTCTTGACAAAGTAATAAATACTTAACATTTATGCTTCAAGCACAGACGCTTCGCTTAACTTAACCTTCCTGTATTAGTTGATACACTCAACTTTATGATAAAAGACATGTGTAAGATAAACTTCTTGATCGCTCTGAAATTGAGGCGAGTGCGTGTTTCCTGCGTAGCATTTTCCCTTCGCCGCATGCCCGACGCTTTTATTGCTTTTGCGACGCCACTCGCACCGAGTTCAGTTCGAACAAGAAGTTTGGCGTGAAGAGTATGCAAACACTTGTTTTGTAATGACATAATAACAATCTATGCTAATACTATTAATAATCTGGAATAATTTGTTTTCTTAATAAAATTAAATGCAGCTTGCAGGAGCCGTTCTACAAAGAGTAAGGCTTACTCGAAGATTAAACGCTGGCTATGGCTATGTTCAGAGGTTTAAAGAAATTCCTAAAAACTTTCTGTTTATTCTTGGTCTTCAATCAAAAATTATTTCTTGGTATATTTTGTGCTATTTATTCTTGAGGTAAGGCTTACTTTCCGTTGTACGAATTAGAACGAATATAAAAGGTTTCAATTGGGTAGTTGACTGCGCAGTCAAATCATTTACTTTTTATCTTATATCAAAATTAAAATCTCGTCAAGTTATTAACAATAAAATTATCTTGTCCTTGTTCAACCTTAGGCATCTAATGTTTGACTGGTATGGAAAATATACTGGCTGACATCATCATTTTTAGTAAACAATTGCATCATATTTTTGTCGTACTATTATTTTGAAATTTGTTTTTTTTTGCAAAACGAGATAATGTTCATAATGTAGGTTACATTGTTACCTACATTAAATCTACAGCTTCATTTTGACATAGTCAACTACCAAATTAAGTATGTTTTAAAAAACGGATCGGAGCGATATTTTAATTACATATTTTATTTATTTAAGCTCCTGTCGCAGTAATAAGCTACGCAAGAGCTTCGCGTCCAAAGCTGTAAAACCACACGCCATCATGCCACACAGCCAGCACATCACAGGTCCACTCAGTAGAATTAAAACTCGATCTTCCGTAAGAAGAAAAACTCCAACATGACCTCGTCGGTGACCTCAGCGCGGCGCAGCTGGTACTCCTGGACGATCGGCGTGATGGTGTCGATTGCTATCTTCTTCAGCTCCCCTGTTAGCAACGCACCCGATTCGTAGTCTTTCTTTATCTGTGGGAGAGATTTATTTATTTATAGATAACACTAGCTTTAACGCACGCTGCGCACGTTTATTTCACCCCCTTAGGGGTTGAATTTTGCAAAATCCTTTCTTAGTGGATGCCTACACTGTATAAGTTATATCTATGTGCAAAATTTCAAGTCTCTAGACCCAGCGGTTTAGGCTGTGAATTGATACAACCAATCAGTCAGTCAGTTTATCATTTTATATATATAGATTAAATTAAAAATTAATAAAACCCCCGACACAAAAAATACATATAAACACAAAATGCTGGACAGATTTTCTTAAACCATAGTTAAGAACACTCTCTATTACTTTAAAAAAAACTAAATCGAAATCGGTTCGGCCGTTTGGGAGCTACCAGCGAATGGACAAACATACAGATACACAGAAACACACTTATAACACCCCTCTGTTTTTCCTCGGAGGTTGAAAACTAGCTAACCCGGCAAATGTTTGTTCTGCATTATAAATGGGGGGTGGAGGTAGGAGGGTGAAAAATACTTTCCGATCTATTCTCATACATACCAAATTAATATCGGTCGAGCCGTTTCGGCGGAGTTCAACTACACACACCGTGACAAGAGATTTTATATATTATAAGATGTCAAATAAAAAATCACATATAGGTAACAACATTTTGTCTACTGTTGTCTCGCTCTTTCGTACGAGACAAATGCACGACATAAACATCGACAACATTGGGTAACGTCACTTATATTAGATACGCTGAATGCATAAACATCGCTCATAAAAAACAATAACTAGTGCTTCCTAAAAAAAAATATTGTTTTGTTTCTAGAGCTTTCTAGAAACAAAACAATATTTTTTTTTATGTTGGCAACATCAAACAGGCATAAATGGCGATTCACATTTTGACATCCATTTTTTGTCAACGTTTGAATCAATGGACACATTATTTATTTTATATAGAGGTCACACTAGTGTGGGCGAATTGCCTGTATGTAAAGTATATTTTTTTCTTCCTTCCTTTTTTTACTTGGTTTACTAACGGTCGTGTTTTTTGTAATTTTATATAAAAGTTAAAACACGCATTAGAATATTTACACGCAGTTTTATTTACCATTAGGGTTGATGAGGAACTGGCTATGAGGAAGAGGATGCGGATGAGGAATTGTCAAGTATAAGATTTGAGGATGCGGAAGCGGAAGAGGAAGTAGCTATGAGGAAGAGGAAGAGGAAGCGGAAGAGGAAGCGGAACTTCTAAGTTCTTTCGTTTTTTATTCCACTTAAGCTTTCAAAAGTACCTACATTACATTTATGATACTCCGCATATTCCGTTTCATGACACTACTGGAGATGGCTTCGTAACCCTAAAGTTCCAAGCCTTTTCCTTGAGTAAGTTTTGTTGCACAACTTACAATGAACAGTTTCATTGTCTACTTCATTGAAATACGTCCATATAGCACTACATTTCAGTCGCATTTTTTATATTTCTTATGCAAAGTAAAAACTCTTAAGACTAGCCAAGTAGTATACTTTAAGGTGACCCGGGGCTATTGTAGCTGGGGGGATATTGTATCTGTTCTTATTAACTCATTTCCTCATACTCATTTCCTGTAGATATTTGTGTATTGAGACATCTATAAACTGATGGCGGAACAAAAAATGTATTGGTATTATCGGAGGTGGCGCCCCTGAGCCGTCGGTTGGCGTCCTTACAACGCCATGTTCTTTTTCGGCCATTTTACGTTGTGTTTGCCAGAAGACTGTCTTCCGATTTTATTCTGAAAAAAATACTATGCAGTGGTTTTCCGTTGAAAATTTACAGTAAGTAGTTATACTTTTAAAACTGAGATTATTTATCTATCCTGTGTTGTTATTATCTGGATTTATTCACGTAGATACATTAGCCTCACCAAAATTCTGTTGCGGGGTAAATGTACCTAGAGGTTAGATACAATAGCCTCGTAAATTTTAGTATGGAGTAAAAATTTACTAGTGATGTTTCAAGTTTACAGAAATTGTCGGTATTTTTTTATTATTTATTATAAAAATGCATTCGTATCGTAATTTTAAAAAGCAGATGTGAATAATTGTCTATAATATTATATATTCATAATCCCCTTAATATTATAAATACGAAAGTTTTTTTTTAGGGTTCCGTACTCAAAGGGTAAAAAACGGGACCCTATTACTAAGACTCTGCTGGCTGTCTGTCTGTCAGTCACCAGGCTATATCTCATGAACAGTTATAGTTAGACAGTTGAAATTTTGACAGATGATGTATTTCTGTTGCCGCTATAACAACAAATGCTAAAAAACAGAATGAAATAAATATTTAAGGGGGCTCCCATACAAAAAACGTAGTTTTTGCTCGATATTGATAACGGGCTGTATCTCATGAACCGTGATAGTTAGACAGTTTAAATTTTCACAGATGATGTATTTCTATTGCGCTATAACAACAAATACTAAAAAACAGAATGAAATAAATATTTAAGGGGGCTCCCATACAAAAAACGACGTTTTTGCTCGATATTGATAACGGGCTGTATCTCATGAATGGTTCGTCACTACAAACCTAATCTGAAAAAATACTCTGAAAATATCGACATTACACAATCACTACATCCCAACACTATCTTAGCAGTAAAAAGCTACAATAGCCCCGTTTTCATATTCAAAATAATTTAATAGCATATTACACCCTATTATTAGATAGCTAAGATTCAAAATCATTTAAATAATAACAAAATGAAATTCAACAACTCGGCTAGACAATTGTAGCTCTTACCACAAAAGATTTAAAAGCGATAGATACAATAGCCCCTAGAGTGGGGCTATTGTAGCTTTCGTCACTTTTTTCAATTTTCAGCTATTTCACCGTTAACCTAAAAGTTTTTTGCTAGTTTCTATTATTAATCTGAAAAGTCAGATAAACGTGTGAGAGATTTATTCGCAAAATATTACTGTAAGATATAAAATGATAAAATTATAACTCAAAGATCTTTTCATCATCACCTTTTTGATCTTTTCATCATCACCATTCATCTTTTTGTTGTTTAGATACAATAGCCCCGGGTCACCTTATATAACTTTGATAAAAATGCGATGCGTGGCACGCGCGCATAAACAAAACTTGACTTTCGACTGTGCTTATAACAAAAAGGATTAGTATAAGGAGCGGGTGGTGGGAGGCGGCGCTTGCTGTGATTGGCTATTCTCGTCTCGACTCTAAACCTAAGTGACACTAGAAATCCTCTTAACTCCTCTCAATTTATGAGGAAGCGGAAGCGGATGAGGAATTTCCCAATTTTAAATATGAGAATGCGGTAGCGGTAGCGGAACTTACAAAATTGCAGAACTTCCGCAACATGAGGAAGCGGAAGAGGAATCCTCATCAACCCTATTTACCATAGATAATGGGCCGAAAGAAATATTCGAATTGATTAAAAGTACCTGTGCCAACCGCTCGTCGTCGTCTAGGAAGAAAGTGAGGTATTTGTAAGAGATATCCACGTCGGTGTTGCCACCTTTCTCCCTGTGCTCCTCCACCGTCGCCTGGCCCCCCGAGAACGCGTACTTGTTTATCTGTACAATAAAAAAATATACCATTGATCTATGACTTTTGAGTTAGCCTTCAACAATATAAAGTGAAATTTTGAAGAAAAATTGTTATTCAAAAATAATCCACACTCGAATAAAACTGTCTGATAATATGTCAGTACATACAAAATATTTATTTAAGAAAACTTAATGTGAGGAATCTATAAAACAGCTACAGAAGCCAAAATATAGATAACATAATCATTTTTCATATATATTTTCATAAATATTTTATATATTTATCATAAATATTTTCGTTAAAAATAGTAAACAGTGCTAAACGTTTTTTAAACTGATATAAAAGTGTATTTTGGAAGTCAACAGACATGTGTGAGTGTTGGTGATGAATATCTTCGGCAATGAACAAATATATTTCAAAGCTAAGGATGAAGTGTTTTATTGAAAATACTTCGTTAGGAATTAATTAATACCATATTAGTGCACCCTTCAAAACGTACAGGTACCAGTTTAAAGCCACAAAGGTATTTATACAGTGAGATTATTGATCAAATAGTGAAAATTTAAATCTAAGGATATCAAACAGCTGTTAATATCACAAGTAACGCCATCTATCGTAAAAGTCACAAGTAATCTCTAATAGAGGATAGTTAGTTAGTACTGTGTGAACCGAAGAGCTTGCGCACAGATCGATACAAGTAGCAGCAAAACGTCACAAGATGCCGCCTCTGTCCAAAAAATGCGGTAAATGTAATAATGACATTGTAGATAAACAATTTTTATTTTGCCGTGCTTGTAAAAAAGGATTCCACATTACATGCACGACACTCTCAGAAAAACTATATAACGCATACTATGCCGGCAATCTAGAGAAAAAGGAAAAATGGGAGTGTCACATATGTCGATATGCAGAAAGCACTAATAAAACTCCAATATCTCCAGTCCAATCTACCAGTCAAAACCTGACAACCAGCACTCCGGTAAATAATGTCACAGTACGGAAGAAGCAAGTTATTAATGTCTATCGACGTATAATTCATTCCAATCATTATCAGACCTGGAAGACCACGACGACGAACAGGTCTACGATGCACTTAACAGAAATTGTCCAAATGTGGGAACATTGGACAGGGAAGATTTCGAGCAGCTGAGAATTAAATTTGAAGACTTGCAGACTAGACTTGAATCAGCTGAACAGGAGATAGGTGAATTATTGAGTGAGAATTATGAATTAAAAAGGAAATTAGAGATTAGTCAATCAACAAATAAAAAATTATCATTTATTTGTAAATCACCTGCAGTAAGATCAATAAAGAAGAAACTTTCTGCGACTAAACGCAAGGAAGTACTGCAATCAAAACGACTTAGTTTGGATCAGCGCTCTACCACAACATCAGAACGACAAAACATTACCCTGGAGGATTCTCAAAACGGCGGAATGATAACATATCCAGATGGTGAGGACCACGAGTCTCGTCAGACGAACGACGTGATACTTAATAACCCCAAGGGTAAACACAAGGTGCTACTGTTAGCTGATGAAAGCGGACGAGGGCTGCGTAGGGAGCTGGAAGAGCGTCTGGGTAACGAATACCAAGTCACCGCTATATTAAAACCATACGCATCTTTGGGTAAAGTTATATCTAAACATGTCGAGCAATGTAAGGATTTTACTAAAACCGATTATGTTATCATATTAGCGGGCTCGCATGATGATAATCTGATACAGTTTAAATCTTCTTTGTATTACACTTTGAATTTGTTGTCAAATACTAATGTTCTAGTAGGAAAAATTTACAAAAATAGGTATTTTAATGAAGGGAAACTTAATGAATTCATTCAACTCATAAGTTTGAATATTGAAAATGCACATACAACTGAGTTGCATTATTTTGCAAATCAAAGAGTAGACAAAAAAACCTCAGGTAGGTCAATCATATTGGATGTTATATTGTTAAGTTATACAAGGAAAAGCAAAATACATACACTTCCTAGGAATCAAGTAAAAAAAACTGTAGTCACTCGAAATGTACACACTCAAACTAGTAGTGATTTTTTTCGTGAGCAGCAATAAAAAAATTGATAATCATTGTAAGCGTAATGAAAGTGTTCATATATATTACCAAAACACCAGAGGCCTTCGAACCAAACTAAGAGAATTTTACGAAAATATTTCTACTTCATAGGCTGACATTTGGGCAATAACGGAAAGTGGTTTAAATGAGTCAATATCTGACGGAGAACTTTTGCCAAGTGGCTATAGTTTGGTTCGATGTGATCGCACAGACGGGCGTAAGCACGGCGGAGCGCTAATAGCGGCGGCGCCTGCTGTGCACCTACAGCCCCTAACCTTGCCCAATGTAGGTTCACTGGACGAGTTTGTTTTTGAATTAGTTTGTGCTGATGTATACAAAAATAAAAAAAAGGTATTCACGTGTTGTGTAGTTTACATTCCTCCTAGTAGTAAAGACACCGAGTACATGCAGTTGTTTAATTTGATTGAAAAAATGTGTGATACATGTAGTAATTTAGTTGTATTAGGAGATTTTAATATGTACTCAGCAAGTATTGACATACAATGTTACTATGAATATTTTGTGACGGTCTGCGAGTTTCGTCAGTTCAATGAAATAACTAATTGTAACAATCGCACATTGGACTTAGTACTTTATAAACCGGACAAATACGCCATTTCAGTCAGAACTGAGAACGACCATTTAGTTGATATCGATCCCCAGCACCCACCTTTAATTATAAACTGTATCCGTAAAGCAGTCAGTAGATCAAGTCGTATACCTAAGTCTGGGAAGGGTGTTGGAGTTTCTCATCCCACATTATCAACAAGTGATGGAGGCAGATTAGGGAGTTGGAATTTCTATAAATGTGATTTCTATAAGTTGTATTTATCTCTGACAACAGTAGACTGGAGTTCGCTATACAGATCAACATCAGTAAATGAAGCAACTAGTATTCTCTACACTATATTAAATAATCTTATTGATAGATGCGCGCCCCGAAAACACATAAAAAATACCAATTTATCATATTCATATCCCGAGTGGTATACGTCTGACATAATAAGGGACATAAAGGTGAAAGCTAAATGGCACAAAGCATATAAAACAAATAAATCTGATTTTGAGTATAGAATGTTCTCCTTTTATAGAGCGGAGGTAAAACGGAAAGTTAAGACTGCACACGATAGATTTAAAGTTCGTGTACAGGAGCAGTTAATTAGAGACCCACATTCTTTTTGGGCTTACGTAAAAAATCAAAGAGGAAAACGCAACAAACCTCAGATTACAAAAAACGGCAAAATTCTGGAAGAGTATCAGTGCGCTCAAGCATTTGCGGAGTACTTTAAGTCGATATACGAGAGTGACTTCCCAAATCTCGACGATAAAATGGCGGCAGCGGCGGCGGCCGAGAAATCCGGACTAAATGCGGAACGAGTCCATGTGCCGCCACTGACGCTGGAGGAAGTACATGTAGCTATCGCGCGTCTTAAACCTAAGAAATCAGTAGGGCCAGATGGTATACCACCGTTTATGGTAAGGGATTGTGGGTTAGTTTTAGCTGAGCCTCTGTTATAGTTGTATAATTTATGCTTACCCTCTGCTACTTATCCCGAGCAATGGAAAACTACAAAAGTTACGCCTGTACCAAAGAGCGGCTCCGGCCCAGATATATCGAATTTTAGACCTGTAGCGGTATTATCTACTTTTGCTAAGGTATTCGAGTCAATTTTGCACACAGTGATTTACTCACAGATTAAGGAGAAACTGTCAGATTGCCAGCACGGTTTTCGGCCAGGACGCGGAACACATAGTAATCTTATGTGCTTCACGCAGGACGCAGCAACAGCTTTAGACATAAATTCGGGGGGACAAATGGACGTCGCCTATTTTGACTTTAAAAAAGCATTTGACATGGTAAACAATGACATTTTATTAGAAAAATTAGCAATTTTCGGCTTTACCCCACGTCTTCTCACTTTTTTTGCAAGTTACCTAAGAAATCGCCAGCAGTATGTGGAGTATGCCGGAAAAACCTCAGATTCTTATAATACACCATCAGGAGTAAGTCAAGGCAGTAATTTAGGTCCACTACAGTTTATTTTGATGATAAACGATTTACCAGACGTAGTTAAACAAGCAAATTGCTTACTTTTCGCAGATGATTTAAAATTGTACTTAACGATTAAAAACAGAGAGGACTGTGAACGTTTGCAAAGTGACATAAATAATGTGGTTCAGTGGAGTCTAAAGAATAAACTCCACTTTAACGTATCAAAATGCAATTTGATGACATGTACACGGGCAAGATCCTCGCTTCAGTATGAGTATTGTATTGATGGCGTTCAAATTCATAGAGTCAGCTCAGTCCGTGATCTAGGTGTTCGCATAAATGACGATTTAAAATTCCGTGATCATGTTACTGCTGTCTGTAAAAAAGCTTTCCAACTATTAGGTTTCGTTTTACGGCAAGCAAAAGATTTTAGTGACATAAATACTATAAGGACATTATATAACACCCTAGTAAGAAGTCGATTAGAGTACCGTGCTATGATCTGGAACCCACATGAGGCTAAATATAATCAGATGATAGAGAAACTTCAGAATAAATTTTTAAGATACATGTATTTGAAACAATATGGTGTATACCCACTCTATCCACTGATGTATCCGTCACTTTTTATATTAGGAATGATAGGTTATAATAGACTGGACGCAAGGAGACAATTAGCCCTTATCACTTACGTATTAAAAGTGTTTCGTGGAAATCTATTTAATCCGAAGCTGTTGGAACAAATTCACATTAGGGTCCCAAATACTCGACTTAGGCTGGCATCACGGAATGAAATATTTGTTCTACCTAGATGCAAAACAAATATGTTAAAGTACGCACCAGTAACTACAGCTCTCCGGTTACTGAATGACATTGCAAAGGAAACTGACATATTTCATTGTTCACTGGCAAAATTCGCAGAAGCCGGTCTACAGTATTTGACTAGTGTTTAAATTGTTTATTTACATTTTTAGTGACATTCAGAATTGATAAATGGGGTATAATTATTAATAAGTAGGTGGTAATAAATTTGACATGTGTATAATATTAATTTAGTGACATTTTATTTTAATTTGATTTATATAGTATTGATATTTATAATTATTAGATATGTGGTATGTATTGAATTGGACTGATTGTAATGTTTATTTAGTGACATTTATTTGAAATATTTTTGTAATGTTGTTGATTTGGTTTGCCTGTAATAACAACATTTTTAGATATAATGATGATGATAATAAATAAATTTTTAGAATAAAATAATATGTCGCATCACGCAAAAAGTATTGGTTATAGTTTTCACAGTTATATTGTTGCAGATCTAACTTAAAATCTGGAATCTTAGATTTTGATACGTTGGCATTTTGGCGGTGTCACTTTTAATAATATGGCGCGCGTCACTTTGACACCGATTGGTCCCAAGTAACGGCCGAAATATCGTCAATCCTAGTAGCTACATCTAGTCTTGATCCAGAATCGAAAAGGGTTATCAATGCTCTTAAAAACCATGTATTAACTATCTACTTATATGTATGTAGAGCAGTGATAGCCTTTTCTCATGATGAAAACCAGTGAGGTTCGGGTTTAAATCCTGGCATTTACCAATGAGTTTTTCTAAATTTACGTACATATTCATCACTAGCTCGCCGGTTAAGGAAAACATCGTGAGGAAACCCGCAGGTCTCAGAATTAATTCTGAGGCATGTGTAACACACCCGGTCCGGCGATAGGCTCACCAACCACCTATCAAGTTTAGGGGTCGAAAATTCTGCTGAGAAGTGGGCATCTCCAGAAATGGAATACCTCTGCCTACCCCCTCGGGGACAAAAACCCTAAGATTATATTATATTATTACTATTATATAGCCTCGTTAGTCCTTGCCTTATTCTTGATCTGCTTGGGCGTGTCGTTGAGGAATATGGAGGCGTTGGGGTCGCTGGCGGACATCTTGTGCTGGGCGCCCTGCAGAGCGGGCAGGAAGGTGGAGTGCAGTAACGCCGGCTTGGGCAGCTTCAGCCTCGCCGCCACGTCGCGGGCCATGCGAAAGTACGGGTCCTGGTCTATGGCACACGGGACCAGGCACGGGACCTATAGATTACACAAATTGTCTATCAACAAACTACATCTACACTAATCTATATTGGATAATTTTTTTACCGTCTGGAAAAAAATATGACGTATAAGGTAAGGTATCTAGAGCCGAAGTTATACAAGAGATTAATTGTTAAATATAGTCAACAAAATCTAGAAAACTACGCACAGTACTACGCCCAGCTGGCGGTTGTAGGTAGATTGTGCATAATTGGAAGCTACGAGCCGATTTCTTTTTAAAACACTATTTCAAATATCTCAGTGTGTATTATTGACTACAATTGAGTATTGTATATTAGTTTAAGCAAGAAAAATTTTTTTTTAAAAAAAAAACATTTTTAAGAAAAAAATTTTTTTTAAGTAACTTTGCCAAATTAATCTATCACACTTACCTATCACACCACATTTTTTTCCAGACGGTAAAAAAAGTCACCCTGTATTGTATATAAAACTAGCGACCCGCCCCTTGCTTCGCACGGGTGCAATGCTAATACTAAAACCAAAGACGTTTAAAGAAAAAGTTTCTCTCTCCTATAGACTGCTAATGTTCTAAAAACACTATGGAAACCGCTTCAACCAAAAATCGGGGCGCGGGGGGCGAAGTATGAGATGACGTACTAAATGTCAATCAATTTACCAATAGTATTTAAAGGACATTTTGCGCTCGGCCAATCAAAAAGCTCACATATTATTTTACTTTTGAATTTGCTCCAATAGTGACGGACTAGTGAAGTAACCATATACCACACAATCGATATCGATAAATGCTGCAACCTGTACTGTAATTTCATTTGAATTAAAAAAAATTACAAATTTGAATTATAAATATAAATTATCTCATTATTTTACTTCCTTCTTTAAAAAAATCCTTTTTTACTATAATATAAATGCAAAAGTAACAACATTTTTACGGCTAAGCCAATGAACCGATGTCGATGAAAGGTAGGAATATAGGCTGCACCCTGAGGAAGGATATAAGTTTTATTTCATTCTGCAAAGCGGATGAAGTTGTGAGCAAAAGCTAGTATCTCAAGAAGCTTTTTAGACTTCAGGTAAATGTTATTCTATTTTTAAATTCTAAATGAATAGTATGATTCGATCTTTAGAACACTAAATTACAAAAAAAACTTGGGATGGGAAAATTATTCTATCGATATTGTATATTTTTTGTCAAGCACTAAGGAAATGTTTATAAATAAAAATACAAATATTTAAATATATTTTTTGTGGTGTAGTCTGAACAGGAAAATACTAACAGGTGATAGGTAACGCCTGTATTGGATTTCCGCGAATTTACTGTGGAGTTTCCACAAACAACTACGCAAGCGGGCATATTTTTGTCAAAACCGAGAGCTTGTTTCGATCTGACTTCCAATATGGCACTGTGTTGTCAAACCAGCGGCCACATCAAAATACGGTCTGTCAACCGAATGTTGGCGAGGATTCACTAGGGCGAGATTTACTACATTGGCACTCTATAGGAAAGAGAATGATTTTCTTCCAACCTCTTTGACTAAAACCTTCCTCTTGAATCACTCTATCTATTTAAAAACCCGCATCAAAATCCGTAGCGTAGTTTTAAAGATTTAAGCATACTTAGGGACATATGGATAGAGGGACAGAGAAAGCGACTTTGTTTTATACTATGTAGTGATGATAAACTGACTGACTGATTGGTGATGTATCAACGCACAGCCTATATCTGGGTCTAGAGACTTGAAATTTTGCACATAGATAGCTTATACAGTGTGGGCATTCACTAAGGAAGGATTTAGCAAAATTCAACCCCTCAGGGGGTGAAATGGACGTGCGCGAGCGAAGGCGCTAGCTAGTATTATATTTGTATTTTTGTATGTTTGTACGAATAAACGGCCTGTTGGCTCAGTTGGTAGTGACCCTGCCTTCTGAGTCGGAGGTTGCGGGTTCGATTTTCGCTCTGGGCCAACATTTGTGTGCATAAACATATTTGTTGACTTCGTGTCTGGGTGTTTAAGTATGTTTATCAGTTTGGTACCCATAGTACAGGCTCTGCCTAGTTTGGGACTGAATAACCGTGTGTAAATTGTGTCCCACAATTTATTATTATCCCTCCCGTCAGACCATCCCTCTACTATACACCATCATCATTTACTTGCCCTTTTCCCATTATTTGGGGTCGACGCAGGATGTTTTTTCCTTCCATTTAGATCTATCATACGTCATATCTACATTCACTTCCATCTTGCACATATCATCCTTCACACAATCCATCCATCGTTTCTTTGGTCTACCCCTCTTTCTATAACCTTCCACATTCATATCAAGCACTCGCCTTACAACGTTACTCTCATCCCTCCTCATTATATGTCCCTCTATTTATACACCGTCAAGAAAAAAAAGCGTGACCGTATATTTCTATTAGGGATCCTGATACACCTTTTTGCCGATACGATACCGATACTCTTATAAAAATATTGGCGGCACTAATAACGATACGCTTATTGAATTCAAAAAGGAAGGTAAAATACATAAAACACATTTAATTTTTAGTTTTAGTAATCAAAATTATAATCGACATAATATAATCGGCAAACCCGAAGTATCGCCGATATATCGGTATCGGTATCGGATGCATCCCTAGTTTCTATCTACTCACAACTTTATTCTCAAATATGAACGGGAAGCTGGTCGAGAAAGCGGGAGCGGCCTCTATTGAAGGAAATGTGATCTTGCCGATGACGTCAGAGTCGCCGAAACCGAAGATGCCCTTCACTTGGTTGTACGTCACGCACTTCTGTATCCTCAGCATGTTCTGGTAGAACGCGGGACATTGGCTGGAAAAGAGACCTTTATTTTTATTTATAGCTAGCTACGCCCCTTGGTTTCGCCGGCGTTAAAAAAACATAGCGTAAGACACTCGAGAACAATGTAGCTTTTTGTCTGTGAAAGAATTTCCAGAATTGGATCATTTGTTAAAGAGATTACACCATACAAACTTGCATACAATTTTACCTCTTAATAATAAAATACGTATTATAAATGACTTTGTTTGTTTGTATGTTCATAATCTATGCATTGCTATAAAATTCATCCAATTTCTATTAAACTAAGTTGGGAACAAGGAAAATTTCCACATCATATAGAATGGGAAAAAACTGGATCATGCCGAGTACACCTCTAACGGGTCACCTAGTATACAGATAGAAAACTGCTAACCTAACCTTACCCAATAAAATCGAGGTCATTAAATATGAACGTGTTGTTTGGGTCAAAGCCGACCGCGATGATGTCCTTCGCGTTGTTGAACGCCATCTGACGGGCCGCTTCAATATTGATGTCACGCCACAACGCCTTCTCGTCGTCCGTCAGTTGGATGATGAGAGGGACGTCGAAAGCTTCTTGTAGCCACCTGGGAATAATATTAAATTGTTGGACACAACTCACACACGGTTATTCAGTCCCAAACCAGGCACTAAACAACTGTTAAATATACTTAAATAAATATTAAACACCCAGACACAATGCCCACAGATGATGTTGGCCCCGAGCATGGATCGAACCCAGACTCCAACCCAGAAGGCAGGGTCACTACCAACTTAGCCAACAGGCCCGTCGGAAAATATATGGGAGTCAGTATTCTACAGAATGTTCATCAAGCATTAAACTCTTACTAAGCTCAATCAGAAAGTTTTATGCGACATTTATACAGACATCTCTTTCTGACATCCTCAAGTTGAGTTTCGTTGCATGAGGACCATTCTGTCATAAAGATACTAAGAGAATAGATAATAATAAATTCTTTATTTGTTTGTTTTTCACAACATTAACCATACAATTTAGGTACAAGGTTGGTACAATTTTGGTAAAACTAGAGCATGGTTTGATGAGATGGAGCTGTATTATTAATTTAATACACTAGCAGCTCTTGAGCTGATGTGTGTATATTGTAAGCTGGAAACCACTTACTTAGTAAACATGAACGGTATCATATGCCCAATATGCATACTCTCAGACGAAGGACCTCTGCCAGTATAGATATAGAACTTCTTGCCCGCCTCCACCAAGTTTAGTATGCTGTGAATGTCGCGGTGAGAGAAAAATATTCCTCGCCGAAGAAATGGATGTGCTAAAACATATAGGTATTCATATTTAATAACAATATTTCTTCTATTGCCCAAACTATCACATATTCTGGGATATTGTTGAATTTGGTCTCTTTTATGAGAACTTTCAAATAAAGTATCCCCGAGGGGGTAGGCAGAGGTATTCCATTTCTGGATATACCCACTTTTCACCAGATATTCTTTGGACCCCTAATGGTGATGGGTCGGTGGTGACCCCATCGCCGGACCGGGTCTGTTTACACATGTCTCAAAATTCTTTCTGGGAGCTGCGGGTTTCCTCAGGATGTTTTACTTCACCGTCGAGCTAGTGATAAATACGTACGTAATACGTAAGTTTTTTTAAAAACAAACTTTTTTAAAACTCATTGGTACAGCCAGGATTCGAACCCGAGCCTTACTGATTTTCATCATGTGAAGCAGGGTCTTTAACCGTAAGGCTATATAGATATACTGCTCACTACTTAAATAAAGATTACTTTTAATTGTATTGATCACAGAAGTTTCAATAATCAGAATCCTATTGGACATATAGACAAGCTCAACATCTTCAGATATTATTTTTCTACAAGTATTTACTTTTTTATTTTATTACAGAAATACCCACATTAAACCATTATAATTGTTTGACCCTTTAACGCAAAGCCTTAACGCGATAGGTGGTGGTGGTCTGTTTAAATGTATTTAACAAAAGCATCAGAAATATGAAAAAGCTCTCAACCCAAACAATAACGAAAGATTCCTCCTTACTCACTGACCTTTTTTCCCTGTAACTTTTTCAAATCTATCTATAATATCTTGATCTATCTTTTGACTGCCAAATTTCTCTGAAAGGAAAACATAATGGATATACTTTACATGAACAAATATTTTTATTGAAAAAGGGTAAGTTATTATTTTAGTCAAGGTATACTTACTGATCAACTTGTCGTAATCAATGCCAGTTTCAGATTTGCCGGCAACATTCCACGGATCTACAATATCGTCTTCTTCTTTATCTTCATTCTTGATGGACAAATTACTAAGTTGATCTTCAGCCATTATCTGGAATAATAAATAGTTCAGTTACTATCATTCGTTGATGCAAATATTATTAACTTTTCTCGCAACTGTCTTCGCATTCGCCGAGTCCTATGTGGTCCTCGAATCGCAACCAATTTATACATAATCGTATAATAACACTTTAAAGGGATCGTGTCTGTACATGAAATATAAAAAAAAAAGCTTAGGATAAAGTTATTGATTTAGATATCAAAACACAAATTTTTTTCATTTTTGCATCATGCAAAAAGGACTGGACGAATTTGAACGGAAAACATACAAATTTACAAAGATGATATATACTACTATGGTAAGTAGGTGTGTTATATATATAATATGAAGGAATTTTGGAAATTCCCACGGGATCGGGAGTAAACTGGATCCGCGCGGGCAACGCCGCTGGGCACCTGCTAGTAAAATATAAATTTTAAAAAATATTTTACTGGAACTTCACACAATCACTATTATATTCAATTGCATAATCTTCATTATCTTCACTCATGCAAAAGGTATAAATACTCATATAAATAAAACAAGTAAGCAATAAAGTAAGCAAATTTTTTATTTATAATATTTGTTTGTGTTTTGTATGGTACAATTGTGAAATTTTATATTAATTGCGGATCCAGTAGGAGTCGTGGTGTAGGCAGAGAAGTAACTTGTTAATGCAGGTAGTATATAAATATTTACCTCATCGTTTTTATTTTCGAAACAGTTAATGATCGTCTTTGACAGTTGTATCTTATTGTTCATGGATTCGTCAATATAGCATTCAGCCACTGTCGTTGATTTCCATCCACCAAGGCGTTTTAGGGCAGTCAAATCTCCTTTACCATCAACCAGCAGTGTCTCAGAAGTGCGACGGAAGCAGTGACCAGTGTACAAGCTTGCGTTAGGCAGATTTAAATAACTTGCAATCGTTTTTCCTACATTTCCAAATTTATTTATACCCACTCTTTGACCAGTGCACATGCCCGCATTGTAATGTAAAAAGAAATAAGGA
Source organism: Ethmia dodecea (assembly GCA_963855545.1). Lineage (NCBI taxonomy): Eukaryota > Metazoa > Arthropoda > Insecta > Lepidoptera > Depressariidae > Ethmia > Ethmia dodecea. The sequence goes on from OY979457.1 coordinate 3,410,853, forward strand.
TTTTTGCAACGTTTAGGCCTAATATCTATGTACTTCTTGCAAATCGCATAGTAGGCACCTGTTATCGTGAAGGATCGGTCCAAAATAGTTTTCATTTTAAAAACTTTAACTATCATAGTGGACCTATCGACATGTTCTACATCTTTGATTTGTATGTTGTATAGTTCATGCCTTCGGCACGCACCCGTTATCCCAAAGATAAGTGCGACCTGTAACAATATATGGATTAAATTATGATTTAGGAAAGTAAAATTATATACACAGTGATATGGAAGTAAGTAACTAAGTACATCTAAAACAAACATAATAATACACTTACCTTTGTAAAAAGGTATAATTTATCAGGTGCTTCTTCCAAAAAGATCTTTATTTGCCCCGGTGAAAAAGTCGATGACTTTTTTCCTTGATATCCTTGCGACTTCTGCTTTAGGAATGCAATAAGTTTACTATATTTGGTAATGTCTATATTGTTGTAGATGATCATTGTAGCTTTAAGCATTGAGTATTTTGCCCACAAAGAATTTGCTTTATATTTGTCTGCCAGGTGTGTAAAATATGCAAGCAGCATATTTTCAGAAAATGACTCAGCTTTATTTTCGGCTTTCCATTGCAAAAAATATTTATATGTTTTACGATACAATTTTCTTGATTTTTCGGGTAAAAGGTCATGGTTCCTTTTGGTGGCCTCCTCAAGAATATCTTGTGGTGTTAAGTCCATATCACTGTCACTACTTTCTATTAATTCCATTGTTAAATTTTTCACGAGTACACACTTGAAAAAATATTATGGCGGCAAATATATGTCTAATTTGCACAGCTCTGCCGTCTGCGTGTAAAAAAAAATAAGTTGAAAAAAGAGTTTACTGCAAAAAGCCAAGGCCATTTATTAAGTATATTATAGTACATTTACAATAATATTTGCTGAAATGAGATTGTATATTCGAAAGTGGGTGGTATCTTTATGCTTACTGCATAAATTTTACCAATAATCGGCCAACTCTGGAAAATAGCGTTCAAAAGTAAGGTTACAAATCAAATAAACACTTAGGGTACGAACCTTGATTTAAATAAGAGAACCAGATATTACATACAATAATTACTGATATAAGATTTGGTAAAAGCTGACGCAATTACTGTTGTAAAAATATATTACATTGATGAGCCGCACTTTTACAAAACTACAACACAAGGTCACAAAGAGTTTGGTAGTTAGTCACAGACAGATAGGACACTCTTCCGTTTAAGCAATAGTTCCTAAAAGTTCACCGAGCGCTAGTGTCGCATAGTGTTGTGAAAGTATTCCTTTCAATTGTAGTCGATATCGATATGGCTAGTGATGTGCTTATAAAAAAGATCAATATAGGCCCACTGTTAAGTTTTATTTTTCGAAAAGCAATAAAAAACAATTCGAAGTTATTTCTTTTTATTTCTTTATTTATGTATGTAATCATTATGGGAGGCCTATTTCCAGCAGTGGACAAATGTAGGCTGATGATGATGATGAAATTGTTTATAATGTTATACCAATTATGATTGTGCAATCTTAAATATCAATTTCATACAAAACTTATTAATTTCTTTTTTATGAATGTTGCAGCCCAACCAGTAAATTAGTTTATTAATTTGATAATGTTATTTAAAGTATGGACAAAAAAAGACCAAAAAAAAAAATTATGTAAAACAAATGAAAATCCAAGAAACAACAGAAAAACAGCCGGCCGGCACAATGACAGACAGTGTGACCAATATGACAAGTATAATAAAAGTGTGACGTTTTGCAAGATGGTGGATACTTACTACCATACAACAAATAAATTAAATGCGATTGCAGCGCTTCGTGAACCAATCGGTACTAACAAGTGTCAAGAGTGTCACAGGCCTTAGTTAGTTACCTGTTTACAAGTGTTACAACCACAGAACACTATTACCAATTACTTTCGTCTATGACTATAATGAGCCGTTTACACGAGGGCAATCCACTAAGACAATCCACTAAGACTGCATACAAAAAAAACTTGAGGACAATTCATTACTCGTTACAACATATGATGGGTGAATTCGCGGAAACTCATGAATTGCGATTTCCTGCTAATAATTAATTAAATAACATAGCTGCATTCTTTTGTTACTTTACATGACATTTCTTACACATTTTTACGTAAAGTGCCGCTATTTAAAATTGTATCTCGCCTTTATTTCATTTATATATTTCAATAAACACGCACCAAACGTCATCACCATTTGCGAATAAAAGTAGAGTATTGAACTTCCTGAATTATTTTCCAAAAATTGTCAATGTACTTTCCGTTTTTTTTTTCATATTTCAAAAATGTACATTATCTAGAATAACACAATTAATTATAAAGTGATTTGATAATGAATATCATATATAAATAAATTAAATAAATTTTGTCACGGAAATTCATCAACACCATCGCGGCACCGTCAAAGTTATAATATTCTCGAATTTCTAATATCTACCGTGACCGAGAGGCGACCACCTCCTTTCCTCAATCTCTGTGGTCTCTCTCACAAAGCTACTTCAATTTTATCCATGCAGGAGTATCAACATTTTCGACTTATATTAGCTTATGGACTCTTTGTCATAAATTCACATCATCACCATCGATAGAAAAATTCAGGTTTGCACCATTACTACATCTTTTTAAACTATCCCGGCTTGTGTGTCTTATGTAAAAGACCACAAAAATTGCTGGTGGTGTTTTTTGCAGCTTGGCATTTTTACTCAAAAAAATCATAAACAGTCATCCATCATAACCATCATCATCATTACCATTTCTTCTGTGTTAATGGTGATGATAATATGTAAATGGTAATGATATACTATGTGTTTATCTCATATTAATTCTGACTATATGTAATGTTTGCTCTTAAAAAATATTTTCAACTGTTAGTTTATTAATGTCTTAGACGGCGATACAAAAAATGAGCACTTAGTATCTATATTTATGACACCTACATACCATGTTTCGAGTTTCTAGGCAATGATATTTCTTATTTAATATCATTGTTCCTAGGTGTTATTGTTTCTGAGTAGAACATACATATTTCTATTTTTAACAAGTTTTTAGTTTTCCCGTGAAAATAAGACTTTTCCCGCGGTAAAAAGTACTCAGATGTTGACCCAGTTACTCAGGCTCTTAGGGAAAAAAGTATTAAAACATTTTTTCAACACACTTGCTCAAAACGACGTTTTTATTCCACCGATTTTTGGCTCATAATCCTAGATATTAAACACTCGTGCTTTTGCAGTATATTATTGAACGAGTGCCTTTAGTTTATTAACCCGACCAATTTACATTTGTACCCTAGTACCAAGTCGTAAGTAAGAAGAAGAAGAAGCGATATAATTTAGTCGGGTTATAACTTTTATTTTAGCAACAAACAGTATTTATTCGAAAAATAACAGTAAATGGTAAATCCAGCTTGATTATTAAAAAATAACTTAAATTCATTTAAAATTTTCTGTAATTTCTGTTTTAAACATTACATTTAAATTTAATTATATTTTTAATCTTGGCTGTTGGCCGATCTAGTTCGCACCTTAGCCTTGCGCGCGCATCGGTATCGTGGCAAGAAAAAAAAACAACGCGCCATTTTTCGTAAATAATTGTCGGCTTTCACGAAGTTTGGATTAATTGTGAAGTTAATATTAAATATTAACGAAAATGTCTACTTCAAGTGAAGAAAATGAAGACAACCTATTATTAACTCCGCCGGACATACGTAACGAGGCGAAAAACGCGTGCGATAGTCTTTTGCCATCAAAATCGAGTGAAATGTAAGTATTTAGCGGCCGGCCTATGAAAAATTTTTAAAATGGAAAACCGGCAAGAACGCTCATTCTTTCTCAGAAAAACGTCGTTACTGGGGGCCAATTCTACTAAATGTCAACGATCATAATTGGATGACTATGACATATCAATGGTCAGACAATGGTGTTATTTTGACACTTTTCAGAGCAAATAACACCATCGACTGACCATGTCATTGTCATTGTCATCCAACTGTAACCGTTGAAATTTAGTAGAATTGGCCCCAATTGGACCAATAACCAAGATGGTCTGTGGTCTTGTCTGTCAACTGGTTGTCAATGTCAAATTCTTTTGGTTTGTGGTAGGTTTTGGTTTTACGTAAGGTATGTAAATGTCACAGTCGGATTGTATAATCCACCGTATTACATTACGGCTAGCCGTTATCAAAAACAGGGCCGTTTTGAAATGCGGCGGCGGTTCAACGATTAGCCGGATTATCATCGCGATACATTCTAGGCGGGTCACGTTTAGCCGCATCGTACTACTACTTAGATTGTAGAGTGCCATTACTCACAAAATAAAACAATGTTTAAAATGGGACAGCCATCTAAAAATACTTATTACAATTAAACTTTTCCAAACATTTTCTTACACAAGTTTATATTTTTTATTTATTTATATGTGGTGTAATTTTTCAGTTTTTGATTGAAGTTTATATTTTACTAGCACCGCCCCGCGGGAGTGCGTTACTCCAGCGGAAATTTGTCGAATATCGGCATTCGAGGGATACAGATAATTAGTTGTCCGGCTTCTGTAAATGTTGTGCAGATTTAAAAATTTGTATTGCTTATAGTTTTTGAGTAATTCAAGAAAAACAGTTTCCGCTGGAGTAACGTTACCCCAGCGGCAATTTTTTTTTCTAATGGGAATATTGAAATAATTTTTATCTAAATAATCATTTGTCATGACGGAGTAAATGTTGCGACTTAATTTGAATTTGTATCGTTAATGGTTCCGACTTCCGAAGATATTCAAAAATTTCAAAATGCCGCGTTTTTGATGTTTGCGTTTTTCGCTGAATTTCGGAAACGGTTAAGCGCACTATCATAATTTTTTGTACATGACTTCTTATGCCTTATTCCTAATTTGTTATGAAATAAAAAATTAAAAATAATTTACCGTTTAGGAGTTATGTAAGCAAATAGAAAAACCCTGTAATACGTTCTAGCACTTTGAATAAGAGGTCTAGAGACTTGTTTGAAACGTTATTTTGTAGCTTGCAACTGCCTTCAGGTGTTTGTGAAGTTTCATTAGTATCCTATAATAATAATAATAATCATTTATTTCGGATGAACAGTAATTAATAAATTATAATGAAATTTAGCTCAGTTTGGGCCTCCACGCGCAGAGCGTTATTTAACCCCCTATTAATGGACGTTCTTGTGGGATTTTTTAACCGAATAATACGTAAATAATTAGTTATATAGTTCAATTTTATACTTGTGAAATTTCAGCATCGTACAATCAATAAATAACGAGATAATCAAAAAATACACATTTTAAGTTATTTACCGTGGTAACCCGACCGAATTTAGATGGTCCCAGAAAAGCGGCCGTTTAGTACATTATGCTAACATTCTAAAACACGTAGTATAGTATAATAGTCTTTCAAGTTCGGTACAGACGCGTACATTATCTTTTGAGTACCTATTGATTTAATTTAATTTTTTTTTGGAGTTTCACATGAACATTTTATAGATTACCAGCGACCCGCCCCGGCTTCGCACGGGTGCAATGCTGAATTTTCTTTGCTATAAACCTTGCGGAGCCCTAGACCTTTCCAACGAATGCAAAACCGTGGAAATCGGTTCGTCAGTTCTGGAGTTAAATCGTCAGGAAGGAAAACCCGACTTATTTTTATATAGTAGATATCATTATCCTAGCAGTCTGCTATAGTTTAAATCGAGCTAAATCTTCGTACCTATTAACAGTTATTATTAATGTGTAGTGCTTCTTAACTTTTCTTCTTTTTCTGTGGGTTACTTGTTCCACCAAGAAGTACATTAATTTGTTAACAAGGTAGGCTTTATTGTATAAATATACAATATTATTATTATTGTTTATAATTGTATATTATACTTATACATTCGCAAATAATATATTAACTCACTGTACCGTCATTCGAAGCCTATAAATGAGAATAGCAATCCTATTTTTCTAGAACTGTGGCGGAAATACGTCACTTTTACTCGATTTCCCCCTCTTTAGTGCTGGTTCGCTGTTTCTCCACCAGGTGGCGATAGTTGACTTTTTAGCAACGGAAGCATTTTTGCCTCATTGGCGGTTTATTTTTCGAACTGTGCGGTTATTTAAATACAACGGGAGATACATAATTCACGTAAGAATTTCTTAAATTTTATTAAATATTACATTTAGTCACTTTGAAAATATTAGTACACTTTCTTTGTTATAAAATATCAATCGTAAATTTAAACGGTGCTACCGTTCGTTCTTAAATAATTTACTTACATACAGTTTATACAGTTTTTTTAAAAAAGGTGTACAACATTTCAGCATGAGTGATTCGGATACTAGTAGTTCATCTACATCAGAATCTGAGTCTGACTCGAACCCCTCTCGCACGGCTACGGTAACGAGACCTGATGAGCCGGGACCAGCTTCGGAGAAAAACAGGAAGAGAAAACTTCATGATCAAAAAGGACACGACAGTAAGCGTCGTCGGAAATCGAACGACTTGCGTAAGCTTGCTAAGGAGGTCAGTAGGTAATATTCAACAATTTTTATCACGTAGTACTGTCTACCCACATTCTTCTGAAAATTATCCTATGATGCATATGTGCGGAAATGACGATGATAACATTAGCCTCAATGTCAGTGGTGAATTATTTACGGACCATGAACAATCTGAAACTTGTGTATCCAATTCCCAATTTAATTTGCCGATTAATACAGTTTGAAAGGAACCATCTCTTGCAAAGTCATCCGAAAATCATATTGAACTTTTAAAAACAATTCAACATTTCGATAGTCCCAATTGGTGTGACGTTCGATATTCTGAGGTGCAAAAGAATTACTGTTCTACCCCCGGATTTGTGGATCTCGAATGCAATGACGAGATAAAACCTTATGATAAATATTCCAATATAAGTGTTACTGAGCGTAGCTTTGCGGCAATCACACAAGCTTTGATAAAACAAAGAGAGGCCGCGCAGGCTGGTTTTGAATCTCTGTTATCTTGAGCATCGAACCAAAATGATTTGTCGTCGTCTACGATTAGGAACAAAATTAATGAAATATTTATTGAAGGTCAATATAATAAAATTTCGAGTGACCTTCTCCAGCTTTCTTGTGGCCACAGGGCTGATATGATAGAGCAAAGACGGGAGAGCATTTTACGTCTTGTGAAAGATAAATATGTTCGATCTAATTTACGAAAGATTCCACCAACTTGCGATTCACTTTTTAATAAAGAGTCATTTTCTGCTGCCATGGAGAAAGCTGGTGGAGTAGGAAAGGTGTTTTGGCCATCACGTAGTACAACTTCTGGCTGGCCGGCTGCGCAAGCTGGGCCGTCACATAAAAAGTTGCCTGCGCAAGGCTTCCATGACCCTGCCAATAGGGGACAATATGGCAGATATCCATCTAATCAGCCAGCTCAAGCTGCATATCCTGTGTATTTCCCACCGCAAGGTGCGGGTCCATTTCCCATGTACTATCCCGCGCAGGGATACAATTATCCGCCACAGGGGCATAATTCTAATAAACGGTTTGCGCAAAACCAAGACAAAGGCAATAGACCTAATAACAATAGAACCTCACGGCAGAGGTCCCACTTTGATGATCCGTCCGGCAAAGGTCAGTCGAAAAACTTACAACAAAATTCTAAAAATTTTCGTCCCAAACGAAAATTCTGACTCGGACAAGGTTGTAGCAGGTCGGCTCAGGCACTTTGCTCTTGTCTGGGAAAAACTGGAAGCTCCAGAAACTATCATAAAGGTAATAAAAGGTTACAAGATTCCATTCTTCAAAAAACCACCCCTTTGGGTTCCTCAGACATTGAATCATTCCTTCCAAACTCCAGATTCACCTCAAATGAGGATAGCCATAAACGACCTCATAAAATCAGGAGTACTAGAGAGCGCGCAGCTCTCGCCCAGCTTCATCTCTCCGATGTTTCTAACACCAAAAAGCGATGGGACCATGCGCCCTATATTCAATCTTCGGAACCTAAACGACTATCTCATAATCACGAAATTTCGTGTAATAAATATGCAGAATATCCCGGACTTTCTACAACCTATGGATTGGTTAGTGAAAATCGACCTATCCAATGCATATTTTCATGTGCCGGTCGCTCCGGCTCACAGGAGATTCCTGAGGCTTATTTTCAACCACGAAATCCTGCAAATGACATGCTTGCCATTTGGCCTAGCAACAGCACCCAAAACTTTTGCTGTGCTGACAAATTGGGTCGCGCAGACTCTCCGAAAACAAGGAATAAGGATCGTTACTTATTTAGACGACTATTTAATTGCAAGTCAGGACAAAAACTTGCTGATCCGACAAGTACGATTGACTGTCAAACTTCTAGAAGACCTAGGATGGCAGATAAATTACAAAAAATCTGTCCTACTACCACAGAAATGTCTAGAATTCCTAGGAATTTATTGGGACCCGTGGGCCGGTCTAAAGTGGTTGCCAGAGAACAAATGTCACTCTTTAGAAAGGAAAATAGACCCCATTTTATTACGAAAGACGGCAAATCTCAAGGAAATACAAAGTCTGGTAGGCCTTATAAATTTTGCGAGTTTCCCTGTCACAAGGGGACGATTAAACCATCGCTGGGTCCTACAATTTTGCAAAAGCCTCCTACGTTTAGATTCCTGTCGCCGCTTTCTGGTCCCAGAACCTGTACTTCAAGATCTAAAATGGTGGAAAAAGAATCACAGTGTACCATCTCCCCTGCACAAACCACCGGTCAGTCATTTCCTCACGACCGATGCGTCAGGTATAGCTTGGGGCGCTCGCCTGAACAACATCGAAATGTCTGGAACATGGTCACCCCAAGAAGTGCATTTTCACTACAATATAAAAGAGATGCTCGCTGTTCTTCGCGTCTTAGAAGAGCAATGTCGGTACCTAATGAACTCTTCAGTATTACTTCAAAGCGACAGCAAAACGGTTGTGTCATATTTGAAAAAAGAAGGAGGCACGAAATCTCTCAGCCTGCTACAAGTAACAAGAGAAGTTTTCTCGCTCTTGGACCAATTTCAGATCTATCTTATTCCCCATCACATACCAGGGAAGTTCAAAAGCGAAGCGCGTATCGCGTTATCAAACTTCTCCAGAGTGGCACCTACTCCCCGAGGTGACCAATGTAATATTCAGGAAGTGGGGAATACCTTTCATCGACTTGATGGCCTCCAAAAAGGCGCACGTGGTACCACGATACGTCAGTTTAGATCAGACAGACCAGAATGCGGCTTATCATGACACTTTCAGCCGGATATGGAATTTCACACTGGCGTGGGTCTTTCCGTCCCCGTTCTTAATTCCGAAAGTCTTAACGCATCTGAATACAGCGAAAGGAGTATATCTAATCGTAGTACCTGTGTGGGAAAAGGTATTTTGGAGACCGGATATCAAGAACCGTGCCCTGTCCCCTCCTTTCACTCTTCATCGCCTCCACAAAGTGTTGGTAGACACGTCAACAGGGCACCCTCCATCGAAGGTTCACGAGATGTCTACAAGTATGGAGATGTGGGGGTGGACTTCAAGCTTGACAGATTGGACTCATGAGCAGAAACAGCTTCTTAAATCAGGTTGGCGTGACTCCTCAGTAAAAACTTACCAAAATGCTTGGCGTAAATGGCTAAACTGGTGCCATGAAAATCACATTACTTCGCCTTCAAATCCTAATGGCTCGCAGCTGGCTAGATTTTTAACTGACCTATTTCAGAAATATAAATTGTCTTATCGCACGATATTTGTATATAAGTCAGCTATATCAACTCTTTGTAATCCTGACTCATCGGAACGTCTGAGCTCTCACATTCTGGTACAGAAAATTTTGAAATCCATTGCGTCCCATAATCCTAAAGATTTAAGTAAACCTCCTATTTGGAATATAGATGTGCTAACTACGTGGCTCCTAAATAACGATTCTGAACAAAATAACCTTTACCGGTGTTCTAAAATAGCAGCAACTCAATAGAGTTGCTAAAGAAGTAATAACTTCTTTGCTCAGGACGTCGTGTCCACGATCTCACATTATTAAACATCGACGAGAATCATTGCACCATTCTGGATAATCATATAATTTTATGGCCTAAATTCGGCTCGAAGACCGATACCTCTGATGTAAGACAGTCTGGTTGGCGTTTACTAGCTAATACAAGTCAACAAAAAATCGACCCTGTCCATTGGGTAAAAAGAGTTATTGAACTGTCATCCCCACGGCGAGCCATTTGTCAGAGTAATAGTTTATTTCTTACTGCATGTGGCCCTCCTAAAGCAGCATCACGAGCCGTAATAGCGGGCTGGGTGAGGAAAGTCCTAAGTGAAGCAGGTATTAAAGCAAGCCCAGGGAGTATTCGACCTGCGGTCGCCTCTAAGAACTGGGCACTCAACTTCCTTAAAGAGGAAATTTTAGCGCGAGGAAACTGGCGCTCTCAAGACACCTTCAAGAAATATTATTGTCGAGAAATACGACAATCTTCTGCCCAAACTAACGTGGTATCTACTATGTTCTCACACGACAACAACATTATTATTACTTGAAGCTGAATAAAGATATTCAAATAGTGTTGAAGGAAAATATAATGTTTCTTTTGATTACCAAAATCTAATACTTATAGATAATATCTTACGATTTTTTTTGTTATTCTGTACAATTAATGTTTAAAATATAATTATGTACATACATATTTTTATTTTACCAGAATTATGTGTGCTGGTTTTTGTTTTTGAAATAAGTACTTATATTGTTTCTATTGCTAAAAATAAATAGAAATATTTAACAATTTTGTTTCTTTTAATAGATTATAAGTTCTCATGTTTCTCTAAGCAATAACTATACCTACCTATTCAATTCATTAAACAAAATGAAACAAGTCATCATCACATTGGCATACTACATAACTTTCTCCACCAGGCGATAACAAACACCTCTCATTTATAGGCTTCGAATGACGGTACAGTGAGTTAATAACAGCGTTTTACCTTACAATAAAACGCTTATTAACTACTTACCTCATTCGAAGCCTAGTTTTTTAATACTGCCCGGTAAATTCGATCGCAATGAGGCAAAAATGCTTCCGTTGCTAAAAAGTCAACTATCGCCACCTGGTGGAGAAACAGCCAACCAGCACTAAAGAGGGGGAAATCGAGTAAAAGTGACGTATTTCCGCCACAGTTCTAGAAAAATAGGATTGCTATTCTCATTTATAGGCTTCGAATGAGGTAAGTAGTTAATAAGCGTTTTATTGTAAGGTAAAACGCTGTTAATAATAATCTAATCTCACGCCTTTTTTTATCCCCGAGGGGGTAGGCAGAGGTATTCCATTACTGGATATACCCACATTTCACGAGATATATTGGACCCCTAAACGTGATAGGTGGTGAGCCCATCGCCGGACCGGGTCTGTTTACACATGTCTCTGAATTAATTCTGAGACCTGCGGGTTTCCTCGTTTTAGTTTAGTCCTGTCATTTTCTTTCTCCTATAAAAGAAAAAAGACGAGAGATACTTAGTCCTGTCAAATTAAAATTAGTCTTCTCATGTATGGCGTGCTTAGCAATTTTAGCGACGATGTAACAAGGTCATGGATAAAAGTGACAGATAAGCACGTTCATAGTTAAAATTAGTAGGTTTTTAGATGTTTGACATTAACTGAATCTATGGTTTGTTTCTGTCCTTTTTCTTTCGTATTCTTTAGAGAAGGATAGGCTAACTTAAAATTGGGAATTTTAGCTGGTCTGCAGAATCGAGTCTATAGATAGATTGTGTTCAACCTTTGTAGTAATAGAAAATTCTCAGTGTCCCTAAAAATGATTTACTATCAACATGTCAACTTCTCGTTTTTTAATGTGTGGTATGGCTGTTACTGTACTAGTTTATGACAGCTAATATAAAGTTTAGTTCAGCACCATCTATTGACACCTTTGAATACTCAAGTGACAGCTGTCACCGAAAACACCTCATTACATTAGGACTTGAGATCATTAGGAATAGAGTAGGTAAATGAAGTAATAAGTTATTGCAATTCTTTTAAGTATTTACACTACACTAACTGTACACTTCATCACGTGTATTTTATGTCTAAAATTATAGTTAAAGTTTAGCAAATCGAGTGTACGTACAAGTAACTCGTCATCACGTCATTGTCAAAAATATTACTGAACGAACAGCATATTTTTTTTATTAGAATTGCCAGATCTTAATTTGAGTTCTGTTTTCATATTACTTTATTATAATATTTTTGTAGAGTATGTAAATGATTTGATTGATCAGATGCAAATAACGAGTGGTATAGGAAGTGTCATTTAATGAGTTTTAGTCATGGATGTAGTATATGTATACCTACATCTTCATGATTTTAGTTATCGAAGAATGAACATCACTGAACTCCTTCATTAAATATTATAAGACACCAACAATGTATGTATTTTTGAAGCAGACCCTAGCAACATTGTATTTAACTTTGGGGGTGTGTTGACGTTTTTTGTTGAGTTTGTTGTTCTATTGAAAAACAAACTCAACAAAATATGGCTAAATGCCTCTGACGGGAACACGAGTTCACAAAGAAGCCAATATGCAAGCCAATCCATTGTGTAAGTGGTGGGGAAAGCATTGGCGCCATTATATCTGTTATCGTTCCATTGCAAAAGACAGTCTTCGTCAATGGCTTATGGCAGATCCAATGCAGTGGACTATCTCTATTAACACGAGGCCATTATTGGATTCGCCTCGTGTAAATGGTCCATTAGTCTGTGGTAGCTATGCTTCGAAATGAGTTGCTAGCTTAAAATGTTCACTTAAACTAATTTAATTATTTAAGTTTTTGAACATCCGAGTTTCAATCTTATGAAACACCAACAGCGTCCCGCGGTTTCACCCGCGTTGTTCCCGTCCCCGTTTTTAATATGTGTAATTTTTTTCCTAAAAATGAATCAGTGTAACTGAATTTTCCTTAAATTCAGTAGGTACCTGTGGAAACCGTACCTACCTACTATTATTGCTCTTTATTGATAATATCGGATGACCAGCGGCGTTGCAGACGCGGATCTAGTGTAATCCCGTTCCGTGGGAATTTAAAAAACCCCTTCCTAGCGATCGCCTACGACTAGGGCATGGATACCGGTATACCGGTATATTTTTTCGGTATTTTGATACCGGTATTTGAGGATGAAATACCGTTATTTCGGTATTTTGAAAAAAGTGCTCTATTTTTGCAAGGATTTTTAAAGATCATGCAGAACGTTCGATTTCTATGGTTCATAGTGTTGTTCATACTGCAGATGAGTTTTCATGACACGAATAACCACTATTATAGAAAAAAAATCACTACAAAACCAACTGCACAAAACACTGCATGCACATATATTAGCTATGCACTTTTGCACTAGCTGGTATTTTATGATATTGCTTTCAATTGTTCATTTAATGTTATACCCCCACAAGCATCGAATCAGAAGTTGCCTTTTCAGCTGCAAGTTACATATATTGTAACAAAATAAGATTATCGCTCAACGACGCAAATTTGAGCGCGTTGTGTTTCCTTCTTTCGATGTTCCAACAAACGCGATCTGCCTGATTGATGACTTTGGTTTAAATAGTCTACATTTTGGATTATTTTAAAATAATTACTTTTGACGATACCTTCATTTGCAATATTGTTGATTTAATAATACGTTCGTATTCATAATGTAGGCTATGACTAAGAGAGATTTAAAAAAAAATTACTACAAGTTTTCTTATCATTAGAGAGTAAAACTGATTTTAATACCTGTTTCACCATTTACTTGCCCTTTTCCTATTATTTGGAGTCGGCGCAGTATTTTTTTCCCTTCCATTTAGATCTATCATACGTCATATCTACATTCACTCCCATCTTGCACATATCATCCTTCACACAATCCATCAATCTTTTCTTTGGTCTACCCCTCTTCTTATAGCCTTTCATATTCATATCAAGCACTCGCCTTACAACATTACTCTCATCCCTCCTCATTATATGTCCATACCAAGACAGATGATTACCTCTCAACTTCTCCATCACGGGTGCTACTTTCAGACTTCCTCTTATGTATTCATTCCTAATTTTATCCATTCTTGCATCTTAACACATCCATCCCAACATTCTGCATGCAGTCTCCTTTCATTCTCCTTCTTAAGGGCCCTACATTCCGATCCATACATGACGACAGGTCTTATCATGGCTTTGTATACTTTTCACTTTAGTTTGAGGGGCATTCGAGGTCGCAAGTTGTTCCTGTGACCTATCGCCATTTCATCCACCCTGAGTTAATACTGTGATTTTAATACCTATTTTATTGTGATATTTGTGCCAATGAAACAATATAAATATTCATTGGATCAAATAACGTATTTTCTGTGGTTCTTTATTATGGAGAAGCGGAGGTGGAATGCTCCTCCATCGTGAAAAGGGAAGATCTTCCGCCAGGCGAGGTGATCGTGCCTGGGGACCGCGGTCCAACGGTTGATGTTGGACAGTTGTATTTATACAAACTCATTAGAAAACTCCGATAGCGCGGTTTAGAACTCGGCCGTCTATTGGCGCGTTCTATGTAACTCGGCCTTCTATTGGCGCGTTCTATGTAGTGTCGCTACATCACTCCCCCTCCAAGACCGGAGGTCGATTCGATTTCTTGTGCTGCGTCGTTGTTTCGTAGATAGCTTGCAAGTGCCAGTGCTGCTACAAGTCTGCGGTGAGTCGAGACTGAGCGGGTTGCTGCGACTGTTGAAGTGCCCGTAGTTCAGTGTGCAGAGACCGCCACGCCGGCGAGGGTGACCAGCCGCTGTAGATCCGGACGTGGGCTGCGGTGAACTGTGCGTGGGCCGAGTGCTGTCGCTGTGAGTGGTGAGCCTGCAGGACCAGGTAGCACGGTGCGTCGGCTGCGTATGGACCTGATTGGGCGGAGTCTGGCTTGCTGTGCGACTGCTGCTGCTGACCTTGAGTGAAGGTTGTTGTGGGAGTGATGCGTGATGGCGATGCGCTGCTGCTTCTGAAGTCCAGGTGTTCCAGAAGGTTGCGCTAATGTCCAGGTGTCGAGGGTCACCAGTATGGAGGAGCGGAGATCGGACTGCCAAGCGAATGAATTCCAAACTGCTAGGAGCGCTGCGCCGGCGGCGGCTATTGTCCCGTTAGGCGAGAACAAAAGATCGCCTACGTCACAGCGGTCAAGCGCGAGTCAAATTAGTATACAAGCTCGCACGCTCGGTTTTGCTTGTGCAATTAAATTTAATTACATAAAATTATATAATAAAAAGTTTGATACAATACCAATAAATACTAATATTAGGAATGGACTTTATACAACAATAAATAACTTTTTACAACGATAAATAGGGACATGGTCACTACACTACCCCCCCGCTGAGACCGAAGGTTACTGAGGTCGATAGTAGTCCGGGAATCGGACCCTTCTACCGCTTCTCGTCCTTTTAATGTTGTCATCAGTGGCAGGAGATGGTATGGGAGCAGATACATCCGCTGGGTTGTCGAATCTACTCCTGCTGTCATCTTTGGCTGCAGTCTGGTAGGTGTCGTCATCTTGGGTGACATAGGCTGGCTTTACTCGGTCAATTGATACTACCGGTTCTCTATTTTGTATAGCCAGTTTCAAGGTTTTTCCCTTTCGCTCCAGCACCTTGTATGGACCTGTGTATGGTGGTTCAAGGGAGCGCCTGGATGCGTCTGCTGCCCTTATTTTAAGGCATTGGCAATTTAGCCATCAGCCCTAAACACGACACGAAATTCAGATTTTAGCTCTGCTTCAGAGTCTATGCACAAAAATACACAAGTTTCTTCAAAACTTATCGAAATGTCACATGTACCATAAATAAAATCAATCATCTAAAGATTTTAGTGCCGAAAACCCGAAATAAAACTACAATGGTGATATTATGTCAAGTTTTGACATAATATCACCATTGAGTGACCACAATCATGTAATTGTCATACAACTATCACCGCTGTCATTTAGTAGAATTGGCCCCCTGTTTGCATGACATTTGTATTGTTTTGTATTAGGTTTTCTTTCTAATTTCAGTTTCAACATAATGTTCTGAAAATGTTTTTTCTCAGCTTCTTCATTTTGTAACAAATAAATACAAACTTGAATTGTCATTTGCATTGAACAAATATTAAAAACGTAACCAAGACATGATCAATGAAAAAGTAAATAGCAATAAAGCAGAAAAGAGTATGGATATGATAAGAATAACCAATTTATTAGGTCTCCAATGATCCCGCCCGTTAGACCTGTTGACGTAGGAATTTTTCGAAATTCATTCATAACGGTTCCCTACGACATATTTCAAGACCTACATACCATATTAAAAGTTTCTAGGTGTCATAGTTTCGGAGTAATACGTATTTCTCTTTTTAACCAGTTTTGTTAGTTACAAAACTGATATTAATTCCTACATCCCTACGGTGGTATGGTTAAGAGCCCTATCACAAAACTACGCTCCTCAAGATTAGGCATTTGAACGCGACAGCCCGCTTGCTCGGGGTCACGAGTTCACGGCACTACTCTGCCGTAGCGGCAGCAAGCGATTTAACGTCCTTGATACTTTTCTATTTTTTTTATTGTAGTGTGTTCAACTTTTTTAGCGGGCGTATGTTAAGAAAGTTTAAAACAATACAATTTACACCCCTTTAGAGATTATAGTTTATATAATATGTTTTTAGATATAGGTACGTAGATTTTTGCTTAAACTGAGAGGGACCAACCTTGAAATAAAAAGTCTGTTCTCTCTCACACATAAAATGAAGGTTACCAAGGGTCTTTCATCTATACATATTTATAACAAAACTCTAACGGGACCGTGTCTGTGCATAAAATATTTTTAGAAAAATAAATAAATCGTTGTCATACAATAATACTCCACGCACAAAGTTAGTCACCATATTCTCTAAGTAGGTGTTTTCTTGGTTAATATTTACGATGTATTCCCGTTGTCCTCATTGGCCGTATTCCCATTATAGGGATACGGCAGTGGGGACAACGGGAATACATACATTTCACGTGTCAATATCCCCATCAAATCTTTTTAAAATCCCTAAAATCTAAATACCTAATGGTTTTTTGACTTAAAGTGAAAATACTAAAAACTTAAAATGTCAAATGGATATATTACTGAAGTTCAAAAGGATAAAACTTGAAATACCTATGTACAAAGTCCCTGAAATAGATTTACCTCACAGTTCATTGACCAAAATGACAAATACCGATATTAAAGTATGTACATAATCTACTTTATAACACATTACATTGTATTTCATTACGCACTTGTGCGTTATTGTAATGTAAATCGCACGGTTTATCAAGGTCCTCCGGCTAAAAACGAACGGTACTTTTTAAAATCTTAACAAATATTTTTTTTTTCGCTGTTTTGTTTTTATTCGTTTACGAAAGTTCGAGTTTTTTTTATTTCCTCGCAAATATGTTATGTAACGTCGTATGTCATACTTGCGCCTACGGCTGGGGCTAGCAATATTGCCTCGGCTGTAATTTTCAACTTACCGCACTTATACTATAATGTACTATATCATATTGTAGCATACTTACTTAACAACGGTTATAATAAAAGATCTTTATTTGTTGCTCATAAAAAAACCTAACATCAAAGATCTTCTGAACCCAACCAGTCCAAATAATTTTCGCTCTGGTATTTTGAGCTCGCTTCGCTCGCACTCGCAAGTGGTGCATTATTTTAAGTATGTATTTTGACCATTTGGTATTTAAAATGTTGGTATATCAAACTTTGTTGTTATAACTATAAAGATTTTGAATATAAGGTATTTAGTCCAATCTGTATTATAATCTTAGATATTTCGTACCTACTTAAATCTCGCGAAAAGCTTTTATTACGTAATAAATTGTGTAATGACGTTTTAAGATAGTAGAAGTTTTAAAGGGAGAGTGTATTTTATTCTTTTTAGTGCATTAAAATAAAAGCTTGTTTAAAAATTATTTTCTTACTCTTAATTTATTTTTTACTTTTTAGTTGGATTTAAAATGACTTCACATAGCTAACCATGCATTGTCATCCAAACTAAACGTGTATACAAAAGTTTAGCTCAATTGGTTATATTCCAGCTCCATCATCAGACACTGACATGTCTGACATCAGACACACCAAAGTTAGGTGGTAGGTACTCGTCAACGCGAATCATACGAGCCCAAACTCGATAGGGTTATGTCGTTTAATTACGGAGTTCCCATGGCCATTTTCCAGCTCCATCATCAGACCCTGGTTACCATCTAGCACCAAAGTTCTCGTCAGGACGAATTAAACGAGCCATAACTCGATAGGGTTTTGTCGTTAAATTACTGAGTTCCTTTGGCCGTCTTCAAGCTCCATCATCAGACTCTGGTTACCATCTAGCACCAAACAACTCGTGAAGATGTGTCATACGAGCCCAAACTCGATGGGGTTGTGTCATTTAATTACCGAGTTCCCATGGCCATCTTCCAGCTCCATCATCAGACCCTGGTTACCATCTAACACAAAAGTATTTGTCAAGACGAATCATACAAGCCCAAACTCGAGGGGTTTACGAGTAGTCATTGAGGAGTTGTGATATCCACCTCCTGGCTCCATCATCAGATCAGCTCAGTGATACCATAATATTGCATTGTCACCGAACTTACATAAGTACACCAAATTTCAGCTCAATCGGTATACAAACAACCATCACCACATGAGCAACTATCACAAGTTACAATAAAATACTTCGATGATTAAAACTTGTTATAGGTAGTCGCACTATAATTACGACGAAATTCGCGATCTTTCGGCGTGACAAATTTTGACACAGGTCCATCGTCGACGAGCGCTCGCGCAGTACTGAGCATAGATAAGTACTGAGCTCGGCCGGCCAAAACTTTGCTTTATGTAGCAATTTTGCAGTTTGAATTATTTTTCTTTTCAGGTTTATAATGAACTGTTTTTTAAAACATGTATGATGTTTGTATTCCTTATGAACTAAAGTATCTTTTGATATAAAAATCATGTGATATTGTTAATATAGTAAGGAGAAATTTACGGTTATTTCCAAGCGTTTTTGGCAATTTCACGGTCTCGAATATGATTTAATTTCTAGATATTCAATAAGTATTAAAAAAAAATTGAAGTAGCTATCCACTTAATCACTATATAAGCAATATTATTATATATTTTTTTATCTCATTTGTTTACTCGTTTAGTTCAATCCACGAACACAAAAACGTGCCGTCGCGCGTTTTTCGAAAAACTTGCTTCGGATTTTTACTTTTATATAGTTAACTAAGATAAAATCGAATAAAGTAGGGTAGCCATTCCCTATAATAATATATTTTCTCTACCATCCCGAAAGTATAAGTTGTTCAAGTTTTCTAGTTTCTCAGATCCAGGAAGCCAAAGTTGACCTTTAAACGCAAAAATCACGCTCGAAATGTAATAGGGCTCTTAAGTCCCACCATACCACCAGGGGTATGGCCGGTAGTACGGTGGATCCGCAATGGTTCCGTGGGAATGAGATATTTTTCTGGAATAAAAAGTACCCTAGATGTTGATCGGGTACACAGTTATCTTCATCAAAATCCATCCAGTGGTTTTTGCGTGATGCATGCACAACCAGACAGACAGACAAAAATATCAAAAATTGGTGTTTTGATATCTACATCCATAACTATATACACTACCGTTAAATTTTTTTTAAAATATTTCATGTACAGACAGCCTTGTTCAAGTTTTATTAAATGTATAGATATTTATACATTTAAAGTATTTTTACAAGTTTCCTCAATTTGATTGTGACGACTAGCAGCTTCCCTGCAGAGTAATTAATCAAAACAACACCCAGCAGCGGCCCAACTTGCATAAGGGCTTTGTTGAGTGACCTCGTAGATCCAAGGTGATCTGGTATTGAGCCAGCCATTTCTTCTACCTCCTTCCACCTGTGACACTATACTGCAGGGGTCGCCAAATGGCGGACCGCGGTCCGCATCCGGACCGCCGACACAAACGAACACAGTAACGTATACCAGAGACCATTTAAACTGGTCTCTGCGTATATTAAAGACTACTTCCGATATTAACGAGAGAATGTAATTCTATGGACAAACTTCCACCTGTTGACTGCCAACAACGAAAATGATGTTAATGATGATAATAATTTTGATGGTGACATTTTTTGACATTTTTTGTCATTTTTGTAATTTTTTGTCATTTTTGAAACTTTTGACATTTTAGACCTTTTTGACATTTTGACATTTTTGACATTTAAACATTTTTGACATTTTGACATTTTTTGACATTTTTGACCTATTTGACATTTTTGACATTTTTGAACTTTTTGACATTTTTGACATTTTTTGACCTTTTTGACATTTTTCACCTTTTTTGACATTTTGACATTTTTTGACATTTTTGACCTTTGTCATTTTTGAAATTTTTGAAACTGTCATTTTTGAACTTTTTGACATTTTGACATTTTTGACCTTTTTGACATTTTTGACATTTTTTGACCTTTTTTGACATTTTGACATTTTTGACCTTTTTGACTATTTGACATTTTTGAACTTTTTGACATTTTTGACATTTTATGACCTTTTTGACATTTTTGACCATTTTTGACATTTTGATATTTTTGACCTTTTTGACATTTTTGAGCTTTTTGACATTTTTGACAGTTTTGGCATTTTTGAGATTTTTGAAATTTTTGACCCACGGGTCTGAAATGCCCAGTCCCTTTTGACCCACGGGTCTGAAATTCAAACTCAATCGAGGTATTGACCTAAGGTATCTACTGACCGAATTTGAAGTCAATCGGTCCAGTAGATCCGGAGATATCCTGTCGACAGACACACAGACACACAGATACACAGACAGACATCTTACTCAAACCATTAACTTCCTCTTATAATGCTACGCAGGAGGAAGTTAATAACTTCCGTGGCGCCAAAAAGATTGACGCAAGCTGTAGGTACGTAATTTAATAAAAATGTATACCTATGTAACAAAATACCTTTATTATTTCCTTAATTACATTTGTTTAATACATATTTTTTAATTAAATAATTAAATAAAATGTGCGGATCAAGATGTTTATTTAAGACGGACCCCGACCAATGTGAGTGCCCCGGTATATTACTTTCTTCTATGGTGAGTGCGCTAGAGGCCGCCTTGTCTGTGGTGAGAGATAAAAAAGAACAAAAACATACAAATGGTGAATAACTGCCTTATTATTAAATATAGTTATTCACCATTTGTATGTTTTTGTTCTTTTTTATCTCTCACCACAGACAAGGTACAAATGGTGAATAACTGCCTTATTATTAAATATTAAATTATTAAATATATCTATATATATTTGTTAGAAAAAAAGGAAGTTCTAGTGAAAATACTACTAATTTAGTAGGACTCACCAAAAGCTAGCAACAGCCTGCAATTCGAAACGTCAAAATTTGTCAATACATCACAGAATTTCTGTTGCTGTTTTTAGAATAGTGAGTAGGACAATAAACGTGGTTTTCATTGTTTTGTGACCGAATCGTATGGAAATTTGGGGTTGACTGAACGAGTCGGCGGTCTTGATGGTTTCGGGCGATGATTCCAACGGTAGATTATCGCGGAAAACGACTAGATCGCCAAATAGGAGATCGAAGAAAGATGCAGACTTAGCGAAGGGTGCTGCGTTGCGAAATGCCTCGCAACCTTCGGTCCATAAAAGGAATCTCTACGCTGTTTCTTTCCCAATCATCATTTTGTTTAATATACTGAGGTCGATTCTGTACCAGTTGTTTATAATTTTTAAGTATTTGTACTCGGCGTCTCACCGTTTTATGCACAAGCCGCGAAAGAGCCGAGAGTGTAACTTGGAAGTGGTGGTGAAGGACGGAGTAGTGTGCACGGAGGTGGCCTCAGACGAGATGACGTACGTGCACAACGTAGGTCCTGGAGACCCGCTGCTGGCGAAGCAGAAGCATCACCATCGAAAGGCTTTTGAATACATTTCAAAAGCGCTCAAGATTGACGAGGAGAATGAGGGTAAAGCTGTAGTGGTACTATTCTTATAAGCTATTGGATTTTGCTAATATAAAGGTGTGCTAAGTCAGTGTTATGTAGAATGCAAAGTTACATAGGATGAGTCATTCTTGTATCAGTTCAAAAATTATATTCAAATTCCAATCAAAATAAATGACACACATTATTTTAGTGTAAGTAATTTATTTTATAATACAAAATTATATAGTTCTCTTTTCTCTGAAAAGGGGTTAACTAGCTTTTGTCTGTGACTTCATCCACACTCCAGTAAAAAGTAGTTTATTAATATGTGATACCTTGATGTATACAACATGTAACAGAATAAGCGCAATTCCTGAAATTAGTTTGTTCAGTATCGACTAGGTACTTATTCAATTTCAGCTATTTTTAATGTTTTAAATTTAAAAAAAAATGAATTATCGTAGCTGAATTTTGTGCTTTCTATGGAAATCGTGCTATTATTAATCAATATTTAAGAAAATTGGTTAGACACAAATAAAGTTTGATTGCATAATATTTTTTTTATATTAATTTACTAATTGGGTGGGTGTATGAGGAATTGCGCTTTTTCTGTTACGCGTTGTATAGCTTATATGACTGTAAAGTTTCATCAAAATCTGTTTAGTAGTTTTTGCATGAAATAGTAATAAACATCCTTACATCCTCAAAAAATTTCCTTTTTTATAATATTAGGTAGTATGATAATTATTTTTATTATTCAGACATTAGCAGTTAGCTTGAAGCCAATGTGTTTCTGTCCTTTTTTGCACACAGGCCAAAAAGAGCTAGCAATAGAACTATACAAGAAAGGTATTCATGAGCTGGAGCGTGGTATCGCAGTAGACTGCTGGGGTGGTCGCGGAGATGCCTGGCAACGGGCACAGAGGCTGCACGATAAGATGAAAACCAACCTTGGCATGGCAAAAGACCGTTTACACTTCCTAGGTTTGTACGAATAAACTATAAAAAAAATTACACTGCTAAAATTCCAAGCTGTCCAAAATCTTATGGTGCATCCACATACAGGCATGATACATGCCAATTTATTATGTAACATTATCACTCCTTGTGGATACATCAACTCCACAGTTTTTTCATACAAAAATTGGCTGTTTGTTTTGCATGCTCAGCTTAATTTTTGTTTTAAAATACTTGTACATTCACTCTATAATGTTCTTAAACTCTTGATAATAAGGTTTAATTTAAGCAAATATGTTATCCCCGATGTAGAAAACCTTGTCGCACTCAGTAAGTTGGGTGTAGAGAGTGAGCCAGAGCGGAGTGAAAAAAAGTCTACGGAGTCTCCTCTAAAGTTGCGAAGGCCGTTAGAGAAGTCCAAGACGACGTTACTGGCCCATACTGAAAGTAACGGTCAAACAAAGCCGACAAATGAAGGTAGAAAACCATTGCTTAGCCTCGTTTGACAATGCAAAGTTTGAGGAGAAAACTTCTAACATTTTTTGAGTGAATAACCTTAAATTCTAAATTACACATACAATTTTGAATTGGAATTTCTTTTTTTTATTGACAGTGTTTGCATGTGGGTTCACCACATTTAAGGGTGACTGTTCACCGAAGTCGAGAAGAGTGGAGATGACATTTGACAGTTTATGATGAGTCAAGCAATGCGAAATGGTGTTTCAAAAAAATAAAAATGGTGCACATCTGCTCCCTCTGCTTTAGTTTACAGACAACCTTATATACGCTTTTAGCACTAGGAAGTATTCGATTTTGGGGTGTGGTGTGCATGAACTATTAATATCAACTTCTTGATATAATGTTGCTTGTTTCATTGCTATTCATGCGACATCACAGTCTTGCTTAAGTTAGGGTAGACCCGTAGCCATAGTATCCTAAAATATCATATGTTTTTATTAGATTTGTAACTGCCGATCTACTAAATGCATGCCAACAATATTTTGTACTAACTAAAGTCTAAATAATTTAATACTGGTTAAAACTGGATGTACCAAAATATATGCTAAAAAGTCGGTAGGTTGTTAAGATACGAATACTGGTTATGTAAGCCTCACTGCATAAGTCACTTAAAGGCTTTTCTTTTTTACCACTTTGGTGACCAAGCTGTACCTACTCTTTAAAACTAACAAAAAAAGATTTTTCCCAGTTTTTTCTACCTAGATCGATCCTTCGCTAGCAATAGTGTAAATTTCATCTAAATCGTTAGAGCGGCTTTCGAGATGCGATTACCAATATATGTATTGTTTTTTTTTATATCATTGGATAGATTCCTGCCAAGTGCCGAGCGGCGTTGACTGCGCGGACCCCATTTTTTCAGTTCCCGTGGTAATTTTAAATAATCCTCGAAATCAAAATATAATTTCCTCCAAATTTCATATCTCTAGGTGCACTGCTTTAGGCTGTGATTTGTCTGTCGGTAACAATACTATTGTATAATAAATATTGTTCTCACAAGCTACCACGCCTGAACCAGCCTAGCAACAATTCAAAACGGATGTCTAGCCCAATCATGCGTGGTTTTCGTTTGACTTGTGTTCTCTAATGTCGTTGCGGTTCGATTCCGGGCATGAATGCACTCATTCACTGCCCCTGTTGACCGACCGTGACTGCTCCATTGATTGGGGAGGTGAGCAGGGCTTAGCTTAGGGCCAGAAGCAAAAGGCCTAAACGGTATACAGTACAATGTATTGTGGCCCAGTGTTTGTACACTAAAAAGACTTTCATCCTTTTTATAAAAGTAACTGCTAGACTTTTGTTAGACTAGATTTAGACTGAAAATGACTCTTTAAGACTGGATTTTTAAGGCAGTAAGCTCAGGTATTTTAACCGGTGCTACAGGAGATATGAGAAGGCCTTAACTGAGGGTTTTAAAGATATTTTGACTTGCATGAACATATTTTTGATGTGCAGTCAAAACATTTACTTACAACATGTATTTGTATCGAACTAAAAATAAATAGTCTTGGTTTGTCTAAATTCGAGTCTGCGCAGTCAACTCATAACCCCGCAACAATAACAGTAAAACACTAGAATGTAAAAGCTGTACTTGCACGAAAATAGGTTTATTTTATATCCCTCACGATTTAGTACCCGATAAAAATATGGTAGTTTCCAATTATGAAAAACAACCTTAAAATTTATAAATAAGCACTATAGGACTTAAAATGTTGAGGTATTTGGCCTTAACCAATAACAATGTCAAGTTCGACAAGATACCCAAAGACTGAAATACTTAATTGTAAATAATGTCGAAACGAGCTAAAAAAAAGCTTTTAAAATCAACTCTTGTAGCCACGACGAAAATTTAAACTTTCTTAAGCCAACAAAAAACTGTCAACTACCCCTGTTCATTCCCTGTAGATACATTATACTTCTTTTGGCTTCGCAGTGAAAAGGGAAAACTATTGGTAAACATGTAACTTAATATCCTATTAGTGTGGAATGAAATCCTTCCTGATTGAAACTGTGCCCTTTATATCGTATTTCAACTGTATTTGTAGAAGCTTCGCTTTGCCGTAGATTTTATATAATTAACTTTGTAATAGTGCAAACCTTATTTGTTTACAAGGATTTAGTATTACTACTAGCAGGTGCCCAGTGGCAATCCTGATATCCAGTTATTTTATTACAACACTCATAGGAATTTAAATAACCCTTACCTGACGCCTGAATCGTATAAGGAACTACCTGAAAAAAAGAAAATTTTCTAGGTGTTACATTTATTTCGGAGCCCTATATATGACAGAGTCAGTTATATTTCGATTTTATAGTACAGATTTAGTTTAGAATCAGGTAATAAATAGTGTATAAACTACTGTTTTCAAAATAGAATATATATGACTAAATCAGATAGGTATTAATTCATGACGCAACACAAAGTACACTAGTTATGCGATCGGGTAATTCCCGTTACAAAACCTGAGACAGGTTTTCCAATATGACAACAATACGACCATGGTAGTAATATGACTTCGCGAATCATTCTCGTTATAGCCTAAGACCATGTAATTTCTACAGTTTCCGCAACCACCCTTCGTGAATAGTATACCCTTTCGAACGACAGTTCCACATTTTAACGAAATACGTCTATTCTAGAACTGTAGACCCATGCATAGCTCAGACAGAGCTCTTTCAAACCGCCAACTATAATCTAACAAAATGGTGTCCGATCAGTTGCGGGCCGCAAACTCACAACCGCGGGTCGGAGAGTGCCAAGCAGTGGTGGCGGTCCGCTCATGAAATCGCAAACGCTGCCCCGGTCCATGGGCCGGTCGTCGTCCCAGCCCAACAGCTCCAACGGTAACTACAGCCGGTACCCGGTCAAGCCTGCGTCCACCCCGCCTGCTGTGAAGAGACAGCTGTCTGTGAGTATTTTCCTTTAGGTGTACTGTGAAAAAGAGACGGAGTTACTTTTGCGACTGTGCCAATAAATAAATGATATAATTTAAAAATGAAAACTGCTATTACTTGGATTAGGCCAAGAAATAGCAGTTTTCATTTAAATGATCAATCTTCTGAACCCTGCAAGATATCGATATGGACACATACACGATTGCACAAGTGTTTAAATCCCTAAAACTTTCAATGAAATAGACAGACACAAAAATTCTAAAAACGTTCATTTATGAATATCCATCTGTATAAATAGCAGATTTCTTCAATTCATTATGTTGGTATAGACGCGGTAAGGTAGACCTCCGTGGGTTGCGGCCGATCGCAATCGCGCGCGATCGATCGCATGCGACTGACGCGCGCGGCTGATGCGACCAGTCAATGTAAGAAAATGACAGACGTCTGCCGCACGCGTCTGTCGCAGACTTCGGAAATGGCGCCATACACTTTCATACGTTGACTGTTGTCACATCAGCCGCGAGCGTCAGTCGCATGCGAACGATCGCGCGCGACTGCGATCGGCCGCAACCCACGGAAGTCTATCTTTATGACTATGAATAATAATTATGCCTTAAACTCAAAACTATTAAGTATTCCGAAATTAAATCTGGATAATTTCATTAATTTTTCGCAGTTATTTCGATATCAATTTATGTAATCGTGTAAACCTTGTACACCTGAGCAAATAAATTCCCTACAGACAGTTGGTTATGGTGTACGAATATATGACCGTATTACACAATTATACTATGTATAATTTAGGATAATTATGGTCATTCCGTGATAAAATCGTATTCATTTCCACAATGCATATCAGACTTTCATTATCAGTATAAATTTACATTATTACGATGAAATATGAAGTCATTCCTTGCCTCATACTACTACATCGTGTTCATTTCCGTTTTTATCTAGTGATCTCAGCGACTTTCACCGTAAAGTTGTCTGCAACAAATCACTAAAACCGATAAGACCGCCCATTGTAGGTACTCTTTTTCGTACTGTGCCACTTATCCACCATATATTTTGTGTGTTACTTACTTGATTATTTCAAACGACTGCACCAGCTGCCTAACATCCAATCCAGAGCTTTCCTCTCTAAAAACTGGAACGGTTGACCGACGACCTAAAGAATGTGGCTGGCAGTCGATGGATGTAGCCAAATACCGATATGGTTGGCGCTCCTTGGTATAGGATTTCGTCCAGCAGTAAAATGATCCCCTTAAATCAACCACATATCGCTACACCCATTCATTAACCCTCTCATCTGCCTGACGGTCAGAGCGCGTCGCAGGTCCCAACGAACGGGTCCCCCGTGCGGCGTGCTGTGGGGTCCCAGCGGGGCACCCCCACACGCTCTCGGACCCCCCAGCCCGCGCTGGCGGTGCGGGGGGTCGACCCCAAGCTCGTGCAGTTGATACTGGACGAGATCGTCGAGGGAGGCCCGAAGGTGCACTGGGATGACATCGCTGGACAGGAGGTGGGTTAAAATCTGACTATGTAAACTACTGATATTGCTTCAAGTTCAAGCTTTGAGTTTGTTTTCAAGGGAACCTAACAACAGTGTTAGGTTCCCTTGAAAACAAAAATTACAAATAAAATCTTATGGACAACAAAAGATAGTTAACTGCGCAAAGCCCGTACAGTTCGGCCGTTTTATCTTGGCAGCTCTGAAGTTGCGCAAATGGCTGCGCAATAACATTTTAGCGACCATTTAGTGTTATGAGGCCGTTTGCGCAGGCGGAGCCTATGTTCAGAGCAGCCAAGTTAAAACCACAATCATGTACATACATGACTGGCAATAAATAAATATGAATATGAACCTAACTAAGAATGTATTTTTCTGAGTTACACTAGATAAAATCTAATAGGCTATAAAAAGACTAAATTCGTAATTACAAGCAGCTAGACTAATAGATGTAGGTACTCGTTTTAAGAAACCAGATCATTGTGTCCCAAAAAAAGTGCATCCCGACTGCAATATAGCAACTAAAATGCAATAGAGATTGATCACGCCGTATAGCAATGGGAAGAAGTGGGGGAGTGGGTGACTGTGCTCGGGACCGAGCGTCGCAAGTGCGTCGTTGTTAGTTTATATTTAAGTTACGGACTTTAAGGGACTCTGGCAAACATTTATATCAATAACTATACGCGCCACAGCCTAGGTCGTCAGCCATAATGCGCGGGATTGTTGATAGTTCCCCGTGACGTCACGCGTAGAGACGTAGTTCCAATAGAGTTCGCTTGAATCGGTATTTATCGGCTAACACTACACTACAAGCGACTCATATTTTTTGCATAACAACTATTAATTTCACAAAACTTTGTAGAAAGTATAATATTACTCATTTCAAGAAATGATGGATCATTGCTTTGTCCCCAATAGAGATATTAATCCGTCTGCCTTAGCTCTTAGCTCTCCTAACGTTCTACTGAACCAATCTTCTTATGAGACCAAAGTTCTGAATGGATTTCAGGCAGCGAAGCAAGCGTTGCAAGAAATGGTGGTGTTGCCGTCACTCAGGCCCGAGCTCTTCACCGGGCTCAGGTCCCCTGCGCGAGGGCTGTTGCTGTTCGGACCTCCTGGAAATGGTGAGAATATAGACCCCTAACTACTAAAAAAAAAAACTCCCGCCTTTCATCCTCGAGGGGGTAGCAGAGGTATTCCATTACTGGATATACCCACATTTCACGAGATACATTGTACCCCTAAACGTGATAGGTGGTGAGCCCATCGCCGGACCGGGTCTATTCACACATGTCTCAGAATTAATTCTGAGACCTGCGGGTTTCCTAACAATGATTTCCTTCACCATCCAGCTAGTGATAAATATGTACGTAAGTTTTTTAAAAAAACTCATTGGTACATGCCAGGATTCGAACCCGAGCCTCACTAATTTTCGGCCGGCTCTTCGACCGTAAAGGCTATCACTGCTCTAACTACTACTACTTAGTTTTTTGTTCTTTTGTTTTGTTTTTGTGGAAAGGAAATAAAGAGAATTTATTATTATTATTAACTAGAGGTGGGTGATTTCATGAGTAGCATGTGTAAGGTCCTTTAGTCAAAAACATAAAGCATTGAAGGACTTGTATCCATGGTCATGATCTAGTCCTTTTATTATGATTTATTCTCGCCTACCCACAGTGCAAGATCTGCTTCGTTTGAAATGAAATGAGACACCCTCTCATATAGCGAATCCACCATTTGCGTCCCTCGCGTGATTTACTACTTACACATTCTGACAAAAGATATTCTTCTTATTGGAAAATTAAACTTATTCCGTTAAATATTCTGGTATTTGGACGTTCTGATAATTTAACACTAATAATTGAACGTAATTCATAATTGAACACTGCAGTAATTGGACATTCTAATAATTGCACACTACAGTGATTGGAGATTCTCATAATTTAATACTGTAATTGGACATTCTAATAATTGAACACTGTAGTAATTGGACATTCTAATGATTGTACTCATATGAACACTGTAGTAATTGAACATTCTTATTACAGAACATTGCAGTAATTTAACTTACTTACTCATAATTTGAACACTGCAGTAATTGTACATTCGAAAATTGAACACTCTAGTAATTGGATATTCTGATTATTGAACACTGTAGTAATTGGATATTGGAATAATTTAACACTGTAGTAATTGGATATTCTGCTTATTTAACACTAGCAATAGAACACTGATGATTGGACATGTGGTGTTGCCAGGTAAGACGCTGCTGGCGCGCTGCGTGGCGGCGGAGTGCTCGGCGACATTCTTCTCCATCTCGGCGGCCACGCTCACCAGCAAGTACGTGGGCGACGGCGAGAAGATGGTGCGCGCTCTGTTCCAAGTGGCTCGAGAGCTTCAGGTACTTCTTCATGTATCTGCAATATTCGCGGATGTAGCCCTCAAACACAGTATTCTAAAGAGTAAAAAACCGACTTCAACTTATATGGTTTTCTCATAGTTGGACGAAATTAAAATTTGACCAATCAGCACCAGCTTTCAAACAAAAAAACAATCATCCAAATCGGTTCAAAAAACATAAAGACGAATTGATAACCTCCTCCTTTTTGAAGTCGGTTGAAAAGGTTATGCGAGTCGGAGTATGGACTCGCTCATAATCGATATAGTTCATTCCTACAAAAGAATGTTTAAAAAATATAGGATGTCCTGACCAATATTTTGTACAGTGTATTGTTCCACGTGGGCAAAGCCGTAGGGCGAACCTAGTAAATTAATAAACCTGTAAAATTTGGTTTGTTCGCTTCGAAAATTACAAAAGTAAACGTAAAAGTGTGACGTCAGAAGTCTGTTAGGGTGGTGGGCATGCCCATCGTGCCTACAACGATGAATCCGAGCTTGTTTGCAACAGGCTTCATAAAAACATTTATTAAGTATCTGCTATTTCCAAAGTTTTTTGTGTCATCTACCGTCGCCTCTCCGGCTAACATATCCTCCCCATATCCATTTTAGCTGCGGGTATGTTTTCCGCTAATTCGATTCTCCCTAAAAGCTAGATTATCCCTGAGTAACATATTTTATTCCCGTATTCCGACTGGAACGGGAACTACGCAGGTGAAACCGCGCAGAACCGCTAGTAGTAAATAAAAAAATAAATAATATAATATAAAATATAATCTCACGCCTTTTCATCCCCGAGGGGGTATTCCATTACTTGATATACCCATATTTCACGAGATACCTTGGACCCCTAAACGTGATAGGTGGTGAGCCCATCGCCGGACCGGGTCTATTTACACATGTCTCAGAATTAATTCTGAGACCTGCGGGTTTCCTCACGATGTTTTCCTTCACCGTCGAGCTAGTGATAAATATGTACGTAAGTTTTTGAAAAACTCATTGGTACATGCCAGGATTCGAACCCGCGCCTCACTAATTTTCGGCTCTTTAACCGTCAGGGCTATCACAGCTTTTTTTTTTTTTAAAAGTAACACTGATATTATCTATACTAATATTATAAAGCTGAAGAGTTTGTTTGTTTGTTTGTTTGAACGCGCTAATCTCCGAAACTACTGGTTCGAATTGAATAATTCTTTTTGTGTTGTATAGTCCAGTTATCGAGGAAGGCTATAGGCTATATAAAATCACGCTACGACCAATAGGAGCAAAGATATAGTGGTAAATGTGTAAAAAACGGGAGAAATTATTTCATCTTACGGGAACTACGCGGGTGAAACCGCGCAGAACCGCTAGTCATTCATAAATTCTCTTCCTCAGCCCTCAATAATATTCGTGGACGAAGTGGACTCGCTGCTCTGCGAGCGGTCTTCGGGCGAGCACGAGGCTTCGAGGCGGCTTAAGACCGAATTCCTGGTGGAGTTCGACGGGCTACCAGCCGCGGGGGCGGATCGGCTTGTGGTCATGGCCGCCACCAACCGCCCACAGGAGCTCGACGAGGCCGCGCTCAGGTAACTGTCTACAGGTGAAATGTAGTGCTTGCTACAGACTAAGAGCGTTTTAACATTATCCGATCAGATATCGGAGTCGGATGCCGATACGATATCGGAGGAAGTAAAATGTATGAAATATAACCGATATCGGAGCGGACAATGTGAAAGGTAGGTACATATTTCATACATTTTACTTCCTTCGATATCGTATCGGCATCCGACTCCAATATAGGATCGGATAATGTGAAAACGCTCTAACTGGGGGCCAATTCTACTAAATGTCAACGGTTACAGTTGGATGACGATGACATATCAATGGTCAGTGGATGGTGTTATTTGCTCTGAAAAGTGTCAAAATAACACTATTGAGTGACCATTGACATCTCATTGTCATCCAACTATGACCGTTGGCACTTAGTAGAATTGGCCCCCTGTACTGTGATCTATTAAGTATCTGTAGTGTGATCTATAGAGTATGTGTATTGTGATCTATAGAGTATCTGTAATGTGATCTATAGAGTATCTGTAGTGCGATCTAGAGAGTAGGTATCTGTATTGTGATCTAAGGAGTATCCGTAATGTGGTCTATAGAGTATCTGTAGTGTAACTATAGAGCATCCGTACTCTATAGATACACTACAGATGCTCTATAGGTACCTATAGAGCATCTGTAGTGCATCTATAGAGTATCTGTAGTGTATTTATCGAGTATCTGTAGGAGGAGCAATAGATTGTAGAGTACAGACTAACTGTAGTATGATCTATAGACTCATTGTAGTGTGAGGGACTATCCGTAGTTTGAACTATAGAATACCTGGGGTGTAAGTTACAAACTAACTATAATGTAAGCTATTAGACGGACTGTAGTTTAGGCTACAGACTGGCCGTAGTATTGGCTACAGACTAACTGTGTTGTGATCTATAAGGTATCTGTAGTTTGAGCAATAAACTAAATGTAGCGAGAGCTATAGAATAACTTTGGTGTAAGTTACAAACTAACTGTAATGTAAGCTACAGAATGGCCGTAGTGTTGGCTACAGACTCACGGTAGTGCGAGCTATAGAGTAATGTAGGTTTCAGACTAGTTGTAGTGTGAGGTACAGACTAACTGTTGTGTGAGCTATAGACTATCTGGAGAGTACGCTACATACTAACAGTAGTGTGAGTTCTAGACTCACTGTAGTGTCCGCTACAAACAAGCTATAGTGTGAGCTACAGACTAAACCGTACTGTAGGCTACAGCCTCACTGTAGAGTAGGTTAGTAGATATCTGAAATGTAGGTTATCTATGTAATAGTGATAACTAGATTGTCTTATTGGGAGTACTCCTGTAAAGATAATTTATGTTGTAAATAAATAAATATCCTAACTATAAATATACTTGGTAAATTATGTTTGAAGACCAATCTGGTCTCTAGGACACACGACCTACGGACTTCTTATTCCATTTCGACAATAATATTATAAAGAGGAAAGATTTGTAAGTTTGTTACAAATTAACTTAAAAACTAATGTACAGATTTTAAAAATTATTTTACCAATGGAAACTTACTTTTCTAGAATTACGCGGGTGAAACCAGAAGTCACTAATATAATGAAAATAATCGCCTCAAAAGCATTTTTGACGTGATAACGTCTTATAAATCGACGAACGCCTACTGCACGCACGAAAAAGTGTCACGTTCCGCCTGAGCCGGGCGTGCAAGATGCGCGGATAGAGAGCCACGATCGGCCTAAGCTGTGACGCATCTTTTCTTCCACTCCAGTATGGAATTTTTCATCAATGTTTTCTTATGACGTTATCACGTAAAATTATCGTCCTGTTATAGCGCGGCTGGCGTCAGTCTTTTTAAAAAAACTCGCAAATACTAACACTAAGTTTATTTAAGAAACTTTGAGATAATACAATTTTAATAGATTTAAGAATTGTCTCAAGCTCGTCAATTTGAGATGTCACGCGTATCGAGGGTACCGGCGGACTGCCTGCACCATGCGGTTGCAGTTACTTTTACAGGTGGAAATGCATACCTTTGCAGAATGTACTAATTAATATTGAATATAACAGTCCGTAAACCGACTTTACAGGCATCAATTTCTTTCTAAAATCCCCTTCAGGCGTTTCCCGAAGCGCGTGTACGTGTCCTTGCCGGACACTCGCACTCGCGACGTGCTCCTGCGGCGCGTGCTGGCCAGGGGCGCAGCCTCTGCGGCTTTGGCCGACGACGAGCTGCAGCGGCTGGCCGCGTTAACCGACGGCTACTCGGGCAGCGATCTGACAGCTCTCTGCAGGGACGCCGCGCTCGGGCCCATCAGAGGTAACAACAGATATCAATCGAAAAAGTACAAGTCGAACTCCGCAGGGCAGTAGCATTGACCTCGCTCAGCTGATTTTGCTAGTATAGGGGTCGTCCATTAATCACGTGAGGTTCGAAAGGGGGGGGGGGAGGGGTTCGGAAAAAATCACGAAATATCACCAGGGGAGGTGGAATGAGATATCACGTGTATTTATTTTTCATTGACTTGCGCGATTTCTTAACCAAACAAGTAGCACGTGACTTTTTATCTATGCTCAATTTTCCAAAATTTTATCAATTTGTCATAGATAATTTCAATATACTGTCTACCAAAAAAATACACGTGATTTAGGTATGGGAGAGGGGGGGTAGTCTGAAACCTCACCACACATCACCATGGGGGGAAGGGGGGTCAAAAAGTTGCTAAAAAAACATCACGTGATTAATGGACGACCCCAATGCTACAACTGAAGTAAAATTTAACTTTTAATTTTGAAAATTAAGGTGTGTTTTTTTTACACAAATTCACAAGATATCGGCTCGTCATTTACCGGAATATTTATATGAGACGAGGAGGGGTTTCATTTTTTTTTTCATTAATGATGGGCTTACTC
Organism: Ethmia dodecea; assembly: GCA_963855545.1. Taxonomy (NCBI): domain Eukaryota; kingdom Metazoa; phylum Arthropoda; class Insecta; order Lepidoptera; family Depressariidae; genus Ethmia; species Ethmia dodecea. The sequence goes on from OY979457.1 coordinate 3,445,624, forward strand.
TTGACCCCAGAGTAGCCCGAGAGCAAAGATTGGACCTCAGATTGGAAGAGCTTGCCCAGAAGATGCCTGTTCACTAAATCCTATTCCAGAATTGGACCCTGAAGAGGTGAAGTGCCTGGACCTGTCGCTGGTCCGCAGCATCACGTTCCAGGACTTCATGGACGCGTTGAAGCGGATCCGGCCGTCTGTCTCGCCTCACAGCCTCGTCGGCTACGAGAAGTGGTCCGTGCAGTACGGGGAGCTGGGCCTTTGAGCCCTATACAGGTACATTAAGAAAAAAATAAAATATATTTATTAGACACGAAACAAAAAAACAAACAAGAACAGAAATAAAATAAATTAGTAAAAAATAGTGCTTAATGGGACCCCACTCAGCTTGTGCTGCAGCATCTTAAATACCCACATTTCACCAGTATAATCTTTGGATCCCTTAACGTGATAGGTGCTGGGCCGGTTCTGTTATACATGCCTCAATTAATTCTGAGACCTGCGGGTTTCCTCACGATGTTTGCGTTCAGCGTCGAGCTAGTGATAAATATGTACGTAAGTTTTTGAAAAACTATGGTACATGTCAGGATTTGAACCCCATACCGCACACATGAGAGACTGACTCTTTATCCGCTAGTCTACCATTGCTCTTCAAGAATAATATTGATGTAAAGAACTGATCCAACAAAAAAAGATATAAACTTACCGAGCTCAGCGTCGAATTGTATTTAATACGGGGGTTTCTGTTATCGTGAACACTATAGAATAGTAGAATAACAGATGACAGAATTTGAATTGGAATTTAATTGCAAACCGTAATATGAATTAATATTGTTGCAGGTATAAACTAGGATCCAAATATAAGGTGGGTGACAATTGATGTAGCGAATTACAGGAGTGACGACAATGCATTTAAACAATTCATAAGACAAATGTATCGCTCAAATTTTTATGAATCTCCAAAACTTTCCCTATGATTTGTGAATTTAATGTTGTTTTATTGACATTTAAGATTTTAACGTCCACTTTAGTTTATCTTGTGAACTAAAAGTTATTTTATTGACAAGGTCTAGTCAATTTCCCCATTTATGTATGTTAAGTTAGTTATGTTGTTGAAATGGAATTTCTTTAAAGCAATAATGATATCGGTGACCTCGATATTCTAGCCAAAGCTGGTGATATAACTCGGTTCAATGTGCAAGTCGCTTTCGGTGTCGCTCGGTGTTAAAAAAAAAGCTTTTTGTCATTACTTCCCCGTTTAGCCGAGTTAAACTTTCCCAGTCTAACCCGTCCAGAATTAACTAGAACTTAACTAACAGCCGATCCGTTTGTAGTAAACCTAATTAATACCGATCAGTCCCAGTCGTATCAGATAAAACTCCCGTAGATAAGTATTGACCGTCTTATTTGACAGACGTATTCCATATCTGGAGTTAGTATATTTTTCGGACCTGTTAAGGTGATATTTGGTGACCTAATTGTCGGAGGGATATATCTTTTAGATCTGATCTTTTGCTTTATCTAAGGCGTTAAATCTAGTAATAAACTTAGTAATAACATATACGCATTCAACTGTACTTACGCACCTAAAATAATCCAAATTCGTTTTTCTGGAAACGTTTTTTAGATTCACCACTGCGATAATCTTTCAATCAATAAACCTGTAGAAAGCGATAAACCAGTAGCTAGAGTTGTAACAAATATATGAATTTCAATAAGAAAGTGCGGTCCGTAGGAATCTCCAAAATTGCGGTTTGATTATGTTTATTGCAAACTGGCATCGTGCTTGTATTTAAAACTATTCTGGCTTTTGGCTTAATCCTACGATTAATTAATATAAAAATAATTGGTCAAAACTGGCCCTTTTAAATTAAAATCTAATAATTTTAACCCCCTCTGAACGTTTGATTATTCTGTTACCTGTGTAACAAATCAATGAACAAATGATGAAATTATTGTACAAAACTTGTTTACCTTAGCGGTTATTGTATGTCATTTTGTATATTTATAGATATTATGTTGCAACTGAAATGTAGCTTAATCGAATTTACATTTTAAAAATATGCCTTGGTCGATGAAAAAGCGTCGTACAATTTGATGGTATTTATTTTCTAAACATTTGTCCCTGGATCGTAAATTAACATGAAATGGACCTGAGTGACTATTTCGTACTATAGTGATTATTATGTTATTAACAATTCTGTAAACAAGTCAACATGCGTCACTGAACATAGTCACAATTACACAACGGATGCTGAACGCTGATTGGTCGAGACTCATGCGTGTCAAATTTCTGTCGGCATTGGCGTAGCTAGGGATTTTTCCTAGGGGGGGCCATGGCCCCAGCCATGAATGGGCCGGTCACGGCAAGTTGGTCACTGCTCTTTGAAGACTGTTTTTGGTTGCGCTAATTGAGGATGAAGTTATTTTAAGTATAAGGAAAGGTTCACGGGTATTTTTCTAGGGTGGGCCCACAGCTTTCTAGGGTGGGCCCGGCCCACCCTGGCCCCCCCCTAGCTACGCCCATGTCTGTCGGTACTAAGGCGTCATTGGTTGAACATTGAACTGTTGAGAATTCTGTGACTCGGTGCGGTCGCTCTTCTAGAGATGTTCACTTGTTTACAGAAGCGCTTATAACAAAATAGTCACTATAATATGGAATAGTCACTAGGCTTCTATGGTACCTCGCTCGATTCAGATACTATGCGCAGTCAAATTACTATCTGGGGACTGTAAGTAGTTTTTTTCTGCCCAGTGTTAGATAGTCATGAGTTTGATGTAGGTCAAATATTTTAAGAAGCTTGATTTATGATTTGTTAAATATATATCTACTCCATTCAAAAAAAAAAAATGCAATTTTGATCGGTTCAAAGCAAAAATAAAGGTAGATAACCAAAACAGTACATTTAGTATAATATTGCAAAAAAACAACAACATAAAATAATGCAACATTATGCTACATGTACTGCTTGTCTATTTTAATGTTATTTGTTGATTAATTATTAATTTTTATTCTAATGCTTCTTGCCGTAAAGACATTATATTAAGCTGCAGATCTTATGAGTAGTTGTTTTAAATATTTCTATAACGGGTAGCTGACACTTCCACTTAAAAACGCCGAAAAATTCATATAATAATCTGCTCAAAACGAATGAAAACGTTTTTTGAGCAAATATAAAATATATTTTCATAATAATAGTTATAAATTGTCTATCTCTTCGATTCGATGTTATAAATATATCAATTATTGGACCATGCAGTCGTTAGTCGACGTAGTGTGCCATTTAGCAATGTGGACCTTTGTGCCATCGAGACCAAATCTTATACGTTTACTAACAGATAACTCTACATACGAAAGTTGAACGTATAAAAGATACCGCAAAGTGAACCTGATTTGCATATACAATATGTAACAGAATAAACGAAATTCCTGAATTTAGTTTGTTCAGTATCGACAACTCAATCTATTTTAGCTATTTTTAATGTGTAAATGAAAAAATGAATTAGCATAACTGAATTTAGGACTACCTATGGAAATCGTAATAAGAAATTTGGTTAGACAAAACTAAAGTATGAATGTGTAATTTTATTCGGGTGTATGAGGAATTGCGCTTATTCTGTGACGCGTTGTATATTGCCTAACAGATTCATAACCCTTTTTTATAGCTTTCCTTATACGAGTATACTCAGGTAAAAATTAAAACGCATGATAACAAGTCATTTGAAAAGTAGTTATCATTAGTACATTTATATTTTATCATGGTCTCGGGGGCCTTTAAGCCTTAGTGGAAAAATAAAAAGTTAGAACTTCACTAACAATAAAAAAATTATATAAACAAACAACACAAAAAAGCAACTTTTTATTTTTTTGCTCTGGCAATCGTCCCGCTAGCTAACCCCTTAACGTATAAGCCAAGTAGGGTAACATAATTTATTATCTATAGAATGTAATCAGATTTCCTAACAAGACAGCGATGTAGTAACGAGTTAGTGCATTTTATTGTATTTAGCGTTATTTTACTGTAGTGTTGTATTTATTGTAGTTGTTCCAGAGGTTATGCGACGCCAAGGTCTTAGCATGATGTGTTATTTATTATGGCTTATATTAGCTCTACTTGTAAATAACTACCATGGAAAAATATCTCACTTATAACTAACGAACTATGTCATTGGAATTTGAACTGCTAATTGTCGTATAGATTTGATACTTTCCAAATGTATGTAGTATGGATGACAACACAATAATTTGGTATCATCGAGTTGATCTGATGATGAAACCAGGAAGTAGATAATGGAACTCTTCAAATTTAGGATCATTTAATTGGTTTTAAACTAGTGTATAAAAACCAGCCAAGTGCGAGCCGGACTCGTGCCTGTAACCTAATCTTAACCTACATATTGTGGACGTGGCCCTCTTGTTGGCTATTCTGTATATTAGTAAAATAACATTAATTATTTGAATAAAAAATTGTGAAGAATAGCTAATAAAATAAAATAGCTGATTTTTAATTATATTTGCTGTTATTGATAAATTCTTTTTTAATGTGCACCTTTCCTTACCAACTTTCTCATCATGAAGAACTTACACTGTTTAAAAAAAGTATTACAATCATGCTAAAACCTCGGCCTATATAGTTACGTTAAATTAGATAATCTTACCATTCCTAGTTATAGTCTGACATAGGTAGATATATTATTTCTTTTTCTGTAGATAAAAAGTATCGTATTTTTTTTTGTGAAAAACATGTCCATATGCCTTCAAAATGAAATGATAAAACGGCAACCCTGTTCTTAAATTTTTGGCCATTGATCGTTTTTTATGAAATATAATTTGGGTTATGACAGCTTAACACAGAGTGTTGCTAAGTATATATCCAATTTATATATTTACAATTGAAATATGTATTTAAATTATTTTTCAATGTATCACTACCTGTATTAACATTCAACCGTTATCCTGTGTGCTGTGTAGCAACAAAAAAAACGGTTCATAAAACTTCGTCATACTCTTTGTTAACTTGTCAAGTAATTCCCGTATTAAATTGTTAACCCTAACTAAATAAGTAGCTAGTAAAACTAAAGGAAGAATATGCTAGCGTGAGCATATGCTAGTGTATGATACAATTATATACTGATTTGATGTGTGAAATGTATTTGATGTAAAAATGAATTTTGAAAACGAATAGTCCCGGGGCAAAAGTGCAAGAATTAGGAAAAGGTAATCAAATTATAGTTGTGGTTTTTAAAAGTTATTTCGATTGTTTAAAATTCTGTGTACGTTGTTGATTTGGAGTGAATTTGTATTTAATGATGTTAAATTGAAGTTTGATTGTTTTAGCAGTAAGGTCTAACATAATCAACTGAAACTGCCTTATAGCGGCACTGAGACGATCAATTAGAATTGTCAATTCTACGTGATTGATATTTGCCATTGATCGTTTGCAAATCCAATTAAAGAAAATGTCAATGAACATTTTAATTGGTCCCCATTCAAAGCAACTGTGGGCCGAAACATTGTCACATAGATTGCACTTCAACTGTGATGTCAATAACGTAACACATTGATAATCTCGATAAGGGGTATTTGGTATGGAACTGAATGAACTTCTATTAGGGAATCAATCCCGAACTCGTAAAAACAGTACATTAACTATTATTAGTTTCGGCTAATCTTGTTAGACCTTATATTAGATAGTTATCATTAAGAATACAATAATTTTGAAATTTATAATGTATCACATTTGTATTTTGACTTTTACTCCAGTAAAAAAAATGTTTTTATTGTTGGGCCCGTAGATCTTTAAAGAGATTGAATGTAATGGAATATTGCTGCAAATTGGTTTTTGTTGTGCGACGACTGTGACATTTCAATGACCGATAGAAAATTGATTGTACAGTCAAGAGCAAGTGAAGCTTGACACTACCAGTTTAAGCTGAGCTCTGATTTATACTGCGAGCCCTAGAATACAGGGCCGGGTCAAAGTCCAAAGTGTCAAGCTTAGCGTGCTCTTGACTGTACCAAACATTTTAGTATTGCTGTAGCCAGTCCAAAAAGCTCTGTTATGCCATGCTATTGCCATAAACACCATTTAATAATTTGTGAGATAGTAATTTAAGATGTTTTAAAAACTTACTCAAATGCTTTATGACGCTAAAGATGTCGCGGTCAACTAGCGCCCTCTATTGTTTTTTGGCAGCAACTCCTACTGGTCATTGAAACTTACTCGTAGCAGTGCGTCAGAACAATATACCTAATTTGTAAAGAACGACACGTCGATATCGTAAAGCTTCGCAATGCTGTGATATTGATAATAATAATGCCTTATGTTTTTACATGCACTTTTTAATGCAAATCAATTCAAATAATCAGGCATTTATCTGATATATTTGCTAATGGCTATCCGCTGCACTGCATCCGTGAAGACTTACACATAAAATTAAAGTCTGTCGATAAATACTTTTGAAACATTTTTAATGTGTTCGTGATGTTCGCAGACATAAGCCTCGTTTTCACGGTACGAGCTCGCTAGGACCGAACCTCTACTCGTATCATGAAAACACGTGATCCTAGTGTACTCGTACGTCAGCAGCAAATCGGTGGATCGGACGCTGTTCTGCTGACACATACTAGTCCATTCCGTTTGAGCGCTCTCATACCGTGAAAATCCGGCTATAACAATTATTGTTCGATAAACACACTTTTGTACATGACGTTAATATAAGCGATAATAAAGTAAGCCGATGTGAAATAAAATCGCTTCTTTTACGAATTTGGATAACACGGCCGTGTGTGTATAAGTCAAACAAATAACGTCCTCTCGCTTGCTAAATACAAAAAAAAAAACAAGTCGGTGACAAGGACGGATAATATTCATCACTGAACGACAATGGCGTAATAGGTGTATATACCTATATCGTTTAATAAAATTTTTCAACGTTTAATAAAAAAAAATGTTTGAAAAGCAAGTAAAAAGTCTGTCTTATACCTATTTGCCAAATAAAACTAATGAATAGCCAAAATATAATTTTAAAATAATAATTCCGAACTTCGTTCGTATCCTAAGATTAACCACAGCGACTGATTGTTGACTCCTTTTTTCAATATTTAATGCAATTGTTTATAAAAAAAAAATCGGTTGTCTGTCAAGTCGGTTTACTGACGATAGTTGAACGTGACAACGTAATAAGAAAATACTGATGGAGTGGATTGTGCCTCTTTGTCGCTCGTTGCGCGCTCTCGCTTGCACTGGAACGACGCATACGTCACACTTTTTCGGGAATGCCGCCGGCTCCATCAATTTATAAGACGTTGTCACGTCAAAAACCTTGATTTTGTTAATCGAATTTCGACTTTAAAGTGTGGTTCTACTTACAACTTCTATCGTTTCGATAGTGGTTGGATCGCTTAATATTCAAGTGGCTATGTATTCTCGGTAATCTGTAAGTAATACACTTTTATATGACCTGTAACTAAGATAAACTATTAATACCTTATATTGCAATATTTATTTACTCTCTTCGCCTTATTGCATGGCAACACATTGCGAATGTCACATGAAAAAAAGACTTGTCGTGTAAATAAGATATAAGTTGCTACTGCACAGGGAATACAAATTCTAAATCGTGGTTGTAACCATTTCGCTTTTAATAATGTTTGTTAATTTAAGCGCACGAATTTATCTATGACTACATTTTATTATTAGTTAAGTGTCGTTGAGTGTTACAAAAATAAAATAATAATGTATTTTTTCATAATTCGGTAAACTAAGCACACTTTTGCCTAAAGTCTTGATTGTACACTACGCGTAATGTGATACACGGTTTATAATAAACAATTAATTCCACTACTGTTTTTATTTGTTGTTCGCCTGGTTCAGCACTGCGAAGTAGGAGTACGACGAACGGAGGACCTGAAACAGATTTTTTTTATGGAGATTCTCTATGAGGTGTTATAGTAAATATTATTTTTTTATTTTATGTCACAGTTATTGGTTCAAACAAATATGATTTTCCGTACATACATATAACTGAAGTAAATAACGTTTTGGAAGGAACATGACAAATACGTTTGAAGAAAAAGTTCATTAAAAAAAACAGATTTTGCCGACAGCGCCATCTATTTGATATTAGTGAAAGCCGTCGTGGAAAACACCTAATTGGTATCCTCATGCAAAGAATTGAGGATGATTGTCTGAGCATTTTCGTAGTTAGATAAACATACAAGTAAATTAGATTTCTTTCGTTATTAAGCTATTGCATAGCTTCTATCGTGGGCCTTGAGCGCGGGGACCGAATCCAGAAATTCCGTAACGAAAAAACCTCACGCTCTCCCCACTCCGACGGGCACGGAGGTGTGGCAAAAGTAAAGTAAAGTAAGTCGAAGTCGAAGTCGAAAGTCGAAAGTCGAAAGTCGAAAGTCGAGTCGGAGTCGGAGTCGGAGTCGAGTCGAGTCGAGTCGAGTCGAATCGAATCGAAGTTTCGAACACAGTTTCAGGTGTGCAAAGCCCCACAAAGGAATTATAAATTTTACAATCGTGACTGAGGTCGCTCTAATTTATTTTTATTCCTAAGATTACAATTTCCTATGCCTGTCACAGTTTTAGTACAAAGTAATATGTTTTTCCGCACATGTATAATGTTTTCATAAATGTACTGACAAGGCATTGTTAAAATATTAATTTCTTTGAACAGTTCTCTTAGGGAATCACGACATCTTAACTTATAAATAGCCTTAGTATTATAATATTACATACCTTTAAAGAAATAAGTATTTTTATTTTATTGGTGACTGTACTTTTGGCGAAAAAAGGGGTTATTGAAACAACATAAAAACAATCGGAGCAGTGGGAAAAAATATTCCCACTCGTCCCTACCAATCGGAGTTCCGATCGGCGGACTGGGAACAACCCGTTTCTTTCGGCAGTCTTGTTTATACAAAATGCTATGCAATAGCTTTACCGCGGCAGTCCCCGAGTGCCACACGTCTTTTTTTTTATGATAACATTTTATTGTGTGCATATTCACAACCATTTTGAGCATTTTTGTTTTGCTACTTTTTACGGACCTGAGTTATGGCGCTTCTTCGTTATTCTGTTTGATTCTTAGTTAAATGACTTCTCAGCATTACTGCGATATTAGTTTTATTAAAACACCTTTTTGCGTGAAAGAGTAACCAAACATATATCCAGTCACAAAATTTCGAATTTATAATTTTAGACAGTAGGAGGAATAGGATGGTTAGCTAGCACGGGCGTAGAATCTCACCGCAACGAAGCTGGGTCGAGACAGCGGTATGTAGTGGCCAGCTTTGAAGATGATCGGCTTCTGCAAACGCAGCAGGGTGAACCGAAGCAGCCGCTTGAAGCTGTGGTCCTGCTCGTACCAAGGGGACTGGTACAAGTGATCGCGGAGGTCTTGGCTCTAAATTTAAAATCATCTAGTTACGCTCCAATTGGATACGAGTATGATTAAAGTAGGTACCTAATAGCAACTAGGCAGGAAACTATACATATAGTAACTATTTCTAGTTCAAGAATCCCTGAGCATTAAACGGTAACACTCGAACAGGGCGAGCGAACCACGAGGATCGTGCCCGCTTGCTGTGGTGGGACAGGTGCAAACTTGAAATACAAAAAAATGCGTCCCTCTACGGATGATGACCTTAAAGGTGGGGCAAACGCATAAACAAACTTACAGACGACGTATTTCGGTTTGTTCCTTATATACTTTTAATAACTGATAAACTATGAAAGCAAATAATGAAACAAGCAAAGGAAGATACTGGCGAGGCGACTGAATGTGTTTTCTGAGTACAAAAACGGGAAAAGTAAAAATTTACTCGAATAGTTAGCTCATTGCCACACCAGCAGTACAAGAACAGCTGGGAGAGCATGGTAACCATGTAGTTCAGCATGGAGCAAAACTGAACGCTGTTTGGTTCCACCTGCAAAGCGTAAAAAATCAAAATGTACTATGAATAAAGGCAAAATTTTAAAAGACCACTTTGAAAGAATTTTGGTCGAGCAAAGACGAACATACCATAAACCGTCCAAACCATAAGTACTTACAATAGAAATTCGGAGTCCAATGATGCAGATAATCGCAACAGTTCCACTCAGTTGGAAAAATATGTTGGCGTGGTACGTATTCTCTACAATTTCAACAAATCTGGAAAAGTAGACTAAGTACCTTTTCTTATTATAAAAGAAATTGCTTATCTATAGGCAAATCACAGTGTAAAGACTTAGACGAAAGAAGAAGAAGAAGTTGCTGGCCATGCAATATAAACTAAAGAAAAGTGTTTATGTAGATGACCTAATTTATTATTTCATTGTAGTTACCAAGCAAAATACTGACCTAACAACACCTTGATAGTGTTGAATACATTCTTTAAGTAGTTGATTGTTATCATTGATACGTTTATTGCGCTCTTCAGACTCCATGTTCAATGATATTGGTACCATTCGAATCTGGAAAAGAAATATTGTGATCAAAAATAAAAAAGACGATTAGAATACCTACCTACACACAATAGGTAAGTTGGTATATTTTGCAAGATCGAGTCGAGATCGTATGATTAAAGAAGGTTGAATGAAAATAAGAGACAGAACCACAATTCCTAACCACGCCATCTCAAATATCTACTTACTCATAAGGATTATTACCGACTGCTCCAAATAATTTATAATGTCATGTACGGTAATTGTTGGTTTTAGACAAACGAAAAACACTGGATTTTTATTAACTATTGAGATACCAATGAGAATGAAAGTATTAGACCGATTACGGACCTACTGGTAAACCACCTGAATTATTTGAAAAGCAAAACGTTTAGCGTCTACATTGTTTGCTTCAAATTCGCATTATCGACATGTTACCTTCTGCACTTTATCTATGATGATCTCCAACTGGGCACACCCAAACATGATCATGGAGAGAGCCACACTATCCACTCCGATGAACAAAAACGCGCTGATGTAAATGCTGACCATCTGGTAAATGTAACCCAGCTCGTACTGCGGCGATTTCTCAGGACCCACCGGCATCCTGCATCAGGTCAGTGCTTTATGCAAGCAGTCAAAAACGCAGGAGATTTGTTAAAGCCCGTAAAAAAGGTGCAAAAATTGGTGTATAAAGAATTTGTAGAGTAGGTAATACTTATAATCACTGTTGACCATCTTCATCAGCATTCAGTGTAATAGTTAACTTGTTGACAAAGACGTAAAACACGATTTAATTTAAATTATTCCTAACTTCATTTTATTTATTTTCAACATGGTTTGTAATTATTAAGTGCCTTGAATTTCATAAAACTGTCATTTTCGGTTTACCAGATCTTGAAAGGGAAGGACCTATTCCCAACATTGTCGAAAAGAGGGATCATGGCCCACAGTGAGCACGTCGTGATTGCGCTCGTCAGGAAAAACATGCAGAGTCGCTTTATAGTGCGCGCTTGGCGGATTAAAAGCCTGTCGGGAAGCAATTTTTAAAATAGGTTAATTGTTGTTTCCATTTCCAAATATTGATCACTAGCTCGACGATGAAGGAAAACATTGTGAGGAAACTAATTCTGAGGCATGGGTCGGCCGATGCGCTCACCACCTATCACGTTAAGGGTTCCAAAGAAAGTTCTGGTGAAACGTGGGTGATACGTCTTCTGCCTCGGGGATAAAAGGCGTGAGATTTTTATTATTTATTTATTCAAATATTCTTAATTAGAAGCGGTGACAAGATGGTGTGGTACATAAAGCTACATATCCAAATCATTTGGTTTCGGACTTTCTTGATTAGGTACTTACCTACTTAGTATCTATACTTACCCATTTAAGACACTGTTTCAGAATTAAAATTTTAGTGAAAGTCGTATCATACAGATATTGTGAGGAATCTTTACTAAACTAGAATTTATTTTCTTTTTTACGTTTTGTGGACTTAACATTGATGATTACCTACTGATGGTTTTCGGTTTTAGGATTTACAAATTTTGTAGGTAGCTCAATTCAAAATAAACTATCGGTCAAATTCCTCATTGATGATGACATTTGATCCTCACCAAACTGTAGTTACCTAAGTAGCCTAGTCCAACTTTGTAGATCTTTTTGAGTATTTTTACGTTCCATTTACCTTTCGTGTTCCTCCGATTGCGGCAAGAAAGTGTCGGACTCCATCAAGTCCAACAGGTCAACCAAGTTACCTTTGTAAACTAGGAAAACAGTCGCTTTAAAACAAAGCGAAGCCTGGGTAAACAGCAAGTACGAAGCCTCCGAGACCTCGTCCAAATCGCCCCACACATTCGCTATGTAGATGAACTCGAATAGGACGAAATTGTACTGCGTTAACATGACTATGAGCATGTACAGTTTATGCAGACCTACATATTTGTCGGGCGGTAACCAAACACCGAAAGCTTTTAGGATGTTCTTTGGACGATTCAAGAAAAGGGTAATAGTGTTGACAACCATTTTGTATTGATTAAGAGTTTTCAATGCAGCGAATTGTCTGAGACTCTACCCAATCCGTTGTTGTCACTTTTTATAGGATGTTTCTTAGTTTATTTTTAATAATCCTAAGTAGTCAATGATATTACTTATATAAAACAAGAGGTCAGAAGTCAATAAAAAGAGAGGTGGGAACTTTTAATACATTTGTCAGCCGATTTAACTTTTTGCTGGTAATTATATATTTATAGTAGGTATAGTACGAGTACCTAGATATCACTAAAACTTTGTTACCATCCGACTGGTTTTTTTGTTTTCGTTAATTTGTTTTCACAAATTTGCTTTTATATGCTGCTCGTTTGCTCGTGGTAAGCCGGTCAAGTCGCGTAATAGCAAAACAATAGGATTATCTATAATGTAAGCGGATAGGCTAGTAATATACTTAAGTGAATTAATATTTTCGCATGATTATCGTCGTAAATGAACATGCCGCTTAAAAAAGAAATTACAACATATTTTTTTCTTGAATGTTTTGAGCACACTGTGCATAAATGGATCACACCAGAAAACTCGTACAATTGAAAACTGTAATCGGTTTTGTTTACAAACTGCTGTTGTCAAAGTGCGAATTATCTGTCGAAATAAACGACTCTTCTACAAACATTCGTGCATTATTGAGACTCGTAATGCTGCTTTAAACTGCTGAAATTGCCATGAAATTGGTCCAAATGATAGATTCAATTATTGGGATACCTAACAATATGTTGTACGAGAAATAATGGGTTGTAATTGAACCTCCAATTGCTTGCCCTATTACAAAGTGACTATTGTAAGATTACCTTATTAGCCACCGTTTGCTGAAATCTAATTATGTCATACAAAACTAAATAAATTGCTACCTTAATTTTATTCTACCTATTTACGGTTCAACTGGGCATCTTCATCATATATTTTTATGAATAAATTATTAGGTAAGTATAATTTTTTGCTATTAATTTTTGAGACGTGTAATTTGATAAGATTAATATATATTAATTAATTAATTATTAATTAATTGATTCGTATTCTTAATAGCTACTGCTAAAATTGTCTGGAAGAAATCGTTTAAAGCGATCGCCCGTCGTAGGTAAGTACTTTTTTTTATCATTGTGTCACTTGTTGCATATTTTTATTAGTGTACCTACAATAAAGAGTTGTTACTCACTTAATAGTTAGCTACTTAAATAATTACAATCATAAACAAAACCAACAAAACTGTTGTTTACCTAAAAATAATTTGTTGGGGCCCTGAGGGTATAGGTAGAACCCCCCATCTCGGAGAGTCGGTATAAGATTTCATTGCCGACAGGGGTAGACTTTTGGATTTTTAAGTAAGTAGGTACCTACCTACATGTATTTGATAAGGTAAACTTTTATATTTACTTATTCTTACAAATATAAAACATTAAGGTAAACTTAATATTAGTAAATTATTTTAGTAAGAATATCTGTGGTAAGACTAGTACCTAGTTTAAACTCAATTTCATACATTTAAAAAAAATAGACATGTCCTACTAAGAATAGGTAGGTGGGTAGGACATTATACATATAAAGATATAATTGAACACGCAGATTTTTTTTTTAATTTTGTTTTATTGTTCTAAGTGCTCGACTAGATAAGTAAGTACCTAAGTAATACCGAAGTAATATCAATAACAAATCACACTTTTGCTAGGAATCTAAAATGGACACAACAATAGTACCTACCTAATGTGAAAGTGTAGGTAAGTGGGTACGAACTAATAATCGTACTAATAATTATTATAAAGAAAGAAAACTGAATTATTTGCCCTTCGATTGGTTCAGCACTGCGAAGTAGGAATACGATAAACGGAGGACCTGAAAGAAAATTTCTAATTACAAGAATAAAATTATACAGCACACGTCGCGGTTGACACTGGTGAAACAATTTTTAAAATCTACCAAACAAACTAGTCACTTTGGCATTGCATTCGTCATTTAGTTTTGTCTAACAAAATTTCCTAAATTAAGTAGCAATAGTAGGTAGCCCTAAATTTAGTTATGCTGACTCATTTTTCCAAAATAATTAACACATTAAAAATAGCTGAAATCGACTAAGTAGTCGATACTGAACAAACTAATTTCAGGAATTGCGCTTATTCTGTTACATATTTTATTTACTGTGACGATATACTCATTACTCACCGATACGAAAGTCGGTCGCGAGAGAGGTATGTAGTGGCCAGCCTTGAACAGAATCGGGTTCTCGAGTCGCAGCAGAGTGAACAGCAGCAACTTCTTGAAGTTGGCGTCCTGGTCGTACCACGGGGATTGGTACAGCTGATCGCGGAGATCTTGACTCTAGGAATAACAATAAAACCAACCAAGTGTACGGCTACCGCGGTCCTCCGATTTTCAAGATTTCACTTAGGTACTTCCTTGTACCTCAGACCAATTTGTGTCAAGAAGTGACTGTTTTTAACTACCTGTCTACCTATTACGGTTAGATACGTACTAAATTGGAAGGTTACTACGTTTAGGTACCTACCTACTGATTTGGAAGGTACAGTAAGAAAAGGTCATTATTTACCAGAATAGTGAGCTCATTCCCACACCAACAGAACAAGAACAGCTGGGCCAGCATCGTCGTCATGTAGTTCAACATAGAGAAGAACTGGACGCTGTTTGGTTCCACCTGGAAAGGAACAAGAACAACATTTGAGAAATAAACAAGACACACACAAGCACATTCAGGATAATGAAGATTGATCATTAGGTACCTACATCCCGACAAAAGCCTCTGTTTTGTTTTTGTATGCAAGCCGTTTATTGGGCATGTGCTTTTATACCTGTTCCCTATTGTTTTTTTTCTGTGCTTGCACGGACCATCCGGAAAACAATAAAAATCTATTGCGTTTTGCCTTAGGAAGCCTCACATACAAACACATCACATATACTTATATTGCATTCATAATTACGGTTCATTATCTTTTTATAAATAATAGTACATTATGGTACAAGTGAGTAAAGTTGGTGATTACCGCTGAGGCGCCATTGAGACCCGAGCCGTAGGCGAGGGTCATAAGAGAGCCGAGGACGGTAATCATCAATACACACGTGTATCATACGACGTTTTTCAACACACTTGTGAATAAATAATACTAAAAAATCATTTTAAAATAATCATTCGCAATGGCGGGGAAAATTAATTGGTTTTCCAATTTTTTATTTATATAATTTGGAAAAGGCAAAAGGATCTAGGCCCATACAGCCTCGTTTTCCTATGCGCTCGCATCTTACAATGGCGATCGGCCATGGACTAAAAAAATTAGGTTTCTTTTTCTTTGGTTTGTCGTGGATAGCGTTTTAGCCACGTACAAAATGGGGTATTTAAAGTTTTTACAGAGAAAACCAAAGTTATATTTGAGTGAAAGTTTTGTTTATTAAACACGTACAAGTTGAAATGATCTATTTAAATACGAAGTTGCATGAAATGAGCAAGCCATATTTGTGTATTAATTTATTAGTACGATTGAATACGATCTTTTTTGTATCGAAACTTTTTTAAGAACAAAGCAACTCTAGCAACAAAATTGAAAAAAAAAATTTTTAACTCACTAGTGAATAATAGCAAACAAAAAGTCTCAGTTTGATTATAGGTGTCATTATGTGCCTAATTGCAGTGAAATTAGAGCCACTTTATGAGCAAGTGTGTTGAAAAATAAATAATCTCACGCCTTATATCCCCGAGGGGGTGGGTAAGCAGAGGTATTCCATTTCTGGATATACCCACTTGTCAGCAGATATTCTTTGGGCCCCTAAACGTGATAGGTGGTGAGCCTATCGCCGGACCGGGTCTGTTTACAGATGTCTCAGAATTAATTCTGGGACCTGCGGGTTTCCTGGCGATGTTTTCCTTCACCGTCCCGTCGAGCTAGTGATAAATATGTACATAATAGCCTGCGCAGACGACACACTTTTGTCCCCGTATTTTTTTGTCCGCCAAAATAGATCGCTTACAACTGCATCAAGTAACGCACACGAGGGATTAAAAGTATCGCGTACAAAAAGTCCCCCGAATAATCGCGGACATCGAGGGGCGGGATAGGACAAAAAGTACGCGGTAGTCCCCGAAACAATAGAACTAACGTGACTATTAGGCGCTGCAACGCACACGGCACACTTTAGTCTTCGCTGCGCGCTCGATAGGGATGTGACATTGATCGAAAAAAAAATAGATTATTCTTTTTAATAGTAATGGATTTTTTAAAAATGATTAATTTTCTTAAAAATAATCGATATTTAAAATTCGATTATACGAAAAATAAATACAAATTTATATGAAAAATTATCATTTAGGGATTGAATTTCGAATTAGGAAAAAACTAAATATGGTATTTTTTGCTTACCGATTTATGATTAATAACATCAATTCTTTCTTCTGGACCAATACACATCTTCATCAATGTCAAAATAACTTTTAGAGAGTTTCACAATTGACAACAACTCCTCAAAAGTTACATACATACATACATATAATCACGCCTCTTTCCCGTAGGGGTAGGCAGAGACCACTTCTTTCCACTTGCTACGATCCTTACATACCTACTTGTTTCGCTTCGTCCACTTTCATTATTCCTTTCATACATGCTCTTCGGTTTAGGGTACTCTTGACTCTTGACCTGGCCTCAAAAGTTCCAACCGACGTTTTATAATATTTGAAGAATCTTTTTGGATATTGTTTCAACCACACAAAAAAATCTAAATCTATGGTTTCAACTGAGCATGCTTCGCATGAAAATATCCATTCATTAATCGACTCGATATAAACGGATTGACTCAGTATTGTCTTTTAAAACTACTTCTCTTTTTCTTAAACTTCATGTAAATTACAACACAACGTAATCTCAGAATACCTATTCGCTTCCATAGCGTACGCTACTCTAAATTTTCTGGGGACAATTAATGATCGAACACCGTGTGCGTTGAGTCCGCGCAAGTCCTCGGTGGACATATTTTTTTACGATTCGGGGGATTTTGTATTCCGGGGACAAAGTCCGTCGTCTGCGCAGGCTATAAGTTTCGAAAAACTCATTGATATATACCTACATGCCCGGATTTGAACCCGAGCCTTACTGATTTTCATCATGTGAAGCTATTCTTACTCGTATATCTGTGATGTGAAGCAGGCTATTTAACCGTAAGGCTATCACTGCTCATATCATTATCTTTTTCGATTATGATATGACATTTTGAGAATGCTCATTATAAATATTACCAGTCAAAGTAATTCGAGCGGCTTGAGAAAACAATAAGTAGGCAGGTTTTAAAAAAAAATTTCGATATTCGAGGTTTTGTCAAGTTCAATTGCGGGAATCAGTCCAGATCACATGACGCTTTACACTTGTAGTGCAAGTCTGACCTCAACGCGATTGTAATAAGAACGTTACAAAGTCGAATATGGCTCCACGTGCTCTTGGCCGTACCTAATACATACATACCATCATAATTCTTAGTCCTATGACGCAGATAATCCCAACGGTTGCACACAATTGGACAAATATGTAGGAGTGATATGAATTCTCCAGTGTATCCATGAATCTGCAAAAAAATACAATTCTAAAAGGACTCTATTTTTAGAGCTCTGGCTATTGATAGAGCCATTATATTCTCAGTGAGAGGTATCTAGATATACAATATAGATTATACAATACTAGGGTCAAGTAAGTAACTATTTGCGACAAAGAAAACATTGACAAACGCAATATTAATTGAAGTAAGTAGGTACTCAGGTACGTACCTATAGGTTTTTCTTTACAGATTTGGGTGAATTCAAAAAATCTATAAATAAACTACCTTCTTGATCAAGACTGCACCACAATGAATACTTAATAGGTAAATAGTATTAACGACTGCACAAACAGTAAAGGTCAAGGAACATAGAGGCGGGCTTAGCATATTAGCTTATAAGAATAAGATTCCAATATTTTAGCAAAAGAGTAGGCTGAGGAGTAAAGAAAATGAAAATGTTAATAAGAATAAATGAGAAATAAAAGGGTCTGATCTCTATGTCAGAGGTAGAAGCACAACGTCCTGTGATGACGGTTGTATTAAAAAAAACAGAGGCGGGAAGGACGACAATTATTTATAATTTTCGAGTTTGTATGCAACCTGTCCCACGGAAAGCGGGCGAACCGCGTCCCGACCGCTTTCCCGACTTTGTTTGCGTTGTCCTTAAGTGTGTCAAGGTGGTTGAAATGACTACTGCAACACTATAAAGTAAACAAGTCTTTCTCAACTAAGATTCACTGACCTAATAACTACTTGAATATGTTTAACACATCCTCTGAGCTGGTCATTGCTGTCCTTGATTACTTTTTCACGTTCTTCCACTTTCAAAGACAGAGGCGCCGGTTGAATCTAGAAAGAATAATCTTGACTGTCATTCCAGATAAAAATATGAAGATACTAGCTGCTATGCTTGGAATAAATACAGTTGCAGCGTTACCTACTTACTTAAAGTCTTACTAACTGTTGCCCGGGCCGCGACTCTGTAGGTACGCGTGGACTTTAGATGATCGCACCCCCTAGGAATTATGTTTTTCCGGGATGAAGAGTAGCCTATCTTCTTACTGAAGATTTAAACTGTTATCCTGCCAAATTACATCAAGATCCGTGCTACGGTTTTGCCTTGAAAATGTACTAACAGACCAGTCGCATTTATTATACTAACTTACTTACTTAGGCACAAATCGTCCAAAGCTTCGAGGCGGCTGGACCACAAGATTCAATCAGTCGAAAGTGTTACCTTCTTCAACTTATCCATGATGAGCTCCATCTGGGCACATGCGAACATGATCAAGGATATAGCAGCGCTGTCCATCCCGATGTACATCAACGCACCCACATAATTCGAGAGTGACTGGAAAATGTAACCCAGTTCGTATTGAGGCGACCGCTCCGGGCTCACTGGCATCCTACGAACATTATTTATTTTTGTTATTTTTGAACAGTTATTTTTGTTTTATGATTGTCTATAATTGCTAACTAAACTTAGGTAGTACCTACGGCTGAAGGACCTACCATATCTTGTAAGGGAAGGACCTTTTCCCACCGTTGCTGATAAGCGGAATCACAGTCCACAGAGTGCACGTGGTCATAGCGCTCGTCAGGCTAAATGTGCACAACCGCCTTATTATGAGCCCTCGATGGTTCAAAATCCTGTGGGAAAGAAACCAGATTTGGAGTGGAATTTTGTACCTATTTACCTATTGTAATTTATCAGTTGCTTAGTACCTACCGCCCGCGCCACGTACGCAAGTCGCAGTGGCTTAAGTGCCGAAGTGTTTTTATTTCTAAGTCATAGACAATATGTCTATGTTCTAAGTGTATTTTTTGTTTTACATTTATATTGAAGCCAAAAAAACACTTTCATTCTTCCCTCTTTGCACCATTCAATATCTTTTTAAATAAGTATGATACGGAGCCTATACTATAGGTACAAATAACTGATTAAAAATAATCACCCAGACACGTTCCATGCACACAGATATTGGGCCCGAGCGGGAATCGAACCCGCAACCTCTGACTCCAAAGGTCACTGAGTCAATAGGCCCGTTAGGTATGTTTGTGCCAAAATGTCATTTTGCAAATAACTTTATTTTTACCTTACCGTGCCCTTTTAACATTTGTGTTCTATGTTCCTTTACCTTTCCTGTTCCTTAGTCTGCGGCAAAAACGTCTCGCTCTGCATCAATTCCAACATTTCAACGAGGTACTTTTGATTTACGCGAAAAATAACCTCTTTAAAGCATAATGAAGCCACTGTGAATAATAAATAGGATGCGTCTGACACCTCGTCCATATCGCCCCATACTTGAGCTGTGAAGATAACCTCGCATAGGAAGAAATTAAACGGTATCAGCATTATAGTATACGAGTAGATTCTATTCAAAACGACATTCTTTTCAGGAGCTACCCAGGCCCCGAAAATTTTCAGGATAGTACTTGGAATATTCAGGAACAGGTCAACACTGTTGACAGTCATTTTTGGTGTGATTTTAAACGGAAATTCAAATGAAAAATATGATTTAGTGACTGGGTTTATATAGTGACAAGCTTTATTTTATCGCTGGGCTTGTCTATAGTGTGTTTATGTGAAAGTGTTTTATTTTAAAGGAAATTTATGAATGGATCTTTCACAGAGGGTGAAGAATTGTTCCAGTGGGGCCTGGTCAACAATACCAAAAGTCGCAAGTAGCTACATCTAATATAGTGATATCGAAATATTACGTACTACCTACTGGTTTTTACAGAGAATGGTTTTAAAATTTAAAGGCCAAACCAAAATATCGAGGGTGCATCGATATACAAGGTGACTTTTTTTACCGTCTGGAAAAAAATGTGGTGTGATAGGTAAGTGTAATAGATTCATTTGGCAATGTTACTTAAAAAAAATTTTTTTAAGGAACATTATTTATTATTACCTATTAATCAGACCCGTACTAGATGTGTTAAGTCCATGGAGCTGAACACGATCTTTGAAAACATTTTATATAAGTATAGGTAGGTAGTATTAATAAAAAAGTCCACAGTTTTTTATTCTTTATTTAAGTAATAGTTTAGAGTGCGCCTTACCTAAATGTAAGTTGGTCTTAGGAGAGTCTACCTACACCATCTCTTCGACATAATAGGTATTTCATCTTCACACCTTTTAAAATATCCATTTAACTTGATTAGTTCAATGTCTTTTCTAAAAAGATCTGTAGGTTGAAAATGTTTCCTGTACCTAGTGCTTAATTTAGTTCAATATTAAAATTAAATGCGATCCTATTCTTAGTGTTAATTAACGATTAATATTTTTTTATTGAACCCTTATTTACGCAATAAGTCTAATTGCTCTTACAAAACGTATAAATCCTAAAACACTTTTGATTTTATGTTCACGCTGTGTATCAGCGGACCTTCAGCAAAAGACTTTGTGCAATTCAAAACTATAATTGCTTTTGTTTGCCAACTAATGGTCATTTAATAATAATCGCTACACTTAATAAGTGAAGTGCCATTTATTTTTCCTGATAATTCGCACCTTGTGTCTTGCTATTCAGTTAAAATTAATACACTTCTACAAATATGATCAATAAAAATAAATCATTACCTTGAACAAAATGTACCTACTAGACAAAACTATTTTGTTTGATTTAAAACAGCAAAGTAAGAATATGACATCCGTAAGATCTGTAAATAAAAAAAGACAACATTTACAAACAATATTATCAGTCCAATAACCCAGGTTTACAGAAAAAAATATTCTAGAACTCAATAGAAGTCGATTCTCATTCGAAGTTGTTACAAATTACAAAAAAAGAATTGATTTATATCCTTTACGAAGAAAGGATTCAATATTGAATGAGTTACACTTTACAATATAGTTAAATATAATGTCAATTCATATTACTCACAGCAACAAACGTCTGCCGCGATAGAGTGATGTAATGTCCGGCGCGAAGGACCATCGGGTGACTCATGCGCATCATGGCGAAACGGAGGGCACGCTTGAAGCGCGCGTCCTGTTCGTACCACGCGCAGCGATATACCACTGCATGGAGGTCCTCGCTCTGCGCATATTTAAATTATATAACTCCTACGAAGGGTTATAACTAGAAATGCCAAGCCGAATACCAAACATCGACGACGCTCTTTGCCGAGGCGCCGAATATTGGGGTTAGTAGTTACTACACTAGCTTTTTTTTTTTGACACCGACCGTCCGAAGTTACGGCTATCGTATCGTGAATGTGAATGGCTGATGATGATAAGTTATTGCTCTCTACTAATTAAAGTCAAGACGCACAGTAGCTGTGAGTTCGTGACCGCACCAGCAGCACACGTAGAGCTGGCTGATCATCACCGAGAGGTACGTCAGGATTGAGAAGAACTGCATACTCTTCCAGTCTACCTGAGAAAGATAAAGTCACCTGTTTAATATCCATCTCCATGTACATCTGGTAGAGGATATGTGGAAATTCGGTGTGCACCTATGTAAGTTTATTGCATAAATGTATATAAAAGGTACTCTTTTTTTGATACTCTTACTGGGAGACAAAATTATTTCTCATTAGGGTCATATATGACTGAGATCTGAGTTAACATTATGCGGAGACTAGATCGACCAATCAGGCCGAGTCACGGAAGAAACTGTTTTCCGTAACTCGGACTTAGGGCGACAGGAGGAACAGCATGGGGGGTCTGTGCCTGGCATAACCTGGTTGTCATCCCCGCTACCACCAGGTATTAAGGCATTATCCCCGCATGCGAGAAAAAAAAAGGTTGACCAATGATCACTGCCCCCCTCCCTAAGGTTAGATCAGCCCTTGGCGCTTGGTCCTAAGCTCTGTCATGTAATATAATAGGGTCCCAATTACCCTAATGGTCCTAGGACTTCTAATAGGTTAAAGGCAATATAGAAGGGAATGGAACGCCTTTGTCACTTACGACTAAAATGCGTAAAGCTGACATGCAAATGAGTCCGACGCTGCCGCTCAGTTGGAAAAATAGATACGTGTGGTACGCGTTCTCCACCAGCTCTGTAAATCTGGAATCATCCATAATGTAAAATTATATACCTACCTAGTCCTTCAATAGGTTACAGACAATATAAGACAACTTTCGTCATAGAAGATAATATGACTAAAAGATAATGTATATTCATCCAAAGTCTTAAATTTTTTTTCTTAGTTGTGACGACACGTAGACCTTTGCAGCGCCATGTTGCTTATAAAAAGTTTTGGCAGGTATATACTCGTAGGTACTTATATAGAAATATACATTTATTTACAAAGAAAATATACATTGATTTACAATAATTAGGTAGGTATATTATATAAAAATATAAAATAATGGTAATCCACCTTTATACTTAGGTCTTGATACTTATTACCTCACATTTTTCTGTGATCGAATTTATGATCTTAGCTACCTTTCACGGCTTACAAGTCACACCAACACTTTGTTAAACTGTGCCCATACCATACGATGGAGAGTTCTATTAGGTACCTACTTAACCGAAGGTCCGACACCCGCACCAAATGACTACCTAAAAAAGGTGAAAGTTTAGATCTTATTTATTTAATTAATTACACTTCAAACACTCACGAGATGACTGCCTGATGTTGAACAACGCACTCTATCAGGATTTTGTAGTTATTAGACAGTCTCTGCTCTTTGCATTCTCCTTTATTCGCTGTAACCGATTTTATCTGTGAATTAAATAGTAATCTATACTATAACCGCTACCACTCGTGTCATGTTGCCACATAATGCAAGACAATAAGCCATGTCATACCCTTAGGTAGTTTGACAAACTTAGTTTAGTATATGAACCTAAGCCTAACTAGATATCCCGGGGGTCATTGACGTAAAACGTCTGAAAAGTTCTCAACAACTTGGTATTAGGTTGCGCTGGTGACTGGTGATGACTTCTAAATTGTAATCGACAATGGAACGCTCATATTAGCAAGTAATAGAGAAAAGTAAGAGCAAGCAAGTAAGAGTTTGTAGCGACACTACATAGAACGCGCCAATAGAAGGCCGAGTTACATAGAACGCTCCAATAGACGGCCAAGTTCTAAACCGCGCTATCGGAGTTTTCTAATGAGTTTGTATAAATACAACTGTCCAACATCAACCGTTGGACCGCGGTCCTCAGGCACGATCACCTCGCCTGGCGGAAGATCTTCCCTTTTCACGATGGAGGAGCATCCCAGCTCCGTTCCTCCATAAGTTAATAAAGTACCATGGGAATGAGGGCTAAACAGAAATTACTGACGCTCAAGATTTTGTCCTTAATGATGTCGATCTGGGCGCATCCAAAGATGACCATGGATAGGGCAACACTGTCGACGCCAAAGTACATGTAGGCACTCATGCATATTGTCACCAGCTGGAAGGCATAGCCCAGTTGGTAGTGTGGTGATTGACGTGGTGATACTGGCATCCTGGGTAGAATAGAAACATTTTTATATGTATGTATCTAGGTACCTACAGTATAAGTAGGTAGTATTTAATAAATAGGCAAACGAGCAGACGAGTCACCTGATGGTAAGTGAGTACCGTCGCCTGGACACCTGCAACTCGAGAGACACAAGTCAAAGCTTGAAGGTCGTATCGGTCCGGAAACACCGCAGACGACAATTTGTTCCACAGATCGGTTGTCTCAACACACAATAAAAATATTGCCCTCTTTCGAAGGCAGTCAGATAAAAAAGACTATGCGAATGGCTGTTTACTCTGCTATATGCCATCGGTATTATGAATACGAAAATTACCTTTAACATGTAACAGCTATTCGTGGTCCTAAAAAATGCTAAGAATTTTTTATGTCCTCACCACATATCAAAAGGGAACTTCCTACTTCCCGCATCGTCAAACAGTGGTTTCAGTGCCCATAGGCCACAAGTCGTTTGAGAGCTGATCATGAACCCCAACAGTAGTCTTTTTATCCTTGAAGCTTGCACCTTCAAGATCCTATACAAAGAAAATGTTTTTTTTAGCAAAAGTTGATATTTTCCTTAAAGCATACAGAGGCAAGAGCACGCTAAGCTTGCCACTTTGGACTTTGACCCGGCTCTGTATTCTGGCGCGCAGTACAAATCAGAGCTCAGCTTAAATTGGTAGTGTCAAGCTTGACTTGCTCTTGACTGTACCTAGGTATTGTTAATACTTCTCATGCTGCAGAGACTTAGGCCGGAAAACATCACTGTTAACTCGCTCCAATAGGTCTCTAAGCAACCCCACATTCATTTGAAATACCGTCACTTTGAAACAAAGGCACGCCTGTGTAAAGAGCAAGTAAGATGCTTGAGACACTGCCTCTAAGTCGCCCCATACCTGACCGATGTAAATCATTTGGAAAATCAGAAATAAATATTGCAAAGACATCATCAAAATGCGATACAGCTTCCGAAATAACGAATCCTTGTTAGGAGGGATCCAGACACCCAAAAATGTCATAACGATTCTGGCCCTACTGAGATAAAGATTATCTAAATGGACCATTTTATCAATCCTTAAAAGTGGACGAGCTTATGAAAAGACTTTCAGTGTAGAAAATTGGGAAAACAATGTTAATTATTTCGTTATTAGGTAAGTATTTTACATACCTAGGTAGGTAAGTGGTTCAATAAATAATAATTAACTTCTATTACATAGTTTCAGAAATAAAGGGGTAATAAGAATAACGATGTCGTATATAATAGTACAAAATAACTCATTAAGTGGAAGGTACTCGTACATAATTGTATGTACGAGTAATTTTCATTTTACTGTGGATTTACAGTGTTTCGAATAAGAAGGTGTGTGTGCACTTAGTGAACCAATGTTTTTTTGTAATTGTAGGTACCTACTACAATAGTTAGTAAAAGTTCTAAAACATTTGTAAAACGAATATTGGAATTTGTAAAGACTCTAATAATAATATACTATTAGGGTAGAAGAAAATACTAAGAGAGGGAAGATGACGACGCCTATAAAAAGCAGCCGCACCTCCCTCCGGCCTCTTACTTCGCATCGAACCGTCGAACCATTCACATCATTGTACTAGCTAATTTTCTGTATTTTCATAAAGTTTTTTTTATAATTGAAATAATAAGTATTTTTTGTTGCTAAAGTTGTTTTTTTTTTAAATAAAATTGGTAGGACCCGCTAAAATCAGAAGTGGGATAGGCTCCATAGCCTATCGTTACTATGGTATTAAGCGCATAACACGTGGTTTTGAATCATGGCCGACCGACCTACCACTCGAAATAGAGGTAGGAACAGGCAAGATCAAAACACCGACGCAAGAGTTCTCCAAGAGCAGCTAGGGGCGATTCTGGCGCGCCTAAGTGCGCTGGAAAACTCCAGTCTACCCGCCACGTGCACCGTCGGCGAGACCGTGGCGCGAGCGCCGCATGTGCGCGCCATCCCGGCGCCCGATGACGTCATCGTTGCGGCTACTACCTTGCCGCCGCCGCGGCCGCCACCGGTGCCCGACTCGTACTGAGGTACTTGCAAGTACCTCAACGGCGCTGGACAGCACGGATCGCCTAATTGTGGCGCTGAGTGCACTGACCAAGGTTAGACCGACCCATTATTATATCTCGAATTTTGACCCTAGTTTATGTACTGATCCTACCTAGTTTGTTTTGATTATAAAACGTTAATGTACTAACTAACCAATGTCCTAAATAGAGACCTAACTATAGCTACTTAAATTAGATAGAGATAACGTATATCAGTAACGACGCACACTACAATGGAACTTTCGAGGCTGTAAGAAAACTGATTAGTAATTTAATTGCACGAGAACATTAATAATAACATCTGTAAGTAGAGCTGAAAAGAAATTGTTATTAGACACAGAAATAAGAGCTGAAAAAGAGTTATGATTAGTACACAAAACACTATCGCAGAAGCACACAAATATAACAGTTAGCAAAGCATAACACATGTAAATTAGTAGTTAGATAGAATTAGTATTTACTTTCAATTATAGTTCCATTCTCCACTCTCCTGTAATAGTTAACTCGTTCTTAAAATTATTGTTACTGATACACGCTCTCTACTTCAATATAGATTCTAATATAAAATCCTACCTACTTCATTTTCAATACAGAATTTGGCCCAATGATCATCTAGTGGTAGTCTACGTTATGCTCATAATAACTCAGCTACTTTAGAATTAGACGCGCTTAATCAAGATGTACAACCAGTGAAGTGAATAGATTTAAAGATAGATAATAATTACGAATTTAAAATTAATTAGAGATCACATTTAAATAGAAAATAGGGTTCAGAATAACTGAAAAGATGAAGTCTTTAATTATAAGTTTATTACTGTGCTTCTACTGTTCCCTAACTAGAGAAATAAAATTCTTATTACGATTTAGCCCGGGCTAAGACACTTTGTATTAGTCCATGGAGGTTTCCACCGTACTCTATAAAAGCCCCAGAACACAAGGTATTAATTTCACCCTGGGTATCCAGACCTTTTATCCCATCGCCTCTCTTTCGGATTTCTTATCGAAGAAATCTTCCAGATACCAACCTATGTATCCATGGCTGAGACTCTACATTTACTTTAACAACAGCTTTTATGTATCAGCTAGGAATTTGCAAATCAATCGCGTGTCTGAGATTTATAAATAAGATGATACTACCTTACTCAAAATGATTTCTAATGTAAGTGAGACATCCATTTCTAGATTTCGATTTCCTTTACTTATTGATTATAAGCTACTAAAATGTATGATCAGTACAGTGAAATATCAGTTTAATAATCGGAAGCTAGACAATTTGTTTTGTATGTCTGAACATAGTTTTAGTTCTGTATGAAATAAAATAGTTATATTTTAATATTCCTTTCGTCACATCAAACCTTTGTTTCGTATTTGAGTCAGATTGGAAAATGGTTTTGTTTACCCAAAATACAACTAAAATATATATTATGTAAATTGATTTGTGATTGTAATTTCAATCCAAATTAATAGATAGTTTTCTGTACTAAAATTCAGTGTTCTACAAAAGTTATTGATTATTCAAAAACCCTCAACATCGATTTGTTATAACTTTGAGGCTAAAATTTGATTATAAAATAAATATTTTATATAAGCGGAGTTTTCTTATGTTGACACTCATATAAATAATTTTTAGATTTGAACCCAATTTTCATTTCATGTCATCCCTATCATAAAAAGGAAAACCTAGTCTGACCTCGCAAATCCTCACGAACAAAACACTGTAATCCTGTATAGCCGGATGGCTTTTACGCACTTCACTTATCACTCTCACTAGTTTTACCCGATTTCGCGTTTGATTATTTAAAGTTTTAGACCGAATTACAATTTTATTATTAATGCCAAAGGCTCACTTCACTATTCTCAAAAATACTAAAATAACTCTGTAATAAATCAGAGCTTCGGCCCCACTGGAGACAAACGGGATTCTCCTCGAATGTGGTAGGCGCGCGAATCCGAAATCAACTAACTCGATTCCCTCCGTGTTACCCCTTTTAAAAACTTTCTTTCTGACTCCGCGAGCCATCCCCGCTTACCGGTTTTCAAAATTTCCCGCCCAATCTTTGCCTCTCATTGGTTCTTTTTCCCCGCGTCATTTGTACTAACTCCTCCTCTCTGATCTTCTATCTCTTTTACTCGTTTGCTAATCATATCTTCCTTCGTATCTCGTATTCAAAGCCTTCCGTGCTTTCGAGAGCTTCGGCGCCCTCCGTGACTATTCTTTTGTATTGAATATTCCCTTCTCTGTTACTCGTTCATTAATCATATCTTCCTTCGTATTTCGTATTCAAAGCCTTCCGTGCTTTCGAGAGCTTCGGCGCCTTCAGTGACTAATCTTTTCTATTGAATATTCCCTTCTCTGTTACTCCTTCATTAATCATATCTTCCTTCGTTATTCGTATTCAAAGCCTTCCGTGCTTTCGAGAGCTTCGGTGCCTTCAGTGACTAATCTTTTCTGATTGGCTGCGAGTTTTCATGACTGGGTGATTACCAAATGAAATTTATTTGGTCATTTTAGAATTAATTCTTTATTTTTATTTTATATTTGCGAACATACCGACCAGCGGCTCGGTACATTTACATGACATCGACTCTTGGTGCGAAGAGGTTGAGAGGGCTCGTAATATTAATAACTGGGATGATAACGAGTGTTTATCTAGGATTGCCAATTGTTTGAAGGGCGACGCACGTAGTTGGCTTAATGACTGGGTCACTAATGATCGCACGTGGTCGAATTTTAAAATTGAATTTAAACCGTTGTGCTCGCGAAGAATCGATGTAGCTAACATTTTATATGACGTCATGAGCTCTAACTCCAACAGTTATTCCACGTATGCTGAATACGCCAGGCGTTCCCTGTTGCGTCTTAATATTGTCAAAGGGTTAAGCGATGAGTTAATAACCGCAATTGTTATACGTGGGATTACTGATGCTCAGATACGGGCCACCACGGCCAATGCTCGATTGATGCCGAAAGATCTCGTTGATTTTCTATCGATTTATACCAAACCAAATGTGTGTCCAGTACGACCATTCCAAAATAGGAATTTTGATCGGAATTCGCGAAAACGGACACACAATAATACAAGTAGGGTACCTACCCGCGATTTAAAATGTTTTTCATGTGGTTCTACAAACCACATACAACGGTTATGTCCGAAACGCAGTAGGGTAGATACGCCAGCTGGAACTACGAATAGTACTAGTGCAAGTACAGTGACATGTTCATTTTGTAAAAAGCCGGGTCATGACGCCACTGTCTGTAAGAACAACGTAAATTTTTGTCGCAAATTAAAAGGTACTATGTCAGACAGTGACGTCACCACAGCTGTAATACAGGGTGTACCTACGGATGTGTTAATAGATAGCGGATCCCGCGTTTCTCTTATCTCTGAGGCGGTACTAAAATATTTTAACTGTGCGCTACTACCCACATATCAGGTTTTGCGCGGCATAGGTGGTCAAAATATTGAATGTAATAGTTACGTCTCTCTTGTTATTGAATTCAGTGATATTTCATTAGAGGTAGATTTGTTTGTTGTACCACAAAAATGCATGGATGTGCCAGTACTTATAGGGACCGATGTATTAAACCGCGAAGGTGTAGCCTACATCCGTGTGAATAACGAACAAAGAATCACGCGGATTCCTTGTTCCATTAACGACAAAAGTGTGTTTCTTGTCAATACAAGTGAGCAGTTGCCTATTCAAACACCTCTCGAAGGTAATGATCGCGAGAAACTTTTGGCTATAAAAAATTAAAGAAAATTTTATTATTGGTACCGCTTTGAGTACAGTAACGACTGGCGACATGCGTATTGAATTGACGAGTGATACGCCTATTTGTTATAGGCCGTACAGGTTATCGATTGACGAAAAATTGAGGGTGCGTGAAATCACTAGGGACTTGCTCGAAAAAGGAATTATACGTGAATCGGAATCTCCATATGCCAGCCCGATAATTCTCGTTAAAAAACGAGATGGCAGTGATCGTATGTGCGTGGACTATCGGGCCTTGAATGCCATTACGGTGAAGGATCGCTATCCACTGCCTTTGATAGAAGACCATATTGACCGCCCTGGTAAAAGTAAATACTTCAGCTGCCTAGATAAGGCAACTGGCTTTCACCAGATTAGCTTGGATAGCGGTTCTACACCTAAAACTGCTTTCGTGACACCGGAAGGGCATTTTGAGTATCTAAAAATGCCCTTCGGCTTAGCAAACGCACCGGTAGTCTACCAGCGAATCATTACCAATACGCTGAAACCGCTAATCGAATCAGGTAAAATCTTAGTTTATGTTGATGATGTGTTAGTACTGGCGAATTCAATAGATGAAGCTCTCGAAAATGTACGCGAGGTTTTACTTACCTTAACTTCCGCGGGGTTTTCCATTAATCTGAAAAAAAGTACGTTTGTGGCCACAGAGGTTGAGTATTTAGGTCGCATTATCTCTCAAGGCCAGGTTAGACCGAGCGAACGTAAAATTAAAGCTTTGATTGACTCCCCTGTGCCCACAAACGTAAAGCAAGTTCGCCAGTTACTTGGTTTAGCTGGGTACTTCCGTCGATATATCCCCAGTTATGCGTCTAAAACTGCACCTATTGCCATGTTAACTAGGGGTAGTGTTGCATTTATTTGGGGCGAGGAACAGGAAACTGCCCGCAAATACATAATAGAGTGTCTTACGAGTGAACCCGTGCTGGCCATTTTTGATCCGTCTTTGTTGATTTTTGTTTGTTTGTGTTTTGTTTGTGTCTTCGTGAAAATAATAAAAGGAGAGTTGTAGCATACTACAGTAAAACCACTCAAGGTGCCGAGGCGCGGTATCACTCGTACGAACTCGAGACTCTCTCGATAATAAAGGCCCTACAACATTTCCGCCATTACTTACTGGGCATATCCTTTAAAATTGTGACTGACTGTAATGCACTTAAATTGACGGAACGAAAAAAAGACCTTCTGCCACGTGTCGCACGATGGTGGGTATACATGCAGGATTTCGACTTCAAGATTGAATACAGAAAGGGTATTATGATGCAGCATGCGGACTATCTGAGTCGAAATCCTGTAGATGTCCTCCATATAACCAGGCCTAAAAACTGGGCACAGATTGCTCAATCGGCAGACGAGGAGACTCGCGTGTTGATTGACAAAGTCAATAATAACGAATTGGACACTTCAAGGTACATTGTTCGCAATGACTTGCTTTATTACAAACAGACCCCCACAGGAGAGGAGCCAAGGTTGCTTTGCTTCATACCAAAGGGACATAGGTTGAGTCTTTTGAGAATTTTTCATGATCAACACGATCACATAAATGCAGACAAAACAATAGACCTAATTTTACGCCATTTTTGGTTTCCCGGCCTTCATGCCTTTGTAAAAAAGTACATTGGTCATTGTTTATCGTGTTTATCCCAAAAGAAAGTTCCCAGGGCTCCTCACCACCCCATTTCTTCCTGGCTTAAGCCAGACGATCCATTTAGCACAATACATATGGACGCGTTGGGCCCCTTGCCCGTTTCAAACGATTATAAGTTCGTTTTACTCATGGTTGATGCCTATTCGAAGTATTGCTTGTTTTACCCTTTAAAAAGACAAGACTCTGATGAACTTAAACGAGCCTTTTCAAACGCAGTATCTCTCTTTGGCGCTCCTAAGCTCGTTGTATGTGACAGAGGACGAATGTTTGAGAGTGCGAGCTTTCAGAATTTGGTCTCAGAAATAGGTAGTGAGATTCATTACATAACCCCTGAGATGCACAGTGAAAACGGACAAGTGGAACGCTACTGTCGCACCCTGCTTAACAGGTTGCGTATAGAAGCGGCTAATAATAATAATAATTGGTCTGAAGTTTTATGGAAAATGCAACTTACACTTAACTGCACTAAACATAAAACTACCCACTCTGCGCCGTTACAACTACTCATTGGTATTGAGGCTGTGACCCCTGTTATAAGATCCCTGATTCGCGATGTTGCTTTAGATAATACGCGGCCAAATCGCGAGGGACTTAGAGAATTGCAAAAACAACGCACTATTGAACTACTTGACCAAAATCGTCAAAAACAAGACGCGTATGTTAATAAGGGTCGAAGGGTCACGCGATCTTTTAAATTAAATGATAAGGTTTTTGTAATAAAAACTGCTCAAATTACAGGCAAGCTGGACTCTGGGATGCGAGGGCCTTATCGGGTGACGAAAGTTATGCCCCACGGTCGCTATGAGCTGTAACTACTAAGCGGTTCGTATGGCAAAACAACTCAGGCCGCCGCGGAGCTCATGGTTGCTTGGCGAGGAGAATGGACCCCCGAGACCTGTAGTGCATTCTTCGACAGTAAGTTAACTTAGTTACTATTGTCAGAACTTGTGCAGGCACACACAGGCATTGAGCAACGGCTCTGCCCACAGGCATCGAGCAACGGCTCTGGCCGGACACGCTAACTGGGTGCCTCTGTCCCCACACTCTGGCATCGAGCAACGGCTCTGGCCGGACACGCTAACTGGGTGCCTCTGTCCCCACACTCTGGCATCGAGCAACGGCTCTGGCCGGACACGCTAACTGGGTGCCTCTGTCTCCACACTCTGGCATCGAGCAACGGCTCTGGCCGGACACGCTAACTGGGTGCCTCTGTCCCCACACTCAGGCATCGAGCAACAGCTCTGCCCGGATACGCTAACTGGGTGCCTCATCCCCATACGAACGCATCGAGCAACAGCTCTGCCCGGATACGCTAACTGGGCGCCTCTGTCCTTTGCATTGTCACGTTTATTATTCCATTTTTAGTAGGGAAATGAAAAAATATATGAGTGCTCACATGTTGTTTTTTTGTTTATTTGCAGCTGAGGAAAACTCCCCGGCTGAGTCATCTGCCGGCGGAACGAGTCATGAGAGCCAGGAGGTTCCCGTTACACTGCATCAAGCTGAAGTCCATCGGCGGGGTCCAGAAATTGAAAACTTCTCTGAGAACCATAGCGCAAGCCCTCAACCGAGTCCACTTGCCGATATTCAATTGGAGGATATGGCCGAGGACGGCCATACGTCAGGAGAGGCCGTATTAGGGTAGAAGAAAATACTAAGAGAGGGAAGATGACGACGCCTATAAAAAGCAGCCGCACCTCCCTCCGGCCTCTTACTTCGCATCGAACCGTTGAACCATTCTCATCGTTGTACTAGCTAATTTTCTGTATTTTCATAAAGTTTTTTTTATAATTGAAATAATAAGTATTTTTTGTTGCTAAAGTTGTTTTTTTTTTTAAATAAAATTGGTAGGACCCGCTAAAAATACATATAACACATACATGATGATGATGATTTTCTAAGAAGGATTCCATATTTTTTGCCGATTGGTCTCCAGATTAACAGTAATTTTTTACCGTGTGGACACCCTACTTTGTCCATTGTATAGAAAATATTTAAAAGCAATTTAAATAAATAAAAGCAAGCAATAAAAAAAAATTCACTACCTATCATTGTCAATATAATATCAAGAAATTGTAATTTGATATATTATGAGAGACTGCCGATCCCACAGTCAAACTGTTGACACAGTTTAGTGGAACAATGCATTTAGCGTTAGGTACTTTGTGTGTGCTTATTAATAAAATAAATAATAAATAATTATCTCGTTTAGGAAGCAGTAAAATCACGATAAAAAAGACATTTGTATAGTTAATATAGGTACTTCTAACTACTAATGATTAATAGGCATGTTATTTCTGTATGTCCCTTATTTACAGATATTTTAGCGATATAAAATTTTCAGTGTGTGAACTGAGTGACCTCAATTAATTCGAAATTATCAAAATTGGCTCGTTATTGTGCTCTTTTTTTACTTTTACAAATTTCCTTGTAATTTTTACTAAGACTAGGACAGAAAAAGCAATAGCATTTATGCTGTAATTAATATTTTATAGGTGATATAAGTTGGGTCACTCAGTGGCCCTATTACCTATTTCTTTTGTAATTCTGTATATCATATCGAAATTCTGTTTTTTTCTTTATGCATGTTTTAATAAGGATCTATAAAGCACACCTGTAAACTACCTATATACTTACCGAGATTTAGAAGGTGAAGTGTGAGCTGTGGGTCGTATAACTTTTTATTAAAGTCTTTACAAATTCCAATATTCGTTTTACAAATGTTTTAGAACTTTTACTAAGTAACTAGCTTATGGTATTTAGGGATTTACTAGCTTTAGGTAGGTACATTGGAAAATAATTTTTAAAATCAGTCCAGTAGTTTTCGAGATTATTCGTAACAAACATAGTTAGTTACAATAAAAAAAGTAAATTATAAAAATCAAATATTCCCGAGGGGGTACACATGTCTCAGACTTAATTCTGGGACCTGCGGGTTTCCTCACGATGTTTTCGTTCACCGTCGAACTAGTGATAAATATGTACCTAACTACGAAAGTTTTGAAAAACTCATTGGTACTATGTTAGAATTGGAACCCAAGCCTCCCTGATTTTCATCATGTGAAGCAGGCTCTTTAACCGTAAAGCCGTATACAGAAAGAAAGCTGAAAACTTATCAGCGCCGATAAGCGCCGATCGGCGCTGGTTCATTCTACAGAAAGCAAGCAGATTGAAGCAGAGCGAGCAAAATGTCGTACGATGATTGGCGGGCGGCACCAGCGCTGACTCGGCGCCGATCGGCGCTTATCAGCGCTTGTTCATATACTTAAATGCCTCCGCCGGTTACCTGCGTAGACCGGTGCCTATAAGCGCCGATAAGTGCCGACAGGCGCCGGTCAGCGCTGATAAGTTTTCAGCTTTCTTTCTGTATACGGCTTAAGGATATCTGCAGCAAAACTGCTGTAAAAAAAAGGAATTGCTTAAAAAGCTGGAAACAAGACCTATTAGTGAAGTAGGAAGTTAAGACCATGTGCTGCACAATCTTACAACAATCTCATGCAGTCGGCGGCGATAAGTCTTTATTGTTGAATTGAGAAGATACCGCCGACTGCATGAGATTGTTGTAGGTACTGTGCAGTAGATGGCAGTCGGGTTTTTGATTTTTTTAAATTAACTTTTTTTATTTCATACTTTTTAGTTAGTAACCAACTTTAAACCGTTATAAGCTAGATAAAAGTCCCAAATGTTCATCAGAAACGAAAAACCTTAAAAAAAACCTGAACATGATTTTCAAATACCTATTCAATGATACCCCACATAACATTTCTAGTCGTTTTTCTTAGTTTTCTTTTTCACAATTCTTTTTTAAAATTTCTTATACCCAGTGTCACTCTTAGCCCCTTTTTACACGTACCGGTTTCCGCCGGTCCGGCAGTCCGGTCCGGCGGCGATTGCCCGGTTGCCCGCCGGTACGTATGAAAGCACACATGACCTTATACTTCGCCGCCCGCCGGACCGGCGCAAACCGGTACGTGTGAAAAGGGGCTTACTTTAAATACGAATTTAGCTACACCTCTTAAGCTAAAATCCATCTAGCCGTTCAGGCTGTAGAGCGTGACAAACAATTATACATACATACATACACTCGCCTTAAAAATAGGAGCCCCTGTCCTATTACCATACCTAACACAGCTCTTTAATATGATTATAAACCGAAAAAGTACCCAACCAATGGTGCTGCTCAGACATTGTGCTTCTCTATAAGAAAGGAAATCCGTTGGATATTGGAAACTATCGACCTATCAGTCTGCTATGCAGTATATACAAACTTTTCACCTCTATACTCCTAAGTCGCATAACATCAAAAATAGATACCAATCAACCCATTGAACAAGCAGGATTCCGGTCCAGATTTTCTACTATGGATCATATTCATGCATTGGAACAATTAATTGAGAAATACAATGAATATAATAGACCACTCTCTATAGCCTTTGTTGACTATTCCAAAGCATTCGACAGCATAACACATAGCTCAATATGGAATGCTCTCCAAGCATGCAGGATACATTCAAAATACATAAACATCCTTAAAAATGTATACTCTAAAAGTACAAGCAGAGTAAAACTAGAAAGCAAAGGAGAAGAGATTGTTATTGGAAAAGGTGTCAGACAGGGAGATCCCTTGTCACCAAAACTATTTATAGCCGTACTAGAAGAGGTATTTAAAAAGATTCACTGGCGTAATGAAGGTCTACTTATACATAACCAACATCTAACCCACTTAAGATTTGCTGACGACATCGCTCTTTTTGCTGAAACAGCTGGTGATTTGGAACAAATGATACAAACCCTAGATCAAGAAAGCAAAAAAGTAGGCTTACACATGAATGCTGGCAAAACCAAAGTAATGACAAATAGCAATCGGAAGATAATCCGTGTGGAAGAGAATCATATAGACTATGTGGACAAATACATATATTTGGGGAAACAAGTATCGTTTAATACAAATAACAACGAGGAAGAAGTAGATAGAAGAATTAACTCTACATGGAACAAGTTTTGGGCTCAAAAAGAAGTACTTAAGGGATATTACAATTTAAAACTCAAAAAAATCGTAATGGATACTTGTATCTTACCATGTTTAACATATGCCTCTCAAACATGGACCTATACAAATAAGGTAAAAAACAAAATAACTTCATGTCAGCGAGCCATGGAGAGAAGTATTTTAAAACTAAAAAAGATTCAGAAAATACGTAGCGAAGAGATAAGAAAAAGAACAAAGCTGTCAGATGCACTAAACCAAGCTCTACAATTGAAATGGCAATGGGCCGGCCACATTTCCAGGTATAAAGACAAGAGATGGACCATACAAACAACGAAGTGGACGGGGCCAAAGGGCAAAAGAAATGTTGGGAGACCGAAGAAACGGTGGGCTGATGACATAGTCGCAATTGCTGGAAGAAATTGGACAGAAATTGGACAAAATAGGGAGAAATGGAAGAACATGGAGGAGGCTTTTACCCAAAAGGGGTCCATACCATCGTCATCTACTAACAAAACTAACACTTAAATAAAATACATAAATACTAACATCATTAACAACACATTTACTATGTACTATTAATGGGTTAATGGGATGGAAATAAAAAAGCTTTATTATTTTTATTTTTTATTTATACATACACTCGAAAACCATAACTCTCTTTCTGGTGCAGTCGGGAAAAAATACAAATCTTTCCTGTTTATATTAGTACAGCAGACGTATTGTCATATTATGTGACATTAGTTTTCCATGCCAACATCAGCCCATCTCGATAGATTCGTTTCCGATGTCGATAGATTCGACTCGAATCGAACGGAAACGGTATCGAGTCTCTGTGAATACGTCTGCTGATTTCATAATCGTAAGATCTGTCCGACAATATCGATCTTATGTAAACTCATGCTCTTTTTATCTTGGCCCCCATTTCACCGTGTTTTCCTAAGGCACGGTACAGTCAAGAGCAAGTCAAGCTTTTCACTACCAGTTTAAGCTGAGCTCTGATTTATACTGCGCGCCATTGAACACCTACAGGGTAGGTTCAAACTCCAACATGTCTGGCTTGCGTGCTCTTGACTGTACATCGGTTACGGTCAATGAGATAAAAAAAGAAAAAGAAAGAAATAATCTCACGCCTTTTATCCCCGAGGGGGTAGGCAGAGGTATTCTATTACTGGATATACCCACATTTCACGCGATATATTGGACCCCTAAACGTGATAGGTGGTGAGCCCATCGCCGGACCGGGTCTATTTACACATGTCTCAGAATTAATTCTGAGACCTGCGGGCGTAGACAGAGTAACTGCGGGTTTCCTCACGATGTTTTCCTTTACCGTCGAGCTAGTGATAAATATGTACGGAAGTTTTTGAAGAACTCATTGGTACACGCCAGGATTCGAAACCGAGCCTCACTGATTTAACCGTAAGGCTATCACTGCTTAAACCTCAATGAGATGCTTGCCTATCAGCCTCTGGTCCGTATATTCACAGAATGTGTATTTCTATTGCTGCATAACAACATATAATAATATTTTTTAGAAGATTTTTGCTATGTATAACCATTTTTATTGCTATTTTTGGAGAAACCTAGGAGAAACCATCTGAAATTTCTGTTATTTTCATGAATTAAAAAGTAGCTACCTACTTTGCAAATAAATTGTAGTTTCATGAACGCAGCGGTACTACGTCACCTTGGGTGTGTATCCGAATGAAAATGACTGACGTGTTAAGTGTCAAACTTATGTCAAAAAGGTGTCAAAATGATCGCCGAGAAAAGTGTTCTAAATAGTTAATTAATACTTTAAATAACAATTCCTTTCAACGATGGTGCCTTCGTAATGCAATTGTGTTAGCATGGAGAACGATTCAATAGAGTTTACGCTGCCAGCGGCCCCTCGGGGTCTATGTTTCGACCGCAATGACTTTGTTAAGGTATCACACGTACTTTCCACCATAACTTCTTACAGTAAAAGACTAAATAAATCTTTATCGTGTACCTAACTGGGTGTGAATTCTTCCAGACAAATTTCTCTGTCGATAACTTCCTGGCTGACCACCAAAACGTGGCTTCATTGGAGACTATGCGTGATGACTTAGGGGTCTATCTTAAAGTCCTTAGAATGGCCATGATAGAACTCATCAATAAGGATTACGCTAATTTCGTCAACCTGTGCGCAACCCTCATCGGTTTTGACAAGGCTATAGTAAAAATTCAAGTGCCATTAGGTCAACTGAATGAAGAAGTTTTGGTATGTTATTCTGTATTTATTTCTTAAATTTATTTGTTGTTTCTCAAGTATAAACGTGATAAATTTAACTAGAACTGACACATAATTTGAACCAAATTTCCAGAGTGTCAAACAATGCTTAGAAGACGCAATGAAAGAGTTATCTATGTGGCTGAGCCAGAGGCACGGCTTGCAGAAGAAAAAGCTTCTTCTTAAATACTATAGTCAAACCATAAACTGCCTGAACACACTTGAAAACATCCTAAGGAATATCTCTGACAAGAAGAGCCAGGAGCAAATCATATTGGCCGATAGAGCAGCAATGCAATACAACCAACTGAAGTTCTCCATTTCTAAATGTGAAAACTTGGTAAAACCAGAGCAAAAAATGCAGTTCATTGAAGTTGGTAACAAACTATTACTAACACTTAATGATTTGGTGTTTCAATTTTGGAATGATAGTGATGAAGACAACCTACTAAAAACTCTGATGACACTTGTTTCTTTGGACCGTATTGCAGAAACCGAATTACTTATAAGAAAACAAGCAATAGGTCCGTTACTACAAGACATAATCAATGAGCCAGCCCTACAGAGGAGTAGCGATGGACTCCAAGGAGTCTACGAAAGGATCTTATCGCTTTTAGACACTAAACTGAGACTACTTTTAATGGCTACGGAACATTCCAAACTCTCATTTCTTGTCAAAAAATATAGGTTTCTAGTGAACTGTTTTTGGTGCGAAGTAGAAAACCGGTTGGAGGTAAATCTAGCATCAATATTTGCTCCTGGCAACCCTCAGATATTTTACAAGAGGTACAGTGAAAGTATGCATTTTATACAAAGGCTGGAAGTGTAT
The DNA here is from genome assembly GCA_963855545.1 of Ethmia dodecea. Lineage (NCBI taxonomy): Eukaryota > Metazoa > Arthropoda > Insecta > Lepidoptera > Depressariidae > Ethmia > Ethmia dodecea. The sequence goes on from OY979457.1 coordinate 3,485,599, forward strand.
TGTTCGGACAGAGAGACTGTTAGGCTGATGCATGAGACAGCAGAATACAAAAGCTTTCAACGGAGATGGAACTTGCCAGTTTATTTCCAGATTAGATTCCAAGAGATTGCAGGTATTTTTTTTTATGATGACAAAATTAATACATATGTGTACCAGTGTTGGGTTTATACTTTTCATAAGTATAAGTCAATTCAGTTTGTGCCGCCTGTCTATCCCCAAGTTTTTTTCCTGTTTTTGTTTTCAAGAGTTACATTCATAATCATAAACGAAAGTTGACTAGGCTGCGGCCTATTGACAAATCCACGGCTGAATTAGGCACACTGAATGGACAGTTTCGAATTTATTGCTACCAGTATTTTATTCTTATTAGCTTTGAGACCAAGCAATTAATAAATTAATTTCAGGTGGTTATGAAGGAATATTGCAATCCTGTCCTACCATTGAAATACATGATGGCTTTGTTTTGAGAGAGACGCATAGATGTTGGAAGGCCCTACAAGAGTGTTGGTCTGATGGGGTCTACATCGAAGCTCTAGCACATAAGTTCTGGAAGCTCTCCCTCCAGTTGCTGGCACGATATGCCTCATGGGCAAGCTCATACTGTGCACAGGTAAATGTTACAATGTTATCGATAATTTCATGGTACTTACACAAATAAACTTGTTATCAAATCCCTTATTGTGATAGATACAGCTTTTCTCGTGAAATGTGGGTATATCCGGTAATGGGATACCTCTGCCTACCCCCTCGGGGATGAAAGGCGTGAGATTATTTATTTATTTATACAGCTTTTGTAAGTATGTAGTAAGTAAGTAAGCAAGTAACAACTCTTTATTGTACACCAATAAAAAAAAATATGCAACAAGTGACATAGTGATACAAAAAAGTACAATGGGTGGTCTTGTTTGTAGAGTAATTTATTTCTTTATTTTTCTATATCTTACATAATTGGAAAAATCTAAAACCTGACTGTAAAATGCACTGAAAAGATTTCAAAATGTTACTTTCCAACTGGTGGAGTTGGCTAAAAATATATTGCAGTCATATATAAATAAGTATTTGTATATGACTATAACATTCGATCTTAATATTGAGCTAAGCAGCAACAGCCAACTAAAGTGTTTGTATTGGTTTCCAGAGGAATTCATCAAAACAAGAATTGACAAGTGTAAATAAAAATCTAATTGATAACAGTATTAATATATATGGAGACATACAGAGCATACTGGAAAGGTTACCTCAATTCCTACAGCTTGTAGAAACCAAAATACAAATTGAAAACAAAGACATTCTGAGACACAGTCTCCGGTCCACAGAGAAGCTGTTGCAAGGCACAAAGGACAAAATTAGGGATTGCATTGTCAATGAACTATTCAATTATTTCAATACCCAGTTAAAGCAAGTCAGCGATATACCCAGACTGTACAGGAAGACGAATCGGAGTGTTCCAACAAAACCATGTACATATTTAGATGTGGTCACCAAAATATTGCAGGAGTTCAATGAGGATGCTTCAAGGAGATTAGATAATGCGTTTATGGTTGAGCTTTTTGAAGCGTTATTCAATGTTATGACTGTTTCGTAAGTACAAGGACATTTGACTGATACAAAAACTACTGAAATGTGAAAAAAAAAAGAAGTGTTTTATAACTTTATAAATCTCCAATCATTTGAACTTAGTATCACACTTTCATTGGTCATTTCCAGTAACCCTGTGATTCATACTTGTTATCCTCAACACATAATTTCATAATGGCTAGTTGCCATATAGGGAGATTAAACAAGACTGCCAACTCAAATTATCGATGAGAATAATAATTTTGCGCTATTGTAATGTTACATCATCATATAACAAGATAAATGTTTACCTTGTTAGATGATGATTCAAAATTATTGTTTTTGCAGATATTATAAATATGTTGAAGATGTTTTAACCTCGGTACAAAAGACTGAGGAGTCCCTTAGAAGACTGAAGCAAATACGGGAAAAGAGCTCACCGCAGAGCAGCGAGAGCACTGGTGTCACAGATGGGGACAAGATCAGACTGCAGCTCAACGTAGACGTAGTCTCCTACGGCCGGCTGGCAGGGTCGCTTCGCCTTGATGTAAATAATGTACACAAGTTCACAGACCTACGGTCTATGGTCACAGAAGCTGTAAAAAATATAGATATTAAATGATATGCCCAGTTATACACTAATGCTTGTTTTCTTTTATATTCAGAATGGATTGAAACTCCAGTTTTTTTTAACATAAACATGTATTTTGATCAGTTGAATAAAAATTGTATGATTTGAAAAAATAGAAACCATTCACTTATCACTTAAAATAATTAACAAGATAAAAATCTTACTAATACTATTTGTGTGGAACAAAATATTTCAAGAGTGTGTTCGGTTTAGATTTATTTGTTCTGGGGCTACTCCGCAGAGCCGCCGAGCCGGAGGGGTTTTTCCACATGGTCTTCAATTCCTGCTGCATCTCCTCAGGTAGGGCACTAAACACCTCCTTGTCTACATAACTGGGGCAGTCATCACAGGTCCCTCCTTCTGCAACATCTTTCATAGTATCTGATGTATCAGATAGGCAGTCTTTAGCTGGGCTAGCCCTGGGCGTCAATGACCTGTCTCTAGAGTTAAGTCTCAGTTCTGAAACCTTCTCCAGCTCCTTTGAGTTTAATCGGAGTTCGCCTACTTTTAGTTTACTCGGTGAAGCCTCTTCCTCCTTTGACAAACACCTCCTTTTTGCTATCCAGTTAACTTTTTTCGGCTTTTTAGGCGAAGGTTCCACTTCAGCATCAGACAGATCAGTTGTGGTGCTGCTACTGGGCGAAGCTGCTGAGTAGTCCATTGAGCAGGCAGAAGTGTCACAGTCATTTTGTAAGTTGAGTACAGATTGGACTGAAATATCGTTCATCAGATAGTTGACTATGGAACTCCTGCCCGTCATGCGCTCCTGAAACTTGGTGAATGCTAACCCTACCAGGGTCAAATGGAATGGTTTTGTCAAGTTAATGAGTTTATTGAATAATCTCATGATGATGGTCATCAGTTTCTGTTGACCAGCCTCGGTTACTGAAAGTGTGCCGTTTGTGATTGTGAAGATGGAGGGAGATATCTGACACTGTCTGGACTCTCGGTGGCTGCTCAGTCTTTTAGCATCTTTTTTACGTAATGTCACTCTCAGCGAGACAGGAATGCGGCCATCTTCCCTCACGAGTATCAGTAATCTCTGGAGTAGAGCTCCAAACTTCTCCTCCACTTCACTTTTTACACTCACAGTCCTGAAGCTGTCTTCCAGACCGATGCTTTGTGGCTTCCCTGTCTGTTTTACTGGAGTATTATCTTCACCTATACTTAAGTTTTTCAGTCTCACAGCCATATCACTGCTAAAGGGTTTCTTCAAAACGTCTAGGGAAACTTGCTGCAAATCACTCACTGTCAATATTTTCAAAGCAATAAGGGCCTCAGCAGATTTGGTACCGATACCAGGAATGAAACGTACACTGGGCAGAGATGCCATGAAACCAGCTGCATGCTCAGGGAATATAGTGGTCTGATCGTTAGGCTTGTGCAACGGACAGATGAGTTTAGCCAGTAATTTGTTGTGGGCTATACCTGCACATGTTGTAAAGCCTAATTCGTCATATATTTTTTGTCTCACCTCACTGGCTATTTGTGATGCTATTTTCAGTCTAGTGTGGCAGCCGCATGGGCACTCCATGCTTGGCTCCTGGTACAAATGTCCACTTATCACAATGTTACCAGCATTCAAACATTTCAACTTTTCTTGTACCAGATTTGTGACATCAATAAAGTTTTCGTCCATGCCCAGCTTCTCAACCGGACATTTCCAGTGTTGTAGCACTGCGAATATCTTGTTGGAAGCTGCTCTGTAGTTGTGCAGGTCCTCACCGTTCACTAGTTTTAGATTGGGACAAAGTTTTAAAGCTTCTGCTACCAGCATACATTTTTTGATGCCGAATGTGCGCGCTTCGTAGTTGCTGGTCACCACAATGTTCTTCTGCTGCACGCCGAGCGGCACTGCTCTCAATTCGGGGTTTCGCACCATCTCAACTTGAGCGTAGAAGCAATCTATGTCGATGTGTATAATACTCTTTGAGTGATCGCTGTCGCTATCGGTATACGCGGGACCGCTAGATTCCATGTTTCTGTGGAAAACAACAACAGTTTAAACACTATTCACTTTGTTGTAACTTAGTTTTACCTGTTGCAATGGAAGATGACAAATCCTCGATTTTAAACCCACCTGTCTTCCATGATTGTATCATTGAAAGATGGAATATTATTAGTAGTATATAAATAACAAAAATCTCTCTGAATTGAGTTGTTTTCTTTCATAAAATCCAAAATATTGATAATTTTTTATTGGACAATCACGACACATCAACAGAGACGGTGTTGCCAGTATTTCGAAATGATTTCGAAATGGGATGAGAAAAAAAATCTTTTCCCTCGTTATTTTTAGGTTGATTGACCGTCTACACTGGGTCCAGTGTCCACTCAGTCAGTAGCCACACCACACTTTCTATTGTTACGTAAAATAATATTGTGTTTTGCGTGTATCCGAACACATCAACACAATAAACTTATGACCATACGAACGACATTACGACTTGAATGACATGCATATGAATGCGCTTATTTTTAACTCCTAGACAGGCTTAAAGTATTGACAAAAAAAACATGTAGTAAATTGTGTTAATCAAATTATTCATTCTAGATTTTGGACTACAAAGATTTGACGTATGTTAACATATTTCCGAACGCAGCTAGCACTGTCACAAGAGCCTGCTGCGAAAAGGGGTGTTCGTTCATGTTTCAAACACATTAAAATTACAAATGAACTGTAAAAATACCGTAATTGGACCGTTATGAGCACCTGAAACAACTATGGAGGGGCTGCCTTCAGGCGACATCCAGTCGAAGTACCAGAAACTAGCGTCAGAATATTCAAAGGTGTCTATTGTTACCGATACAAACATCCACGAAACATTGGTAATTTGTGTAAATTCATCGTTTCCTGTTGCAGTTGCGGGTGCATGTGAAGGTGCTGAAGAAGGGCGTGCTAGACGAGCAGGCCAAGTCGAACGAGCTGCGGGATTTGTTGAAAGATAAAGAGAAGTCTTTGAGAAAAGGCGAATTGGAGATTGACTCATTGACGTTTAGGAACCAGCAGCTGACCCGGCGCGTATCTGTCTTGCAGGATGAACTGGAAGCGCTGCAGGTCAGTTTCCTATAAGTATATTATCAACCAGTAAACACCCACTGCTGGGCTATGGGTCGTTCCTCACAATACTCCCAAGAGAGCCAGATTGGAAGATAGTGCTATAGAGGCCACCTAACTGAATTTTGCACGCAAGGGTGTCCAACTCGACTAAACAACTACCATTGTATGAACATTATGAAAACCAGGAACAATGACTTAGCATTCATTTCCAAACAAGGAGGTGGCCAACATTGCTTAACTAAATCGCAGGCTTCACAGAGCTATATGTGCCTCTACAAAATCTACATAGTGCCTTATTGCTAAGGTATCCCCATGTTCTGTAGTAAGCTTGAAGATTTTGTAGGTAAAATATTTTTATTAGTACATAATAATATCTATTCAAATATTATACGAAATATATTTGTATATTTATATTATAGCTATATTTTTTCAACTATTCAGCAATTCAAGTACTTTTTTAAGAAATAAATTAATACATTTTAAACTCATTAGCTTAATGCTTATTGAGAACCTACTATTAGTTTATTATTTGGATTTAATAGTAAAACATTTATGTTATGTTGTTAGTTTCAGTGTGGAAACTTCTTGGTTTTAAGTTCGCCATGTATATTCTATTGGTAATAATAATAATAATAATAATAAAGCCTTTATTGCTGTTTTTATTTACATGTACTTAATAATAACTAATTTATGCAGAAACAGATTCTTTATAAAGAATTTTTGAAGATTGTTTTATAAAGAATCTGTTTCTGCATAAATTAGTTATTCTATTGGTACTTGAAGTTAAATAATTTAATAAACTTCTAGTCTGTATATCCAGAAATGGAATACCTCTGCCGACCCCCTCGGGAATAAATGGCGTGAGATCTATTTTTTATCTTTATAATTCTTCTAATTGGCTTATTTATACCTCATCTTTGTTTTTGAACAGTTTTTTTAGCCGCTAATTTTCCCCAAAACTCCATATGTTTTTAATTCTTGCCTACATTGTTAATCAATTTATGTGCAGATGAAGCTCACAAAGAAGTCAAAAAATAAAGGCGATGAAAAGCAGGCAGCATGTACCAGCACACCTGCGCCGCTTGACTCCGGTCTGCTGCAGGAGGAGCTACAGAAGAAAATCATTGAAAATGCACAGTATGCTTCACAGGTGAGATTTAATATTATGTTTTAGAGAAGGTATGTAAGTTCACCTTGAACATGGACTTCACTCATAGATGTTGTACAGTCAAGAGCACGCTAAGCTTGACACTATGGACTTTGACCCGGCCCTGTATACTATGGCGCGCAGTATAAATCAGAGCTCAGCTTAAACTGGTAGTCTAAAGCTTGAGTTGCTCTTGACTGTACGTACAAGTGCCAATGACAAAAGTGATCAAAGTTAAATGTTTTATCAACTTAATGACAACTCATAGGTAGACATGTTAAAGTAAAAAATTTTTTTTCTCATTGAGATGACAGGGTTGCAACTATAGCAATGTCCGGCAATTTTATAGTGTCATATTTTAAACACTGTTAACATCTGCTTACAGTGGACAGACTGATTGATTGCAAATTAAAACATGAAAAAAATAACAATATTTGCTCAAACAATGAATCTACATTAGTTTATATAGAAATTATAGAAATACATTTAGCTTAATAGAAATATCTTTTCAGCTGTCAGACAAAACTTTCGAAGTGTCTCAACTAAAAGCCTCACTTGAAGACTATCAGAAGCACCTAAGTGAGAGCGATAGCAAATACAAATGCGAGGTAGCCAAGCTACGGAACAAGAACCACGAACTTCAGCTGCAGTTGGAGGAGGCCCAGAAGGAGAGGCTTGGTGGGACACCAAACAAGGCCCATCATGCAACGAGTAGTCAAGCTGCTAGCTGTAATGGAGACTTCTTGTCTGAGGGAGGGAGTCTGGTAATGACAGATGTAAATTTGATTTTCCTTTTTTAAATTTTATTTAGTTTTTGCTCGTGACTTCTCATGCTGAATTATAAGTATTGTGTTTGCTAATTTAAGATATGGACTATTCTATCTCTCTATATCTGATCGAGCAGTAAGTTCCCATGCGCAGACAACGACAAGAGATAAACCTATTATGTCTAACTTAACTGTTACCGATACCATTTACGATATTTTGTTACTTTGGTTTGATTGTTGTCAAAAAGTTACAAGCGCTATAGTAAATGTAACGCCGCCCTAGTGACCTTAGCTATGAAAACCAAAAATATGAGAACTACGGTAGCATGTTTAGTTATACGAGTAGTAATATTGAAGTATTGTAAAATGATGTTCAATCTTTTCTTTTCAGATCGGGAGTGAGGATGCGCTCAGTTCTGTAGATGACTTAAATGTTAATGAGCAGCTAAGTATGAAAGCACATACTTTAGAACAGGTAAATAAAGTAGTTACTTTCACTTTTATTACAGACATTACAGTCACGCTTTTAACTTACATAAATACCAAACATGTGCCAAAATTATGATGTCATTTTTATTATTACTAGTTCTGTCATCTATGTGACATTAAAAATGATGTGTAATAACATGTTTTAGTTGTTTAACGATGTTTTCATATGCTTAAAATAATCAAATAATTACTCTGATCAATTTGTTTTGTACTAGATAGGACTTCGTCCGTGTTCTAGGATAAAAAGTCGCCTATGTGTTATTCTGATGTTAAAAACTAAACAAAGGTCCTTCAAACCTCAGTCTCAATAAAAAAAATAACTGAATTATACATAACTAGCGGTTCCCGTTCCCGTGGGAATATGGGAATAAAATATAGCCTTATGTTACTCAGGGATATTCCAGCTTTCCATTGGTGAAGGAATTTTTAAAATTGGTCTAGTAGTTTTTGAGTTTATTCGTAACAAACATACAAAAATTAAAATCTTTCCTCTTTAGAATATTAGTATAGATGTAACGCTACTTTCGTTGGGGTATTCAGCGATAGTAGACCGTCTCTGCTTAAAACCTATGAAATGTATGCGTGTTGGTTTTAGGTACTCTTTATTTGACTTTTCTTCAATACCCCTTCTCCTCTGCAGAGTTGCCTAAAAAATTATGCAAATAATCCTAATATACATTCTACACAACTAATAACTTTCCATACCACAGGAAAATCAAAAACTAAGGATGGAATACGAATTACTACATATGGAAAACGAGACCCTCACACTAGAAGTTAGTAAATACGTATCAGCATCGCAGAGGAGGCGAGGAGATGGTCATGATAGCGGGGACTTCAACAACTTTACTGAGACTTCAGTGGATGCAGAAGGACGGGTTACCGGACTGCTAGGAAGCTTAGAGGTCCCATTCCTGCTCAATGAAGAAGTCCAGTTAAGGGAGGACCGTATGAAAGTGTACTTTAGGAATAAGATTAGCGATTTGAAAGCGGAGAGGGAAGAATTGAAGAGCAAGACTGAGCATTATGTTAAAGAGGTAAGTGGAATAGTTTGTATATGATTTGAAGGGACAAATGTCTGTGTTGAGTGGTGTCTGGTGATGGATCATGGACTGTACGCCTGCAGTTAGTTAGTATTTAGAATTTAAATGAATAGAATAGAATAATTTGGAAAGAATTTTCCAAACTCATTTTTTCTTTAAGATTCACTTTTCCGAAAAGTTTTATAATTTTTAGTCATGCATGTATGTATAAGTACAATGGTTTTTTTTTTACATAGTGTGAAACGCTACGACTACGGTTCGAAGAGATGGAGCGCGACAAACAGGCGGACGCGCATACGCTGAATGAGAAACACAACACTATTAGCAGGCTGGTGAGTCCTATCGCATTACCATATCCTACACTATTAAATAAACAACATATTTGTGTATAAGTAATACTTTTTCATTGTTTCGCAACATACCTAATTCATTTGTGTCTTATTTTGTATTATTATAAAGTGTTAGATAAAAGAATATATTTATTGAGATATTTTATTTTATACATTTATTTACAAAAAAAAACATTGAATATACATAATACATGCTGTTTAGAATTATCTGATCCTCAAAATTATTTTAATAGATTATGCAGTTTGGCTTACCTTTTTCCATAGATAGAAATATAAAAAAATAGCACTACTGTTAAACTTAAAAGAAGTTTCGCGAAATCTCCAAAAATTGCTCGATTAAACAAAAAAAAATGTGTTTGGTGGGTCTCTGGATTGTTTAGATTCACAATAAGACTCGGTAGGGTGCGCTGGGTTTGTGCGCACATCTGTGTCCGCTAGTTTACAGAAAAAAAAAGGTTTTTAATCTCCAACCCTCCATGAACAGGAGGAAGAGCTCCATTCGACGTCCCACAATTACGAGGAGCAGATGTCTGTTCTAACGGAGCATGTGGCCGGCCTAAACGAGCAGCTCACCAGGCAACACGACGAGATCGAACACCTCAAGCACCAGCTCAGCTCCAGGAGGAAATAGCACTATCCGGAGACAAGGTTCGGTTATAGGCTGAACATAGGACTCGATTCTGCAGACCAGCTAAAATTCCTAATTTTAAGTTAGCCTATCCTTCTCCATAGAATACGGAAGAAAAAGGACAGAAACAAACCATAGATTGAAGAGTAATGTCAAACATGGAAAAACCAACTAATTTGAACCTTATGAACGTGCTTATCTGTCACTTTTATCCATGACCTTTTTACATCGTCGCTAAAATTGCTAAACACGCCTTAGTTGACAGGACTAATTTTAATTTGACATGTCTAAATATCTCTCGTCTCTTTTTTTCTAGGAGAAAGGAAATGACGGGACTAAACTAAAATAAGTTTAGTCGCTGTAATGCAAATTCGAGCCCAATGTCACACTAGGATCAGGCGCATACTGTAATGTAACATTTGCGTAAAGGCACCACCGTTTTTGCTAAATGTAACATTAGCATAACCGTTATATCCCTTTCATTGTTACCGTTAATTATCATTTTGAATATGGTAGTTGACTTAATAGTAGGATTTTTAATACCCGACAAATTTTTAGTGCGTTGCCGACGTTTTATAAAAATAATAATAATAGTGAAGGACTCAAAGAGTATTACTTCATTGAGTAGTTGTATAAGTGAAAGTCCATATAATTTCGTGTAATATGACATGAAAGTAAAACTGTCGCTGTTGTTTCTTGAATCATTTCTTTTTTGTGATCTGTCACGAATATTTGCTGTTCCAAATATCCTCTCATAAGAGATGAACCTGTGACATCAACATTTTTAGTGTCGATGGCTCCACTTTTTTAATTTTAAAATAGATTTTTAATCTATAAATGAGCATTTTGATTTTTTTTAGATATCTGCTGTGATAATCTTTTTAATCAATGCAACTTAATTTAGATACAGTCAACTACCATATAATGATACGCCAGTTTGCAAATATCACATTATCGGTCGAAATTGCGTTTGGAGAATGCTACCGCATTTAAGAATTTCGCAATGTATGACAATGCGCTGTCATTTACAATGTCGGGTGTCACTTTTTGACACCGGTCGGTCCGAAGTAAGGCCGTATACAGAAAGAAAGCTGAAAACTTATCAGCGCCGATAAGCGCTGGTCCATTCTACACAAAGCAAGCAGATTGAAGCAGAGCGAGCAAAATGTCGTACGATGATTGGCGGGCGGCACCAGCGCTGACCGGCGCGAGTCGGCGCCGATCGGCGCCTATCAGCGCTTGTTCATATAAATGCCTCCGCCGGTTACCTGCGCAGACCGGCGCCTATAAGCGCCGATAAGTGCCGACAGGCGCCGGTCAGCGCTGATAATTTTTCAGCTTTCTTTCTGTATACGGCTTAACAACCGAAATATCTTAAATCCAAGAACGGGTATGAAACAATTGCCTTCCTGTGTCTGTCACGACGAATGAGTACCTTGAATGTATGATGCATTATTATACTAGCGAACTTTCCAGTTTTTCAAAACAAGTACATAATTGTCTCCGGTGCTTGGAGTAAAGGAGACTCGGTTCTCACTATTTATATAGCCGATCCACTCTAGCTTATTGAAGTTGGAAACTACGAATTCACTTGTTGCTAGGGGTTCGACTTAAGAAAATCACATTAGATAAATTAAATCCAGAATTATGTAGTAAAATATTGTATTGTTAACTTATTCACAAGATTTGTATTATATTGTAAAAATGTTGTTTCTAAATTGATTCTGTAAATTGTTCGACAACTGTTTCAGCTAAAGCTGTTAAGGTTTCTTTTATTAAAATTATTTTTATTTTTGTCATATAAAGTTTGGAGATCTTTTTGCCTGGAGAGCAAATTTTTAGCAACTAGTCTAGCATTCCTATTTTGCACTGAATAATCTTACTGTATGCTCCAAGGGCGGCCTATTTGTTGTTAAGCTAGGAACTCTTTTTGACAAAGAAACAACATACATACCTATATTGAAAACCAACAATCCAGTCAACATAGTCAATACAAGGATTTAATTTAACATTATGACCATAAAAATAATAATAAAACTGTTACATAATTTTTTAAACATATTTTTTCAAGATTTTTATTTATTTCTGAGGACTGGAGGTGTCGGATTTCCCGCTCAGAAGATATATTTTTGTCAAAAGGGTAATTTTGCTTTGAGCCTTTATTTATTTATTGTCTTGATATATTTCTTCTTCACTCAAAACTATCGAACTAAACAAAACTGAGCTTACGCCAGTTAGACGTATTAGGGCATGCTCACATTACGCTCACAGCACGGGCGTATCTAAGGGTCGTTTAGGGGGTGTTGACCACTCCCTAAGTCTATAACAAAATGTTAATTTTGCCGAATTGCAACCTTTTGAATCCGTGTTAACTATATATTAACTAGAGCATAGCTTAACCGTTAGTGCTGTACCGCGCTATAGGTGGCGACAGACGTGCGCGGGCGGAATCGAGACAGGAGAGGTGAGGTAAGCGTGCGGGAGGTCTGATCTGATCTCCCGTCTACCTAAAGCACGATACAGCACTGACGGTCCAACTATAGTTTACTTTTGTCCGAAGCTGGACTATCTAAAACTAGCTAGTTTACGGCTACAGTGATTCGTCAATTGGCGTCCAGTACTATTTAGAATAAAGCATCCACATCACACGTACATTACCCACGCAGTTTGCTTTTCCAATACGCTCAGATGAGTGTGAAATCGCCGTTACGGAGTTTTCAAGGTCATTTCTGCAACGATGTACTTTGAGTACAAATTTATTATCGGCAATTAAATCCACAGTTATTTCTGCTATACTTCATTCTCGTTTATTTTAAGGAAAAGTTTAATATTGTGTAAATCAAATTGAACTTTTGTATTCATATATTTGTGTATAAAATGAGTTTCCTATACGTTATACAGTGACTGTATATTTTAAGATAACAATAACAACTATAAATAAAATGTAATAATTTTGATTTCGATAGTTTTTTTTCTTATTACTTTTTTGGAATTTTGTATACCATACCTGCCTTATATGAAAATGGTGATTACAATAATCATTACAATAGTTTAGTTTCTCTCTGCCTTCCCCAATAGGAAATAGGCGTAACATTATGTATAGTCAGAGCAAGTCAAGCTTGACACTACCAGTTTAAGCTGAGCTCTGATTTGTACTGCGCGCCATAGAATACAGAGCCGGTTCAAAGGCCAAAGTGTCAAGCTTAGCGTGCTCTTGACTGTACTACGTACGTAGCTTCGCTGGTTTTTGCTGAAAAATAAAGTGGCCCGTGAAATAAAAACACAAGTTATATGCACAACTTTGTATTATAACGATAATCATAAGCACCTTATAATATGTCATCTGTTACAATACTTTCTTTTTAACAGTTATCATCGTTATAAATATTTATACAAAATTTATCAATTTGTTGAACAGCTTGCAAACGATCGCTAACGTGAGCCCATTCACACGCCACACGGCAATTTGGTAAATCGAAGTGAGTGACTGTTCTAAAACAATTACTACTGGACGATAAGTACATTTAGGCGAGGGTTACTGATATAGCCCCAATGTCGCGTATCTACTTAGTATGTATATTCATTCATATATATTTAGTCCTCTTAATTTGATAAATCTTTAATATTGCACTGATCAATGGAAAAGAGTTGAAAAATTCATAGCTTCGGACTGATTAACATCGACTAGCCATTTTAGAGCAGTCACTAATTCTCTGTAAAAAACGTAAATTTACACTAGAAGTCCAAAAAGTATAATTCAAGAAAATAAAAAACCGGCTCTAGAAAGTAGATATAAGGCGTAAGTATAATTTAAAATAAATAATTCAGCCGCTTCCAATCACTCCCATCAGACCTTAGCTCCTTTCACACTTACATCATGTATACATTGAAGTTCTGGACCACTAGCATAGGTCGCGTTAATATAATTGAATTAACATACGCGCGAGCCTCCACCGTAGTCCACTGTACAAATAAAAAAAACTTGATTTTAAGATATCAACACAATCTCCTTTGGCACACTGTACACGCAAAATAAAATAAAACTAATGGAAACGAAATGCAAAACCGTGCCCAGGTTCTCCCAATAAAATCCAGTAATTAAATAAATTAAGTCTACTTTACTCCGTTTCAATAGAATGTTCAGTTTACAAACTTTCCTTTTAAAAAAAAAATCTTAAGATTCGATTGGAAAGCTACTTGTTCCCAGTTTTTAATTACTAATAAGAAATAAAAAAATAGTGGCCAGTAATATATTTAGTCAGGAACAATGTCCAGTTGTTTTTGGCTATAGTACTGTCAATAATGTGGTTTTAATAGTCTCCATAAATCACTAGCTACCCGCCATTTTGACTTAATAATACCGCATTTTTTAAAACAATTATTGGCATTTATTATCAATTAATTTTAAAAAATGGACCATATTCAAAAATATTGCAATCATATCTTTATTTATTAAAACGCAAAAAAAGTTTGAAACGTCCGGAACATTTTATTGAAATGGAGATAACCAAAGGGATTAAAATATAATAAGGCATAGAGGGGGCATTGGGAATATTTTCATACAAAACTTTGAAGCCTAAGCGTCATATCCTTGTCATGTCAGTTAGTATGAACGCGAGCTGTCATTCGGTCGAAATTGTACTAGACTTATTCCACTTGGAATAACTTTTGACTTCAAATTTTCCTCGCTTTGTCCCCTCTATGCCTTATTATATTTTAATCTCTTTGGAGATAACACACATATAGTTTACATTATAGATGTATATCATAGTATTCCTTTAGGTTTTTTATCATAATTATGTATGTAGAATATCACATAAGATACGTGTTTCCAAACAAAATCCCCATAAACATATTTGGTTTAAATAATCAATAAATTACCCATCTAAGTAGAACATGGCTGTCGTATAAACGTGAATATTAGTGTTGTAGCTGAATATTCGGATACTTTCTGATAATTATTTAAATTTACTAATGGTCAGCGCAAACGGCTTGGTGACCGAGTGACTGATTTAGAAACAATTTAATTTCAACCTAATTTTCTTGTGCATACAACTCGTGATTGCTTCGCGGTGCTTACAGCATCCCAATAAATACAATCTTGTTTCGCTATACATACTAATTAACCAGAAAAGCGGTGGTTATCAGTCGAACGGGTTTAAGTCGTATTTAGAAGCAAATAAAGTTGAATTTAATTTGTTACTAAATTAGTAGCTTTCCCGCCAATCCCATCTCCGCTGACCATAATGAACCAAATAATAAAAGTTACCGAATATTTGGCTGCAACTAGTGATTTTTACTATATCTATAATTAAATTATAACATGATTTATCTAGGTACTTTATAGTTTAGGTGGTTATGCAGTGGAATGGTGTTTTAACATATTACTTATAGTAAAACAATTTATTAATTACGAAGGCAAGCCGCTTTGTTGCATATTTATGTGCCCGGGATCGATGAAACTTCTTCGTTCCACCACGGGCAATTAATGACCAAAATACATGGCTAAATTTCTCATAGAAGTGTCACCATATCAAAGTAGGGTAAATAAGACTTGATACGAGTATTGTCGCGACCGGAATAGCCTGTTCTAGGATAGACGCACATTATTTCGGACTACATTTCGTTTTTTTTAAGTTTACGTATTTCTCTTTGTCCCAGGGTACTTCACTATATCGAAATTCAAATTCTAGTAATCATTAATTAAAAAGCTTATCCAAAAACACCTCTAAAACTTCATTTAATATTTTTTTTTTAATAATAACACAATCAAAAAAGTTGTTCAATTGAGTACTAAAAATGATGACGTCACAAAGTCAGTATTCAGTACACTTTCCATACCCTATTGCATAATATCGCGTATTGACATGTATTTCGGTATAATGTGCGCTTAACCTTAAAACAGCAAAGGTGACGACAACGAGCTAATATTGCATAAGGAGGAAATGTAACATTAAAACAAAATAAAAAGCAGAAGTTACGGATCCAAATAATCCTAGGCATTACATTAAAACATCCATACATTCATTGATAAATAGAAGTGAAATGTGGCGTTAAAAATGTACGTCTACTTCCCTGTTTTGAAAAGAACGCGGGAAAATATCACGCGGTAATCAACCAATGAAATGCGTGCGGTACGTTAAGAATACTCTGTGATTGGCTGCCGATCACGTGATATTGTCCATTCACGTCTAAGCTTAAAAGTGGCGCCACGCGTCCTCGCCGTTATCGTTACAAAAAGTCCAAAATTCTAAATGTATAATACACCACCATTTTGTTTCTGGCAAACAAGTCTAAATAATGCACAGTGGGTCAGATAGGTAGTATTCATTATTTATCAAGTATAACAATATCTCGTTATGAATATTTGATTGATATCTTTTGAAGGTAAGGCAATAATGTTATTTTTAATTTCTGACCTTGTTACAACGTGACTTTAGCCGCGTTTTCACGGAACACGTGATCCGAACACTAGGACACCGGCAGCCAATCAGTGCGTCCGACGGTGTTCTATTGACCCACACGAGCGTACTACGTCCGAGCGCGCTCGTATCGTGAAAACGCGGCTTGTGTGTTAACAGCTTTACTATTGGCACTTATATAGTAGGTACAGTCACATAAGATATTTTTTTGGTGGTTTGGTGGTAATCAAAATGCATAATTATATAGCATATTATAAGGATGACAACAATGTTGACAAACGTACCTCCACTGCCCACTGAACGGTGCTATGTTGCACGTGAACTTAAGACACCAACATAAAGACACTACCAATTTAATATTATATATGTACTAACTAGTGTATTCAATATAAACCACAATGCGTCGTACGTCACACGTGTCACTTGTATAGCGTCCTGTCGCTCGCGCAACAACCGACATTCACTATGAATATTGAGCCTTATTGCGGGTGTATAGGTGTGTTTTTAACTTGTGTTCACGAGTACTCTAGCTTGTTCTAAAAAAAATGCAACGAGTAGAAAAATATAGATTAATTTAATTTGGAATGTAGACAGAGAAAGCAATAGAGTGGACGCAATTTGACGCAAATAGAAAAATAAATCGAAACTACAGTACTAGGAACACAGAAACGTCACCGCGTTTAACAGTGATAGAGAAGATAACACCACAGCGCGGCGGAACGATAATCACCGACTACACAAGTCAGTGACGTTAAGACACGATCTTCGCCTATGTTGACGTCGATATGAGAAGCCTATCGTCTATGTACAACCGTAATCGTAAAAGCTTTATTTTTACGTACCTTGCTTCTTCCGTAATTCTATCATTACCGACAGTGTATGTAGAGCAAGCACTGACCACATACCAAATGTCAAATAAAGAAGATTGCGATTACAATTATAAATAGACAATAAGGCTCCGGTAGCTCTATTTTTAAATCGCTTGTATGACACTGATTTTCGTTCGATTCCGCTTCGCCCATATAAATTTAATGAGTAATCCATCAATTACGTATGTAAGATTTTCAGACTCTTATCGGAGTGCCTCGCACGTTTTTGACGTTTATTTTACCGTTTGTCCCCAATGCTCTACATACGATACGAGACAACTCGCTGCAGTCGAGCACACAAGGGTAACGGTTCAAAAATAGATCTCCAGAAAACAAAACTCGTCATTGACGTCAACACTTGCCACTGGCGTGCCACACGTCACACCTATACACCTCGCAGGCTGTCATTCTGACGTCATACCGTGGGCCGGTCCCGGGCTAGCGGCCGAGTTGCTAGCACTGGTTGACGTCGGGCGGCGTCGGTAGGAACGGGTCGGCGCGCTTGTGGTCGATTAGGGCCTTCACGGTGCTAGAGTCGGCCGGCAACTCTGACTTCTTGCGGAGGAGTGGTTTCGACGCGTTGTTGTAGCCCGGTTTGCGCGCCTGGGGAGAATAATGGGAGATTTAGGGCCTGACCACAACCACGTCAATTCAAAACTTATTTATTTTCTGTGGGTATACAAATCACACTTAAAAAAGTCAATAGGCATTCTAAACTCGTAAATGGAAATTAGCTATATGCAAAGAGCAGTCTAAAACAAGTTGCCGGTTCCAAATGCAGTAACCCGAGAACCAGTAAGAAACTCAAGGGTAGCACTTTTTAATGCCATGTCTTACTAATAATTATGATTTTCTCAAACATGCATGGACGCTTGAGTATTATTTTGACAACCTTTTCATTTTAACAAGTTTTATGAAAATCCACAACTGTCGTGTTTTAACTTCCAAATAAATAATATATGGCGATGGGCTCTAGACCTATCACGTTTAGGCGTCGAATATACTCGTGAAAAGTGGGTATTTCAAAGAGGAAAGATTTATATGTTTGTTACGATTAAACTCAAAAACTACTCGACCGATTTCAAAAATTCTTTCACCAAATGAAAGCTAGAAGATCCCTGAGTAACATATTCTATATTTTATTCCAGTATTCCCAAAGGAGCGGGAACTACGGTGAAAACTCGCAGAACCGCTAGTATACTATATCTATCTATCTAAAATGCTGACCTCCTGCTCGAGCCGCTGGTAGGACAGGTCGGGCTCCGGGTCGGCGACGGGGACTGGTCGTGCGGCGGGGTTGGCGGCCGCTCGGGCCTCCAGCCGCTGCCAGATCTCCTCCCGCTGCTGCATGCGCTCGCGCTCCCTGCGACGTCAATAATCCAATCAATAAATAGTAGATTGTGTCATAAGGGAGCAAAACGATATTTTTACGGCGAGGGCGTTTCTTTAAATCACGAACATAGTGAATGTTTGAGAATCATGAACGAAGTGAGGGGTTTAAATTACGTAGCCCAAGGTAAAAATAATTTTGCGACCGAATGATACACTCTGCTTTTCATACCTCTCTATGAGAAAAAAATATTGATGGCATTGTTTGCTTCTTTTTTCAATATTTTCCGGTGTTTAACTATCACTGCTACTTGAATTCAGTTTAAAATATAAAAGACACAAACAATTTGATGTTGGAATTCGAAAATTTGGCGTAAAATAAAATGTAAATTGTGAAAAATAACTACGAGAGCGCGCATTGCCACAGCAATTTTTCTGACAGTGTGGCACGACCATCGAACGCTATTCAGCCTTGTCAACCTGATGCGGCGAAAAATGGAACTAATGTTTTGTTATAGTACTTAAGCTACAGTAGCGCCAACCTAAAATGCAAACTTAAAAATAAGTTTTAAAATTGAAAAGAGATTAGCAAAAGCTAATCTCTTTGGCTAAGAATGTTGACGAATATTTTTAATTCTAAATTCAAAACACTTTTATTCGCACTTATAAAAACCCTATCAGAAAAGACTTACTTTGCTCCCTTTTTTTGAGGACCAAAACGTCACTTTAAGGTATGAAAATATATAATCCTTACTGATATTATAAATGAGAAAGTAACTCTGTCTGTTACAAAATCACGCCTAAACTACTGAACCGATTTCAATGTAATTATGTACAGAAATAGTCTAAAGCCTGAGAAAGGACATAGGCTACTTTTTAATGCTGCAAGAGGCTGAAATGTGGGATGAAAGTTTGTATGGAAATTACCGGAACCGGGAACTACGCTGGTGAAACCACGCGGAACAGCTAGTAATAAATAAATTGGGGGGCATAATTCACACACGGTTATTTAGTCCCAAACTAGGCATACCTACTACTATGGGTACTACACAACTGATAAACATACTTAAATAAATATTAAACACCCAGACAGGAGTCAACAGACATGTTCACGCACACAAATGTTGCCGAGCGGGGATCGAACCCGCGACCTCCGACTCAGAAGGCAGGGTCAATACCAACTGAGCCAACAGGCCCGTCGTCTCATCAGGCTCGCATCAGGAAATCAGGCGAGGAGCTTCATTAACCCCGGAAGAAAACCGAGGGTGTTATAAGTCTGACGTGTGTTTCTGTACAGCTGAACAGATTTTGATTTAAGCTCTTAATCAATTCTACAATAATAATACATCGCCACTCAAATTCAAATAAATTCATTTATTACAGTAGATACCTATATAAAATACACTTTGAAACCCCCCACTCACCCTATCTATCCTAGGAACTACCTCAGTTAAGTGGTCAACTAAAAAAAACATTACTAACTTCTGCTTCTCCTGTTTGTACTGCTGCGTGCACTCGTCGAAGAGTTTCTGGTTCATCTCCATGAACAGCTTCAGCGCGTTGTATACTAGCCCGTGAATGGTCTTGTTCCAGTGGCTCTTTGTGTTCCGGTACAGCGACGGGAACATGATGGGTAAGATGTGCGTCGCGTTGTCCGAGATAAGGGACATTATGTACTCGTTGTTCCAGTAGTAGAGAGCGCGCTCCGCCACCTATGGTAAAAGAGTTGTTGTTATGTAATTGGCGTTAAAATTTAAAGGCCTTGCCACAAAGCGATGTTAAAAATAGATACTGTCTAAAACAGACACACATTTTTGACGGTAATATATTAATAATTTATTTATTAAGCAGACGGGTCACCTGATGGTAAGTGACGTCCGTCGCCCATGGACACCTGCAACTCGAGAGTCACAACTGCGTTGCCGACCTTTGAGGTGGGAGTATGGGGAGGGGAGGGGAGCGGAAGGGGGGATTGGGGCCTCCGGTTACCTCACTCACTCAACGAAACGCAATGCATTGCTTTACGCTGGTTTTCTGTGAGGCCGTGGTATCACACCGGTCGAGCCGGCCCAAGCGTGCCGAAGCATGGCGATCCCACTTTCAAAATTAAATCAAATTGTGGGACACAATAATTCACACACAGTTATTCAGTCCCAACTAGGCAGGGCCTGTACTATGGGTACTAAACAATTGATAGACATACTTAAACAACCAGACACGAAGCGAACACACATGTTCAGGCACACAAATTTTGGCCCCGAGCGGGGATCGAACCCGCGACCTCAAACTCAGAAGGCAGGGTGAGCCAACAGGCCCGTCAAAACAATGTTAAAGTTAGATACTGTCTTAAACAGACAGATTTTTGACGATAATGCAATACATTATAGCCTATACTTCTTCATATGAGGTAAGAAAGCTCAACAGTGTTTTGTTTCGTATTGATGTTAACAACGTTGTTTGTTACATTTGTACAAGAAATACGTACTATATTGTTAGCATTAACATATTGAAATGTTTCTACCCTAGGGACTCGTACAATGACACTAATGTCTCGACATTTACGAGTTCGTAGGAAAATGTCTCGGCCTGGCAGTCTTCCAGACGATCTTTTAGGAAATTATACCAATTTGCATTATTTGACATGGGTCTGACGGAAGAAAATAAAGTATCATAGGAATACAATACGATAAAGGCTTTAACATCGAACTTTAGGTTATTATACGTCCTCTCGGGGAAATTATCCTGGTTATTACAAAAAGTTGAAAGGTCCTTCAAGATGAAAACTGCCAAATTTCATGAATATCGGTTTAACAGTGAAAAGCCGTAGACGGCCGGCGAACGCAAAATAACTGCTTCCGGTTCAGTAGCTGCCAACGCAATACTGCCTATTTTATTAATTACGGTCCAACCCACTCAAATACGCCAGTCATTTTAAGATATTTTCCTGTTCATATTTTATTTCTGTATTTGTTATTGAATTTACAATTTTAATTATTTTCAAGTCGAAATTGAAAGTATGACTGCCCCTCATAGCTTTTGGAATTTTAGTAAGGATCATTCCGAACGATGCCAGTTATCATTTAAATATAAGAGAAAAAATGCCTGTCTGAGAGAACATCATCTCAAACTGCATACCATCGCATCACACATCAATCCCTACAGACATTTCTTGAGCGACAGAGTGGTCAGATTATGGAATAAGCTACCAGAAGAAGCAGTCTCAGCACTAAATGTTAATCAATTTAAAAATAAACTGGAAAATAAAAATGAAAATGTTTTTTTTCTGTAGGGAATTAACAATTACACTTAGAAATGTCAATAGTCTAATAACAAGGCACTCTAAACTCGGCCGTGAAGATTGGCTAAATGTAAACATCAGCCCATCTCCACCAGCAAGAAACTCAAGGACATCTCTTTTTAATCTCATGTCTTACTAGTAAATATGGTTTATGGACAAATATGTTTCTTGTAATGAGAAAACTTGAGTGGAGAAAACCTGGATACAGGCGTTAATCAGTTTTAAACTGCTTGCTTCAATAATAATGATCCATTATTGTTTGGCTTTGGCCAGCAAAATGGCATCCCCAAAGCAATCGGAGAAAAGAAAATTGACTTAAAATACATACATAAATATGGTCACGCCTTTTTCCCGAAGGGGTAGGCAGAGACAACAGCCCGCCACCTGCTGCGATCCTGGCGTACCTCACGCGCCTCATCCACATCCATCAATCGGTTCATACAAGCTCGTCGGTTTCGGGTAATCTTTATCTGGCCTTTTTTTAATACATCGCTGATCTGATCGATGTAAGTACCTACGCCTAGGTCGCCCTCTGACTTAAAATAATAATATCCCTGGACCAACCTGGAAGTGCGGGCTTGAGACGCATTTAGCGAGCTGCCGGAACAGTGGGTCCATTATCTTCTGGAACTCAGCGGGCTCGATCACGTCCAGGATCTCCTCCATCTCGTTGAGGAACATCACCTCCTTGGGCGAGTGCGTCTTCGGCCAATATTTCAATAGTGCTCTGCAGATACGTCAAAATGTATGAAGTAAACTACAGACATTTCTATACTAATATTATAAAGAGGAACGATTTTTATTTTTGTATATTTGTTACGAATAAACTCAAAAACTACTGGATCGATTTTAAAAATTCTTTTACTCCCGTATTATTATAGTATATATTTTATTCCCGTATTCAGACGGGAATGGGAACCACGAGTGAAACCGCGCAGAATAGCTAGTTTATTACAACGAGGTAAAATTATATCTTTGTTTGTATTTTGGACCGAAGGTTACTGGCCGAAGCCGATCAAATCGCTACTTCTTCGAAGCCGATGATTTAAACAACCTAAATAACCCGAAAAAAATACAATTATAAAACATATTTATGTACGTCGCCTCTAGAATGCGTTTCATCAAATAGTTCCTATGCTGTCATGTTAGCTCCCCTGTCTCTCAGCAAAAACAGCATAAACACGACAAGAACACACACACGCAACACTTATTTGCTTTACTGCCAACATAAAGGCATTTGGAACTATTTGATGAAACGCATTCTACCAACACTCTGTCCCGCATTCGTAACAGTTTGTTTAATTTCGACTCTTGCAAGAAACCTTCGACTTCGGCCAAAAGCCGAAGGTGGTTTTGTGGTAGGTGCTCACTGGAATTAAGAGCCAATTTAAAAAAAAAAAAAGATATTTACTATATTACTCAGTTTGTTATTAAAGCTGTCAATCTTCCAAAAAGTAAATAAATAAATTTATTGTTTTCACCCACCTAACTACAGGTTGCGTCAACGACGGGTCCTTCTCTAGGAACTGCACCACGCAGTACGCCAGCTGCGGATGGTACACGGACAGGGACTTCGCCTTGTGCAGCGGCAGTAACACCTGCGAACATGTTCCATTTTACGACAAAAGTTTCATCTCGTTCTTTTTCACTTTTAAGTTGCGTACTTGCTTTAGGTATCCCCTGCATTTATAAAGTCAGGGAATCCCTTTCCTTCCCCTATAAAAATGGTATCCCTATCAAGTTAGGTTAGGTTTGGTTATTAGGACACTCCCTCTATCTTTATCAATCACTTGTATATGCTACATATTTCAATAAAACATAATATTATTTCGACAAACTAAGAAACTTAAGTTAAACAAAAATAAACTGAATTTACCACCATAAGCAATAAGATGTCCATAAAAAATAACTAGCCAATTAGCTAAATCTACCCATGTTTTAAAGAGAGTCCCTCTGCCAACAAACTGTCTTGTAGTTTGGCAGAAGAATTTTAGTTTTTTAAAATTGGGTTTATTTATCCTGAAAAAATGATTTATTATTATTAAAGCATATACACTCAGTACTCACCCTAAGTAAGAACATCTTGTGTTCCTCCTTGAGCGGCAACGCGAACCCGTTGATGATGGAGCCGAGGATCTCCAGCAGCTCAGCGATGCCGTTGTGGTGCTCCGTCTCGTATATAAATCTTACAACAGACCAATGGAACAATGGAGGTAAAAAAGAACAAATTGTATTATGAGTACAAAAAAAATGCTCATGCCTTATTCCCTAGGTGTACAAGTATTCATTCTTAAAAACACCTACTTGTAGCCTAAGATCCGGCCGCAAAAAAGTGTATAAGTGTATAAGTATAAGTGCACCAGTATATTTTCGGATCACTAAATGTGGTACTAAACTAGTGTGAGTCTATCGACAGGGATGCTAATTTACACATACCTCCGAATCAATTCTTGGGGCTTCTAGTTTCCTCTATCTAGAGGAAACTAGAAGAAAGCATCTGCTTTCCTTCACCGAACTAGTGATAAATATGCACGTAAGTTTTAAAAAAACTAATTGGTCGATGTCTTCACCAGGATTCGAAACAGAGCATCACGCATGGAGAGGAGAGCTCACTACCAACATGGCTATCACTGTATTAGGACATCATAGGCAAAGTCAAAATTATTATCAGTATACTTATTATAGTATGAATTTCTCTTTTACGAATTAGAATATGGCGTACTGGCGTGTGTAATAAGCTCAGTTGGTATTGATGGTTGTGGCTTTGTGACAAAGAATTCAAAAATCGACTCTTAATTTGAAAAAACAAAAAAAATCTTATCAAAGATACTCAAAAGCGAAAAACTCGGCTTTATCTTTATCTCAACCCTAACTAATATAAATGACTTTATTTCCAACGACCGACAGCTGAGGTAATAGATATGCAATAACTGCGAGCATTAAATCCGAAAAAGATTGATTACTTTAATTTTTCTTCCGAGTATTTTAAGTCGAACAATCCATCATAATAAAGCCAAGCGTTTTCTAGTGTCGGACCGAGGGACGATTTCGGCCAGTTTCGGCTTCGGCCAAACTATATAGATTCGGTTGGTTATACGGCACGGTAACATGACTACAACTGAATTGATTTTGTGTTACTTTATATTATTACTAGCGGTTTCACTAGCGTAGTTCCCGTTCCCGGTGGAATACGGAAATAATATTATATAGCTTATGTTACTCAGTGATGATATAGCTTTCCATTGGTGAAAGAAGTTTTTAAGTTGATTCGTAACAAACATACAAAAATACGAATCTTTTCTCTTTATAATATAAGTGTAGATTTATCCTTGATACGCTGATCAAGAGTGTGTATTTCGAGGAAAAGTATATGCGTTAAGTTATAATAAGATTGTATAAATTACAGTTCTCTTAACGCTTTATTTCTATATTTTTATAAAGAGAATATTATTTAAATTTCGACCAAAAGCTATTGAGGTCGAAACTTCCGTTGAAACTCACTTACGTTGACACTAGTGATGTCTTTACTACGACTTTATAGAAACACATTTCAATTTAATTTGTCATTTTGTAGTTCACAATGAAACAATAATAAGTTTATATCGATTTTTCTTGGACTTCTATTGTTTTACTGTGGGAAAACCGTTTTTATTATAGGTTTATAGAGTAAATAGTTGAATGTCTTGTCATTTTCCTCATAAGTCGACACGAGGCAACTTGTTATTACTTTGGCGGAAATAATATTCTGCAATTTTATTACCTTACTGAAATAATCTTCAACTATGTTATGTTTATGAGTAACGTTAGTAAATTATTAAATGGTATATTTAAATGAAGCATAAGCTAAGGTATAAATCAGGCGTATATCCAATCAATTCAATTCAAGTCAATTACTGGCACTGCTGCCGACTCCCTTGAAAATGAGCCGTATTTTTTTGAAGTGATAACGTCTTATAAATCTATGAACGCCGGCTGCACGCACGAAAACGCATGATTCATTGTCACGTTCCGCCTGAGCCGAGCGTGCAAGCGAGAGCGAGGAACAAGCGATAGAGGCACGATCAGCCTAACCATTCGGCTTGTGACGCATCTATCTCTCTTCCACTCTGGTATATTTTTTCATCAATGTGTTCTTATGACGTTATCGAGTAAAATTATCGGCCGTAAACCGACTTTACAGTCATTTTTTTTCCAAGCACTGACTAGTTTTTTAAATGCTCGCTGATTTTAGCAAAAGGTTATTGCACTTACTTATAGAACACATTGTTGATCTGCTTCCGTATGTAGGCGCGCAGTACGAGGAACTTCCCGTATATCCTGTGAAGGGTCGTCTTCAGGAAGTCACGCTCGCGGGGGTCCTCAGAGTCGAACAAGTCTAGTAGCTGGAAAAAACAGAAATCTCCATAAGACGAAGACAAAATACTGGAGTCCCGACACCTAGCGGTATGTTGCATTTGGAATCAGCAACTCGTCGGTGGAGATGGGCTGCTCTTTACATTTAGCCAATCTTCATGCACGAAGTCAAAGTCAAAATACATTTATCTCTTTAGGTATGGAATAGAAATACACATAAAAAACGTCAATAGTTTATAATAACAAGGCACTCTAAACTCGTCCATGTAGATTGGCTAAATGTAACCAACAGCCCATCTCCACCGACGAGTTGCTGGTTTCAAATGCAGTACCCCGAGAAGAGCCAGCAAGAAACTCAAGGGCAGCTCTTTTTAATCTTATGTCATACTAATAGTTCAGAGTGCCTTGTTTTTCTACTATTGTCATTTCTAAGTGTAATTTTAAATTACCTACAGAAATTAAAACATTTTATTACATAGAACTAACTCAAGCGCCATAGACCGCATGCTCTAAACCGCGCTATCGAAGTTTTCTAATGAGTTTGTATAAATACAACTGTCCAACATCAACCGTCGCACCTAGCCTGTCAGAATATCTTACCTTTTCAGCATTCCACTTCCACTCCTTTACAAGTATATCAATTTTGTTTAGATAATAATAAATAAATAAACACATCATATCATCAACCCGTAAAAGCCCACTGATGAGCTAAGGGCTAACACATGAGAAAGTATAGGCCATAATCTCCCACGCGAGCCCACTTCAGAATCGGAGATGGGGTTATGCTAGTTGCCCCCTGTCGGAATTTTTTAAGATACCCAAAGTATCTGACATGGCTTAACAACTTCGACAGAGCGTAAAAAAAAACAAAATTAGGACCAATGGTTTAACGTGCCTTCCGAAACGAGGTGGCGCTCGTAATGACCAATAGGCGGTCACCCATTCGCTGACTAAAAACGCCCACCAATATAATCCAACACACTAAAAATATAATATTCACCAACGGTTAATTTCCCAATATCAAGTTATTTTCGCATTTATAATATTGGTGTGGAATAAACACTGTGAGTTTAATCTTCCTTATCTTATCTGATTATACAGAGCGATTTATTGAGTTGGATTAATAGGGATTTTTTTCCATATAGTGTCATGACTCCTAATCTAAAATCGATCACAAGATTCCTTGAACCAAGGTTATCTAATACTTTCAGAGTTTCCAGCATTAGCTCATCCATATGAATCGGTCGTACAAGCTGACCCAGTTCCAATAACAAGTATAATACATAACAAGCAGTTCTCATAAAACGGAAGAAAGTTTCTAGTAAATAGGGTATGTAGCAAAGATATTATATATAAAAAGACGTAGATATGATACTAGGGCACGGAAAATGTAGCCGACAAATGTAGGTAGTTGACCTAATTTTATTTAGGCGCAATGTTTGCATTTTTCACCTAGTCGTATTTCAAGCGCAACTCTTTTCCGTATTATATTTCGCCGTCATTGTTGTATCCTATAAATACGCTAAGAAGTAAGTAGGTATGTACATTTTGTAGCCACTCGTAGCGGATCCATTTTCAAACGCGCGCAGTACGAATATAACTCATCCTCACTTTAATATCTTTGGTATGTAGGTTAACTCCTGATATGCTGAGCTTATTTACCGTAAACAAACAAATAAACTTGTCTTTATCGTTTGGGGAAATTAAGCAAGTACCTACCGTTATAAACACTTAATAAAACTTAATACCTATTTCCTTTGTTCTGGTATATTATCATGCAAAATATACCTACACTATAGTATATATCGCTGAAGACCAGAAAAATTACAACCTATGGACGTATTAGCTCTTTGTCATAGATCAAATATTCTTTTTTTTTCAATCCTACTTCATTACCATAGATATGAATCCTTCAGTCGGAAACATAAATATTAATTTGATGAACTGATATTTCCGTCCTGCTACAGAGTCCATGTATAGTGTATGTATACAAAAGTATAGTGTCTGCAAACACTATTTTTATACAACGTTTAAATACAACTACAATGGTACCTAGTGCACGACTTTAACTGAAGATTGAAGTGACTTCTTAATGCAATACGAAAATGTCAATCCCACGTATTTGATAGAATTTTCAATTTACGCATACTTTGACGGTCACTTTGCACAGAATATTCTATCACTATGCCTTAAACCCAAAATATACAGCAAAAATAATTTTTTACAAAAATCTTGACGTCTCTACGGATTCCCGCCAAAAGGTGAAATATGTTTTCATAGTGTTGAGAGATTCGTTTTGATTGACGTAAACGTAAACCGTTTCAATGTAAACTTTCTTAATCACATTCGGTTATCAATAAAATTTATTGCTGTCAAATATTGGCACAATTTCACTATCGCACGTATTGTTCTATCTCTCGAAATAGCCGCAACTGAGGACTTTATAATTGTCTTACTGATTGATAAAATGCTTCGAATATTAAAACTAATCATTCTGTCGACTGAAGGCACCAATTAATGAGTTCTTAAAAAACTTACGTACATATTTATCACTAGCTCAATGGCGAAGGAAAACATTGTGAGGCTCAAAAATTGGTTCCGAGGCAACACGGACTGGCAATAGGCTCACCATTTGTCACACAAAAAAACTAGTGAAAATTTGGAACTCCCGGAAATGGACCTGCTACCAACCCCATTTGTACTATATCGTCGCCTATCATCGTCTCACTCTAATAAGAGCATCCATCACACTCAGACAGCCAAAGCGCGTAACTGCAGTATAGAAACAAATGAGGGTGGGTGCGCCGTAGCCCTATAAGGCAAACAGATCAAGAAGTCACTATCAGTATCAGTAATGGCCGCTTCACTTTGTCCCATTCCAGTTATATAGTAAACCAATTCTGCATTGTCTGATCACCTAATACTACGCTATATACAGAACGGATTTTCATACAGTTTTCATCAATCAATGAAATCATTTATGAAGGTTTTTTTAAAAAAAAACTAACCGAGTAAGCTGTGAAATTTTAAAGCACTAGAATAGGAGTTTTAATATTCAACTTATAAAAAGTAGACCGCTAGTCCAGTCACTGGACTGGATCTTTCACTGGATCCATTATATTATTCCAGTGACTATCCAGTCACTGGATTTAATCGCTGGACAGGAATGGTACTGGAATCAATGTAAACAGGCCATGAGACGTCACAAATCGTAGGCGCCTTCTATTTTTCACACGTCCAAGGACACGGCCATGGCTGCTACGTACCGTCAGCAACATAACATACCGAGAAAATTGTAGTGGTACGGCAAAATAATTATTAAGACTAGTAGACTAGAGTTTTTATAGTTCTCTTTTAAAAAGAAACTTCTCGAATAGGTCAATGATTCAAAGGTCGTAACGTCTGGAACTGTTTTGGTTTCTATGCTAATAGTAGACTTAATTAAATAAAAGTGCTTAAGGGCAACTTGAGGTGGATTGTGTCGTGTAGCGTGAAAGTTAATTATTTGATGTGATACACAAAAAAATATGTAAGTACAATATTTACAGATAGGTATAGAAAAGTATTTTTGTTGAACAGAGAAAACATGTAAAATAGTAACTCGAAGGCTTAAATTGGTTCTAGACGCATGTGTGTGTAATAGGGCCCCTTATCCGGCGATAGCGTTTTCACCAGTCATTATTAGGGGTCCAAACTCAGGCGAAATGTGGGTATCTCACACAAGAAACTTGTTTTTGTGTGTTTGGTTTTTGCTCTATAGTATAAACAATACATACACGCGTTAAACTTGATGTGATTGTAGTGCAAAACTCAAAACTAAAACCAGAAATAATATAAATCAACCAATAAATAGTCGTGATCGTGCTATGGATCTTGAAATGAATAAAAAAATAAAACAAAAATATTTTTTGAGCTAATTCAAACACATATAGGTTTTATGTAAGGGTGTATATGTTACGAATCGATACGCGAGTCCGACTAAGACTTGGCCATTTTTATTAATGTATTTAATTTGTTATCGGCCATGTTAGCATCACAATAAAATAAACTTTATTTGCAGACTGTACTGAATATTATAGACGCAGTCCGTACAGTATTGACGGAGTGGCTTCCCGTGTTCGCTCTTCCAATTCGTTTATTAGCGGCGATCGATCTTTATTTAGCTCCAGTTGGAAAGTAGGTTTAGCACTCCAATGTTGTTTCTATGGTAATATTGTTAAGATTTAAGCGAAAAGAACTCTCGATGTTGTTAATTTTGTTATTTTATTCTCTGGCTTATATAATATCAAAGTCTTAAGTCATAAGAAAGTCCTTCTTATGTCTATTTTACTGTTAAATGCTCACTCACGAATACGAACCACATTATACAATCATTTTATGAAACAAAACAAAAAAACCGGCCAAGTGCGAGTCGGACTAGCGCACGACAGGTTCCGTACCATTATCTACAAACACGGCAAAAAAATCACGCTTGTTGTATGGGAGCCCCCTTGAATATTTATTTTATTATGTTTTTAGTATTTGCTGTTATAGCGGCAACATAAATATATCTGTGAAAATTCCAACTGTCAAACTATCACAGTTCATGAGACACTGCCTGGTGACAGACGGAAAGACAGACAGACGGACGGACAGCGGAGTCTTAGTAATATAATATATTATCTCTGTATAAAAATAGAGCTGTTCAAATCCCCAACCAAAATGGCAACCGAAACCTTTTGCATTCTGCTTCAACAAATAAATTTTAATAGGTACAATTATAATCTACTGAAAACATGTATGGCTATGAATCATTCTCTCGCGTAAATTTTACTTGGTCGCACTTTGGCGGTAACGGTTTCTTAGCAACGATAAACCATCGTATTGACGATCGGTCTGTAACTGTATACAAATCGATACAAAATAACCCGAAGAAAACAATATGAAAGATACACTCAAGGTTGGAAACCTGAGAGTTCTACTAATGCTAACAGAAATCTATTTGTTACTGTCCTAGGTATAATGTAATAAAGGATTTTCCACCGTAGTATATCCGTTAAAAGCTTTTAAAAGACAAAGAGTTTCATCAGAGCTAACGGAGAAAAACATTGTTTACCGTATATCTGCAGGTAATGGAGAGTTTTAATTAGAAAAAAGGGTAATGCTTTCAGCCGGAGGGGACGCCTAAATCTACTAAGACTAAAGTTCTATAAAAAATATGTTTACGAAATTGTCTGTGAGCCCACCGGTACCCCCTAAGTGTCCATATGCGCCAACACCTGACGTGCAACCGGTGCTGCACTGACGAAAGGATAATATCCCTTTAATTTTTTATTGGATCATTCAGTTTTCAAAATAAAAAAATTTACTAACTGAAGGTTGGAAATTAAATCTCAAGTAACTATATTTTCATTAAAAAGATCGCATATAATCTTCAAAATTGTATGTAGGTTCACATTTTACAATATAGCAAATTTCATAAATAAGATGGCAAAGATGAAGAAACTGAATACTAAAAAATTATGACGCCACTGCAGTGCGTTTTTATAATACTCAATCAACTACCATTCATCTCTATATACACTACAGAATTTTGCGATATTAACTTCTACTTGTCAACGAAGACGTTGGACGCATCCAGCCTTAAAATCAATAGTAGAAAAAATAGTGCAAAGGAAGCAAATTACAAGATCTAACTGTTAAATATTGAACGACGATACATCATCGTCATATAATTTGGACCATTCGACTAACCTGTAAAACGAACTTCTGGTCGATATATTTCTTGGCTATGTTGGGCTGAAAGTCCGGCGACTCCAGCAGTCTTAGGAACAGCTCGTAGACCAACTGCAGGTGAGGCCAGGCGGCCTCCAGCGTGGGCTCGTCCTCTTCAGGGTCAAACTCTGCGCCGTTGGGGTTCGACGAAGGAGGCAGCGTCCGGAATAGGTTTATTGCGAACTGGGGACAATATGCTTTCTATTAGTTTGGTTTTTAAGTGACCAAAATGTGTAGACGTCTAGTTCGTGCATTTCGCTGGTATTTGCAAGAGCGAGATAAAACAGGAGACAACATTTTGTCGCGGTGCACATGTTAGAGCACCTAGGCAACCCAACCCCGCGCCACCTCGTATCATACATAATATTGCAATTGGGTGTCATCGTCATAAAAGCTTCTCATGCTGTACGCCTCCAATTAGAGTTGATGCCCCTTGCGACGTGGCGTTTCCACTTGGGTATCTCTGTCAGATTGGAGATCTGAGAGGTACAAGATTATAATTGTCGTATCGTCATCGTCTTCCGACTTCCGAAGTCAAGAGACTTCCGATCCCACAGTCAAACTGTTGATAGTTTTATGGGGCAATGCATGTAACTTTATGAATATTTTTGTGCTTAAATAAATAAATAATAATATCATGTACATTTCCAGTTGCCCCAGAGATGTTGCCCTTGCCAGATGGCATTTCCACTTCAGTGTATTCGTAGTTGAAGATCTTCGAGGTACACAAAGCTGACCATGCTGTAGAGCCAGCGAAGTTATAATAAAAAAAAACTCACGCCTTTTATCCCTGGGTATTTTTTGGACTACTAAACGTGATAGGTGAGCCCGTCGCCGGACCCGGTCTTTTACACATGTCTCAGAATTAATTCTGGGACCTTCGGGTTTCCTCAAGATGTTTTGCTTTACCGTCGAGCTGGTGATAAATATGTACATAAGTTTTTGAAAAACTTATTGGTACATGCCAGAATTCGAACCCGAACCTCATCATGCCATCATGTGAAACAGGCTCCTTAACCGTAAGGCTATCACTGCTCTTATATATCCAGGGAAGTTATATTGGAAACAAACAAAGCTCACCATGTTGACGGCCTCCGGGTAGATGGGCTCGGTGATGACGCCGCGCTGGGAGGTGACATACTCCACCATCTCGAGCAGCGCGGCGCGCTTCACCTCCTTCCATTTTAGGTCTGACAGCGGTTCGTCCGCGAAGTCGAATAATAGACAGCATTGCCTTAGTTTTTGAACGAATAGCTGCTCTCGTTCTGCTGCCGGTGCATCTGTGGACGAAAGCATTTGTTAGACAGGCCTGTTGGCTCTGTTGGAAGTGCCTTCTGAGTCAGAGGACGCGGGATCGATTCCCAATATTACCGTGCATTAACATTGAATTTAGTTTAATATTTATTGAAGTATGTTTGTCAGTTAGTGAGTACTCAAAGTAAAGTTACTGGACTAAATAACTGTGTGTAAATTGTGTAGTCAGAATCTTTTGTCGATGAGACTTGGAAAGGTTGGTACACTAATCACATTACACAACAGGTAATGATATTATGTATACAAAATATAAATAGGCCAGATTACAATCCTAAGACTTGTGCAGACATCATAATTAGCTAAATACAGCTAAGACCCGATTTACAGGTTTTTGGCCACTAAAAAAGATATAACAAAAACTCTATTACAATTAGGAGTAAGTAATACATAATACAATATTATCGTCGATGGTTTTTTACGTTATGCCTTCTGATGCCTTACTTTTTAGTTATACTTAAGTTTAGCATAAGTTCGTTTTGTAAAATGAATTTCCAAATTTTTTTTCGATGTGCATTCCGAATAAAAGTAAATGAGTTACTATTATAATTTTAGTAATATTCAAAATGTGCAAGTCTTCTTTACGAGTATTTTATGTCATCATTTCATATTTTAAATGTTTATGCCAATTCTACAGGTTGGTAATAAAAAACACCTACCTACAAAGAACCTTAGTTACTTCAACTTATAAAAATACTGTTAGTATAAAAGGAAGCAACTCTGTCATAATTATAAGTAATAACAGAAGATTGCGTAATAAGCTTGTTTTAGATATTCTACTCCCAAGAATAAGGGGAAATCCAATTGTAATATAATCATTATAAAAAAAGTTGAAAAACCTACTTCACAAGATTTATTTTTGGATCTCAAACTGATGAAAGAAACGCCATAATGGCGCATTGTCTTATTGCAATATATCCAAAAGGCAGCTCAATTGTATGCCGACATCTGTATGTACCAGGTGTGATGTCAATGCCAGGCATAATTTTGTATTTTGTTGAATACTCTACACTTACTCGTAGCTCTGTATATAACCACTCTAAAGAGTAAAAAAACCGACTTCAATCTTCAACTTATATGGTTTTCTCATGGATTCCGTTGTCAGAACTGGACGAAATTTAAATGGGACCAATCTGGAAGCACCAGCTGTCATATAAAAAAAAATCATCCACATCGGTCTACCTAGTCAAAAGTTCTGAGGTAACAAACATAAAAAAAATACAGACAAATTGTTAACCTCCTCCTTTTTGAAGTCGGTTAAAAAGAAGAAACTGACTGACTGATTGGCTGTCTGACTGAGCAATCAACGCACAGCCGAAAACGCCTGCGACTATAAGCATGAAATTTTGATGTAAGTGAGCACTGAGAAGGGAATTTTGAAAATACCCGCAGGAACGGGAATAAACGTTATATCTACACTAATGTTAGAAAGAGGAAGGATTTCTATTTTTGTATGTTTGTAACGCATAAATTCAAAAACTAGTGGACCTAGTTTAAAAATTCTTCCACCAATTTAAAGCTTACTTTTCTGGGAGTAACATAGGCTATAATTTTCCCATGGGAACGGGACTTACGCTGCAATGGTGAAATCGCGAGCAAAAGCTATTCAAAAAAAACCGGCCAAGTGCGAGTCGGACTCGCGCACCGAGGGTTCCGTACAACCTTGCAAATTTATGGTTTTCGTAATTTTTCCTTTATCTATGCTATAAGACGTTGCTTCATACCAAATTTCAAGATTCTGAGTTCACGGGAAGCACCCTGTAGGTTTTGATTCCCTTGCAAGTGTCGAAAATTTGCGGCATAAACGGCTGTATCTTTTGATTGCGTTGGCTTAGAAGTTTGATTTTTTCACAGCTTCAAGGGACAGTAGACCTGAGTAATTGATATAAATTTCAGCTTCATACCTCCACGCGTTCCTGAGAAAAAGGGTCTTGACAGACGGACGGACGGACGGACAGACGGACAACAAAGTGATCCTATAAGGGTTCCGTTTTTTTCCTTTTGAGGTACGGAACCCTAAAAACCGTCCGAAATGAAAAGCGAATTTACCTGGCCGCTTCACTGATATTTGTCACCAAGCGATGTTATTTATTAGTCTAGCGTGACGCCATGGAGACTATAGAACTATTGTTATACAAACTACACGTCTCGATACAAGCAGTTTCGCAGGTGTGTGTAAACTTCTAAAGGAACAGATCAACGACCGAACGGAATCGTCAAAACACCACATAAATATCTTGTAAAAATAAAGATAAAAACAAGGTCTCACGTGAAATCTACTGTACACAAAGACGCAAACCGACATGATAAGAGATTAAACAGTCGCAAAATAGGCCCAAGGCCTTTCATTTTATACTCTTAATTAATTTTTAGGCTTTTTAAAAGAGTTGGTATATGAGATTGTCGTTTAAATATCGTTGGAAACCGTCAGCCTAGTTTTGCTGTTCATGAATAATGTCAATGAGAAATACACTGCAGGGCGCAAGGACGTCGCATTCAGTTTTGCATGGCACATATGTACAGGACGTATAGGTGGACAGTGGCCGTCGATGGGTCGATATATTTCTGCGGTGGTTTTGCCTTTGGCGTACACACTGCCTCAGCTGTATGTGTGCATGCGAGATAGTGATTAGTTTCAGTACTCTCGGCGTATTGTTTCGGGGCAAATAGTCATCGGCCGCGCCTCTTCAAGGCTGCCGGCGACGATATGCGTGGGCCGTGCTCGTGTTTAGGCTCGGGACCACGACGTCACGCACAATAATGACTCCGACCAACCCTATAGAGTACACGAAACCATCGCCGGATACCGCAGCCTAACTATTTATCGCGTGCTGTGATGCTCTCGAAATAGATACGGTCGTTTCGCAGCCGGATATCGAGAAACTAAACGGCGGATCGTAAACAGTAGTTTCTAGACGTGCGCGTCAAGGTGAGCGTCGGACGCACCCGGCAATGTTTGTTTCGCCGGCGACGAACCTTTGAGCAGGGGCAGTTGCACCATGAGGCTCTCCTTGTCCTGCTGGGCCGCAGGCCGGTCCGGGGAGGCGGCGGCGGGGGGCGGAGGGCTGCGCGCGTCCGGCGGCGACGGCGCCTTCTGCGGCGGAGCACCCTGGCCCTCCATACCGTCGCCGAGCAGGGCGAAGCGGAACGCGCGCGCTACGTCCGACGCGCTATCCGAGCGCTTGGCGGTCTGGTTCGCGACAAGGTCGAGTCCGGAGTGGAACGACGGGGACTTGGGTATACCGAGCGGCGAGACGGCACGGCGCGGTTTGGCCTCAGCGGCGGCGAACATCGCGCGCGCGGCCGGCCCGGCGTGGACCATCGCAGGCGGCGGCCGGCAGCGGCATCCGAGCGAAGGCCCGGCGGCGCCGGGTCCGGTGCGAGTTGCGGGGGCGGCCGGACTGCCGCGCCGGCCGAAGACTGCGGGGCCCGCGTGCGCGCGCAGCCCCGCCCCGCACCCGCCAGCGCCGACCGCTCTATACAACCTCCGGCTTTAGGGTTGTCACACTGATGCGTTTTGAATCTACTCGGTTTGAAATACACTATATTTCCGTATCACGCAAAACGGTGTATTTGATTCACAACGAACTGTTTTAAATTATTTTTCCACGGGTAGCGTGCACTAAATTGACTAGCTGAGATAGGCGCTGCCTCGTTTCGCATAACAATTTCAGCGACCATTAAATAGCTATCAAACAATCATCTCCACGTGACGCGTCAACCCTGCGATGCCGACTTCGTAATTCGTGAGGTCAGGGGTCGCGTTCGGTTGCTACAACCGACAAAAACAAACGTATCGCAAGATAAGCATATTATGAAACATTACCGGCGATAAACACGGAATCAGCTGGTATTGAATCAATCGGCACGTCACAAATAAAAGCTTTCGGGTTTTTAACGATAACTACAGATTGCAACGTTGTTTGTTTAATTAGGCAGTAGCATTACATGGCATATTTTTCATTTTCTTGCATAAACTGGAACGTTCATTTTGATGTGTCCTACGTTTGTGGAATACAAGTCAGTAATGTGTGCAACTGTGCATCCAACATTCTGCACTACAAAATCGATTACTCATTTCTCCACATGGAATAGAAAGTTCCGCTTCCTCGTCTTTTTATACAAAAGTGGTACCAACCAGCACAAGGGGTAACATAATGACGTCACGAGAGGAATAAATCTTTTGAATCGTCTATTAAAGTGAAAAACGCCGGTCGGCACGTCCCCTGCATTCTGGGCGGGGCTTCTCGGAAAACAAAAGGACATCGCGCGTAGGGTTACCATCAAAATAAAATGAAAAACTAATAAATACTGATGAAAGCTATCTTTTTCTATTTAATAGTAAAAACTTTTCTTTCGCAAACGCAATACACTAATTATTATAATAATTTCATAAACAATATCTTATAAACCCTGCAATATAATATGTAATATATTGTAACAACGTAAATTTTAGTTATAATTTCTGTTTTAATCTGTTTAGGACTTACAGAAAGTCTAAAAAAAGTCATTATTATTAGGCATCGTATAAATAGCAGCTTTGGCTTAAACTTTGACTTTTATCATGAAAACACAGACAGACACCTCAATTTTGTTATACGTTTTGCAAATGCAAGTATTTATAGGTAATCTAAGTTGATTATACAAAAACTTAAGGACAATGAAGCCTGTTTGAGTTAATTGCGTTGGATATAGCAATTTAAGTTGTTTCAGTTGACAAAGAAGCAAAAACACAATGGTATTTCCAGCATTGGAATACCTCTGCTTACACCCTGTGAGCATCCTGCTAATATTATAAATGCGAAAGTAAGTATGGATGAATGTTTATTCTTCTTTCACGCAAAAACTACTAAACGGATTTTGATGAAACTTTACAGTTAGTGCCCATAGTACAGGCTCTGCCTAGTTTGGGACTGAATAACCGTGTGTAAATTGTGTCCCACAATTAAAAAAAAAAATGAAAGAAAATAAAATATAGCTTATACATCAGAATAACACATAGGCTATATTTTATCCCCGTATTCAAACGGGAACGGGAACTACGGCGGCGCGCTGCTAGTATTCTATATTTTAGCGTTTCCCAAAAAAAAATCAGACCGAAAACTTGATGAGAATAAAAAAATCCTGATATACCAGGACACATGGCGTTACTGGCAACCCTAATTGTGGGGGAAGAAAGTTTGTTTGGGTGCAGTGCAGTGCTGAGTAGGGTTGCCAGCAGCCCTCCAGCTAGGGTTCCAGACGGAGTATGGTCGACCGATCGTTAATCGACTGTAAATCGTCTGGCTTACTTCCGCAAACCAGGACAGATTTTACATCCCTACTTATAAATGTTAAAGTTACTCATTTTCACGGTTAAAACACTAAACCGATCTCGATGAAATTTGGCAGAGAGATAGCTTGCCTTTTGTGGAAGGACATGGGGTACTTTGAGTCTAATGTAGACGAAGTCGCGGGTGAAAGCAAGTTTAGTAGAATAACTACTTTTGCAAAGTGATACTGATAATTTCCCATTATAATAATGTATTTGTAATTTGTGTAACTTTGAAAGAAACCTTCGAGACTTCGTAACACGAGTAAACGAAAAAGCCCCGCTTTTCGGATTTATTTTTGCTGATAGTAGGATCTCATACATACATAAATAAAACTGATATGACCAGTATGTAATTCCAATAATCAATCAAGTGGCTTGTGAAAGATCCACATCGGTACCCTATTGATAAAAATGTTTCTTTATATCATTTGTGCTCGTAGATATATTTGTAGTTTACATTCGTAATTTTCTATATAATATAATCTCACGCCTTTCATCTTCGAGAGGGTAGGCAGAGGTATTCCATTACTGTATATACCCACATTTCACGAGATATATTGGACCCCTAAACGTGATAGGTGGTGAGCCCATCGCCGGACCGGGTCTGTTTAAACATGTCTCAGAATTAATTCTGAGTCCTGCGGGTTTCCTCACTATGCTTTCCTTCACCGTCGAGCTAGTGATAAATATGTACGTAAGTTTTGGAAAAACTCATTGGTACATGCCAGGATTCGAACCCGAGCCTCACTGTTTTTCGGCCGGCTCTCTAACCGTTCGGGCTATCACTGCACTATCGTAATTTTCTTTTTTTGAATATTATTAAGGTAAAGGTTTAATTTCATTTAACTTTTATTTTTTTTATTTAAATGTAAGTAAATCGTTTGTTTTCATATTTAATAAAATATTGGTCGCAATCGCAGTTCTTGAGCTAAAAAGATGGCATAATGACATAATATTGCAAATCGAACTTTTTGAAAATAGGACTTTCTGCGAATCGGACATTTTGCATCAGCCGTTTATTTTGAATATTCAACGAAAAGCACAAATCCAGCAGTATATATAACCCCTGTTGACATATTCAATGTGAGCGTAATGTCGTTGGTGTAAATTTACGTATTAACATAAAGTACAGCTTAATCCCGTTAAGATACCTTCAGACATGTTTAAACACATCAGACAAGGGCAGCGGTGCGTTATTAATTGAGATAACAGGCCGCATTAGCAGGCGCTCGAGAAATTGCAATGATTCACGGCTGCTACAAAACTTTTTTTTCTTTCGCATGCGGGGAAAATTCCTTACGCATACCTTGATAGCGGGGACGACAACCAGGTTATGTCAGGCTGTCGCTGACTAAAAACCCCCCATGCTGTTCCTCCTTTCGCCCTAAGACAGAGTCCCGGAACAGTTTCTTCCGTGACTCCGGCTGCTAGTCACCTGATTCAAAATGTCATGTCAAAATTACAGGCCGCGTTCACGTCACGTAGATTTTAATTGTCAATCGACCCTTGTACACCACTGCACTTGTCTAATGTAAAAACATGTCTGAAGTCATTTGGGTACGGAACCCTCCAAGGGAGGCAACGTTATGCTATTGCTAAGGCTCCGCTGACCGTTTGTCACAAGGTTGTGGGCGCCCAAGAAATTGACAAGAATGAACGGCTCCTAGTCACCTGGCACAAGGTCTTATTGACAATTGACATCTATGTGACGTGACCGCTTTCATTAATTCTGAGGGATTATCAGAATGAGGATCCGTAACGTTTTTAGTTGAGAATGCAGATTTATAGAGCTAAGAAATCCTTAACATACAGTACAAAAATTTTTGTTCTACGACAAAAATTGACAAAGTTATGACCGAATTCCTAGCGAAGTTCACCGAGTAGCCGCCGCGGTAGCGTCGCCCTCATTGTGACGTCATCACTCTCCCGCGATCATTGAGTGCCGGCCGGCCGGCCGTACTTGGTTCCCTCACAGTGACGTACACGCTCTCGCGATCATTGAGTATGTTTATTATTTAATATCTTCGTAAGTAATGGTCCGATTTGGATAATTCAAAAAGAGATATCATTCTTATATCATAAAGAATAACGTGGATAATATTTCTAATGGATTTGCTATAACTGTACTGATCCTCATTGGGCCTTACGTATGAGAGGCGAGCTCACTAACCTATTACTGCTCTTTCACGAGTTCTAGGCAGAATATGGGACGTTGTCATAGAAACGGAATCGAATTTAACGAAACCCGTTTAATGTAGATATATATCTATATACATATAGAATTACTGATAAAGGGTTTCCCTGGGGACTAGGCGAATGGGGGGAAACGCGAGATAGCGTGCACAATCTTAACTTGATATTGTAAATAGAATAACCATTTATTGACTGCTACACACAACGCAAAGACAGCAAACGTACAGGCTAAGAAAAGGAGGACTCATTTTCATCTGAAGTAATGACGCAACAACATAACAATAAAATTGGTTTTTAATTTGAAAAATTAATATATACATAGTAGTAATTGGTTGTGGAAACTTTATCGACTTTATACTTATGTTCTGTATAGGCTATTAATCTGTATTTTTCAGTGGTATCTGTTTCCTCAAAACAATAAAGAAAATCCCACTAAACTTATAAATGGGAAAGTGTATTCGTTACAGCAACAGATCAACCGACGGAAATACAAATAGAAGAATGAAAATAGTCTGTGAAGTATTGGAATGTAGACACAATAATTAAAATAGTCAATAACGTAACTGTCAACATTAAAAAAAATCATGTCTGGTCTGTTGGCTCAGTTCGCAGTAGCCCTGCCTTCTGAGTCAGAGGTCACAGGTTAGATTCCTACCGGAGGCCAACATTTAAGCGCATGAACATGTCAATTTAGTGTTTGGGTATTATTATGTAGGTAGATATGTATATTTATTAGTTGTTTAGCACCCATAGCATAGCCTCGGCCTAGTATGGGTCCAAGTAGCCGCGTTTGAATTGTGTCTCAATTTATTATTACGTATTTCTTTAGTCTTTTCGGGGTACTGCATTTGGAACCAACAACTCGTCGGTGGAGATGGGCTGCTGTTTACATTTAGCGAATCTTCATGGACGAGTTTGGCCTTGCTATTGATGTTTCGAAGTGTATTTTGTATACCTACTGAAATAAATGAATTTTGAATTTGAATTTTGGATTTAGTATCACTATTTTAAAAAAGAAAAAATACAAAGAAAGGACGCCATATTTTTTACGTCGACCATACACCACGACAAAAGTGGCGCGAAAAATAATAAATCTTGCCATAAACGCGCCGCGCCCATCCATAAACCAAGTTGTACTGTATCCGACAGCTGATTTTAGGTCGAGCGGTCGCTAATCGACCCAGTTGCTAGTCGCTAGCGGCAGCAATCTCAATGGTGCAGATTAGCTGAGGATTTGTGATCTATTGTCACATCTATAAGAGTCCAAGAAGATATGACAGAGATGGAGTAGCAATGACTTTCAATATGAGGACTTTTAAGCCCCATTGAATAAAAATATTTGACTTTGATATAACCGTTTCAAACTGAATCTACGCATATCATTAGCCAATCACCAGAAGGTACGCATGCTCAACATCAATTCTCCTGCGGGTTTCTCCACGATGTTTTCTTTTACGGTAGCTATGATAAGTATTGGCGATGGTCTGATGGTCCTACCTCCTTTCTTTTAGCTAGATCTGGGGGCACGGCAGTGGCCCCGCCAAGTCGAACCAAAAGCGGCACGGCCGTACCCTCCTTTTCTCGATTCGTTTTAATCATCAGAGTGTCATGGACCACATTTTTTACCGACTGCAAGGAGGAGTCATGGATTCTGAACTGCCTAACTGCTTAAACGTACTTGTCAAATTTTAATTTTATTCAGTTTTTAACAGCCTGATTGTGTGTCTGCAGTTGAATAACATATTCAGTGGATTTTCTATAATAAATTTACGTTTTGACTAATAATAAGTAGATAGTGACTAATCTAATCTATGATGTACTAAACTAACGCAGATATGGAAAATAAAGGGTCTTTCAACAAGGACGGGTCGATGTTAAAATTGAATAAAACAAGATGTGTGTGAGATATTAACGAAATTTATTTTTTATTTGAAAGGCCCATTTATGCCATTATGGATGGAATATGACATCGTTCAAATGTCCGCCGTGGCTTCGTATGGTGGCACGAATCCGAGAGGTCCAATTTTTAATGACTCTGCTGCATAGA
This sequence comes from Ethmia dodecea, assembly GCA_963855545.1. Lineage (NCBI taxonomy): Eukaryota > Metazoa > Arthropoda > Insecta > Lepidoptera > Depressariidae > Ethmia > Ethmia dodecea. The sequence goes on from OY979457.1 coordinate 3,528,162, forward strand.
TCCGGTTAAATCTGAGCGATGGCAAAAGGCAATGATAAACAATTTCTTTTGGCTTAAATTGAACAATATGGACGTGAACGACATGTGGTTAAAGCAAGATGCCGCTACTTGCCACACAGCGAACGACACAATCGACATTCTGCATGAACGGTTTGATGGTAGGGTTATCTCTCACAGAGGTGATGTGAATTGGCCACCAAGATCGTGTGATTTGACTCCGCTAGATAGACTCTTTCTTGTGGGGTTTTCTGAAGTCGCAGGTCTATGCTAATAAACCGCATTCGACCGTTGCCCTGAAAGCCAACATAACGCAGGCCATCGCTCAGATTTAACCGGATCTATGCAGCAGAGTCATTAAAAATTGGACCTCTCGGATTCGTGCCACCATACGAAGCCACGGCGGACATTTGAACGATGTCATATTCCATCCATAATGGCATAAATGGGCCTTTCAAATAAAAAATAAATTTCGTTAATATCTCACACACATCTTGTTTTATTCAATTTTAACATCGACCCGTCCTTGTTGAAAGACCCGTTAGAAGGGAATTAGAAAACCCATGCATGTCTCCATCGCAAAGGAAATTAATCGCATGAAGGTAAAGACGTTCAGTAAATATATTAGACGAGAGTGGAGTCTAATCGATACGCAAAGTCATTGCTCATTCTATATTCCTTGTACTCGCTGCGAGTCTTCTGCGAGTAGGAAAGTTTTATTCGAATAATAAAATCGATTTATGGTAAACTTCAAACAGGATTCGGAAGCGAAAGTCTTTTTTTAAACAAATAAGTATAGATAGCCGATTTAGAATACAAACTTTCGTCCCTATTTTCCACCTTAAGGGATTCATTTTCAAACATTCTTTGTGAGTGCCCATCCTACGTTATTATTATAGAACTTATGTGCAATTTTTTTTCTGCACCCAACAGTTTAGGCTGCGCTTTGGCTATCAGTCAGCCAATGTTAGAGTTTTATTGAGTAGAAGAAAAAATAAGTTATATTGTAACTATGGAAAACAAAATAAATATAAACTAGAGTTCTTGTGAGGAAATCGATTTTACCCGGCTGCGTTTTTTTTTTAACATACTTGAAACTCTTCCGACGAAAAATCAGAGGGGTGTTATAAATTTGACATTTGTATCTGTATTGTCTGTTTGTGGCATCCTAGCTTCCAAAACGATTTTTTTGTTAGGTTTATCCTGTAAGTTATGATCATCCAACTTTCTAACTGTGCATTTCAGTAGTGGGATGATGCGAAAACCCGTGTAACGCATGACAGCCCTATGGAGACTTACACGCGCTTACTATACAGCTTAAGCCTACGCTACGTGGATAATGTGGAATGTGCAACCGGTAATGCATGTTAAAGCGCTTGTAGACCTGCGGTATCAGTGATGATGATTAGAGCTGCGACCGTTTTCGGCCATGGCGACTACTTTGACTCTTAGTCTGCGTCTGAGTGTGTTTGTAATGATTACACTGGTTAAGGAAAGTTGGACGCGATCAGCGATCAGCCAGTGAATGGGTGACCACCTAGTGGCTTTATATCACGATCTTCCGTGTTTCGGAAGGCACGTTAAACTGTTGGTCCCGGTTTTCGTTGTTATATATATTACGCACAATGCCATGTCAGATACCCTAGGGTGGCTTGAATGTTTCTGACTGGTGACAACTAGCTTAACACCATTTTTCAATCTTCCTCATGTGTGAGGAAAGACCCTTAGCTCAAAATGGCTATTACGGATTGATGAAGATGAAAACTGACACTTCCATCCAGTGTTGTTCCTTAGTAGGTTAGTAGCATGAAATCGTACCCATTCCCATCCCATTATGTTGGTAGCTGTGCTTCCATTATGTTGGTAGGTCCTTCCCTACTCTAAGAGGCGGAAACGGAACCCGACAGAAAGAGAGGCCGGACATGCGCCACTTTCACAGCGTTTAAGGCGAGACACAATGCTTCGTTAAATAATACACTTTCTTGCGTACTTTTTACTTTGTGCGGATAATAAAAGGTACTGAAAGGCCCTTGAACTAGATTTCATTACTTTTATGGGTGAAAATAACACCCGACTACGGTAAAATCTAGCCTATATGTTCCCAAGAATAATAAACAATAGATTGACATCTCAATCATAAAAATCGGATAAGTACTTTTTCAAACGGGCCTGTTGGTTCAGTTGGTAGTGAATCTGCCTTCTGAGGCGGAGGTCGCGGGTTCGATCCCCGCTTGCAGCCAACATTTGCATTTGAATACGTCTGTTATCTTCGTAGCTGGGTGTTTAATATTTATTTTAGTATGTTTATCAGTTGTATCGAGTCTGCCTAGTTTGGGACTGAATAACCGATTGTGAATTGTGTCCCAAAAAAAGAAAAATACATAGGTACATAGACTGCTAAAAACATAACCCTTCCTTTTGGCTTTGCCGCAGTCGGGTTAAAAGTAAAATGTTGTTAAGTGACTAGCTGTGCCCGATGAAATTTGGAAAAATGACGAACTCCCAAATAAGCTTTCATCATCTTACATTTTCTAAAATCCGTTTAAAGTGCTCACCCATGACAGATAAGAACTGTTATGAAAGCTAAATACAAATTAACGTTTCTTAGTTTATCCTAAACGCAAGTTGTTGTGGGGACGTAGGAGAAAGTTTATGAATAAAACATCCTAAGTCCCACGGGAATGGGAAGTCACACGCAGCTGACGGGTCCTCTAGTAAGCAATAAAAAAGTAAAGCAGTTGAACACTAAAACGATAAAGTTACACCGCTTTTTGAGATTTTTTCACAAAGGCACTAAAGGGCAACGAAGAACAGTCTAAGACTTCCTTTTTCAAGTCGCAGTCTACCCATGGCCTCAAAAGCAGAAGCGTCGATTATTTCTCTATTTGCGGTCGACACAGCAGCGATTATTGTCATTTGCGCCGCCCGCGATTACATAAGGAAATTGCATTGTCTGCGTTTCTTGGAACCGGGCAATGCGATCGTTAGTATGAACTTTAATCTGGACATTACAACTTCCGTAGTTTATAACTTCATGTCATGTCTTTCATTCAAACAAGATTTTATTAGTTCCACATCATTATCGACGCGTGATTTTTCAAGCCACCCAATGGTATCTGGCGTGGCTTAACGACTTCCATTGTGCGTAAATACAACTAAAACCGGAACCAACAGGTACATAGATGAAACTGTAAGTAGACCACGAAAAAATGTAGCCAATATCATCGGGATTCGGGACTATATTAACTAGACTCGGGTTTAGTGTAGAACTTACGTAAATAAAAACCTACATAGACTGCTAAAAATATTCCTTCCTTTTGGGTTTGCCGTAGTAATGTAAATATTTTCATAACCTATCAGATTAGGTAGTATTTAGTTTAGTAGTTAGTAGTATTATCGGAGCAGTATGTTATCCATACTGGAAAAGGTTTTGAATTTTTACGATCGACCGAATGCTTGACGACGGCAGCAAAAAAGTAAGATACGAGTATATATTATTTTTTCTGTAAGTTATATAATTATAAAAGTCAATAGTCTAAACAAGGCACTCTAAACTCGTCCAATGGATATTGGCTAAATGTAAACAGAAGTCTATCTTCACCGACGAGTTGCTGGTTCCAAATGCAGTACCCCAAAAAGAACCAGCAAGAAACTCAAGGGCAGCTCTTTTTAATCTCATGTCTTACTAGTCTCATCTCTCCTGGGGATTGCTGTTGTAGATAGTTGAATCGTGTTTTCAGGGAAACTTCAAAATGTATTTATAATAAATAAATGTAAATAAATGATTTGAATTTCAGTAGGTGCTGCGAATATCCAATTAGTTTTCAAAACATGCACTGCTTATCAATGGCTTGGAAAGGAAAACCGCATGCCCCGGAATTAATTGCCCTACACCAATTTTATAAGGCATGATTCATGTTTATTGCCTACCTTAGCAGCACTGAAACAATACAAACAATACTCACTATTCCCTACTTTGGCTATCAATATTATGAATGCGAAAGTAACTCTGTTACCTTTTCACGACTAAACCGATAAACTGATCTTATACAAAGGCAGCTTGCATCTTAAGGAAAGACGTTGGCTAGTTTAAAAGCCGGAACGCGGATGAAGTCGAACACATAACATCATGATGATACTAGATGATATACACGCATAGAAGAGTTAGTAGTAAGACCAAATTACTTTTGGGAAGCTTTAAAATTTAAAAAGTTAGGTGGCCACTAGCCTGACAACATCTCCTAAGCCGCGGTGGGCATACATAGGATATTCCTCGTATATGAGAAAAATAAAATTAAAATAAATTTATAATCTCACGCCTTTTATCCCCGAGTATTATTAGAGGTATTCCATTTCTGGATATACCCACTTTTCACAAGATAATCTTTGGACCCCTAAACGTAATAGGTCCATCCAGCCCATCGCCGGACCCGAGGGGTCTGTTACACATGCCTCTGAATTAATTCTGGGACCTGAGGGTTTACACACGATGTTTTCCTTTACCGTCAGAGCTAGTGATGAGAAAACTATAACTGATGTAGAAGAGGTTTAGTCAATAAAAACAATAACAATCTCGCGACAGTTACTGAACAGGTTATCGGAGAATGTAGAAGCGAGTAGTGATCCCTGGGGAAATTAGTTTTCTTTTGTTTACGATCTCGAACAAGGCTCCGAGCATCGAAATCGAAACTACGTCTTTCATCGGTCTAACAATACCTTGATTAAGTTTACATTCAATTATTTTAAACTAGCTTTTGCCTGGAACATCATTCGAGTGGAATATGGGCTAGAATATTTTTTGGGGATGAGAAGGTACGTTTTATCATGTCCAATATGTTAACCCAGGTACTAATGTTATCATTATACTGACGGGCCTGTTGCCTCAGTTGGTATTGACCCTGCCTTCTGAGCCGGAGGTCGCGGGACGCGGGTTCGATCCCTGCTCGGAGCCAATATTTGTGTGCACGAACATATCTGTTGGCTTCGTCTCTGGTCGTTTCATGCAGAACCAATTCTGGAGACTGCAGGTTTCTTTGCGATGTTAACTTTACCATAAATTTAATGACGAACATGGTACAGTCAAGAGCTCGTGGAGCTTGACACATGGGACTTTGTGACGTTCTTATTACAACCGACTTAAGAGGTCAGACTCACACGTCATGTGTTCTTCACTGTTCGTAACGTAAGCATTAGAAAACTCATTTGTCATAGAGCTCATACAGGTGTCCACACTTCAAATTCCCTTACCTGAGTAAAGTCTGTATTTTTATTTCATGAAACATTGACGTTCTAAAATTTTCCAAAAAATATATATTCTCTTGAAAGAAAAGAGAAAGATAGAGACCGAAAAGGGTTGTTTACTTGTTACTGAAATTAATGCTGTCATAATTAGTAATAAAAAAATCTGACTGATTAAATGTAGATAATTAAGAAACCACCATCAAATGCCTCTTGTACGCCGACGACCAAGTCATCCTTGCATCGTCGGCGTCTGAGCTGCAAAAGATGTTGGATATAATGAATGAAGCATTTGAGAAGAAGGGCATGAAAGTGAATGTTGCAAAAACGAAAGTGATGATTTTTGAAAGAGAAGACTGTATGACAGAGTGTGATATAAAGATCGATGGTGAGAAAGTTGAGCAAGTGAAAGAGTTCGTGTATTTGGGTAGCGTGTTTACAAGGGATGGAATGTTTGAGAAAGATATTGAAAGAAAAGTAATGAAAGGAAATGCAGTGAATGGGGCCCTGAATAGCCTTGTGAGTAGCCAGGTCGTGTCGAACAAGGCAAGGATGGCTATGCATAACGCGGTTCTGGTCCCGACGCTGATGTATGCGAGTGAATGTTGGGTGTGGCAGAAGAAGCATGAAAGCAAAGTGAACGCCGTGGAGATGAGATCGTTGAGGAAAATGTGTGGAGTAAAATTGTGTGATAGTGAGGAATGCGGATATACGAGAGAAGTGTGGTTTGAAAGAAGATGTAGTGACAAGGATAGAAAAGGGTATGTTACGCTGGTTTGGTCATGTAGAACGTATGGATGAAAGAAGAGTAACGAAAGAGATTTATGGTGCGAATGTTGAGGGATGCAAGGAAAGAGGACGCCCCAGAAGGACGTTCACGGATCAAATAAGTGACGTCCTTCAGAAAGCTGGAGTCCGGAGTGCGAAGAATAAAAGAGCGTGCATGAAAAGGCTAATGGATGTGAAGGAAGCGAAAGAAGTATGCAGAGATCGAGCGGTCGTCTCTGCCTACCCCTGTGGGACAATGGCTTGAGCCTTATGTATGTATGTATGTAATTAAGAAACCAACAGAGTAAGACAATATGGTATGTTTAAAATTGTAATCCCATGGTAACGGTGCTCTGACGTCAGTCAGTGAATGGGTGACCGCCTAGTGGCATTTATATTACGAGCGCTTCCGTGTATCGGAAGGAACGTTAAATTGTTGGTCCCGGTTTTCGTGAATGAAAGAAAATGAAGTCGTTAAGCCATGTCAGATAGCCCTTGGGTGGCTTGAAAAATTCTGACTGTTAAGTGGCCACTAGCTTAACACCATATCCCAATCCACGATGGGCTCGCGTGAGAGATTATAGCTCATATTCCTCACGTGTGAGGAAATATCTTTAGCTCAGCAGTGGGCTATTGCGGGTTGCTGATGATGATGAGATAATTAAGAAGCCAACAGAGAATAAGACAATATGTTTAAAATTGTAATTCCATAGTAACGGTGCTCTGACGTCGGAAACCCATTACTTTTTTGCAGATCGGCACTGACGCGGAAAATGCATTCCATAATTACATCGTGTTCGAGAAAAATCTGTGAACACGTGTTGCTCTTACTGATTTAATAATTTAATTTACATAGGATAAGAACATTGTTACTAACAGAATAGGGTCTAAGTTGCCTTAATAAAGTTATTATTATTACTAATTTGAAGCCACCCGGATATCACGATTCACGATACCACGCTGTTATGACAACCTTTTCTTTTAGTTTTGTTGTAGTTTGTATCTTGAGAGCAGAATATGACGTCACAATATTCTTTGTAGCTTTTATTGCAATGCAATCACCAATGCTCCCCCTGTGAGCAGTTAATGTCAACTATGTCCCATAAGAAATAGGCGTGTTTCAAGCAGTTGATGGTGAAACTGTGGTTTATAGGCCCAAGGAACTGGCAGACTGTGTAGTAAATTTATGACTTTACATACGATAAAAGCCAACAATAATTTGAAACTATTATTGTTTTATGTATCGTTTCTTAAAATAATTAATAAAGCGATAAAACCGTATTTTGTACTTTTTACTATTGTGTCACTTATAACATATTTCTTATTGGTGTACAATATAAAGTAGTTACGTATTTATACTAGCTATCGATAAAAACGCATTAAACTCGGTCCATCCATTTGAGAGCTACTACGCCACATACAGACATGTATCAAACTTATAACCATCAAGGTTTAAAATTAGATACAATTTCCTTTAATCGTTATAAACTTTACAAATTGTTCAAGTACGTGTCGGTTCACGAATAAGGTAGGATTTCGTAGCCATGCCAATAATCATTAAGCCAAAATGCATTTATTTTCAGTAGGTATACACTTAAAAAAGTCAATAGTTTATAATAATAAGGCACTCTAAACTCGTCAATGAAGATTGGCTAAATGTAAACAGCAGCCCATCCTCACCGACGAGTTGCTGGTTCATAATGCAGTACCCCGAGAAGAGCTAGCAAGAAACTCAAGGGTAGAACTTACGTTGTCTTTGCGGTAAATTTCCCTTCTTTCACTATAAGCGATCAAATATTACTTATATATTATAATGTTATTTACTATAACTTGGTCCGTTATAATTATAACTTGTCAAACGGATTCGGTCACTCTTACAAATCAGAAGAGTCATTAACGCTGATGATTTCGAATATATTAATCACGTTTCACATTAGACGTCATTTAGTCCGAGAGTTCAGTTAAAAAACGAATTAATAATAGAGTTAAATAAAACCGGACTTAAATGAACTGGGATTTCATGTTAATGGAAAATTTTATGTTTCTAACAAGCTATATTGGCTCAATTACATGTAGGTTCTTAATTGTTATATTGTTATCCAGGACCGGTCCTGATAGACTCGAGAAATTCAACTTAACAAGCCGCATAGAGACGCACGCCAATGAGATGGCTGGACCGTAGCTGTTCCAACAACCACCAAAGTTACACTGCAGTCGAGCATGGGCTCAAGATCGAACAAAATGGAGAGTCGTAAATGGTGGTCAAACAGCCGTCAATAGTCACGTCTCTCAGCCATGATACCACGAAGAGGTAGAACAATTGGGTATTTGACTGAATTGAAATTAAATTGCAAGTGATCATTTACTAATAAGAATATTCCATAAGACACCTAAAAATATATTTCGATTATCATTTTACAATTATAGCAATTTATAAAATAATAAAACAACCAAAAAAGTGTCGCAATTGACTACTGAAAATGATGACGTGTTTTTTATTTTTTTTGGCACGGCTTTTTGCATTATGCCAATGTCAGGCTTTACCGCTGTTAATTATGTGTCATGAATTCATGATCACTCTCGAGGCAAAGTTTAATTTAGGACCGAACCAGCCTGTCCTTAACCTTATCCCGCGTTTACCAAATAATTCACGGTTGAAGCGGATTGACCGGTCCCTTGCAATTTTAACCGACTTGAGTGAGACGTGGTGGCAAGACCGCCTCTCGCCGCCACGACACGACAATTCAAAATTAGAGTCACAAGAGCAAATTCTTTTCATGGTTGTGCACATTGAAGCACCTTGAGCGGTCTCTAGCTACTGCGGTAGTTACAGCCTAATTATAAACGGATGCCACTTCACTAGCTTTTCATTATGTTTGTGCATGTAGAACCGCCTTTAGCCTATTTAACAGCTTAAATTTAATTTTAAAAAAAGGGCCACCTAAACAGCTTCTCTTTATGTTTCTGTACGCAGGAGCGGCTTGAGCACGAAGGCTTCAGCTTAGTCTTAAATCGGTGCCGTTTGACCAGCAACATAAAACGGTCGCATTTACCGGCAGTTTTCGATACCAGACAACCAAATGCTGGAATAATATTCCTCCCCCCCTTAAACAATATAATTCTGTGCATACCTTTAAAAAACACTTAAAGTCTTTCTTTCTGGAAAAACAGAAGACGGGTTTGCCTGGTACTTTCATGTCGATTCCTTTTACATCATAAATTTAAGTATTCTTTTAAACTCTTTATTAATTTATTTATATGTATTATTATATAGTATTGTACTCTATTTTCATGGTTATGTATTTAATACTATTATATATTCCGATGGATTGTTTTATTTATTCAAATTTTTAAATTTTGAGTAAAAGAGCGCGGAACTTACAAATATTTATTTAGTGGCACCTGACCAGGTCCCACCTGAAAACCAGCGCCCTGCTTGCGGCACGGCATCATGCTGAGTTGGGACCCTTTTGCTTCAGCAGCACATGTAGGTACAGACGAAATTTGAAAAAAGTAGGTACCTAATGATTGTATTATGAACCTGTTTATATGTGCTGTAAAAGTAAATAAATCTTTTATCTATCTATCTATCTATCTTCTCTTTATGTTTGTGCACGTGGAGGCACAGAAGCCTCTCGCCGCTACCGCAGCTTCATTTTAAAAAGGGTTAACAGCTTCTCTCTATAAATTGTGCAAATGTGCGATAGCTTCTTGCAGATACACAGATCCGCAGTTACAATTTGCCTTTAAACGGGAGCAATATAACCGGAACCCTATGCACGTATTGGCTTGATTGGTGGTTTCCGAAGGTCGCGGCCAACGCGAGTCTCGGAAGCGGCACCAAACATTTTCATAGGGTCTAGTATTTTCAGAACTCGTTAACAGACGCCCGCGTTTGACGCACCTAAAGGTAGACTTTGGCCGTTGACTATTGTCGCATCGATCAGCCGCGACACATGGAAGTATAGACTTCCGTGTGTCGCGGCTGATCGATGCGATCATGCGATCGATGCGATGCGGTAAGATAGCTTAACGGTCGCCTTTTCTTTAACCAGGGAAAATGCATTACTGTATACGCACCCGACCCGGGGGTTATGTGGGGCTATGCAGCCTAGTGCTGCCATACCCACTATAAACCCTGGTGTGTTCCTCCTCCCCGCTTCGGACCCAGCCATGGCACCGCGGTTGTGCATCCGCAGCTGGGTCACGGCCGCCCGCAACACCTTGCGGGGCCTCCTCGAGGGGGGGTCGAGCGAACTCCCCCCTATCTCCGCTTAAGGCGCCCCGGAACACCAGGGGCACCTTCCAGCACGGGACCTCTCAACGCGGGAGACGGATCCCCCTATCACGTTACCCATCTTAACGGTCGCCTGTTACAGGTATGGTAGCTAGAGCTTACCTTTAAGGGGGGGCAGCTTAACCAGCTCCTGGTTGTGGTTGTGCACGTTGAACCGGCTCGAGCCATGGCGGCGCGGCTGGTCGGTCCAGCCTGGTGGGCGCGGGCCGTCCGCCGAGCGCGGGACGATGGCCGAAGGCGGCGGGGGGCCAGACGCCAGTGAAGACAGGGGCTTCTGCAAAGGAACATAAGGTTCATTATCGGAGCTCTTAGAAAATACTAGATGAGCACCGCGGTTTCATAATAATATGCGTAAATTAAACATAGCCTTGGAATATTCTGTTGAATTCTTTCAGTGAAATAATTTTTAGAATCGGATCCGTAATTCCAGATATTACTTCCTGCGAACAATTAACGTCACAGAAAACTTTACCACTTTATAATATTTGTGTAGATTGTTGATGCAGAATAAATTAGATCAAGTTTTTAAAGATACAAATCCGACCTAACCATCAGAACACATGGGAAGACACAAGACGTTCATTGCATAAAAACTATTCCACGTCTATTTATAAACGTAGCCGTTTTTTATTTTATTTCTGTACCCACACCAAACGGGCGCCATTCAGAGGGGTGGTAATAGAGTACGGCTGCTTCTACAGGGAATGTATGTCAAAGTCAACAGATGAGCTATAACGAGGTTGCTTTACGATCTTAGGTTGCTTATTTTGCCGACCAGGTGTATCAAATAAATAAATTGTGTGACACAATTCACACTTGGGTAGTTGGTCCCAAATTAAGTACATCTTGTGCTGAAAAACATACTTAAATACTTATAAACACTTAACCAAGAAACCAGCACAAATGTTGGCCTTAGGCGGGAATCGAACATTTGGAAGTATGCGAGTCTATTCTGTTTGTGCAGCCTAGTATATGAGGTTTCATTAAATTTAGTTAGTTCTGGGAGTGGCACTGGGTCAGTGACGTCATAAAAACAAAATGACGACCGAGACTTGTCCTCATCTCCGGAGTCATATAGGCAAAAAAAAACTAACCAACTGCAGCAGAAGACGTAAATGTTTTTTTTTAATTCAGTGTGTCTCACACGCAATCAAGTATTTAGATTTTTTTTATGAATGTACCGACTTGTTTGTAGCTAAATTCATACACGAGACACAGGATTTCGGTGACGCAATACCACATTTTTGCAGTGAAGTGTATTACACCAAATGTTTAGCAGTCTCTTTGATCGTTGAATGAGGCGTCAACAATGTCTGAAGTAAATAGGGTTGCCAGATGTGAGACTGAAAAGTCATTATAAAAAACCTGATTTCCATAAAAATGTCCTGACAATTTTAGGTACCTATATGTGACGCAGTTTTAATGTTGATTATTTAAAATAGCTATTAGTTACAATTTGAATGAAGTATTATTGTAATAGTCAGCACTGAGAACAAATGTATGCAAATTTATCTTTTAAGGGATGAAAAGTTGTATGAAATTTCATAATTTTTCCAAGTCCCGGGCACTCGACTAGTGACAATATAATGAATTTTATGACAAAGATTATTAAGGTTTAAGATATTTATTTCTCTTTAAGAATACAATTCACTTAGCAAGAGAAATACAACAGAATACTTTATGTGCACAACTTAACTTAGCCTAGTAAGCGTCTTCGAACGGACTACTTTATTCGATAACATACTCGTATTTAACTACACATAAAGAATGCAAAAAATAATTATGACAATATTTGAGTCAGAGGTGGGTAGAACTTAAACAAATGCAAAGTTGAAAACTGACCAAGATGACAAAAGCACTTATTAGGAAACAGTTCCCATCACAAAAGGCGATAGCAATTGTTATTGATTAACAAATTCAGAGAAATCCTTCAAAATGTGGAATTTAAGTTTGATTTTAAACAGTGAAAACGACTGTATTTCTTTAAGGTCAATTGGAAGTTTGTTATATAAGTTGGCTCCTTCGAATAGAATGTTTTTCTTCCCTCATTTTTATTTCAATTCCTACTAATATTATAAAAGCGATAGTTTGTAAGGATGGATGTCTGGTTGTTACTCTTTAACTAAAAACTACAGAACGAATTTTTATTTAACTTATACATCAGAATAACATAGGTATACTTTATATTTTATAAAGATATCGTTCAAAATACGGGTTCACGGTGAATCAAGTCACGGTGTCAGCATTTTTTGTGTTGCATTAATAAAATCTGACTATTTCAAACTTCAGATCGAATCATGAAAAGTGGCCATATAATAGAGCCATATTTATAAATCCAGACGTCTGGTAGGTAACCCTATTTATAAATAAATCTAACAGATCCAAGTCACTTGGGTGAAAAAGACTGACGTTTATTGTAAGTACACGAATGTTTGGTATTTTTTTTTGTGACGATATACAATGTCAATTCAAGGATGGCAGTTGTCTGCATAACATCAAGCATTAAAACATTTTGTGTAGAAATAAAAACACGCGTTTCCGATTTCATTCTAAACTTGCTTGAGTTTGTTGCTGGTTCTTTCGGGGAACCAGGAACTCGTCGGTGGAGATAGGCTGCCGTTTACATTCAGGAAGAGTGCAGAGTCCCTTATTTTTAAACTATTGACGGATTGTCAATTGTTTTTTCTACCTACAAAATGAATTTTCATTTGATTTTAACTTGATCATCGAATTCTGTGCATAAATGAACATGTCTGTCGATTGCTATGTTTCGTAGTTGTTTAGTAGGTACGCATAGTACAGACTGCCTAGTTCAGGACTAAATAACTGAGTGTGAGAGCAGTAATAGCCCTGTGATTAAAGAGCCCGTTTCTCATGCGTGAGGCTCGGGTTCGAATACGACTAGAGATATACCAATGAGTTTTCAAAAACATTCGTACATTCATCAGTTATCACTAGCACTATTCCCACCTCCTAAGGCCGGCAACGCAGTTGTGACTCTTGAGTTTCAGGTGTCCATGGGCGACGGTAATCACTTACCTTCAGGTGACCCATCTGCTCGTTTGCCCCCTTTTTCTTATAAAAAAAAAAACTATGGTGAAGGAAAACATCGTGCGGAAACCCGTTGGTCAAATAATTGATTCTGAGCCATGTGTAGCAACACTAGCAGCACCTGAATCTAGGGATGGGTTCGCCAGCCGTCACGTTTAGGGCTCAAAAAAAATTTTTGAAAAGAGGGTAAGAAATGTAATGCCTTTCCCTCGAGGAGTGGAAATTGTATCCTAAAATTTATTTTATTAAACAAACAGGACTATTTGTATAATAAACAAAATACATGCACTACCGCTGTGAGATACAGATAGCTCTCCCAACTAGTTTCACGGCGCAAATAGCAATCTCATGGTAATTAAACCAGACCTACTATCATCGAGCAACCAATAATACTACATGCCTACAATTTAGTTGCAGCACTTGCATCATGCCGACAGTATAATAAATTAGCTTTTGATGACGATTTCGTCTGGTTCCGAAGGTGGCTCCCGTCCTCAAGATAAAAGGTATCTCCCTGCTCGAATTTGATCAAGTTGAGCTCAGGGGTTTAGCTCTTGCGACGTAACCAGTGAGTCCGCCATTTTCTTTTTATATTTAGAATAGGTGAGCATCCGACAAAGTATTCCAATTTCTAAGTAAACCTCATGGATCATGAATATTTTAACACAACGAAACTCACGCCGTATCCTCGAGGGAGAGGCAGTACCTACCTATTCCACTTCAGGGACCCATATATTTTTCTGCAATACGCAATACATATGAATTTTTCATTTAAAATCATAAGCATGACTATGATTTATTTGAAAAAAAGAGGCAAGAGTAAAGGGATTGAAGAGAGGACTATAACCTCGTTTTCAGGGTACGAACTATACTCGGACAAAGTGCGCGTGCCAGTGTCCGAGTAAACACGGGTCACGCGTTGTCTTTTTAAGATACGGAAAACGTCGGTGCAGACTCCCATCTCTAGCGGACCTTGAAAATCCGAGACTATTCTTACTATTGCCGTGAATTAATTTGCGATGAGTTCCACTAGTAATCCGGAATATAGGTCAAGAGAGGCGCGTAGGCGGTCTGCTCCCAATGTCAATGTTAACGGGACGCACTGGACTGACATCTAAAGGTTTATTTTTAGCACAGGAAGGATGCGATGCCAAGGTTTGGTTCAGGGGAGCGTTATAATTAAAACCCTTTTTGGTAGGGTAATTCGGATCTTTGACGATGGTTAACCAAGTGGTTGAGATGTTTTTAATCCACATACGACTGGTTCTCCAAATAACGACTTAGTCTACAATTGAGCAATTCTTAAAAAATGCAATGAAATAAAGTGATCGATTCTACAAATGACTTAATTTTATTTACTAAATTTATGAACAAGAATTAATTTGACGACTATCCCTCCCTAATTGTTTTGATCAAGAATTCCTAAAACAAAATGAAAAGGGCAAACCATCTTTTCATCAAATCTAATCTAATCTATTCATCAAATGATCACTGGTTCAAAATAAGGGAGCACTTTCACAAGGAAAAGTTTTGGCGCGGTCATACTACGGTAAGGGCTCTCTAACGATTACAGTTTCTCACTTATGGGATTGAAGTGAGAACTATTTTTTTATAGTACATAATTATAAAGTTTCATCAGTAGTTTTCACGTGAAAGAGCGACAAACATCTATATATACATCCGTCCATCCATCCACAAACTTTCGCAATAATATTAGTAGGATATTTATAACCAGCTCAACGGTGAAGGCAAAGATCTTGAGGAAACAGCAGGCCCCGGAATTAATTCTGGAGCATTTCTAAAGGTTTGCGCGATCGATTGCGACTGACGTGCGCCTGATGCGACAAGTCAGTGTATGAAAATGATAGACGTCGGCGCCGCACGCGTCTGACGCAGACTTCGGAAATGGCCATACATTTTCATACGTTGACTCTTGTGCCGCGGCCGCGACCTAGGGACCTTAACACCGGTCTTCACGTTGTCACATTTAGGGATCCAAAAATCTACTATATAAAAATAAGTCGGGTTTTCCTTCCTGACGATTTAACTCGAGAACGGCCGGACCGATTTTGATGAAACTTTTTGTGTGGGTTCGAGTGGGTCCAGGGATGGTTTATAGCAAAGAAAATTCAGCATTGCACCCGTGCGAAGCCGGGGCGGGTCGCTAGTATACTTATAAAAAATATACTTCGTTCCCATATCTCTACCAACCGCCTCAGGAATGTTATGTTTTGACACTGACAAATTCATGTCTTCCTTTCTTTCAAATGACACAATTTACGTAAGTGCTGAAGTGACGCACTCAATAGCGATTGGTCGAACCATTCGTAAACATACGCTTACGTCTATAAGGGTCATATTACTCCAAAACAGCCCTTATTTTCTTCGACAAAATCAATACACAACTAATGAATTCGATCTATATCTTGATCGCAATGTCAAGGCCGTATTATAGCTTATGTAATCAATACTAGTTCTTTAGTAAGGTGAGCTGTTTCTTTTGCAATACTGGTAGTATGTTTATGTTTCCTTACTACTTTGAGATTTACTGAAGGCAGTGTTTTATTTAATGGGATTTTTTCGTAGCGTGTAACGTTTTCCCAAATATAGTAAAAAAAAGATACTAGCGGGTGCCCAGCGACGTTGCTCGGGCGGATCCAGTTTACTCCCGTTCCCGTGGGAATTTACAAAAATCCCTCCTTAGCGGTTGCCTACATATAAGACACCTACATACGATATTTCAAGTTTCTATGTTTTATCGTTTCGGAGTAGTACGTATTTCTCTTTCTAACCAGTTTTTATGCTTTCCCGTGGGAATTAGATATTTTTCTGGAATAAAAAGTATCCTAGATATTGACCCAGATACTAAATTATCTCCATACCAAATTTCATCAAAATCCGTCCAGTAGTTTAAGCGTGATGCGTGCACAGACAGACATACGGACTAGGGCATGGATACCGGTATACCGGTATACCGAAATACCGGTATACCGAAATACCGGTATAACGCTAATTTTTTTCGGTATTTTGATACCGGTATTTCAGGATGAGATACCGTTATTTCGGTATTTCGAAAAAAATGCTCTATTTTTGCCAGGGTTTTTAAAAACCATGCAGAACGTTCAATTTTAGTGTTGTTAATACTGCAGATGAGTTTTCATGACACGAATAACTATGATTATAGAAAAATCACTACAACAGCAACTGCGCAAAGCGCAAACCTCTGCATGCACATAATCTAGCTATGCACTTCTGCACTAGCTGGTATTTTATGATATTACTTTCAGTTGTTCATCTAATGTTTTACTCCCACAAGCGTTGAATCAGAAATCGCCTCTTCAGCTGCAAGTTACATGTGTAACAAAATAAGACCATCGCTCAACGACGCAAGTTTAAGCGCGTTGTGTTCTTCGTTCGATGTTCCAAAAAACGCGATCTGCCTAATTGATGTCGTTGAGTTAAATTGCGCCTTCGCCTACATTTTGGTTTATTTTAAAATAATTACTTTCGACGATACATCATTTGCAATTTTATTTTGTTTTAATAATACGTTCGTATTCATAATATAGGCTATGACTAAAAGAGATTTTCTATTTTTTTACTGGAAATTTTCTTATCATTAGAAAGTAACTCTGATTTTAATACCTATTTCATCATTTACTTGCCTTGTTCCCCTTATTTGAGGTCGGCTCAGTATTTTTTTTCCTTCCATTTAGATCTATCATACGTCATATCTACATTCACTTCCATTTTGCACATATCATCCTTTACACAAATCCATCTTTTCTTTCTACCCCTCTTCCTATAGCTTTCCACATTCATATCAAGCACTCGCCTTACAACATTACTCTCATCCCTCCTCATTATATGTCCATAACAAGACAGACGATCACCTCTCAACTTCTACATCACGGGTGCCACTTTCAGACTTCCTCGTATGTATTCATTCCTAATTTTATCCATTTTTGTCATGTCACTTCACACATCCATCTTAACATACATTCTCATCTCCGCTGCATGCAGTCTCCTTTCATCCTCCTTCTTAAGAGCCCAACATTCCGATCCATACATGACAACAGGTCTTATCATGGCCTTGTATACTTTTAACTTTTGTTTGAGGGGCATTCGGGGGTCGCAAGTTGTTCCCGTGGCCTATCGCTATTTCATCCACCCTGAGTTAATCCTGTTATTTTAATACCTATTTGATTGTGATATTTGTGTTAATGAAACAATATAAATATTTTTTGGATCAAATAACGTATTTTCTTCCGTTTTCATTATTACCTCTACTTTAAAAACTCATTTTGTGGTTTCTAGGGAGGTTAGTTTTAGTGTTTCTGACATATACCGAAGTTATTGTAATAATTTAAACAGTAACTAGCAGTATTTAAAAAAATACCGAAATTTCGGTATCCCGGTAATTGAAATTTCAATACCGGTATCAATACCGGTATGAAAATCATTCCGGTATTCCATGCCCTAATACGGACGGACAGACAGAAAGACAAAAATTTCAAAAAATAGTGTTTTGATATATAAATCGATAACTATCTACAGTACAACTCAAATTTCGCAAAAAATATTTCATGTACGGACACGGTGTCGTTAGAGTTTTATTATATGTATAGATAGATGAGACCAAACGAAAACAGGCCTACCTATGTAAAATGATTATAATGTTTGTATAAATTATGAAATAAATGGGAAATGGCCAATGTGGTCGTATGTACCCGTTATCGGTCCCAAGAGAGACATTGAGTGGGATAGTAAGACGCAAGATTGCAGCCACAAGAAATGTGACTGTAACGTGAACGGTATGAGACAACTGCTATTTCTTGGGACTCCCCAACGTTTTTTAGTTATTTATTATGATATATTATGAAGAAGCCATAGAAGAAATTTGCAACAACCCATCATTCTCTAACAAGCTATGCCTCTCCTCACATAAGCTACACACATAGAGAGATGATGTAAGGCTTATGGCCACCTAAATGTCAGAATTTTTCACCGGCGTGAACACAATGAAAACGTGATATAATTCCACTAGACGGGCACATATTCACAGACTGACCGAACCGAATATTGCTGATCTAGCGTGATCGATACAAACATCGGCTTCTGGCTATGAATGCTTCACATACTCAAATACAACCTCTCATTCTCATTACTCTCCTGATGCAGTCAGGTAAAAATGAGCTTATAATTTACCACAACATAAGTCACTAACAGGTTTGCAAAAGCTATACCATTTCTAATCTCGATCAATATGGAACTTTAAATAGCCCACTATATTTCTGACAACTATCTCTACGGAAACACCAAATTTATGAGCTTATATGCATATTTTATTGCTTATGACGAGGTTTTTTCCATCGACTTACCGTATAGCCGTTTCGGCGGCGGCGGAAGATGGTCGACAACGAATGACCGGTGAAGTTCGTCGTCGACAACAACATTTTAAATCACTGGACACAGAGTTTCTAGAACATTCCGCATTTGTTTACGCAAGCACACGCGGGAAGCACTAAGAGAAGAATCCACTTTTACTATTAAGTTTTTGCACAGTTCGGTTTACGCGAACTGGCGGGAATCTAGCTCTGGGCTTCGTTTGAACGCCGTCACTTTCTCCAACAAATTATGAGTCATAAATTCTAGTCAGAGCCACGTTGAAAGTTGAAAACAATTTTGAGTTTCAATCTGTATTCCGCTACTGCGGCCTCGCTCCGTAGATCTGCTCCTAAGTAACTTGATCCCGAG
This sequence comes from Ethmia dodecea, assembly GCA_963855545.1. Classification (NCBI taxonomy): domain Eukaryota; kingdom Metazoa; phylum Arthropoda; class Insecta; order Lepidoptera; family Depressariidae; genus Ethmia; species Ethmia dodecea. Next base: position 3,547,270 of record OY979457.1, read on the forward strand.
AAGCAATCAACAGCGTAAATTAGCTCGCGTACTCACTAACCCAGTTTGCTTAACTTTATTTAAGAATTAACATTATCTTACGTTATTTACAACATGGTGAGATCACGAATCTTGCTAAAAATTATAAAATGAGATAATGTTATGATCTTGGATAACGTCTGAGTAAAATATTACTAAATAAAAATTGATTTTGTAGTACACTGCACACTGGCCGCGTTTAGGCTCAACTCTTCAATGATTGGAAGCAGATTTCTAATTCGTATCAAAGATTTTCAGCCAATGCCAAGCAATCGGAAACTTGCAGAAACACCTAACGTTACGGTATTATCATTAAGTAATGGCCTTGTAGTGTGCCGCGTATCTCAACCGGTTTTCGCTCAATTTGTTTATGAGAAATTATGCTTTTATTCGTCACGCCCCAGTGCGTTGGAAATTGGTAACGGCTGTCGTACGCCACGCTCGAGACGCGAGCCAATTTTTTGTTTTGCTTTTGCATCCAGCATTTTCTGATAATACTATTCGAGTTGACTAGAATTGAAAAAGGAATGTTGAGGTGGTTTGGTCACATTGGGCGGAGCGGAAAGTCGTCTAACGAGACAAATATACAAGGGTCTTCTGAATGGGCGAGTCGGTCGAGGACGACGTACGTACCCATATCGTCCAGATCGGCGATGTTTGAAGAAAAGTCGGATAAAGAGTACCCGAAACCCACGAAAATTTCCCATTTCCCTGTCGGTTGTCTGATAAATTTACACATCAATAGCATGCGGAAAAAACAGGTATAGACTTAGAAATGTGCAGACAGTAACAACTTAGTAAAGCAAAACGCTTGGTCAAGCAGAAGCAGTTAATCAATCGGTTCTACATGTTTTCGATAAGTTGGGAGTACAAGACTTCACGCTACTAATGCACGGCATAAATAAATTTAAAAATACTACGCAAATACTGCCCAAGCCATATAAAATGTAATTTACAAAACCAACTGAGTATGATTAACCGAGCAAGTAATAGTTGTCTGTGCTTGAATCTCAGAATTTTATCCATAAATAACAGAAATATGTATACTTTATCAAATTGAGTTATCTAGCGAAAGATTTTATCTCACTGATTTATAAATACAAAATTCATTAATTTGATAATTTTGCGAATTACAATACTATTTAGTGTGTATAGCATACAACTTGAGAAATGAGTACTAAGTATAATTATATGACGTCACTAATACGTCACGTAGGGAAATTAATAGAATCTGAATCGATGGACCTAGGAACGTGTTTGAAATGAAAGTGGGTTTTATTCCAGCACCCACAACTTATTGTTTACTAGTAGCGCCCCGCGGTTTCACCCGCGTAGTTCCCGTTGCCGTGGGAATACGGGGATGAAATATAGCCTATGTGTTATTGTGATGTTTAAGCTATATAACTGTAAAGTTTCATCAAAATCCGTTTAGTAGTTTTTGCGTGAAAGAGGAACAAACATCCATACATCTATAGAAACTTTCGCGTTTAGAATATTAGTAGGATAGTAGGATTGCATGAGAAACATTATAGTTTACCAAAGACGTTTAAAGAAAAAGTTTCTCGAGAATGATTTTCTTCCAACCTCTTTGTAGTTTACATTCGGAAGATAATCTAAAACAGGTGACTGTGAAGTTTAAGTCATTCAACATTTTGGTTTACTCTAGACTAACGTAGATTTGTCTGGGATCGCATAATTACTCCTTAAAACTCATTGTTTTATAAAGTTGTTAATTTCATTTGTTTTTTGCCCATTAAAGATAACTGTTCCGGTAGTTGGTTCGAAGTTTTTATCTGCTCCCATGAGAATGTTATACTAGCTGTAGATCCATCACGACACGTGTACAACTGTTGTCTATTAGACGTTCTATCATGCTACTGACAGTTATGTTATTCACATCTAATTTACACTTCAAAGGTATCAGTACTCAGTCCATTATGAGAAACCCCAATAATTTCGTTCTATGTTAAGTAGCGCATTTGGTATGCTTGTTTGCAATATTATCTTTGTTGTATATACAACGCGTAACAGAATAAGCGCAATTCCTCATACACTCCAATTAGTATATTTATATATAAAAAGTATGATGCTTCGTACCTTAGTTGTGTCCAACCAATTTTCTTAAATAAAGAGCAATAATAGCACGATTTCCATGGGAAGCAAATTATACTAAATTCAGCCAGTTTTGCTATTCATTTTTCGGAAAAAATTAACACATATTAAAAATAGCTGCAATCGATTAAGGTAGTCGATACTGAACAAACTAATTCTAGGATTTGCGCTTATTCTGTTACATATTGTATGTATAGCGAGCTTCTAGCGACGCGCCCCGTTGCTTATGTGTATAGATATAAAGAAGAATAGGCCCAGTGGAGTTGCCCGTGCAAAACCCGTTTTGTTCAAGTTCCCTGGGGATTTCAAAGACTCATTAGAGCATGCATAAAGATCCTACGCAACCATAGCCGGACTAATGATATTTCCTCACTTATAAGAGTAACTAGGCTATAACCTAAAACGCTGTCGCGAACTGGGAGATGGCGTTAGGCTAGTGCAGGCCACCTAACTGACATGGCTTAGCAACTTCCATTGTGCGTAAATTCAAAGAAAATTTTCAGAACTAATGTGTTATTTCGTAAAGAGTGTGCAAATCAGTCAGTGATTTTTCGTTTTGTTAACCGACTAAGGTAAAGCCAAAAAAAAGGATTGTGTTTTATCAATCTACGTATGATTCCCATCATATGATCGCAGTCCCCCGCTATAAATACGCCCATCTGCTAATAGCGCTACTAAAACAGCGTACGTACGCTGCACACGCACGTGACACTTTTTGTGCTCTTGTCTAAACAACTGCATCAAAACATCACATTCATAAAACTGTCAGTGTGGTCGGCGTTATCCTAAAATAAAACAGAAAACCACGTCATTTCGCGCCCACCTACGGGGTAAGCAGATGACCACGCTTCGTTTTTAATTATAGCGTTTGTAAGCTTGAAAAAAATTGGCTTCGAAAATCGTTCGAAAACGTTGTCGCATTACTTGCCAAACTGTCAATTTGACGAAAATTAATACCTGGTGCTAATAATAGAAGCGTAAACAATACAACATTTCAATAGTTTTATAGCTGGCACCATCTAAATGTTTGTAGGAGAGAATAAAGGGCCATCCATACACGTCAGATATGGGGCAGAGTAGTAGGAGGATCGTGCAAGTGCCGCTTTCTGATATGATCTGATGAAAAAAAATTCCCGTCATGTACCGCACACGAAACATCCCGTCACAAATTTCCCGTCGTGTGCGGTGTGTGAACGAGTTTGTACAAATGTAAGCGCCTATATTTTTTCGAACTCTGGACGGAATCCGACTCTGATGTAAGCATATGGGCCAGATAATATTATTATGCTTGTCGGCTATAACATACTGACATTTTAAAACCATACTGGGACAAGTCTTGAAATACGAGGGAAGGCCAACAGATGAAGTGTGGTACCACAACAAACACACAAAGATGCAATAAAATTCAATACGAGAACGTTCTTCGGAAGCTAGTCTCGACTTTAATAATTATACGAATTGAGAACCAGACCTGTTATTTGAAGCCATCGATAGTGATGGCCTACGAGAATTCATTATGTTGCTATTTCCTTTTATTTCTTTCAATGTATAAGAGTATAACGTGTCTACTTAAAGAGTATAACGTGTCTACTTATACAATACCATAGAGTTCCGAAACATTCACAACAAAAAAACAAATAGTCAACCCCAAATTTTACCAATTGGCCTCGAGGACAAAATCGCTTGTTTGCACAGCCTTTCAGGGCTCGTGTGAGGGTCGAAAAACAGCGTGGAGTCAATAACGAGGTTCATTAGTTGATTGACTGGCGATCTAATGGTTTTATCTTTCGTGGAATAGTAATGTCCGTAGAGGCGACTCGTATTTGGGAACGACATACATACAGCTTACGCCTTCTTCCTAGGGGTAGGCAGAGACGATGGATAGCCACTTCTCTGTGAAGAGAGACCTCTTTGGTTGATTGTCTTTATTATATCCATAGCGCATCTGTCTATTGATGTGACTTTGTCAATCACTTGTAAAAAACAGAAGACATCGTATTTGTGTAAAATTCTTTATTATAAATATTTGATTGCTAAATCTTCTTATCATTGTCTTGGGGTCACGGACCTTTGGTGGAGCAACTTCCTCAAACTTAATAATCTCTGCATACTTCTTTCGCTTCCTTCACATCCATAAGCATTTTCATGCACGCTCTTTTATTCTTCGCACTCCGGACCCCAGCTTTTTGAAGGACGTCACTAATTTGATCCGTGCACTTCCTTCTGGGGCGTCCTCTTTACTTGCATCCTTCAACATTCGCACCATAAATTTCTTTCGTTACTCTTCTTTCGTCCATACGTTCTAGATTACCAAACCAGCTTAACATACCCTTTTCTATCCTTGTCACTACATCTGCTTTCAAACCACACTTCTCTCCTTGGGAACGAGCGCTCTTGAAACAGGATAGAAGCCTTTGTTTTAAGAACATAAATATGGGGTAGAGACAAAGAGATTAAAATACAATAGGACATAGAGGGGGCATTGGGAATATTTTCATACAAAACTTTGAAGCATGTTTGAAGCTCAAGCATCATGTCAGTTATAGTATAAACGCGAGCTGTCATTCAGTCGAAATTGTACTCGACTTATTCCACTTAGAATAACTTTTGGCTTCAAATTTTCCTCGCTTTTTCCCCTCTATGCCCTATTATATTTTAATCTCTTTGGGTAGAGATGGGTCGTGTCGTTTAACGCCCCTGGGTACCTCCTAGGCTATCTCACAAACAGACCGAGTAACTTTTGCATTTATAATATTCACGGCTAAACCGGTGGATTTGATAAAAATTTTGATAGTTTAAAAATCCTGAGGAAGGCCATGGGCTATTCTCGGAAAAATAGTTCCTAGGGGACAATATAACCTAAGGTTCACGCAGAAGGAATCGATCGATAGCTTAGTATCATATATGGTAGTGGTCTGCTATGCGAACAATCTCTAAGGAATAAAGTTCTGCCAATATACTTATAAAAATATCAGCATTGAACTTGAAATATATTTCCGAAGTGTAATGTATCAATGTCAAAAAACTGCCAACATTTACGTTACCTATATCCTACCTGTAACCTGTGTCCCATGACACCTATCCATTTTGCGGATTAAAACGATATTCCCATATTTTAGGCTAGCTTTTGTTCGTGATTTCTCCAGTGCTCACAAGCTGGACTCCAAAAGCACAGTAAGGCTTGTGCAGAGGGTAAATCATGGGTAAATCGAAAAAATCTGGTTACTATAATTTCAGAGTAAGTTTTTCTTTGTCGCCTTGAATTGTTTGTTCTTTGATTCATGAAGCCACTTCTATTATTTTTGAGGATAAAATAAATAATTCTCTAAGTTATCCTTTATGTAAGCGTTACTCTTTTAGGAATATAACGACGTGTTCGTTTTCTTAAACCGGCAGACGAGCTGTAGTAAACGCAGTACCTATAAAGTAGAATTTGCAACATTTTGAAAAACAGACCTAAAAATATGTTTTCTACTTGTAGGACAAGTAAATTTATTCAACTTAGGGCTGATTGTTCAATAGTGAGGTAAAAGTTATATGAATAATCATCACCTGTCACTTTTTCTTCCTATTGTGTCAGACAGTGACAGATCAATATATTCTCTAGATAAGGTTTATCAGACGATTGAACAATCAGCCCTTAGACTATAATGTGTCTTTTTCTAAGAGACAGTTTTTCTAAGAGAAACATTTTTGTTTCAAATATCAAGTCAACACGATAAAATTCAATACTTGAACGATCTTTCGAAGAGCCAGACTAAACTATAATAATTATACGAATTGAGAGCCAGACGTGCTATTTGAAGACATCGATAGTGAAAGCGGACGAACATATGCGTAGATAACATTCTAGCGTAACAGAACCGGTGAAATTCTATAGTGTCTGGAAATGACAATGCGCAAATGGAATGTGTAATCTCTACACGAAAAAACTGACCGATACAGCTTTAACCGCTGGACATAGGACGCTGGAAGGTAATTTGAATCATAGACAGGGTTTTTTCCAATTCCCACGGGGACGGGTAAAACGGGGCCCTCGCGGCCATAGCGGCTGAGTGTTAATAGGACCATCCAGATAACAGGGCCGTGGTTGAGTAGTTTAGTGGAACATACGTGAATATAAACAAAACATACATAAACCTTTCTTTCAGCTTTGCAGTAGTCTAGTAAAAATATAGGCGCGTAAATTTTGTATTGAACTTGTTCTCCCACGTCCGACGACGTTCTGAGGCGGAGAGGGGTTTACCACGGTTCTCCTATTTACTCCTATTTACTATATTTCGGTCATTATTTTGAACCGATCGGTGTCAAAAAGTGACACGCACCATAGTAAAAGTACACCGCGAGAGTATAATTTCATTAGTAAGGAAAATCGTAAATCCAAAAACGACACGGCCCTGCCTGGTCCTTGATGTACTTAATCAGTTTTTTCCGCGTTTTTATATATTACTAGCGACCCGCCCCGGCTTCGCACGGGTGCAATGCTTACATTAAAACCTTCCTCTTGAATCACTCTATCTAAAAACCGCATCAAAATCCGTTGCGTAGTTTTAAAGATTTAAACATACATAGGGACATAGGGACAGAGAAAGCGACTTTGTTTTATACTATGTAGTGATAGACTTAAGCCTACGACATAAAGTCATTATTCCCTAACTGCGACCCGGGTTTTTATCAGATTCTGCGGTACCCACTTTTAACCAAAACAAATACTTTTACTTATTTTTACAGCACAATTAGTGGTGTGCAAAAATGTAAACATTACTAGTCAGCTGTAACTGGTTGGAACTAGATATGAAGGGTAAACTGAGGTGACTTGTGCAATGTGCAAAAAGTAATGAACACGCGAAGGATTCGACATTTACTGGTGGCGTATTGGTCGTTGTGGATCTGCAATATTGGTAAATAGTGCGATATCAAATTAACATGCTGCCAATGCATCATGAGTGATTTCTGTTAGCATTTGACGATCTATTTTCGGTTCATTCTTTATAATGTCCAAATTACCTCCCTATATGTCAGGAAAGACCCTTAGCTCAGCAGTAGGCTGTTACAGGTTGATGATGATGAATATCCAAATTGCAAAATGTCTCTCTGTGGTCATTTGACAAAGTTTTGGTTTTGCGATAGATAGCAGTTTATTAAAAGTATTAAATTCTTACAAACATGTGTTTCAACTGTGCTAAATACTAGTTAAGAAGATTTTCTACATGTAAACAAGACGGTAACCAATTATTGAGTGGTATTCAGTCCGAGTTATGTGTCAATGTTGTCATCAATCGCATAAAAAGCACATTATCATAAAATACAACATACACTAAACTATAACACGAATAACAAAATAATTAAATGTAATGTAGTAAATCTTTGTTATTGTTTACATGTGTATAGAAATAAACACTAAAATTAGTAGCAAGACTACGAAAACAATCTTAAAACAAGAAGCTAAAAGAGAGCTCCAAAAAGCCTACACTCTGCCAAGCCAACACTGCAATGTCATGCAATTTACGTAAACCACTGGATTATCACCAGAACACGTGTGCGGCAAATGGTCAATTTAAATATAGAACGGCAAGTTCGAAATTCGCGTTTTGGAATGCGGGTTCGCATGCCTCTCGCGGAGCACTGCGCACTGCGTATGCGCACCATAGGTGCCAGGCGTTGATATTGAAATACACAATCGCGTGAAAGCATTCTTGTTTATACAATATTTCAAAGATACAGCATGCATTATCATTATCACAGAGATGGAATATTGAAGATATTCTTTTAGCATGTATGCCTACTAGGCATCACTGTGATGGGCCTGTTGGCTCAGTTGGAAGTGCCCCTGCTTTCTAAGTCGAAGGTCGCGGGTTCGATCCCTGCTCCCGAGCTATCATATGTGTGCATGAATATATCTGTTGGCTTCATGTCTGGGAGTTTAATATTTATTTAAGTCTGTTTATCAGTTGTTCAGTACTCATAGTACAGGCTCTGCCTAGTTTGGGACTGAATAATGTTCTTGAAATTGTGTCCTACAATTTATTTTTATTATAAACTTAAAATGATATTAAAATTTTTTTAGGAAAATCACCTTTACATATAACTACTCTTTACTACTCTTTGCTCAATTTAGATTTAAAAACAAAATGTGTTCACAATGGTAAATATCAAGACGAAAATAGTTGATCATCGTGGCAATGAAATAAATAGAATATTATAACTTGCTGAACCACAACTATCTATATACATCAATACATATATACTAGCGGTTCTGTGCGATTACCGTGGGAATACGGGAAAAAATATAGCCTAGAATCGGGGATAATCTAGGTTTCCATTGGTGAAAGAATTTTTAAAATTGGTCAAGTAGTTTTTGAGTTTATTCGTAACAAAGGTACAAACATATAAAAATACAAATCATTCCTCTTTATAATATTAGTATAGATAAAAGAAGAAACTGACTGGTTGACGCAATCTAAACACAGCTGAAACTTCTGGTTCTAGCACAAAGGTTTTTTTGTAGACATGACTTGTAAGTGAGCACTAACAATGGTACTTTGGAAATTCCCTCTGGAATTGGAATAAACAGAATCGGTGAAGGCAATGCCACTGGAAATCTGCTAGATTATTAAATAATTTTTAATTTCTGATTAGAAAGCTGTTTTACGATTCCCTAATTTATGAATTTGATGCAAAGATATGAAAATAAAGTAACAACTTTTTTCAAGTATGTAGTTGAGGAAATGAGTAACAAACCACATGTTTGGATTATATCTATACTTCTATACTAATATTATATAAAGAAGAAAGATTTGTATTTTTGTTACGAATAAACTCAAAAACTACAGGACCGGTTTTAAAAATTCTTTCACCAATAGAAAGCTAGAAGATCCCTGAGTAACATAGGCTATATTTTATTCCCGTTCTTCCACGGGAACGGGAACTACAAGGGGAAAACTGCTAGCATAAATATAATTTAGAGGATATACTTATGACCACGAAGTAATTTAAAGCTTCATACTTTATTTTTTAAACCAATAAAAGGTTACAACATTACTATCAATATTGTGTAATATATGAAATGAGATTGATATGTATTAACATAACAAGTTTAATCATCAATCTCATTTTATATATTGTTTTGATAAGTAGGATTGTCTTCAAAATATGTCACTGGGGTAGGGGGAAGGGCTACGATTTTCGTCCTGTAGTGAAAATCTTCGGGAAAGGGCTGAAGAGTTTGTTGTTTACAAAACATAGAAATAAAATTGTTGATGTTTAATGGTTTCGTTCATTTAATGTTTGTATATTCAGATTTATTCTGATGGTTTCTCCTTCATTCGCTGAAGAAGCAATATTTGCCTTCACCAATGACCCAGTGTAATAATTAACTTTTTGTACACCTCATTAATGCATGGCCTGACCCAGCATGGTACTCAAGACTCTAAGATAAAGACGGGGCTAACTTCCTATCACTGCTTGTAATTGTTAATATCTTGTAGGCAGATATACATATATTTGACAAAGAGTACAGTTTATTTTATATGTACCAAAAAAATTAATTAGAGAATTTAAATACCAGGGATATGCAGACACTTGTTTTTTTTTATTACCGAAACATGTTCCAGTTTTACTAGAAAAGTTTTGTCTATTCATAGAAACAATGAGGTATGATATAAAATACCATTTTTTTTTAAACTTAACACTTCTACTTCTTGCAATTACCTAGTATTACTAACATTCTCTGTCGAGAATAAAATTCCAGAAAACGAAAGAAAAATAGCAAGTTTCTATAAAAAAACCTGCTTTAGAATAGTCGTATGGTAATGTGAATATCACTTCACCGTTAGCGGATACCAGCAAGACGCCAGTAGGAGATACCTTGCGAATAACTAACAGCTTTTGACTTACCTTCGAATCAGTGTAGCCGTTGTTTTTGTTGTCAACTTTGGTCATCATCGCCTCCTGCAACACAACAGTCCTCACTAAAACTCTCACACCACAGATTTTTCTATGTAGACTACACCAATAAACGATTTTACACACGTAAATTATTCAGAACCGCATACCACTACGAAACTGACATGGCATAGTGAATACTTACGACGGACAGAAGTGCCGGACACAACAATAAGGTTTTAATCTTCCACTGAAGCAAGTCTGAGATTTCGTTTGAACAGGGAAACTTTTATTTTGTTTCCGAACTCACCTTTTCTTTTTTCGGCATAATAAATTGGTAAATAAATCTGAAAATACAACTTTTTGAGATACATACAACATGAAGTTAGTTTTAATTGAATTGTCAAACAACCCGCTGTGATTGGCTAATACAGTCACGTGACCATCCATTGAAGTTGACGTTTCACTTAATAGTGATGAGCCATTATCTCGATTCTCGACTCGACTCTCTTAGGTCATTGAATGTCGGTCATGGAATAAAAAAGAATAAAAGTTACCTGTGATTCGCAAAAGATAAAAAAACTAATAACGATATTTTAATGTTAAAAAGTATTAAAGTTAAATTGAATATTTTAGTGAGGGAAAAATTTTGGAACTGATTCAAATTGTGTCCAAAATGGAATCCATCACGAGTGGCCAGAGAATACATCATTCGTCTTGAAAATTTTCTCGAATACAGTCATGTTGAGGAGTGCTTGGTCGTGGTACATCTCGTCAGTTCACCTAGGTGTACAGTCAAGAGCAAGTCAAGCTTGACACTACCAGTATAAGCTGAGCTTTGATTTGTACTGCGCGCCATAGAACACAGGGCCGGGTCAAAGTCCAAAGTGTCAAGCTTAGCGTGCTCTTGACTGTACCACGATTTTTTTTTGTTAGTGTACGTAGATATTAAGGTCTGTTCTGTGATACATATTTAAGTATCTCTATTTTCTACGTCATATTTTTCAAAACCAGTAATTCTAATAAAAAATACCATTACGCCTTATCCCTGAGAGGGTTGGCAGAGGTATTCCATTACTGGATATACTTTGCACCAAAGTTCGGGCAACCATACTAACAAACAAACTACTACTGCCACTCTTGTGTGTAGAAATACCATCAACCTAATCTAATCTTAAACGAGACAGGTGGTGAAGCCGTTGACTGAACCAGGTGGCTTCTTCCTCGTGGCCAAACTATTTTGCCTAAAAGATGTTTCTTTACGTTTTCCTTGGGTACAATCGGAGATGTGGGAAAAACTCCTCCTACCAATCGGAGTTCCGATCGGAGCACAGGGAAAAACCCAGTCTTGCGAGTGTTTCCTCACGTTTTCCTTAGGTAAAACTTTTTCAATGCTAGTTGTATGATATTTTATGCAAAAGATCTTTTGCTATGAACTTTGATCTAGGCGCTCAATGACCGAAATTACTACGAAAAAGTTTATGGTATCGTAAGTTCGTACATTCGAAATAGATTTGGTGTGCCATATTTTTTTTTTATAGAATGTGTAGTAATAAGTTCTGCCGGTGGAGGAACGCAGCACATCCACTTACGAGTCCAGCGTTTTTTTTTTAAACTAGAATTTAATAGAAATTCGATCGATATTTTAAAATATGCTTGAAGTCGCTGGTGTGGTTCTGCCTTGGAGCAAGACTATACAACTGGACTTTTTGAAGGGATTTGGACAAGAAGCCGAACCTCACCTGAGAAACAGGCTCATTTCCCACAGGGTCCTAACAGGACTACCACTGCTCCTTGTATTTTTGCTAAAAATTCAAATTTATTCTCGTTCTCTGTGAGTAAAACGACATATTATATAATAATTACTATTTATATTACCGTATAAATTACCACGAACAATAAATATTTTAATATCTATTTTAATTTTTAGCATTCCTTATAAAGTACGCGCTTTATTAAACTAAGCTGGAAATGGAGATAATGATCTCCTTCTAAATAAAAATTAAAATGGCTTTTTAAGAGCAATTCTCTTCTTTTTAGGTCTGTAAGGTCCAAGTTGTTTGCGCACAAGAAGACCGCGCCACCAAGCTTGGACGATAATTGCAGATTTGTTCATTGTAGTTGTATATTGGCGTTCTTTCTCGCGAGCTTCCTTGAACGCAATCCATTCCCTCATCTCTCTGTCATGTTTGTTTAACTTTGAAAAAAAAAAACAATAAGTATTAATACGAGGGGTAGGTACTATCAAAACTTTATGATAACAAGAATAACAAAAGTGTTGATCACTCCGTTTCTGAATTTATTGTTAATTCTAACCGTTGTCTCAAGTTCTATTCTTTTTTCTCGCATAATTGCATACTCATTTTTTTGTATTTGTATTTTTAAATCCATTTTTTCCATATCAGTATCGAATTTATTCATCCAATATAACACTTTTTCATATGTTTCCTGAAAAAATAAATCTTAAATAATAATGCAATGACTATTAAAAAAAATACTATTTTTGTCTTTTGTGAGCTGTGTAGTGATAGCGATAAATGACATAGGTATATAAACGACGATAAAATAGGGTAGGTATTATAATTACGTTTATCATTTGAGTAGTTAGAAACTCCACTTCATGGTGAATCCTCTGTTCGTCATTAGATTTTTGTTTGTAACGTGTAATGCTGTTTTTGGAAATGTTTTCTTTATCATTTATTGACTGGGAGTGCTGCTCACTGCGCGCGTTCTGCCAGTTATCCACATACCGCCCATGAGTTTCGACTAATAACGTTGCATCCTAAAAATGTAAATGCTTATTAAGTAAGTGCTAACTACTTAGATACAGATTATATACTTTACTATTACCGGTCATGCATACCTACCTCAGTTTTAGCCTTAAGGCCATCGATGGTAACATTAACATCGTATACTGCAGTTTTAACGTGATTCTTGAGCTGTCTCAGCTGCTTTATTAAATCTCGATAAGTCCTGAAAAATCGGTATTAATTATAAAATAAAAATATAAACTTTACGCCTATTATTCCCGAGAGGCAGGTAGATAGAGGTATTCAATTTTTGAAAATACCCAAGTTTCACCAGTAGGTATATCCTAAACATGATAGGGAACGGTAAGCCCATCGCCGGACTGGATCTGATACACATACCTCAGAATAAATTCTGGGATCTGCGAGTTTCCTCACGATGTTTTCCTGCAACGGCGAGCCAGCGATAAATATAAACGTAAGCTTTTTGAAAAACTTATTGGTAGGTAGATGTCAGGATTCGAATCCGAGCCTCACGAATGAGAAGCAGGTTCTTTATCCACTGGGCTATCATCACTGCTACTGCTTAAAATTATAAAAATCTAAGTCAGGTAAAAGCATATAAATCAATATTATAATAGGTAGGTACCAATAAAAAAATCTAAATATAAAATTGCTACTTACGCTTTGTTTTTGGTCTGATCATTTATCAGAAATTCCAAGTATTTATCGCGAGTTGTAAGTAATTTCACTTGGTCGCGTAGCCCATTGAACTGTTTTTCTGTCATCAGACTCAAATACAAATCCAGTAACGTGTTGCTTATAAAATTTCTGGAAAATAAAAAGCATATCAGTAACCCATAAGCATATTTTTAGTAAGTAACAATCTTTCGAAAATCAGTGAGGCTCGGGTTCGAATCCTGGCATGTACCAATGAGTTTTTCATAAACTTACGTACATATTTATCACTAGCTCGACGGTGAAGGAAAACATCGTGAGGAAACCCGCAGGTCTCAGAATTAATTCTGAGACATGTGTAAACAGACCCGGTCCGGCGATGGCCTCACCACCTATCACGTTTAGGGGTCCAATATATCTCGTGAAAAGTGGGTATATCCAGTAATGGAATACCTCTGCCTACCCCCCCGGGGATAAAAAAGGCGTGAGGTTATTTATTATTATTATTAACAATCTTGCCAAAAAGTTTTGGATTTGTAAAAGCAAGGGAAGTAATTTACTGGTGATAGCAAAACAGTATAACAAACTGCTTTTGTAAGATCACGTTTGTTACCATCTAAGATAAAAAGTTCAGTTTATTGCATTAGACCAGCAGTGTATTATGTATATTAATAAAGCTGTCGTTAAAAAACATTCTGCTGACCTGTCAGCGTCAAGCTTATTCAGCTTATATTCAATGCAGTCCAAATTATGGGGATTAATCTCAGCCAGTTCATCAATTACTTCAGGTTCTCTCACACCATATTTCCGTTTACGAAGCAGCTCGTATTCTATCAAAGTCTTGCTTATACACATTTCAGTATTGCACTCCACTAAAATATAAAAGACGAATATGTAATAGGTACTTTAAAATTCTAAGCAAGCATCTGAATTTTAAGAAGCGCATTATGAATCACACACCGTGGAAATATGTCAACAAAAAATATTTAGACCTGTTGGAACTTACCAAGAATCCTCAATTGTGTTATAGTGTCTTCCAGTACAGTGCACATCAAGGAAGCTAGCAGAAAAGGCATACTGAAATAAATAAATTTACATAAGTAAGTAGGTACCTATATCATTTTAAAGATCGCACAATATTTTAGTAGGTACTTTTATTTGTGAAATTATTATTTTTCACGTACGTTAATATAAAACTTTCGGAATGAGAGCCACTTGCTTTATCAATTTCTAAAAGACTTTTATCCATTTCGTGCAAGGAAATTACAAATTGTTCCAAAGAGTACTTGGACTTTGTACTCTGAAAAGATAATAAAAATTGATTCTAAATTATACAAATAAAATAAAAAATCATTCTCTATATTGTGTACTACAAACGCAATATTTGTTTCGAAATTTAATTATAAAAATTCGTTGTCTGTAAAGTCTGTTTACGGAACGACAATTTTGAGTGATAAAGTCATAAGAAAACATGATGAAAAATTGCATACTGGAGTGGAAGAGAAAATGCGTTACAAGCCGCAAGCTTAGGCCGATCGTGCCTTTCTATCGCTTATTACGCACTCTCACTTGCACGCTCGGCCCAGTCGGAACGTGACCCTTTTTCGTGCATGCAGCCGGCGTTTATCGATTTATAAGAAGTTATCACGTCAAAATCGGTTGACCCAGTCGAAAGTTCTGACGTAAAAAAAAGTACAGTCGAATTGATAACCGAGGAGGTTTGTTTTTGAAGTAACAATCAATGACGAGCTCATTCTTGTTCGGGTTCTTTTTAGCCAATAGTAATAGACGATGACAACAGATAATCATTTGGGTTATGTACTTATAAAAAATGGGTTATAACTATTTTTACCCAGTTAGCATTATTTTTTTACCAAAGCCTAACATTATGAATATTTGACATTTCACAGCCAAAATTGTTATCGATTCTATTAGCGTCTGGCGCATCTCTATTTTCATTCAAAAAATAGTCATTCAATCAATCGGCCGGCCTAGCGTAGCACTAGTCGGATACTAGGGTAGTAACCGGCGGCATTACTACCCTAGTAGTAAGTATCCGACTAGTTAAAGATATCTGTGCCTAGTAGGTATATTTAAATTCTTTGACTGCAGTATAATATTTATATCTTTGTCTTTGTGCTGTATTCAGAAGAACGGTGGCCTTATTGTCTATTTTTATAAATTGTAATCGCATTATCGAAATCTTCTATTAGTTGATGGCGATGGCCTCACCACCTAAGTATCTCGTTTAAGGGTCCAATGTGAAAAGTTGGTAAGTACACACACCGGCACAATTAGCGGAACAGAAAAAAAAAGGAGAAAAAAGAGGGAATTTAGAACAATGAATGTAATTTTTAAACAATATATTATTTAAAATGAAACAACAATTAAATTAACATGTTTTGACATTCATTTGTAACACCATACTTAAAATTTTATAAAAATAAAAATTAAATTAAACAAAATGCATTTTTCTTCGATTTTTAATTATAGAGAAACAGCAGAAAATTCAAGATTTTCCAAAGTTTAACAACAATTTCAATGACTGTTCAATATCGAGTGTTTCCTCCTCGTGCTCTGATGAGGGTTTCCATCCGTCTGGGCATGCTGCGGATGATGTTATCAATGGTTTCTTGGGGCAACCTCTGCCATTCTTCAAGTAATGCGTTTCGCAACTCGTTGAGATTATTGGGAGGGGGCATTCTTGACTTTACACTCCTCTTTAGCAAGTCCCAGACGTGTTCTATAGGGTTCATATCGGGGGACCGTGCTGGCCACTCCATCACCGTTATACCAACATGGTTTAGGTATGTCTGTACTGTGCGAGCACTGTGAGCCCGAGCATTATCCTGCATTAGAATGAAGTTGTTACCAATAAAGGGGGCAAATGGCACAACATGTTCTTCTAAAATCTCCCTGATATACCGATCAGCATTCAGATTCCCGCCATCGACCACTACTAACTCCGTACGAGCTCCTAAACATATTCCTACCCAGACCATAATTGAACCGCCGCCATATGCAACTGTATTTTCAAAATTAGACTGGATATACCGTTCTCCTTTGCGTCTCCATACTCGCTGCCTTCCATCAATTTGATTTAACATAACTCTGCATTCATCAGTAAAAAGAACCTGTCCCCAGTCGTCGAAGTCCCAATCACGATGTTCACGACCAAAGTGTAGACGGTTTGTGCGATGATGTCTCTCAAGTTTTGGGGCTTTGGCGGGCACATACGAGCCTATACCCACTTCTTCGAATCTTCTACGAACTGTCCGCTCACTCATCCTTACTGCTCGTACCTCTTCCAGTAAATTTCGAGCCTGCACCGCCGTTAGTCTCGTGTTCCGTCGGACTTGAAGTTGGAGAAAACGGTCATCCCTCCTTGAAGTACACCTTTTCCGGCCTTGTCCTCTCCTTCTCACTAGAGCATTCGTCAATCTGTATCGTTGGATGCTACGATAAATGTATACTACGATAAATGTGTGTATATACACACACCGGCACAATTAGCGGAACAGAAAAAAAAGGGAGTATTTACGCATTTTTGCGTGTTACTGGCCGGCTAAACAAGCTTTTTTTAAATTTGGGTTTTAATTTAAAAATGGAATACTAAGCGACTGCCCTTTTTTTCATTCTTTTGTTTTAATTTTCATTGATTCATTTTTTCCACCGCTTGTCCGTTTTTAGAAGGTTCGTGAATTCCATTTGAAAAGCTTTGAATTGCAGTTTTTGAGGCTTTTGAGTTTTTTCGCATATTGATAATTTACGAGCATCTAATTATGCCTGATTTAACGCCATCAGAAATCATTAGGGCAGATCAAATGAGGAGAAATGGTCAAACCTACAGATCGATTGCCAGAAGCCTTCGTCGATCGTTATCAACGATTTATCGTAGCATCCAACGATACAGATTGACGAATGCTCTAGTGAGAAGGAGAGGACAAGGCCGGAAAAGGTGTACTTCAAGGAGGGATGACCGTTTTCTCCAACTTCAAGTCCGACGGAACACGAGACTAACGGCGGTGCAGGCTCGAAATTTACTGGAAGAGGTACGAGCAGTAAGGATGAGTGAGCGGACAGTTCGTAGAAGATTCGAAGAAGTGGGTATAGGCTCGTATGTGCCCGCCAAAGCCCCAAAACTTGAGAGACATCATCGCACAAACCGTCTACACTTTGGTCGTGAACATCGTGATTGGGACTTCGACGACTGGGGACAGGTTCTTTTTACTGATGAATGCAGAGTTATGTTAAATCAAATTGATGGAAGGCAGCGAGTATGGAGACGCAAAGGAGAACGGTATATCCAGTCTAATTTTGAAAATACAGTTGCATATGGCGGCGGTTCAATTATGGTCTGGGTAGGAATATGTTTAGGAGCTCGTACGGAGTTAGTAGTGGTCGATGGCGGGAATCTGAATGCTGATCGGTATATCAGGGAGATTTTAGAAGAACATGTTGTGCCATTTGCCCCCTTTATTGGTAACAACTTCATTCTAATGCAGGATAATGCTCGGGCTCACAGTGCTCGCACAGTACAGACATACCTAAACCATGTTGGTATAACGGTGATGGAGTGGCCAGCACGGTCCCCCGATATGAACCCTATAGAACACGTCTGGGACTTGCTAAAGAGGAGTGTAAAGTCAAGAATGCCCCCTCCCAATAATCTCAACGAGTTGCGAAACGCATTACTTGAAGAATGGCAGAGGTTGCCCCAAGAAACCATTGATAACATCATCCGCAGCATGCCCAGACGGATGGAAACCCTCATCAGAGCACGAGGAGGAAACACTCGATATTGAACAGTCATTGAAATTGTTGTTAAACTTTGGAAAATCTTGAATTTTCTGCTGTTTCTCTATAATTAAAAATCGAAGAAAAATGCATTTTGTTTAATTTAATTTTTATTTTTATAAAATTTTAAGTATGGTGTTACAAATGAATGTCAAAACATGTTAATTTAATTGTTGTTTCATTTTAAATAATATATTGTTTAAAAATTACATTCATTGTTCTAAATTCCCTCTTTTTTCTCCTTTTTTTTTCTGTTCCGCTAATTGTGCCGGTGTGTGTATATCCAGTAATGGAATACCCTTACCCCGTCGCGCGGGGATAAAAAGCGTGTTTTTTTTTATTATTTTCTTTATTTGACACTAGCGGTTCTGCACGGTTTCACCCGCCTAGTTCCCGTTCCCGTGGGAATACAAAGATAAAATACTTGTAGGATATTATTAAGTTACTCAGGGATATTGTAGCTTTCCATCGGTGGATCAGACTAGTGGTTTTTGAGTTTATTCGTTACAAATATACTGTCGATTTGTTACGCGGTCAGCTCTTTTCTCGACATTAACTGGCGCTAAAGAGATTAAAATATAATAGACTGGCGGTAATGCCAGATATTCGGAAGAAGCAACTTATATACGTACGTTATACCCAAAGAGATTAAAATATAATAGGACATAGAGGGGGCATTGGGAATATATTCATACAAAACTTTGAAGCATGTTTGAAGCTCAAGCGTCATGTCAGTTAGTATGAACGCGAGCTGTCATTCGGTCGAAATTGTACTAAGTCAAAGAGATTTAAATATAATAAGGCATAGAGGGGGCAATGCGTCATGTCCTTGTCATGTCAGTTAATATGAACGCGAGCTGTCATTCGGTCGAAATTGTACTAGACTTATTCCACTTGGAATAACTTTTGACTTCAAATTTTCCTCGCTTTGTCCCCTCTATGCCCTATTATATTTAAATCTCTTTGTACTAAGTAGACTTATTCCACTTGAAATAACTTTTGGCTTCAAATTTTCGTCGCTATGTCCCCTCTATGCCCTATTATATTTTAATCTCTTTGGTTGTACCTAAATATTTATTTATTACATTCATGTTAATATACAATTTAATAGGCTGCTTAGAGTAGTGATGATGAAGGAAAACAGTATTTTTGCTCACCTTTACAGATTCCCTCCTCATAGCCGCTGATGGATCATTGTCGTAAATCACAGCCTGCCCCCAACTATCGTCTACAAACCTCACTATGCATTCGCGTTGCTCCATTTCCGAATGCGTGTATTCAGCACTCGTAGCCATGACTAAAGATGACATCTTACTTCTTTCCATTGTGTTTATTCAAGATAAAAACATCCAAGGGAAATCTGACAACTCCAAGACAATTTATGTAAAAGTTGCGGAAAATTCAAAAGTTGTCATTAATATTCCAATTTCCAAATGGACTTTGTTTAAATGGTTTTTCTCCTTTATTTATTATTATTTTAGGCTTCCAGCCAGTCGCATTGACTACCCTGAATGATGTATTTATACTAAACTAGCGACCCGCCCTGGCTTCGCACGGGTGCAATGCTGAATTTTCTTTGCTATAAACCATCCCTGGACCCACTCGAACCCACACAAAAAGTTTCATCAAAATCGGTCCGGCCGTTCTCGAGTTAAATCGTCAGGAAGGAAAACCCGACTTATTTTTATATAGTAGATTATGCCATTTATACTACGATGTGCACATGTCTGAGGTACCTAGTGAAAAATCCGCATCCAGGTCTTGCCCGTCGTGTAGTGGATCACCCAAAGACGTTTAAAGAAAAAGTTTCTCTCCTCGAATGATTTTCTTCCCATCTCTTTGGGTCCACCTATTGAGTTCAGCTGGGTGGACCATGGGCATTGCAAAGATTTAGTGATAATGCTTTGGTATGCCCTCATAGATTTAATATGGGTGCCCTGTTAAAGTTAGGTATAGGATAGACCCAGTGGCGTAGCTAGGGGGGCAAGGGCCCTGGTGCATAGGGAGAGAATCGGGCCCTCCTCCCCTCTTTCTGCGTAGTTTGAACTTATTGATATAAAAATCTTTTCTCCAAAATTTGGCTCTTTGGGAAGTTTCTATATTTTAAATGTCTAGGTATATTGACCTGACTAATTGAAATAAAATAGATTACATAATGTCGGTATTTAAAAATCGAATACATTTTCTTACAGTACCTAAGTATACATAATTTAATTTTGTATAATAAGTCCATAATACTCCATTCGTTCATATCGATATCTTTTTATCAATAACGGCAATCACTAATAGTCCCCGGAGGACAAAGTCCTCCGAATCGTAAAAAAACTTGCCGCGGACTCAACGCACACGGTGTTCGATCATTTGTCCCCCGAAAATTTAGAGAGGCGCACGCTATGGAAGCGAATATTCTGAGATTACGTTGTGTTGTAATTTACATGAAGTTTAAGAAAAAGAGAAGTAGTTTTAAAAGAGAATACTGAGTCCATCCCTTTATATCAGATCGATTAATGAATGGATATTTCCATGCGAAGCATGCTCAGTTGAAACCATAAATTTAGAATTTTTTGCTATGGTTGTAACAATATCCAAAAAGATTCTTCAAATATTATAAAACGTCGGTTGGAACTTTCGAAGGGTTGTTCTCAATTGTGAAACCCTCTAAAAGTTATTCTGATAATGATGAGGATGTGCATTGGTCCAGAAGAAAGAATTGTTGTTATTAATTGGTTAATAATAATAAATAAGCAAAAAATACCATATTTAGTTTTTTCCTAATTCGACATTAAATGCCTAAATGATAATTTTTCATATAAATTGGTATTTATTTTTCGTATAGGTAATCGATTTTTAAATATCGATTATTTTTAAGAAAATTTATCATTTTTCAAAAATCCATTAATTATCAAAAAGAATAATCGTAATTTTTTTGGATCAATGAACATCCCTATCGAGCGCGCAGCGAAGACTAAAGTGTGCCGTGTGCGTTGCAGCGCCTAGTCATGTTAGTTCTATTTTTTCAGGGACTGCCGCGTACTTTTTTTCCTGTCCCGCCCCTCGGGTCCGCGATTATTCGGGGGACTTTTTGTACGCTATACTTTTAATCCCTCGTGTGCGTTACTCGATGCAGTTGTAAGCGATCTATTTTGGCGGACAAAAAAATACGAGGACAAAAGTGTTTCGTCTGCACAGGCTATAATTGATGTGAAATGTAATGAACGAATGAAACATTGACCGGTATAATCCGACTAGTTCCAAGAAAACAGATTTTTCATTACAGTGCATTCTTTAATGAGTATTTTTAATTTTAGCGTTTTATTTGGCAAAAAAAATCACTAAAATAAAACAAAATTGTACTTACCTATTGGTGAAAAGAAACATTAGGTGTTCGATTGCTGTAGTTTTTGCAGAACAATACACCGCATTTAGTCATTTTAACAAGCTGTTGTTATTACGGACGCTGCTCAAATCATACTGAGTACACTGACGTTACAATTTCACCTGCCAAGGTAAAAAGTTCCTGGTTCGTGAAAAAAGTACTGTAGGCGAGAACGACGACGTTTCGTGTCCCGCGTGTTAATAGGTCTATGGTCCCGCCGTGCTATCATAGATTATACGGTTAGCGTTGTTCTGTAAGTTGCAGCACAACGCTAACCGTATACCTACTACTGCTACTGCTATGGGCGTGAAATAACGATAACAAACAAACAGCACATGCTTATCGAGGACGCTTGGCGCATGTGTTGAAAATGTTAAGTATAAGGAGTTTTATCATTGGTGATGTTGATTTAAATAAAAAAAAAATAGAAATTGAAAAAAAATCTTGTGAGCAGGCCTCGAGACTCGAGGCTCGAGCCTGCTCACAAGATTATTTTTTTTAAATTTTTCATTTTTTTTCAAAGCTGAGGCTAGAGGGCCCCCTGAGCTCGAGGGCCCCGGTGCACTGCACCACCTTGCCCTATGATAGCTACGCCACTGGATAGACCATGGGTAGACTTGTTACCTATAAGCAAAGAGGTTGGAAGAAAATCATTCTCGAGAAACTTTTTCTTTAAACGTCTTTGCCTATAAGTATGAGAAAGTCAGTCCAGTCACTTCAGAGGACATTCAATACATAAATGCACATAGTTACGTCAGAAAAAAGTTTTGGTTTTATGTATGTGCATAAATGAATCGACGTAACAGAAATGTAATGAGCAAAGGTTTGAAGAAAATCATAAACTTTTTCTTTAAACGCCCAGAAGTTTATGACAAATGGTACATTTCCTATCTCATAATTTTCGTTTCTCAGTGTGCACATGTGCTAATGGATCCCGAGGAACTTACGACAACTAACAATAAAACTCCTATTATAAGTAAATATGGAATCTATTACTCAAAATTATATTTTTAAAGAACACTAAAACACTAAAAATAGTAATTAAAGCTACTTCTTCTTCCAGGGCTTCTTCTTTGGGGGTCGGAAGGGCCCCAGCTGCTTACGGACGAGCAGGCCACGCCACCAGGCCTGCACCACAATTGCCGACCGCGTCATATTGTCGTGGTACTCGCGGGCTTTGCGGCGAGCCTCCTTGAAGTCTTTCCATTCTTTCATCTCCTTGTCATGCTTTCGAATCTGAAAAGATAATTCGTCCTCCTGTCCTTTTTTCTCAGCAGAGCCGTGGAGGGATAATAGAAAATCTGAGAGGCTCTCAGCGTTTTAAGGATTTTAAGATAGAAAATAGAACAGCGCTTTTACAAGTTCTTGGTGATTGGCTACATACACAATAAATATATAAGCTAAACTACATATTTGTTTGCCATTAGACAAGAAGATACGAAGAATGTCTATACTTTTTAAAGTTGAAAATACCGTTCTTTCAAGATACAGCCGCTTGTCCAGCATGATCTGATACTCGTTCTTCTGGATCTGGATTTTCAGGTCTATCGCCTCCATGTCCTCGTCAAACTTGTTCATCCAGTCCTCAATTTTTCTAAGCGTTTCCTGTAGATTTCAGACCAGTTTTACACTGTATACCAAAGGTAGGTAGTTACAATTGGCAACACTAATGTACCTACCTATATATTTCTAGAAAAGTTCAACCAATATATTATAATATTATTATGGTGAAACTATTTTGAGGTTTGAGTGTACTCTTACGTAACAGAACAACTGTCATTTTGCGAGCAATACCGAATTAGTGAAATACATATCATCTTTGCAGTATCTAGGTCATGTAGCAAAAAGTTTCCTTTGGCCCTGTAGTAGTTTTGAGTACTACCAACCCAACTCCATTCGTGATGAGTAAAATGTAAAATGCAAAACAAGAGGTAGGGGGGCTTAGCCTCTCCTAACCAAAGCCTTATAATTAGGTTGTTTCATACATTTTGTTTTGGAAATATTCGAGGACGGGTCTCGTCAAGCTCCCTATACCAAAATCCTAGATCAGCCCCTGCCTCTGGATATCCTAGTCTGTCTTTCCCTCCAGTGCATGATTAAGGCAACTAGATGCCCTGAGCAATCTTCCCCTGTGTGTAAACTACAAAGGTTAACCTTTATTTTGCCGGATTTTGGCGGGACGTCCCGATTTTTAAATCAAAATTTAATGTCCCGCGCGGGACAGACTCTGTCCCACTTTTCGGGTATAACTAAGAACTTTATTTTCAGACTTTTATTCAGAAAACAATAAGACTCAACTATTTAACGATCTAGGTAAATCTGATTTAAAATATTATATTATCATTTTCTATAGCTATTTTTGCTTTCTATGGGATTATAAACGTAATTTGAACTCAAACAAAAACATAAATACTTATTGGGGCACCAGTGACGACCGAGAAAAAAAACGATCACACGAAAGTTAAAGTAATATCAAAATCCTGGCGTTTTAAATTGTCGTTGACGTTCGGTTCGGTCGCCGTTATGACCTCTTATTTAAATAATTTTATTATTATCTCTTATTTAAATATTAGGGACATTAAATTTTGATTTAAAAATCGGGACGTCCCGCCAAAATCCGGATGTCTGGCAACGCTGACTGTTTCTCTTACATCAATTATGATGCTGGTGAGAAGCTCCACTTCCGCGTGCACCCGCTGCTCGTGCTCGCTCCTGGTCTTATAGCTCTGGATGCTGTCCATGGAGACGCCCTCCTTCTCCCGAATGGTCTCGTGGTGCTGCTCCGTTCGCGCATTCTGCCAGTTGTCCACGTAACGCCCTTCTGTCTCGGCGGTTAGACTCGCGTCCTACGGAAACGGAGAGTTTCATATCATGATACCTAATGTCATGCAGTGGTAGGAAAACCATTGTGGTGAAATGTTTCGGTCCGTGTTACCGAAGGATTCCCCTTGAGGAAGTCACTATGGGAAGTCAGAAAGAGATGCCGCTATACGAGTTGCATAGCTGTCCTCTTCCAATTGTACGCAAGCAGAATTTTATGCTTGAGGATCGTTCTGTTGTACCTAATGTTCTTAGACTTACTTCAACTTGTTTTTCGAGGGTGTCCCTGATGACGTCACTGTCGTATTCTGCAGTTTTGTTGTGGTTGCGCTGTTGACGCAGCTGTCGGTACAATTCGCGAGCAAGGCTGGAATAGGATGAGTTAATGACTCAAGCTGAACTCAAACAAAATGTAGCCTATGTAACTCTGGAGATAAAAATAAGACGACTCTAGTGACACCTGGCATGCATGTGACCGAGTCTCCACAGCACTACCGTCTCTCGCCACCATTTGCCATTCGCTAGAATTCTGCTCATTTCGGGCAGATACTCGATGTATTGAAGCTAAGCTAGATATAGAGTAATCGAAACCGACGAGCATGAATGAGTGGATTGATGTATGTGGATGAAGCGCGAGAGGTGTGCAAAGCTTCCGATTTACGATATTTCGGCAATTACTTCGGCCCAACCGTTGTTAAAAAGAAAAGCGGGCCGTAGTAAAACTGACACCGCGCAGTCTCTTTAGTTACGAGAATCGTAAATTGGAAGATGGTAGCCTCCCCAGTTCCTAACAGATCTATTGTCTTCGCGTACTCTATGAGGAAAAACGTTTGAGCGTATTTATGTATCCTGTAACTAACACTTTATTCTTAGCCTCATCCTCCGCGAGGGCTTTCATAACGGAGTCCCGGGCGAGAAGGCGGTCCACGTGATCCCGTAGCGGCCTGAACATCATGCATGTCGACAGGTCCACATACGTTGACGTCATCACTGTATTCAGGAACTTTCTGTACGAATAACACTTCGGTTAACGGCCGAGAAGGAAGATTTAATTACAATTACAATTATTATTTTTAAAATAATAGCTCTTAGTTTTCCATTTCTGGATATACCCTCTTCCCAAGATAATCGTTGGACCTCTAAACGTGATAGGTGGTGAGCCCATCGCCGGACCGGGTCTTTAACACATGTCTCAAAATTAATTCTGGGACCTGCGGGTTTCCTCACGATGTTTTCCTTTACCGTCGAGCTAGTGATAAATATGTAACGTAAGTTTTGAAAAACTCATTGGTACATGCCAGGATTTCAGCCCGAGCTTCACTGATTTTATCTTCTTGTGAAGCAGGTTCTTTAACCCTACCTATACCTTAGTAGTAGGTTGTAGTAGGTACGAAATTCTCGACGAGTTCGTTTCGCAATTGACGGATTTTCATGGAATTAGTCTGCCGTCGACGTCACCGACCTGTCGCCTTCCAGCTTGTTCAGCTTGTACTCATTGCAGCCCAGTTGTTTGGGGTCGATGTTGCTTAGCTCGTCTACCTCCACCGGCTGCTCGACGCCGTACTTCAGTGCGCGCAGTAGCGGCATGTCGACCATCGTCTTGCTTATGCGCATCTCGTTGTTGCACTCATCTGTTCGGAGTCAATTAATTTTTTTACCTAGCTGACTCGTCAGAGGTGTTGTCCGAGAGATCCAGTTCTTTAAAAAAATCAGGAGGCATGAGGGAAAAGTATTTTCTTTTCTATGATCTTTCTAGTGTCTCATCGACTCACCATAGGTTCGACATTATCGGATAAATGGTTGGGATTGCATAGATGGCGAACATACAAACATTATTTTTTATACAAAATACGTAATAGCCCACGACTGCGTCTACATCAGGGATATTAAGTGACATAATCCACGTCCTCCAACTGTCTGATCTGTCGCTCCGTGTGGGCTGAAGTCATGCTATGAATAGCATTCACCCTGCGTCTCACAAACTACTTACTTACCTAACTACAAAAGAAACGGCTGGCCTAGGAAGTTATAATTATTTGCTTACCTAGAATGCGGATTGTTGTAATAGTGTCTTCGAGAACGGTGGCGTACATGCCGGACGATAAATAGGGCAGACTGGAACAAACCATGAACAAACTCAGATTGCAAGTTAATCATCACTACATACTTAGTATAAAACAAGTCACTTTCTCTGTCCCTATATATATCCCTATGTATGCTTAAATCTTTAAAACTACGCAACGGATTTTGATGCAGTTTTTTTAAAAGATAGAGTAATTCAAGAGGAAGGTTTTAGTATTAGCATTGCACCAGTGCGAAGCCGGGGCGGGTCGCTAGTAAAATATATAGATAGTCTGACCGCAAGTGCTGTACCGCGCCATAGGTAGCTGCGCGATAAGCGGTCAAGATTTGGTACTTGAGGCCCGATTTGATTCCGATCTGGTGAGGGATGTACCATATCAAAGTAAACAGTATAAAAAAGAAGTAGTTTCGGAGTAGGGAGGTACCTAGTTGACTGAGTCGCCCTCTTTGCCCAACCCTTAGTTCGCCATTGCGGGACTAAAATATGGGTATTCTATAAAATCTTACCAATAATTATCGCTTTCTTCAACCAAAAGTTCTTCGTCAGACTGGAAAATAATGTTGTTAGGTTTAAAATCCTAAAAAAATCTAAATAATATTTAAGACCACTAAGAGTGCCTCCGCTAGCCAGGTCATGACGGCCAAGTGTGCTGGGGATTGCAAGCAGTCTTTTAGTGGCATACATACGCCACTCAGCGGCCACTGGCAAGGCGGCACGAACTCGGTGATACTGGTCGCAGGGACCTGACCGCCTAGCGCGTAGGACGTAAATCATCGAGCTTCCAAAAGAGCTCTGAGTAATGTGGTCAGATGTGAGATATCAGACATGTCCCAGTGGACTGGAGTGGGAGATATAGTACCTACATATTCTTTATTAATTGCCCTGTGTCCAAGTGTCGTCTTACAAAATAAAAACTTTAATCTGGTTCGCCCTTGATGATGTAATAATAGATTCTAAAGAATCAAATAAAATGTTGTACCACCTGAATGGATGTAGCTAGCTTTTACAGGCTCCTTTTAGCTTTTAAATTTAACGAAAATTTACGTTTTCGCGTAGACTACGGAGAGGCTCTCTTCCTTAAGGGCCATTTACACGAGGCCATTCTATGAGCCATTCCACTAATGGCCTCGTGTAAATAGAGACAGTCCACTGCATTGGATTGTCCTCAAGCTTTTTTTGTATGCAGTTTGGATTGGCTCAGTGCAATGGCTCATGGAATGGCCCATTGCACCCATGCCCATGATCACCTGTATGTTAGCACGTGCGCTCGTGTCACTCCTCCGCACCGTGAGGGTATGGCGCGCGCGCCGCGCCGTCGCCGACGCATTGGACCCGGCCCCCCTTTTCATAGCGACTAAAATCTATTCAAATCATAAATAACTAAAAAACTTCAGTAAATTATGCAAATTCCATAGTTCGTCAAAATATATCCAAAGTAAAAATCTCTTTGATCTACAGTCAAAAATTGTCCGTTATGACATTGAGTGGCGATTTAGTTTGTTTTCCGCAAAGTTACTCTATGGTTTTCCGGACAGTGTTTTGGTTGTTACAAAACTGATTATAGGCTCCTGCAAAAAGGTAAAATTGACTAGGTAATCGGGATAATGAGATACTGGTTTGGTTTTTCACTTCTTTCCACGGAGTTCGTTCGCATTATTTATTGAAAATGTTTATCTCTTTACCTAATAGTATAGCTACAGTAGGTGGATGTTATATTTTTTTACTCAGAACTTTTATCTTTGTATCTCTAGCCCCCATAAACTCATCATCCAGCAGCAGCAGTCTCGTAAGTGCTTTCGGCCCTCCTGCGTCGGTGAGTCCTTTACTCCTAATGATTCCCTCCATTAATGTAGAATTGTATAAAGGATGCAGGGAGGAAAACGATCCTGGAATAACGGATCACATTTGAGATTATGTTAGGCTAGTGGCCACCTGTCAGAATGTTTCAAGCCACCCAATGCTTAACGACTTCCAATTCTGCGTAAACATAACGAAAATCGGAACCAACAGTGTAACGTGCCTTCTGAAACACGGAGGCATTCGTGATAAATGCCTCTAGGCAGTCACCCATTTACTGACTGACCGCGCTCAAATTTTCTTAACCAGTGTGGTCGTATCAATCAAACTGGTATAGCAGGGTTACGAGCGTTTCAATTTGAATGCCATATGTTAAGTATTGTACTTGACAAAGCCCTAAATGCTCTAATAATGTGGGAGCCTTGCCTTTGATCATTAAGTGGCAGCCTGTAAGGGTGTCGCAAGGGAAACCTCAAGAGATCCATATCATACTCCAAAATTATTCTATATTCTCATCGCGATTCTTTGCGTTTAGAGCGAAATAGTCTGTCCTAATTTAATTACTTGTTATTATTCCTGTTGATTGTACACTCTACTGTCCAACAGAATACAACTAAAGATACCTATACTCTTTAAATTCATGATAGTGCATTAAAAATAAAAAGCTTTTAAAGTTTTTATTTTTAAAAAAGTTAGTTGACGACGTGATGATGAACATAATAAGAATAACTATCGTAACGTGTTGGAAATCAAAGAAACTCATCGGAATAAAAATATTTAATACCAGTTTAATTCACAAACTCATCAAAGAATTAAGTCCCAACAGTATATACAGGTTATATGAACATGTTTTGTTAAGATTTATAAAAGATTTTTGGCAAACACTCAAAATCGATCCATTTTTACGTATTGATTATAGGTACATATTATAACAAGTTATAATATAACACAAAAATAACCGTTTATACAAGACATAATTCACTTAAACACTGACAATGTGGCATCCTATTGTATGACAATTTGAACCTTATATATTATTAAGTTTTAAATCTAAAATTTAATTAAAGAATCACCGAAGGGATAATTTGTTTTGAAATGTGCCACATATAATATTTTATGTAAATGAAATATTTTAAAATATGACTTTGTTTAACTATAACCAAACCTTGTTTTTTCAAAGTATTATACCAAAAACATTACACTTCTTTGAAACTGAAGAACATTAAAATCCCTCACATCACAACTAATGGGTTTCTGTTATTTCTCTGAACATGGTTATTGTAAATTTTATTATAAATATGTTTAAAAAGATAGTCAACTCTGAAAATTATTTCATTTATGTAAGTAGTTGGTAGAATTAGAAAAAAGGTAAGGTACAGCTATCTATCTATGTTTGTATAAAATTCAATACTATATTTTTACTCTAAATAGTATTTCTCACAATAAGTATACAATAAGAATAATTTATACTAAATCCTCTATTTACAAATGGTGATTTTTATTTATTTTACACATAATTTTAAAGAAAACATTCCAGTTAAAACTCATTTTTGTGACAGTTTTTAACGAATCACGAAAAATACAAACGACTGCAGAAATGCATACATTCTGTAGACTATGTTCAACTTACGAGCATTTCCCGTTTATGTACAGAATATTGAAACTACTCTAATAAAGCCATGAATTATATATACAATTTGAAAATATCGTGCTAAGGTTGATTTTTTCAGTCTTTGTGTTTCGAACACCCAAAGGCCGCTTACAACAAATGTCACACAAATAACATTGGGTCGATGGAAGCGATCGTACGCTAGAATATCTTATATTATATTTAGAAAGATATTTTATAAAATATTCTAAATATTTAACAAACATCATAGTAACTAGCATAGTTAAATTGGAAAATTCGGAAAAATATGAAAGTGCATTTTTATGCGATTTTGACGACAAATACTGTCTGGTCCTTAGATAAAAGCAAAAGAGGAAGTTACGGTACCGGCGCCTCGCGCGTGGATCCTTTAAATTAGGTGCAAGTAGCGTAATTCGTTGTAGTCAACTCGTTCGCGCTTGTGCCCGAGTACGTCTTTCTATCTCTTTTTTTATTTGCGCGTGTAGTTGTATGTAGTCCAAATGTCAACGATGATTTCTATGACTATACCGTATCTTCCTCTTTTGCTTTTATCTAAGGTCTGGTCAGCTACTGTCAAATAAAACTAATTAAGATCGCGATTGTGAATAGAGAACAAGACAATTAATCAGATCGAAGTACGCATTATAAAGTAGTGCGATGTAAGTTTTTAATAAGTTCTATGCCATAGATAAATAAGAATCATAGATAAAAAAGACATAGTTTACATCACTTAGTAGCCCAGTAGCTCGCGGCGTTAACTGAAGTATCATAAATTCATAAGACGCCGCAGCTGCATGATATAAGCTGCGCTTGTCTCTTTACAACCGTAATCGCAATCGGCTTCATTTTGACGTTTGCTTCTGACAGCTGTCATTACTACGATGTCTGTCAACTAGGGATGGACTGATGGTAACTTTTAAATAAAAATGTTAGCGCTATTTATCTTATTTATATTTGAATTATATATTTTATATGATAAATGACTCGAAAATTCTCAGATTGAAAACAATAAAATAGCTAAATCCGAGACCGTCAAGTTAGAAGCCTCACCATGGAATTGAGCTGTTCTGATAATGTCAAAAAACTCTTCCTAAATAGTGCCAAATAGTGCCCGAAGCATATAAATAGTGCTATCATACTTTTGGAGATATTCAGGTCTTTCAGTGAGGCTGCTATCTTGACGTCAAGATAGCAGCCTCATCAGGCTACACAAAAACCACAGCACTGTTCTTGAAGAACTATATACCAAAAAACTCTTCTTAAATAGTGCCTTGGATTTGCAAAGTTTCAGAATAAGTGCTTCAAAGGAACCGAAGATATTAGGGTACATTGATGAGGCTTCCAACTTGACGTCAAGCTGGAAGTCACATCATCAACGAGGAAGAATTTCGAATCGGGACAAATGCCAAAAATCTCTTCCTAAATAGTGCCTCCGGAATCAAAACAAAGCGGAACGATTTAACTTGTATTTTAGTCAATAAATGATGATAAACTTCCACGTACATTTTGGATTCGGTACAGATAGGAATAAACCAACTAGATCAAAATGGAGGCTCAGCTTTATAAAGAGCAACATCTCAGAATGTTTTTTTTTGGTTTTTTTTTGTAGATAGGGGTATAAATTGTGATGATTTATCAAGTATCAGGATGCGGACTGGTTTAGTTTTTAAGATATAATTTTTTGAACAATTATAACTTAATCATTTATAACCTCAAATATCAAAGAAAACGCAATGTCCAATGTAAAACTTCAAAAAAACGTTTAAAAATTTTTTTTATTCATTGATAAAAAAAAATCTTAAGTTTTTTTTTAATATCGCTTTTATTTAAGTTTTCTTTATATTGTATGTATTCTTGCTGAATATGTAGCAGATAACTTAAAAAACGAATGAGATGTACAAGATGTTCGATACAGGAACAAGGGAAATAAAAAAAGCTCTATTTTTGGGGTTTGAGCAATTAATTATTAGAAATCTAAAGTATAAAATACATACAATGCACGAGCGCGGAACCGAGCGTGTCTAAGGCAATTGAAAAGACAAGATGGCTTCTTTAACCGGTCTTAGTGAAAGGGTAACCAATTAAAATATCGAACTATCGCCCTTATTACAATGTGCTACTGAGCTAAAATAGCATAAGAATTAAGTAATTTAATTCTTATGCTATTTTAGCTCAGTGGCGCATAATGCGTACAAGTGGAGCTATACGATTGGCCAATACGGTTTTATACAAATAAATATAAAAAGGTATAACACATTGATGCTCGTGCGTGCCACTAAATAATTAAATTATAAAAAAAACTACGACTATAAGGTCTGCGGTGTGAAGTAGCAGACACAAGATAAAAAAATTCAAAGATTATATTCAAACCTTTCTCCCAAACACAAAATTTGGGTAGAACTAGAACTTTGGGTAGAGCTAGAATTGTTTGTGGACTGGTAGGAATTTAAAGGATCGGATGGAGAGACAGTCTGGGTATACCTTTCCCTCTCGGAGACAGGCATGTATATATTTAATGTAAGTATAATACTCAGGTAAGTATATAAAATATTATGTTTTATATGGATTTTCATTTCCGTTGTTTGATTCTTTCATTGCCGTGCACGTATGTTTTATCGCCGTGGCACAAAATTTTTAATCTTGTATATCTCGTTACTTTTATTATCTGCTACATATTCAGCAAGAATACAAACAATGTAAAGAAAATTTAAATATTTATATATTTTATTAAAAACTTAAGGATAAAAAAACCACGGAAATGAAGATTTTTTTGGGCTTGTTGAAATATACCCTCATCTGCTAGATATTAAGCAAGAATACATTATGAAAAACTCAATTTTGTTTGAAAAACTAAAGATAAAAAATCCACGGAAATTAAGATTTTAATGGACCTGTTGACATTAATCCTAAGATAAAACAATATTGTTTAAACATGTTTAGGACACGGCGATGAAAGAAAATTTAAATATTTTAATAAATGTATTCCGTAACAAAACATTAACTATTAAATCAAAATAGGTTTTAATATAAATAACCAATAGATTTTTATCAATGAGCAAAATTTTTTTAAAACGCCTTTTTGAAGTTTGACATTGGACATTGCGTTTTCTTTGATATTTGAGGTTATAAATGATTAAGTTATAATTCTTCAAAAAATTATATCTCAAAAACTAAACCAGTCCGCATCCTGATACTTGATAAATCATCACAATTTGTACCCCTATCTACAAAAAAAAAACAAAAAAAAAAGATTCTGAGATGTTGCTCTTTATAAAGCTGAGCCTCCATTTTGATCTAGTTGGTTTATTCCTATCTGTACCGAATCCAAAATGTACGTGGAAGTTTATCATCATTTATTGACTAAAATACAAGTTAAATCGTTCCGCTTTGTTTTGATTCCGGAGGCACTATTTAGGAAGAGATTTTTGGAATTAGTCTCGATTCGAAATTCTTCCTCGTTGATGATGTGACTTCCAGCTTGACGTCAAGTTGGAAGCCTCATCAATGTACCCTAATATCTTCGGTTCCTTTGAAGCACTTATTCTGAAACTTTGCAAATCCAAGGCACTATTTAAGAAGAGTTTTTTGGTATATAGTTCTTCAAGAACAGTGCTGTGGTTTTTGTGTACTGAGATGAGGCTGCTATCTTGACGTCAAGATAGCAGCCTCACTGAACGACCTGAATATCTCCAAAAGTATGACAGCACTATTTATATGCTTCGGGCACTATTTGGCACTATTTAGGAAGAGTTGTTTGACATTATCAGAACAGCTCAATTCCATGGTGAGGCTTCTAACTTGACGGTCTCCTAAATCCCTTTACCGATCAAGAGGAACTATGGTGATATTATCCTCTATGGTACTTGACATTGGCGTAATCATTGTTCTACAACGATGGAAAAGTCATAACCAAAAAGTTTAAGTTGATTACGCGATGGGAAGAAAACAGGTCCACTGCTCAAGCTTATAGTATTGTGTTACAATATTAGTTATTTTTAACTATTTTCTACATGATAAATAAAGAAGAAAAGTTCAAAGAAAAGTCACATGGTAGTAAAGTTGAGTTTCGATAGAGTTGATAAAGATATCAGCGCACGACCGTCTTCAAATAATAAGTTTAACTTAAAATATAAAACCTACTTTAAGACTCGTAAAAACCAACTTTTATACAAAAATTACTTATTCACTAGCTAATATGACTTTTTGATAGTTTGCGCAAAGCAAACCAATTATAAATTTAAGAGGAATAAATTCTTTTGGAACCGATTTATAGGTTATACACATTTATCTATTGGAAATGACATAATAATACAAAGCTCTCTTAAGATTGTTCGCATAATCTAAACAATATCAAGCCAGCACTGTATCAAATCAAGTCCAAACTAAAAAACTGAATAGAGTTCAAGACTGAGGTTTTACTAGGCAAATTTATTAGTAGAAAAGTCGATATGAATGGTTAGTAGTATTATAGACAGACAATAAGGAATTAAGCCGATAAAAAACCCGTGTTTTATGAAATTTCAAAAAATTAAAAATACTTTTAAGGGAGATGGAGGGGAGGATGTGTTATTTTTGCATAAAAAATTGGAATTTATATTTATTACGGTAAACGCTTCGAATAATCTCATTTACCTAGTGCAAACCCCAGCTTACATAAATAGGATTCCTATAAAAAGTTACTACTAAATACTTCATATTATATGACTTCTTAAAGCATGTGAATTGCTGCTTTGATACTTAACTAACAAAACAAATACATCACAGTTGGTGCCGCGATCAGGATCAAAATATTCAAATGATATAACAGTTACAGTACACTGTAAAATCTTTACTCCCACACTTTAAACACGATTTAAATACAGTATGCACATTTTGTGTCCATAATTTTCTAATTTCAGCTCCATCTTCTCAATAACACTTTTACTGATACCATACGACTTTTAAGATTTTCACTAGCCACGATACTAGAATTTCAGCGTATTTACTCACGCTACGTCAAAAAAAGGAGGACATACGAATGAAAAACAATGACCAAGTCACGAGGGGGCCTACCACAATTTCTAACAAATGTAACACAGTTCAGGAACTTGTTTTAAGTATAAAATGACATTACTCACATTGGTACTATGACCTCTTAAAACAGTATTTAGCAGCTAAAGCAGGATCTTGACTTAGAATTATTACAAAACAATAAAAAAGCTTGATTACTTTATAAGAGAGACAGAAATAAGACAAAAACAGTTCCGTTTGAAGCAAATTTCAAGAGAAAGTTGGTCCCCTAGAACCAAATACGCTTGCTAAATTACTCATCAATGTCTCAAGTAGCAAGATAATTATTGTTTATCCTTCACATGTCCTCAAAAAGGTGTTAAACAATCCTAGTGCTATGGAGGCAGACTGCTGAAATAAAGTCCCGGCTATAAACACGATCTAACTGACCGTCAGCTCTGTCGGCCCCAGAATCACTTGCTCGAGGAAGGCTGACCGCGTTCCTCTGTAACCGAAAAGAATTAAAATTATAGAAATCGAGTAAAAAATAATTATTTTCTATAAAACATTGGGTTCGATTCTGCTTTTACAGCGACTAAACTTATTTTAGTTTACTCCTGTCATTTTCTTTCTCCTAGAAATGGAAAGAGACGAGAGATATTTACCTAGTCCCTACGAATAAGGAATAAGTCCTTATTCGTAGCCCAGTCTTATCAAATTAAAATTAGTCCTGTCAACTATGGCGTGTTTAGCAATTTTAACGACAAAGTAACAAGGTCATGGATAAAAGTGACAGATAAGCACGTTCATAAGGTTCAAATTAGTTGTTTTTTACATGTTTGACAATCTATGGTTTGTTTCTGTCCTTTTTCTTCCGTATTCTATGGAGAAGGATAGGCTTATAACTTAAAATTAGGAAGTTTAGCTGGTCAGCCAGAATCGAGTCTTTTGTGCGTTTTATCTTTATTATAATCTATATGGATATAATCAAAATTGGTTAGTGTAATAATAATAATAGTCCTATAATTTTGACATCACATTTCTTCTGAAATTGTCAGTGTGTGTAGAGCAAATTGGCCGCGTAAGAAATCTATATTTATACTAATATTATAAAGAGGAAACATTTGTATTTTTGTATGTTTGTTACGAATAGACTCCAAAATTACTGGACCGATTTAAAAAATTCTTTCTCCAATGGAAAGCTAAAAGATCCCTGAGTAACATAAGCTATATTTTATTTCCGTATTCCCACGGGAACGGAAACTACGCGAGTGAAACCGCGCAGAACCGCTAGTGTCAGATAAAGATGATTCCGATTTTAAGTAGATGATAACGAAATGATTTTTTTATTAGGAATTATGCTCAGTCTCTTTACAAGATATTTTCTCTTTCTCTCGTATTTCCGGATATGCTTAGTTTCATCCATCCTAAGGTTGTCTGGAAAAGATCGCTAAAAGCGATAAGACCGTGTTTATGTATTTGGCGGTGAAATCATTTCCTTTTTAGCTCTTGTTCACTTTTTCACAGTTGTTACACGTAGCCGAGTGTATGTCACGCAGAGACCATGTAAGCGTCTGTTTTCCTAACAATGTAATAACAAGGACTCGATGTTTGACTTCCGACAACATAATATTTTAACATTGAAAAGAAATATTGAATATTTGTGGCTTCGAGGTGTTTAGCGACTACTGTGTTATTCTGTGAACTGAATGGTGTTGACACTGGTAGTACGGGTATTATGAGCAGAGCTCGGAAAGGCCATCACAAGCTAAAGCAAAACGGAAACAGATTTCTGTTTTTTTTTTTCTATAATTTGTCTCGAAGTACAGACAATTAAGAAATCTGTATTATCATTATTAAAAGGCGATTAGTTTTTTTTAATACTACACCTTATTGTTACAGTATTTATTATATGTTTCACCCGCGTAGTACCCGTTTCCGTGGTAAAACGGAAATAAAATATGGCCTATTTTACTTAGGGATATTCTAGCTTTCCATTGGTGAAAGAATTTTTAAAATCGGTTCAGTAGTTTTTGAGTTTATTCGTAACAAAGATACAAACATACAAATCTTTCCTCTTTATAATATTAGTATAGATGTCATTATGTTAACTGTTATAAAGTATACTTAGAATAATTTTAAATTGGGCAGGGTCTGAAAAGTAGCAGTTGTGCTGAGACTCTAGCCGTTTCATTCACATTGTGAATGAATAAACGTCTTATTTATTTATTTTTATTTATGAGTATCGTTACTTACTGTAGTGCCGACGCGCCTCTTCCCGTTCGTAAGCGTCGAAATACCACAGGGTGATTGCGTATCTAGAAAATAAATAATAATAACAATTATAACACAATTTATGAACGATTTCGATGTTAACGTTTCCATAGACTACAATATGTCACAGAATAAGCTCAATTCCTGAAATTAGTTTATTCCGTAATCAACTACTTAATCGGTTTCACCTTTTACCTGTGGAAACCTTACTATTATTGCTCTTTATTTAATAAATTTGGTAAGAAAAAAGTAGAGTACGAGTGCATCATATCTTTTTTTATATTAATATACTAATTGGGGTGTATGAGGAATTGCGCTTATTCTGTGACGCGTTGTTTATTACAATTTTTTAATGGCCGACATAATGCATTTCTTAAGTCCATATAGCACTATAATTTAACAAAAACATTGCACTTAATGGTATAAATAAAAAAAACACCAAAATACGTGTCCCTCTATTTAACCTCTACTATTAAAAGTAATCATAAATACATTTAAAGTGAAAACTTGTTAATAAACAATTATTTTTTTAGTTATTCTCAGCAAGCGTTTTCATTTTATATCCATATTTTAGGAGTGCATTTAAAATCAGCCATCTGCGCAAAATCATTTTGTAGAGACGATTTTCGGGTTTTGCGCAGGCGAAGCCTTTGTTCAGAGATGCCAAGTTAAAACGGCCATACTGTAGGATTCAGAATGACGTCACACAGCTAATCATGCATTGTCATCCAAACTAAACGTGTATACAAAAATTCAGCTCAATCGGTTGAAGATATCTGCTTCAAAATTGAGTAGCAAGATTCCACCCGCACAAATATACAATAAAAGCTTGTAAAAAGGGAGAATTTTGATTTTAAATATTATCTTAACCATTAGGGTCCCTCACCTAGTAGCGTACGCGGGCTGGACCTCGTGTGGGTTCCGCCTATCGGACCAGAAGAATAGCATGCGGTCGAAGATCGGCGCAATGTCCGCCACCTGGTTCGTGCCTTCCGGAAACACCCTGTAGACAAAGTACATAAATATATATAAGTAATAGCAGCGCCCGCGGTTTCACCCGCGTAATAGTCACACTGCAGTCATGCCCCGTTCGACCGGTACCACAGAATAAATAACTCCTCATTTCTGATTTGATCTTGTAACAGAATGCTGAGTATAGCTAGGCATTCTACTTGTAAATAAATAAAATCCGGCTATCTACAAACCTGAGCAGCCCGCCCCACTTCTTGACGTCCCAGTCTGTGTTGAGGTAGTATATCGCCGTGATGCAGCGCCCGTCCTTGTTGGGATTGTCCACGTGCTTCACGTAGTGGCTGCCGGAGCCGGGGTAGCACGCCACCATCGCCTGGAGAAAAGAAGACACTGATTTATAATTTATTTATTTATTCAAACAACTTAAACTAGCATTACAGGATAGATATTTAGGTCATTCAATGAGGCCGCTTTCCGGACGACAAAAAAAAACGTTCCCGAAATTTGCCGCCCTAGGCTAAAGTCTACTGAGCCTGCTGGTAAATCCGCTCCTGTCTTAGACAGGCCTTCCTTACGCTTACCTCACCTATCCTATGTCTCGATTCGCCTCCCCCCGCTCGTCTGTCGCTAACTAAGGCGCGGTACAGTGCTAGCAACCAATGAGATGATCATATCCTTTTATTTTATTTTATTCTATTTTATGATAAAAAGGGGGGGGGGGCAAACTAGGCAACCTGTCTGCGACAAGCAGCCCTTGAGTAATTCGAAAGTCTGGCTATGTGACATATTTTCGTGTTGCCTGAATGCGTGTTGCTTTAATCCTATTTTTCCGCTGTCTATTGACACCACGTGGTTTTTTAAGTGAACAGATGGTTACGTGCCTATAGTCACTGGCAGTACTGGCACCACTCATTGTGCGTGTGTTGTATTACTCATTGTGAGTGTGTTTTATTAAATTAACAAAAGAAATTGTAGAGTATTGCGTCATACAAGGATGTATACTTTACGATTGGTAGCTGTGAATCATATTTTATAGCCAGCAGTTAACCTACAAGATACAGATAGAGAGTAAAAGTAACAGCACGTAGCAAACCCTAAAAAACCAGCGGTGTAAGTTTCCAAAAACATTCTGTGTTAAAGACTACTTTCATAAACAAAAAACGTGCGACCTCGCACCCTCTAAGCAAGCGCGTTTGCCTTCATATGTGGGGTCTATTAGCTGTATTGTATGTGGTACAGTCGTAATAGTCCGCACGCGTCGTTGTGGGTGGTCTATCCTCTATTGCTCATTCTATGTATTGCAAATAGGCCGTATGACGACAGTTACTTGTTTGTGGAGATGACATGGAGATTTTTCCCAAATGCCGTAGCTGGAAAGTATGCGGAACAATACATAAGATTATATTTGTCTATGATGTTTATATCACTTTGCTAATGTATCTGTATCAATAATATAATTGAAGTCTGTGATTTCAAAATAAATGAAAATATTGAGGTGAAAGACGCTATTTATAGAATGCCTAATGATGATAAATATTTTGTCTCTCTGAAAGTTTGTCGAATAAGCTCCGAAACGTTTCGATGGACTTCAAAGAAAATTGTAGGGATTAAAACAGAGATTAAGATGATTAGAGCTTTATTAAAATTTTCGGAAACGGAACCTCCGTTCAATATCTCGTAAGGTTCAGAAGATATACTTTATTTTGATAAATTGAAGATAAGAAGAGCGGGTAGCTGGTCTACAATTCTACATCTGCACTCTGCACAATAAGGATTTTTATTTTTGTATGTTAGTAACGAACAAACTCAAAAACTATTTGATTTCAAAAAATATTTCACCGATGGAAAGCTTAGGTACTTTTCTGGGAGTAACGGGGGTTATAATTTTCCCATGGTAATGAGATTAATGCGGGTGAAATCGCTCGGAACAGCTAGTTTATTTATTTATTTATATTGTTCTCCCAGAAGGAGTCGTTTTGGAGACAAGTCATATATGAGAAAAGTGTTCAAGATGGCGGGGTGACCTAGGGAAAATTCCGACTTTTCAAAAAAACAAAATGGCGGCCAGACTTGCTTATCGTATCTCTTTTGTTTTCCGGCCGATTCGGTTCAAATATTTGTTATCTGTAGAATTGCTTATATGATTTACAAAAATTATTTAAGAAATTGAAAAAAACAAAATGGCGGTCGCATCGTAATGTTTCAAAGTTGGAGTGGTTTTAGACCCCACTTGACCCGAATTGATCTCCCAGATGCTAATATGCTAAAGGGATGTGTTTGGTGTCATCGCACAGGGCATATCCTGTAGTTTACCAGAAAATCCCGAAAATCTGAAAAAACTAAGATGGCCGACCGGTGACTTGCTCCCAAATAAAAGTATAAATTTTAATACATTTTGATTGTCGATTTTCGACAAGATGGCAACACCTGAGCGAGTTGGTTTGTATAGCGGGGTTGAAAGTCTTGCTACGTAGTGTGGCCGTGTTTAAGAATTTTCCCGGAATTTGGCGTATTTTTTTACTTTTAACGCAAAATGTCAAAACTCGAAATTCTACCATTTTGCAAAAACAAGTGACAGTCAGTGAAACATTATATCTCTCCCTAAGACCTTTTGTAGGATTTTTGATTTTCGCCTGGCAACACTGAAAGTTATCGTTGATTTAATTTTTAGGGTAGACCTCAAAACACCCGAATTGATCTCCCAGATGCCGATATGCTACAGGGATGTGTTTGGTGTCATCGCATAGGGTATATCCTGTAGTTTACTAGAAAATCCCGAAAAATAGAAAAAACAAGATGGTCGCCCCGTTATTTTTGTTTTACTAAAAAAATTCAATTTTCTTAATCTTAATCGGCATTTTTTAGCCAGTTGGCAACACTTTGGAAAGTTGGGTTGTATTGAGCGATTGTGGGTCTTAGTAAACAGTGTTGCCATGAAAAGTAATATTTAACAAAATTTTATTATTTTTTGACTTGTACTAAAAAATGGCTAAAACAAGATGGGTGCCCAAAATTAGACTTTATTTTTCTGTCAAAATACGACCCCATAGAGACACACGTGGCCGCTTGCGGCCTCGCGCACCGCGCGACATCTAGTCTTAAATAAAACTATGTGATTGAAAAGTACCTTTGAAATACTGTTCAGTTACCAGTTACAATGTACGTATGTTATGGTAGCGAGGCCAATGCCATATGTATGCAAAGATTTAATATAACGTGCATAATAAAAACATTTAAAATCGCATAAGATTTCTATACTACATTCCGTTTCGATTTCGAAATCCATTTAAATTTACGGCGGACTTGCTAAGGACGGCATTCCAGTATTTGGAATTTATTCAAGAATTTCCGGGATGCAAAGCCTTTCGGATGAGAAGATGGTCTTTTTTCCTGTGTCGCCTATTTCCTAATACGTTCATATTCTTATGCCATCCATTTTCTTCTCTCGTCATTATCCTATTCTGTCAATTTTTTAAGTCGTTCCCATTCCCATCTCGTCCACTTCCCAAGTCATCTACTTCCTATATCGTCCACTTCCTGTAGTCTTTCTCTCAAGACAGCAATCACACGGAAAAACCGAGATGATTACTTCAGCTTGAATGCAACGAGGAATTTAAATTTATAGAATGGTATTCAGGTAATCAATACTATGAATAAGAAAAAATAAAAAATATA
This sequence comes from Ethmia dodecea, assembly GCA_963855545.1. Classification (NCBI taxonomy): domain Eukaryota; kingdom Metazoa; phylum Arthropoda; class Insecta; order Lepidoptera; family Depressariidae; genus Ethmia; species Ethmia dodecea. The sequence continues at coordinate 3,589,122 of OY979457.1, forward strand.
TGTTTATCCTTATCACAAGCTGTTCTTTAACTCGCAACGCAACATTCATATGTAAGTTGTGTGTCATTTTTAGGGGTCGAATATTCTCGTAAAAAGTGGGTATTTCCAGAAATGAAATACCTCTGGGGGCTACCCCCTCGGGGATAAAAGGAATGAGAACAAAATTATGAAACACCCTCAGGAACCCTCATAGAGATCGAGTTCACTCGAACTTGATGTTTTTATTGTCACTAGCGGTTCTGCGCGGTTTCACTTGCGTAGTTCCCGTTCCCGTGGGAATACGGGAATAAAATATAGCCTGTTACTCAGGGATCTTCTAGCTTTCCATTGGTGAAAGAATTTTTGAAATCGGTAAAGTAGTTTTTGAGTTTATTCGTAACAAACATACAAATCTTTGCTCTTTATAATATTATACTTAGATAAATACGTTCTTGCACAATATTTCTTGGAAGCTAAGGGGGAAACCCGCAGTGATATCATAACACCAATATACCTACAAGATCGAGGTTTGTGATTTTGTAAACATATTATCACATTTCGTGTTTACCGTGATATTCTTATTATTAGGGGAAGGAAGGGAGAGATCATCATCATCATAATCAACCCGTAACAGCCCACTGCTAACCGCCGTTGCTGGCTGCCGTTGGGCACCCACTATTATAAATATAATAATACATAATATATTATTGAGCACGTAAAAATTAACTGTATCATTAAACTACATACCTATATGTAGTCATATTATGCACTCTACATATTGAGCAACTTTCGATGGAAATCGAAAGTCGATGACACGGCGTTAACGTAAATATAAATCATATATTATATAAATACAACAATCAAGTTCAAAATTGCACCCTTCGAGTGAAGGTCGACCGTTTTCCTTCTATAGCAGATGAATCTATAACTAGGAGTAGGTATAAAGTATACCTTATACGTGTGTGTATGTGTGTCTATAACAAAAAGACATGTTTTGGGCAATATCACTACATAGTATAAAGCAAAGTCGCTTTTCGCTGTCTGTCTGTCCCTATGTTTGCTTAGATCTTTAAGACTACGCAACGGATTTTGATGCGTTTTTTTTTAATACATAGAGTGACTCAAGAAGACGGTTTTAGTTTCAGCATTGCACCCGTGCGAAGCCGGGGCGGGTCGCTAGTGAACCAATATTTGTCATAGACTTTAAAATAGCTTTTAAATGTTGAACCAACTTTCAGAGAAATAACGTTTTATTTCATCAACAAAACTATAGCTTAGATATTATTGGTCCCATCGACTCTAGTCTTACATCATAACATCACATATTAGCATGTGCGGGCTGCAATGTCCCACGCTGCATTACCAGTATACTGGTACTCAATTATTGGACACATTATCGCGGTATTTCCCGGGAGAGAATTGAAACTGGTTTCTACAGTTTGCACTCGCAGTTGTTTCTTTCAGTCTTAAAACGGCGGCATTTGCAAGACGATTTTATAAGATCCCTACGGTGTGCAGCGTTCCGCTGCGGTTTTCAACCGTATCTTCATCCTCTTTTATCATTTCGTCTTTAATCATCCTCATTTCGCTTTTAATTCTCGCCTTCTATTTTCAAAATTTCACCGTTTCGTTTTTAATCATCCCCAATTTGCTTTTAATCATCTTGACTTTCTATTTTCAAAATTCCGTCGTCCGTTTCTGTTCCCGTTCCTGTCAAAGTATTCATTCCTACTCTAGAGTTCTTGAAGAACAGGTCTGCAACGAAGAAAGCACCCTAATTTTTATAGTTCCACCTATCATGGCAGTATAAAGTTTCCCCAGAACGCAAGAGTTGCGTTGGATGTGTTTCTACAAACCTTTCTGCGGCACATCTAGTGTCCTTTTCATTTGGTAAGTTATTTTCACATAGTACTAACCTCCGCACCTTTCCCTAGCGTTATTCCCTATTGGTGCCACACTGTGGATGTGCCCTAATCATCGGCCCCTCTTCCACAGCATGTTCCCCCAATAGCGGGCTCACCCCTGGGAGCCTCAGCTCACCTCTGGGAGCCTCAGCTCACCTCTGGGAGCCTCAATTCACCCCTGGGAGCCTCATCCCAGCCCTTACCAGCCTCTTCTATGCGAGGATCCATCCTCCGGGTCGGCAAGCTCACCATCGCGATCGAGAGCCCCGCCACGCAGTTCGCTAAGGGATATCGTCGATCAAGACAGCTCTTCCACCGCATTTGAAGATCCGCAAGTCTAACACCAAATGGCATCATTGTAGTTAAAAGACCCCAATCCCCAAATTTACTTAAACCCAAAATCTCATGTTCAGGGAAATCTTCGACTAAGAATTATTACGTTTAGCCGACAGCCTTAAACCTTTAATCAAGAATAGCTAAAACACCTATCTCCTAACACACGGTACCGTACGTTGAGGCGTAGGATGTCCCATTAATTTTATATTAGCGGCTCTTAGTCTCTAGATCCACCTATCTAAAATCCCAGGTTTAACTTTTCCTTTTCCTTACAATTGACTTCCCAAGAACTATTCGTTTACCGTGTTTTTAGGCTTTCCGTTTGTTACCAATAAATTCTATCCTATAAAACACGTTGACTTTTTATTTATAAAAATCCTAACCCCGGTTAGGTGGTCATCCTGAGTTCCTCCTCTGGATGGTCTAATCGCGCGTGACAGCTTCCCCGGCTGAACCGCATGATGCAGGTGGTATGGTTAAGTCCCACCATACCACCAGGGGTATGGCCGGTGGTACGGTGGGTCCGCAATGAGTTATTTTAGTTTAATTATGTACTGCATAATGATTACAATCCGGTATATGTAAGACAATTGGTGATCCGATTCCGAAACCAATTTAATCACTACATAGTATAAAACAAAGTCGCTTTCTCTGTCCCTATATCCCTATGTATGCTTAAATCTTTAAAACTACGCAACGGATTTTGATGCGTTTTTTTTAATAGATAGTGATTCAAGAGGAATGTAAGGTAAGGAAGGTATTAGCATTGCACACCCGTGCCAAGCCTGGGCGGGTCGCTAGTATATAATATTAGTTAACGTTATTTTTAAATTTAATGCTCATAATAAAGGACATGATGCTTATTTTTAAGAAAATCTATGTTACCACTTGACCTCCAAATGACGTCACAACGCCGGCTGATTCGGCGACGCCTGGGTAACTGAAGTATCAACTGTCATTCAAATTGTCTTACATCCAGCGAAGTGATGTCTTTTATCTATTTAGTTAGCTTTATGTACCAAGAAAATGTACACATGGCAAACTTATAGCCTAAAGGCAGAGTAGAGAAATGTGACGTCATTTGAAGGTTAAACTATCTGAAAGATTTGTATCGTTTAGTGTTATCCTGTCTCCTTGTTTACATTTTCATCAGTTGCTTTGGTACCCTGGATTGATATGGTTTTTTGTACAAGGGGAAGGTTGGGACACATGTCATACGCCTTTTCAGTATCAAACTAGACAGAGCTTGTATGGTGTCCTCATAAGTTCCCCTTTTACAAGAAACGATATCGAGCCTACAATCACCAATTCAAAGTAATATAAGTCAGGCTTCGACCAACAAATACTACCTACTCACAAATTCAATTTGATCTCAGGTAAAGGTTTATTTTACGTAAACATGCTATAAGTATACATACTTTAGGTAAACCTCACAACAATTTCAGTCAATTTTAGTGTCATAACCTCATAAAATAATCCCAGAGTACTGGCTAAATTGCCAAACAAAGTTTTTCTATAAATAATTATCAAGATGGTCCAAGGTTGATTTCAATGCCGTTTCCGGGATTCGTGAAAACGTGCGCGTGCGCATCCCGTTTTAATTTGGAATACGATAACGGTATACAAATTATATTAACAACTGATGTTAATTTTGAAAACTAGCAACGTGGTTACCGGTATACCCCTGAAACGATCTAGATGTTCGGCAGGGAGAGTGCATTTAATGGTGGAACACGGAAAGAAAGAAGGAAAAGAAAGAAAAAATAAAAAAAGAAGCTCAAATATTATGTATTGCCAATAAAAGCTACTATACTTAACAAACATTTCTAGGTAGAAATATCTTAGCATAAGAGAACTAATCAGCTTATCCTACCCAGCTATCATACTTGGCTCAGTAAAGCTGGATAACATTATTTCAGTTTGCTCCTTAGATAACATTTGCTTTTATCTAAGGTTTGCTCTAAAAAAATAAACAGGAGAATAGTGTTTCGAAGGCATATAGACAAATTAAATTTTGGTAAATTAATTATGTCTCTAAATATGCTCTAAATGCATTATTTTTGCGGTGTGTACGTGTTTGTTGAGTGTATGATGTTGTGACATCACAATGTGTGAGAGTGCTAAAATACATTTTTAATTGAACAGACGAAGTCGTACGGAAATACTGAAACCTATCATAATAAATAACATATCTTTCATAATTATATGCTCACAATAAAACAAATACTTGTATTTGCTAATGGAGCTTCAAGTATTTGCTAAGTACTTAATAAACGTACGTGACCGATCGGCAGATGCGAACCCATGATTCAACTTTTCGAGCGTTAAGATATCGTTGCGGTTAACCAAAGGGCCAGTGGTTTGTTTACAATTGGTTTCAGTCACGTAGTAAAAAGTAGGCACACATGGCTACAAGGAAAGGAAATAACAATATATGTAGTCACATCTAGCATCGAATAGATACTACTGACTAACATCAGAACACTTGAAATTGTTACAATTAGAATCAACTACTATTTGAAACAATAGAATATTCAACTACCTACCGATATGTAGGTATCAGCTACTAATTCTCATACACGTGTTCTTAACATTGATCTTGGAACAATCATATAACCCGCTGTAAAACCTGACATTGTTTCTAATCCGCGTCAGCGTGCCATTGCCAACCGCACGAACAAATCCCGGAAACCAGAGAACCAAGATCCTTGGAGTGTTGCAGATGATTCTTGGCAGCAACTGAGGTGTGGAGCTCAGTGCACGCTGGGCCTTCACCAATCAAAGTTTGTAAACAGAGCGCCGGCGTGGGATTCACGACGGTTACGATTCTTACGAATGTTTACAGCGCCCCCCTCTCTACCCCCTCACCGCCGCCATGCCGCTAGTCACGTACGCAAACCGCGACGGCGCATGCGTCGCCCGCCTCATTTTGGAATTTATCGCAGAAACTGGCGATTCTGCGTACTATATTGATAGTGATAACGTAATTTTATCGGGTAGGTACCTACTTTGTGAACTGCGCGGTTTTGTTTTGCATTCCTAGATAATAGGTATCATTTCTAGACACTTTTAAACTTTGGCATTTTATGTGTTTGGTACTAGCAGAGAAACATTTTGGAAATGGAAACTGTTCTACAGATCACTCTAAGGGATTGTCGAATACCAACGTCTTTCCGGGTAAAGATACCACTGAGCCACACGGCCTAACTAGATTTCCTTCAAAACTGTGGGCTCGAAAAGTATTCGACCTATTTAAATTTATAAAGAAAGTTGTGCATGATCTTCTTGCTTGACACTGACCATGTGTATTTACAATAAAACATAATAATATTAGAACCTATAGTGAACACTGTATCTACTTCCATCAAGAGCATACTGTTACTAAATAATTTCTGTGTAGGTTTTATCTATTGCCTGAGACAAAAATCTTTTTCGATTTTCATTGTTCGTTTATTTTGTAATAACGTGAGTGTGACTGAAGGTCATATATCTATCTAAGATGACAATAAGACTATTTAAAGACGCTTTTCAATTTTCAATTTCCAGCTACAGTTGTCAAATGTACAATTAAGTGTATATGAATGAATCCACGGATGGACAGGAGGAATGTAAATAAATATTTATAAACAGCCACGTACATATCATCGAGCATTGATATGATAGGATAACACATTAATATCAAGTGAAGCTAATAGTTGAATGGATGAAATCGGTAAATCTACTGTATCTATATTAAATACAATTAATGTTTCATGAGGTAATCGTAATAAAAGAAAAGCCACATGGACATTCTTGTGCCGTGTGCAGAGTCCATTATAGGTCAGATGCAACACTGTTTTTGACCTCTTCTTCATTATCTGCGCTATGAGCAGTTCACTTCAAATTTTAATACAGTCTACTTTTAATTTCAACCTGATTTTATTATTTGTAAACATCTGCAAATTGAAACCTATAGAAAGCAATAAATAGGTAGTGATTTGAAATAATAAATAAAACTTTCCCAACGTAAGGATTCTAGCGCTGAAGGGATTGGAGATTCAGGTTGGTATTACAGGAAGTAACTTAATTCATCACTACAGGACTACTGAGGGAATAGCTAAATTACAGGACTCAAATATAGTACATCTTTCTAGCCGTCCTTACGTTGCATTCAGTAGCACGATTACGGATGGTGCTACAGTAGTGACTACCAAAGAGATGTTATCACAAATTTTATGTGAACACAAATATATGTACAGTGATGAACTTTCATAAAAGTAAGAAGCTATACAAGCATTGCAGAGTCGAAGCAAGGGAGATGCAAATAGGAAGGAAAACCGTCGCTGAACTGATTGTACTAATAAGGTAAAGAAAGAACCTTATATTGACTAAATGGTAAACGTGACTTGCGAATTGACAACCTTTATGAATAGTTAAAGGAAATGAAGCATAGCGGGAAGCTCGCTTTGAAAACACCAAATAAAAGGCCACCTGATTTTAAAACAAACCACATGAGTGAATTAACCACAAACTGACATAATTCGATAACAAATTTGAGCAAACAAGCGAAATCTCCTTGAAAATTTGAAAGAAACAACAGTACCTACCTACGTTTATTATTAAAAACCTGAATGCGTGTAAAAGGCACATAAAAGACTTACAATATTACCCTGGTTTTAAAATTAGGCTTATAACCAAAGAGATTAAAATATAATAGGACATAGAGAGGGCATTGGGAATATTTTCATACAAAACTTTGAAGCATGTTTGAAGCTCAAGCGTCATGTCAGTTAGTATGAACGAGAGCTGTCATTCGGTCGAAATTGTACTCGACTTATTTAACTCGGAATAACTCTCGGCTTCAAATTTTCCTCGCTTTGTCCCCTCTATGTCCTATTATATTTTAATCTCTTTGCTTATAACACTTCATATGAACTACATATGAAGAAGAATTGAATGACACCTCGTACGTCAAAATCCGTGAAATTGTAATGCTGCAAGAAGTCACAATGCAATGTGCTCAAAAACATTACCTCCTTTAAAAAATATCCTCCTGTTAATCCTTATAAGTGAGGTGAGACATAGCTAGTGGGCTCCTTGCTACGGGTTGATAGTTCGTGACGACTACTTAGAGTTACAAATTGTCGGCGTTACCACAGAACCTCCTTATGTGTAAGGATGTAGCTAACAAGATCCACAAGGTGTGTTTTTTGTCGACAGGACTATAAAAATAAGTATCAGTAGTTCTATCAACAGAACTAGTGAAAATAAGGATTAATTTTGTTACTAGTCGAAAGCTTATGTCAATTCCGTGGCTAGGTACAAATATCAATCTATTCTTCTGTTTATAAAGAAAAAAGTTACCTTCGTTCTCCCATTAATGACGTAGTCCCCCATCCTTCCGTTGTTGGCCATCTTGTTGGCTTTCAGCACGATGTTATCGACCTGGAATGTAAAAAAGCCTTTAATGACATTTTAATCGCCATCAATTTAAATAGTTTTCGCGATTAACGTGTGGAAAAGAACAAATGGAGAGCTCTTGAACCTTTAATACATCCGGCTACTATTAAAATAATAATAAAACACATTATTCATCCACATGATGAGATGATTGATGATGAGGCTACTTTTTGTCGTGACGAAGTACGAAAAGCTAAAACATACATACTGAATCTCAAGCCGTTTTCTCATTGGGCAAGGTAAGGTAGAGACATTCTATTCATTTTTTGTCTCTGCCCTGCCCGCCTGCATGCATTGCACGAGAGTTCAGCCAGGTTTGTACCTCTTATGCTTCATCCACCAACGGCTCATACACACTCGTCGGTTTCGGGTCGACTTTATCAAGCTTTTCTGAATTGAAACATCGCCAATCCGGTCACCTTTGTATATTTAGGAGTCTCGCAAATTAACGTGTCTCTGTCTCGAGAAAAGTCTCGTGGTGAAGATAAACTTTGTTATCTGTATCTGTGTTTGTATCTGTGTAATCAGACTTACAAAGAGACGATCTGTAAGAGTTTTACATGATTCTTGTAGATAAATTTATGCTATGTCTCCCATTTATTCACTGTTGGCTGGGTTCGCGTCTTTTTCTTTATGACCTATTAACTTTTCTTTATGAACTATAATATTATCTGTCTCATATATGTATAAAGAGAATGTCTTCACTGACTGATAGACCTAACAACGCACCTAACAGATTAACCTAGAAAAAATAGATATAGGTAACTTTCACGACGTAGGCATCCACTTTGAAGGGGTTTTAGAGGATTTCCCACGGGAACGGGGATACCTAAACATAAAGTAAAGGGGAATAATGAAAACCAGCTCTACTGAGCCAAGTATTATGGCTGGGTAAGATAAGCAGATTAAGTTTTTGGCAAGTTATCAAGGTACCAAGAAATGTTTTTCAATTTATTTGTTTCAATAAATATATTTTCTTTCTTTCTGTATAACGTGTTCATCGCGGCCATCAACATTGAGTGTCTGATAATTTATAGGTATGTTTACACGGGTTTCCTCAAGATGTTTTCCTTCAAAGAGCAAGTGATAAATATTATCGCAATATTAACCAAAATGACGTACATGGTCGGTTCTGACGTTAATTCTAATGAACTTGAAATAGCTGCGTTCATCTGTTTTTACAGTTACGCCAATGGACTAACCCCCGGGCCCCAGCATCCGAAAGGCAAATCAAACTAAAATTAGCTAACAAACTGTTTTTCATGTTTTGTTGAAAAGCGTTATGATTTGATTCAATCAATCAGAACATCCCCGTATCTCCCAATCCGCGGTGGGCTCGCGTGGGAGATTGTGGCCCATACTTTCTCATGAGGAAAGACCCTTAGCTCAGCTGTGGGCTGGCACTGGTTGATGATGAATCAGAACAGCTAACATAAGATTTAACAGTCTCTTAGCTAATTTTAGTTTGTTTGCCTTTCGGAAACGGGAGGGTGAAAAAAAAGCCAAATGCGTACCATGTGTGACGTACCCGACCGGGATCTAACCCGCGACCTCCGACTCAGAAGGCAGGGTCACTACCAACTGAGCCAACAGGCCCGTCTAAACTTTTGTGTTCTATGTCGGATACAAACTACCAGTAAATATTTTGTTTTCATACAATCAATATGAAATTAATACCTGCGCACAAGCGGATTAGCGATCAAAAAATGATCGGTGTAATCAACTAGAAACTAAATGTTGTCAGTGGAAGACACAAGCAACATCAATGAATTTCTATACAATTTTACAGCATCAGTGTTCATCTGTTAGCTGTGTCCAGAAGTAGCAACCAGCGACTGTGTCCGGTTGCCGTTATTACAGTTCCCTGTGATTCTATCCTGTGTTAGAAAAAGGTTTGCGCGCCTAAAAGATGGACATCTTTGGCACTTTCACTAATTCATTGAGTATTAGGGTACTCTACTACGTGGATTTGAGCCATCACAGTTAGTACTCGTATTGAAAGGCGTACCCAAAGACGTCATACAGATTATCGCGGCAGGTTTTCTATTCGTCGTTTTTGACGGTGAAAGTGATCCCGTCAGAACTACAGTTCAGAAATACCGTAGATATGCGAGGATGTTATTAGTTCGAATGCGTAGGTAACGGAATTTGTTACGAGATGGAGAAATTAAGTATTAGCAAAATTGCGAAGTGCGAAAGTAACTTAGTCTATTGTAAGTAGGTTGTTTCGTTTGAACCGGTCTTCCTGTTAGGCTGGGACAATCTTGAGGTAAGACAGGCTAGTTTTCGTTCCGGAACGACGACGGAGACTCGGGGAAAAGCTAGTGACGGCTGAGACTATAGCCCAAACTTCCTCAAGCAAAATAGAATACAAAATTAATTAAAGCGCCCAAATTATTTATTGATTTCTTTGGCAAGAATTTGTGCTTATAAGCTCTTGTCTTAACACAACTGATGAAAACGTTTCTTAATCAAATAAACTCACAGCGATCACAGCGAATTTTATAATTTTCGCAACAAACAAAACATTAGTCAGCGACCCAGTTTAAATCCAAGATAGTCGTTGATGACGTATCCCCAAAATACCTACCGCCTATCGTGCGCACACGCATACCTTTGCAATCTGTGGCGCCATTTCGCAGATATTAGTTATTTATCAACGGTTTCACACGATTTGATAAACGGTATAGCACCTTATCTCGTGTTAGAGGCGATCACTGAACTTGAATTGTAGATAAGGTAGCTACTTTCATTCGCTATTGTAATACTAGTTATAATTATAACACTATACGTCATAGATAACACGATGAAAAGTCGTATGCACAGACTAACAACAGTAACAACGAACTGGTACTAGATCTGACTAAGCGATCTGACCACGGATACAGAACGGATGTGTTGTAGCTTAAGTCAGCTCAACTCAAGTGTACTTCGGACCCTGCAAAAGATGAAAACGATTATGTGCCCCTGCGACGCTATTATCATAGAAGGATGTCTGAGAAGAAGACCCGAAAGAAACTATTTGGCGCGGAAGCATTTTCTTTCACTATATTAGCACTTGTGATTGTCATAAGCTTCGAATGTAGTTGTGCCGTTTGTAATTTTAGTGTTTTAGTAAGTCGATTAAGGGAACGGGCGGTTTGGTGTACACTGTAAGCCTGTTGCCTAAATGTTAAATAAATAAATAGTAAAATATAAAAATAAGGAACCCTAAATATAGCACGCTTGCTTATCATACAGATCACAATACTTGTGTCATCTATTTCAATTTTCGATGTGTGTCTGCGTGTATTCGATATTGAGTACAGGCAGACGTGAGGCGAGACGAAAAAAAAATCTTAAAAATAAATATAAAAAAAATATTTCATCATGAAAATGATCTAATAGTATCTATATAACTATCATACCATTCCCAAATACCGGAAAGAAGTCCGATAGCCAATCGATTGTAGGTAAATTGGACAATTTTACCGGATGAAGAAGAACATCTTTACATAAAATCCCCATGCAAAGTCAAAAGTTTTTATTCAATGTAGGGGCTTATCCTCTTCTATCATTAAGTTCTCTCATTGAAAGTCATTGCAACTCCATCTCTTTGATATGTATAGTTGGGAAGAAGAAGGTTATGAAATTTAGAATTATTTACTAACCTGGCTTATTAACTGTTTAATATAGTAACAGTGCTGCTCTGTCCCATCTATCCACGTGATGCGGTCGCTGCGGACGGTTTGTGCTTCTGTGCTGCTTGGATTCGAAACCAACTGGCCTGCCTGTTGAAGAATTAATTATTTTATTTATTTATGTACTATTATTATTATTGCTCCCTTGCCGATTTCGGCTACTATGACTGCTACTTAATCCAATGTATACAAATATTATACAGAGCTTTATTATGATTTATTATTTTTTGTTTTATTTTTAACTAGCGACCCGCCCCGACTTCGCACGGGTGCAATGCTTATACTAAAACCTTCCTCTTGAATCACTCGATCTATTAAAAAAAAACGCATCAAAATCCGTTGCGTAGTTTTAAAGATTTAAGCATACATAGGGATATAGGGACATAGGGATGTAGGGACAGAGAAAGCGACTTTGTTTTATACTATGTAGTGATGTGCTTCAAAACTACTGGATCGATTTTAAAAATTCTGTTACTAATCTAATTATCAAATATAAATAATATATATACAGGAGACATAATGGAAGTACCTTTAGAGCTCTGCAATAAAGTTTATTATAGATCAAAAGCAAGTAAACTAAATGTAATTTTGACTTCCTCAATCTTTATACTTAGTTTATTTACAGAAGTAACATTTTTCAGCCGCAAGTAGGTAATAGAGTTAGTCTGAAAACCAGCACTGAGTATCCAGTATGCCTAGCACAGCTGAGACTAGTAATCATTGCCAAATTTAAAATTAGTAACGAACTGTTTTTGTTATTCTTTTATATGCAGCTGATAGTTAAATTCTGTAACTGTATTTTTTGGCAAAAAAGAGTATTATTATTATTGTTATTGTAAGCTCTTATTTATCACCTTGACCTAACTGTAAGTGTAAAATGTATTGATGAATAATAAAGCCCCAAAAGAGAATAAGTATTAGGTTATGTAGATTTTAAATTATTTTGGAAATAAAGAAAAAAAAAATATGGAAAACAGTTATAAACCTAAATTATTGTTTAAGTGCATTTAACAGTGAAGTGACAAACAATAAATGATAGCTCACATTAAAAGGAACCTTATTTACGATATTTGCTTCGTCATAAAAGTATTGTTCAAGACATTCCAATTAGATTTTATTAGTTTTTAGTCATTAACTCATAATATTCAATATAATTTATGTATTAAACATCTTGTAGAATAAGTGTAAAATAATAACTAAGAATGTTTGTTATTGTTCACACATGTTCACATGCTTGCAAATGCATGTCAGTCATTGACAATGAATGTTGTTTTGTTTCTATTATTAGCAGCAGCAATATTGTTTTATCTGAATCTGCTAAGAATGGGTCCAGTTGCCAACAGGGAAGGAAAAAACTTTGTTTTTAAAATCTGTTTTTTTTTTTTATGTTACAATAATATTGTAACACCTCATATTATGAAGGCTAGAATAGTTTTTTAGATAGCTTTACGGTTAAAGAGCCTGCTTTACATGATGATAATCAGTGAGGCTCAGGTTCGAATCCTGGCATGTACCAATGAGTTTTCAAAACTTATGTATATATTTATCACTAGCTTGATGGTGAAGGAAAATATCGTGAGGAAACCCACAGGTCCCAGAATTAATTTGGAGACATGTGTAAAAGACCCGCTCTGGAGATGGGCTCACCACCTATCATGTTTAGGGGTCCAAAGAATATCTCGTTAAAAGTGGTTATATTCAGAAATGGGATACCTCTGTCTACCTATTTGGGGGTAAAAGGCGTGAGAATATTTATTTTATTTTAAAATTTAAATTAAGTTAAAACATACAATGTTTTTATGCTGTGATAATTAAGTTACCTTTGAATTTATAATTTTAGTTTATTTTAACTAGCAATGCCTTAATCATTCTTCATATTATATTTTCATACATTTTAGCTTACATAAATATTTTAACTTTATTTAGCCTAAGATAAAATGAAGTCTTTAAGAACATATTAGCTGTGTATAATAGATGTTATTCCAAAAAAGGACTATAAATGACTAAGACTACTAAATATTATGGTTTCAATGTGCTAATATTATTTCTGAGATTAAGGAATAAAAAAAAAGCTTTCCATTAATAATCGTCTTACCTGGAATATCCCTGATCTGTACATGTCTAGGACCTCAGTCAGCACTAGCTGCCCCTTCTCCTTCCCAAGGAAATTGTCCAAAACACACACACCATACGTAGTCATGTCCCTGATCACTCTTTGACATATTTCGTAGCATGGATCATTCGGATCCAAGTAGTAACTATTGTGAACATTGTTAAACGGGGCCCCACTACCTTTAAGTGAGGCCTCCGGGTACTCCTTCCGGTGCTCCGTTGCGTAGCTCGGAATCACAGGCATTTTCACATCAGTCCTATTCACCGCTCGCAAAACATTTGAAGAACTAGCTGTAGCAAACTCCACCGTACTCAACAACTGAGCTGATTCACTCAAAATCTCCTGCTCTGACGATCCTTCGTAGGTTATGGCGCTTTCTTTATTAATATCTTTACTAGTATACACTACACTAGAAATAACACTGCTATCTTTTAATTGGCCTTTCTGTTCCGTATCGCCAGTTAGTTCACTGTTTTGAGTAGGCACTTGACAGTTTTGTTTATCACTAATAATGTCACTACCTTCTTTTGGAGTCTTTTTCTTGGATTTTTTCAATCGTCTCGTCTCACTAGCACTACCCTCTTGTTTGAGGACCTTCTTTTCACTATCTTGGGGGGCGTTAGCGATTTGGTCTACTTTCTTGGGGGTTTCTATGCTTAAAGTCTCACCAATTTTATCTTTTTTCGACTCTAGTTTTGGAGCCTTTGGTCCACATTCACTTCTATGTCGTTTCCAGTCTTCCCGTTGATGCTCTGTGTTACAATAGTAAATGTTAAGACACCGACCACATCTCCTATGAGTTTTTTGATTGCAGACGGCGCAACAAGCGAGCACGCCTCCTTGATTCATTCTGAAAATAATTTCTCTTTACCAACCAGGCCGGCCGTCCACGACTGTCAAGAGAAATGTCACTTTGTTCGAGCTGTCAAGTGGCTGTCATTTTTATTTTGATGTGAAATGGTTTCTTAATAAATTTATTAGGTCAACAATTTATTAAAAACTATTATACTAATATATTTTATTAATAACATGTTATAAAACGAGGCAAATCTTTGTGATAAAATAGTGTCTACCCCCAATTTTGATTGTTGAATCTTGATTTGATCCCAGGCGGAGAGTATGGGTGCGTTCAGTTTGATTCATTTTATAGTTATTGTCACAGACTGTCTTTTATCAATCAAGATTGTCTTTTATCAATCTAGATACGTTATTTCTTAATTATGTACAATCAAGAACAAGTCAAGCTTTACACTACCAGTTTATGCTGAGCTCTGATTTATACTGCGCGCCATAGAATACAGGGCCGATTCAAATAAGGAATTTTCAATGACATTCTTAAAATTGAACTAGATGGCGCTGATCAACATGGGGAATTAGAAATTGGCAACACTGATGTGTCGCTTTACGTGACACATCCGTCCGTCATGCCATGTGCCGTTGTTGTGTTGTGTGTGAGTGAGTGTAACGCGTCAGCAGGCAACGCAATAAAACAGATCTTGTTTTAGGTACCTAAATTCCTAGTGCGTCGAGTCGAGCTTCGGTTCCTCCGTATTTTACACCCATACACTATACATGGTCCACGCATTTTCGCAGACGAAGGAGACTGAGTTTTTGTTTATCGTGGATTCGGATCTTTTGTTGTAACTTTGTGTTACCACTCGTAAACAATGTACAAACAGAACAATAAATAAAATACAAGGCAATGTGTACGTAACCTTATTTTGATAAAAGTCAGATTGTTTTTTTTTTGTTTGACAAATTCTTGCGACCATAGATTAGGTAAAAAAAAAACCCAAGGCTTATCAGCACCATCTATTGACACCTTTGAATACTCAAGTGACAGCTGTCACCGAAAACTCCCCATTCCAAAGTGTCAAGCTTAGCGTGCTCTTGACTGTACAGTCAACAAAGTTGTTAGGGTAACATGGCCAAAAACTAAGATTCAGTTTTCTCTTAAAGCCTTAAATGTATTTATAGTATTTTTTTGGTAAATTATAGGGATCAAAGATACGTTTTGAAATAAACATTAATCAATAAGATTTATTTATGACTTCCCCAGAAAAAAATAGTTCTTATTTACATACATACATACATACATACAGCTCACGCCTTATTTACTGGCCATGTAACCCTAACAACTTTGTTGACTGTACTGTACAGTCAAGAGCAAGTCAAGTTGTACACTACCAGCTTAAGCTGAGCTCTGATTTATACTGCGGGCCATAGATTACCTACAGGGCCGGGTCAAAGTGTCAAGCTTAGCGTGCTCTTGACTGTACATACTTTGAAAAAAACTATGAAATGTTATTATTCACAAAAACAACACAATCCAAAGAGTTTGGAAGAAAATCATTATTTTTAGGACAGAATCTTTTTCTTTAAACGTCTTTGGTAACAATAATCTTCATCGATCCGTAACAGCCTACTGCTGAGGTAAAGATCTTTTCTCACACATGAAGTAGAGGGCTATAATCTTAACAGTCAGAATTTTTCAATCCACCCAGGCGCATTATACATGGCTTAAAGACCAACTATTTTACGTGCCTTCCGAAACGCGGAATACCCTAGGTACTGACTGACCGGGCCTTTTGGGCCTTGCTTAACCAGTGTAACCGGTACAAATACAAGAGTACCGCTGGGCAAGCCTAAGAGCGCTTAATTGTTTTATTGAAATAAAATGACACTATCATATAAAATTATTTATTTAAAGTAAGTAAATATTGATCATAGATACGAATAAATTCTTCATTTTTTTAAATAACTGGAGAATTATGTTATTACTTTTACATTAATTTAAACGCCAAATTCTATTGGTCAAGTAGTGAATGTCATTATTATAAGGAATGATTATAAATAATTCTAATTATTTACAAATTCATGAGAAAGTGTGATAGAACGTGAAATAGAGATTCATTATGAATGAAAAATAGACTAGATTAGTTCGACGTCGAGTCAAGTTCTTATTTTGATACAAAATATTTATCTAATAAAATAAATGTAGTTTAAATTTACATTATCCTAGCACATAAGTAGATACATTTTTTATAGTAGATATAATGAATATTGGAAGACCGAGACTCAACGAGAGGAACTAAAGGTAAGGTGCGTAAAGGCGTGCGTCGCATCAATCGACGTACGCCACTGCGCTGGCTTATCAGTAGGTACTTATGCTTAAAACAAAACTTAACAAGATCCTAATATCGTTCAAGGACAAGTAGAAGTTTACACTGCGCAATAGAGCCGGCAGAATTCCACTCGGGCATCAGGTTTACGATAGTCACTGTATTCAATATAGTGCTTTCGACTTGTCATTGAAGGAAGAAAACATAGAACGATAAATCTTATTTACATCTACGTTACTCAGAACTGTAGCCAATATGATTGGACCCTATTTTTTATTACTTTATTACCTGTACTATCTTTACATTTGGAACGTTTTCGAACGATTTGGAGTTCGAGTAACGTAAATGGGCCGCTTTTTTTCTTATTATATTCTTGTGTGGTTGTCTTCAGTCGTGTTTTGAGGGGGGACAGGAGGGGGAGGGGCGTGTAAGACTCTAGCTAATTCTGCTTTTTCGTCTGCTGATAGCACGTACACAGGAGGAGCAGCGGGAAGAAAGCGCTCGGCTTTGTGAGGTTCTCTTTGGAGCCTCGCTCGGTACAGCATGACAAGGACACATAAGACGCTGATGATGAAAGCGGATGTGGCAGCCAGGACGATCAACGCAGTGTGGTATGAGGTCGTGGCTGATACCTGAGGAAGGTCAACAAAAAAATTAAAAACACTAATTCCGTATTTGGAAAGACGCGTAAAAAAGGTTGGTGGCGCTTTCCGTTGGTTGATGATGATGGATTTTAAACAATTCATGGACCGAACTAACTTAACTTAAACGAATATTTTTTTTTTGTTAATAACTTTAGGTACTAACGGTGGATTCGCTGAGTATTTCCCGCTGTTGCATGGACAACACCGGTGCCGCCAGTCGGTATTCACTGCGGATGAAGTCAGCGCCTATCACGTTGCCATTAGTCTTATTGAATCCAGCAATCTTCTCTTTTTTTACCTGTTAATGAAAATATTACTTACATTATTTCATTTATTAGGGTCTTAAAAGTTGATGTACTCTAGTTAAACTAGTTATGCTGAGGCTTTAGCCTTTGCATCAACACACAAAAGCGACGGTTAGAAAAACATCGTGAGAATACTCGCAGGTCACAGAGTACCTACTTTAGTTTTAGTTTAGTGACAGTTATGACATCAAATTAGTCGGTTTTTACACGTTTGACATTACTCTATAATGTATGGTTTGTTTCTGTCCTTTTTCTTCCGTATTCTATAAAGAAGGAAGGCTAACTTAAAATTAGGAATTTTAGGTGGTTTGCAGAAACGAGTCTATTCCATACCGCCTCTAACGTTTAGTGGTGTCAATCAGTCAAAATATGCTGGTGAATGAGTACCTACTTCTAGAAATATAACATATTTTATTACATATTTATAAAAAAAAAGCACGGAAATTGTGTTGTTGTGGAAATTTAAAAAAAAATGAGAAGGACTCGATGCGAGAATCGCATTTCACCGGTTTCATTTAAATTATCGTGCATATTCTTTCAATACATTTTAAGTAACTTACCAAGTTTTCAACGTGATACACAATATCCACAGATTTGGGCCCTGTTAGTGTTGCTCGTAACTTAGCAGTGGACTTGTCTCTCGTCACAGTGACCGGCACTCGGGATCCCAAAGCTGCTAATTGCGCAGCTAGTGTGGCCCGAGCTCGCTCAGCAATCGTGTTATTGGCACCGATCACCTCTACTTCTAGCAGTGCTGATTCTATTTGGGTTTGTTCTGAAACGAAATAATAATAACGTTATAACGGTGAAACAAACTATATTTATTAAACATTTTGACATATTGGAACTTGGAACGCATCTTTATGAATTGTCAATGTCAAATGTCAATTTATTTGTGTTTGATTGAAAAGAAAAACGGCGGGAACACGAATGTAATACATATCTAACTAGGTACATTTATTTGTGCACGTTGTTTGTTCTCTATTTTAAGATTTTTCACGCTGAAAAGTTATTATCACCTTTTTTAAGAATTTGAAAAAGTTATATGTCGGCGTTTGTTTGAGCTAGCCAGACACCACGACCACGCTTTAGACATCCAATAGCTTACCACAAGGATCGGGCCCGGGGACATCCGTGACAGCACCAATATGTGATCTCCTCTGGCCTGCGGCGTCTACACACCAACAGCGGCTGCGAGAACATTGTCGTGGCGCGAACGATCCGTCTGCGAGGCACCGCGGCCGAAGACCGTCTCCTCCTGTTTATGTAAGTTTTTTTTTAAATATGACTAAATTTATATTTAGCTGCCAGTATAGCAGCGCAGCGTGGCGCTGCGACTATTTAGATGCAAAAATTACAATCACTTAGGTTGGATTAGTGCAACTCGGCGAAGAGTAGGTATAAGGCTTAAACAGAGATGAAAATTGAAATCGCAAAAATTTTACTCTACGTTGGACATAGGTATCCAGCCATAGTTATAGTCAATATTAATTTTACTGCACCACAAGCTTTCATACATACTTCAAAAGAGTTTTTACGATTAAACTCGGGGTAAAGCTCTCTGTCTGGTAAGTTAAGCTTTTCTAAAAATATGCTGGTAAAAAGGTACTGGGTGTTTCCAATGAATCATTGACACAAACATTTTGCCATTTTGCCAGTGTTGGCTGCGCTCATCCTCATTATTGTTATTTCGTCTAGTTTTACTCACCATTTTCAATTTCCTCTTGCATCAGATGGCATTTAGTCTTAAACACAATCTTCTCTGCCATGCTATCTACACGCTTTTGTGGCGAGATTTCTAGAGGTTTCTCGAATTTCCTAGTATTATCCGAGATTTTGGGCTCCACTACTTCGGAAACGATGGGCACAACTTTATCTAGGTCCTCAATATCATCCTGGTTTTCTGGTATGTGATGTACTGTTTCTTGCGTCAGTCGACTTTCTGCGTTCAAGTCTGCAGCATCCACCTCGTCTATGTCTTCATCGATGTCGAATTCCTCCACTCGGAATGACGTCATTTGTCTGATGAGTTCTTCTAAAACTGGAAGGTGTAAAGAATATTTGAAATTTAAATGACTAATTAAAGATAAACAGGATGACTATGAGGGGACGACTAAAGATAAGTTAGATGGAGTAAGTAAATGCGAGGGTTCGTAGGTATAAATAGAAGACCGGTGCTACTGGGCCGACTTCAAATAATGGAAAAGGGGTAAGCAAACGATGATTACTTCGATGTTTAACATACCTTCGTCAGCTCTGGCCCGGTCGTCCAGAGGATCCCGGTGAATCCATTTTCGCGCTTGTCTGAAGTTGCATGAAGGTTTAGCACCCCGCACCAGGGACCCCTTCAAGGGCTCGCCACGGGCACTCACACACCAACACACGTCTTTGAAAACGAAGAATTATGTTTTAATGTTATAAACCATAAGATGATACATCATGCAAGAATTCTTTGTGCGTTTTTTATCTGTTTAAAATTATTTAGACCATTTGATGCAAACTGTGACTTTTAATCATACAAAAACTTATTTTGAATACTAGATACCAATTTGGTATCAAAATAAACAGCATAAAGTTCAATTTACCAATATGTGACATGCACTGCACTGATTCCCAAGCACCACTGGCGTCACAGATTGGGATGAATGTGCCTTTGCCGTACTTCTTTGCAGCTGCCTCATTCTTTTCTCGTAGACGTTCGCACGGACTCAGCACTATAATGCAGACAGATTTTTAAGATGCGATACTCAGAACTAAAGCTAGAAATCCCAAAATTCAAGTGTTTCCTTTCAAATTACCAACAACGTGATCACAATACTGATTTTCCCAATACATCGTGCTATTAGAACAATAAGGTGCTGTTATGTAAATTCTGTGAAACAAAACATTCACTAAGTGCTGACTTAAGCTTGTAACCCAACAGTACAATCAACACATCAATGCAAGAAAGTTCTAGAAACATGCCTTCTTCTTTCGGATTCCCTTGTGGCTTCTGAACCATCAAATTTGATGATCCCCCTTCCGCTGTTATAAAAGTAAATATTATAAAGAAAAGAAATATACAAGAGGAATGATTTGAAAATAAACTTTTCTGCATAAGAGACACAGAAACATAGACTTGCAGAATAAAAAGAGTAAATAAACATTATTTCATAACACAAGTTATCAACAAAGGCTGGTGTGAAGTAACTAAGAGATATGAAGAACGGGAATATTCGCAGATTCTAAACAAAAAGACTACATACCAGGGCAGACTGAATTGCACTCCTCCTTGGTCCTGAAGTTGTTGTGGTTGCCAGAGCAGCCGTGGTAGCGGAACCTCTCGCAGCGGTTGCGTTCGTGGTTGAAGTGCCAGCGAGTAGTGTTGATGCCGTCGCCTCCGACGCATAAGCCCTCGTCTTTGCTTTCGAAGCATACTGTACCTGTGGCAACATCGCACAAAAGTCTAATTAGATAAAATATAAAATATAACAGCACTATATATAATTAGAGTTGAACTGATTAATTCCGGCAATGTCAAAATGATGATAAATAAGTCATAAAAAGTCTTAGGAGAGTAAAGTACATAAGAGTACGTATGTAGATATTTTCTTTGAGAAGAACTTAAGTTAATAATTTCTCAAATAAAACATCTCTTGTAACAATGTGATCATCCTTGTCAAACCTTAATATTGCTGCTTTAGTTTTTGCCTGCGACGTTGTTCACGTTCCAGGATCATCAAATGTCATCAAATCAAGTAAATCACTTCCCGATACTTTTGATACGTTGCTTCGTTGCTGCGTGAAAGAAGACAAACCAGCAAACATACTTTCGTATTTAAAGCTGGATTCTTCCAAAGAAGAGTAAGTCTTACTCGGAGATTAAATCGCAATATACTTACTACCCTTGGAATAATGTTATATTCACGTTAAACGAATCCAGCTTAAGTAGGATTACTTAATCAGAATCAATTGTATACATACGTGGCTTGGGGCAGCAGACAGATGGCTTGGTGTCATGAGGCGCGAATCGGCAGGCGTGAGTGAAGGGGCAAGCGGCAGCGCTGGGGCCACACATTATGGGGCCGGAACCGTCTGGAGCATGGAGAGGATCACCACCCCCTGGGCATTGCGGGGAGGGTGCACATCGGGCTAGGGGGGGACATGATCCACCCTGGAAAAGTATATGTATGTGTAGTATGCAATATAACAATGCTAAGAAACAATAAAGAGAAAGATTTAATTCTATAAGAACTACCTATGCCCTATTGTTTGTTAGACAAGGCAAAGAGGTAAAAAAAACATTCTCTACTTTTTCTTTAAACGTCTTTGAGTCAAGGTTCAGGGTGTGACGGCGACCCTACTTTTCTCAAGGAATTCTAAGCTTAGGCTTCGATTCATAAATTTTACTACCTATTGGTTTTAGTATGAGTCCAAGAAAAATTAGGTACTAAAAAGAAATTTAAACAGAAAATATAGTCGTAATTCCATAAACAACAAAAACCTAAGACAGTGGTGATAGCTATTCAGTGAGTGAAGCTTATTGAGTCTTGACCTTATAAATATTAGGACATAATTATAACGTACAACGTTCAAAAAATACACATACTACGATCTAGTACAATCATGTTTTGTAAACCCTGTTATACAGTAGACATTTATACTGAGGTAAATTACTCACCTCACATTCCACTTGAACTACTTCACAAACTTCGTCGTCTCGACATTTGGTCTCGGCGCAAGGGTCTCTGCAGTCACACGTGAGACAACCTTTGTCATCTAGTACCCGTCCATAAGCACACGTCAGCTCCGCGTGGCAACCAGGTTCGGGACATGTAGCTGGAGCATCGCAGGGTGGTGTAGAGTTTGTTACTCGAGTGCCAGGGACCTGAAATGTTATTGTAGACTTGCTCTGACGAAAAACTCCAAAGACATAAAGCATCGTCAGGAGCCTATAGCTACTCTAAAGTTTTTCCTTAACGATCCACGTTTTTTGATAATGTAACGTCAACACTAGCCTTGGGCCTAGAGTTCCTTTTTTGATTTCTTCATCATATTTATATATTTTGTTATTGATTTAGTTATTCAAAACGTAATCTCTTAAAGTTCAGCCCACAGCTGAGCTATTTAGGAGTCTTTCCTCACGTATTGGGAAGTGTAAGCTAAAATCTCCAAAAGCACATTTGGATTGGTACAGTATGATATTAGGGTAGTGAGTGTATCGAATATGACCTAAGTAACTACTTATCGAAACAAATTCAGGACCAACGGTTTAACGTGCCGTCTCAAAAGATCAGTGGATTGGAATATTGTAAATTACTAGAAGTTTTTTTTTAATATGAACCTTTTAGGGGACTGAACTAAATGCTTCACAATACACTATATAATTGTTCAACAAACTATCTACGTACCTCATTGCCTGCTACGTCGACGCACCAACAGGTCTTTTCTGATCCTCGGCACTGAACCCTCTCGTAGGCTCCGTCCTCTTTGCACTCTGCGATCCACGACCATGCCGGCGGACTGCCACTTTCAGCAGCCATGTGGAGCGCTGATGCCCTGAAAATTAAATTTATTTTATGGTTTTTGTTGCATTATTAGCTTCTAGGTAAGTACCTCTTAACCCTTAGTCAGTTTAGGACCTGTTGCTTCTTCGGTGTTGGCGTATATGGACCCTCCCGGAAACGGTGGGCCCACTGACAAGGGATTAATTTATGTACTATGCACAATATCAAGTTAAAAATCTGTCTTGCCTTTTGTAGTCGAAATAGTTTATATGTTCATCTAATCTCTTTCTCAAAGCGTTCTCACGTGTATTCTGTCTGTCTGTCTCAGTTAAGTCAATGCATTTCAGAATCTTAACATGGCTTTGAATGACTGAATCATTCCTCTCAATCTTTATTATTCTTCTGCCCTTTTCACATTATTTGTGATCAATACAGTTACAAATATTTCAGAAGGTTTTGGCAATTTTTTTGGCAGGCTAATGTTGGCGGCATTACCTCATCTGCTGACAAGGCGATTGATGAACGGCAGCCGTGCAAGCAGTTCCGCAGCCAGTGGCGCAGCAACGCTCAGTTGGTCCGCACTCGGAGTCGGTCCGGCACGACCACTCGCAGGCCCCGTTCGATGGCACCAGGTACGGGCATTGGCCACCGGCTTTGCGCGGCAAACCTGGGAAACGGTTTACGATCACAAGAGTTCAAAGACAACGTAATAGGCATTCTTAAAACTGAGAAGTACACGTAGCTCTAAAAACCTATTTTGATTAGGAGCGCTCTGACTTCCTAAGGCTGAGGGCTGATTGTTAGTTTTAAGAATACCTATGCTACTACAAAAGATAAGAATGATTTGGATTAAAAGCATTTCTTTTCTTATTGAGGGTAGTTATATTTAATCGCAGTACCTTATCTAAACGTAATGGTTTTTCGCTTGCATTCCAAACATTAAATTAACTTTTACTAATAATCACTTTTTGAATCGATTAGTGATGTCAAAGAATTGATCAGAGGTATAATTAAAAAAACTTCGGTAGAGTCTTCTAATTTTTTTCATTAAAAATCAGCTTATTTCAGAGCGACTTCAAACTTTCCTAAGAGGAATCCGCTAGTACAAATGTATGAAATTACAAGCTCATATGCCAAGCACTGAACTTAGCACTAGCCAGATCTACATTGACTTACAAGCAGGTACAGGAGGACAATAATCGGCGTCGCAAGCGACATCGACAACAGCGCACGCTCGGCCAGTGGGACATGTAACGCCATTGCAGGGGTCTCGGCATTTGCACGTCGGGCATTTGTTGGAGCCCAGCTCAAAACCGTAGTCGCAGCCCATGCGGCACGTCAAGTCTAGGCATTCGAGGTTTTCTCGGATTCTGGAAAAGCTTATGTAGGTAATATTTTTTTATGGGACACACATAAATTGATCCTGAAGTACTTCGCCCCAGCGATGGGCCCGGAAGTATAACTCTGATAAAAAGTGGGCACTTGCAAAAATTTTATAAAAACTGATTGGCATGACGATTTTTTAGTTAGTTATTCAGATTCAAGAGTCGATTATCATAATTTTCTTGCCCTTCTACATTATTTGATGTTGGTGCAGTATGTCTTTTCCTTTAAATTATCTCTATCAACCGTACTTTCGTTTTCTCCGTCATGTATTGTTCCATCGACTACTTTTGGTCTTCCCTTATTCCTACTCCTCTCCTCTACTATATACTGTATGATATGATAAAGTATATAAATAAGTTATCATAGTTACTTACTTGTCGCAATCTACAGCAGAAGCGTTGTTAGTGCTAGTTTCAGGAATCTCGGTGCCGAAGGAGTCGACGCACCAACAGCGTCCGTTGGCGCACTGCTGGGGGGTGAATGCCCCGTCAGGCTTGCAGGACGGAGCTGGTAGCGCAAGTTTCATCCCGTCCACAGTGCCTTCCATCTTCTCGTCAAAATCGCGGAGATATTCGCACACTGTTGTTGAAAACAGATTAAAAGTATCGTCTACATAAATGACAAAATCAGCTTATGATTTTGTTTTTTGGATCAGAATATCTGGTTTCAAATGAGAGGTACCTTTAATCATTAACTTTCTGTCGTGTATTTGTGATACAATATATATTAAGAAAAACTGACTGACTTACATATCAACCCACAGCCCAAACGGATGGGTTTCGGAAAGGAATATATATTTTTTACAGTGACGCTATATCATCCGGTAAGAAAGAATTTATTGAAATTCTGACGATAAGTTTATTCATTTCAATATAAAAACTAAATTTCATTTAACTTAAATTCAATATGAACATCCCCTGGACGATCTTATTTTAACTTGTAACACCTGTAAGTATATAAGTAGGTACTTACTGGAAGGAGTGTCGTCAACCCTATCAGCCTGTAGGTGCATTTTGGCAGGGTCTACGCAGATGGGTCCACAAGCGGCCGTGGAGCAGCACAACAGATCGTTATCACAGGCACCGTCGTTGCAGACTATGGTACCATTCAGTCCACACATCGCCTCCACTTCTGTACCGCAAGCCTCGAAGTTTACCTAAATATTTTATGGATAAGGTATACTGTTGATAATGAATTTGGATTGGAAAGGGGATTTTCATAAGTCCATATTTATAGATTAGGAAGACATATGATGATGTATAGTAGTATACCTTATTTTTGCGGATCGTCATTATTGCTTATATTTATGGACAACATTTCAAGAAGAAAGATAATAGGATCCTTACGTCCAAAACATCGCTGTCCGTAGAGTTGTCCACGTAGTTAGGGTCTGGACAGCAGACGGCGGCGCCATTTCTTCTGGACCGCATGCATAAGTGGCCTTCGGGGCAGTCCGGCTCGGAGCCGCAAATGACCACAGATCCTTCGTTGTCCGTTACGGGTACCCCCACTTCGCAAGGGTTCTCGTACGTAACCTTTGGACGACCTGAAAATTAAACATCACAAGAATTTAGATTACTATGATGTAAAATATTGTTGTAATTTTGATTTGCGGTACTTTGTGAGCTATCAATGTACCGACCGTTACTTCGTTGCAATGATAATATTGACAACTACTATTGTAACAATTACATTGCTCTGTTGTAGAATTAATGATCATGTCTACTCCGAAGTTCTGCTGAGAAGCGAAATTGATAAACAATGATATCTACTTACATACAGGATACCCTGTACATAGTTCTCCAGTACAGTCTGAATCCCGGACCCTCACGCACTCCTCTCCATTAGGGCAAGGGAATCCAGCGCATGGGTCATCACATTCACATGTTGGACATCCGTCAGATCCAGTCTTATAGCCGTATTCGCAAACGCCTGCGCACAGCGCCCTTGCGCAGGAGTTGAGACTTCTAGCACCGCTGCGAGCGGGGTGCGGGGTGGGAGAGCAATGGACCGAGGGAGACGGGCCCATTGAACCTCGGAGTTTGTTGCCTTCAGAGTCTACACACCTGGAAATAAGTAGGTACAAAATGTAAAAGTGCCACCGTTGATGGGTACCTTAAAATATCTTAAAATCCTATTCTATTAGATCTTAAAATTCGTGTAAAATTTTGATAGTTTCCATCGTCTCTTTGTACTGATGGAAGGAGGTTCTTCATCGGATGATTCCTTACAGAACCCACGAAAAAATATAGCATGGTTCTGTTCTAAATCGAAAACCACATGTTAAAGATACATAGAAACTTAAAATAAAACCTGGACTATTTTTTCTACTAACCAGCAAACCAAACCGTTTCTCGAACACTGTCGCGGCACAAACGAGCCGTCAAACGCACACTGAGGCACATATCCCCTGCCTTCCTTCTCACTGACCACCAGCAGTTCAGCCAGCATCTTCTGTTGAGTGCACATTGTTACGTTGTGGGGTAGAATGCAGTGTCTGCCACATTCGCCACCATCACAGCACTTTTGCATCGAAGGGCATTCTAGATCGTGGGCACAGGGGGTGCCGCACTCCAGGTCTGAGGTGGAGGGCGCAGGGCAAGTTCCAGCTTTTTGGAGCTCTAGGGAAGCGGGACAGCAGACTCCGTAGTCGTTTCCTGAATTAAAAGTTCAAATTGTAACAACTCCGAGGATCGTTTCAGTTGAGTCATCATTGTATTGCATCTGTTTACACTAATATTATAAAGAGAAAATATTTGTATTTTTGTAAAACTACTAGACCGATTTTAGAATTTCTTTCACCAATAGAAAGCTGCGATATCCCATAGTAACATAGGCTATATTTTATCCCCGTATTCCCACGGGAACTGGAATTACGCGGGTGAAACTGCGCAGAACCGCTAGTCTTTAATATAATGTATTAGGTACTAGCTGTTATTCCCTAGTATCTACATGTTTTTTCAGATGAGAAGTAAACTATCTCTTTTCTTAAAATTTTACTTTCGCATTTATACTATTAGTAAATATTTATTTAGTTCTAAATACGACGCCCTAGCTATACGACGCATTGATTATGTAAACGTATCACGTACACAGACGGTCCTATTGTTATTAGTAATCTTGCAAAGTGATTACGACAGGTTTGTATTTGGTAGACAATAATGGGTGATTGAATATTAG
This sequence comes from Ethmia dodecea, assembly GCA_963855545.1. Classification (NCBI taxonomy): domain Eukaryota; kingdom Metazoa; phylum Arthropoda; class Insecta; order Lepidoptera; family Depressariidae; genus Ethmia; species Ethmia dodecea. Next base: position 3,616,696 of record OY979457.1, read on the forward strand.
AACATACCTGTTTCGACGAGACATCTATAGAGTGGTGGGCAGTTTGGTTTTCCAGGGTCAGTGCCACATAAGAATGGCCGGCTTGTCTCTGTTATTAACAGTGGTTCTCCTGCTGGGCAAATATTTTGTAGGCTTCTTCCTCTCTTACCTGTAGAAAGGATCTAATTTTATCTTCTACTTAGGATCACTTCACATTACAATTATTATAATAGTCAATAATATTTTGTTCACAGCATGAACATGATGAGAGAGCCGTCAGTAAACTTTTTGAAAGAGTAACCTAAATAAAACAGAGAGTAATTTCTGATAGGTAGTCTTTTTATTTATTTAAGTAGGTATATGCCCTGCGCGAGTCTTTGTGAAATAAATATTTAGCCGCGTTTATTAAAAACATGAGTTACTCGTACAAACAATTATTTTCAAATCTCCTTCCTCTACCTCATCATATTATTTTTAAGCAATTCACAATTCTCAATCTTTCAACTTACAGGTAGGAACAGGCGGACAAGGCGGTCTCAAGCACGGCGTCTCCTCCAACTGACATGACAGCTGTCCCGGACAAGTTATGGAGGCGCAAGGGTCCCGGCACTTGCAGAGTGGGCAGCCTTGGGCATCTAGCTCGAAGCCGAGAGGGCACAGCATCCTGCAAGTGTGAGCTGCGCATGGTGCTGTCCTCGTACAGTTAACTAGACCAGCAGCCGGAGCTCGTGTGCCTGGTACCTGGGAAAAGTGTTCTGGTATAATTTCAGACTAAGCTTTAAGAGCTATGTAATTTGTTGCTTAAGCTTTTTGCTGGAACCACAAAACTAGTTGTTCGGGAATTCCTCGGTAATATTGTTCCTAACTCAACTCGTATTTTGTTTTTTTACAGTATCGTTCTTGCCTTCCTAAGCTTCTTAGTCATTTCTAGATCTTGTTACTATGAAAATCAGTATCATTTTTAGAAGTTAACTGCTTTACTTCTTTGATTGCATAACATTCAGTGGATGCAGTTATATTCAGGGGATTTTCCATATGAAATTTGCTTTTTGTCAGACTAGTCATTCAACTCTATTGCATTCCTCATCTTCTCACCTCGAAACCAGCAGCGTCAACACACCAGCAGGAACTGACGATCTCGTTGTCACATTGCACCTCCTCAAACTCCCCGTCAGAAAGCCGACATCGAGGCGCCCGTACTGACTGTAGCAACCCGCGACCACCTCGGCTGTTTTCCGCTGCCAGCGCTCTGGATATCCTCTCTGATGATAGCTTCACGTTCTCACAACCTGGGATAAATATTGGAATGATGAGTCTGGAAACCAAATTAATCTATTCTTGATAAAAACCCATAATTTATTTAATAAGCGCTTTTATTTCTCGTTAAAATTGCTGGCAGGAACTGCATAACTTATTTTACAGTCAATGAAGGTGAATACATTTGAAGGACAGTCAGAACATGCAACCATCATATACGGGCGGACCGGACAAGGACACAGATTATGTTTTATTGCGTATTAATATTTCACGGTCTAGAACAAATATTTGGATCTTAGACTATTATAGACTTCTAGTTATATTTCCGCTATTTTTATGGAAAAAACAATTTTACTTAATTTAGTTTTCAAATAAGTATCTGAAAACTTTATTAGTCGTCGCTTACCATAAGAAACAAAAGTTATAATAATTTACCGGTGAAAAGCGGCTCAACACACGCCTGACCGCAGGCTGTATTGCAGCATATCTGCTCCCCGCACTGGTCATCAGATTTGCAAGGCGTCGCACGCGCAGGGCACGCGCTCTCTTCCGCCGGACACCTCCCTCTCAGCTCCGCGCTTGCTACAAAAGAAACCATTCATCATCAGAAACCCTGTCACAGCTAATTTTAATTTATGGGTTTTCCTTCCACCTGGTATTATATTGCATGTGACTTGAACCATTCATAAATATGTGCTAAATGTAGTAATTAGTGTCAGGATTCGTCACGAACGTCTGCTTTGTGTATTACACAATTGGGAACGTTTCTCGTTACCGAATAGCATAATAGTTGCAGATTATCCATTTGTATTACGAGTTCTATTGAGCTCCATTATTAGGCATAATATCTTTCATAAGAGTAGAGCTCTCGTAAGTACTGAATGCTTCCACGTACAAAAGAGACTTGAGACATGTGATACCAAACGAAAATAAATGATTTTTAAAAATAATATTGAGAAAGTCAAAATCGTTTTACGAGTATGTTACTGTTTACCTGTACACGTAAATCTATATACATAAAATAATTAACTGACTGACTGATTGGTGATGTATCAACGCACGGCCTAAACCACTGGGTCTAGAAACTTGAAATTTTGCACATAGATAGCTTATACAGTGTAGTCATCCACTAAGAAAGGATTTTGCAAAATTCTACCCCTAAGGGGGAGAAATAAGCGTGCGCGAGCGAAGCCGCTGGTAAAAGCTAGTACAGGTATATAAAAATACTTTCAACGAAAATGTGACGATTCACCTGAAAAATGGTGCTGCTTATATTATATTTTATTTTCCTCCGACATAAACAATACTTAGGAACGAAACGATATTTAGGAACGATTAAGATATTTCTATTCAAATCATTCTCCTTGGGGTCACTGCACTATGTTATCTATAACTACTTGGCAATTTTTACAACAGGCCATCTGTCTATCGCCTTAGCTTCGTAAATGACTCTTAATCGCCATTCACGACACTCACGAGTCGAGTTGAGTTGGCAGTATTCAAGACTGCTATCACATGGCAAGATCCTACTCCCTTAGTTTAGAAACTGACACGCCGCGGTATGTCAGGAGCTGTTAAAATTAATGCAAATCTCTATAATCTAAACATGACAGCAAGTATCAGTAGAAAGTGATCAACGAACCGTGTTGCAGTAGCAACGTGCACGCGCAGAGCAGCGCCACCCTCACCGCGCGCGCCATCGCTGCATCACACACTCGCACTCTGTAACAAAGAAAAAAAAAATTTTATTCTTTGATTTTGTCATACCTTCAGACTTAATTTTTGCCCACCTGCACTTGAATTAGGGTAATGTAAAGTTTTTCGGTTTAAGTAACTATGTGGTGTTTAGGGGTCCAATATATCTCGTGAAATGTGGGTATATCCAGTAATGGAATACCTCTGCCTACCCCCTCGGGGATAAAAAGGCGTGAGATTATATATATATATATATATATATATAACTATGTGGGTCCGTTTGATTGATTTAAATGAGGTGTTCATTCATCTTCGTCTCAAAAATTTCATTTTCTACATTTTACCCGACTACACCAGAAAGAGGGTAAAGTGTTTAAAAACGTGTGGTGTTTAATATTATTATTACTTGTTCGATGTCAGTAATAAAAAATAATTTTTCGGTAACCTTTCGAGCTACCGTCATTATATTTTTTGAAAAATGTGCCAAATAAACCTCATAATATTATAATAATAATATACGTACGTAATATCCAAAAAACAGCCACCAATTTCTACTGAAAACTCGAAACTAGAGGACTGACCCCAAAAAGCCCATTGTCATTTTGTAAATGCTTATATCAGGAATAGTTCAGGATGTTTTCGCTACATTATCGAACAATAAATACCTAAGTATTTATGAGTCTACCGACTCATAATATCCAGGACCCGTGAATCATATAAATAGCAACGCTTTCCAAACACGGATTCCAGCCTTGGAGCTCAATTGATTGTGGGCGATTAGCGGGCTGAATACTTATTACCTACTAAGGCTTGTTGTACACAAACTTTGTTTGTATATACTGCTGGCGTTATAGTAATGGCAGTTAAGCTGCAGTAGGCTCGCGTTGAACATCCTATACTAAGTACGTAGATATTCTGTTTCCAAACTCTCTCATATGGGATAACATACTCATATCGCCGTAGCGGACTGAGACTATATTGAAGAAACCGATATTATAGACTAATTGCTTGTCGGGCAGGCATGGAGTTTGCCCTCAGGATGCCATAATGAGTAATCGAGCATAGTCGCAATAAAATTAACACTAGTTTAAATATAATTTTAAAAAATCTTATAGTCTAGAAAACAGTTTTGACCGTGTCCAGAATCCTTATAGATAATTGCACAATTACCTAAGTAAAAAAAACTGTCTTTTACATTATAGAACAACGGGTTCTACCTCTTATCTCGCTGGTTAATTTCCATTAGTATCAAAAACTTAAGTGCAGGTACTTTTTATTTACATTTTATCTAGTTTCGGCCCCTCTGAAACAAATCCTGGTTACGCCCTTGGACTCATCTGTCTGTACCAGTCATCGTAATCAGGATTCAGAGTGTGTTCGTTGGGCGCGCGCATACTTGCAACGTGTGTCCTCGCGCCACTTCGTAGCACATATTGCGGACTCACCGGCTTTCCCGCGCATTGGAGCGACGTTTACAATGTTATTACAAAATGCTATTATTACAGATAACAGACTAATAAATATCTCTGTTTACTTATTTTGCTGTTTTACTAACAAAATCAAAATACCCAGTCTATTTATGAATAAGTCTGATATTCCTAATTCCTAACAGAAAGTCGAAACTACACTACTACTTACAATAAATCTTTTTGGTTACATAAATTTTTGAAATGTCTGCGTTCGTCTAGCTTGTTTATAGCACGTTGGACCGCGGATGTGACGTAACTTAACAATACGTGTTTCGTCTGCATGCTAATCACTGATTACTTTCTCCGCTTCCACTTACTATACAGTTTTGATGATTATCGACCTTCGTAGTTACTAGAAGCTTACGATGATAGCATTGTCAAATTTAATTAACATTGGTTCAGCGGTTTAGCCATGAAAAGTTGAACAGATAAATGATTGATAGGTAACTCGTTACCTACTGTCATTGAGCTAACAATCACTACGTCTATCAATCAATATTACAATTGAATTAATCTTAATTGGTTGATAGTACCTAACATTAAATTTAAAAAAACATTAGCGCTCTCTTTGATAGACATACCCAAACCAAACTAAGATTTTGTATTATTGGAGTGAATTGGGTAGCGCTATTACTATAAAATTGTGACTATACATATCGTTTTAAAGGTTTCTGGACTACATTAATTTATTCACAACACTGTAGGCTATTCTAAAATCTAAAGCAAAATCTTACCCAAGATTTCAAAATATCTTTAAGTTTTATGTGTCTGGCTGGCATCTTGAAAAAATACCTATGTATCGTATAAATAAAGAACAATTAAGTACAGTATTTGCTCATGAAGAGTATGTAATTTTGCGATTTGTTTGTTACGGAAACGAGGTGTGAGAAGTGGTTTAGGTCCTAACGTTCCAGATTCAAATATAATTACAATTTAACAAAAGGTAAAGTACCTAAGTAAACTCTTACAACTCTTAAAGTTAACCAATAATCTTAAAAGTTTTCCTTTAAACACAAAAGGTAAAACATAGTATAGGTAATGTTATTCTACTCACCGGACTGTAGTCCTAAGTTTTCCTGCAAAATTAATTACTGGACTTGACAAGAAGCTATATCTTTTTTCTGTTTCACGTCAAAAACAAGAAAATTTTAATTATTATTTTAAAGCGCACCCGATTCAGATACACAAACTTTTAGAGCCCGTCAGCCAGTATCGTTCATTAATAAAGCAGTTTGAAGCAATTTAAAAGCTCTTTTTTAAAAAAGTCTTTCTGTAAGTAAGTATTTATTTTAAACTAAGGTTCTTATATCAGTCAGTTCATTCAAACGTAAAACTCGAAAATAATCTTTTAGAACTTTTTCACGGCCCGTGTAGCGTTGGGATTCAAGTCTTGGTCGGGAGTAACTTGGTCGGGACTGATAAAAGTACAAAGTGTCGTAACTCTTAACGTTCTCAATAAGTTGTGGAGTGAGTGAACTCTTGGGAGTGACGTATCTGCTATTAGAAGTACAGAAATGACGCAATACGCAGCTCAGCGTATCGGGTGAAAGGAGCGGCTAGTTTGCCATCATAGAAATTTACTGGTAAAGACCAGTGCATTTGTGCAGTTTAGTTTCAATAGGTACAACAAATTTCTCAAATCACACTTGATATGAGCGTGACTGGTGACAAGACACTGTGGAAAAGTTACATTAAACCGAACGTTATTGATAGCTAATTTGAAAAGTTTTTAAAATCATTGTGTTACTTGTTGCATATTTTATTGGTGTACAATAAATAGATGTTGCTTCCTTATTTAAAGCCATAATAGGTTCATGGATAAGCCTATTCATTATTCTCATTACATACCGATGATTACACATGCCTACTGCGTAATGCAATAAGCGTTCGGGTTCGGATATAAGGGATATAAATACATCCCCAAAAATATAGATACTATAAAAAAAAAATATTCCTATTAACATTTTGAATAATGCAAAACCAACTGAAATATAAGAACTTAATAAAACATTGAGGTCTTCTAGAGAGCGAAGTGAAATCTCTAAAGCCCTTGGGATTTGCAAATGAAGCTGTCTGCAGATTTACGAGGCAATAAGGCGCCCCTATATTACAATATTGAAGGCTGTTATATAAGTAGGTATATACCTATTTACCTACGTATGATGACGTAGGTGTAGGTATCGCAATATACTTAGTAAGGACGAAAAAATTAAGCTTACTTATTCATATAATAATCTCACGCCTTTTTTATCCCCGAGGGGGTAGGCAGAGGTATTCCATTACTGGATATACCCACATTTCACGAGATACATTGGACCCCTAAACGTGATAGGTGGTGAGCCCATCGCCGGACCGGGTCTGTTTACACATGTCTCAGAATTAATTCTGAGACCTGCGGGTTTCCTCACGATGTTTTCCTTCACCGTCGAGCTAGTGATAAATATGTATGTTAAACTTACTTAAGTAGGTATATATTGCGTTCTAATAAAAGGACCCGCAATAAATCCCTTCAATCAGCCATATAATTTGTAGGTACAGTCAAGAGCAAGTGGGGCTTGACATATTGGACTTTGTAACGTTCTTATTACAATCGCATTAGAGGTCAGTCTCCCACCACAAGTATCAGCTTCATGTGCTCTTGACTGTAACTACTCGTACTTACGAAATAAAAACAAAATAACAACTTGTTACTACTTAAAGTGCATTGCATTTTATTCAAAAAATCTAATCTTCAAAGCCCACCTTTTTCAATACACTTACTTATTTACTTGCATTTGAAATTTAAAAATTAGGTACAGTTCCATGTTAAGGTTTACTTGGCAACAGGCTCTTCAAACTAGTCAACCAATCTACGTTCAATGCCAACTGATATTGCTACGAAATTATTAATGTCAAAGGAGACGTCGAAGGGTCCCAGATAATTATATTTCCGACCATTCTATCAAATGATTTGAAAACGGTCTCCAATTTTATCATCTGTAAAACAGCGCCAAATTGTTTTTGTCTTTAGACAATATGAAAAAGGTAAATATGTAAGTAGGTAGGTACCTACCTAATAAAGTCAGCAATGAATTTTGTGTAAGTAAATGAAAATTAAATTGAAATGGATGTTCTATTATGAAATACACGATATAATGTCAAAGGAATTTTTTACTGTAATACGTAGGTAAGCGTTTTCTAGAGACTAGAGGACACAGTTCTGAATTATATATTTCGGCAATCTATCTATTCCCTAAGCCAACAATTCCAATGCGGAATTTTAGCCCTTTGCACAAAGGAACTTGGAGTGACTTTACACAAAGGATAATTTTATAAATAGATAAGTAGTAGGTACTTAGATTTATAACCAAACTAGCAGCACCCCGCGGTTTCACCCTCGTAGTTGCCGTTCCCGTGGAAATACGGGGATAAAATATAGCCTAAGTATATGTTATTCTGATGTAAAAGCTATATAACTGTAAAGTTTCATCAAAATCAGTAGTTTTGGCGTGAAAGAGGAACAAACATCCATCCATACATGAATACATCCATCCATACAAAGTTTCACATTTATAATATTAGTAGGATAAATCAATAGAAGTGAAATTTTGAACATTTCTATGTAATACCCACATAAATATCAACTAACTAACATTAAATCACTCACATGAAACTGTCAGAAGGTGCACTATAGCAAGGAGAAACCAAAATACGAGTATACATGAACTTTTCTCGGAGCAACTAAGATGTCACATTTCTTGGATTATTATACCCGAAGTTCCTCTGCGGTGTAGACTGAAAAGTTTAAGAATTGCTTGTTTGCGCAAACTTTGCCTGTCTCTTAGCGGGTTGCCTAGGCAATCATCTGAATACACGCTTCACTGGAGGTGTTTACATAGCGTTTCCGCCCTTTGTGTGATCGGTATTCAATAATAGCATAATGTTTCGTAAACTACATATTGTTTTGTTTCTATGTTTCTAGTATAGTTTATTTAACATTATTTACCTCACGCTATGGAAGAGCGGATCCTCCTGGCACAGACATTCTTATGTTTAAAAGTAGGGTCCTAAACCCTGAAATACTACTCTGTATGTTTAATGTAAATAAATATTTTTTCATAAATATTTTTTCATTTTTTCATTATAAGTATCAGCGTTTCCTCTTTTGCATAGAAGGTAATTAATTTGTGAAAGCTTGTAATAAGTATGACAAAACACTCATTTTTTTCAAATTAGCCTAGATTTTGTCCCACTGCTGAGCAAAAGCCTCTCCTCCTTCCCTCAGACTCAGCTAGTGTTATTTATTTATTACAAGCGACCCGCCCCTTCTTCGCACGGGTGCAATGCTAATACTAAAACCTTCCTAAATCACTTCCTTAAATCACTCTATCTACTTATTAAAAAAAGTTTTAAAGGCTATAGGGATATTAGAGACAGAGGAAGCGACTTTGTTTAATGTTAACGACAAAGCCGAAGGGTGTACGTCAGTAACTTAGTAACTATTAAGGTACCTATGTTCCTCCGTAGCACCTAAACTACTCAACCGATTTTGATGAATGAGGTGTCAATCGATTTGTTAGTATATGGTCCGGGTGACAGGCTACATTTTTCCGTAGCCGGGTTTTAGTTTTACCTAATTACTTCCACTTGTTTTGAAACATAAATAAATATTGGTAGGTAATAATAAAGATAAACCAAGTAACAATAACCGTGCACGGATCCTATTTTAGATTACTGTGTAAATGTTCTAATGTTATGCAGTTTGCGAAAAAGCTCTACAGGAAATTACAGTATCCGCTGTATAAGACTCACAAAATTACAAAATGCAGAAGTCTATCGTACTAGTGCTCGCATGGTCTTACCTAATCTAAGTAGATCAACGTAAGACATTAATAAACTTTATTTTTGGTAACGCTATCGGGTTGTTATACCTAACTAAACATAAAACGGTAGATAGACGTAAACGATGAGAATTATAAATAGAGAAGACGATTGTTGTTTCTTTCTCGGGAAGTATAGATACATATCTAGTAATTTATATGAGATAGTAAAGATCGTAATTCAATGATCTTATAGTGTGTCTGTGGCGGGGTTAATGTAGAAGTCGTAATATCATATATAATTTCTTTAGTGGTATTAAGTAGGTACAATTGCACGGACTTTTGTCCATTTCATACAATACCACGGGACAATCTTAGGTACATTAGGTAATATAATTCCACTAAGCAGGCTCAGTGACATAAAATTATCAATACTAGCAACACTTGGATTTGGTGGAAGCCTAGGTCCATTTTGATTGGTAGATTCACAGACCGCCGTGATATGCTCACCAATCAGTAACCGTTTTACAATTTTGTATAAAACTAGCTTTTACCCACGGCTTGTATAGTGGATGATTATGTGCAAAATTTCAAGTCCCTGGGCCCAGCGGTTTAGGATGTGCGTTGATATATCACCAATCAGTCCGTTTATCATTTTATATTTTGTAGATTGAGACGAATGGCAAAAGTCCGTGCAGTTATAATTCCACTAGTGAAATTATAATATTACCTACAGCTTTTACAATAACCCTGCGACATACTTATCTCTTCTTCAAGTAACAGAACTCACACAGCACATTACTTTGAATGCTAGCGTGTTGTTAGAAAGCGTTGTAATTCAGATCGTGGTTGTGGAATACAAACAGCGTCATCGGCTCTCGGAATCGTGATCAATTTCACTCCACGTCTTCATTTCTGTCGTTCGGTGTCAGTGACCTTTTGTTGTCAAACTGCTTCATTATTACAAGTCGCAGTCGAGATTAAAAATTACAAAGAAAAGTATATACGGCATCCACAACGGCAAAACTTATCTTCTGTGCTTTTAACTTTGTTATAGATAGGTAGTCGGGGAAAATGTCTGTACCTGTAGGTAGGTTTATAGGTACATATTTACAGCATGTACCTCCTCATACTTAGGTAGGTACTTTCATATATATTTTTAGTTTCCAGTGGTAAGTAAGTAATATAGTAGGGTCGAACAGTGATTGCTGTTATGACATTTGAATTTCTATGAAGTACGGTACATCATGATTGGAAGCGGTATTTTCAGGAAGGTATATAGGTAACTACATTGTTTATCAACAAGTTCGAAAGTCGTAGATTGTTTTGATAATCGCAGCTATCGTAACTGTCACTACTATTGACATTTAAAAAAAACCTGGTACATATCTATCTAGAGATTTGCATAAACAGTTTATTGTCGACAATAGGGATACACTTTGTAATGTAAATAAGATTTCCGATGAATCATTGTTCAAATAATTGAGTCGTGACATATCCCTTTATGGAACACTTTCAAAAGTTACCTGCCGTGCTCCGAATCACAATGGGGGACCCATTTAAAAACTTTCGTCATACCTAGTACTTAGTTGAGATCCAGTTGACATTTTAATTTTACTTTCCTCGCAACAGCTGGTGAAGTGATATTAAGTTTATACGAAGCTTGTGGGTGGAAAATTACAAATTAGTTTTATCTGGAGTTGACAAAGACTGATCAATTTTAGATACCGTCCCGTTGCGAAGTTTTTATGTGGGATTCATTTTAATGTGAACGTTGTATCAACTCGTGGCTTTTGACTAATCCTTGTCCTTTTTAACTAATCTTACAGACGTGCAAAATATATGTAAGGAAATAACAAGCCCGAGGGTTTCTTTTTAAAGATATATAATAAAGATATAAATTAAAATAATATTCCGTTATAACATTACCACATCATTAAACAAAAGCCCTCTTGAATAGACAATCATCGCAATCCTCCACAAATAAGCATAGACATCTTTATGCAGGTCTAATAACCAATCTAATTCCTACATACCTATACGAATCGGTCCCGACCAACCTAAGTAGGTAGGTACATATTGGAAGTTAATAGGTAGGTACTTATTTAGTCAATTCAAAATTATAAATTTCAATTTGCCATTTTAATGAATTAATTGTAGTTGTTTTAGACACGTTTAAATCGTACTTCTAACTAAGGCGAGTAATCTCGAAATACTTTAATCTCAAAGTTTCAATTAAGTTAATCATAGAAGTAATTTTACCGAGAATACCTAAGTTATCGAAATTCTAAACTCTGAATTTGCCTTAACATTTATTGTAAAACAAAGCTCCCAACTTTTAATGAGTAGGTACCTATATCGGTACCTCTTAAGTACTGTAAGAAAGATGGATCTTGTTGAAAGCAAGTCCATTATTTTCGTAACAAAATTTTGCAAATAACATTTTCTTATCTGCATACGCGTTTTTGAAGTACTGTAATTTAGTTTTCTTGTCAAGAATAAATTATCAGATAAATATCCGTTATTGGTCGTAAATCATACTTGTTCTCGTAATTTATCATTCTGTAAACACTGATTTAATGGTCATTAAATCCTTAGGTGCTTAAACTTTCTCAAATAAGTACCTACTTACTTAAGCACGCAAAAGTGTAGAGCCAAGCAGTATTTTGGGTCCTAATATTGGAAAGATTCAAGTGAGGAAATGCTATGACCACAGATATAGAGAGATGCAGGTCTTATCTGCCTGTCAGCCTTTTGAAGATTGTCTTTATTGTAAAGCGTCCCTTTTTTGCCTTGAGAATTTCGTAAAATCATTACTTAGATATCCGACGCCTAGAACATAAAAGAATCTAAGTACCTACCTACTGTTCAAATTTCAAGAGGGTAAAGCTTCAGTAGGTAATTTCGGCTGTACGTCGACGAGACAATCAGTCAGGTTTTCTCTGTTTATATAATAGAGATATAGATATAAGTATAATAACTAGCTCTATTTCAGAAAAAAAATGTCGGAACATGTTAATAGTTTTCAACCTACATTCGAGAAGTTTTCTCTTATCCATTTTTTGCAGCCCTTGACACACTCACGGCATCTTTCGCCTTTGATAATCTGTTATCACTCCCTTTGAAGAAGGGAAGGAGAACCTCAGAAAGGGAAAATCATTGTACATTGTCCATTGGGTTAAAATGTTACCCTTTTGTTACTTATTTTAAGCCGAAGAAAGCAATCGCATGGCGCGTGACAACAGTCGGAATGGCGGAGGTCATTGCTGCCCGCGCTTTCACGATTTCACTACCGTGCCTTGTCCATTTATCTAATTATACACTATCAGCCTTCGTTTTACATTGTAGAGCATTGGACATAAAGTAATTATGTAAGTACCTAACAGATAAAGTTATAGATATTTAATCTACGGTACTCCGTCTGTGAAAATTTAGTAATTTGCATTTCGAATCATGTTTCCTACAATGCTATTTAACGAGCCAATAGCGCATCAGATTGCATTTATAATGCCAACTGTGACATCATAAATACAGAGGTCAAATTGCGTTGCCATGACATCCTACAGACAGTAGGAGTATCTCAAGTTATTTTCAAATATCACTTCTTATATCCTTTTTGTTAAACTAGTTATTTGTACTTCAATAGTCCTCTAATGCACACTTTGTTTACTCTATAATCTCTATTTTCAACAATGCAAAATCAGGAGTTTGGTAGGGGAGCCTTTAGGCAAAACAGTCAACTTTTCAACTTAAAAAAGTAGTATGTATTCAATTAAAGCTGTCTCTTACCACGTAAGTTGACATGACTGGGTGTAAATTCCGTTCCGTTCTGTCTGGTATAGATAGTTGAACTGAACCGAATCATTAAACAGTAATATCCATGGAAACGGAACAGTTGTAAAATTATGTTAAATTTGAGTCAAAAATCAGAAAATAGTCGAATAGAGAGTCCTTATATTAAAAGAGATTTTGCGTGTTTGTATGTTGGGGATAATCTCTGGAACAATGAAACCTATTTTAAAATCATTTCACCAATAGGAAGCTACATTATGTCTGCCTAATACCATTAATACTTACTATGATAAACCGAAGCAAAAAGTATAAAATATTCGAGAGAAAGGAAAATCTATATTAACAATAAATAATATTAGGTAGGTACCTATATTCTTATTAGATATAAATACGTACGCCGAAGTAAACATTTACACATCAGGAAGAAAGAGTCTTAAGAACTATCTCTACTCTTTCCGAATGAGGAAGCCGTAAATTCTAGGAAGTAAGTAGCAAGTCGGGAAACTTGGATCTAATTGACAACATTATTACATCGTGTTGGCTAGAATGTTGTAAAGAGATAACCTTATTTGCTACAAAATGGTCTTATAGTTCCGCCTGCACCAGTGCTATTGTAAGTGCTAATACTATCTACAAGTGACTTGATTTTTGAAAACTGGTGGCTGTACTGCATTTAGTATTTACCTACAATGGTATCTACTCCAGAAAAATGTTACATAAGTAGGTACCTGCCTAAAAAAATCGGTCCTCGGCAAGTATATGGCTCAATCATTTAGAAGATGATTCGTGACAAATAGAATATTATCGTAAAAGATAAAAAGAACAAAAAGTTTTGTTACTTCTGAAGTGACAGGTGTCGGAACTCCACGAAACAAAAAAACATAACTTTAGGAAACAACTACCTTATCAGTATCAAAGACGAAGCCTTCTCTTTAAATATGTGTGAGCGGCCAAATGTTGACAAAAAATATATTATGTAGGCATATAGGTACACTTTACACTAGCACAAGAACATGTAATGGACTGGCTGGTTTATATTTGGCTTCAAACAAATCATTTAAATTAAATATTACTTACTCACTTGTATACAAACCGTCTATTCACTCTACAGAATAGCTCTATATTATGCTGTAGCTATGTTGACCGTGTGATAACTCACTATGGGCAACAGTAGAAAGGAGAGGACTGCCTGGGCTGGACATAGGTATCTAATTAATAAAAGAAAGTAGAAATATGGGGACCACCGTATAACGGCAACTGCAAAAGACAACCAAAAAAAACTACATACAAAAACACTGACTATTTTAAAGAAAAGTGAAAAAGAGATAAATCTATTATCTGGCCTGTGGTCAGTCATCAACATTCTCTGGCTATAATACCTACTCTCGACTCGAGAGTCGATGATTACTCCTTTGAGTTTCTTGCTGGCCCTTCTCGGGGTAGGTACCTAGGTGCTGCATTTGGAACCAGCAACTTGTCGGTGGAGATGGGCTGCTGTTTACATTTAGCCAATCTTCATGGAAGATAGAGTGTCTTGTTATTAGACTATTGACTTTTCTCAATGTATTATACACCTACAGAAAATAAATGAATTTGTATTTGATACAATCAGCTGTTTCCTTGCAGATTGGTGGTGAAGTTGTATCCTCTGATACCCGACCGGATAGTTGCTAAGTATTTGGAATCATTTATATTATCCTAGCAGAGACCAGCAGGCGTATTCAGGGAGATTCGATATCGGAAAATCTGTCGAACACTTTCGAGATGGGCTGATGTTGGTATCGAAAACTTTCGAGATGGGCTGATGTTGGTATTGAAAACTAATGTCATATGTGACATAAGGATTCGGAAAATTTTCCGTGGCTGTCAGAAACGCCTAGAATAAAGTTTCCGAAGTCGATAGATTCGACATCGGAAAATTTTTCACTCGATATGAATCGAACGGAAACGGTATCGAGTCTCCGTGAATACCTACGCAGAGGCGGTTTCTCCTATTCCATTTGGAATTAGTTTACAGCATAAAACCATACAAAACCCCTCAGAGGTACCAACTTTCATGGCGATCAGTCAAACGGTGTCGGAGTTTATTAATATGATATTTATGAACACCTAAGTTAAGTAGAACACAAAAGGAATTCCGTTTATTTTTGACGGATTTGCATATCATCATGAGATAAAAAAAATGCTGTCTTTCTCTTGACTAAATAAGTACTTATCAAACGATGATAATCATGCAGTCCGAGCGCCACTTTCACCGTCGCGCGCGCAGCTCACGGTATGCGACATACCGTATGAGTGAAACCGACATAAGAGAGTCTGTCATATTGCTAATATAATTATGATTCCATTTATCCCAAAAAAAATCTGACTTTAATACGAGCCAAGTGAAATAACTACTTACATGAAAAGTTTTTCTTTTGAGGTGTTCTAGATTTACATAAACGGATAGTGTTCTGTCTACGTTTTGAAATATGTAGACCCTACACCCTGTAACCCATACCTACGAGTGAGTGTATAAACGAAGAAAAGACAGCCTTCTAAACATGACATTTTGAACAAAAGTTGCTTAGGTAGGTCGTACCTGTAAGTGAGCATATAACCTACGAGGGATTTTTTTTAAATCCAACGGTAACGGGAACAAACAGTATCAGTGTATACGTGGCTTAAATTTGTCGGTGGAGGTATTATTGTGTCTCCAAATTACTCTGCTACAATCATAAACATTATTAAAATTGTTTTTGGTAAGTGCTCCGCGGAATGAGGGACGACGATTAACATTTCGCAATTTTTACGAATGATTGTACTCGTCAAGCCGCATTTATTTATGCTTATTTCAAAACAAGGCATTGCACGATATTACTAGTAGCTATTACTACTACGTTTGGAACATTAGCCTTAATAATTTAATATTTGGTTGTAAAGACAAAAGTACCTACTTAGGTACCTATTAAATTAAAGTACACTCTATAGAGAGATGATTTATGTAAGGTGTTCCTGAATGAAATAGCTTTTATTTGTAATGAAAGTTGACATTTTTCCGTCATTCTGATATTGCTAACTTGATAAAGGTAGCGGTGAGCCCAATGGGTTTTTTGAAAAATGACTAACTTCGACGACGAAGGTGGTAGACGGTAGTAGCGAGTTTAAATCTTTATCTTGATACCGATTACGCGAATGAAGACTTTTGCGGGACCCAAGTGACAGTTGATGGTAGATAAATCTCTTGTCTACCGGCTTCGTGCTAGCCCTACAGGAAAACGAGTGTATCCTATGTCACGGGCTTTAATAAGGGCAACCATTTCATAAGCATCTGCGTATTAAAACTTGTTTAAAAATATATTGCTAATTGGTAGATATCTGCCTACATTATATGCTTCTGTAGACTTACAAAGCGTTCTCGCAATCTTTTCGGTATTTTACGAGTACGCAACATTGGCATTTCGTGTCGCAGAACGAGAGCAAGCCCGTTTAATATTACAAATAACAACTTCCGCTCGAGTGGAGCCGTCGGCAAAAGGTAGCAATAAATAAAATGAAACAAGATGTTATTTGTTGTTGGGGAGTTTCTAGAGAGATTACTTCTTACCGCGGTGGCTTCAAGTTGCAAACACTGAATTTCCAAGTTCATATACCGAATAAAAATTTTGAAGTTGCTTTGTACAACAATCCTACAGATAGCAGGTAGCGGATCTATGCCAGTGCGTATGCCTGGATGATCTCTTTGAGCTATGGCCTCATGAGACAAGACACAAATTGAGAGAAAAAGGCAAGACCTTTGCCCCACAGCGGAACACCCTCACTTTCCTTCTATAAAATTATAAATGCAAATGTAAATCTGTTTGTTTGTCTGTCCCTTTCACGACTTAACTGGTGAACAGATCCTGTTGAAATGGAAAGATAACTTCTAGGTACAACTATGTACAACAGTGGCGTTGCGTGCCGTGGAGGGGCTCCGTATAAAAATTAGTTTGGGGGCCCTTATGAAGGGTAAAGATTTCTCACAAAAGAAAAAAAATGTTTGCATAAAATTAATAGAAATATTTATTCATCATAATTATCTATCTATCACTCTTTCCAAAATTTTGACAAACAATTCAAATTAAATATACACTGTCCTTGCCTTTTTTCCGGCAAACTGATTTATTAAATCATTAGCTGATGATGACTTTAGTTTTAAGTTTCTGCTTCTATGGACAATAGTATCTTGTCTGACAGGCGTTCATGTCCCATCGAAGTTCTTAGGTATTTTTTTATCAGTTTTAAAGTTTTTTTGCTTACGCACGTCGGGAGCCCCCGGGGCCTGGGGGGCCCGTATAATTTTTACGGCTGATACGGCGGTAGCTACGCCTCTGAAGCTAGAGAACTATAAGATATAGGACGATATTAGACGATATTGTACATTATACTTACTTTTTGACCCACACACACAGGATGGAGTGGCCAACAGTGGAACATTTCATAGTAAAACAAAAACAATTCTGACAAAAATTGAAACAGGCGATAGGGTATGCAACCAACTTGCCATTTCATTGAGTCACAAATACAAACTTTATAGTAATTTGGCAATTTCCACCAAAACCATATCAAAACAGCGAAAACAAATCATGGTACCATACCGAAGCCGGGCATAATGGCTGACCACCATAAGTTCATGGCCATGGCTCCTATTCATAACATTCGTTCATAACAATAGAGAAAAAAATATTATATGTACCTAACGGAAGCATAAAAAGTACGTTAAATTATTTATTGTTTGTATACCATATGGTTGCTGAAACAGAATATCTTCTCGCGTGGCGACGTGACTGCCTTGCAGCATATACCTATTAGGGTAACATTTAATATGTATTATGGGTATGTATGTGTGGGTAAACAGTTCACCGCCAGTATATATATTCAGGCCAAGATTGTGGATATGAATTTCCACGAAGAAAGAACAGTTCCCTTGATACCTATTTTTCTTACCAATTTCATGATAACATTTATACTTGTACGGTCGTGTGCCTATAAAAGTAAATCTTTTTATTTAGTGGAGCATAAGAAGTAAGTATAGATATGATTTTTCGTCATGAGAAAAAAATAAATATTAATACTTAAATATTGTAAGAAGCATAGTAGGTAGGTACCTAACTACCTATTGTTAATTTATTTTTTATTGACAGTTCAAAATCTCGTAAATTGAGAATCTGGTAAAAGTGTATCTATCAAGCCAAGAGAGATATAACTACAAGTAGGTATTCTACACGTACACTTATATCTCTCTTGACGTGAATTGTGAACAACATTTTGTCGCAGGCAGTGCCCCAGGGACTTCAGAACGTCGCATCTCTGAGACTCCAATCTACAAGTATTATGATTATGTTTATGGAACTGAACTGTGCTTTGATATTCCAATATAGAAATACATTAATTGCGAAATTTCTGGAAGTATGCCTATAGTAGTAATGGACAATGTTTTGGTTCATTGGAAATGTGAGGCTTATTTTCTATTTTACATGAATGACGTATTGCGTGGGGGCGGTATATTTTTGGATTGTTTTTTGTGCTCAGGCTGTGGAATTGTAATTCTTCAAGTAGTGAATTTTATATTCAAGCTATTATAATTGATGATACGTCAGGATTTTGTAATAGGCAGGAATAGCTAGCAACCAAGTAGGTAAATATTTCTAATCAGCAACGACCAAAATATTAATCAAAATGACATAATAAAACAAACTTGTTATTCTACCATACTCAAAAGTTGATATCATCGGTTTATAAATAATATGACCACTCCTTTCCAGATCACGCGTTTCGCAAGTGATTTCTCTATAATTTATGAAATGCGAATGATAAAAGAACAGTGATCAGGGTTCCGGGCACTTTAAAACATAATGCAAAAAGATGGATCTTTTAAAATAAGTGGAGTTGGTTTTTTTTTCATTTACGAGCGATTCCAAATCGCACCATGCGACATATTTTATCACATGTTTTAATTTCATAATAGTGTAATATAATCTAATGGCTATTCGTTTAAAAACAAACGGTTGATTTCAGAATTAACATCCAAACGTGTCTGTGAATAATCTTTTCGCTAACATATTTGATGCTTTGTCGCTATTATTAAATTATTAACGTCGACTAATCAAATTTGTCTTTTACAGGCCCAAAGCAATAAAGCACATCCATTCCCTCTGTTCGCAATTGACCTAATTTCAACTTAATGACGGTTTGTGAGAATCTGAATTAGATTCCCGCTGACATGTCCAATTAATTCTGAACAACGTAAATTAATAAAGTCACTTCGACCTATAAATTAAGTTCATGCGTAAGTTAGATAGAGCAAATCAAATTAAACCATTTACCTAAGTATAATTAGGTCGTTAATCTTTCTTCAGCCGTTTATCTGAAATCTAAAGCCGATTAGAAAAATTTGTATTTTTTTTTACAATATTTATGAATTATGGCGTGGCTAGCGACGGCGCGGCGGCGCGGCGCTACGTTCGAAATAGAGGCCGTGGTGTCCGAGGTGGTCAACACACTGTCCATACTGGCATCTGGGTGGTTTACCCTAACGGAGACAGACAGCGAACGATAGTGTCTGCCTGTTTAATAAAGCCCAACGAATAAGCAAGCCCTTAGCTTTTACAACCGTGTAGGTCCAGAAAGGTTATCGAGTGGTCATTCTGTGTTACCTGATTTTCTGAAATTTTCGTTGACGTTTTGCGAATCTGACATTCATCGCGCATCGCGCATTTAACGTGACCAATATAACTAATGAAAATGAAAAAATCTTTATTTTCTCCACACAGTCCTTCCTTTTACCTAGTTCAAATTAATGAAGATGCTAGGAAGAACATTATTGGAGACAGGAGCCCAAACTAGGTAGATCCTGTGTCTTGGGGTCCTGGTCGCCCTCCAACGGTGGGAAAGTTTAATTATTCACTAGAGAAGGTATGGTTGAAAAATTGAAGTACTGAAGTAGGTAGTAACAGAGAGCGGATTTTGTAGCCTTGTTTCGGCAATATTAATTACCGCTAGGTGTTCGCTTGCACGCCACTTCGCTTGTACGCGGTCTGCTTGTCGCCCATTATCGCTTTTTGAAACGCCAGTGTAATCATTAATCTTAATTTAGGATGTTATTGTCTTTTTTATTAGCGGATATTGTAACTTTTAATACTCTTGTTCTAGTTTTAAACTGAAAATTTACGGTTATTAATACAATTATCCATTTTGTACGATCGTAACATAGGTTGCCAGAGCTACTGCATTGGAATAACGTGGACTTAACTTTCCAGTGTCTACTCAACATTATCATTTTCTTTACTTTTTCCCACTATTTGGGGTCGGGGCAGTACCTATTTCTTCCCGTTAGCCTATGAACTATCTCATCTCTACATTCTCTTCCTTCTTACACGTATCATCCACACACAATCCGTTAATCTTTTCTTTGATCTATATTTAATCTATTTTTTTTGTGTGTAAGTAAATTGTGTCCCACAATTTATTTATTTATTATATTCCTCTTCCAATAACCTCCTACATTCATATTAAGCACTCGTCTTACAACATTACTCTCATCCCAGTATTGCCACTGTCTACTACAATTTAAAATTAATAAATGAACGAACTAAAATACAGTTTTAACAAATCTTAAAGCATCAGCACTTTATGCGAATTTCTTAAAAATCTACACGATTTCTTAAATATACATTTGCATAAAACCACATTTACTGAATACAGTTATACGTGAATACACAAGAATATATTATAATGTAATGCCATACTCCAAAAATCATAAACATAAAACTTGTGTTATTAGGTACTTTAAAATTGCGCATCGTAAAGTCAGTTGCTCACATCGATATTATAACATGTTGGGTATCTACTTATAAATAGATAAGTAAATACCCAACATGTTCTAATACATTTTAGAAAAATATGCTAAGAATTATTGGTGGTGTTAATTTATTAGCATCAGTATTCAACTCTCAAAACAAATGCGGACCATATGTGTAATACATTAAAGCGGCTCAAACAAAAATGTTTTAAAACATCTTAGGGCACGATTCACTCAGGCTTATTTAGTCCCATCCCAAATAATTGACTTACTAAAAAAAAATCATAAATATATAAAGATAATCCAGATACCACAATCATTTTCCACCACTGAAGGCCCCCCCCAGACCTCTAATTCAGACGGGGTCACTCCCACCCTTTTTTTTGTTGCCCAGGGAAAAAGCATACGCTCCCGACCCGGGGCTCTGCAGTCTAGTGCTGCCATACCCAGCAAAACCCTAGGGTGTTCCTCTTCGCCGCTTTGGACCCAGCCATGGCACAAAGGTTATGCATCCGCAGCTGGGTCACGGCCTCCCGCAACACATTGCGGGGCCTCCTCGAGGGGGGTTCGAGCGAACCTGTAAACCTATTCTAAGCAAATAAAATAATTTGAATTTGAACTCCCCCCTACCTCCGCTTAAGGCCCCCCGGAACACCAGGAACCCAACTGAGACAACCGGTTTGGTTCAGATTATATCGAACAAACTCTTACATTCCTGTCTCCCATGCTCCACTCCATATGGCCCGGCTGGTTTTGAACCAACGGGATTATGGTCTCATCTATTAGAAAGCATTTTTTTGTTTCAAATCAATGGTTGCATTCCAGCTTTATGGCAAAGTATCGTAACCCAAATAATGGCTCATTACGGTCCGCTAGTACCGCGCGCGGGGACGTACAACCACATTGCAGTGTAGTTGCAGTTCGATTTGCTTGGTTATTGCACACTGCATCCAGTTTAATGCATCCCGTTACTGGGTCGTCCAAGTTTAATGCGCCAGCGGCTTTCTAAAAAAATTCTTATGTTTAATATTATTAAGCTTAATCCACACCACAGAAATGAGGTAGATGCACCGCCCCACCAATATATCTAGAGGCGTGCATTGTGATACCTCTTGCCGCTTTTATTCCGATTTACTGTGCATATGCTGAAGTCGGAGGAATGAAAATCTAACGCATTTCATGCTTAAATGTCCTATACATAAGATGCATTTCAAAAAAAGCTGGCACTTTTTCCTAAAAGGTAAATGCCTGTGCAGAGCTACTCCATTTCTGGATTTCACCATTATACAGTGTGACTGGTAAATTGAGGGTATCCTCTCAGCAGGTAGATGAGTAACCGATCAACAATCCGCATACTTACCTATAAGTTTAAGTAAATAAAAATCAAATTTTACTACGATTATTTTGAATTTGCCATATACTACGTAGCATATTGCACTCACACGCAGCGTTGTCGGCGGTCATTGACCTCGCTCAGCTAATTTTGCAAGTATACGCTAAAACTGAAGAATTTAACTTTTTAATAGCTAGGTATAATTAAGGTGGTGTTTTGTATACAAATGCCAAAGCTTCTTACTCACCCCCTTGAAGGATTCCGTCGATTTACGAATCACATTGTATTTCCAGTGTGTATTGCCTCGTAAACATGACAGTTGGTGAACCCATCGCCGGACCAGAGTGCTGTTTGTCACACAAGAGCCAATTGTGTCAGCAATATTTTTCCAATTAATTTAGAATAAACAAAATCTCTATATCTTGCACCATCCACTGAGGACTGGAGCAGTAGACCGCGCCGTTACCACGGTACCTCGAGGCGGTAACAGGGTTACATCTTCACGGCTCGTTGGTTCACGCGATCCGCTTACCCATAATTTACAATACACAAAATTCCGTGTTTCGATCTGTGCCACCGGATTTGTATTATGATAATGATGGATGTCTTGAATCTTGATGCTAATTCGGCGTAGCTTAAGACATGTTCGAACAATGACACAATGGTTGTTGGCATATAGAGCGCCACTTCTGCAATGTTACTGGTTAATCGTAACTCAATCGCTTCCAGGTTTTGGTCTTGTTAATGTGCCAAGGGATATCGTACCTAATTATAGCAATAAATGTGTTAAGCGATGCAGCCCTGCATTTCCCAATAAGCCGTATAGGCCGCGGCCAAGTAGTAGCAGCGGTAGATGTAAGATTCGCATATTTACGAGAGAGCGTGCTCGCTTTGGTAAGGCGTTAAGTTTGATCGTTCTCCTGTTGATATGTTTATCTATAATCCGGGGTTTTCACGCGTCTTGTCCTGGTTTCCAAATTTTAGAGATGGGACCCTACTTGCGGATAAATACTTTTCTACCTGTTAGGGGGCGGCACAAACTGAAGTGGCCTATAACATAAGTAAAAAGTAAAGTACCTACTTATGTGATACGTATTATTGTTATTTAGGTATCACAAAACATGTTTCAAGCCGGTTGATTATTTTACAGCTCCAAAGGATCGTTATTAATTTCAACTTGATACCTTCTCGGGATCCTTAAAAGGGTCTTGATAGACGGAGAACGAAGTCATTCTGTAAATAATCCTTTTTGTCATTTTGAGGTAGTACCTTTTAGTTCTCCTACCAATTACTGTAGAATAATTTATTTATCACTAGCTCGACGGTGAAGGAAAACATCGTGAGGAAACCCGCAGGTCCCAGAATTAATTCTGAGACATGTGTAAACTGACCCGGACCGGCGATGGACCACCTATATAAGAGTCCAAAGAATATCTAGTAAAAAGTGAGTATATCCAGAAATGTAATACCTCTGCCTACCCCCTCGGGGATATAAGGCGTGAGATTATTTAATTTATTTTCAATTCTGAATGTGACAATGGATTCAGAATACCAACACTTAAAATGCGTAATGGCGGGTTACCACATTGCGGTGAATGGATTTAATTAAGGGTGCCGTTATAACCAGAGTAAAGGATTTATTTCGGGAAATTGCTCGCGTTTTGCTCCAGATAAGCGTATCGTAGGATTGACATAACCTTTTGATTAGAGACCTACTCACGCATTTACGCTCTAAGACCCATATTTCAATAAGGTTAAACGTAAAAGAAAGAAAACAATCCTGCGATACATATACAGGGTGTAAGGGCTTTTCAATCTAGGGAGCAAGTCGAAACCGTGTTGCCTACTTTGGGACTAAATAACTGTGTGCATTGTGTCCCAAAATGTTGTCATTGTATTTCTCATGCGAATTTTAACACTTTTTTTATGGAATTGTGTTAAGAATGACCAGCTTAATGGGAGTTCCTCTTACACCCTGTATAATTATGTCCCCCTGCCAGGGAAGATCCTATGATTTTGCATTGCGCTTTGTCAGTGACAGGCTGACAACATGCTTTACTATGAATACATACTTTTAGTAATAAGTACTCGCAGAAATGCATAAACAAAAGATCTATTTGAATGATCGAAAAATCAAATATTCACGCTTTAACCCCGAGAGCTTTCAGCCCCTTTATTTCATTACTAAAAGTGCTTACTACCTTTACCAATGTATGTTTTGGACCCCTAAACGTGTCACCTAGTTGGTCAATTACCAGAAGGGGGTTCTGTTACACATGTCTCCGGATTAATTTTGGGACCTGCGGGTTTCCTCACGATGTTTTCCTTCACCATCGAGCTAGTCTACACTTCTACACTAATATTATAAAGAGGAAAGATTTGTATTTTTGTATGTTTGTAATGAAACGGCCCGGTGTAACTTGAACAGCCTTAAGCCTCACAAACGAGAAGCGAACTCTTTAACCGCAGGGCTATCACCGCTATTTTCAACTACACAAAGTAACATTTATTTTGTCCAAAAATACTAGCTACCCCAGGCACGATTCGACAGTTCCATTGCAACCATCGGGGTTTATTGCAGTTCGCGAGTTGCGCACGAAACATTAACATTAAATATGTACTGCAGGATAAAACGTTGCAGGACGTTTAGAAATGGGTCAACGTATAAATTTTTGATACAGATGCGGATTAAGATTCGTGTCTCATGAAAGACTCCGTCAGACCATCTCTCGCATCAATTCCTTATGCAGTCAGACCAATTCTAGTTTAAATTATTTGCAGTCAGACAATTGGGTAGTTGACAGCATCGAAATTAAATTGCGAGTAGTCATACATTAAAAAGATTATCCCAAAACACCTCAAAATATGTATTTCGATTTTAATTTACAATTATAGCCAATTTAAAAATAATAAAACAATCAAAAAAAGTGCTGCAATTGAGTACTACAAACTATGACGTCACGGTTTGCTATTTCAGTACATTTTCCATAGTAAAATTTCGTTTTGACAGATCGTAAAAAGTAACTGATTTGACTAGGTAGGACACAACCCTATTTCTCATGGAAACTTTTAGTAGTGAGACCAGTTCACCTGTGAAATTGTCGTTTAATAAAAAGAATTTAAAGAAATTAGATAAAAAAAAGTTATAGACCATCCAAATGCCCCAAAATTGTTTGTGTACGATAGAGAAATCATTTAAAGAAATCATTAAATTTAATCTCATAACATATTTTTTTACAATTGTAGAACTGTAAATAAAAGAACTAATTTGAGCATCGAATCAGGTAAGTCATGGCACGAACTCTTTTCTAGTTTAATTATTTATCAAGCATTAAACTCAAACTAATATTATTTTTTATAGTTTGTGATAGTTAATAATAATAATTTCATTTCATTTAACAATCATGTAGCTTAAGATACGGAGGTAAAGAATTGAAATTAACCTAGGTATGCAAACCTGTCTGCGTGAGAGACTGTTGCCTACGATAGGTAGCACTTATGGTATAGGTTACCAGGGTCCCATCCCACTGAGTAATTAGTTAAAGGTATGATACAATATACATACAGTTCGCTACTATATAGGCATCTACTAGGTGTCCAGCTTAAGTTTAGTTTATAGGTTTAGTACTATCAAACTAGTAACTGTATAACTAACTAGCGGCCCGGTACGTGCTTCGCAACGTATAAATGAAGAACCACTCGGCAGATTTTAAGCAAATTTCACATAAACCATCTGCTAAATAGTCCGAATAAAGCCTAATTTGGTATGGATAGGTGAGCCCGTTCTTGAGTTATAACATAATGAAAAGTGGCATTGATTTTTATATATATAGATGATAAGATTTGTTCCTTGTTGGTACCAATCTTTCGTTCCACATAATAATATAATATATAGTAGATAATAATAATATAGTCAACATTTAAGGCCGGCAACGCAGTTGTGACTCTTGAGTTGCAGATGTCCATGGGCGACGGTAGTCACTTACCATCAGGTGACCCGGCTGCTCGTTTGCCCCCTTTTTCTTATAAAAAAAAAACATTTGAATTAAATTATTATCTTCGGGCTTCAAAAAATTTAATAACATTAGTCAGATTTTGTCGTCAGATTTATAAGTCAAGGAGAAAAGATTTAATATCAGCAGTCAAACCAATTATCACGAAAAACTATAGCAGTCAGACCTGTTCTCACAAAACTAGTAACAATTTAACAGTAAGTTCAATTCTTAGGAAAGCCTTATGCAGTCAGTCCAACTCGTGAAACAGTAATAATACTCGTATGCATTCTTGAATATAGATTGCCAAGATTTTGATACGGTATGTGCATATTCATGCAAGATCGCTCAATAGTCGGTAATCAGTCATAGGATCTAATGCTTTCTTTTATACATTAGCGTTTTACGTTGCATGCGATTTATTAATTATATTTCAAACTCTCATCAATCAATGTTATTTAATATGAAAGAATTGTTTTTATGTTCATTCCATATACCCAAGTACTGGCAGTAACGTATTTCGCTTTGAAACATTTTGTTTAAAACATCGCTACATTGACTCCTTTGCCGTCTATTTTCCGTGTGACATAAATTTATCTCCATTTTAGCCGTACTAAAATTCTGTAGAATAGTGACGTCATTTTGCTTAAATTTCGGGTCTGTTTGAAAAGAGTTTCAAAGTGCACGTAATTTATTCTGCGGGTAGCTTTGCGCTTTTCACTGAGAATTAATAACCATTCAACCCGTTGTAGAATGATCAACCAAAGTAGGTAGAGTTCTGTAGCAAAATTAATACAGACAAATATAGCACGTCCCCGAATATCTACAGTATCTATTGAACAACAGCCTTTGCAAAAACGGTAACTGCATTGTATGGAAAGATTACTTTTAGCAGCAATTGTAGATAATGACAGTTATAACATCTTCAGCAATCGTCCGATAAAGGCTTACTGAATGGCATCGAAAACAGAATATTTGCGATTTACACTAGTCTTACACTTTTTTTTAATATATATTTTTACACTTTCCGCTGCGATTAGATTTTTACTGAGAGAATTGCAACTGGTTTGATCGCCTCATAGTTTCCGCCGTGACCATTGTTATTGACCGGCGACTCTGTCCTGCTGCTTGCTTATAGATGTCATACTCGCACTACAAGTGTAAAGCTTCATGTACCTACTCTTGACTGTACCTAAGAGTTTTTCAAAAACATACGTATGTCGTACATCCGAAAGATGAAGAATTTGAGGCATGTGTGCGCCAGGTCTGACGATGGGCCGCCTGCCACTTTTTTGGGGTCCGAAAAATACATCGCTTGGGTACCTATCTCCAAGAACGAAATATCTTTATAGAACCCCTAGGGAATATGGCTTGAGCATATTTATATTATGTATTTTAATTTTTAACCTGCCTATATTGTATGACAATGCTTCCTTATGATCCTACTCTATTTCATGAAACACAAAAAACTGCTCAATAGCTTGCTTTCCAACTTGACCTTGCTAAGTAAAATGGAAGTATTTTGCTAGTTCCAATGCATATTTATTATAGTGGAATTAAATCCGCATTCCAATGTATGCTAGCAGTCTTTTGTTTCAGGATTTTTAGCACAATTTCATTGTGTGTGATTGGCAACCCCAGAGATGTTTTTTATCTAAGGTTTTTTTTTATATAGTTATCTATAGTTACTTATGTTATCGAGTGTGAATTACCGAGATAGCTTGGTACGTACTGACTCTAAGAAATACTATGATCATACTAAGTACGTACGTTAGTACTAATCATTATTTTGTGCTTACGTTAATAATTTTACTATTGTAGTCTTTTTGGTGTTATTTTATAGCGGAATATCCGTCAGAGACAGGTGTCATTCCTTGAGGAAAGTCCCAAGATTTACAACAAAGTTCTCTATGATTTACGTGTTCATGCACCTATGCGAAACTGTTTTTAAGATATCGAGCCACAAAACAGTGCAGCTAACTGCATAATTATTGTCAAATACGTAAATCAAATTTATAAATTATAACCCTAGGACAGATGTAATATCTTTTCAAATAATTAATTGCCCCCACGAAACATTTCCTATAACCTTGGAACGTTCCGCAAAAGCACGCGAACTCTGCCAAGTTAATAACTTTAACTGCACCAAAAGGAGAATAATGTATTGCGGGTATAGTATGTACCTATTTTCAAAGTTGAAATTTGAACGTCTTATAAGGTGCAGCTGCACTCGCTAAGAAGGGATATAAGTATAATTTTTTTTGACGGGATCGTAAAAACAGAATTATCACGAAATCAGGGACCGTTGACCAAAATAAAAATAAATCAATATCCCCGAGGGGTAAAGGTATTCAGTTCTCTGAAATAGAATTTTATCCTGTATATTTTTTGGACTTTGGTGAGTTAATATACTTACATTTCCTTCTGAATCAATTGGCTGCCACTAGAACCTTAAATCGTCTCGTTACGTGGATAAGAAGCTCCATAAAATAAATTAGCCGGACCCCAGAGGAGTGGCCATCCAGAACAGGTTCCGCTCTTTTCCGCGTGTCCCACTGACCACTCACCAGCTCACGCTAAGCGGTCCGTTTTATGCAAGTTATCTATTTATAACTTAATATTCAAGTTCGATGACCTGGTTCGAGTGCAATCAAAGTGCAGCAGCACCACATAAGTTTCATGACGGAATATCTAATAGAAAATAAAACAAAAAAAAACTGTTTATCTCTATATTCTCTATGAGCAGAGATAGCCTTACGGTTAAAGAACCTGCTTCACGTGATGAAAATCAGTGAGGCTCGGGTTCGAATCCTGGCATGTACCAAAGAGTTTTTCAAAAACTTAAGTACATATTTATCACTAGCTCGACGGTGAAGGAAAACATCGTGAGGAAAACCCGCAGGTCCAAGAATTAATTCTGAGACATGCGTAAACAGACCCGTAGGCGTATTCACGGAGGCTCGACACCGTTTCCGTTCGATTCAGATCGAGTGAAAAATTTTTCGAAGTCAAATCTATCGACTTCGGAAACTATTCTAGGCGTTTCTGATAGCCACGAAAAATTTTCCGAACCCTTATGTCAAATACGACATTCGTTTTAGATACCGACATCTGTGAATAGCCCATCTTGGACAGATTTTCCGATTCCGAGTCGAATATCGAAGCTCGGTGAATACGCCTGCAGGTCCGGATAAAAGGCGTGAGATTTTTTTTTCTATGCGAGGACGACGTCATTTTGGGGATGGAGCGGTATATGATAAATGCTATTTGACGCTGATGGATAAAAAAGATTATAGGCCTAGGATGGCAAAATACCTGTACAGAAAACGGTTCAGGGCTGTGGAAGGGTAAAATAGGATGGACATAAAATACATCATAGTTTAGTTTTCGTAGCAACAAACAACGGATCACTTACATTATTCACCCGCCATTAAAGGGGATGGTCCTTTAGATGGGTACACATTAGGGGATGGGCCGTAAACGAGCCGTGCTAGGTCCGTGTTCGACATGTTCTGCTCATAAACTTAATATAACCGTAGTACAATAAGTTTATTTTTCGGCTCTGTACAAGTCTGTGGTTCCTAAGTATCACAACATTTTTTTTTCTCAGATGGCAATGGGTCGCTTATCTCTGACGCCCCGTTTTATTGACACTGATAAAACATAGTTTATGTCGCTTGAGAATAGTGGAGTCAAAAATACATTAAAATTTACTCAAACTGTTTCTCTTTCCAAAGAGATCATCTTCCTCTTTGAGTGTATCTTTAGGTTATATCAGTGAAAAAAAATCAGAATCAGCTAAGTTTTTCCAGAACTCTATATATTTTTGTGTAGTTAAAAAAAGATATGTTGGTATGTATTATTTATCAGTTATATGTAATTACATCTATATTTATCGAGTAAATGATACCTACTTAATACTGCCATTTACGGTAATACGCGCGGGCAGTTATTAAATTATTTTATGAACAGTAACCTCTTCATAAAAAAGATAATAAATGCCAACCTGCGAATTCCCAGCAGTCCTATAAGCTGTTATTAAAATCCAGCGAAATGATCTTTCCATGAACCTTTATAGAGGACATTCCATGGAGTACCTTCCTGAAATGAGAGCAGTTATTAATTCATTCCATTTTATTAACAAGATTACAGTTTAATAAACCGAATAATTACACACACAAAAACATGTCATCACAAAATTCATTCGAGAATATAATGTAAGTTTATTATTGTAGCACAATAAAAAGGTGGAACCTAAATAATAATATTTCTGTTGCGGTTATGTAAAAATGTAGAGTATGACACTCTGGAGGTTAAGACGTATGACACCTCGCACTTCAAAATCTGTCAAACCGTTTAGGCTACGGATCCAACAACAACAACGAAATAATATGCTCACATCATTTACTTACCTTCATTGCCCTGCTCTGTAGCAGTAGGATAAAAACAAAGAAGTGGAGAGACAAGTCATAAACTTACTAAACAACATTTTGGACCTTTTTCTTGTATAAAAGAAAAGAGCTGTGAATTATTCAATAGATATTCGGTTTATACTCCTAATGTATTCACTGGCCGCCATCCAAGCTCGATCGGTCTTTGTGTACATTGTACACACATGACCCCACAAAATGATATATTCTGTATTACGGAGATCTGTATCTTGCAAGATGTATGGTTAGGACCGGGGGCAATTCTGCATGTCACTTGGAAAATTCAAGCGAACATTTTGGGAGATACGTCTCAGTTTTAAGATATGTGCCCTTAGATATTTCAGTCATATTTGACTAGTCGACCATTCGATCCTATCCACAAGCAGTTTCCCTAACCACCTACTCAACCCTAAGGTTGCGTGAAAGAATGCCAATGGAGCCCTACAACTATAAGGCTCTGCAGTCCGTCCGTCTGTCACGGGGCTT
This sequence comes from Ethmia dodecea, assembly GCA_963855545.1. Classification (NCBI taxonomy): domain Eukaryota; kingdom Metazoa; phylum Arthropoda; class Insecta; order Lepidoptera; family Depressariidae; genus Ethmia; species Ethmia dodecea. The sequence continues at coordinate 3,647,747 of OY979457.1, forward strand.
TATTCTTTCTTTGTATTACTATATCCGCTATTACAAGAAAGTATAAAAAAAATATTGTCCCCATACGTGTTTTTTATTGTAAGTTGTTACGGAACCCTTCGTAGTCCGAATCGCACATGACGTCACATCACCGCTGCCTAGGTACTTAGTACATTTTCTATAAAAAATTTCGTTATATCTATATTTCGTTTTGTTATATCGGCGTCTACTACACTATTGAAAATACTCACTCATTTTCTATTCTTTCAATTATGTCCATTTGGTGTTGGTAATATAACAATACCATAACAATAGTGTACTACGAGTGTAGTCGTAGTTGCACCGACCGTGTTAAACTACAGTCTCAATGGATTGTAAAGATTTCCCCTACCGACGAACTACAGTCTTAGACTACATAGTGTGTTTGTTGTCTTATCTTGTTTATGCCGAAATCACTTTTAAAACAGTAGAGCTATAACCTCATAAATATACAACTGTATTTTAATTATTACTAGCGACACGCCCCGGCTTCGCACACGGGTGCAAAGCTAACACTAAAACCATCCTCTTGAATCACTCTATCTATTAAAAAAAACCGCATCAAAATCCGTTGAGTAGTTTTCAAGATTTAAGCATACAGGGACATAGGGATATAAGGATTTAAGCATACATAGGGATATAAGGGCATAGGGATAATATAGGGACAGATATTTTATACTATGTAGTGATGATAGTGATGTAATATAGATCATAAAATCCGTGGTGTGACCCCTCCTTCCCCCGAAGAGTCACTCAGGCGTGAAGCTTCCGGCTGGCCGAACATTGTAATATTGTCTATTGTCTTGACTCACCACAATACCAGCTTTTCTATTCAATTTTCTATTGCTACGAAACCTTACTTGCAATATGATAGCGATTTTAATGATGGTGTCATTATTAATGTCATTATAAAAGATATGTTAAATTAAGTCACAGTCGAGTCGAGCTTATAATAACTAAACCCCTTTCCCACATACGTGATTTTTTTGCCGTTTTTATAGTTAACGGTACGAAACCCTTCGTGCGCGAGTCCGACTCGCACTTGGAAGGTTTTTATCCCGAAACGCAGACGAAATCGCCGGCAAAAGTTACTTTATATAATAAACTTCCACAGTATAACCTCCAATCTAGAAAAGTACATAAATCATACAGCTCAGCCATAACATCTGTAGGTACAGTCAGCAAGATTACTTTTTGTGTAACACGCACGTGTCCTAACTCGCTGAAGTTACAAATTGCTTTTTGTTAAATGTCCCGTGACTCGCAGAACGAGTCCTGCCGTGCCGAGGAGCGTACGTACTAATGAGTTTTATCCGTACGCGACACGACTGTGTGATTGCGCAGAGGTCGCTCGCCCTAATGAAAATAGGCCTGTATTACCCATTAGGAATATGGGGCTTTTGTTGGAGTCATTTATTAATTTGAGCGACTTTTTGTTGTCTTATTATATATTACTAGCTGATGCCCGCGACTTCGTCCGCGTAGAATTTGTTATTCCTTTGCGTTTCGAAGATATATCAAGAAGGATAATCCACACTATCTATCTATCAACACTTATATTATAAAGAGGAAAGATTTGTAGTTTTGTACCTATGTTTATAACGAATAAACTTAGAAACTACTGGACCGATTTCAAAAACTCTTTCACATTTCGTCATAGATATAGCCTATGCTATGACGAAAAAGAATTATGGATCCTTACTAAAACTTGACTGTATATGCCAGTATTGGGACCCGAGCCTCACGAATGAGAGGCGGGCTCTTTAGCCATAGGGCTATCATTGCTATTTATTTATATTTTTGTTATTCAAAACACCCTATATACAACGCGTCCCAGAATAAGCGCAATTCCTCATACATACTAATATAAAAATATGCTAATGCATTCAGACTTTAGTTTTGTCTAACAAAATTTCTTAAATAAAGAGCGATAATTAACATTACGGTTTCCACAGGTAGCCCTAACTAAATTCAGTTCTCTGCTGATTCGTTTTTCTAAAAAAAAATTACACATACTAAAAAAAGCTGAAATCAATTATGTAGTCGATACTGATTGATTACGTATTGTATAGCCTAGCACACTCTCTGGTTTATAATTTCTTAATTTGTTCTTGATTCCAAAGGCTATGCATGTGCTCATAATAACAAACAATCGCAGGGGGAACACGAGTCTGTAGCGCAAATTTCTTCAAGGAACCCATAGTGAATTCTCAAAAAAAGAAGTGGACTTTGTATGGAGACTTTTGAAGAATATTATTTTGTGCCAAGTTTCAAGTTGATTGTAGAAAAAAAACACACTTTTTCATACCAACTTTTACCCCTATTTCACTCCTTTAGGGAATAGTTTTCCAAATGGGAATCCAAAAACACGTGTCTCATCATTTATTTCTAAAAGTATTTGTGCCAAGTTTCAAGTTAAGAGACGTAAAAAACAACACGTCTCCATACAAACCCCAACTCCCTGTTTTAGGGGGGGTTTTTAGAAAATCTAGATATACGTGTCTTGTTATTTGTTTTGAGGAGTATTTTTACAAAGTTTCGAATTGATACACCAAAAAATTAGGGTTTTCCATACATACCAAGTACCCTACTTTCACCCCTTTTGGGGACAATTTTCTAAAAATCTAAAAACACGTGTCTACTTATTTATTTTTAAAAGTATTTGTACCAAGTTTCAAGTTGATAGACGTAAAAACCAATACGTCTCCATACAAACTCAATAGGGGGGGGGGGGGTTTGCAAATCCAGAAGTACTGGTCTTGTGGTTTGTTTTGAGGAGTCTTTGTACAAAGTTTCGAATTGATACACCCAAAAATGAGAGTTTTCCATACATACCAAGTTCAACCCCTACTTTCACCCCTTTAGGAGGAGGGGGGGGGGACGATGTTCTACAAATCCAAAAATACGTATCTCATCATTTATTTTTAAAAGTATTTGTGCCAAATTCCAAGTTGATACACGTAAAAACAACGTCTGCATACAAAATCCACCCCCTGTTTCGACCCCTCAGGGGGTGTTTTTTACAAAATCCAGAAATACATGTCTTGTGGTTTGTTTTGAGGAGTATTTCTAGAAACATTCGAATTGATACACCCAAAAATTAAGGATTTCCATACATTACAAACTCAACCCTTACTTTCACCCCGTTAGGGGACGATTTTCGGAAAATCCAAAAACACGTTTCTCATTATTTATTTCTAAAAGTATTTGTGCCAAGTTTCAAGTTGATACACGTCAAGAACAACACATCTCTATACAAAATCCCACCTCCTTTTTTGCCCCCTTAGGGAATGTTTTTTAGAAAACCCAGAAATACGTGTCTTGTGGTTTGTTTTGAGGAGTATTTTTAGAAAGATTCGAATTGATACACCCAAAAATGAAGGTTTTCCATACATTACAAACTCAACCCCTACTTTCACCCCGTTAGGGGACGATTTTCGGAAAAGACAAAAACACGTATCTACTCATTTATTTCTAAAAGTATTTGTGCAAAGTTTCAAGTTGATAGACGTAAAAAACAACACATCTCCATACAAAATCCCACCCCCTGTTTCGCCCCCTTAGGGGGTGTTTTTACAAAACCCAGAAATACGTGTCTTGTTGTTTGTTTTGAGGAATATTTCTAGAAAGATTTGAATTGATACACCCAAAAATGAAGGTTTTCCATACATTCCAAACTCAACCCCTACTTTCCCCCGTTAGGGGACGATTTTCGGAAAATCCAAAAACACGTATCTTCTCATTTATTTCTAAAAGTATTTGTGCCAAGTTTTAAGTTGATAGACGTAAAAAACAACACGTCTCCATACAAACTCCATCCCCCTCTTTCACCCCCTTATGGGGTGTTTTTTGAAAAATTAAGAAATACATTTCTTGTTGTTTGTTTTATAGAGTATTTTTACAAAGCTTCGAATTCATACACCCAAAAATGAAGGTTTTCCATACAAACGTTCAACCCCTTTTTCACCCCCTTAAGAGTTGAATTTCGAAAAATCCTTTCTTATTCCTACTTTACGTCCTAAAAACAATATATGTGAAGAAAATCAGTTTTCTAGGTTTAAGGGTTTAGGCTGGGCGTTGATGAGTCAGTGAGTCAGGACTTCTCTCTTTATATATATAGATATAGATTATCACGTACTATGAGTTTTTCAAAAATACTTATTGACGTGATAACCTCCTATAAATCGCTGAACGCCGGCAGCACTCACGCCTCTGGCGCCTGAGCGCGAAAAATCATGACTCATTATCACGTTCCGCCTGAGACGAGCGTGCAAGCGAGAGCGCAGAACAAGCGATAGAGAAGCACGATCTTCATCAATGTTTTCTTGACGTTATCACGTAAAATTATCGTCCGTCTTTACAGACGCGAAAATCGCGTCAAAACCCGCAGGCCACAGAATTGATTGTAAGGCATGTGAGACCCTCCGGTGCGGCGTCTGCGCCTGTCACGTTTAGGGATCCATAATTTTACTGGTGACAGTGAGTATTTACAGGAATAGAATACTTCGGCCCACCACCACCTGGGATAAAACGACAGAGCATATTTATTTCTTATTTTTATTATATTATGTCGCACTATACGATGTATGTACGAGGTTGTTCAGCTGTGGGTTGTTACGGGTTGATGATGATGAAAAAAAGTGAAGTCATACTAATGTGTAATACAGAAGGTATTATACTACGAGAACCCACCTAATATACCAAACGCGTTGCATAAAGCTTTAAAACAAACGTTAAGTAATACCTACCTAAGTAAAGATACCTAGGTACTTAACCTGCTTTACAAACTCAAGACAAAATCGTGACCGCAAAGAAAGTTATAAAAATGCTTTTATAGCTGTGAAAGGAACATTCAATTCAATTGAGAATATTTCCTTATTCGGTTTATTTGAGATCTTTCCTCTTAATAAATGTGGGCTGCAGACTGTACCTTGCCAAACCATAGGGCACCCAAATGAGGCGGAAAACAGAGATAAATGATATTCAAACCATCCCTACGACCGAACCTAAAATACGTATTCATTATCTATAGACGATTGCACACTACGGTCAAACTCATAATGTCCAACAAAATATATTAGTACTTTACATAACTTTACATATTTGGCACAAGAATACGTCATACCAATGGTATTATATTACCATAGTGTAGAGATCCCAACAGTGGTCCATCCATTTGTCCTATAGGCTAGGGCCCCCCCCCTCCCCTAGCCTTGCGAGGCCAAAGAATTACACCACCAATAAGTCTAGGAAAAAACATGATCAGATTTTTTTTATGGCATTTCGAAAGGGTTGACCTTTCGAAACGTCTATCGAGTCAGGTAATAGAAAATTAAAAGGTATTCCTTCCACTATTCGTTTCGTTATGACGCTAAGATGGTGCTAGAACCCGAAATAAAACCCTGGAGGCTCCAAACTAGGTATAGTCATTTCATGACTAGCATGTGAAAAATCATATGAAATATTTTTTATTCGTCACATCTGCTACTCTCCTTCACCTAGACTTATGAAATCCCTAAAAATGGGAATTTAATTTTACATTTCAAGCAACTGTCATTTTTGTCGTAATTAAAATTTTTGCCAATGAAATTTCACAGGCAAAATCATGTGAAAAAGACAAGTAATTCCATCAAATGATAATGATTTCAAAGTATCAATCATACCCATCCCTTCACAAACCAATGTCACCCCCTGCAGTTAACATTCCCGTCTTAGGCAGAGGTATTTGTGTTCAATGGAATTTGCGGAATGTCGGCCTGACTGAAGACGTTTTCGTATTTTGAGGGCCCAAATTCAGGAATGTTTATGACGGTCGCCTGTACCATGTACTATAGTTGGTTTACACAGATGTACAGGGTGTCTTAGAAATGTAAATCTACTGAAGTATGTAGGTACAACAGAACCGAACAAAGCTAAGTAGGTATATAATATTAATTTTTGCCTGAGGAATGAGGAAAGATTCACCTTCTGACTGTTCTGTGCTCTTTCTCTCTCTCTTACTCTGTTGTTGGATACCCGGATTCGTGTTAATATTATGAATACAATAGTGTGTTTGTATATTTTAAGAACCGGGAAGTGGCATAGGTTCCTTTTTAATTCGGAACGTGGATGAAGTCGTAGACAAAAGCTAGTATACTGCTATAATTTACGACAATAAAAAAAAAGAAGTTTGGTTTCGTTAATTCGTAAATTGGACAGTGACAAATAAACACAGAAATGAGATACATCTACAGCACCAACTAAACCAACAATTAATGTGCTCACGCACACATTATGACTCTACGGCGGGAATGGAACCCGTGCACTCCATGAATCAAGCAATGAATTTCCATTATATATTTGAGTGTAACGGTTATTCAAATGCGTTCAAAAGATGAAAAATTGTCTTTGCGTAATTTTCGTTCCCTTTAGTTACTTCACTGCTATTCAGTAACTTTATCAATATAACCAAAGTTTTCCTTAGGCCCGAATAAATAACAGTAAGGTAAGGGAGTTTGGTGACATTATATTAGTTGCAAAAGTCGTTCCGTGCAACATTCCCTTGATCACGATAACTTGGTACTGCCGTACCTATTCGGCACGCGATATTTCAATACTTCCTATATACTCCGTTGTAATCAAACTAGTGAATGTAGGAAGTTAAATATGGTGATATGACAGTTGATAGTAGAAGGAGATGACGTAGGTTCATCCTATTACCCAAAGACGTTTAAAGAAAAAGTTTATATGATTTTACCTTCGCCTTTTACCTTTCCACATAATATAGGTACTGGTGAAAAATAGGTATTTCCAAAAATGGAATACCTCTGCCTAGGAAAGGAGAAAGAAAAATTATGATAGATTAAATTAAAGTTTGTAGGGATACCTGCAGTTTTTTTATGCGTATTTCACCTCCATCGAAAACTATACCTATTTGTAATCAATAAATATACCTATGAAAACTTGCTATTTGATGATGAAAACATTATTATAAATACTTCAAATCGAATAATCTAAAATAATTTGTGTATATGAATTGAAACCTTATACATAAGTAGGTATGTAGTATACATCTTACAAAAAAAAAGAAAACTTCTCCAAAAAGCAAAGTTTTTTTAGAAATTCTCAAATAGGACGTAAGTACGTCCGTAACTTAGTTATGCGATCTGAAATAAATATCGCGATGTTGAAATATTGAAATGGAAATAAACACTTTTTGACTCGTTGATGTCTTTACTACGAAGCGGGGTACAAGTATAATAATCATTTCATTATAAAACAGTGTTCCTGTTAGAAACTGTATATAACCTATCTTTATACCCAACGGCTGAGTGCGTGTAGATGCCTAGGTTTTCCCGTTCCCGTTAAACCCTTTCCTAGTTCAACCAACATTTCATCAGCATCCTTTTTTTAGAAACCTATAGATAACACAGTTTAATCACAGTACATTATTTACAATTACCCTACCAGCAAAAAACTTTCAAATAAGCTATAAAAACTGTGTTACATCCTCCATCATGTTACGGAACATTTATAGCCAAAAACATCGTCAAATCCGCATGAAATTGGTATTTTAGCGATGCGATGACGTCACATCGTCGTCGTTGCCAAACGAAAAATGAAGTGCACAAATAACACCACCAGGGGTGGCATTAGTAACAAAACAAACAGAGCTTAAAGAATCGCACACACATAAGCGTCCAAAGCGATTGAAACGTCACAAGCCTCGACGCGCCCTTGTTTGATACCCTACTCGACAATATGCGTCGGGCGGCAAGTGAAGTGGTATCCATAAATATAGTGAATTAGCAGCGCCCCGCGGTTTCACCCTCGTAGTTCCCGTTCCCGTGGGAATATGGGCATAAAATATAGCCTATGTGTTATTCTGATGTATACCTAACTGCAGGTACTGTTTTATCAAAATCCGGTCAGTAGTTTTTGCGTGAAAGAGGAAGAAACATCCATACGTCCACACATACAAACTTTCGCGTTTATAATATTAGTAGGATGTAGAATCAGAAATCCTATACATTAGGTAGGAAAACAGGATTCACTGCATATTCAATCAAACCTTAGAGAGAAAGTATCTTTGTCTGCTTGTCTGTAACCTTGTCACTAATTATATTTGACATTGAGATAGCTCACTAAACTTGAGCTATTATTCAAAATCGCAGGCAACAAGTGCTGGCATAAAACATTCACACGGTCACACATTCGCGGTCACTGTGATGCACGGAAAGTTCACATTACACGCGCATATATATGTTTCGCTGACATTTTGCCGTTTAAGTTTGACCTATACTCAAGTTCAACGCACACGAAGGAGGAAAAGGCGAGAAAGCGGCCGCGATCCGGGACGGAAATGTTTTGTGATTTTCGAGTTTGTACCTATGCAACCTGCCCCACAGAGAGGCTCCTTTATGTTAGACTAGCTTTTACCCGCGGCTTTATTTCACCCCCTTAGGGGTTGAATTTTGCAAAATCCTTTCTTAGCGGATGCCTACACTGTATAAGCTATCTATGTGCAAAATTTCAAGTCTCTAGACCCAGCGGTTTAGGCTGTGCGTTGATACATCACCAATCAGTCAGTCAGTTTATCACTTTATCTATATCTATATATCTTCTATACATATAATAAAACTCTAACGGGGCCGTGTCTGTATACATTAAATATTTTTTTTTAATTTTAACGGTAGTGTATATAGTTATCGATATAGATACCGAAACACCAATTTTTGAAATTTTTGTCTGTCTGTTTGTGCACGCATCACTCAAAAACTACTGGACGGATTTTGATGAAATTTGGTATGGAGATAACTGAGTACCTGGGTCAACATCTAGGGTACTTTTTATTCCAGGAAAATATCTCATTCCCACGGGAAAATAAAAAAACTGGTTAAAAAGAGAAATACGTACTACTCCGAAACGATAACACCTAGAAACTTGAAAAATGGTATGAAGGTGTCTGATATGTCATAGAAAATTGGTATGAAGGGATTTTTGTAAATTCCCACGGGAACGGGAATAAACTAAATCCAAGCGGGAAAACGCCGCTGGGCACCCGCTATTTGAAATATGGTATGTAGGTGTCTTAAATATGTCGTAGGCAACCACTATGAAGGGATTTTCGGAAATTCCCACGGGAACGGGAATAAACGGAATCTGCGCGGGAAACGCCGCTGGGCATCCGCTAGTATAATATAGATTGACTCCTTTTCCGTCTTTCCCTATGTGAGCGTTGACCTTTATTGCCCGATTAAAGCTAGTTTAGGAAGCAACAATGGAATGTAAGTTAGTGTCCAATACATATAGTAATCATTAGCGGGACGGAGTTCCATTTACGAAACTCTCCAAAGAAGTATATAGTCATGTCAGTCAGTGAGATGTAAGTAATCTGAATAGATCATAATTACAATTTAATCTAATGCTGAAACCGTTAAGTAATGGAATATGCAATCGTTAAATGGAATGGAAAAGCTTCGTTTTCCGCTTGGCCAATAAATTTTTGCAGGCCTTTTACCTAATACCTATTACCTACTTATTCTGTGCTAATACTGAATATCGAACTGACATACGCCTACCGTATCGTGTATCTTTTAATTGACGTTTACCAATTTTAAAAAGGCGCCGTACGCGCTTAAATATTAACAGCTATTTTTGTAGGAAAACCGTACCGCGAAGCATGAATTGGACAGTTCTTTTACAAAAATATAACGGTAATAACTTGTATATTTATACAGCAGGTCAATGAAATCACATTCAAAGCTGAAATAAAAAGATTTACGTGATTTCAACCACCTCCTTTCTGCGGTCGTCAAAACGCGGCTGGCAGCTAACCCGCAGTTCGCGAGTCCTCTGATGTGCCCGTGACACGCGATTCGCCTCTTCGATACTCCGGTAATGAGTGTAATATCTCGATGCCTTACGGGTTACATTGCTAGACTATTTTATGGAGCTGTCTAAGCGCCGTAGATGGAGAGATAGTGGAACTAATGGGTTTGAGGTCGAACGTGCGATAGCGTTCTCTATGAGATGTCTGGGCATTTGTACCAGATGTTTAATTTTAAGAAGTGACCTAAATTTTTAAAGTAACTGTGAAATAAAAAAAAATAGCTTTGACATCCAGAAAGGTATGTTACCAATGAGTTTAAAAAAACTTACGTTCATTTATCACAAGCTCGACGGTGAAGGCAACATCGTAAGGCAAAACGCAGGTCTCAGAATTAATTCTGATATGTTATGCACTCCAGCCCGGCGATGTTATGACCACCTGTCACGTTTCCACGTCACGTTTTCCAATCAATTCTGAGACTTGCAGGTTTCCTCACGTGTTCCTTTACCATCGAGCTGTTGATAAATATATAGGTACGTAGGTAAGTTTAAAAAAAACACTTGAATCTTTAAACTATTTTAATTGCACTTTTTTTTTACACGGTATATTTCGTTTAACAATATCTATTGTACACATACTTAATGGTTGCAATTTGCAGTAAGTATATTTTATTTCATTATTACAATGCTAGATGCATTGTAACCTGTTTTGTTTGTCTAAAAAACAAATAAATAAATTTCAATAGTATAAAATCTACTTGAAGGTTTAAATTTAGCCGAGGAGCAGTGATAGCCCGGACTGTAAAAGAGCCGGCCGAAAATCAGTGAGGCTCGGGTTCGAAACCTGGCATGTGCCAATGAGTTTTTCAAAAACTTACGTACATATTTATCACTAGTTCGACGGTGAAGGAAAACATCGTGAGGAAACCCGCAGGTCTCAGAATTAATTCTGAGACATGTGTAAACAGACCCGGTCCGGCGATGGGCTCACCACCTATCACGCTTAGGGGTCCAATATATCTCGTGAAATGTGGGTATATCCAGTAATGGAATACCTCTGCCTACCCCCTCGGGGATAATTTAATTTATATTAAGTTTCTAATATTACTCCAGCTTATTTTGTAGTGAGTGCACTTTATTGCGTGTTATGCAAAACGAAGCTTGACGATATCTGAATGATGGATGTAGAGCAGTCAATTCAATTAATCATTGCCATCCACACCGGAATGCCTGACTATCTTGTATGTCAGGGACAGATGTCAATCACGCCTCTAGTGTCAATCACATTACAAGGATGATATTCCACTTGAAAGCATTGGATTAAGTGTTGTGTTGTTGGTGCTATATGGATTTGGAATTTTGGGTTAAACAGTGCAGTACCGACCCTATCATAGCTCATCCTCTTTTCTATTTTTACAAACTTTATATTAGCTTCACTTGTAAAAAAATCTTGGAAGTCGAACCTACTTGTTAATATAGACTTGAAACTTTGCAAAAGTAGTTTGGATGACAATATTGACAATACTATAATTCGGTATCTTCGATCTGATGATGGAGCCAGGAGGTGGAAAATTGTACTCCTCAATGGTTACTTGTAAACATCTCTCGAGTTTGGAATTAATTATATAATTTGTTTCGACGAGTGCTAAAAAATATTATAAGGGCATTGTGAGTGGCCGAGTTGGCAGATAGCGACCTAGGAAGCCAGATAAAGAGTACCCGAGCATGTATGAACCGATTGGGATGTGAATAAAGGGCAAGAGGTGTGCCAGGATCGGAGCAAGTGGCGGCCTATTTGTCTTTGCCTATCCCTTCTGGAATAAGGTGTGAGCATATGTATGTATGCTGTACGCAAAAGGGTCACAGCACACATATCAACTCGGAAAGGGATCGGCACCGTATCGCCTTTCGCCTCGCCGTCAACCAGGCGTCAACCTAACGTATGCGTGTAACCAAAGCGTAGCAGCGGCTCCTGTACGTCAACTCGGCTACGGCTAGGCGTCACCGCGCTTACGCCTCGCCGACCGCTGGATGACCGGGTTGGCACCAAATCAATTTGAATCCAAACGTTGAGTGTTCAATAAAAAATTCAATAAAACTTACGCATAACACGAAAGGAAGTTGCCTTGCGAATGGCGGGCGGCGGCACGGTCGGCAGGCAAGTCGCGGGAGGGGACACGGTCAAGGGTGGACGAAGAGCCGTGAGCTCGCGTACGGAAAGACGTAAGCGGGGGGACAGCGAGCCGTAAGCGCGGGAACTGCAAGTTGACCACTCACCGCATCGCGGTTCGGAGCCTGTTCCGAGGCGAGGCGATTACGTTACGTTTCCCATTAGTGTGCGTTGCAGTAGGGAGTTTCATACAAACAATACTGAACGGCTCGAGGCGATACGGTGACGATCCCTTTCCGAGTTGATAAGTGTGCTGTGACCTAAAAGGGTGTTTTTTTAGTTATTAGAAACTATAATCATTCTATCGATGTCACCATTATAACAAACATCCTTGTAAATCACATCAGATCTGCAGCTTGAAAAGTTTCCTCTGGCTGTCACGGGTTTATAAAGAGATTAAAATATAATTGGGTATAGAGTGGACAAAGCGAGGCATATTTTGAGGCCAAAATTTACAATGTTATTGCAAGTGGACAAAAGTCTAGAGTCATTCGCGTTCATACTAACTGACATGACGCTGAACTTCAAAGAATTTGTATGAAAATATTCGTCCCAATGCCTCTATGCCCTATTATATTTTAATGTAGTGGAATGTGACCCTAAATTCACCCTACGAAATCGACAACAATGCCCATTGGGCGTGCCTTCGCATTGTGTATCACACATTGTCACATTGTGACTGCAGTGCGCGTCTCGACGTTAATGCTAATGAGTATACAGCGCATGGGCATGCGTGTGGGCCTTTTCAAGGCTTCTTATGTCTTTTCCAAGCCCTTTTAGGCACCAGCCTTTTTATGTCTTATGAAATGGGAAAGTTACGTCTGGCAGTAGGGTAAAACCCGGATAGTCACCCCGGGGGTATAGTTGCCTCGGTTGCTGTTACTCTATTTTCGCTAATGAAACACATGTTATTTTATATTTGATCTATAGACAGACTGCAACAATAACTAAGTTGACCGAGTTGCATGTCTCTGTGCGACTGCACGGGACGGCTAGGTACAATCAAAGTTTTTGCGGGATAAATGTCCTCTTTCTCTGCATCTATCCTAAACGTAATTTCCATGGATAAGGAAACTATCCACAGTATGGGATAGTTGTTCCAAAATTTAGAGGTCCGCAAAAATCGCCAATATTCCTTTCATACATTTGAAGATAATAAACCAAAATTTTGTCACCCGACAGCGGGGATCTAATTTGCCGCCATTGGTAATATATATCTGCCCCATCTCCACCTGGCCAAGTGGGAAACGCCAGTTTTATTAACATATCTGGCATTAGCTTAATAGGATATTTTACTGCCTACTCAAATGACTTCCTTTTTATGATCTCTCAAAACGAAAAATTACTTTGGAAAATGTACTGAGTACTGACTTTGCGACGTGATCTTTTATTATTGTTTTATTATTTAAAAAAATTGCATTAAATGTAAAATGAGAATGTAAATGCATTTTTAAAGGTGGACCTTTTTTATTAATAATCACTCACAATTTAATTTCGATACGGTTAAATACCCTATTGTACTTATACTATAAGAACTACGTGTCAGCGACTACACTTCTTAGAGTGTTGCGTCAATTTTACTCGGTCGCGCTATAATGCCGCTTGTATGACAAGTCCAACTCTATACGCATTCTATGATTTGGAGGAATAAACAAAAGTGGACTACAACGCCTCTTGCACAGACTTAAAATAAAAGAAGAGTGGAATGTAATCCGATATTCTATAGAGTTCACTCAACAGCGACCGTTCCATCAAAGTCAGTACACAGAGCTGCAATGCCTGTAGTCTCTTAATTCTCAAAGAACCCAATTTTCACTTTTCCCAGATGGTACGTGATAATATGCACTCTACTCTGAACCTATAAATTATTCACACAAGCTCCAAAACAGCTTAGCTTGCTCGTGTTGCGCATAATCTCCCGTTCATTACCTTCCCACCTGTGGTCTATTCAGGTAAATATTTTGAGGGGAAATGTACGATGTATTTTCGCGCCTTTTCACAGCTTTGCATGTTAAAATGATGTGATATTGAGTTAATTAAAATTAAATTTGGAATGACTGTTTTACATATATTCTGTGTTGCTATTATAGTTACGAATATGATTCCTGTGATCAACCATGGTTTGATTTATTAGAATGGTTTGCATTATCATCTAAACTCATCAAAGCAAAGCTGAAACTACTGAAGCTAAAAACATTTCATTATTTTTGCTTAATTCCCACGGGAACGGGAAATAACGGGAATGAGCAACGCGCTTTAGTGTCTCTTAGTCACTAATAAAATCAATTTCGTGCAGAAATCTATTGTCCAAGAAATTCTGTTGCACCATTTCTGTAACAAACGAAAAAAGAAACAAAGATGGTATCTATACGATACTTGTTTGTGTTTGTGTGGCTAGTCGAGCTAAAGAAAGCTATTTCCAGCAGCTGACAATGGGACACTCTTGCCGGCTGCCTGACACAGCTCTTTTCACCCCTTCAGTGCTAGCTCCGGGAACTACTATGAAGTATTACTAGAAAAAGCTAAATAAATCTGTGCTATATCGTAAATACAATATACCTAGGTATATTCTATGACACAATGTTTATACATAAACACGATTGCTGTCTTATTTATTAGGATAACATAACTTACGTTTAAAAAACTTACTCGACAATACAGTGTCAACAGATTAAATAAATAAGTAGTCAAGTGACGCGGTGTATTATACTCGTAGAAACGGAAAAAAAGTCAACCATAAAATAGCACTAAATCCGAGAAATTAATTAGGTATCAATTTTGATTTTTTTTAAGGAAATTCAAAGTTTTTTCTTTTCTTTTAAGAATTTATAGGTACTTAACGGAGTCAATGCAAGTTTATTCTTCTCTAAATATATAAGTACAAATATAATGAATGTCATTGGGAATATTTTCATTTAAAAATTTCGATCTTAAGCGTCAGTTCACTTAGCACAATAGAGATTATGTATTTTATACCTTTGAGTATTTTATACACATACTACGTCCATGGTTTAGCACGAACGCGAGCTGTTTTTCACTATAGGCAAAGAAAAAAAAATGTAAACGGCATGTAGCGTGCATAATGACATTATTTATTCTATTTTATAAGCAAGAATAGAAACGCGAATACTAGATAACAGCGTCTTGAACATAAATCATTATAAACGCGAAAGTTTGTATGGATGGATCTATCGATGTCTGGATGTTTGTTCCTCTTTCACGCAAAAACTACTAAACGGATTTTGATGAAACTTTGCAATTATATAGCTTATACATCAGCATAACACATAGGCTATATTTTATCCCCGTACGGGAACGGGAACTACGCGGGTGAAACCGCGGGCCTCTGCTAGTAGGTTATAAATCAACCTGTCAACTAATATTATGGAAAATAGCGAATAAGCCATTTGTTTTTCGAGGTTCAATTTGTAGAAAGTTATATGTATATATTTTTTTAAGAAGTATGTTACATACATACAGGTGGAATCTTATAGGTAAGTAATTAGCTTTTAGTTGTTATCTTTTGTTGCCTATATTTTCTGTATAGCTGTAACGTAAGTTTTCCTAAAAGTAAATAAATATAAATAAATAAAACCATCACAAACAGGTACCTACCTTACTTTGTATCCATAAAATCAATTTCATCTGCAAAATTTATAACTACAGCGACTTAATACCTATTCGTCCATTTGAATTATTAGTCTCAGTTTACTGTTTTCATTTGATTGTCGGAGTTTCTTTTGTCATGAAATTTACGCTTGGTTGATTTTGTGGTTGCTGTACAGAGTCCCAAGGCAATATTCTTTATTTCTATAAACTTTGAACCCTTAAGAATCTTTAGGGGATTTCTCTCAAGCGAAAGTAATTTCTTTAGCAACTGCTTTTGTTTATAAATCGCATTAAGCACTGACATTTATCGTCCCGTGAGAGACATAAAAGTGCTACGAAACATTCGCACAACTTCAAGAATAGCATCTCAAAAATGAAAAGCTTTTTGTTACAATATTTTCAGCAAGGCATGGCTGAAAAAATACGGACTGAACACCTACTACAGTCAACAAAGGCATTGTTGAGGTCTGTAAATCTATAATGGTTTGCACAACATGCTAAAAGCTTTTCCGGGTAAAACATGGCTGCTAATGACGCAGAAATTTCAATAAATTATGGCACCGAGTGTAAATAAACGGTTAACCAAAGTATTTATTACAAGCTGTTCGCGCGGTTTCACCCGTGTAGTTCCCGTTCCCGTGGGAATACGGGAATAAAATAGCTATGTTACTCAGGGATATTTTAGCTTTTCATTGGTCACTGGACCGTTTTTAAAAATTCTTTTACTAATGAAAAGCTACATTATCACTAAGTAACATAAGCTATATTTTATTCCCGTATTTCCACGGGAACGGGAAATACGCGTGGAACCGCTAGTTTTAATATAAAAATGTTGACTTTCATAGTTTTCTAAAAAAACTATACTTTCATAAGAAAAAGACATCACTTATTTCACTAAGGCCTACGGTAGGCTATATACAGTCCCGATTGAAATAGTGGATAGTTCCCAAGGGATATAGCTCAACGTCTCACAACTAATGTAGGAGCAAAGGTCACCCTAGAGAGAAGTTTCATAATGTTTTTCTGTTGGCAGAGTACTTAATTCGGAAGACCATTATCTTTACTTACAAGGGCCATAGCAGAGTAGAGAATGATTTCGATTGATGGACGTAGACGAAGCGACAGAGTTATCAGTTAAAGAAAAATCTTACGCCTTTTTTATCAGGCAGGGTAGGTAAAGGTATTTCATCTCTGGAAATACCTACTTTTCACAATAATGTTCGACCCTAAACGTGATAGGTGGTAAGCCCATTGCCGGACCGGATCTGTTACACATGCCTCAGAATTAATTCTATCACTTGACTGCTCTATCTACTTTATTTGATTAAGTTTTCTTTCCGTACTCACTCTTTGGTAGAGACATACTACGCTGCGGTCAGATGCCTAGTTAGCCTCTTCGGGAAGTAAGTAGGTAATTCACTGCTGGCATCGGTTTAATCGAGCAAGAACCTTGAATGGTTCAAGGCCACGCGGAACCATTACTTGCTAAAGCGTCTTGCAAATAAGTGCCACGAAAAGTAGCAAACTTTATTCCTGCCAAGGGTCTTTGGTGGACCGATATGCACCTATGTTCATGTCAATGCGTCCGATTCTGTTTTAAACCGACTAAACTTAGTCCTGTCTTTCACCTACCTCAAAAAAAGAAAAGGGATAAAAGATAACCTACCTACCGAATTTAATCCTGTCAGAGGCTGTATTTTAGTCGTGACTTCTTAACTTGTGCACACGTTATGAAATGCCTTAGTTGACAGGACTAATTTTAATTTGACATGACTAAATATCTCCCGTCTATTTTCTTTTCTAGGATAAAGGAAATAGCAACAGTAAACTAAAATAAGTTTAGTCGCTCTAAAGCAGAATCGAACCCATAGTCTAATTAGATTAAACATCGCGTAGCGTTGCCCGCGTTGAGTCCGTTATTTTCCATTCCCGTGGGAATTTACTGAGTCCCTTCTTCGTGCTTACTGAACCTTTATGCAAAATTTCTAGACCCAGTTGTTTCGGCTTTCGCTTTCGGCATTGATCGATGAGCTACTGGATAATTCGTCCAAGCAGTCATCCAATCAGAAGGGCGGTTTCTTTTATATATAATATAGAATAGAAATATATAGAAGAAGATAGTAAGGTAAATGTCAAAAACACAATCTACAAAACACAACACAGAAACTCAAATAAACCCTCAACCCTGACTGAGAACGCACAACGAGAAAAGCTGATTAAAGGAAACTGCTAAGAGATGCTCTAGAGAACGCAGAATAACTTTCTTTCACAAAGCTAGACTCTAGAGTTCATAGTTATGCCTAAGTTTTGTCGTAGAACTCGTTTGTACATTTTTAATGGCTGCTGGGATTACAGTGCGACTTTTCGCGCCATTTACACTAACAATAAAAATGAAGTGCCCGTTGCAAGTTCGCGGTTTACAAGCCGTAAAAAAAGAGAATTTTGCGAAGCCATAAATATTAATTTTATTTTTTCTCTTACAGGTTCCGCTGCCGACCGACGTTTCGTTTGTTGTATTGAAGTTGCCCTCGCAAATCGTAAGAAGAGTTTTATCAAAATATGTTTTTTTTATTTATTTAACTTCATGTAAGTACCAGAAAACATACACCAAATAAATATCACATAGATCACTGAATATAAAACATTTGTTAAGAGCAGATCTATTGAGAGCAGATTCTGCATATTGTTTGTTTCATCCTTGGAGTTATTTCATTAGACTAGCTTTGTAACAATGATATTATATGTTACTATTGTAAGTCTGTATCTCTTGGAATCCAATCCAGCACGGAATGAAAAGAAAAGTATAGAATTGTCTACTAAAAAAAATACAAGAATACAGAATCAATGTAAGCTATCAAAAAAGAAACAAATAATTGGAATTGGAGGATATTCTGTCGCCTACGCTTATTTTATTTTTCCAACACTTACAATCGACGTATTTTTGTAAATTAAAGGTCTTCTTGTATTTAGTCTCCATTTCATGTTCTGATAAGAACATAATCTCAGGCCTTTTTTCGTCAAGATCCACAAAAACATAGACTACAAATTCTTTTCAATCAAGGTCAAAAGGATTACCCTCGCAGGGATAAGCATTTAACCGTACCATTTCTGCTTCATAATCTTTGTCAGATACAAAGGAACTTTCACCTACAAGTGTAGGTACTTAGGTGCCTATTCGTGTTCTGGTTTTGCGTACAGATGAAAATAGAAGGTCTTAATTAACTTTCACGAAGAAAGCTTCATTTGGTTCGCTGAAAACTTGATTGATGATTAAAATGAGTCGGCTAATTGCCAACGCGAAAATGGTTCGCGTGCAAATTCAACATTGAAAATTGAATGAGTTGGATCTTTATTATTATTACAGTACTTTTGTCTGGTCGTGTATTTAGCCTTATTTATATCGCGACCTTCAAAACGTTCTTTTGTACAGTGTGTTTGTGTTTGCACGAGCTATTGCGGGATGGCGGTATGCAAAACTGTCAGTACCAGCAGTCGGCTAAAACATTTTAGTAACTTTATAGTCGTGAGTCACACATTAGGCACTTACTAGCTATGATTTTTAACAATAGAATATTTTGTTACCTTACTGCATTTTTGCAATTCGTCCAAATCACCGCGACATAAAAAAACTACTTTGAGGGATAGGCTAACATCAAGAAAATACAAGCTAAAACTGTTTACAAACGATTTCAGTGGTCTCACAAAATGTCAAATAAGTTTAATTTTATTTAGCTTATAGTCGCAACGTACTTAATCGACTTTAGCTACAAATGAGCAAAGCAACTATTACAACGATCTTTCGCATACCGCTGACCCCTAATTTAGCTAAGTAGCATATTTCTAAAACACGCAGCAATTAATTACATGATTCCCGCGCCAGCAGGCCGTGACAGCGCGATAACTTCTGCATCTTACGCGACCAGACATCAACTTTCACATTTTTACTGCCCACGCGAGCTGTTTGGAAATACGCCGCACTGCACCGACGCTATGCGAAACCATAAATAAAAATATTACCCATTCACGAACACGACACTCATTCATAAAACAAACAAAAACTATTGGCGCGCCAAACCGACACCGCATTAACCCTTAATCCTTAGCAATAAAAAGGAACACACCTCCTAGACTGGCTGTATGGCTCCAGATTTGCTGGGGTTATCCTCAAAATTGTCACAAAAACACTCGCAATGGTAATGCTGGCACTTGTTTGCACTTCAAGCCACTTCGTTTCACTCGCGAGTCGCGTGTTGGCTCCGAAGTGGGTTCGGTCGGCACTAGCGTCGCGTTCGAAAGCCTGGCGGAGACTGGCCCGGCGGCAGCGCTGGCTCGAATCAGTGCCATGCAAAACCGCTGCTCCCATTTCCCCTGTGGAAAGTGTCCGCATCCGTGATCCGTGCCCCTTTCGGTCAGGTGTGGGAGAAAGCACCCAAACCGATCTGACTTCTGACTCATTCGGCAAGATGTACGGTCAATAGACCGGTTGAAAGTGAATCAACTGGTTTCGGCGGCGCCAAAACGAGAGAAAAAGTTGAACTGGATAGGTTGGTATTGTGGTACAAAAACGTAACAAAAATGGACTAAATTTTGTTTTATTTTATTTAAAGACGGAGATTTTATCTGACGCTGTGTTCCCTATACAAAAGTCATGAAATAAATACAGTCCAAAAACATTACCTACGTACTCACCATGATAAAATTAAAGATTTGTTAGACTAATGACAAGACGTATATATCTACTTACTAAATATACAGGGTGTAAGGGAAACGACTCCGAATCCAGGGAGCAAGTTAAAACCGTTTTCCCTATAGTTTCCTACTAAATAACCGTGTGAATTGTGTCAAACAATGTTATTATTGTATTTTTCATTAGAATTTAATTTAGAAAATTTAAATCACTTACTCATCATCATTTCAGGATGATGAAAGAAAAATTGAAAAAAAAAATATACGTAGTAAAGATTTTTTTGTAATGTTTAAATGCCTCAAATCAATTATTATTCGAAATAATAATAATTGATTTCAAGCATGGCCCATATAATGTTAGTAATTACAAACTTAAGAACTAGTGTTAGTAAGCAAACAAAATTAAATTACATTACATTACAATTTTGGTATGGGAGTGCACCCAACTATGGAATTGTGTCAAGAATTACCAGCATAACCACCTGTCTTCGTTTTCGGAAGCGTTCCATTTACACCCTGTATAGGTAGGCAGTATGTACAAAGTAAACTTATTTTAATTATCTTGAAAGCTTTGCGATGTCATTTCGGAGAGGGAATTTCGCAGAATTACCCTAACGAAGAATTAGGTCAAGAGTTTAAAGATACTTACTGACTGAAATAGGTACCTTTATAAAAAAAAGCTGGTAAACCTTAAAATATAACTAAAATGTACCTATAACTACGATATGTACATAACAAGTATTCTGCGAAATAAGGTAGGATCCGATAGTATCATAGATAAACTTTTAGGGCTATGGAAAACTTAAAGTACCTCCTATGTGATTGTTTTGGGACATTTGTACAGTCGATTTCGCCCCCAACTGCACCCTTGCTACACAATACATTCATTTGCGAATAGCTCCCAATGTGGCATGTGGTGACTAGGCACTACGGCTGGAAAAATGTCAAGTCTCCACTTCTACTCGGCTTTACCACTATAGGAAAGCTCCCACCTCAAAGGCCGGCAACGCATTTGTGACTCTCGAGGGGTCCATGGGCGACTTACCAGGCAGGCAGGCGTATTCACGGAGCTTCAATATTCGACTCGGAATCGGAAAATCTGTCGAAGATGGGCTATTCACAGATGTCTGTATCGAATACTAATGTCATATTTGACATAAGGATTCGGAAAATTTTCCGTGGCTGTCAGAAACAGAATACAGTTTCCGAAGTCAATAGATTCGACTTCGGAAAATTTTTCACTCGATCTGAATCGAATGGTTCCCCGTCATTGTTGTATCCTATAAATACGCTAAGAAGTAAGTATGTACATGTTGTAGCACACTCGTAGGGGATCAATTTTCTGTCTGTCTTTCCCTATGTATACTTAGATCTTTCTTCTTTAATAGATAGAGTGATTCAAGAGGAATATTTATACGTCCTATATACATCAGCATTGCACCCATGCGAGGCCGGAACGGGTCGCTATATAATAGTAAATACTTAACAGATTATATTTATATCGTTATCGTTAAGATAGTTAAATACTATTAATAACAACAGATGTTGTAGATTTTTATCATTTTTGAAATAAAGTGACAGCATCTGTAATAAAGACACTCTTTAACTTTAAGGCCCGTTTTGTGATAGTCTTTTAGGTTTCTGAGAGAGCCAAATGACAGGCTGTTAAACCTTTGCGCAATCTCCGATTAGCTGTCGATTAAAGCCATTTAGGATTTTCGCAAAGCTTTTTCTCATATAAGTAAGGATTTGGATATTTTACGCGAAACCTACAGCTACATAAAAAAGATAAGTCCAATGCAGTTAGAAATCTTACACATGTCTCAGAAACCGTGCTACATTACAATCATGTTTATGCTATCCTATTTATGCAAGCAATATTATAATACATTTATTTGTAATCGATTTCTCGAAAACAATATTGGGCAGGATGGGAAAGTATCGATGGATCTAGGTGTCAACTCTGGGAAAAATATTTTTCTATAAGTAAATTCTAAACAAAAAAGTAAAAGTTAGTAGTTAAGTATTTTCTTTCAATCTGTTAGAGGATATTCTCGTATCTAGGTACTATGTTATTTGAGTTTTTTAGTTGGATTATCATTTATTCAGCTGGGGAATATTATTGAGACGAAAATTCGTAGGTAATACCAGGATCTCAAGATTCTCAAGAGAGAAGGCTTTCACTAATACCTGACGTCAGCATTTTGTCTCGGCTGTCGTCCGAGGATGACGACATACACGGAGACATGTAATGTAACAAACATTTTTGTTGATAGTGATGTAAAGTGATCTTTACAGACACATACGCATATTATATGATTTAATAAATGTTTATAGTTGAACGAAAGTTTCTAGAAAGTTTAAATAAGTACCTACTGTAAAATAAAACGTTGTTAAGGAAATTGAAAAGGTTTTCATAATAATAGTTGATCCACATTCAAAAAATCTATAATAAAGCCTAATAAAATCTCATCCGGCTTAGGTACCTACAACTACAATATTTATAACTAGCTTTCGTTAGTTTATTTAAAAACGGAATTTACTGATAACACATTTATTTCGGAAAACAATCAAAAAGACAAATCCCGTAGAATACATCCTCCCCCCTGTTTCTTTTACATTTTTTTAAATAATTGTCATAATCTGCAAAATTAATTTACTGGGTATTTTCTTGATGTAACTCCTTTGAATACCGAGATATTAAAGACAAAAGAAATAATTATCCCAAGCGCTTTATAACAGAAAAGCTTACGAGTTCTTTTGAATTTGATTATGATTATGATTGTTTAATTAAAAATTTCTTAGTTCATATAAAATTCTGAAACAATTACTTCAAACACGATTTATTTTTGAAGAAGTTTATGACGCCATAGTCTTTATCTTGTAAATATAACGACTAGATTCGATTGCGTCTGGTAAGATACCTCAACATTTTCAAACATTTGTACATCTTTTTTGTTTATTTATATTACTAGCTGTTCCGGACGGTTTCACCCGCGTAGTTCCCGTTCCCGTGGGAATACGGGAATAAAATATAGTCTATGCTACTCAGTGATAATGTTCCTTTCCATTGGTGAAAGAATTAAAAAAATGGGTACAATAGTTTTTGAGTTTATTTACAAACATACAAAAATACAAATCTTTCCTCTTTATAATATTTATAGTGTACCTACCTAGATAATATTGTTTTTCAAAATCAACGGACTCTAGAACACACTCATTTATAAAATGGAAAATCCGATTGAAAAATCTGGCCTCGGCCTCCTCAATGAGGATATGACCTGACACGGTACTTCATTCCTCATAGTGATTCGTTAGTTTCGTTACTCAGTAGTCCATTTGCCAACACATGTGCTTAATAGAGGATAACTTTGGGAAATTGCGAAGGTCGGCGTCGAGAGAGCTCGCACGAAATCCGGTTGTCCGGTTTTGTGTCCGCAGACGGGCGAAACCGGGTCAATGTCATGTATGCAAGCTATGAGAGGTAGCGGGTTATAGAAAATGTTAATATGGCATTGGCATTGGCACAATTAATTGTAGCAGATGTTGGTTTTACTATAAGCGACAGCCGACAGCGCGCTCTCTACGCACAATGACCAATACGCAAAATGACAACTTCATTTCTAGCTTTGAATACGCAGAATGACCATACGCAAAATGACTACATGAGTTCGCGTAATGACCAATACGCATAATGACCAATACGCGAAATATTCGCATATTTACCAATACGAAAATAAAGGCATAAACATAATTAAGTCAATATATTAAAGAAAAAATAATTTTAACTTAACACGTTGCCGACATTACGTGTAAAATAGTTTAGTTAGTTATTTTTATGGATGTTAGTTGTAAGGTATATATAATATGGGCCTCTGTTTACGTTATTTAAGATCTATTAATGTAAATATTGCCTGAAATAAAGATTTATTATTATTATATATTTATTTATTTTATATCTTAAGTTAGGTTTTTATTATTATTATTATTATAAGTATGTTTTTTATAGAATGAACAAAACTTTAGATTAAGTTAATTATTTCAAAAAAACAAGAGTAGAGTCAGATTCATACATGAAGGGTTTTTACCACAATACTGTTAAAAAAACCTAGATCTAGATTTAATAGATTTGATTCTTTTTTCCGTATTACTATGGTATTATTTAAGTATTCTTATTTTTCTGACACAAATTCATGCATAGGCTGTATAAAAAATATGATTTGATGAACTAATCACTCACTCTCTACTCGTTTTTGATCGTTCACCACATGTTGTTGTATGAAAGATAGAGTTAAGAGTTTCTTCCACTGAAAATTGCTCAGAGTGAAAAACAAACCTTTATTATGTTTTGTACAGTCAACAAAGTTATTAGGGTTACATGGCCAGTAACTAAGAATTCATTTTTCTGGGGAAGTCATAAATAAATCTTATTGATTAATGTTTATTTCGAAAGGTATCTTTGATCCCTATAATTTACCAAGAAAATTCTATAAATACATTTAAGGCTTTAAGAGAAAAGTGAATCTGAATTTTTGGCCATGTAACACTAACAACTTTGTTGACTGTACTAAGCATTATTTCCAATAAAGTATTATTTTAATGCTAAGCATACATAAATACTCGTAATTTTAAACAAAAAGAACGACTTAAACTAAAAAAAGTAAAACGCAAGAGTCACCACTACGATTTTCGAAGGTTCCTCTCTTTTTCTTTTTTTTTTTATTGTTTAATGGCCTTTAGATTGTAGTCCTTATAGCCTTATTAGGTACTTTCCTATTATTAATCTTAGTTAAATGGCTCTGCTTCAGAGTCCATCCCCTGGGTTTCTATGGGATGCCATCATCAGATCCTTATTTACTTATCATGGTACCATCGTTGGAATATCACCTTTCCAACAAAAAGAGAATCAGCAAAATATCCGCGAACACAAAACGGTCGAATTGGGAAACCTATTTTTGTAAGTCGGTTGAAAATATCAAGCATTCTTTTTCTGTCCGCTCTTGCTTCTGCTTGTAAATTGGACCGCACCCATGTGTATTCAACTGTACCGGGAAGCGTCTCGTGAGAACCTTACATTAATTAAATAAACAAAATGAAATGTCTGACGTTAAGCCTGTACCCCCAAATACTCCAAACCATTTATCTTCATTCTAGGTACCTACTAGTTTATAAATGCAGCTGGATAAGAATTTCTGAACATGCATATTCAGGTTCGATTCCCGCTCGGAGGTACAGTCAAGAGCACGCTAAGCTTGACACTTTGGACTTTGACCCGGCTCTGTATTCTATGGCGCGCAGCACAAATCAGAGCTCAGCTTAAACTGGTGGTGTCAAGCTTGACTTGCTCTTGACTGTACAACATGTCCAAATGTAAAATCACCATGTAAAAACTAAAAAACAATAATATGAAACGGCTCTCTATGAAACTAAACCATAAAAATGTAATGCGTAAATAAACATTTGTTCTATCCGTTCAAAATTGTCAGCTGATTGGCGTAATTTTTATGAGGAGATGACTTTTCATTTGATAAATCGCTGCCGCAAGAGTGCCCGAAAAGCTGGCATCTGCGAGCACTTCCTTGTGGAAAATTAGCCATTTTCTTTTTAAAAATTGTTTACTTTTTTTTGACACGTAGTGGCCAACTTGGAAACGCCGGTAGGCATCTGAATTTGCTTACAAACGAGCAGCAAAAAACGTTATCTATTTAAAAAAAAGAACAGTGGCATTGCTTTCATCGTCCGTGCCG
Source organism: Ethmia dodecea (assembly GCA_963855545.1). Lineage (NCBI taxonomy): Eukaryota > Metazoa > Arthropoda > Insecta > Lepidoptera > Depressariidae > Ethmia > Ethmia dodecea. The sequence goes on from OY979457.1 coordinate 3,673,787, forward strand.
ATATCTTGTTCTAACTAAGCTTAAAATTTAATACTGTAATGACCTTTACCTGTAAATCCCTAAGCCGGTACCCTTTAGTTAGTACATAGTTCAGAAGTTTTAGACAAAGGATACCAAACCTCGTTGGGTTACCAAACACAACGAGATTAATTCAGCAAACCCTTTATGGGGTTCACCCAAATTGAGCGAACGGAACCCTATACTAAGCCTCTGTTGTCTGTCCGTCAGTCTATCTGTCTGTCTGACAGTGAACTCTATTTCATCCCTAATAAAATCCCGTAGATTTTTTTACAGAATATGTAGGTGTATATTTCTATTGCCGCTATAAAAAAAACCCGGCCAAGTGCGAGTCAGACTCGCGCACAAAGGGTTCCGTACCATTATCTAAAAAAACGGCAAAAAAAATACGTTTGTTGTATGGGCGCCCCCTTAAATATTTATATTACACTTATTAGTTTTAGTGTTTGTTGTTAAAGCGGCAATAGAAATACATCAAGCTGTGAAAATTTCAACTGTCTAGCTATCGCGATTCTTGAGATACAGCCTGGTGACAGACAAACGGACGGACGGACAGCGAAGTCTTAGCAATAGGGTCCCGTTTTTACCCTTTGGGTACGTAACCCTAAAAATTATAATAAAAATTTGCGGATTTTTTATTGTAAGGTAGTAGGGAACCCTTCGTTTGCAAATACGACTAGCACTTGGCCGGTTTTTAGTTTTCAATTGAACATTTCTCTGACAAACCCAATATATATTATGCAAATACCGAAATGCGCTCAGAACCCCGCTCGATCGAGTATCTATGAAGGATGTTCTGAGACAAAAAAGCTTGAAATTTGTCCGTAATCCCGCTCGCGCTGAAACTCGTTTATCTCCCTCAGATATAGATGTAACAAGATCGGATTACACGGTACGCTACGAATCTTGTGCTGGTTACTATGAGTTCTCGACTTTTTATTAGCGATTTTTCTTTTCTGAATTCAAGGACTTTTATTTGAAAATTTAATAACCGCCGGCGGCCTCGCTTCTCTTTGTAACCTATGTATACATTCGTACCTTCTAAACTCTACAATATATCTAGAAAATTAACGAAAATTTAAGTTGTAGGTAATGTTCATGTTTGTCCATAGAAACATGAGCGTATACAGAACGAAAACCCATGTTTTCGTTCTGTTTACGCTCAATAGAAGTCGTTAAGGCACGTCGTATACCTACCATGATATGGGTGGCTTGAGAAATTCTGACAGTTAGGTGACTTCTAGCCTAACACCATCTCCCAATGGGGGGTAGGCTCACATGGGAGATTATAGTGTGAGGAATGACCCTTAGCTCAGCAGCTATTACAGGTTGATGATGAGTTTGTACACAACCTGAAAGCACGGCGCCGAAAGGCACACCACGTGGATCGCGACCGCTTTCTCGCCTTTTCCGACTCCGTTTGCGTTGACCTTATCTGTTCAAAAAGAAAGCTATCCTGAGAGGTAAGATTCACAGTTTAGTGAAGTATAAACACATAGTTACACCGCTGTTTTGAATCTATTCAAAACAGCGCAGATATTCTAAAAATCCGTCAAAATGCATCTCTAAGCTGCGAAAGGAAAAAAACATAACCCTTCCCTTACTGTCGGGTGAAAACCAGCGCCCGTAGTAACGTGCTCGCCACCCTCGGCTAATCGATTACGAGTATTACGACCAGGGACGCAAGATTGATGAAGGGATCGCGCCGCCCATCGCCAGTTACTCCCGATCCGTCACTGTCGCAGCAAGACACGGAACGCACCTTTTTCGGGTTTCGCATTTTCCTACTCTTCACTCCTTTCGGAAGCTCTTAGTACGATGAAACACCATCCGGAAGTTACGCCGCCAAAGTTCGGCGGAAGAATAATTGTAGGTACTATAGAAGCAACCCGCGGTTTCACCCGCGTAGTTCCCGTTCCCGTAGGAATAAGGGGATAAAATAGCCTATGTGTTAATCTGAATTATCATCAATCAAGCAAGATTGGCGTGATTCGATTAGGCAAGTATTTCATGCAAGTGTGACGGTGACGTCACGTTTGCCTAAAAGTTCGAACACCTACAATCTACATGCAAACAAACTTGTAGCTTCTATGCAGGTTTAGTTCAAGTTGCAAACATGCAAAATGCTATAGGGGATTTACGCGGTAAAGATTCGGTGTGGTTTCGTCTGCAACGCTTCTTATTACCAGCTACACATTATGCCGAAACGTCGTGTTTTTGGCGTAAGCAGTCGAACTGCAGCCGCGTAATTTCGGTACCTATAGTGTTACTAACACTGATTTTTCCAGCAATCGGTCATGGTCACTTTGTTCGTTGTTGGAAGGACGGATTCTTTCTACAAACGTGTCTCTATCGATGGATATTTCGATATTTTCGATGCTAACTACATAAGTACATTTAATTATATAGACAAAAATTTAAAATAAAAATATTAATAAATCTTGAAATGACAGACACACGCCAATGTTATTATAATCTCGCGCCCGTTTCGTTTCACCGTCTGTTTTACATGCCTCAGAATTAATTCAGGGACTTGCGGGTTTCCAATTAAACGTTTTCAATTACTGTCGAGCTGCTGATAAATGTGTACGTAAGTTTTTGAAAAACTCATTGGTATACATGCCAGAATTCGAACCCGAGACCCCAAGCTTGAGAGGCGGGCTATGGGCGGGCTCTTTTTAACCGCTGGGTCACTGCCCTCAAGGAGTGTTTATCAATCAATAATCGTTTCAGAAAATTTATTAAACATGTTTTCAACAGATGTAGTGGCTCTTTTCCGTAAGGTTTACGTGTACAAAGGATATAACCTACAGTTTTTAATTTCAACTTGTAAGATGGATGTTCGAGAGGCGTTCATTTATCAAACCCTTGTCTTCTTTCAAACATTTCTATTTGAGAGTCGAGAAAAGGGTCTAGGAAAAGATGGGAATTGAAATAAAGTCGTAAATGGTCGTATAATACGACACGTGGAGAAATCGTAGAGGCTGAAGGACCAACAGTAGTTGAGTAACAATAAATATGAATTAATAATAAATCTTAAGAATTAATTCTGAGACATGTGTAAACAGACCCGGTCCGGCGATGGGCACCCACCTATCACGTTTAGGGGTCCAAAGAATATCTCGTTAAAAGTGGGTATATCCAGAAATGGAATTCCTCTGCCGGGCGGGGGGATAAAAGCTGTGAGTTTTTTTTTTAAATACTTAAATCTTTAATTGCATTTACAAATCATGTTAAATTAAAAACAGGAGAAAACCATACATGATCCTCAATTCCAAATAGTTAATACCGGATGATAAACTCGTAATTTTGAAGTTCTTTAAAATCTAACCAGTTTTTGAGCGAATCTTTCCAACTTCTATCGGCAAAAATAGAACAGAATCTGCTTCATCATTTACGAAACTAATCAGGGGAGGGGCCAGTGTTATCTTATCAGTCAGGCAATCAAACTCTAGTCCGTCCTACCTCACGCCAACTACTAAGAGTAGTGAAACCACATTTTATGAATAAACAAGATTTGTTTTTCCTTTACTGCATTTAAGCTTTGTGTTTCAAAAAGCAATAAGTGTAACAAAAAGCCTAGATACTAATTTTGGCAAGTCTAATTTCAGAGATCTCGAATTTAAAAACAATCCTTTATCTCCCGGTTGAAAATAGTTCTCAAAAATTCCTACTTTATAAAATGGTTCCTTATTATAAACTGCCAAATTTCAAAGTTCTGGCGATTTGGGATTCTCGTTGATGAATCAATCACCCAAATAAGATAACTCTCTTTCTTTATTAATAGTATACCGAGAACAAAGAATAAGTAGTACCTACTGTATAGATGTGATTTTCTTTCTGTCAATTGTTTACATCATATTTCGATGTCACTCCTGAATTAGTCATCATAATTCTTTCATAAATATATCTGCTTTCAACACTTCATATACTGCAACCAGTGTCTACATTTTCGAATAATAATCACAATTTGAAACAAAAATACAAACCGACTTCAACGAATACCGCTATAACTACCTATCATGTGCATATTTAACATCTATTAGGTACCTACTGTCACTAAACCTATTACGCTGATAGCGAGTGATTTGCTGATGACCGTTGACGATTTCCGTTTTCCACCTGAAGTTCTTCATAAAAGTTTCACAAAACTTCTATGGGACCAACCTTGAAGTATACCTACCCGGTCAAATGAAAAAAAATATTTCGAAATTGCTTCAGATGTAACCTACCAAAAAAAAAGGCAAACAAAAAAACATTTTTTGAAGTAAGTTAAAAAAGCGAATGGAGACACTCCACTTTATTAGCGTGATGGATGTCCCAGTTTGATGGTCACTATTACGGCCCACCTGCCGACTCATCCATCGAGGACAGTGGCAATTTCCTGTTCCCCTTTACCCAATTTGAAGGTGTGGGGGAGACAGCCGACTTTAATCGCTTACAAGTATTTTTGCGTTAATCATTTTGATAAGCTTACTCAAGTCTGATTTTTGAGCTGTGATACTGTCCGTACCGAGCCCGCCTCTCATGCGTGAGGTTTGGGTTCGAATTCTGAGGAACCAATGAGTTTTTCTTATAAACTTACATACCTATATTAAATACATATATTTATCACTATTTCACGTAGCATGGGTTTGGTGACAGTTCACATTTTCCCCTTTTACCAATTTTACCATGCTACTTTCACTAAAAAAAAAATTGTATGATGAAATAATAAAATGTTAATATTATATTTTTTGAATTAAATATATTTATTATGCGAAAGTAGTAGGCGTGGAACGCAAAAATGTGAACTGTCACCAAATCCATGCTACGTGAAATAGACAATAGCTCCACGGTAAAGGAAAACCTCGTGAGGAAATACGTATAAGTCCCAGAATTATTTGTGAGTGTGTAAGCACGCGATTGGGTTCCACAGAATATATTGGTGAAAAGTGGGTATATCCAGAAATGGAATACCTCTACCCTCCCTCGGGGATTACGACGTGAGCATGTTTATTGCAACTGATATATATTTTATCGAATTCATCGTTCGGCAAACACTTCAAAGCAATTGGATGAGCAAATACATTGTTTGATTTAAAATACAAATTACAAATGCAACTGGAGCACAGCGGCCGTGAATAATTTTATGCGATAAATGTGAACAAATATTGCTCATTTTGTAATACAATAACTACAATCATGTGGGTATACTAGGTATACATAATTACGATATATACACAATTGCTTCTCTACGCGTAAAGCCTCCAAAATGCAATATGCCACTATTTAATTGAATAGGTAAATATTTACCTCCATCAATTAAGTCATGATTTCATGAGTCATGGTTTAATTATCACACTAGTTAATAAATGCTAGGAGTTTGATACTCTACTTGAATACGCAAACACAGCCGTGTGATATAATAGGTATTTTTTTTATCTGTTACAACTCGAATCATAACAGAACGCAGATGCGTTTGATAACTTATAAATTTCATTTAATGTTTCATGTTACATTGCAGTAGGATGGAAATGAGTCTGCCTCTCGTGTATGAGGCCCGAGGTCGAGACCGGGTCAGGCCATGAATTAGTGACTTTCAAAAACATAAGTCTAACTAGAATGTGAAAGAAAACACCCCGAACACTCCGGCGATACCCTCGCCACGTCACAGAATATGTAATAGTACTAACGTAAATACTGTCACGTTTAGGAGCCTATATGGAGGAGCTGAGGTGGAACGCTCCTCCATCGTATTTATACAAACTCATTACAAAACTCCGATAGCGTGGTTTAGAACTCGGCCGTTTATTGGTGCGTTCTACGTAGTGTCTCTACAAGCCCAAAAATACAGTCGTGAAATGTGGGTAGGTACTTCTACAAATGGAATACGTCTCCCACCCCTTCGGTAATAAGGCTCGAAGTATATTTACACCTATATATTTTAAAGAAAGCGAATTGACAAATCGGTGCGCGATAAAAACAATTTTAAGACATTGTTAACCAAATCGTATTGTACCTAGCAATTTACGTTACGCTATATATTTACACTTGCATTGCGTAAACGTGGTATGGTTACATCAGCACTCCTTTGTCGTAATTGTTTATTTTCATCCGTCGTGAGTAAACAATTTTTCAGACAATCAAACCTCGCTGAAACTGGCTGAAATCGCGAGGGAAATCTTCTGTAAATACCACGAACGCTGTATTAAATTAAAACCGGCAAAATTTCTGAATCGCACCGTCAGATAAAGGTACGTTGTATCAAATAAAAAATAATCAGAAACCTTCCTGTGGACCTAGTTTGTTTATTTTCATCTGTCTTCCGTAATTGCCGATGTATCCCGTTTTTTTTTATCTATACATATAATAAAACTCTAAGGGGGCCGTGTCTGTACATTAAATATTTTTTGAAAATTTTAACGGTAGTGTATATAGTTATTGATATAGATACCGAAACACCAATTTTTGGAATTTTTGGAATTTTTGTCTGTCTGTCTGGTTGTGCACGCATCACTCAAAAACTACTGAACGGATTTTGATGAAATTTGGTATGGAGATAACTGAGTACCCGGGTCAACATCTAGGGTACTTTTTATTCCAGGAAAAGGTCTCATTCCCACGGGAAAATAAAAAAAACTGGTTAAAAAGAGAAATACGTACTACTCCGAAACGATAACACCTAGAAACTTGAAAAATGGTATGAAGGTGTCTGATATGTCATAGGAAATTGGTATGAAGGGATTTTTGGAAATTCCCACGGGAACGGGAATAAACTAAATCCAAGCGGGGAAACGCCGCTGGGCACCCGCTATTTGAAATATGGTATGTAGGTGTCTTAAGTATGTCGTAGGCAACCACTATGAAGAGATTTTCGGAATTTCCCACGGGAACGGGAGTAAACTAAATCCAAGCGGGAAAACGCCGCTGGGCACCCGCTATTTGAAAAATATTGTATGTAGGTGTTTTAAATATGTCGTAGGCAATCACTATGAAGGGATTTTCGGAAATTCCCATGGGAACGGGAATAAACGGAATCCGCGCGGGCAACGCCGCTAGGCATCCGCTAGTAAAAAATAAACTTTTATTTCGGACTTAGCATTTATATACAACGCGTCACAGAATAAGCGCAATCCCTCATACACCCCAATTACCTAGTAGGTACATTAATATAAAAAAAAAATGATGCATTCGTTAGTAGTTTAGTTTTGTCTAACCAAATTTCGTAAAGAGCAATAGTAGTACCTACGATTTCCATAGGTATGTAGCAATAAATTCAGCTATGCAAATTCATTTTTCGAAAAAAATTTACACATGCGACATTGTATACATATTAAAAATAGCTGAAATCGATTAAGTTGTCGATACTGAACAAACTAATTTCAGGAGTTGCGCTTATAACCCAGTGAATAGAGAGCTTATACCTTACAAACGGTCCGGTAGTTCTAAATTTTTTACATGTTGTCTAGGATGGTTGTTAAGTGTTTAAAATGCAAAATGCACAATTCCCCTCCCTCCGCGCCCTCCGCCATCTTGAAAAAACCGAAAAAAAATCGGCACTTTTTTTAGATTTTCACTTATATCTTTGTTTCGGTGCATTTTAGCTACAAAACAGTTCTATTCAATGTTGTAGAGAATGAAATTCCCTATGATATACGTGTTAAATTTTGTTTGTAGGGCAGATAGTTCACGAGATATGATATTTTAAAAAAGATAAAAAAATACGAATTTTTTCAAACTTTTTTTCAAATTTTTCAAACTTCTAACTTTAGAACGCTGTAATTCAATTTTGGCCTATTTGAGAAAAACAAGTATTAAGAATAAAAATTGTAGGGAATTTAATTACCTACAAAATGGATGTATACTTTTTTAACCAACCTTACGGAGGGGGCAGTAAGCATTAAAATGAAAACAACGGCATATTGCTTATTTGATAAGTTTGAAAAATTTCCGGAAAATGCGTATTTTTTTATATTTTTAAAAATATCATATCTCGTGTACTATCTGCCCTACAAACAAAATTTAACACGTATATTATAGGGAATTTTATTCTCTACAACATTGAATAGAACTGTTTTGTAGCTAAAATGCACCAAAACAAAGATATAAGTGAAAATCTAAAAAAAGTGCCGATTTTTTTCGGTTTTTTCAAGATGGCGGCGGGCGCGGAGGGGGGGGGGAATTGTGCATTTTGCATTTTAAACACTTAACAACCATCCTAGACAACATGTAAAAAATTTAGAACTACCGGACCGTTTGTAAGGTAACCCCCCTTATTTGGTCTCTATTCACTGTACTATTATTCTGTTACATATTGTATAAATACTGTAACAATATACTACGACTACCTATTTTAGTTAACCAGCATTAACCGGCTTTCTCCGCACATGTCAATTCCATACATTTACTATTCTTTAAAGAGAAAGCTCCTTTTATAGGCCTAGCTGAACTTGTTAGTTCAATCACTCAATCATTCCTAATTAGGAAGTCGGTCAGTTGTTATTCTATTTTTGAAATTTCTCAAGAATAATGTAATCCTACTAATCTTACTAATATTATAAACGCGAAAGTTTGTATGTATGGATGTTTGTTCCTCTTTCACGCAAAAACTACTGAACGGATTTTGATGAAACTTTACAGTTATATAGCTTATACATCAGAATAACACATAGGCTATATTTTATCCCCGTATTCCCACGGGAACGGGAACCACGCAGGTGAAACCTCGGGGCGCTGCTAGTAATCCTATAAACAATAGGTACCGAGAATGGCGGGCAACCCCGGATTCACAAATCTAAGTATGTCACTAACAGACCTTGTGTTGCGAATGAATGGATGGGTTTCCCGCGCATGCGTGTTGCACCGTAGAATGAAACGAACGGCATTGGGCATTCCCTGCGCGCGATTAGATAGAACATTCACAGTGTAATTGTAACGGCCATGTGATGGGTCATACATAATAATATAATAATAGATATACCTAATCTCACGCCTTTCATCCCCGAGGCAGAGGTATTCCATTACTGGATATACCCACATTTCACGAGATACATTGGACCCCTAAACGTGATAGGTGGCCCATCGCCTGATCGGGTCTATTTACACATGTCTCAGAATTAATTCTGAGACCTGCGGGTTTCCTCTCGATGTTTTCCTTCACCGTCGAGCTAGTGATAAATATGTACTTAAGTTTTTGAAAAACTCATTGGTACATGCCAGGATTCGAACCCGAGCCTCACTGATTTTCGGCCGGCTCTTTAACCGTAAGGGCTATCACTGTACTTCATACATAGAGATTGGTATTTTTAAATATATAAGAATGTGCAGCAGATCTTGACTCCCTTTATGAGTAGTTCTGTAACTTTTTAAATAGTCCGGTTTTTTGATTTATTAATCTTTTATCTATTGGTGTACAATAAAGAGTTGTTCGGGTAAACCTAGGGTAAACGTGTTCTGGAGTGGAGACCGCGACTCGGCAATCGTAGTGTAGGACGCCCTCCGGCCTGATGGGATGACGATCTGCGAAAGGCTGCAGGCAGATGCTGGATGCGTCAAGCCAAATACAGGGCGCTATGGCGCCCCTAATGAGCGCTATGTCCAGCAGTGGACTAAGATAGGCATGATGATGATGAAAGAGTTGTTATTTTGCTAAATTTTTAACACAGAAGACTATTACTCCTACTGTGACACTATCGCGTGTCGAAATAATGCTGTAGGTGCCTGTAGCTACGTCGCGTTGAGTTGAAATACTATTCAGTGACAGAAAACAAAAGCCTATCTCTATCACGCATGAACGGTGCAGCAAATGTTAGTCCAACAGTTACAAAATCCGCCAAACCCTGCAACGAAAACAATTGAAGTCACAACTCAACCAATGAATGTTAAACAAATAGAGTAGTGGCAAACCAGCGATATTTCAGCACCGCTTCCTTTATGAAACGTGGCTAAATTCTATTACACAAGATCCTTTATTCCCTTGCGAGGTGATCCGACCCGGACACGGGGGAGTCCAACCATTCACTGTGGGGTAACAATCCACTGTTCTAAATAACCAAGTTAATAATGCAGCTGGTGAAATAGACTTTAATACTGCCGGCGATGGTATAATTATTGCTTGATGGTAAGTGTAACGTTGTAGTTGTATGCGTATTGCATAAAAATATTGACTCACGCCCGTTATAAGCATTGCAAAACGTGCGGACATTCTTAAAACATATTTTCCTTGACTATTCCGGTTGTTAAGAATTATTTCTATCTCCTATTGTGCGATGAGGTAAGCTATGAAATTAATGATTTTCTCATTTACAGTTACGGGTCCAAAGAATATACTCTTGAAACTTGGGTATTTCCTGAAATAGAGTCTCTGCTCACCCCCTCGGAGATAAAAGGCATGAGATTTTTCATGTTTAGTTATAGTTTTGCTGGATTTGCACGTTTCAATACTGAAAAAAATATATATAGATAGATTTTTTCTTTTAATTAAATCTCTTTAAAACGCCAATTTCTGTTCATTGCCTATATCTGTTTTATGATTTTTTATTCTGATTCGCAAGTAGTAAATCCTAAATATATAATAAATATAAATATAATCTCACGCCTTTTTTATCCCCGAGGGGGTAGGCAGAGGTAGTATATTGGACCCCTAAACGTGATAGGTGGTGAGCCCATCGCCGGACCGGGTCTGTTTACACATGTCTCAGAATTAATTCTGAGACCTGCGGGTTTCTTCACGATGTTTTCCTTCACCGTCGAGCTAGTGATAAATATGCACGTATTTATATATATATATACGTAAATACGCAATATGATATTGATAAATCGTGCAAAACTGGGACGGTATTCCAATCAACCAATAAAACTAAATTAATATTAATTGATTCTCCTTTGTTCTAGCAGATACAATAAGGGTAACATTATTAACCTAATTGCTTATACTTACTTGTCTCATTTGCATACCATTACATGGCAGATCATGTTTGTTCTGCATTTTGTTAAGATCTTTTCTTTTTTGTACCATGTTCTTGCATTGCAATAAAAGGATTGCATTTCATTTCATTATATTGTTCCGTTCTGGCTCTTTCTTCTTTTTGTTAGGGGCGATAATTGAAAAATTCTATAAATCTATCAGCATGCTCTAATTTAAGTTCCCATAACTTATCCTATGCTATGGGCCAGAAGCCAAGTCGTTTTATGACAACGCCAGCTTGGCGCCTGCCCGAATCTTCATATGTCAATTTCATGTAAGTATTTTATGCTTTTATATTTATATCAGGCGCTTCTGAAATCGTAAAATGTAAATTACATTGTTCGAATTACGTATGTACTATTTGTTTATCTAATATTCGCTGGTCAACAAACAATATAATGATTCATAACTTGTTATTCTTACCTAAAAGGCAATAAGTATATGAATCAGGCCGCGTTACGGAAATACTTATAATATAGAAATGACTAATGTTTGACACAAGTAATTTAGAGGCTATCTGTTATGAAAGAAGAAACTAATGACTGACCACTGGATGCAGAAACATGAAATTTTGTACGAAGATTTTTGATGACGTAAGTGGGTAGGTACTAAGAAAAGTTTTTTGGAAATTCCGACGGGAAAAAACGGATTGAACGCTGGCTATGTCATCTGCTGTTACAACAATAAGACAATACAGTGAGTGACCTTAAGTTCAGTGAACACAAGATTGTGAATCTCAACGCTGCTCCGACAATGTCTCTAATGCGTAATGGAGCTGTCGTAGCCAATAATGCTCCAAGGGTGCTATTATGAAAACCACTGAACTATGAGATGAAGTCGAACACTTCAGGCACTTTATTGAAAATAACTTTAAGTCCATGGATCTCAACTCAACATGAATTTAAATATAAGGTAGGTAGGTAGGTGTTTTTATTTAAATCACAAGCAGGCAGAATGATGTAACTAACCTTTGGTCAGATACGTAAACAAGTATGTAAGTAGATTTTACGAATTAGTATTAACATGCCCTGTAATTCTGCTTGGATTTCCTTTTGGAACTCTTAAATAACGGCAGCTGGTTTCGGGAACCCCAATGACGTGAAATAAATAAGTATCACCATTCACTCATTATTCCCGAGGTGGTGGCGAGTGTAGGTACAACTTCACCCGCCCACACTTCTTACTAGTGCAATTTTTGTTGTTGTAGAATATTACCTACGAATATTATAAAAGCGAAAGTTACTTTGTTCCTTTGTTTGTTTGCTACCTACGTCTTAAAGTCTAAACCGGTGAACTGATCTTGATTATTCTCTCCTGTCCTGTTACAGTTATGCATTTAGCAATTTTAGCTTATTAACTCTCATATACTTACCTATCTCTAAATAAGCATCAGTGTAGGAAAAATTATGTTTGTTATAATGATGCATCGTTTTTTAAATATTTTTTTATTATTATTCTTACTTACTAGACTTTGGACGGGTGCAATTTATGTATAAAACTTTCGTCAAAAGATATCTAAATAATGGTGAAAAATGCATCAAAACCGGTGACGTGGTTTAGGAGGTATTTTGTGGATATTCAGACAAACAGACGCTGTGAGCGACTTTATTTTGTACTATGCAGAGATAGAGTCATTCAGTGCATGCATAGCTACAATCATCTTATGTTACCTTTCTGAGTAATGCAATTTTATTGTCGACCAAACCGTAATAGACCTCTACCTTGTTAGGACCCGCCAGTCGGCATTGCCGTTCGCTTGCACTAACACGAGTGTACTCGTATCTCTGCAGATTAAACAATCGAAGATGGTACACAAAAGACTGTTTTGTATCTTAGCCGCTGCCTCAATGGCCTGTGGTATGTAAAATAGAGTAAATAAGTATCAATGTATTCTATTCGTGATTCAAATAGCTCTGTGAATATGCGAGCGTAGATTTTCGTGATAACTATTTCAGAATCTTTGACATAAGAATTTACAAAACAAATCATTTTATTGGTTAATAACGTTATTCTTTATATTCTAGACAATCCCAAAAGAGTTATCAAATATTGTAGGCAAGGTAGCTACTTTCTGGCGTTCGCATAACTGCGATAAATATCATTGTACTTATAGGATTTTGACACATTTTAGTAGAGACACATGTTTTACTTAAATACTTAAGTATATCTCAGTTTTCTGGCAATTTTGAACAACTTCTTGTGAAAAAAATACGTGATATTTGCCGAGACCCAAACATCTGAATATCCCAATCTACACAATATTATAAAGAGGAAAGATTTGTTTTTTTTTTGTATGTTTGTAACGAATAAACTCAAATACTACTTTACCGATTTAAAAAATAATTTCACCAATGGAAATCTACATTATCACTGAGTAACATGGGCTATATTTTATTCCCGTATTCCCACGGGAACGGGAACTGCGAAACCGGAAACTGTGCGGAACAGCTATAGTGAATGAATACATTCTGACAAATTGTAATTTTGTAAAGGCAAAGAAATTTAAATTTACTAGGACATAAAGTGGCCATTGAGATTTATATTTTCATACACAAGCTTCGATCTCAAGCATCAGCTTGCGAGATATGAACGCGAGCTGTCGTTCGGACGTAGGACTAGTATATCACACAATTATCCATATTACCATACGAAGTACCGATTATTTATAATTATTGGATTACAGTTTTTTTAGCTTTGGCTGCTATATGTATCTAAATCTCTTTGTGCCAAGGTCATACCTATTTATATTATATTTCTGATAATCATGCCAGAGGATTTAGCCCATAAGCACAGATATCGGATATTCTTCTTCAATTCTTCCTAATTTAATAAATTATAGTTTACTTAATAGGTACCGGTCAAGCAGCAGGTCCTACGGTCGGTTGGACGAGAACAATAGTATATAAATACGCCTAGTATGCCTAGGAATTGTTACCAGACCGGCTATATACAAACCTTTAAATAGAAACCTTTTCAACCAGCAAATTTTAGCGAGCGTTAAATGCTGCAGCAATTTTTCAGCCCTAATAAAATAGAAGGATCGTTGGCTACTTAAATTCCTTTTTAGCTTCCACTTAGATATTCAAAGATTAAAATGTCTTTCGGCAGGGAGAGCAGGGGAATCCGACGACGATTCCGCGAATATCATAGATTTATTCCATTTTTAGTTATTCAGAAAATATCTAAGTGACAATTAAGTAGTTCACTTTACAAAGTTGTAGACTAAAATGGCCTACCTAACTCTACTTATGTTGTAGCAAAATATCACTGGAGAAATTGAAACGTTGTCCAAATTCTTAAATATTAAATCCATTTCTCACTTTATATTTTTACACACTTTGCAAATTAGTAAAGCACTTACATTACGCGATTTGGCATAAATTGCTGCGTTTGTTACATGACTAATGAGTTGTTATAGGACTGTGCCGCGATGTATGCCGAATCGGGGCCTCTGGATATAGACCTTTAAGGAAACTTGCTGCCGGAAAGATTTGTTGAAACCATTATTAATGATTTCATTAATTAAGAGCGAAGATAAAAGTCACCTAAGTGATGAAATATTGCAATAGGAGAGAAGATTAAATAAAATTACCTAATTGATGAAATATTGTTAAAAGTAATGTCTTTGTTCTAGGAATTAATTATGACGGACTCAGGGGTAAGTAAAAAAATATGTAGTACCTACCTACAAAGATCTTAATAAGTAATTAAAAAATAAAAATAAATAATCTCACGCCTTTCATCCCCGAGTGGGTAGGCAGAGGTATTCCATTACTGGATATACCCACATTTCACGAGATATGTTGGACTCCTAAACGTGATAGGTGGTGAGCCCATCGCGCCGGACCGGGTCTATTTACACATGTCTTACACCGTCGAGCTAGTGATAAATATGTACGTAAGTTTTAGAAAAACTCGTTGGGACATGCCAGGATTCGAACCCGAGCCTCACTGATTTCCGGCCGGCTCTTTAACCTTAAATCTTATTAAGTATTTATAAGTAACTAGCGATCCGCCCCGGCTTCGCACGGGTGCAATGCTGAATTTTCTTTGCTATAAACCATCCCTGGACCCACTCGAACCCACACAAAAAGTTTCATCAAAATCGGTCCGCCCGTTCTGGAGTTAAATCGTCAGGAAGGAAAACACGACTTATTTTTATATAGTAGATTAAATTAGCTGTTATCCTTAGAACACCACCTGCTATTATCTGTTTGTCTCAGTAACATCCGCCTTAAGGTTGTCTGCGAAGAAAGTAACATCATCTTTTTATCATTATGTCACGTATGAATCACATATAAATTAAAAAATATAATAAATTAACCTTACTCCTTTATCACCGAGATAGTCAGCAGTGGTATTCTATTCACGGGAATACTACTTTTTACCAGAGCCTTAATTTCTTCTCCCCTAAAAGCCTAAAAGTCACAGCTAATGAGCCCGTCGTCGGACCGAGATGTTGTTACACGAATCTCAGAATCAATTCTGGGCCTCGCATTAACCCTTGTTGTTTTAAAAATGCGCAT
Organism: Ethmia dodecea; assembly: GCA_963855545.1. Lineage (NCBI taxonomy): Eukaryota > Metazoa > Arthropoda > Insecta > Lepidoptera > Depressariidae > Ethmia > Ethmia dodecea. Next base: position 3,689,279 of record OY979457.1, read on the forward strand.
ATCACGTTCAATGTTCCAAAAATACGAGGGTGAAAATTAGTTTCCTGAAATGGAATACCTTTGTCGTTACTAGCAGGGACAGACTGATTTTCGTGTTTAACTTGTTCCCAAGGGGTTTATTTTTTCCCATGTTCTTTTCTATAACTATCCTGTATAATATGCTCTGAACCAGGGTTTCTCAAAGTGGGTAACGCGAACCCTTATTCGCTACAAGATTTACGTAATGGCGGCTGGATCGCTGTTAGGCGCGTCTTACCCGCATTTTAATACAAATAACTTACTTACCTATGTACTGTTGCCATTGTAATACAAAGTATTAGGTACCTTTTATTATAAATAAAAAAAACTTATTTTCAACATCTACATTTCATAGTTTCCTTTTGCGAGGAGAGACGGGTAATGGGTTCGCAGTCATTTGGGAACTTTGAGAGGGGTACGTGGGTCGTGGGGCCATCAGTTTGAGAAAACCTGCTCTAAGCAACTCACCGAAGTTTCCCCATCAAGCCTCATCGCAAAACATTTGTCATTGGTCGCCCTTGGTAGACTGATGCTTGATATAGGGCCATTGTATTACACTAGCTTTTACCGGCGGCTTCGCTCGCGCAGGTTTAAGGGGTTAAACTTTGCAAAATCCTTTCTTTGTGGATGCCTACACTGTATAGGCTATCTATGTGCAAAATTTCAAGTCGAGACCCAGCAGTTTAGGCTGTGCGTTGATACATCACCATCAGTCAGTCAGTTTATCATTTTATATACATATATAGATTAAATAACCAATCAGCTCAATGTACAGTGAAGTTCGGGTGGTCGGACGCGTTGGCGGACACCGAATACTTCTTCAGCATCCCGCGCACGATCCCAGCCGCGGAGTTGCGCAGCTGGCAGAGGGTCGAGAGGATGAGCGACCGGCTGCCCGAGCTGCGCATGTACTGCCCCCCGGGCAGCAAGATCGTTTGCGCATACTACGATATCACCGGGTTCGTTGCCGGACTGCAAATTGCTGTGAGTACTTGCAGTAGGTACGGAATGTAAGTTAAATGTGGTTAGAAAGAGATAATGCCTCTTTTACCCTGTCAAACCAATAAAATAAAACACAATTAATTTTTAATTGCTATACGGTGCCGATTGGAACCGCGCGGTGCTCGAAGAATTAACTGAGCTCAAGTTGAGATCTACTACATACATTTAGATACCTAACTCAGAATAAAGGATATAAGATTCACTGTTTTAATTTTTGCTTAGATGTCCCTAACAAAGCGCTCGTAGCCCTGGGGTGCCAGTGTGTTTGTAACGATCATACTGGTTAAGCAAAGTTGGGCGCGGTCAGTCAGTGGATGGGTGACCGCCTAGTGGCATTTATATTACGAGCGCTTCCGTGTTTCGGAAGGCACGTTAAATTGTTGGTCCCGGTTTTCGTTGTGTTTACGCACAATGGAAGTCGTTAAGCCATGTCAGATACCCTTGGGTGGCTTGAAAAATTCTGACTGTTAAGTGGCCACTAGCTTAACACCATCTCCCAATCCGCGGTGGGCTCGCGTGGGAGATTATAGCCCATACTTCCTCATGTGTGAGGAAAGACCCTTAGCTCAGCAGTGGGCTGTTACGGGTTGATGATGATGATGATGATGATGTCCCTAACAGCTTCAATTATCGTTTGTAATTTCGAATTAACTCTTCAATAGGTATTGTACAAAATAAATAATTCTAGATCCTTGTTCGTTATGGCTCTCTTTCCGCTTAGCGTGATAGTAAAACTTCGTCAATTTATACACTATTGCCGTGATAGCGCACAATGCATCAGTATTATCGCTAAATCTGCCGGCAGCGCAGAGGCCACTTGTGCCCCGTTTATCTAATTTATCTGGAGGATCACAGTGTTTGTCATGTCGCATCGACTTCGGCTGGAAAGTTCTCGAAACGGAATGGTACGTGTAATTGATTTGATTAGGCGTTCACGCGGCAAACGCAATTTGGGCTCCCTAGTACTAATGTAATTAAGATCACTGTCATAGCAAATAGAGGTGCCTAATAGAAAGCAACTAGTTCACGCTATGGCAGATAGAGTAGAATTACAAAGTTTGAACTTCTCAATCTAAATGTATTAAGGTAGTAGGTAGCTATTTTCCCGGAAGGAAGATAATGTTTTCCCTGATTAGTATTAGGTTTTAGTGCTTAAAAGTAAATATACTCGTATGTACCTATCATTAAAAAATGGGTAAGTGGAAGTCGGAGTAAGTACTTACGAAAAAAAACACGTTTTTTGAACCCCCTTTAATTATTATTTTTATTATTTGTTGATAGGTGCATTCTGTAAAAATTTTAAAATTCCTAACTACTTAGGTATTACGGTTCTAAATAATCAGTCTAGTGACAGACGGACAGACATAGGTACCCAACTACAGAGGAACACTTTGGCACCCTTTGGTTACGGAACCACAAATTCCACCACCGCGCCGCTGTTACATGGTGCGTGTTGCGTTTTAGTTGAAACTTTTTTAATAGGTCACTCAGAGACCATTTGGATGAATGGAATACTTACAGAAATGTCCAATTTGCAGCACGAGATCAATCACGAAGAAATTGCTACATTACCAAGGGTCATTTATATTTGATTACAAACAAGAACTTGTCGTGCCGACAACCATCGATTTTTAGGGTTCCGCACCCGAAAAACCGTATTACAACTACCCCTACGCCATATCCGTGAGTCTGTCCTACTTATCTTTTGAAATGTACCTAATAGGTAGTAGGTAAGTATGTTATTATGGCAAAACAAATAAGTAATAGATACGTTAAAACAAAAAGATAAAATATAATGCATTTAATAAATTTGATTACCTACATAATACCTAATAAACAATACCTACTCACACATAGAACCAGTTTTGTATGATTTTAGGACTCTGTCAAATTTAATTTTTTTGATAAATCGTCGGTATCGTCGCCAAAAAAGGTTTAGAGCCGCTGGTGCAGGCAGGGGAACATATCTAATGGGGGTAAAAGGGGTCCTCAACGTGGCATTTTTATTAACAATAAGTTGTTAGATACACTTCATAGAAAACCTATTATAGTTTCTTGTTGTCTGCTCAACATGTTTTTGTGATCCCGCAGATTGTCTGGCCACACTAAATTATTTGCTTGACTTACATCTCTCGCAACAAGTGCTTGAATAATTTGCATTGTAGACCTTGAAGATTTCCCCCGTGCCTAGTCTCAAACTTAGAAATGCAGGACCAAGGACCAAAATCAGTTTTACCTACTGAAGAATTAAGATTCGGAAAATTCAAATTTTATTGAATTCACTATTTAGGTGGGGTCCCCTCTCTGACGGCCTTGCATTGAATGCCTTTGTCTACCTTTAACAGGAATTCACGATTTTGAGCATTTCAAAAAAATTCAATTCTACGTCTTTTGTTGAATTTACCTACTATTCACTAAACACTTCATAGACACTTACCGCATCATCAAGGCTGATTAGTTGTCAACAGTAGGTTAAGTAGCACCACGGGCGCGCCTCTACTGCCCGCCGCCTACGATTTTCTTTATATGCACAGATACCGGCCAATGCTATAGAGTCCCCAGTGGATTTGAAGGGGAAGTTCCTGGGCTGGAAGCCGAAGCCCGACACGGGGGAGGCCTACGTGGACAACATGCACTGGACACTCCCACAATTCTTTGTTTCTGAAGGTAGGTACTTATTACTACTAGTAAGAAATACTATAACTAATAATAAGTTATTAGTGACCGACCAAAACTAACTCAGCCGAAAGTAACGGCCGAAACCGAAACTTTTTCAGCATGTTAAATTTCTAAAGAATTCTAGTGTCTTTTTTTTTTAGAGTTAGGACAACTGTAATAGTACATTATGATATAAGTGCGGTAGGTTGAAAATTACAGCCGAGGCGATATTGCTAGCCCGAGCCGTAGGCGAGGGCTACAACTAAGCAGAGGCTGTAATATTCAAAGCGCACGTATGTCATACGACGTTTTATAACACATTTGCGAGGAAATAAAATGAAACTCCGACTATGGTAAATAATAAATATGGTAAAAAAAATAAAAACAATACAGCGTTAAGAAAAATCGCGCGGCGCGCATCATCATTTTTTTTTAGGCAAAGGCACAAAAAACAGCCAGTATTACTAATAAAGTAAATTAATATTTTTGTGTTTTTGTTACAGATTCATTGGTTGTAATTTACTGTCAAAATTAATTAAAATAAATAATTATGTCATAAATATTTCTTTATTATATTTTATCTCCCAAAGTTAATTTTAATCATAAAATGTTGACAACTTTTTTGACATAAAAACTCTTTGCTGAGATTTTAAAAAGTACCGTTCGTTTTAAGACGAGCATCTTGATAAACCGTGCGTTTTACTTTATACTTACCGCACTTGGGCGTAATGAGATAGAATACGATATTGAAATTGGTGAAATAAGACACCTTTTACGAGCAAATGTGTTGTAAAAAAAAGACACTAGAACTCGTCTGACTGACTCTCGTTATTTAAATTTTATAATACTTGTAAAATACAAATTTATTTAGTTGTATAACTTCTCTACTTACATAGTATTTACACCTAAAACAAAGTACCTAGCTTCCCGCTATCTGTACGCTTAGATCGTTTAAATAAAATACGCAACGGATTTGATGCGGTTTTCACAAATAGAAAGAGCGACAAACGAGGAAAGTTTTTGTATTATCATATAAACCGGAGCGAAATATACAGTGAGTCGCTACTTTTATATAACATCGGACGAGTCAATAATGTTTCCACTTTAAGGACTTAGATATATTACCCGAACGAATGTTTCGGCGCTGCTGAATTTTCGGCTGGTATCTGGCCGAATTTAAAAACGTACTACAACATTGTTGTTCTGTGTTGCAGAATCCCAGAAAGCCGGCGCAGGACCAACTCTCGAGAACGGAGCGACGCTGCAAGATGGCGGCGTGTGGGTCTACAACCTGAAGGGGCGGCTGATGAGAATTCCGCTCACCGAGGCGGAGCTCAACACCACCGAATTCAAGAAGCAGAATTGCATTCCTAATATGGGTAGGTATACTACATTCCCTAGGCGAACGGACGTCTATCAGATTAGTGATTGAAGTGTACTGAAGTAAAGTCACATAAATAGTAACCTACCTACCTACATACTTACCCTATACCCGACGGGAATGTATGAACTGTTTGATGGATGTTTATATAGAGTCTTGTGAAATCACGTTTAGGGGTCCAAAGAATATCTCGTGAAAAATAGGTAAGTACCTACAGGGTCCGTCACTCGAAGTGTTACCAATTAAAAAATATATGTTATTTGGTTAATTAAAGAGACGTGTTGGAACGTCCAGCTGTTAGTAAAGAATTGCTTACGTGCCCATGGTATGAGGGCATCATATATCACTTTTCGCTGGTACACTTGCTGGTTGACTTTGACGCCCTTCTCGATAAACACGAGTGGAGAGCTACCATTTGCGGTCACTGCAGCCCAGACCATAACAGAAGCAGGCGCTTGCTTACAAACAGCAACTCTTTCGTCTAAATTCTCGTTGGACTTGCCCTGCAGCCAAACACGATCATTTTGTTTGTTTTCATGCTGTTGGACAGTAAAAAAATTTCATCCGAAAAACCAAAGTTTTCAAACTCGCCACGTTCGTGCAAGGCTTTCAGTGGTCGAGCTCTTTGTAGTCGGATTGCCTTATGCGCTGAAGTAAGATGTTGTACTTTTTGTATCTTGTAGGGCGTCAGCTTCAGATCTTTTTTCAGTATGCGCCGAATACTTGAGTCAGATACTTTCAGACTTTTTGCCAATTTTGCAGCACTCTGGCAAGGATTTCTTTGAATTCGAGCCTTCACCTTTCAAACCATATCACGTGAAGTTGCAGTTTTCGGATGACCGCCTAATGCTAATGCCGTTTAGCAATGCTCCCGGTTTGGTTAAAACCCTTAAGGTTCGAATAACTAACATTTTGTTAAAACGATGTCGGAGCTCCCGAATGATGACTGGTTGTGATTTTCCGGCCAAATGCCAAGCGATCACATTGTTACGTTTAATATCTATTGCGAAAATTTATTATTAAATTCAAATTTGTTCTCGCTCTTTTCGTCCACTTAAAAACAATGAAACAAACTAACGTTTCACCAAAATTTGGGGCACTATCATTATTATTTAGAAAATAGAAGCAGTGTGGAGTTAGTAACAGTTCGAGTGACGGACCCTGTATATCCAAAAATGGAGTAGGTACCTACCTATCTGCCTACCCCCTCGAGTATAAAAGGCGTAAGGGTTTTTTTGTTTTTGAAAACTTTGATAGCGCGGTTTAGATGCTATGCAACACTTGCCGTAAAAGGTTCTGCATTGAACTAATTTACTGTCCAGGTACCCACTATTACTACAACATGACACCAGAGATGAAGTGCGAGAAGAATCTGCCCTGGTTCGCTTTGACCAGCCAAGGCCAGCTGATCGGTACCGGATTCCAGATCTTCGGCAAGCTGAAAGCCAAGAAGATGCCTGAACATTGGTTCGAGACCATCGTCAACGCTAGGCAGAGTGCTAAAGTAGGTTTTCAAAAACTTTGAATAATAAAAATAATAATATACTAACCTACCTACTAGAGGGGTTCGTAAGGAGTATTCCATTTCTGTGAACCCCCATTACCGAAACCCTTAATTAAACTTAACTTAATTGAGATACAACTGTGAACAACAAAAGAACTCCTTCGTATCACGATAAATATCACGATAGGCTCGAATCTTTTTCAGAACGGAACGAAGGGATGTATAAAATCGTAAGAGCGAAAATTGACTGCCCTCAGCTACTAAGTAAATTCAAATAAGTGTTCCAGCCAAACTGCCAAGATATGCTATCACTCCTCTAGCTCCACTTCTGCGTAGAACGGTATTGGGATTTAATTCCAAAGCTGCTCTTTTATGCAGAATACTTACTTATTTGCAGATCACAATACCCAATGGGCCGAGCTGTCTGTACAACTGGGCTGCCAATCACGGCATCATCTCCCTACACATCTACTACATCGACAAGCCCTGGGAAATCCAGTGCAGGTACCTTTCTCATTTTCACAATTAACAAAATATTTAGGACCGACTCAGTAGGTACGGTTACTCTATCTATCAGTTTTTTTTAATGTCCATTCCAGATTTCAGTGTTTCTTGTTCTATAGGTGTCTCCATCTGACATCTCTTAGACGTATAGTAGTACGAGTATCTGTCTTATCATAAAGGACATATTTCTCTTAATGTTATTTTATCCAATTAGAAGTAGTTAAGGATGTTGGTAGGTAGCAAATTCATAGTTATACAGGGTGACTTTTTTAACCGTCTGGAAAAAAATGTGGTGTGATAGGTAAGTGTAATAGATTCATTTGGCAATGTTACTTAAAAAAATTTTTTTTTCTCAAAAAATTTTTTTTCAACCTTAAACTAATATACATTACTCAATTGTAGTAAATAATACACACTGAGATATTTGAAATAGTATTTAAAAAAAAACAGGCTCGTAGCTTCCATTTATGTGCAATCTGCCTACAACCGCCAGCTGCGCGTAGTACTGTGCGTGGTTTTCTAGATTTTGTAAATTGCACTAAACATGACTATATTTAACAATTAATCTTGTGTATAACTTCGGCTCTAGATACCTTATACGTCATATTTTTTTCCAGACGGTAAAAAAAATCATCCAGTATATGTATGACTAACTTTCGCAACAATTCGTCATCATAAAATACCCAAGTCTTACCTTGAGTTCTCCTGTCTTCCAGCCCTGGTGACTCCGTGAAGCCAGCTCCAGCTGTCGACAGGTTCCTGCTCAATGGCTACCGATACGCCAGCAAGATCACCGACTACTTCAAGAAGATCTTCACCTACTAGAACGATTTATATCAACTGTGATGTTCTACTGTATTAGGCGCAAAATGTCATATTCGTAAAAAGTCGCAGTTGTTTTTCTCAAATATCACTTTCGTAAAACGTTCATTTATCTTTGTCATTATGATATTTAATTTTGAAAAAGTTCTTTTTTTGTGACAGAAGTCCCAATTAGACTGTATTATGGGTAATAAACAACCGATAAACATACTTACTTAAAATTTATAAACACCCAAAAACGAAGACAACAGATATTATCATGTTAACAAATATTGACTACAGCCTTATCATTTCACGACAGGCACATTTGAGCAATGACATTTTGCCAATGGGACATTGTGCGTAGAAATGTAATTTTGCTAATAGGACATTCTGCGGGCGTATTCACGGAGATGCTACCCTCGATATTCGACTCGAAATCGGAAAATCTGTCGAAAGGTTTAGAGATGTTCTATTCACCGATGTCATATTTGACATAAAGGATTCGACAGATTATCCGATTCCGAGTCGAATATCGAATGTCGAATCTCCGTGAATAGGCCCGCTGATCCGTTACGTTCATAATTCATATTATTTCATTATTAAAATCAAGATCTCTGTACTAAAAGTTTTTTTAATAGCGCTGTAATACTAGGAACTTTCTATAAAAGTTACCTTTTTGAACGTTTCATTGTTTTTAATGGATAAACTCGTGAAAATTAAGTGTACCTACTTACATCGCCTAAAAAGAAATGCCATTTTACCCAAAAGCCCTGAAAGGACGTTCTTTTCAGTTCCCAAACTTGTAAGTCCTCAATAAAAAGGACATGTAATACTCGTAAAAGACCGTAAAGTAGCCAGTTGATTACGGACCTTGAGATGAATGAATTCGCTCAAGAGACCTTTTGTGGTTGAAAGCGTAATGGGCCCTTTTAAAAGTCCCTGGTCCTTCAAAGTAATAAGTCGAGCCTTGGAGTGGAATTTAAGGATTCTGTAAAATTATTCACTCGGATGTTATGAGAGCACTTTTTTATATCAGGGGAAACCCAAGTGCGCGATGCAGGCGGTCGTGACCCAAAAAAATAATATTTTAACGTATATTTTCATAATTTGAAGATTCCAATAACGACTTTTCCTGTTTATGGTACTGCCTATAAATACAAAAATGAGACTTGTGTAACCACACCCTAGTTAATATGATTACTAGGTGTGTTGGCTCAAAAAATCACCGGTGAAAATGGGACACTTTTAGGAATGCGTTTTTCTCTCCTCTCGGTACAAAAGTAAAATAAATAATCTGACGCCTCTTATTACCGGCGGGGTAGGCAGAGCTATTCCATTTCTGGAAATACCCACCCTTCATCTGTATAGGTAGGTACCTTTCTTTGGACCCCTAAACGTGATAGGTGGTGGGCCCTTCCAAGCCCTGCGGGTTTACTCGCAACGTTTTCCTTCACCGCCGAGCTAGTAATAAATATGTATGTAGGTACTAAAAAAAACTTATTACTCCATCCCAGGATTCGAACCCGAGCCTCACGAATGAGATGCGGGCAAAGAGCCCGAAAAAAGAAAAAAAATAAGAAGAAAAAAGATAGAAAGAGAGAGAGAGAGAGAGAGCAGTGATAGCGTAATGGTTAAAGAAACCATTGCGCTATCACTGCTCTCTCTCTCTCTCTCTCTCTCTCTCTCTTATTCAAACTGTATTTTTTGGACAGGAGTGATAGGATACCTACGTATTGTATGTTTTACGGCTCCTAATAAATAGTCGACCTATTTCGATGCGAGTTTTAAAAAATCAACAAAAATAAAAATGAATTATACCTACATCGATGAATGTATTAGGCTGTTTTTTACTCTTTAGATGATTGTTTTAAAGCTCGTTTAGCATGCACGCATAATTTTGAACATTTGACTCTCTTTAATATGATGTTTACGTTTTTTTCAATCTAATTAAAGCGGTTCCTAGGTTTGCTCATTGCCTTTTTCCTTATTTTGTCTGCATTTACTATATAATTTTGCGGTTTTCCTTGGTAGTGATAAAATTGTTTTTGATATCGAGTAAGTGAGCTAATCGGTCACAATCCTATTACTCCTAATGAGCAGGGCGGGTGTTTATGCGACTCAAACATAGTAGTTCTAATAACATGTAACTCTAAATAGTAAAAAAATCACTTAATCTTTCTTAAATACGCCATTTTCAGAACTAGACGGAATTGAAATAAGACCACACGGGAAGCATCAGCTTTCAAATAAAAAAGAATCATCAAAATCGGTTCACGTAGTCGAATGTTCTGAGGTAAAAAAATAAAACAGCAGTTCCGAAATTCGTGTTGATTCCAATTAAATATTTTTAAATAAAATCAACAACAAATCAAACATTTGCAAAAAATTAACAAATTATTAGATTTTGAAATGTGACATCACAAAATTTAGGGTTTCTCCCACGCCTTCATGGGTAAGGTAAAGGAATAATTATAAAAAATAAAGTTTTCAGAGATGCCACAGCTCTTAGAATTGTTTATTTTATTAATTTGTTATAGCTACTGAATTTAAACTAGTAATAATAAATCTATACTATTCATAAAACAATTACTTAGATAATGAGACCGCAATTAACCAAACTAAGTAGGTAGGTAGGTACATACGTTACATATCGTAGATACGATCAGTATTGTAGTTCTCATTTCCTTCCCCAAAATATACTTGAACCAAGTTTGTAGACAGTACCTACTAATAGTACTTACTTAGGTACCTACTTTGTACCAAGTACTCATAGGAATAGGGCTAAATATTATTTCCTGACTAGAAACAATAATTCTGATGGCAATACACTCTTCAACACGGGTGTAAATCGTGTAAATTAGTCACCAAGAAACAGAATACTTCTGCCAATCCGCTCGAGGTTAAGGATGTTGCCAAAACCGATGACCGACTGACATACTGAGTGTGGACTTCGGTTGTTTACATCAGAAAATACCACTAGGTAAGCTATAATACGACGTAATAGTTCATACTTCCGCGAAAAATGATGGTGGCAGAGTGACACATTAAAACGCGTCAATGTCCCATTTTCCACCTTACCATACAAGGGGTGGTCAGTTAATCACGTGATGTTGTAACCCTTGTTGATGTGTGGTGAGGTTTTAGAGTACCCCCGCCCCCCATACCGAAAACATGTGTATTTTTTTGGTAGACAGTATATTGAAATTTTCGATGACGAAATGATAAAATTTTGGAAAATTGAGCATCAATAAAAAGACAAGTGCTACTTATTGTTTGGTTTAGAAATCGCACGGTCAATGAAAAATAAATACACGTGATATCTCATTACACCCCCCCCCCCTCCTTGTGATATTTCGTGACTTTTTCCGAACCCCTCCCCCCCTTTCAAACCTCACGTGATTAATGGACGACGTCCCAGGTGTCCATAAAAGAGAAGTCCTTAAGAATATATAAATAAATATACACGAGTACATACCTATAAAATTAATCTCCTATACCATAAGTAGGTAAATAATAATATAATAATGAGTTTTTAAATAACTTACGTAAGTATGTAAGTAGATACTTATTTATCACTAGCCCAACGGTGAAGGAAAACATCGTGGTCAAACCCACAAGTCCCAGAGTTTATACTGAGGCATGTGTAACAGCACCCGCAGCACGACGGGCGATGACCTCACCACCGTGTCTTTCCAAAAAATATAATGGTGAAAAGGTTTACCTATATCTGGGAATGGAATACCTCTGCCAACCCCTCCGGTGATAAAGGCGTGGACATTTCATTTATTTTTGTGAGGGTTTTTTGGTTTTAAATATACGTATAGGTAGTAGTAAAAAATAAATAAATTGTAGGATACAATTTACACACGGTTATTCAGTCCCAAACTTAGGCAGACCTAGTGCCTACCCCCTCGGGGATAAAAAAAAAAAGGCGTGAGATTATATATATTATATATAAACTAGGCAGAGCCTGTACTATGGGTACTAAACAACTGATAGACATACAAATAAATATTAAACAGCCAGACACGAAGCCAACAGACATGTTCATGCACACAAATGTTGACCCCGATCGGGGATCGATCCCGCTGCCTCCGACTCAGAAGGCGTCACTACCAACTGAGCCAACAGGCCCGTCTAGTTATTAAACTAATTGGCCTTGTAGGCCTGTGTGTACGGGTGTGTTTATAACTAATACAGAAGTTAAGCAATATTGGACGGAGTCAGTCAGAGAATGTGACCGCTTAGCGACATTGCGTCACGAGCTCTTAAGTGATTCGGAAGGCATAGTAAATTGGAAGATACGTAGTATCTATTGTAACATTTTATAAAAACGAAACATATATTTCTGTTTCTCTGACATTCAGTATTTATTTAATTGCTATTCCATAATTTTATGGTATAAATTTACAAATTAAAAATTCTAATTAGATCCTGCGACAGTAGGTAGATATTGAATAAGTATTTGAAATGAATTTTCGCATAATTTATTATTCCACGATTTTATAAGTATTGCAATTTATACCAAGGCGATAAGCGGCACAGTGTAGGTAGTTTCCTCATGGTATTTCCAGGCCTTGTTAGTTGTTATTGACTCACGTTAAGCTACACACAAGATCGCTGCGTATTATTCAGTTTAGTATTTACAAGGCAACAAAACGGCAAACACGTTCAACACCCGCGAAATGCGACTCAAAGTTGTGGAAGCGCTGCAGAGTGTTGAAAACAAACATGGCATCCATGTATGGGTCATCAAAGAAATGAAAGCTCCAAGTCGGTCGTTCCTTCAATTCAAGAAACCACCGAAAATTGACCCCAGCAACTGCGACCTAATCGCACTGGATTCAAAACAGTGCGGAGTTTTCTTCTCTGGGGACTGCTACATGGTCTTAAATGCAACTAGGCCTCCTGACCAGCCTAAGGACGTACACTTCTGGTTCGGTAGAAGTTACAACGACGTGCCTCCCTACTGGATCGGATACTTGGGAGACCTGGGACCCGACTGGGATGCTGTTCAACACCTAGAATTCCAAAACAACGAGTGCCAGCAATTCTTGAACTACTTCAGAACATACCAGCCAGCCATTCGCTACCAACTCGGCAAATATCCGGAACAAGGGGACGAGGGATACTCCCATTTCTACACTCTCGGCAAACCTGATAGCGAGTACAGAGTGCAAGAGATTGAATTTTGCATATCATTTATGCAGGAAGAGAAAACTTTCATCTTAGACTCCGTGATCAACACCCGAGCATACATCAGCGACAAAACGCCTGAAGAGGATAACCAGCTAGCCTTGGAAATGGTGGAACACATCAGGGCTGTAGACCATGACGGGGAAGGCAAAGTAGAGGCTGTGGACCTCACCACATTTTACAAGGAAGAAGATAAGAATAAAGTTGAGAAAGTAAGAGTTATTGAGAAACGACGGGATCTTAAAAAGCGAGTTACGGACTTGGACGAAGTGATGGATGAGCCAGTGGAGAACGCAGAGTTATATTGGGTATCAGTAGTGCCCGAAGCGGAATGTTGGCCGAAAGTAAATATCAACAGAAGTAAAAAGGTCGAAGATAAAAAACATAAAAAGACTTTAGATGCAATTAGGGAGGGATGCATGGATCTTTTTAGAAAGACACACACAGAAGAATACATCCCAGAGATAGCTGAAAATATAGAGTTGCTGCCGCTGTCAAAACCGATGGCGCGTAAAAAACTGAATACGAAAAAGTGTTATATATTAAAAGAGACGTTAGGATGTGAAATTTACTTTTGGATAGGAGAAGAATGTGAGGCAGAAGTAAAGAAAGAAGTATTGAAGTGGATAAGAAGTGAAATCGGTGTTGGGGACACCAGAAAAATCGACACGGTACATCGTTGGCGACACGTCATTATTATTCCACAAGGAAAAGAGCCCGCAAAGTTTAAACGTTATTTTCAGACTTGGTAGTCTTATTGATATCTTACCTAATTTAGTTTGTGTATATGTGTGTTTATGAATGTATTTTGTTAAGTTCTGTCCTTACCAAAGAGATTAAAATATATTTTTTTTTTAAGAATATAAAAAAAATCTATGAAAATATATAAATCTCTTTGTTTCTTCGTAACATTTATTTTATTAACCTACATATTTAGCATTGTATTTCATTTAATAAAAATTAATCATCTATTCTTCCTTTGTGCTCTAACCTATTTATAGACTTTCATGAATCTTCAAACCTTCAAACCCATTTAACATTATCAAGCTATCATCAGCCGACTTCTGCTGACATACCTAGTTTTTTGTCACATAATTATATGAAGTACTAGCTGTTCCGCGCGGTTTCCCCACCCACATAGTTCAAGTTCCCGTGGGAATACGGGAATAAAATATAGTCTATGTTACTCATTGATAATGTAGCTTTCCACTGGTGAAAGAATTTTTAAAATACGTCCAGTAGTTTTTGAGTTTATTCGTTACAAACATAAAAAAATACAAATCTCTCCTCTTTATAATACCTATTAGTGTAAATGTAGAAGTGTAGACTAAGGGACACCCATTTACTACGAGCCCCGCGCAGGCTTAATTTGGCACTGGAAACAAATCACAAACACCTTCTTGCATCAATATAATTGTTTAGTTTCATACTGGGCAGATCCGTCCGCCCAAACGTATAGTTAACCATATCCCAAAGATAAATCGCAAAAACTTAATAGCATTAGAGCTGTGATAGCCTTACGGTTAAAGGGCCTGCTTCACATGATGGAAATCATTGAGGCTCGGGTTCGAATCCTTAAAAAAAAAAAACTTACGTAGATATTTATCACTATCTCGACGGTGAAGGACAACATCGTGAGGAAACCCGCAGGTCCCAGAATTTATTCTAAGACATGTGTAAACAGAGCCGGTCCGGCGATGGGCTCACCACCTATCACGTTTAGGGGTCCAAAGAATATCTGGTGAAAAGGGGGTGTATCCAGAAATGGAATACCTCTGCCTCGGGGATATAAGGCGTTAGACTATTTATTTTAATAGCATTTTGTGATTTAATTTCAAGAGTAGGCTCTTCGTTGAACGATCCCAGCCTATGACTTTACTAGGTGATGTCCAGCGGTGTTGCCAGCGTCGAGGGAGGCCGTTTCCTCCATTCAAGTGGAAATTGCTCCAAATCCAAGGATGGAGACATTGTATAAAAAATATACCAAATTTCTAGTTTCTAGTTGGTATATATTATAGTGTTAGATTTCGTGATGGATGAGCAAGTGTGGTATTTCTGTGCATTATGCAGATAGATGTTTGATTTATTTTATCTCACAACTACGAAATAAAAGTTCTGGTCTCCACCTCAATGGTGTTTGTTTAAACATTTATTAAGTTATACTTACTTACAACTTAAGTGCAAATTTACACTGGTGTGGGGTTAAAACTTGAACCACTACAGACTTAGAAGTGGGTACGTAATATAATTATTATAGAATAGAAAAACAAAACATGTTACGACATAATTCATCAACTGACCCCAGTCGGAGCTCTGTGAGAACGCTTCTTAACCTTCTGTTGTCGTCGCTTCAGATGCCGTTGTATGCGGCTTGTGCCTTCTTTCTTTAGCTCCTCATACTGCTTCACCAACGCCTCCACACGGCTTTCAGCTACAACATTACAAAAATGTCAATAAAAAACCACCAATAAAAATATTTTTTTTTATCAATAACTCACATTTGACATACTTACCTCAGAAATTTTACTTACACATTAAAGTTTTACTTTATTTATATAATAGAGGTGAAACATGGATGCAACCGTTGTATAATCTCTTACTAGCTAGTGAGAAAAAATACCACAAACATTACAACTAAACATAGTACTGTATTTGCGGTGTTTTATCTCCATACCACCATACAAATTAAAAAACACGCTTCTTGAACGGGAGCTCCCTTAGATTTTAAATTTTTTTACATGTTGTCAAAGGGGCAAAAGAAATACACATTCTGTGAAAACTTCCACTGTCTAAACTATTATGCTTCATTAAATATAGCCAGGGTAGGCACACTGCGTGACGTCATCGCGCCGCTACAAGTACATGCGGCCGGCCGCCACCCGGCGGTCTATTAGTGGTTGCCGCGCATTTGTTGTATAGATATTGAATTTTAATAAACTATTTTTCTTTACATTATATAATGTATGTAACCCAGTTGTATGTCTTCGTCTTACATTTTGCAGAAACAGGCAGTTTTGAAGTCATAACATAACCTAAAGGCAAATTACACAGCTTTTGTGTAGTTGGGTGGTCTTTAGTACCTAAATAAATAATAATCGTAATATCGTAGGTAAAATACACTATTATACTAACTACTACTACTGACGTATAATTTAAAGGGTCGAGCTGCCGGCAACCCTAGATCTAAGGCTCCGAAAGAGCGCGTTGCATGCGATAGAAGGAGATGGCCACATTTAGGCACGTTTGGCATACCTAAACAGGGAATTTGTTAACAGTGAACCTTCTGTACGTAGTACTATTACTTATTCTGTGATATAGCCAACTAAAAGACCTGAGACAGTTGGACGTATGTTGGAGGGTTTTATAGGGTCCCGTTGGCAACCTTTGTGCACATATTATAACCCAAAAAATGCACTTTTGGTCTGTGGATGGCAATCATGAAAAGACACTGTCAAAGTTAGGTATACGTAATATTTTTCGTTTAATCATACTGGGAAAACTTAAGCTGAATCTGGAAACAGTGACTGAAAAATAAACAATAAACATCTTACATTTATTCTTAAAGTGTGGCTGCCTTCCTTCTTTAAACTCCTGCTCCAAAAGCGTTCGTTGTTTCTCCCCCTGTTCTCTTTCCACCTTCTTCTTCTTGCTAGACTTGTGCTGGTCATTTAACCTCTGCAAAAGACGGCGGAGCTTCTGCTCACGTTCAGGGTCTGTGGTCTCCTTCAGCTCAGCTCTGATAGCCTTTATATCTTTCATCCGGATGTCGGAGAGGAAGTTGTAATTGTCAGAGAACTGTTTCTTGTCAAATTCACCGCAAAGTGGGTCAAACCTGAAGATGACATAACATATAAAATCTCAGTTGTAAGTTTAAAATTATTGTTTAATGCAAATGAATGTAAATTATTGTTGACTTGGCGTTTCGGGGTGGTAGGGGTATACCTCCTAGTGGTCCACCCCGGGCAACGGCACCACTAGCTCATACTTGTGGTGACGGCTAAACGACCCCTACCAGCGGTGGTAGGCCCCGCAAGGGGCCGCCTGGTTTGCGACCACCCTCCCGCCGGAGTCAGACGCCAAGCAGCTTGCTGCGTTCCGTTTGTGCGCAGGAGTACCAGAGCCTTTGGGGGATGGAAGGTTGTCAGTTGCGTTGCATAATGCCGGTTTACGGACTCTAGAGTGACGTTGAGCCGAGTAGCTCACGCTGGAGGGTAGCGGGATCCGAGGCACGGTCTTGCCGGTGGCCGACCGCAGGAAGTTGGGGGCCCAAGTAGTGCGCCAGCCACGTGCCAAAGGCTGCCCCGCCACCTCGCGAAAAATCCTGGAATGGCTCCACCGTGCCAGTTGGCGACTGGATGGGAGGACCCGGTGGCCATTTCAGGGCGGCTCGGGCGTCCCCGCAGTCTCCATGTGAGCTCCTCATTGTTTGGCCTAGCTCAAGTGATCCGCTTGGTTAAAGCAGCGCCTTGTCATCCGACTGTCACCCAACCCTTACTCCAAAAAATAATGAGCAAGTCCAAAAAGAAGAATAAGGTTAAGAACCGGCAGCACTTCCTCCCTTTGAAAGTGCACCTCACCAACATCCGGGGGTTGCACTCCAATCTCGATCCGGTCCACCACCACCTTGAGACCGAGAAGCCGCACCTGTTCTTCTTGACAGAGACGATAATTAAAACCCCAGCGGACGCGGCGTACCTCAACTACCCAGGCTACTCACTGGAACATAAGTTCAAAGAGCATGCTGGGGTCTGTGTATACGTCCGCGACGATATTTGCTACAAGCGTCTCCGCTGCCTTGAGGGTCCTGGGTTTTTGACTTTGTGGATTATCGTGGACACAGGCGCAGAGAAAACTCTGTATTCCTGTGTATACCGATCTCACAGCGGGAACCAGGAGACAACTAAGCTTTTTGACCACCTTACTGAGATGGCAGATAGAGCCCAACAACAGTACCCAACGGCGGAACTCGTATTTCTCGGGGACTTTAACGCCCACCACGAGGAGTGGCTGTTTCCGTACGAGAAAACTTGCCACGCCGGGAGGGAAGCGCGCAAATTTGCAGTATCGCTGAACCTTACCCAGCTGGTAAACGTTGCGACGAGGGTACCGGATGTTGCTGGCCATACACCCAATTGCTTGGACCTTCTGCTGACAACAGAACCAGACAGGCACTCGGTTTCGGTCTCGGCTCCACTGGGTTCGTCCGACCACTGTCTGGTGAAATCCGTATCAATCTGTTCTCCTCCTGAAGTCTGCCCCAGGGGCACGAGAAGAGTATGGCGATACGAGTCAGCAGACTGGGATGAGATGCGGCATTTCTTTGCATCTTTCCCTTGGCGGCTGGTCTGTTTTTCTTCGGGTGACCCCTCGTGCTCTGCTGAGGCTGTTGCGGACGTGATTCGGCAGGGAATGGAATATTTCATTCCGTTCTCCGACCTCTCGCTCGAGCACAGAGCTCAAGCATGGTATAATGCGGATTGTGCCCGTGCTGAGGCCCGCAAACAATCTGCATACCAAGCTTGGGTGCAAGCCCGCGATACTAAAGCTGGGGCTCAGTGGGTTCGCACGAAGAAGAAAGCCTTTAATTCTGCCGCTAAGTCCTGCAAACGGGTACTCCGGAAGGCTCGATTTGACCATGTCAGTCGTATAGGAGCCAAACTTGCCTCCTACCCTCCCGGTAGTAAGCAGTTTTGGTCCCTGTCGAAAGCGGTCGAATCCAACTTCTGCCGTCCCTCACTGCCACCCTTGCAGAAACCTGATGGCACGCTGGCCCACTCCGCAACGGAGAAAGCGAATTTATTTGCTTCCTTGTTTGCGAGCAATTCACGTCTTGACGCAGGCTCAAAAGAACCGCCATCTATACCTCATTGTGATTCCTCAATGCTGGAAATTGCGATTCACCAAAAAGAGGTACGCCGGGCTCTGCAGAACCTCGACGTGAATAAGGCCAGTGGACCAGACGGTATACCTGCACGTGTACTAAGACAGTGTGCACCTGAGTTGTCTCCTGTATTGACACGCCTGTACCGCCTCTCTCTCCAAACTAGAACGGTGCCAAAATCTTGGAAGCTTGCTAATGTGCAGCCAGTACCCAAGAAGGGTACGCGAGCCGATCCCTGCAATTACCGACCGATCGCCATTACCTCCATGCTCTGTAAGATCATGGAAAGGGTTCTCAACGGCAAATTGCTGTCATATCTAGAAGAAAACGACCTGATCAGTGACCGGCAATATGGCTTTCGCCGCGGTCGGTCTACTGGGGATCTTCTAGTGTATGTTACGCACTGCTGTGGCGAAGCCATTGAGAAAAACGGGGAAGCGCTTGCTGTTTCTCTCGACATCTCAAAGGCTTTTGACAGGGTTTGGCACGCAAGTCTCCTTAGCAAGCTTCCTGCTTATGGCATCCCTTCTGACTTTTGCAGGTGGGTGTCGGACTTTTTGAGCGAACGGTCAATCAGAGTGGTCGTTGACGGCTGCTCTTCGGACCTCATGGCCTTTGACGCCGGTGTTCCTCAAGGGTCTGTTCTCTCTGCAACCCTCTTTCTGCTCCACATCAATGACATGCTACAACCTAGCATTGTTGGCTACGCAGACGACAGTACGATTGTAGAGAGATATTTGGCCAGTGCAAGAGCCAGTAGGGAAGATATACGTTCACAGAGAGAGGCCATGGTAGAGCGAACGAACTTGGCCTTAAGTCGCGTCTCCCAATGGGGTGACGCTAATCTGGTCACTTTTAATGCCACCAAGACGCAGGCCTGTCTGTTTTCCGCTAAACGGAGTCCATTTGACCTGACTCCTACTTTTCGGGGTGCATCTGTACCTACTACCGGCAGCCTAGAACTTCTTGGCATGGAGTTGAGTTCAGACCTCAACTTCGGCACCTATATTGAGTCCAAGGCACAAACTGCGGCCAAAAAACTGGGCATCCTTAATAAGGTTAAGCGATACTTCACACCTGGACAGCTTCTAACACTCTACAAAGCTCAAGTCCGATCATGTATGGAGTATTGCAGCCACCTTTGGGATGGCTCAGCTAAATACCAACTCGCCGCTTTAGACTCTGTAGAGCGCAGAGCCAGGAGAATGATTGGTGACGAGATGATGGTGACTAAGCTGCAATCTTTAGCCCATCGGCGCAAAGTTGCCAGTCTGTCGGTATTCTATAGATTGCATTTCGGGGAGTGTGCCCAAGAGCTGCACGAGCTCATCCCACCTTCCCCTTTTTACAATCGGACTTCCAGACGCACGGCTGGGCTTCATCCCTACTTGGTGGATATCCCACCTATACGCACAAAGCGCTTTTCAAGTTCTTTTATTATGCGCACCGCCAAGGAGTGGAACTACCTGCCGGCGTCTGTATTTCCGAGTTCATATAACCCACAAGCCTTTAAGGATCGAGTGAACAGGCATCTTCTGGGCAAGCTCGTCCCAACGTAGGCCCCGTCTTTGCTCTCGGGCTAGTCTGGGGTCAAGAGCAAGCCCATTTTTTAGTAAAAAAAAAAAGACTGCCTAGTCCAATGAATTACTTTTTATGATCACCCAAAATTAAAATGTAGTATGGAAAATGTTCTGACCTGGGGGCCAATTCTACTAAATGACAGCAGTGATAGTTGGATGACAATTACATGATGGTGGTCACTCAATGGTGATATTTGACACTTTTCGTATTCTGTTATCTGTCAGTTTTCACAATCATTCAACTATCATTGTTGACCACTTTTGGTATTCTACTATTCCTACCATGGAATGGCACTGTCCAGTGATTGCTTTTTTTACCTTATTTTAAGGCATTGGCAATTTAGCCATCAGCCCTAAACACGACACGAAATTCAGATTTTAGCTCTGCTTCAGAGTCTATGCACAAAAATACACAAGTTTCTTCAAAACTTATCGAAATGTCACATGTACCATAAATAAAATCAATCATCTAAAGATTTTAGTGCCGAAAACCCGAAATAAAACTAATGACACGCATGGTAGTAATAGTTATATATGGTAGGCAACACCTAACGTAGTCCATAGTCATTCCATTGTAATGCCACTATGATTTTAGTGGAATACAAATTAGATGTCATAGTTGCCAGTTGCAGCATAATGGAATGATAGTTCGATGACAATGGCTGACATTTAGTGGAATTGGCCCCCTGTGATGTCATAATTTTTAGTACTTAGTTAGGTGGTAGTAGTACACAAAGTAGGAAGCAAAAGGTAGTAGGTAGGTACCTACTTATAAAGGAGTATGGATGGGAGATCCTGCACATTTATCTTTGATAATTTAAGTTTCTATACCTAATGAAATAACTTAAACTTAGTATTGAATACCTTGGGTCACGCATTTCTTTCTTTTTCACAGTCGGTATAGCTTGTACCATACGCACAGGTTTTTTGGAGCTCATTTCTCTGGGTCTGTTCTTGTTTTCCCGTTTAAAAACTTTTGGTTGAGTCAACTGTTTCTCTTTATTATTTCCAAAAAGAGCTTCATTATACACTTTAGTGCCGATTCTTTCCTTCAGCTTTTGAAGTTCTTCAAAGGATAAAGATGAAAGTTCAGCCCTAATTGCTGTCTGTAACCCAATGAATATTATTAATGAAAATATAAAGTAAATAAAATAATTTTCTTCACTACGAAACATTATACCCACTCTTTCGTTATCATTGTGGTCATCTACATCAGTATTCACAGAATTATCGTCATCACTGCTCATTTTTGATAATTCGCAAATTGTCTTGAAACCGAAAACAACAAACTAAAAAATTTTGGTGAATGTGTTTTGCAGAGAACAAGAACACGTGTTTTTTGTTTTTTTTTACTGACATTTGACGTTTGACAATCTGCTGACACTGACATTGACAGAGGCATCAAGTTTTTGGCTAGGGACACCAACTAATAACAACTGCAAAATGAGATTTGTGTTAGAATTATGATAAGGCCCAATGAACAAAAGGATGGAACCAATAGGTCCCAGCGTCTTTACGAGTCCAACGAAACGTAGTAAATATTTCCTAGATTTGTGAGTCCATCCAACCCAAGGAATTTAAAGTTAACCCAACAGTAGCACCATGTGCAGCACACACAATCCGGCAAAAGGAACATAAACCCACACAGTAATAACCAAGGAGTTTTTACCTTATTCCTTATGGGAGGAACTGCTACTAGGCGGTCCCGTTGAGAGGCACCTCGAATAGTATTGTGTCTCTTTCTAATAATGCAACCACAATTTTCTTTTAAACATGGACAATTTGGCATTTTAAATTGATTGTTAAAAGATTGTTTAAAATATTATAAAGAATTTTTTAAATATTATTTACTAGCAGCATCCCCCAGTAGCTCACGTTCCCATGGGAATACAGGAATAAAGTATAGCCTATGTGTAATTCTGATGTAAAAGCTCTGTAAGTTGAATCTGTAAGTGATCTGTAAGTTTAACCAAAATCTGTTCAATAGTTTTGTTGTGAAAGAGCAACAAACATCCATACATCCATACTTACAAGCTTTTGCGTTTATAGTATTAGTAGATTTTCTAATCTAAGAAGGGTTGACATTTTAAAATGAGACTAATATTAAGTGATTGCTTTCCGCCCTAGGGAGAAATAGATTTAAAAAAAATTGGACTATATTTTAATCAGTGTAAAAATGTAAGCAATGTTAAGTTAATTGCTAAAATTTTCCAAAAGAAAAAAAAGGTGTGACCTTGTGAGGGTAGGTATACACAACACACAACTATAAAATAAACCAGGCGGCGGTGAAGTTGTGTGTGGAGTCTTTGGACTCTTTAGCCTCTTTGGAATCTTTGGACTCTTTGTACTATTGTACTATTTTGTACCATTGTACTATTTTGTACTATTGTACTATTTTATACTATTGTACTATTTTGTGCTATTGTACTATTTTGTGCTATTGTACTATTTTGTGCTATTGTACTATTTTGTGCTATTGTACTATTTTGTGCTATTGTACTATTTTGTACTATTGTACTATTTTGTATTATTGCACTACTTTGTACTATTGTACTATTGCACTATTTTGTACTATTGTAATATTCTGTACTATTGTACTGTTTTGTACTTTTGTACTTCTGTATTTCTGTATTCTTGTAGTTTTCTTTCCTTGTATTCGAAAATAAATGTCGAGTGTATAACGCGGGTGAAAGTTATCAATTCCTATTCCTATAATATAAGTCGGACAATAAGTCCGACCTACCTAAAAACCTACCCTACCTATATTGTAAAGAATGTCTACAAATTTCATGGTCAATATGGTCACCCGTTGACTTTGAACAAATGTTTTTTTTTTAAATTGTTTATTGGCCTTTGGATTCTAGTCCTTACAGCTTTGAACAAATGTCAATGGTTGATGTTGCCATCGTAGGTAAAATATCGTAACCCTAAATTTGGTACAATTTTTGGTATGCTAAAGGTACTTTAATTTTTCCAACAGTTTCATATTAAACATAGATATTTTAAATCAGGAAACATATGTATTATAAAACACTCCTTAGTCATTATAGAAAGTACATTTATTTCATAGATTTTATATTGGGATAAGTAAGTAAGAAAATGTAGGGGGGAATTTGGAACAGCGATGATGTCAATACTAGAAAGTGACACAATACTATTCGAGGTGCCTCTCATTAGGACCGGAATTTTCTTAGGAGCTCTTCCTCCCGAATATATAAGCTTCTTGGTAATAAGTGTGATAACACAACCTCATTCATTTAATCAGACATTAAATAGGTATGTACTTACTTCAGAAGAAATTATCGTATCTTTCACAGGAAGTAAAAGCCTGTTATTCTATTCTCCTGGCTCCTGACCTTGGGTCTCATGTATTAAGTAGGTACATTATATTAAGATGTATGATTATTATGTACCTACCTACTTAGTTTATACAAAATACTATGCTATGAACCATCCTGACTCAAGTCAAAACCCCAGGAAAACCAGTTGACGAGTTTATGAGTTGAGTCATGGAGAGCAGTCGTTATAGGTACATTTTATTTTATTTGTAAATAGGTAATATTCTAGAATCAGTAGGAACTAGGATGTGTCTGGTAAATTAAATAAAGGAGTTTCTAAGTACTTATCTAATATTATCTCCGTAGTTATAAATACACAATATATATTTTTGTTTTTTAAATGAGTTAAAAGTCATTGTCAAATAGCTTTCAAAACATAAAGTATTATCTAAGTAATAAATTCTTGTTTATCACGGTAAGTTTCTCAACAAAATGGGCATACAATTAATAAATTTTCAAGAGCAAGAAGCCGAGTTATACAACCTAAATCAATAAACTATTAATGTATCCAAGGATGGCTATGGATTTAGATGATACTATTACGATTTCTAAAGTTTCTATTCTGAATGATCGATATTATTTGATGATTGGATGGGAAAATAAGTCATTTGATATGTATATTTATGGGAGTAAAGATAATCTATGGGAAGGACGATTTTCACAAAAGCGTTTGCAAGGCTTTAGCAAAAATTTGCACATGAGTGAAAGCGATTATTTCAACAGTATTAAACAATGTTTAGGCCAAAATAAAAAAGATTACCGCTATGAACTAAGAAGTGGGTTTTTTTACTGGAAAAGAAAATTACATGATACTGTTGTTATCGAGGGGTTTTTGCCAGTAGAACCAGTATCAAACAATGTTCACCCAGATCTAGTTGAGATATTACTTTCTTTAAACAGGCATTTAAAAGACAAAGTTAATGGTCTAAAAAATCAATATAAATCTATACAAAGTGATTACGAAAAATGTCTAGGAGATACAAAGGATTTTTTGTTCTTAAAAGTTGAAATGGAGAAAGCACTTTGTGCCAAATTTTTGAATTTATTAAATATGAAGAAAGAAAATAAATCTGATGATACAGTAACTAAAGAAAATCTAGAACAATAATATTATTTCA
Organism: Ethmia dodecea; assembly: GCA_963855545.1. Lineage (NCBI taxonomy): Eukaryota > Metazoa > Arthropoda > Insecta > Lepidoptera > Depressariidae > Ethmia > Ethmia dodecea. Next base: position 3,714,263 of record OY979457.1, read on the forward strand.
TTGCGTTCGCTACTCTACTTTGAAGATTAATCGTTAATGCCGGAAAAACAATATCAAATAAATTACTGGTTCAGGAACATAAACAAAAGTACATTTCAGTGTACTTTGTAAAATAAATAAACTACCTACATAACTAATCTAATACAATATACCTACAGAACAATTCAGCTAAAATAAATAATGTAGGCTCCTAATACTACCTATCTAATGTAATTGTGTATCGTGTATGTCCCTATTTATATTAAATTATGTGATGTGTACCTACATACGAGATATATTTTTATTTTTAGTCGTTTATTTTATTTCACACACGATAAACTAGGTAGGTAGTAAGTAAACATTAAATAAACGGGCACAAACCATTTCACATTTTATTATTAATATACTTACCTACTTAGGTACTTCAACGATCATAATTTTAGTTTAAATGTTTTTAAATAAAATGCTATTCGTAATATTTAAACGGATGACAATTTCGTAGACAGGTTCGCACAGCGACTAAAATAATAGGTAGGTACCTAACCTAACAGGTATGTAACTTTATTTCATATTGGTTAGATACAATATTTTTACAATAATACTATATATTTTTACAATAATAAATATACAATTTTTTTATGTGGTAAGTGGGTTTAATACTCAAAGGGTAAGTGCCCGTAAAAGTGTGCAATCGATGGCAATAAAAAGCGTGGGAAATACATTTACCCTGATTACCTCAAGTTTAAAGTCATAATTCATAATGCAATCTTCAGCAAAAGTCATATTATACTATCATTTTGTAGTCGATGACGAAAAGAAAATTATAGAAAGTGAAGTTGTCCTTTTGGGAAATAGACAAATTGTGGAAGTTGTCCTTTTGGGAAATAGACAAATTGAAACATTTGTCCTATTGACACAGTTGACGTTTTGGGACAGTTGTCCATATGAACCTAAAGGTTAGAAGAAGGCAGTCGGTCCACTTGAGAGGCACCTCGATAAGTATGGTGTCCCTTTCTAGTATTGACATCATCGCTGTTCCAAATTCCCCCCTTCCTTTTTTTACTTACGTATCGCAATATAAAATCTATAAAATAAATGTACTTTCTATAATGAATAAGGAATGTTTTTCTTTAAATATGTTTCCTGATTAAAAATATCTATGTTTAGTATGAAACTGTTAAAAATAAGTACATTTAGCATACCAAAAATTATACCAAATTTAGGGGTACGATATTGTTCCTACGATGGCATTATCAACCGTTGACATTTGTTCAATGTCAAATGGCGGGAAATTAAATAGTGTTAATTTTCAACAAATTTACAATTATATTACAAGTTATGGTGTTTAACTGCTCTGTTCCTGGTTGTAGAAATGAATCTTTCCCCGGATGTGGATTTTCATTTCACAGGTGAGCGATTATTACATTATGCATTAGATTTAGTCGTTCTAGTAAAGTTTATTTCATTTAAATGGGTTGCGATCATTTTTTACCAAATATTTCTTATACAGGATGTCCCAGAAGTCAACGATAAGCCGGAAACCAGCGATAGGCCTAGTCATGAGGGTAATTAGAAAAATATAAAAAAAAATCCATGTTCTTGTTTCAAAATGTTATGAAGGTTTAAAAAAAATCCTAAAAAACGGACACCCTGTAATGAACTTTCTTGTACCGTGACTGTAAATATTTACTTTTTGAATATTTTTTTTCTGTAATGCTATAAAATTACATAACTGCCTCACTTTTAAGTAAAAAGTTAAATTTGTTTCCAACATTGAATTCTAAATAATTTCATCAACCAACTTAAACCAGCTGTACTGTAAAAAAAATGCATGGCTACTATTTTCACGGTAAAAGAAAGTTCATTACAGGATGTCCGTTTTTTAGGATTTTTTTTAAACCTTCATAACATTTTGAAAAAAGAACATAGATTTTTTTTTATATTTTTCTGATTACCCTCATGACTAGGCTCGGCTTATCGTTGACTTCTGGGACATCCTGTATTACAATAAATAAAGGTTCGGTTCAGAGAATATTGAGGAAGAAATAAGTGCTTTAGTAGTTTTTAATAGTTTAATTTCGTTTCGAAAGAATAAGTTGGAAAACGAAACGGGTGACCATACTGACCATGATATTTGTAGACATTCTTTACAATATAGGTAGGGTAGGTTGTTTAGGTAGGTCAGACTTATTGTCCGACTTATATTATAGGAATAGGAATTGATAACTTTTACCCGCGTTATACACTCTACATTTAGAGTGAGGCCAAACGAGCGTAATTTTGTGAGTCGTGAGTAGCAGAATTCCGGTTGCAGAAATTCTGCTGCATTCGGTTTCATACAAAAGTCCTATTTGATTCACACGGCGACGCAAAATGAGTTGTCTGCCGACTCACATGCATTATGCGGACCGAATTCAGTCCGCGGGGCGAGAGGGTAGACACGGGCCGAGCAAAGCGTCAGTGTTTGTCTATACATATAATAAAACTCGAACGGGGCCGTGTCTGTACGTGAAATATTTTTTGAAAATTTGTTTATAGTAATCGATGTAGATACCAAAACAGCAATTTCTGAAATTTTTGTCTGTCTGTCTGTCCGTCTGTTTGTGTGGTTGTGCACGCATCACGCAAAAACTACTGGAAGGATTTTAATGAAATTTGGTATGCAGATAACTGAGTTTCCGGGTCAACATCTAGGGTACTTTTTATTCCAGAAAAATATCTCATTCCCACGGGAAAATATAAAGACTGGGTAAAAAGAGCAATACGTACTATTCTGAAACGATAACACCTAGGAACTTGAAATATGATGTTAGTTTATTCCCGTTCCCGTGGGAATTTGAAAAAATCCCTTCATAAAGGTTATAATAGGTGTCTTATACATCGTAGCCAACCCTTATGAAGGGATTTTTTCAAATTCCCACGGGAACGGGAATAAACTAACACCATATTTAAAGTTTCGAATTACGATGTATAAGATATTATACCTATTATACATCGTAGCCAACCCTTATGAAGTGATTTTTTCAAATTCCAACGGAAATAAACTAACACTATAGGTCAATCTAGGGTACCTTTTATTCCAGAAAAATATCTCATTCCCACGGGAAAATATAAAGACTGGGTAAAAAGAGCAATACGTACTATTCTGAAACTATAACACCTAGAAACTTTAAATATGGTGTTAGTTTATTCCCGTTCCCGTGGGAAGTTAAAAAAATGCCTTCATAAGGGTTGGCTACGAAAATACAAATACAAATGATTTTATTTGTCAATGTAGGTAGGTTTTACAAAAGATGTTATATTTTAAAAAAAAAATAGTTCGCTACATTCCGCCCGTGAGCATACAAATATTACACTTCAAGCATGTCATTATGATAAACCGATTAATTTAACATTCATTTCATATCACACTTCACATTATGATATTTAAAATTTATGGCACTTTTATACAATAAAAAATATATATTATGTCAGGTAGCGTTAATAATATTAAGTCGCATTATAGTACCTAACCTATGTTATTAGTTAAAAAGTTAATTATTGAACTAACAATAGATAAAACTACATTCATGTTATGTATAACGATGTATAAGACACCTATTATACCCTTTATGAAGCGATTTTATTCAAATTCCCACGGGAACGCCCCGGGGCTTTCGCCCCGGTTGCCCTCCCCCAAATCCGGCCCTGGATGGAAGGGATAGACCTAGAGGCGGACGTTTCAAGACCAAATTGGGGACGTCTTGAAAAAAGGCCAGGTCAAGAGTATCCTAAACCGAAGAGCATGTATGAAAGGAATAATGAAAGTGGACAAAGCGAAACAAGTAAGTAAGGATCGTAGCAAGTGGAAAGAAGTGGTCTCTGCCTACCCCTACGTGAAAGGGGCGTAATTATATGTATGTATGTATGTACTATAAACGCAAAAGCTTGTGAGTATAGATGTATGGATGTTTGTTGCTCTTTCACACAAAAACGATTGAACGGATTTTGATTAAACTTACAGGTGTATAGCTTTTACATCAGAATAACACATACCCATGGGAACGTGAGCTACGCAAGTGAAACGGGGGGATGCTGCTGGTAAATAATAATTTAAAAATCTTCATATTATTTAAACAATCTCACAACAAAAAATGTAAAATGCCAAATTGTCCATGTTTCAAAGAAAATTGTGGTTGCACTATTAGAAAGGGACACCATACTTATCGAGGTGCCTCTCAAGTGGACCGACTGCCTTCTTAGAAGCACTTAATCCCGTATAAGGTAGAAAATCCTTGCTCTAAATCAACTATTGGTTTTTAAGGCGGTGTAGTCAAACCATAAACTAATATAAAAAACAGAAACATACTGACATTGACAGTCAAATACTGGTCTGTGCAGTCAAACTGACAGCTGGTCTGTGACTGACAGACAGACAGACAGACCATCTAAACCATCCTAATCGGATTTTGTTTGTTTTGCATTGCAAGTAATATTACATAGTTCTTCTATGACTCCGGCTCATTTTTCAGGCCGCAAGGCGGAGCATGTCTTGTTTTAAGTGTTTCTATCATGGTAATTACCTAGCACCAAAATCAATCCAGTTTATCATATGGATTGAGACTTGAGAGAGTAAAATCTTTACAAATTGTACTTGTAACCAATACAAGACGCTGATCTACAACAACCAATAATAACTAAGTACCCACCTACCTACACGATCTTTATTACATTAACATCCCAGGACATTTTCATAATGGTGACTCTAAAAAATAGTATGGAGAATGGCCCAACTATTTCTAAGTTTGTTATCAATGATAAAACTTGGTACGTGAAAATTAAATGGATTAATGATGAAAATGATCTAATTCATATCGAAATTTACGGTGACTCATCTTGGTCGGGATCCTACTCCAAGGAAACCGCTGAAGATTACAGAGACGATGAAAGCGCTGAACAATACTGGGAAACTATGAAAAGTTGTCTTACATGTCAAAATGAGAAGTTTGAGTATGAATTCTGCCCAGGCGCAGATAACACTGTTAGATTTAGTTGGAGCAAGAAATCGGAACATTCTACAATGGTACTAGAACACGGATCCATTGTTTTGCAACAAGACTCCACTACATCTGAATACGATTTAATAGATTTATTGCTAACAGAAAACCATCAGCTCAAACAAAGTGTGCAAGATTATGTCAATAAAACTGAAACACTGAGCAGGGACTTAGAAAATTGCAAGAATGAATTAGATAAATTAATTAACAACCAAATTGGTATGGAAAAAAACCTATATGGAAAGTTTATGCAGTTGTTGAATGCCAAGAAAAGGAGGATTCAATCATTAGAAGATCATTTGAAGAACTTTGATAGTTAAATACTTATTTTTTCTATGTATAATCTATTAATATTAATTTTTGCAAATTTATTTAACAGGACTGTATAACTTTTGGTCCGGATAAATTTTTAACTTTAATAAAAAATATGTAATAATGAGTCGATATTCTGATATTGTCACTTGAAATAATAATATTAAGATTAAATTTTTTGTGTTTACAATTATAGTATTTATTTATTGATGTTTAGCTCACAAATGATAAATAGGTTTATCCCTATGTAAATTTTGATAAAAATCAAATGTAAGTAGTTACCTACCTACACATTTTATCGTTTTTCATTTTAGCGTTATCCCCAACTATTAACAATGTGTTAAGAGACTATTATAGCCTGCGCAGACGACACACTTTTGTCCCCGTATTTTTTTGTCCTCCAAAATAGAACGCTTACAACTGTATCGAGTAACGCACACGAGGAATTATAAGTATGGCGTACAAAAAGTCCTCCGAATAATCGCGGACACCGAAGGGCGTTACAGGACAAAAAGAGACGGACATATTTTTTTACGATTCGGGGGACTTTGTCCTCCGGGGACAAAGTCAGGGTGCAGGGACAGAACCAGGGTGCTATTACAAACCATAGCTAGTAATAAATATGGATGTTTTTAAAACCTTACCCTGACCTGGAATGGAACCTGAGGACTTGGATGTGAGAAGTAGGCTCAATTCTATCCAGGCTTATAGATTAGCCTAGCCTGACCTATCTCTGCATAATATAAAACAAAGTCGCTTCCCACCGCGCCGTCTGTAGGTACATTTAGATATTTTTACCTCTCAACGGATTTTGATCTGGTTTTGTGATAAATGAGAAAGGTTTTTGCAAAGAGGTTGGAAGAAAATCATTCTCTAGAGAAATATTTTCTTTAAACGTCTTTGGGTTTTTGTATATTATAAACCAGAGCGAAGCGAGGGCGATAGCTAGATAAATAAATATACAAACAAAATATTCCAAGTTTATGATGAAAACAGAACATGATAATTCATCTATTAGCTATAACGTATTTATTACTTGCTATCAGTACTACTAACATAAAAAACTTAATCCTCCTTCTGGTGGAGTCGGGTAAAAAGTACGTAATTCTTCTTGCAATATTTTTATTTCATGTATTCATGTTATGTCATCTATGACATTTTAGGATACAGTGTACCTATTTTTGTAACTTTGTTTTTAACGATAAATTTTCCGTGTTGAAAAACGGTCCTAAACAATTTGTAAGAAATAAATTAAAAATGGACAGCAATACATCCATTTCAAAATTCACTACAAGCAACGTCACTCGTTATATGCAACTAATTTGGAAGGATAATGAAAATGATTTATTTCACTTGAAAATTTACGACATAAATCATAGTTGGACAGGTAGATTCTCAAGGGACTTTGCTGAGAAATACAGAGAACGGGTGAAGGAAACTCCAGAAGAATATAGGGATAACGTAAAAAAGTTTCTTACAACCCAAAGCGATATTGTGTACGACTTCTTGCCGGTACCTGGTGATACAGTAGCCTATACTTTCAGCTGGAAGAAGAAATTAGGAAATTCCGTAATAGTACATGGTGCTGTACTAATGCACCAAGATGATGATATCGAAGACGACGCCTCGGAATCCAAAGACGCATTAGTACGTTACCTAATCGAAGACAATCTTCATCTTAGAGAAACAGCTGAGAGGTACACAAAAAGAATAAAAATGCTGAGTGATGATTTAGATAAATGCAAGGCCGAGTTGGAGAAGTTCATGAACATTAAAAGTTCCTTAGAAATGAGCCTGTATGAAAAATTTATTCAATTATTAAATGCAAAGAAAAAGAGGCTTCAAATTTTGGATAGAAACTTTTTCGAGTTTGAGGAAACAGGACTTCGTGTTATAAATGAAGTGGACTAAAAAACATACCTATCTATGATTTTAGAACGGTTTACAAATCATTTAGTCGTATAATTATACCACTAAAATTAACCTTTGGAAGGAAGTTGTTTTATTATGAAGTCAACCTCACATGATCGACGCAGTCATCACGACTACAATTTGCCAGTTAGTTTCCTAGAGAGACCTGACGAAATGATTACCTGGTTCTCTTTTAAAAATGGTTTTATCGAAATTCTCACGGGAATAGTATCGACTATTGAATAATAATAATGTTCAACCAATTACAAACAACTCTAAAGTGTAAAAAACCGTCTTCAACGAGTAGCACTAAAAATATAATCTATGTAATTTTTTAGACTTTTGTTGATTTTTTAAGTAGACCTCTGAAGAAAATTTATAATTAAAGCCAAACAAAGAAAAAATATCATTAAAATCTGCTCATAATTTAGGAATCATCGCATAACAAACATACAGTCGAATTGAGAACCTCCTTTTTTGAAGTCTGTAGAAAATAAGAAAACATAAAAATTAATAAATATTTATTTCATAAAAAAGGTATTTTCTGCTTATAAGTAGATCAACTGGTAATCTGACAGGCTAGTAACTGCGTCCGAAGAGAGTGATGTACTTGGGCTTGGCCGTGCACGAGGGGTGTATGCAACGGTCTTCGGCGGTGAGAGCGCGCGGCGGAGAGAACGGAATGCACAGCGACTTTGCACCCATGGCCGGGGCTCGGGCGTCGGCCGCCTGGTCGTCTTCAGTCCTGAGATGTTTATAAATAAAAAAACTTGAGAGGTGTCGAGGGACACCCGGTTTCACTAGCTTGCTTTCTATGAGAGAGAGAGAGAGAGAGAGAGAGAGACACACACGCGCACGCCGCACGGCGTGTCAAAAAGTGTCGTTACAATTTTTAGTCTTTTCCGTCTAGCCTCCTTTAGCAACGAGGGATAAAGAACTTCGTACCAAAAATATAATCTCACGAATTTTATCCCCGAGGGGGTAGGCCTCTGCCTACCCCCTCTGTATTTCATTTCTGGAAATACCCACTTTTCACGAGTATATGCGACCCCTAAGAGAGCCCGCTTCTCATGAAGATAATCAGTGAGGCTCTGGTTCAAATCCTGGCATGTACCAATGAGTTTTTCAAAACTTGCGTACCTATTCAGCTCGACGGTAAAGAAAACATCGTGAGGAAACCCGCGGTCCCATAATTTATTCTGAGGCTTGTGTAACAGCGATGGGTTCAACACCTATCACGTTAAGGGGGTCCAAAGAATATAATCGTGAAATGAGGGTATTTCCTGAACTGGAATACCTCTGCCTACCCCTGCAGGGATAAAAGGCGTGATAAGTTTAATATATTTTTGAAATTTTACCTATTTTTGGAGAAAACTTAAGACAAAGGAGGGGTCCGGACTCCCTAAACCCCTTTTTGGACAAGACATGGAAAAGGCTGGTATAACACTCACCTGGCACTGTCGTTCTTGATGTTATCCTCGCAGGGAATGGCCCCGCAGAAGGGCGCCAGTAGTATATGCTTCCTCTCTAGAGCATCCGTGAACTCCTCCCACTTCGTCACCAGCGATAGCCGCGCGTCACGCTCTTTCGTGGCCCTATACAATACAATAAAACACATCAACTCTATTGTACACCAAAAACAACTTTAGTAAAGTATGTACAGTCTACGAATAAGGAAGACTTATTCCTTATTCGTAGTGTACAGTCAAGAGCAAATGAAGCTTTACACTTGTGCGAGTCTGACCTCTAAGGCGATTGTAATAAGAACGTTACAAAGTCCAATGTGTCAAGCTCCACGTGCTCTTGACTGTACAAGGGGCGGTCTATCTATCTATTATCGATCACTTCTATGTTAGTTAGAGTATTCGATACATGACATTCTACACTAATATTGAGGGATTTGATTTTTGTTTGTTTGTATTGGATACGCTCCGAAACTAAAGGACAGATTTTTAAAATTCTTTCGCCGATGACAAGCTTACTTTTCTGGACGTACATGTCCCCATTATGGGTAGAGAGACCCAAAGCTCAACTGTTACAGTGGGCTGCAAGAACTATAATAAAAAGGCCATTATTAAACAATTATTAAAAAAAAACTAATGAAGTCACGAAAATACCCCAAACTATCCGCATTGATCTCCTTGATGCCGATGCTACAGAGACATGTAGGTATGGTGTGTTTTTTTAAGTTTACAAAAAAAAACCAAAATGGCTGAGACAAGATGGCCTCCCAAAAATTTTACTCTTTTTTAGGGTTCCGTACCTCAAAAGGAAAAAACGGAACCTTTATAGGATCACTTTGTTGTCAGTCTGTCCGTCCGTCTGTCAAGACCCTTTTTCTCAGGAACGCGTGGAGGTATGAAGCTGAAAATATCAATTACTCAGGTCTACTGTCCCTTGAAGCTGTGAAAAAATCAAACTTCTAAGCCAACGCAATCAAAAGATACAGCCGTTTATGCCGCAAATTTTCGACACTTGCAAGGGAATCAAAACCTACAGGGTGCTTCCCGTGAACTCAGAATCTTGAAATTTGGTACGAAGCAACGTCTTATAGCATAGATAAAGGAAAAATTACGAAAACCATAAATTTGCAAGGTTGTACGGAACCCTCGGTGCGCGAGTCCGACTCGCACTTGGCCGGTTTTTTTATACTGACTTTGCCAGCATTTCGTCGTGCGTGCGCTCGAGCAGCGCGGCGAGTTGCGGCGCTGCTTCGGCGCGCTTGAGCGTGATCTTCTCTCCCGTCAGCCGCCGTACGGCCACCACCTCGCCCTTTGACATGTCCTTCGGGCCAAGCTCCACCCGTATTGGCACGCCCTGCAAAACGTTATATAATAAACTAGCGACCCGCCCCGGCTTCGCACGGGTGCAATTCCTAAAACCTTCCTCTTGAATCTCTATCTACTTATAAAAAAAACGCAATAAAATCTGTTGTGTAGTTTTAAAGATTTAAGCATACAAAGGGACATAGGGTTATAAGGACATAGGGATACAGGGACAGAGAAAGCGACTTTGTTTTATACTATGTAGTGATATATTGATAACATAGAGTTCGAGTAAAAAAACCGACTTCAATCTTTAACTTATATGGTTTTCTCATGGATGTCGTTGTCAGAACTGGACGAAATTGGGACCAATCTGGAAGCACCAGCGTTCAAATAAAAAAAGAATCATCCAAATCGGTTCACCCAGTCGAAAGTTTTGAGGTAACAAACATAAAAAAACAGACGAATTGATAACCTCTTCCTTTTTGAAGTCGGTTAAAAATCAACAGACGATAATTTTACGTGATAACGTCATAAGAAAACATTCGATTAGAGCCGATTGTGCCTCTCTTATCGCTTGTTCCGCGCTCTCGCTTTGCACGCTCGGCTCAGGCGGAACGTGACAATAAGTCATGCTATTTCGTGCGTGCAGCCGGCGTTCATCGATTTATAGGACTATAGCACGTCAATAAAAACTTATTGATTGCTGGCTTCCTAGTACATTGTACCGATACGATTGACAGATCGAGTGAAGAATAGTGTGATCCGAGAGCGTTGCGTGAAAAACGATGTAGTGACTAGGATTGAAAAAGGAATGTTGAGGTGGTTTGGTCATATTGAGTGGATGAAAAAAATAAAAAATAAGTCCACGACGTGCTAGGCAGAGGTATTCAATTTCTCAAAATATCCACGGTCCACCAGTACATTTTTTGAACCCCTAAACATTTTAAGATATAATCTCACGCCTTTTATCCCCGAGGGGATAGGCAGAGGTATTCCATTACTGGATATACCCACATTTCACGAGATACATTGGACCCCTAAACGTGATAGGTGGTGAGCCCATCGCCGGGCCGGGTCTTTTTACACATGTCTCAGAATTAATTCTAAACATTATACACATGGAAAAATCTAACGATATTAGCAAAGATAACGTTTTTTACCTTGAGCTCCCAATGGTTAAACTTCCAGCCGGGCGAATAATTGTCCCTGTAGTCGCCTTCTGCCCTCAGCCCACCGTCGATCAGGTTCTCAACCAGCTCTTTGCAGGAGTCGATCAGCGATTTCCTCTCCTCTGCAGTACTGGAGGCAGTTATTCCGCAGGGTACAACCACCACCTGGACCTCAGCCACGCGGGGAGGCAGGACTAAACCACGGTCATCGCCGTGCACCAACACCATTACACCTGGAAGCACGAGGCTTGGTTTATACAGGTCTTCTTTTTTGTGGCGTTTGCACATTTTGTGCTTTAAGCCGTCAAGTAAAAACGGGGAAACGAAATTTAAAAAGGAATTTGGATTTTGAAAAAGGATCGGTTGAGTGATAACTATATGCGGAAACATATAATTGGCAAAGGCCAAAATAACTAAAGAGTTAAGCATGTGTATTTATGTTAATTAGATAAGACGGCTGTTTGTTTTCCTATCAAAATAAAAAAAGGTTATATATTTTTTTAATCAAATTTATACGAGACCAACTTCGGGGTACCCTTTCCTCTTTTAAAAAAGAATCATCAAAATCGGACTACTCTGTAAAAAGTTATGCGTGATCATACATAAAAGATACGCGTCGACTTGAGAACCTCCTCCGTTTTTTTCGTCGGTTAAAAAATTTATTCAATTGCGTACTACGAGTATGACTGACGTTACAAAGTCAGTACTCAGTAAAAAAGTAGAAAATTTTCGTTTTGACATATCACAAAACGTAATTCATTTGACTAGGCAGTCCGATACCCTGTTAGTATCAAAATTTTAATACAGGTACCTATTTTTACTGATGCAAAACCTGGACGGTCCGGCTAAAACGTACCAACGGTCCTGCCAATACGTAACAATGGTCCTGCCATAACGTACAAATGGTCTTGCCAATACGTACCAATGGTCCTGACAATACGACCAATGGTCATGCCAATACGTACCAATGGTCCGGCCATGACGTGCCAATGGTCCGGCCATGACGTGACAATGGTCTTGCCAAAACGTACCATTGGTAATTCAAATACGTACTAATGGTACTGCCTATGCAGACCAATGGCTTGGCCAATGCGTACCAACGGCCCTGCCAATACGTACCAATGGTCCTTACAATACGTACCAATGGTCCTGCCATAACGTACAAATGGTCATGCCAATACGTACCAATGGTCCTGGTGGTGATCCCCCACGAGTTCTGGTACACGAAGGCCTTCTCGTGCGTGTCGGGGTCGTCGTACACGATCTCGAACATCTTGGAGAAGTTCTGCCCAAGGTGGTGGCTAGTCGCTCCCTGGATTAAGAGATTATAAAATAACCTTCAGTTTGTATTGACAACACTATTTTGTTACATTTTCCAATGTCATCGAGGATCTATTTTATTTTTATTTTATTTAATTTTGATAGGAAAACAAACAGCTGTCTTAACCAATTAATACAATATGTAACAGAATAAGCACAATTCCTGAAAATAGTTTTTTCAGTATCGACAACTTAATCGATTTCAGCTATAGACACAGCTAAAGTATGAAGACATCATCTTTTGTTATATTAATATACTAATTGGGGTGTAGTGAGGATAGGCGTTGTATAAATTCTCATTGTTTATAGAAATATTGCTTCTATAAACGGGTATATGAATACCAAACCTCATTTAGGGCAAGCAATGTTTATCAACTGACCAACTTAACTAAACAGTGTCACTCGTAACGGAACAATATTTGAACCCGCGCAGTTTAAGTATACGCCATTTTGTATTTAACTTGTCTAACCTGAATGCCTCGGCCGCTGGCGGGTATGTACGCCTCGACGGTGGTGGTGTAGTCGCTGCCCGCGAACTTCTCCTTCTCCGTCTTACGGCCCTTGATCACCGGGATCGCCATCAGATCCTCGTACACGCGCGCGTATAGGTCTACGGAAACATTACAAAAATTACAATCTTTATTGCAACACTAGCGGTTTCACCCGCCTAGTTCCCGTTCCCGTGGGAATACGGGAATAAAATATAGCCTGTTACTATGTCAGGGACATACTAGCTTTCCATTGGTGACAGAATTTTTTAAATCGGTCCAGTAGTTTTTGAGTTTATTCGTCAACAAAGATACAAAATCACAAATATTTCCTCTTTATAATATTAGTATGAAAGTACCCGTAACAGCGAACTGATGAGCTAAGGGTCTTTCCTCACACATGAGGATATGGTTCATAAGTTCCCACTCGAGCCCACCGCGGATTGGGAGATGGTGCTAGGCTAGTAGCAACTGTGTGCGAGGCGGAATGCTCCTCCATCGTGGAAAGGGAAGATCTTCCTCTAGGCAAGTTGACCACGTACAAAACGGTTGATGTTGGACAGTTGTAAGTCATGATAACTATTGAGAACACTTCACACACTACACCCACACAGACTACTCTCGCATACCCAAATCACCCTTCCAAACTGCTATTATATTTAATTAATTAAAAGTGCTTAGACAAAAGAGACTGGACCCCACAACACAATGTATCCTAGTGTGAGGTACAGTGTTATTTATAATTTTTTTGTAATACAACTTGTGAATCCGAATAAAGAAAATTATTATTATAGAGCGGTTTAGAGCTTGCCGATTATGGCGGTTTAGTTAGGTTAGGAGCAGTGATAGCCCGAACGATTAAAGAGCCGGCCGAAAATCAGTGAGGCTCGGGTTCGAATCCTGGCATGTACCATTGAGTTTTTCAAAAACTTACGTACATATTTATCACTAGGTCGACGGTGAAGGAAAACATCGTGAGGAAACCCGCAGGTCTCAGAATTAATTCTGAGACATGTGTTAGACCCGGTCCGGCGATGGGCTCACCACCACCACGTTTAGGGGTCCAATGTATCTCGTGAAATGTGGGTATATCCAGTAATGGAATACCTCTGCCTACCCCCTGGGGGATAAAAGGCGTGAGATTATATTATTATTATTATTAGTTTAGGTTAAAACTATGTAGAACCGCTAGATGTCACATGGGATGACTTACCAAGGATCTGAAGCACTTCGGCGCCAGCTTCCTCTGCCGTGCGGAAGGCGGTATGCCCCTCTTGCCAGAGGAACTCGCGCGTGCGCAGGAACGGCTGTGGCTGCTTGAACTCCCATCGCTATACGTGACAAATCACATAGTGTTCATCATAAAAAAAGAAACAATTGATAACCTCCTCCTTTTTGAAGTCGGTTAAAAACAGGGTGCGATGAGTAACATGTGAAAAATCATGAAATGATTTGACCATGGATACAATTCTGAAGGATGTCGTATACAGTACTGAACACTGTGTCAAATTATACGGTGAGACTGGTAAATCCTCTCAGGAGGTAACAGAGTAACCGAAAATTTCGCATACATATAAAGAGTTTTAAAATACGATGATTCTGAATTTGACATATACTATGTAGCGTATAGCACACACACGCCGGCCATCAGCCGCGGCGCCGGCGGTCATTGACCTCGCGCAGCAGATTTTGCGAGTATATGCAACATCTGAAGAATAAGGTGGTGTTTTATTTATACCATTAATGTCAAAGGTAACGGTTTTAGTCACCCCTTTGATGGATTCCTTCGATCTACCAGTGCAAAAAGTTATACAATGTATAACTTCCATCAGAAACAAATAATAAATTCAAAATTTAATTTAAATGACTTGTAATATAATTAATTATGACATTATTTTTTATCTTAAATATTATTAAATCTTGTATTTGTACACAGCGAACAAATAAAATATGTTCCCGTTCCCGTTGGAATACGGAAATAAAATATAGCCTATGTTACCCAGGGATATTCTAGCTCCATTTTTGAAAGTCCAGTAGTTATTGAGTTGAGTTTATTCGTAAGAAAGATAGAAACACACAAACATACAAATCTTTCCTCTTTATAATGTAGGTACCCACCTACAGGGTTTACTAAAATGTGTCTACCCTCCTTATTTATGTACACAGCTTGTATAAATAGAGGTAGCCCATTAAAGGAGGTCAGATCCGATCACCGATCACATTCGATCTCGACACGAGCAACATCTCTCATTTCTTCAACCCTCATCGTCCTCGTCATCACCTAGTGGCAGTCACCCTTGCTGCCCCTAAAATAATATAATAAATAAATAATAATAAATAATCTCACGCCTTTCATCCCCGAGGGGGTAGGCAGAGGTATTCCATTACTGGATATACCCACATTTCACGAGATACATTGGACCCCTAAACGAGATAGGTGGTGAGACCATCGCCGGACCGGGTCTATTTACACATGTCTCAGAATTAATTCTGAGACCTGCGGGTTTCCTCACGATGTTTTCCTTCACCGTCGAGCTAGTGATAAATATGTACGTAAGTTTTGAAAAACTCATTGGTACATGCCAGGATTCGAACCCGAGCCTCACTGATTTTCGGCCGGCTCTTTAACCGTCCGGGCTATCACTGCTCAATATATCAATAATATAATAATAATATAATATAAGTATAGATAAGCTTACGACAACGTTGTTCCACTGGTTGAGCTTGAAGGGCAGGTCGCGGTGGCTCTGTATCCATCTCGCGTACGCGGGGTACATGACCGTCTCGGAGGTTGGCCGCACGGCGATGTGCTCTGCAAGCTCAGAGGAGCCCGAGTGCGTCACCCACGCAACCTCGGGGGCGAAGTCCGCTATGTGGGTCTTCTCGCGCTCCAGAGCCGCCTGCGAAAAAAAAAAGTAACAATAGTAGATTGTGTCATTTGTGTCATAAGGGAACAAAACGATCTGTTTTGGGCGTTATTTGGGCGTTTTTTTAAATCACGAACATAGTGAATGATTCTAATCATAAACTAAGTGAGGGGTTTAAAGTACGTAGCCTAACATATACTTTCTTCTCATTTCTGCGACGTTGCCGCTTCGCCGCGTGTCAATTCAGAATGCAATTTTCCGCGGCAAACGTTGAACCAGCAATGTTTATATTGATCAACAAAGTATCGCTGAATTTAAAATAAACGGCGGTTACAGGATCAACAATGGCCGTGTCCGTCCATGACGAGCTAGAGACTTTGCGGCACCCTTAGGCACAGCGTCGCAAGCAGGGGAATTAATATATTTCAAAATTTGCACGATCAAGTCAAAACTTTCTAAGAAATATAGTGGTAAAGGTGGATCAACAATTAACGCGTATCTCAGCCTGATCAACAATGGCAGAATGGAGGACAATATATATATATATATATATATATAGTCTCACGCCTTTCATCCCCGAGGGGGTAGGCAGAAGTATTCCATTACTGGATATACCCACTTTTCCCGAGATACATTGGAACCCTAAACGTGATAGTCGGTGAGCCCATCGCCGGACCGGGTCTATAGACCTGCGGGTTTCCTCACGATGTTTCCCTTCACCGTCGAGCTAGTGATAAATATGTACGTACATTTTTGAAAAACTCATTGGTACATGCCAGGATTCGAACCCGAGCCTCACTGATTTTCGGCCGGCTCTTTAACCGTAAGGGCTATCACTGCTCTTGCTGCTGAGAGATACTACGTCCTGTCAAATTAAAATTTGTCCTGTCAACTATGTATGGCATTTCATAATGTGTTTGTTTAGTGAAATCACGACTAAAATACAGCGTCTGACAGAACAAAATTCGGTAGGCCATCTTCTATCCCTTTTCTTTTTTTGAGGTAAGACAAAGACAGGACTAAACTAAAATAAGTTTAGTCGCTGCAAAGCAGAACCCACTGTTTTTTTACTTATAAATAATAAGTTATAATTAATAAATTGTGGGACACAATTCACACACGGTTATTTAGTCCCAAACTAGGCTTGGCCTGTACTATGGGTACTAAACAACTGATAGATATACTTAAATAAATATAAACGACCAGACACGAAGCCAACAGATATGTTCATGCACACAAATGTTGGCCCCGAGCGGGGATCGAACCCGCGACCTCCGACTCAGAAGGCAGGGTCACTACCAACTGAGCCAACAGACAGAAAAACTTATTTATTATTAACTCACTTTAGAGACGAAGATGGGGAAGTAGCCGTCCTTGACGCCGAGCTTCCTGAAGTGGGCGGTCAGGTAGTTCCTGATGGTGTCCCAGATGCTGAACGACCACGGCCGCAGGATGTAGCAACCGGATATGTCGTAGTAGTCGATCATTTCCGCTGTCAACAGAAGAGTCATCATTCTAACAAAAAAAATCGCTGAATGTCAGATACGCAAAATGTCGGATACGCAAAATGTCAGATACGCAGAATGTCGGATACGCATTATGTACGTGAGCTGTAGTCAAAGTCTTAAGCTGTGACCGCCTTATCGGATATGAGCCTGTTTTAAATGTTTTAAGTGAATTTTACACGCAAGCGGTTTTTTGGTAATTCGGAAAATACTTTGATTCTTGCATCTTCTGCTGTTTTAACACATCTTTACTCCAAGGGCGGAGATGGCAGATTTGCCATTATGCGAAGTACTTATTTTATTAAATTTATCAACGAAATCAGAAAAATGATCAGATGGGGGTCATGAAAGTCATGGTAGAAACCTTCGATCAACTGTATGGTTGAGCGAAGGTTACAGATATAAATACATTCAAATTCAAAATCGTTTATTTTCTATTGTTATTAAAATATACACTTAGAAACGTCAATATTTTATAATAACAAGGCACTCTAAGCTCGTCCATGAAGATTGGCTAAATGCAAACAGCAGCCCATCTCCACCGACGAGCTGCTGGTTCCGAATGCAGTACCCCGAGAAGAGCCAGCAAGAAACTCAAGGGCAGCTCTTTTTAATCTCATGTCTTACTAATAAATAATAAATAAATAACGTAATAACATTCGTGAACGACACGCACAATACCATTATTGCTCTGTTTTTAATTAAGATTATTTTAATCGAATGTGAGCCTGTCTTGACTGGACTTCGACTATGTGACCCCTCTCGTGGGTATTAGGTATCTATATATATATATATAATATATATATATATATATAAAAAATGATAAACTGACTGATCGGTGATATATCAACGCACAGCCTAAACCGTTAGGTCTAGATTTGAAATTTTGCACGTCGATAGCTTATACAGTGTAGGCGTCCACTAAGAAAGGATTTTGCAAAATTCAACTGCAAAGGGGTGAAATAAACGTGCGCAAGAGCCGCGGGTAAAAGCTAGTACATTTATATAAATACACATACATTTAGTGATGACCTGTGAGTACCACTCGGGCAGGTCTTTCTCCTTGCTCGCCTCCAGGCCCAACCTGGTGATCTTCTTCACGCCGCTAGCCGACTCCTCCTTGACTGGCTTTGGAGACTGCAGAACATTCCAGAATCACATTAATTTCGGACATAGATTTCAGTCTTTGACACCAAGAAATAAAGTCTGCAATAGGGTACTTGGCTGTATCGAAATCAGGCTTGTTCTACTCTGCAATTTAGGTATAAATATTTGCCTCCAAAGGGGAAAGGATAATCATATGACGCATAATAAATCATTAATAGACGCTTGGTTTTATTAGTATAAATAGTTTTAGAGAAGAGACTAGCTGACTCTTAAGTCGTTACCTTATTTTTTTAATTGGAAATCATGCACCAATTCCTTTTATTCCAGTTCCCTTGGAAATTTCCCTTTTTTGTGGTTCCCTATTACACATATCCAAACACGTATTAATTATAGAGACGTATTATTTGCGTTGCGATATAATCACGTCTGCGGTTTTAATAAGAATTATTTTTAGTACCTGTTCTTTAGGTTTGCTATCCTTTTTCGCCTCCTTGGGTTTATCTTTCTTCTCTTTCGGCTTGGCCTCTCGCGCTTGGGCCGGCGGCGCGTACGCAGTGCCCGTCTCAGATTGGTACTTCGCTTTCAACTCTAGAAGTTTCTTCACCTCTGCGTCTACTGTCGCCTGTCAATGTATTGAAGGTACAAATATTAATCCATCCAATAACTAAACTTAATTGGGTAGTTAACTCTATGGACATTAAAAGGCAAAGATTCATTAAAAAGATTGTCTCATTACACCTATAAATACACACAAATCAAAAACATAACCCTCCTTTTTTTGGCTTCCCCGCATTTGGGTAAACATGTATTACGTTTTTCATTTTACAAATAAAACAATCAAAAATCAAAGAAATTTATTTCTAAAAATGGGATGCAGCAATAAATGATTGAGAATTCGAAAATGATGATGACATAGGTCAATATTCAGTACATTTTTTCTGAAGGTACGTTTTGACAGATGATATTGTTTATTATATATATCATACTAGCGACCCGCCCCGGCTTCGCACCGGTGCAATGCTAATACTAAAACCTTCCTCTTGAATCACTATCTATTAAAAAAACCGCATCAAAATCCGTTGCGTAGTTTTAAAGATTTGAGCATACATAGGGACATAGGGATATAGGGACAGAGAAAGCGACTTTGTTTTATACTATGTAGTGATTGTAATCTAATTTACATAATGGGTACATTCATTACACTTTACAATAAAATAATAAAACTCTCATCAATCATTTTTAAATCACCCTGGCTTGTTAGTTATAGGTCGCGGTGTCGATTCCCGACCGCATCCAATATTATTGAATTCCTTAAATTCAATATTTTTTTATAGAAATCATGTACCAATACAATCCAAAAAGAACCCTATTCCGTTGTATTAAGTACTGACTTTATCAGCCTTCTTCGCCTTGAGGTCCCGTACGAGCTCGCCCTGAGCAGCCACCTCGGCCGCCAGCGCCGTCGCCGCGTCACTTCCGTTCATCGCGTCGCCGTTTGGTTTCTGTATAACAACACAATAACAAAAATAAATAAAAATGTTTCTTTGAGTGAAAAGCGTTTTTCGCTTTTCACTTTATATTTTCGGCCGTTATTTTTTTAGCTTACTATGAATTAAAAAATATATAAAAGTGAAAAAGTAAAATGATTTATACTTAAAAGATCCTTTATTAATTAAAAAAACATTAATAGGATCTATGTATCCAAAACTATCGTTAAGCTAGACTAGATTACTCTTTCAATTAATTGGTGTTCGCAGAGCTATTCTGCATGGCTCAGCTAATAATTAAAGAACACGTCTAGAACCTATCTTTAAAAAGACGTTGGTAGAAATTTTAGTTTAAGAAAAGTTTTTTTTTAGATGTCATTGTAGGTATATTTATATCTTGTGTTATATAATATAATATAGCCTATGTTATACACTGACAATGTAGGTTTCCATAGGTAAAAGAATTTTTAAAATCGGTCCAGTAGTTTCGAAGCCTATTCAATACCAACAAACACAAAATTAAATCCTTCCTCGTTATAATATTAAGTATAGACATAGATAGTATAGATTATTATATAGATAGCATTAAGTTTGCCATGTGTACATTTTCTTGGTACATGAAGTTAAATAAATAAAATAAATAAATAAATTATTCTGCAACATTATACCTGTTCAGCCTTAGTAGCTGCGGGAGGAGCCGCCTTTGGCGTCCAATCAGAGCCGGTCAGCGATTTGTACTGTGCTTTGAGGTTGAGAAGATTTTTTACCTGGAGAAAACAATCTTGGTTTAATATAAAAAAAAATCTCACGCCTTTTATCCCCGAGGGGGTAGGCAGAGGTCTTCCATTACTGGATATACCCACATTTCACAAGATACATAAAACCCCTAAACGTGATAGGTGGTGAGCCCATCGCCGGACCGGGTCTATTTACACACAGAATTAATTCTGAGACCTGCGGGTTTCCTCACGATGTTCTTCTTCACCGTCGAGCTAGTGATAAATATGTACAGTCAACAAAGTTGTTAGGGTTACACGGCCAGTAACTAAGAACTCATTTTTCTGGGGTAGTCATAAATAAATCTTATTGATTAATGTTTATTTCGAAAGGTATCTTTGATCCCTACAATTTCCAAAAAAAAAAAACTATAAATACATTTACAGCTTTAAGAGAAAACTGAATCTTAGTTTTTGGTCATGTAACACTAACAACTTTGTTGACTGTACGTAAGTTTTTGAAAAACTCATTATGCCAGGATTCGAAACCGAGCCTCATTGATTTTCGGCCGGCTCTTTAACCGTAAGGCTATCACTGCTCTATTATATGGGTATATACAAAGAGATTAAAATAGAATAGGACATAGAGGGGGCATTGGGAATATTTTCATACAAAACTTTGAAGCATGTTTGAAGCTCAAGCGTCATGTCAGTTAGTATGAACGCGAGCTGTCATTCGGTCGAAATTGTACTAGACTTATTCCACTTGGAATAACTTTTGGCTTCAAATTTTCCTCGCTTTGTCCCCTCTATGCCCTATTATATTTTAATCTCTTTGGGTATATACTATTATATGGTTATGTATAGGATATCGCTACTCACTTCAGTGTCAACTGCAGTCTTGTCGCCTTTTTCTGCCTTGATCTTGCGCACTTTGTCACCCTGCGCGCTGATCTGTGATAGTAGCTCGGCGATTTTGGTATCGTTTCCTTGCGCGGGAGTGGTTTGGACTGCGCCTGGTTTCCACTCCTGTGTAACGTGTTTTGATTGGTCGATCAATAGGGTTGTCGAGCTATGATCTATTTTACTCGGAATGATCTAGCTTTCCATTGGTGAGGGATTTTTTAAATCGGTCCAGTAGTTTTTGAGTTTATTCTTAACAAACATACATAAATACAAATCTTTTCTCTTTATAATATTACTAGCGGTTCGACGCGGTTTCACCCGCGTAGTCCCGTTCCCGTGAGACTACGCGGGTATAAAATATAGTCTATGTTACTCAGGGATCCTCTAGCTTTCAATTGGTGAAAGAATTTTAAAAATCGGTCCAGTAGTTTTTGAGTTTCTCGTAGTGAGTTATTCGTAACAAACATACAAAAATACAAATCTTTCCTCTTTATAATATTAGTATGGATAGATTTTATGATGACAATCTTGTAATACAAAGTCTACTTACTTTGAAATGAACGTAATATAGTTTACATACGAAATAATAACATATTTCCCAAAATCACTACACAACTCAGAAGTCGCAACTCTTACAAATAATGAACAAGATCACTCAATACATAATATACATATTTACTCAGCTGCAATAGTGTATTGTATTTCATACAGAGTTAAAACTATAGTGATGTACGCACTGTTTAAGTAATGTTTCATGAATGTACGTAATCAATAAAATACACTATCGACAGATTAGGTACATAGATAGGGTATACAGTTAAATGATAAAAAACTTAATAATCTAAATCTCGCGCCATAAAACTGATGATAGTTAACATTTTTGAATCCCTTACTTTATACTCAATCGTTGTTGACATCGTGGAATACATACAAATAAAAAAAACTCACGCCTTTTATCCCCGAGGGGGTAGACAGAGGTATTCCATTTCTGGAAATACCCACTTTCATGAGGATATTCGACCCCTAAACGTGATATAAATAAATACATAGGTGGTGAGCCCATCGCCGGACCGGGTCTGTTACACATGCCTCAGAATTAATTCTGGGACCTGCAAGTTTCACCGTCCAGCTACATACAGTTTTGCACATTGCTATAAAAATACAATAGGTAGGTACTGCATTGAAATTTTTAAAAGACTTTTGTTCATAACGATTACGAACAAGTCTATTGAATTCACAATAAACGTCAGTTTTACTAACCTGTCCGGTTGCAGCTTTGTATTTGGCCTTAAGATCCAACAAGACTTTGACAGCCTCGTCGACTTTGGCCTTCTCGGCCTTGGCGGTCTTCAGCGAGCGGACAAGGTCACCTTGCTTGGTGATTAGGTCGTTGACCTGAGATGCGTCTCCAGCTGCGGGTGGTGATGGTTTAGATGGCGTAGGAGCTACACCTGGCTTCCACTCCTAGAGTGACAGACATGAATAATTACTAGACACAAGACATATAACACCATCAGTTTTTAACTCAATATATTGAACACTACATTATATAATCTCGAAAATGCCTCCATAACACTGCATACATAGGTACAGTTATTATACAAAGGTAGGATACGTACAGGACAGGGGCAATATGAGAACCATTTACACTCTATTGATAACAAATTATTTTTTGTCAGTCCTAGTATTTGCTATATGTGTTTTACTTTAATTCATATGCATGTCTAGGGTTAATGTTTATCTATGGGCCATTTATTATTATTAAGGTTATTTAAGATCTACTAATGTAAATATTGCCTGAAATAAAGATTATTATTATTATTATAGTTGCCTGATAGATAACACATGATTATAACTATTCATGATATATATGTACTAACTAACCTGTCCAGTAGCCGATTTATATTTGCTCTTAAGGTCCAACAAGACCTTGACGGCCTCGTCGACCTTGACCTTTTCGGCCTTAGCGGTCTTCAGCGAGCGGACTAGATCGCCCTGCTTGGCAATATCTTCGTTCAACTTGGCCGCGTCCTCCGATGGCGTTGAAGTCGCCGCTGCAGGTGTTGCACCTGGCTTCCAGTCCTTGATAGACATGAAAAAGACTATTATTTAGTTGTACGGGTATTTGTACGATCAGTCTATTAAAATTAAATTCGAATGTGTTGTTTTAAATCATATCCAATTCTGTAGAATCTAAAACAGAAACAGAAGTACCTAGTACCTTTTTTTTGTGAAAGCTTCTATATATTATGACCATTAACCAACCAACCTGCCCAGTAGCAGCTTTATATTTGGCCTTCAGATCCAACAAGACCTTAACAGCCTCTTCGACCTTGACCTTTTCTGCCTTGGCAGTCTTCAGCGAGCGAACGAGGTCACCCTGCTTGGTGATCTCGTCGTTGAGCTGAGATGCGTTACTGGTTGCTGGTGCAGAGGGCTTAGCGGGCGTAGGTGCAGTGCCCGGCTTCCAATCCTGGTTGACATTCGCATTACTCGTCAGTCAGTAAAATTAGAGAACTAAAATCACTATATTAGACAAAACAAATTCTCTCGACTTTCTAGTGTTACGTGGGGTCAATATAGTGTGTCTTCTCCATAATATCAACTTGATCCGCATTCACTTCCTGCTCACACATAATAATCCTTCATACTATCTATGTTTTCTTTGGCCGTCCCCTCATCCACTACTTTAGTCAAAAACATGTAAAATGTAGCTGTACACTTTTTATCCTTTTTCTATTTCCTAAAAATATTATAAATGCGGGTAAGTTATAGAGTTTGATGAAACTTGGTGAACAGTGTAGTTAGAATAGATATCTTAGCCTAAGCACATAGGGTAGGTACTTTCATTTCGGAAACTTGTTAAAATGCTACTAACCTGTCCAGTTGCCGCCTTGAACTTGGCCTTGAAGTTCAACAAGACCTTGACAGCCTCGTCGACTTTGGCCTTTTCGGCCTTGGCGGTCTTCAGCGAGCGGACGAGCTCACCCTGCTTTGTGATATCGTCGTTGAGCTTGGCAACGTCAACTGAGGCACCCGTTGATGCTGGAGTTGATTGTTTTCCGGTTGTCACCGAAACTGGTTTTGGCTGAAATTAATAAACGGGAGTAGGTACTTAATTTGCTTATACAAAATAAATTGAACTCGGTCGATTCCCGCCTGGCAAAATGATTTTTATCTTCGAGCTTGGGTATTGCTAACGAATATCCCGAAGTCGCACGGGTGCAATGCTGCTACTAAAACCTTCCTCTTGAATGACTATATCTATTTAAAAAAACCGCATCATAATCCGCTGCGTAGTTTTAAAGATCTAAGCATACTTAAGGACAGACAGATAGCGGGAAGGGACTTTGTTTTACGAGCCATTTACACGAGGGCAATCCACTAAGACAATCCACTAAGACTGCATACAAAAAAACTTGAGGACAATCCATTCCATTGTCCTCAAGTTTTTTTTGTATGCAGTCTTAGTGGATTGTCTTAGTGGATTGCCCTCGTGTAAATGGCCCATTGTACTATGTAGTGATGTAGTGAAGGAGTCAGCGCAGACGGACTGAGTGGCGGAGACTTTAGAAGATTTTGAATTCAACTTAAATTGCTTCAGCATACGACTTGAGATTTGCATGCAAGTAAAAGCAAATTTCAAAGTTCAATTTTAATTGTTACAAAATTATTGAGTTCGCCGCCAGTTCGTCTGTCTGCGCTGAAATCAAAGATTTATCTCCATTGTCTTATCTACTCTAATAAGAGGAAAGATTTGCATTTATGTTTGTAATGAATAAACTCAAAAACTAATGGAACGATTTAAAAAAATCACCATTACAACGCTACATTATCCCTGAGTAACATAGACTGTATTTTATTCCTGTATTCCCACGGGAACGGGAACAACGCGGGTGAAACCGCGCGGAACAGCTATTTATAAATTCAAATACATTCTTGTTACATAAAATTAAGACAGAATAACATAAAACATTAATAGTAATGGGTACCGTAATAGCCAGTTACCAAAAGATAAATGGACATAAAAAAGCGGCACCATTATTTTGTATTGCATCAGACAGAAAGGAAGATTGCTGAGAACAATGCCATTTCGCCCATTGCCACAGGGACGGTAATTATGGCAGTGTTGGCAGATGTGGACGTGACCGCGCCGCGCGCCGGCCGGTATAGAGGCCCGGTTCGGGATTCAAAATGCATAAGAATTAACTTTTCACGCTTTTTAGAAATAAAACAAAA
Source organism: Ethmia dodecea (assembly GCA_963855545.1). Taxonomy (NCBI): domain Eukaryota; kingdom Metazoa; phylum Arthropoda; class Insecta; order Lepidoptera; family Depressariidae; genus Ethmia; species Ethmia dodecea. Next base: position 3,740,073 of record OY979457.1, read on the forward strand.
GCTGGTGGGATGGGGCATTTTTTTGGTAGTGGTACCATATGTCGGTTTACTTGCTGTTCTAAGTTGCTCATAGTATTTAGTTCTAATAGGTTTTCATAGGTAGTTTGAAACAGTTTAAATGTGATGTCTATAACTTAAAGATTAAACTTGCAATCGGATAAATAAATATATATTCTATCAGAACCTTAGATCATATAAACTTAGGAGTTATTTCAATTTTGATAAGATACGATATGGTAGAGAAAACATAAAAGTTACTATAAAATCTTATACGATAGGTACATTACCTTTAATTAGATCAAAATATACACAACATACTTTACAAAAACTTCTAACAAAAATTAAAAGACAACCTAACACACGACCAACGCCACAACGCAAGAAACGTGGTGTGTACGTTTCACTTTCTAAGATTCGCGCTTGAACCGGTTACGTAATTCAAGCATGCTTTTCATTGCTGCGAATAGTGCCGCTCAAGGTCATAGTATATCAGACCGAAGAAGCATTGTAAGTCGTAGTGTCTTAGTTTTTAAAAGCGTTATATGGCGTAACGAAAAATAATGTAAAGGCTATCGTTATGGTGAATTGCAACAAGATTGCAATAATGAGGAGGTTTGTTGACAATTAAAATCTAACTTTAATGCAGGAATCGAACCCGCGACCCTTTCTTGAGTTTTCACTGACAAACCACGTTAGAATGTGTACATAACGATAGAAATACATAAAAATACAAACGTAATAAGCCGAATTGGCACACTTGCTCGAACAATCCTAGATTATTCCACAATAATTATTTTATCCTTCCATGAAGGTAACATTGAATAAGCGAATCTACACTTTCATTCTTTTGCGTCAAACGAAACGTCGTGTTTAGTTTAGCTGTCAAACAAAACAGCGAAATTTTTCAAATCAAAGTCGCACACAGCGCCAATTTTTATATTTCCGGGCCGGGTTCTGTGAATGTATTATAAAATAAGTAAGTAGGTACACCCCGGCCGTTATAACTTGACCACTCTGAAGTTGCGCAAATGGCTGCGCAGTAACATTTTTTAGCGACCAATTGGCGGTAGGAGGGGGTTTGCGCAGGCGAAGCCTATGTTCAGAGAAGCCAAGTTAAAACGGCCGTAGTATACTAGACGGTGTTTTACATAAAGTGGTAGTTTTTGTTTGATACGGCTACTGTGAGTTTATGTTTTTTGAAAGAAGAAAACTTATGAGGACGACGACGCACGGGGCGGTATTTATCTCCGATTTCATTTTTGTTGAGTATTGTTTTATATCATATCATCAGGCGTAGCTTTACCTACACTGAATGAATGAATAAGTTTCTCTCAAGGTCAAGTAGCTATCCAACTTGTTTAGCTTCGTATAAACTTTTCAGTTTAACTACCTACGTATTTTGTGCTGTAGATTTTCGAACCGTTTCTTGTGTAAATAAACAAGTTTACTGATAGTTCGCCGGATTGTCATCTTATGGGCAGAAAGTTTGAGTGTTTGAGTATTAAACCAACGTTGGAGTAAACTAATCATCAGTTTATTTATTTACTTAAAAATATTCACATGAGTTCTAAAAAATAAAACGAACGACATTGATGCCGAATATTAATTATACTCCTAAGTGTTTCCACCTTTTCAGGCATAAGTGTCAACAGTTATAAGAAAGACAATTTCTTTAATATAAAAAAATGGAATGCTTAAAAAAAACTGATGAAGTGATAATCATAGATGACGACACAAAGCCAGTGCGTAAAAAAAATAAAATAAAAAAATACAACAATAAAAGAAAAGTCAAATTAAACACACTAAATAACAACAGGGAATCCTTAGTGATCACTCAAAAAGTGGAACTGAAGAAACAAAAAATTGAATGCATTATAAACCTAACAAATGTGAATGAACATGAACATAAGAAGAAGAGAAAATACTCGTCCTGTAAGAAACCTAAGAGACTAAAAGTGCCCAGACTCTCTACTGACAGAATAGTACCCCAATGCTTGAGAAGACAATGCTCTTTAGCTATACTTGCAAAATGTTGTGTGAAAAGGAAGGAAGAGCAGAAAAAGGTTTGTGCAATAATTTTATTATCTAATTGGCGGGATTAAGGTAGCTTTTTGTTTAACACTTTCAATGACAACTAAAATATAACAATAGGTCAATGTTAATAATTGGGCACCGGAAATTTGTTTTTCCCTAAGGCCCAGCAGGGGGTCTAAAAAGGCCGTTTCGGGTGAATCGTAATAGGATCCTATTTCGATTCATATTCGAAATTTTCACCAAATACGAATCTGCTAATGAATTGAATTGTCAGTGAATCACTAAAATGAGGGACCATTTTACGAAATTTAGAGGAATTGCTTAGGATTTGCTGGGAATTCATAAAAGGGGGAATTGCTCAGAGGAATTGCTCAAAGTGGCCATTTTAGACCCACAGGCCCTAGCCTAGGGTGGCCAAACTTGACCAAAAAAGTCAGTGATGAAGTGTTCCTAAAATTAAATAAATTTTTACATGTTATGTGGAAAGAAAGAAAATTAATTAATTATGTAGATGATGGGTACTGAGAAAGGGGTGGCTGGTGTTACTACATGGCCTGGAGCCTAGGGCGGCCAAGAGTGCACTGTGGGTACTTCCAAAAATAAAATACTTCTGGCAAACCTCTCAGGGATGGGCGTGAGTGTATTCACTGAGTGACCACTCCCAATTTCCTTAATGTTATGTGCTATAACATGAATTATTTGTTCAGGCTGACTCCATAGGCTACCTGTCTCCTGTTTCATCGGTGGTCTTAGAAGGCAGTTGTCTGAGTGCCTCATCATTATCATATGAAGACATCAGCTCAGGCAGTTTATCTGATATTTCTGAGGCTGGTACAAATGAGTTGAACACATTGATTATGAGAACAAAAGAAGTAAGTGGTTCTTTGATTTGGTGATTTAGTCTTTTTTAATTTATGGTTAACCGGCTAGCTACCAGCTACATTAAGCAATTTCGCAAAAATGTAGGTAGGTCCACACTATGCTAATGACCCTTGGTAGGTGAGAGGTAAAAAAAAATTTTGGGCTTTAAAATTAAAAAGATTAAAATATGCTCTGGCTAAAGCCAGGCAAAAGAGGTACTCCATTCCCAGAAATACAGTGAGTGTAGAGTACATATATGTATTTCACCAGTATATTTTATGGAACCCTAAATGTGATAGGTATATAACCGATCGCCAGTACAGGGTGCGGTTACACATACCCCAGAATCAATTCTTGGGTTTATTCAACATTTTGGGCTGCATTTTTATAAAAGTATTCTAAATAGTATTTTTTAATAAAGTACCTAGTAGTAGTAAGATTCTTATAAAAATTCAATTTCTTAACAGTTACCCCCAGACTTCTGAGTCAGAAGTCGCGGGTTCGATTCCCGTCCAAGATCAAGACTAGTGTGCATGAACATGATTGTTGGTTTGGCGAGCATTTAATAAGTTATTAACAGTAAAACTGTCAGGCTGTCGGTCAGGGCATTCAGTATAAGTATTTATTTAGTTTCATCCAAAGATGTTTAAAGAAAAAGTTTTTGGTTTCATCATTTTGCTTAGCCTAATTTTAAAACTAAATAACCATGTAAATAGGGTCTTAAAATAATCCTCATCAACCCATAAAAGTCCACTGCTAAGCGAAGTGTATTTGGTCACATAATCTCCCACGCGAACCCACTGCAGATTGGGAGAGTGTTAGGCTAGTGGCAGAATTTTTCTTGCTACCTAAGGAAATCTGACATAGCTTAACGACTTCCCCTGTACGCAGAACTCTTTAACATGCCTTCCCAAACACTGTAGTTCGGTGTTTCAGAAAAATATTAACTTAAAAAAACTCCTATTGCAGCGTGAGAGAAAACTTAGCCAGACATCTGATAAAGATCTTGGTACTAGTGCTCATGGAGAAGTCACGGAAACAGTAACTAAAGAAATGGATGACTCACTACATTCGATCTCAACCCTAGTTCTTGAACCACTCTCTGACAATTTATACTCTCCGACACAACCGACTATGTCTCCCGAACGATCGACGATGTATTCTTCTCCGACGACCACCGAAAAACTTATCATCGATGAAGATAGTTTATATTCACCCACCAGAAGTATCTCCAACTTTACTGAAGAAACACACTATCTGGAAGAACTGTCAGTTCCTTTGGATAAAAAAGAATTTGTCCCAATTGAATTTAATAACAATAATATATTATCTGAAGAGGCAAACATTGATACTGTCAAAAGTGAACTATATTCCTCCCCTTTAAGTTTCGAAAACCTGTTTGATTCCGACCAATTTGCAATTAACAAAAATAAATATCACCCTAAATATTCACAAGATGATCTATATTCTTCATCACAGACCACCACCATTAAGAATGAGAGGAAACTTGCTGAGTCACGGAATCATATTACTCCAGAACCAAAGAATCAAACCAAAAAAAGGCTTCGGACAGAGAATACTCAAAATTGTTTGTTAAACAGTTACAAATACCAAAGATTAGAAAAACCAAAGTCTGAATTTGTTGCCAGTAATTTTCAATCGGAAGTTTCTTCAAATAATAATTTTCAATATATGAAAGTTGAGAATTCCTGTGAAGAAGTATGTAAAAAGCACAGTGGATATAATAATAATGTAAAATGTGATTTAGCAGCTATACAGTCATTTACGAATAATTTAGACCATAATACTGCAATAAAATCGGAGCTTTGAGACTAACAAATTTAGATTCCTCAAAATTAGGTTTAGTTAGTTACTTTTAGATTATTGTAGATTATTGCTAATTGAAGTTTTGCCAATTTTGTATAAAATGTTGATGGAAAAACTTTAGGGGGCGTCCATTAATTACGGGAGGCTTCGTTGTGAATCTCACTGAAACTAACGTGGGGGAGACTCTCTAGACATATATCACGTAATTTATTTCAGCATCTTTAAAAAAATATACATACATTATCTCACGCCTATTTCCCATTGGGGTAGGCAGAGACAACAGACCGCCACTTGCTACGAACCTGGTAGATCTCTCGTGCTTCCTCTACATCCATCAAAAGACTCATGCATGCACGTCGGTTTCGAATACTCTTTATCTGGCTTTTCTTCAACACATCTCCGATCTGGTCCATGTAGGTACGCTTAGGTCGTCCTCTACCGACTCGCCCATTCACAACACCCTTGTATATTTCTCTCGTTAGTCGACTTTCATTCATCCGCTCAATGTGACCAAACCACCTCAGCATTACTCTTTCAATCCTAGTCACTATATCATCTTTCAAGCCGCAACGCTCTCCGATCACACTATTCTTCACTCTATCTATCAATCTTACTCCACTAATGCTTCGACCGAACGCATAGAACGCATTTCGACTGCATTTATTTTACTTTCATACTTCTTCTGCCATACCCAACACTCACTGCCATACATACGTAGGTACTAACACTCCATCATGTACAGCCAGACATGCTTTTTTTGTCACATTCTGGCTCTTCATAAAGGAGTGCAAAGCTCCGTTTGTCATGTTCCCTGCATTCACCCTCCTTTCAATATCACTGTCACACTGTCCGTCTCTTGTAAAAAATATAAAATAATAATAATTAATTACACATTTTTTAAATACTCATTTCGAAAAATCTCATGAGACGAAACACGAAAATCGCCCCCTAATAATGTTTTCAAAAACAGCCTTATGATACTTTTGTGTAATAGCTTTCACTGGAAACACAGACCATTAATTGGAAACTTCCAAAATAGTTCATTTCTGATCTAAGTTTTTGGTTTCTGATATTATACTACATTACATTTAATAATTAGTTGATTTATCTTAAACTTGAAGGGCTATAGAAATTTGCATCACAAAAATGAAAGAAGAAAATTAAACTCCATACTGATAGATAACAGATTTACCAAATATGTAGATAATTTTATGTGAAGTTCATTTTGCATTACATACATTGTGTTTTTATTAATACCTACTTACAAAAGTAGCATGTGGAAATTATTCACCTACCTAATGGATCATATTTCTGCCTAATGTGCAACTGCATAAAAATGCATAGACGGCCGGCGCTGACTAGCTTTGTGATTTTTTTAAATTGAAGTAAAAGTGTATAATAAAATTAATTTTGTTTCAATTCGTTATAAAACGTATTATCTACTATATAAAAATAAGTCGGGTTTTCCTTCCTGACGATTTAACTCCAGAACGGTCGGACCGATTTTGATGAAACTTTTTGTGTGGGTTCGAGTGGGTCCAGGGATGGTTTATAGCAAAGAAAATTCAGCATTGCACCCGTGCGAATCCGGGGCGGGTCGCTAGTCTACTGTATAAAAATAAGTCGGGTTTTCCTTCCTGACGCTATAACTCCCGAACGCACGAACCGATTTCCACGGTTTTGCATTCGTTGGAAAGGTCTAGGGCTCCGCGAGGTTTATAGCAAAGAAAATTCAGCATTGCACCCGTGCGAAGCCGGGGCGGGTCGCTAGTCTGCTTATAATGTTTCCCAGTAACCACTTGTTATGAAGTGGGTCTACGCCCGTCTCCAAACTGTATGTGATTTAAAGTTAGTATGTATGTACGTACTTTCTCCGAAAAAAATATGATTTAATTATATGTATAGCTATTGTAACATCAAAGGCTTTACCGTGATCCTTGGAAATAAACTATTACTTACATTATTTAGGAGATCGGTAGGTACGAAGAGTTTCATTTTAGTCAATAAATTTGCTAGGTTTAAGTTAAGCCTATTAAATAATTGAGGTAAGTATTTTAATAAAATACTAATGTAGAGACACATAATATCAAATAAGTATTACACCTACTAACGGTTCAATCTCGAAAAAACAAGAAAATAAAAAAAATTGCCTCCAAAAAGGGTGAAGCGGAAATTCTCCAATTATTGTTTTACTTAAAAAAACAATCTTGCCGAAAACTAACGAAACATCGAATATTTTAGATAAGTAGGTATGTAGTGTAGTTTTCTCTGGATCATATATTACGGTTAGAAAGAGAAAGACACCCTATCGCATCCCATTCTTACCATAACATTACTGTTATATTATGAAACCTACAGGCTCCTGGCGCGACAACACGATGCACTTTCTGTTCTAATTAAAAGGGCGGATTTATGCTAGGTAATTTTTTCTCGGGGGATATAAAACTAAATAGTCACATAGGTCCTACCAGTCAGTAGGTCTTTGGAGACACATCAGTATTCGGAGACCTACGGGTCCTTGAAGACCAAGCGCACCACGCTGATCCAATGCAGTTCCAACTTTATACTTTTTTGTCTCCCACTCTCGTATTGAAACGTTTGGGATTAAAATAAGTAGGTAAAAAGTACTGCCTGACACACTTATGGCTGATTCATGTTACAACGGGCCGGGCCTGGGCGGGCCCGGACGTCGAAATGTCGAGGCGTATTTTAGGATGGTTCGCCCCGTCCGGGGCGAGCTCCTATCTTTTCCCACATGAAGTTTGATATTCATATACTAGTTTACGAAGCAATGTTTATCTCCTGACTAATATAACCAACATTGTTGCCTTGCATGATAAGCAACACATTTATTAGCATATGCAGGCATATGCGTACCACTAACGAACATCGACGTATGCAGGCAGGTGCAATCTAAACGTTCGTGATCGAAAGTGCGATTTATAATATTATGTAGGTATATAGTTATAATGAATCCCTTATTGGCAGTATGTAGCAGATTTCGCGAAATAAACTACTGAAATCTGTCCCTATACCAGCCTTATTTTTATTGTGTGGCTTTAACATTCGTAACGTGTGCGTACTACCTTCAAATTAAGTAATGGGGCGTTTAAAAATAAACTTTGTATACTATCCGAAAGTATAAGTAAATACAATGAAGTACCTAAGTAACTAATAGATCTATAATCAAAAGCGGTCAAGCATTCCTTGTAGTAGTAGATAATATTTTGTCATGGTCATAACTCCAAACACAAATCATTAATTCGTGTCGTGCTTAGACTGGTGGCTAAATTGCCAATGCCTTGCAAAAACAACTTTTATGAAATAAAATGTCAAAATTGACAACCGAGGAGTTGCCAGGAGTAACGCCTTTCGACCTGATGGGGGTGGGTACTGGGCAGCGCCCGTGTCTCCTGTTGCGGGACGGAGCAGAGAGTGAATTACCCGCACTTGCTGCCCTGAAAGAGACCCAACCATGGAAGAAACTGTTTTCCCGTAGCTCGGTCTTAGGGCAAGAGGAAAAACAGCATGGGGGAGTTTTAGTCAGTGCAAGCCTGACATAACTGAAAAAAAGCGTGGCCAGACTTAGGGGTAAGCGTGGCGGGGGATAACCCGCGACAGCTATCAGCATAGCTGGCCGCGGCCGAGTCACGGAAGATAAAGGTTTTCCGTGACTCAGACTTAGAGCGGGCCGTGGAACAACATGGGGGGGGGGGGGGGGGTTATTAGATGAAACAAGAAAGTTTTTACAGAGTTGTAGGGTAAAAAAACAAACAAACACACAACCATGGACCTAACCTAGTATACTAGGTTCATGCACACAATACAAGTAACCAAAAATACAAATGCGGAGCATGGTCGGCGACCGCAGAGGCACAGATTAGAGAATAGTTACTTCGTAAGCAGAGGTTCCGAGGGAGCTCCCATCTGGGGATTTTATCACTTTTAGACAAATTGGTGACTGGAAGAAGCACGATCTGTTTCAAAATCTAGGAGTGTGGGGTTAGCTGCTCCAAATTAAACATAAGATTGAAGTAGGTGTTCTTAATTACATTTATCTTTCAGTACCTAAGTTTACTTTGTAGTTTTGACATTAAAAACAGAAAAAAAGCAGCTCACATCTATTGATAGTTGTGCAAAGTGCATACTATGGTAGGTACAATTATTTTAGAATATTGGTATGGCAACCCTTGCATTCGTTTGGCAGCTCGATCTAGACTTCGCGCGGAAGCGACGGATTTTGCTCACTGCATTTTAATTTTGTTTTGATATACCTATTTGTGAACATATACGTGTGTGTATATAAGTGGAGCTACCATTTGCATTGCAGTTCCCATGTAAGTTTTACAAACTTGAAACCCATGCGCGATCCCCAAGTGGCATTTGATTACATGTAAGTACCTATTTGTGTTTACCTCGTTTCGCGATATTATATAGAGGTAGCGACCCTTTGTTTCGGTTTAAATATAAATACAAAAACCTTCATATCTTCTTACTCTTTCTATCAACACTAACGAATAAACTCAAAAACGAATAGACCAATATCAAATGTTCTTGCCACCAATTTACGTGTACTTACGGTATTTTTGTTACAGGGAAAATGTCGAAACGTCCCCACATTTCCAACTACCCCAGTCCAAACATTGTGATAGTGCCCACAGTATCCTTTTGCTGTGGGCCTTCCCCTAAGAAGCCCAAATTGGGGGAGCATTCCCATCTCCCCCTACCTAAGACAAGAATTCCTAAGAAATCTGATACAACACTTCAGCCGAATGTGATGCAAATGCCACAAGTCTGTTGTTCAAGTAACAATTTTGTACAAGATATACCAAACACATCTCAAAAAGTGATTGAAAATGTATCAACATCGACAAGTGGACAGACAAAACCAAAAAGTTTTGTTGATGAAATTAACAAATGCAGTTCAGAAGAAAATTTGCATAGGAATCCTATTTCAACAAACACTAGCTGGGCTTCAAACTTTTTGTTGAGCATTGGACAGCCAAAGAAACAAATAAGAGTAAGATAACATAATATATTTTCTTGCTTGCTTAGTTTTTGAATTCCCAGAACTACATTAATAAGGGTTCATAATGAAAGCTTCACAAAGAGCTACTTGATGATTAATAAATTATCACCTTTAGGGTTCCATAACCAAAGGGTAAAACGGGACCCTATAACTAAGACTCCACTGTCTGTCTGTCTTTCCATCTGTCACCAGGCTGTATCTCATGAACCGTGATAGTTAGACAGTTGAAATTTTCACAGATGATGTATTTCTGTTGCCGCTATAAAAAAAATACTAAAAAAACAGAATAAAATAAATATTTAAGGGGGCTCCCATACAACAAACGTGTACGTAACGTGTAACAGTTGGACTTGCTTATTATATAAATTAGAAATGTTTAGAAATAATAATTTGTTTACATTACCTACCACTCTTACTCATGAGTTAAAATTGGGGCACATTAAATTGCTACATTAACATAATGTACAAAATGACTGAGCAAACAAAACCATCAACTTACACAACATTGTAGTCACAAAGTGATATCTTAGATATAGTATATCACCAAATAGTATAAAACAATGTTTTTTATCAGCATGTGTCTGTGTAGTCAGTTAAAATATTACTTGATTGATTTTGATGCTGATTTCAGCATCATATAGAAAATTTCTTGAGCAAGGTTTATATAAAGCTTTCATATTAATGTCGACGTTTTTAATTCATTCTTAAGTAACGGCTTGCCCTAATCTATACCTATAATAAAACTGTAACAAGACTGGGTCTGTTACATGAAATATATATTTTAGGTACATAGTGGAGACAGTTTAGATATCTAAACACAATTTTTAAAAATGTTTGTCTGTCTGTCTGTTTGTGCATGCTTCACGCAAATACTACTGGACGGATTTTGATTAAATTTAGTGGTGATAGCTGATTAGATGAGTCAATATCTAGGGTACTTTTTACATCGGGAAAATGTCTTATTTCCACGGGAAAATAAAAAAAACTGGTTAAAAAGAGAAATGTCTCACTCCGAAACGATAACACCTAGAAACTTGAAATATAATATGAAGGTATCTTACATATCTGCAGGGCTAGTAATATTAATAAAAACTAAATGCACAGAAATAAAACATAACCCTATTTTATGTGCAATTGGGTAACACAAATATTGTTTATGATACTCTGGTGATACAGATTAATCTAGAAGGATGTTGCACTAAAAATCTACTAAAAATGGATGTCATTCATGTATGTAGGATTTTCCGCAATAGGTCGTAAAGGAAGTCTGAAATAGTATTGTATGTTTGATCTTTTAAGTATGACCCTTTACAGTTAAAGGGTTAAAAATCACGTAATGTAGGACAACTTTGTAGGACATTATTTAAATTCAAGCTAGATAAGAATCTAGATTGAATTTAAATAATGTCCCAGACTAAATCAGACCCATCTAAATCCAAGGCGCGTCGCTAGTTTATTATTTAAATATGTAGGGAATATTTTAACTACTCCAGTAGTACAAAATTGATATTCATAGTGTAAATTATGATGATCAATTTGTCAACAAATTAGTTAATAAGGTGATTTAGTGAACAAAATGGGCTAATTATGAACAGTAATAATTATAAAAACAAATACATTTTCTATTGAAAATATTAATAAAATGTATTAAAAAAACATTATTTAGAAATTTCCTACAAAGAAGAACCATGTAACGTCTATAAGACTGTCCACATTACATTTGCAGATATATTTTTTTTTACTAAAAATGGGCTTGCTCTTGACCCCAGACTAGCCCGAGAGCAAAGACGGCAGATTAATAATAAGTGTTAAATTATTGTGATTACAGAATAGTATCACAAAATTCACTATTAGCTGTCAGTAACCAGTCCATCTTGCTCATTTTGAAATGTTATATTATCTTGGTTTCATCTTTTAAATAATATTTTAATAAAGTTTTATTTTATTTTTCAGTTGAACCTATCAATGTCAGGAAAAAAGGGAGGTGCTCCCAATCAATATGCCTCTGTGACTCCAAATGCATCATGTGCATCAAGTATTTATGTTCCAAAATCGACATATGAAGCTGCGCAAGTGTTACCATTTTCTAAAGGGCAAAACGAAATATATTCCAATCCTCCGTTACAGGACACTTCCATAATCGCACAAAAAACTTGTCACTGTAATAATCAGGATCCGCGATCGTTAGCTAAAATTACCGATGAGTTAGTTAATGGAGCTGGATACAATTTATATCAAAGTAATGCTAAAGAAAAAAATAAATCTGAAACTCAATCTAAATTCACAAACATAGGTACTAAAGTAGACGTACCAAGGGTTGGCGGCAAAAGTACTCCATTGAAAACTACTTCCCATCCAAACAGCAAAATATATTTAAAAAAAAGTGAGAAAATTAAAAACCTATCTAAATCAGTTTTAGAAACGCCATTAAACAAATTGGTGAATTTCGAAATCAATATTAAATCGAAAGACAAAGATACAGTTCTTTCTGATAGTCAGTCAGTTGCTCGCAAACTATGCGAAGCGGAGACAACTAATAGAAAAAATAAAAGCGAATGTAGAAGTACTGTTCGCAACGTAACCAAGAGTGAAACTAAAACAGAATCAAAGACTAAACCCGATAGTAAGTATCGTTCAATCAACTATGAGGTTACTAAATCGCATAACTCTCCTTATCATAAAAAAGATAAATCCAATTATATTGATGAGAAAATGAAAAACAAAGACGATTCCATTAATAAAAACATCAAAGGAAATAACGACAAGATAGCAAAGATTTCAGAAGAATTTCATCATAAAGAAATTAAGTATAAACCTTTAAAATCTCAAAACGAATCTAAAAAGGATAAAATGAAATCCCAACGATCTCGTGATGAAATCAAAACAAAATCGGAAGTAGAGAAGAATAAACCTGATAAAGCTGAAATCATTACTTCTAAATTAATAGAAAACAGCGCTATGGAAAGTAAAATTATATTCGATAAACAATTACAAGAATCTACTTTGTCTACACCTCTCAAAAGTATAGTTAAAGTAACTGACGGCTTTGAAATTAATAGATCCCCAGATCTAAATACTAAACAAGTCGATTTAAGATCGAAACTTTCTCGCTGCAATTATTTGCAACAATTTAAAAAATCTAATCGTATTTATAGAGAAGACAAAAAACTACCTGAAGAAGAACGTGAGAACCTAATCATTACATTTAAAAATAATATTAAAGAAGAACAAACTCTAAAACCAGAAGAAGATAGAGCATCCTGCATTAAGAAAAAAACAAAACGATTGAAATATAACAAAATTAAACTTGTTATCAACGTTATTTGTGAGAAACCAGGGACAGCATCTAGTAATTCGGATGATTCCGATAACGAGGAAAACCATAATTGTTCTTCAAATAATGTTGACCTTAGCTTTCTTGATGATTTGGATGTAGATGAGATAGTTAAAAGCTTAAAACAGTCAGGTAATGACATTAATTGTATAGATTTAACTTTACTTAGTGATGATGATGACTCTTCAGTTTCTACCCTTGACCTGCAAGAGATTTCACCAGATGATATAAAACAAGAGCTAATAGAGATTATGGACGTTGATGACGAACACGATCCTATAGAACAAAATATAAGTTTTCCTATAGATAAAAGGTAAGAACATATTTTACAGGATAAATGCACAAAAAAAATCTAACTTAGGTATTTTATTTCAAAAATTGTGTGTCTTATTTACAGGCTCTCTATTCCAAAATCGATTGAAAACTTTACAGATGGTAAAGTTCTCCTAAATATTCAGGATATAAAAGTCGAAAACTGTGATGAAAGCCAATTTTCCTCAACAAAAGAAAAACGAATTTGCAAAATTGAAAACAAAATTAAAAGTGAGAAAATCGATATTAACACTGCAGCATCATTAGTTCACTCAGTTCAACAAAATAATGGTAATCTACAACCAATAAATGACAGTTCAGTGAATAGAGCTAATGATCGCGAGGTCGTCGAAGCTATTAATGTAAAAAAGGAACCTGATGAAATTGCAGAGCCATATAATGAATTGCAGAACCATAATGATATTATAGATAGTGGAAAAGCTCAAATTATAGACTCAAAGGCAGACTTTCAAGAGCAGATTAGGACAGATATAGTTTCTGCAACAGAAAATGCCAAAAATAATCTAAGCATGAACGTCAGCCGAGATACTTCGTTTAATATGAATGTAAACAATATAGCTTCTTCTGAAATAACTTCACTGGAAGCTACGATACCAGACGCTACAATAAGGTATGATCCGAAAGTAATGCCTAAAAAAGAATCAACGATCATGAGCGATATTAATGACAACTTTATCTCTAAAGTCGCTGACATCGAATTTAAGAATACTACGGAAACTATCTGTAATATTGTAACAAATAACATAAAAATGATAGAAGAACCGAAAGATAACAACACAACTATATTGATTACTGAAGAAATCCTCATAAAAGAAAGTTCAGTAGCAAAAGAAAATGAAGATATTTACACCAACAATGGAGAAATGGAAATAGGTGCGGGAATTTTATTGAATAACGAATGTAACATTAATCATACGATAAACATAGTAAGCAGCAAATTACAAGACTCGAAAACAAATGATGCAAATACTACGCCTAACATCATAGTTTCTCCAATAGAAACAGTCTGCAGCAACATTTCCGAAGCAATTGACATTACAATATCTAAAGGGGCTTCAACTTCAGCTCGAGTGCATTTCACTGAATTACGAAAAGGTATTCAAATTAGTAACAAGGACCAGGAAGTTCAAACAAACCAAGACAACAGTAGTCTTCATACGAATAAATCGTTTAACGAACTTTTAACAATTACTGGGCCTTCGTCAGTTACTATGAACACAAAAGATATATCGGATAAGAGAGAACAAAAATCTTTAACAAATAACATTGAAAAGTCAGAAGAAAGGAGTGAAGGGGACCTAGCAAAAACAAATGATGTTATGAAAACAGATGTGCAAGAGGAAATTAAAAGTATTGAGATCTTTCCTTTAAATGCCAAGGAGGGTAAAACCGCTTTCCAAGTAACAAATACAGGGGTTTTCAATTACATGGTCTTGGAAATGGACACCTTAGATAAATTTCATAGAATTATCGCAAAAAATCTGGAAGATCGAATGTTAGTGTACTTCAAGAAACAATACAGTGTAACTTCGCTTATACGCGATGGAAAGTTTTCCAAAATATTCCAATGCAGAGACCCTGAAGGTCGAAATTTCGTGATGAAGTCAATGAAGTACGTTTTCTTGCAACAACATTCTCATATCTCAATCTCATTAAGTACTTATTAATACTTTTTTTTAGGAGCACATGTAACCATGTCGGTTTTAGAAAGAAGAAAATGTTAAAGGATCTTCAACGCGACATTCCAAGGAGAAATTTACATTTCGTATACCTAATTGATGGGTTTGTATCGAATAAACATTGGTGCCTATTTATGGAGTATTATCCGTATAACCTGGTACAAGTCTTGCGAGAGCGAAAGAAATCGTTCCACATAAGTACTGTCCAGGAATTATCTAAGCAGCTGGTTACAGCTCTTACTATTTTGAGAAATAATAATGTTGTCCACTCAGGTATGTATTAGTTTTAAGTACATTAGTTAAAACACCAAAGACGTGTGCATGTAAAAATTTAAAACAACCTATTAGTGTAGTTGGATACAAATGTAGCATATGACACTCCAGAGATGAAAATGAAACTAACTACACTCAAAATCCGTCGAACAGCCTAGCTAGGTTTTAGGTCACAATGAAATATTCTGATATACTTAGATACAGCTGAGAAAACCCTACCCTAGATTACCCTACTGGGTCGGGTAAAATTAGAAGATTTATCATAATCTTGTTTTAAATAATCCTCTATTTAGTCATAAAAAACATGATATTTTCATTACAGATATAAGACCGAGTCACATCCTCATGAACAGTTCAAAAGACCAAATCAAGCTATGCGGTTTCGACAGGGCCTACTACATCGATGCTGCGAAAATATTGCCAAATATTAGCACTGCCAAGTACCGAGCCCCTGAAGTAATTCTTGGCTATTCAGCTGGTTACAGCATCGACGTATGGGCGACAGCGTTGGTCATGTATGAGATGGTTACGAACCAAAAACTTTTCCTCGAGACCAACAACAACGATATCTTGTACAAACAGCTCACCACTTTAGGACCAGTTCCTTTAGATATGCTTTATCAATCCCAGTACAGCTGGCAGCATTTCAGAGGGAAATATTTTCTAAGAAGAAATGGATGGGGATTGCAGGTGATTGTTTTTTTGTTTCTATTGTTGAATAGATTTTGTCCAATAGCTGTTCGAAAACGTAAAATAAAGTATTCAGTTTCTTGCGTCGCGGTCGCTATACCATATTCCGAAGCGGTAGTAGCTGTAATGACTTTTAGTTAGAGGACTTGTAAGATCCTACATTGAATAAAAAGTTATAATTTAAAATGTGTTGCTGTAGCGAAAAATGGCAATTACAATTATAAGCCTGTCACCGACTTTCTACGCCTTGTGAGATTAACGGTACCCTATGTCTTTCGAATGCAAGATATTTCCCGGCCAAATATCATCGGTTCGGAAAATGTAACATTCAGCAAAGATATTATATACTAGCGGTTCTGCGTGGTTTCACCCGCGTGGTTCCCGTTCCCGGAATACGGGAATAAATAATATCCTATGTTACTCAGTTACTCTTTAAACCGGTCCAGTAGTTTTTGAGTTTATTCGTAACAAAAATACAAATCTTTCCTCTATAGTATTAGTATAGATATCTTTGACATTCAGACATATTGGGTTAGCTTAGGTAAAGAAACTTTTTATTTAGCATAAACAATATATCGTAGGGTATTATTACTAAACGAATCCTAAAAGAAACGTTTTTTTTCAGGACGGTATTAACGTAACCATTCGTAAAAACCCTGATGTACTAATCTCGTCTATCCGCCAAGCGTATTACAGAGATTGGAATACAAGTACAAGCAAGAAAAAAGATATGGCCAAATTGTTCCAGTTCTACCGCCTTCTGGAGCAGATGCTGACCATACATCCCAAACACAGACTGGCAATCGAGTTTGTATACTCTAATCCCTTTATTTTCGACTACGATTGTTGATTTCAACAACTTTGACGTGTTTTCGGTTAAAATATTTATCATTTGTGTTAAGTTCTATGTTCTAGTTTATTTAAGAAGTTTATTTTACCTTTGTTTGTGATATTCGGTAGGTCATTAACGGGAGTTAGTTTCAATTCCAGTAAAAATATATAATTTGTTTCTTTTGTCTTTAATTTTAGATATTCCAAACCATAATGGTTCAACTGGATATCGTCTCTAGGTTTTGTGCTTAGAAAGAGTTTGTATTTTTGATACTTTTTCCTGAATAAGTTATGTTGTTATAATATGTTAAGTTCCTTTTCCCAGAACAATGGGAAAAGGAACCTTTCTGTAACTACATATAAATTATGTACTTTGTTAAATATTTTTACTGCACCCTTGCTAAATAAAAGTTTTTGATTTTATAATGGTTTAGTGTTATTTTTCTACACACAAAACTAGTAGGTGCCCATTTTCTTGTTCCCGTGGAAATTTTGGAAAATCCTATCTTATAGCATATTTTTAACCCCCGACCGAGGGGAGATAAAAGTTTAACGAGTGTCTGTCGCATCTGTGTGACTTTCTGTAGCATCGTAGCTCCTAAACACCTGAACTGATTTTGACTTTGATTGTTTAAAATGCGACTTATTCGAGAGTGTTCTTCGCTATGGTTCAAGAAAATTGATCAGCTGTTTGAAGATCATCAGCTCTTAACTCTTTACTAGTGGCTGAAGGAGACAGGTCTGATTGATTCCATATTTCCAAATATTAATAGCTACACATAAAATCAAATGGTAACTAGCCCATGTCTTTACATAGGATAGGAGATATTTAGGTAAACTTAACATAACATCAATAGGAGCCAAAACTATGACTTTTTTGCATTCTTGTCTGAATGTATGTTTCTAGCGCAAAAAATTACTGCACCAAATTCGATGCGGTTTTCACAGTTGTATTGTGTGTTTACGAAATAGAGGCAACAGGCGGGAAATTGCGGTAAGAAAAGAAAAGATATGGTACCAATTCAAAATTAGTTTTTTTAATTGTAATGAAATATATACTTCCTCATGTGTGAGGAAAGACCCTTAGCTCAGTTGTGGGCTGTCATGGGTTGATGATGATGAAATAATTAAGTATACCTAAGAGCAGTGATAGCCTTACGGTTAAAGAGCCAGCTTCACATGATGCTAATCAGTGAGGCTCGGGTTCGAATCCTGGCATGTACCAAACAGTTTTTCAAAAAACGTACGTACATATTTATCACTAGCTCGACGGTGAAGAAAAACATCGTGAGGAAACCAGCAGGTTCCTGAATTAATTCTGAGGCTTGTGTTACAGACCCAGTCCGGCGATGGGCTATCGTTTCTGAGTCCAAAGAATAAAGTGAAAAGTGGGTATAACCAGAATACTACCTACCCCCTCGGGGATAAAAGGCGTGAGAATTTTATTAAGTATATAGGCATGCCTCGCCCGCGACGCCTAGATGGCTAAGGCCGACCGCGCAAAGGTGTCTGACCTAGCCGGGCAATTCCTTGGTGGCCCTGTGCAAAGGTGACTGACCTAGCCGGGCATTTCCTTCTTGGCCCTGTGCATAGGTGACTGACCTGGCCGGGCACGTCCTTGGTGGCACTGTGCAAAGGTGACTGACTTGGCCGGGCATGTCCTTGGTGGCCCTGTGCAAAGGTGACTGACCTGGCCGGGCATGTCCTTGGTGGCCCTGTGCCTAGGTGACTGACCTAGCCGGGCATTTCCTTGGTGTCCCTGTGCCTAAGTGACTGACCTAGCCGGGCATTTCCTTGGTGGCCCTGTGCAAAGGTGACTGACCTGGCCGGGCATGTCCTTGGTGGCCCTGTGCAAAGGTGACTGACCTGGCCGGGCATTTCCTTGGTGTGTCCGTCGGGCACGTGGAACAGCACTAGCGGCGTCGCTCGCGCAGTGTAAGGGGATGGCGGTGCTGGCGCCACATCCACGCGGAAGAACCCGCGACGTTGCAGCTGGATTATGTCGCCCACACGAACCTTGGCCAGCTCTGGCTCGCCCAACATTGGGACCTCCCACTGGACAAGATAAAAAGAATTCGTTGAGAACTATTGGCTTTGGTACTTTTTACCGACTTCAAATAACAGAACTCTGAGGAGTAAAAAACCAGCCAAGTGCGAGTCGGACTCGCGTACGAATTTTTTCGTACCATTATCTATAAAAAAGCCAAAAAATACACGTTTGCTGTATGGGAGACCCCTTTAAATATTTATTTTATTTTGTTTTTATAGCGACAACAGAAATACATAATTTGTGAAAAATTTCAATTGTCTAGCTATCGCGGGTTTTTTTACAACCTGGTGACAGACAGACGGACGGACAGACAGCGAAGTTTTAGTAATAGGGTTCCGTTTTTACTCTTTGGGTACGGAATCCTAAAAACCGACTTCAACTTATATGGTATCTCATGGATGCCATTATCAGAACTAGACAAAATAGCACCAGGACCAGCTTTCAAATAAAAAAAAAATCATCAAAATTTGTTCACCCAGTCGAAAGTTCTGACTTCTGAGATAATAAATATAAAAAAAAAATACAGTCGAATTGATAACCTCCTCCTTTTTTGAAGCCGTTTGAAAAGGCGGAAGGTTCTCAATTCGTCACGTAAGTATTTTTTGGTATGTTAATCTATATTTCCGTCAAATCTAAAGCGATTTCAAGCAGATTCATTTCGAGCAGACGGGTCACCTGATGGTAACTGACTACCGTCGCCCATGGACTCCTGTTGATATACCTGTATACCTCAAGGTCCCATATAAGTTTTGTGAAAATCTGATGAAGAACTTCAGGTGGAGAACGGAACTCAATTCAATAAATCACTCGCTATCACCGTACCTAATAGTTTTAGTAACAGTAGGTGATGGATGTTAAATATGCAAATAATAGTCTTTTTAGTGAAGTTGGTTTGTATTTTTTTTTAAATTTTGTTTATAATAAAATAGCGGTTCTGCGCGGTTTCACCCGTTTAGTTCGTGTTCCCGTAGGAATACAGGAATAAAATATAGCCTATGTTACTCAGGGATCCAGTACTTTTTGAGTTTATTCGTAACAAACATACAAATCTATAATCCTACTAATATCCTACTAATATTATAATCCTACTAATATTATAAATGCGAAAGTTTGTATGGATGGATGGATGTTTGTTCCTCTTTCACGCAAAAACTACTGAACGGATTTTGATAAAACTTTACAGTTATATAGCTTACACATCAGAATAACACATAGGCTATATTTTATCCCTTTATTCCCACGGGAACGGGAACTACGCGGGTGAAACCGCGGGGCGCTGCTAGTATTAGTATAGATGACTTACCCTCGTCTGATGTCCGATATACTGCTTAAAGTCTTCGTCTTTCCCTAGCAGTGGTTTGGAAATTATATGGTCGAAATACACGCAGTAAACCTCCAGCGTCGGCGACTGAGGCGAGTCGGCTAGCCAGGTCAGTTTAACAGTCTTCTTGTAGTCTTTATTGTCCAAGTTCGGTGTAGCGTCTATACTGGTTACAGTGCCATCTGGAGCCCTACAAAGTAATAAATAAAAAATTAAAAAATCTCACGTCTTTTATCCCCGAGGGGGTAGGCAGAGGTATTCCATTTCTAGAAATACCCACTTTTTACGAGAATATTCGACCCCTAAACGTGATAGCTGGTGATAAGTAATATAAATATTAAATAATAATATTGTCATTACTCTTTATTGTACACCAATAAAAATATGTAATAAATGATACAATGATTTAAAAATGTACAATGAGCGGTATTATCGCTTTAACAGTTTTCTTCAAGACAACTAGTGAGGTGGTAATTGAGATAAACAGATATAAAAATTTAATTTAAGAGAACTCGACTGTACATTAAAAACTCACCTATGAATCTTATCAATCATTATGTTCCCGTAATAAACAAACGTCGCGTTCTCCCCCTCTTTCAGCGCTTTAGCGTCCACCTGGTCTATGAGGAGACGATTCGACACCCACACGGTCTTGGACCCTATGTCCGGGTTCTTAGGGTGCAAAGCCACAGTGAGATTACTGTCCGAGACGCCATTCAAGTTTACATGTACCGGGTTCATTTCTATTGTCGTGTAGCGAGGTGCTATCGGGTCAATGACCTGGAATTAAATTGTATTTTGTTACGAAACTTACGAATGATGATTTTCATTAGGGTAGTTGACTGCACATACCTGTATCTGTGGTTTACTGTACATACATACATACATAGATACGCTCACGCCTTTTTCCCGAAGAGTAGGCAGAGACAATTAGACAATGCTGTTTACTGTATCGCAATTAAACGAGTAATCAATCATTCGAAAATATTTCATTGACATCATCTTTTTAGGTTATCCTAAAACACCTCCAAAAATATTTTTTGATTTACATTTCACAGTTACAAACAATTTTAAGGTTCGAAACCTGGCATCTACCAATGACATTTTTAAAAAAGCTTACGTAAATTATAACTAGCTCTACGGTGAAGTAAAATATTGTAAGGAAACTTGCAGGTCCCAGAATTAAATCTGCGACATGTGTAACAACACCATGGTTCGATCAGCACAGCACCTAACCCACGTTAGTCCAAAGACGTATTCCATTTCTGGATAGAGTATTTCCAGAAATGGAATACGTCTTTCCCCCATTCGGGATCCTAGATGATTTATTTTCAACCAAATTCAAAAAAGGAGGTTATCAATTCGACTGTTTTTTTTATGTTTGTTGCCTCAGAATTTTCGACCGGGTGAACCGATTTTGATGATTCTTTTTTTATTTGAAAGCTGGTGCTACCAGATTTTAATTTTGTCCAGTTCTGACAATGGCATCCATGAGTAAACCCTTTAAGTCTTAAATTTGCATGAAGTATGTGCACGACAAATGGACGAATAACTCAACATCACGCCAACCGATTTCGATTATTCTTTTTTTAACTGACTTCAAAAAAGGAAGAGGTCCTCAATTCGACTGTATTTTTTTGGTATTATTCATTGAATTCGGTTTTTTTACTCTTTTATTTATCCTTCTCGACCCAGCGGTGTCGGCTGTGCGTTGGTCGGTCAGTTAGTCAGCCAATAAACCAGTCAGTCTGTGGAAAGCCCACCTTCTTGTTGATGGCCCAGATCTTGTCCCACTCCATGAAGACCACGGAGCGACTGGAGCCCTGGGCCTGGATGAACTGTCGAAGTCCCTCCACCGTCATGCCTCGCCGCAACACGCCACGTACGGTAGGCATCCGCGGGTCGTCCCTGAAAGCATTCACGCTTTTCCTAGAGAGGGCCGGCTGAGTTCCATTTCTTGAAGTACTCACAAATGTGAGTACTTCAAGAAAAGGAACTCAGCCGAACTTAGTCGGTTGAAATCAACCGACTTCAAAAAGGAGGTTATCAATTCGTAGGTATGTTTTCTTTTATGTTTGTTACCTCAGAACTTTCGACTGGGTGAACCGATATGGATGATTCTCTTTTAATTTGAAAGCTGGTGCTTCCAGATTGGTCTTATTTTAATTTTGTCCAGCTCTGACAATGGCATCTATGAGAAAACCATATCAGTTGAAGTCCGTTTTTTTTCCTCTTTAGAGTTTTATGTTACCACAACTACGGGTACAAATGGCAAACGAAAGTTTTATTCGCTTAACTAGCTTTCGCTTATTGTTATAATAACTACTAGCGACCCACCCCCGCCTTCGGACGGGTGCAATGCTGATACTAAAACCTTCCTCTTGAATCTCTCTATCTATTTAAAAAAACCGCATCATAATCCGCTGCGTAGTTTTAAAGATCTAAACATACAAAGGGACAGACAGATAGCGGGAAGCTACTTTGTTTTATACTATGTAGTGATAGTGATTATTTATTTATTGATTTTTGGAAGACTAACAGCCAAATTTTACAATATATTAACATATTAATAAACTAATGCTAATTATAAGTCTCCACCTTTAAATAACAATTTAGCATACAGGACTAAGAGAGGATTTAATAAAAGATTTAATAAAAGAGGATGAAGTGAGAGAACAAAACACCCACGTAAATAAACACTAAACACTTATGTAAGAGCGAGACGTTCGGGGATGGTCGGCTACTGTCGGGCGC
The DNA here is from genome assembly GCA_963855545.1 of Ethmia dodecea. Taxonomy (NCBI): domain Eukaryota; kingdom Metazoa; phylum Arthropoda; class Insecta; order Lepidoptera; family Depressariidae; genus Ethmia; species Ethmia dodecea. The sequence goes on from OY979457.1 coordinate 3,763,089, forward strand.
CGTCGGAGATGGACGCCGCACTCGCACCGAGCCTAGCCAGAGCAGTGTTGCCAACTTAGCTACTTTATAGCTAGATCTAGCTATTTTTGGGTATCAGGCACCTACAATTTACAAAATCTTGTTACTAAATTTTTTAGCTACTTTTTCTAGCTACTTTTACTCTTTTACAAGATGTAAGTACTTTCGAGACTTTATAGTAGGGTATCGGTCCTTAAATTGTACCTAAACGTGGCTGGCTTATGTATTTATTACTAATACCTGGATAAATGAAGGGGATAAACATATTTCTTCGTTTAAAACTTATATTACGTTCTGCTTTGTCTTATTTTATAAATTTAAAATTATTGCTCGCTGTTTTAATAAACTGAAAATTGATTTACCTATGAAAAAATACACGTAATCTGCTTACTTTACCTAGTTTAAAGTGTTAGCTACTTCTAGCTACTTTTATGTGTCAACAAATCGGGCAATCTGGCTACTTTTCGCAAGATGTCTAGCTACAAGGTAAGGGTAGCAGTTGGCAACACTGTGCCAGAGTCGACAGTCGTAAGCGGAGAGACACCCAGCGAGCACGTCTTTTACCATAATCTTGTATAAACCACGAGTATAATCATTATCCTTACATTCATGTACATGTCCTATTAATTGTAATAAACTTAGTTCGTTAGTATTCACAGTTTCATTTCTGAGAAATAGAGTCCCTTTCACTTATAAGAACTAAGTGTCCGTGACTGTATTTCTTTAGAGGATTGCGTCAATCGTACTTGCTCGCGCTATTCCTGTTTGTATGAATATTTATAAGAAGCGTATGAATATTTATAATTTCTAATTAAAAAAGCGGTAAAAGAAAGAAAGAAATTACCATCCGTCCACTAGCCCCTGCTCGACGAACCACGTCAGTTTCCTTTTTGATAAAACTGTATTCGTCATGCTCAATCTGTAAACAACATTTTAGAACAATTCAATTTTATTAACACATTCCCAAAACTTAGGCAATAAAAATCTGATCATGAAACTAGTGATTAATTCAGGAATTTTGTGATCAGTTATGTAAATGTACCAAATTTCTGATTAAGGTGCTATCTAGTGATTGCTTTGTCTGATGAGTTTGTATTTAAAATCTGGCAAAACGAAAATTAACTATGGAAAATATACTAAGCACTGCTGTGACGTCATAATTTTTAGTACTCAATTACAACACTTTTTAATTATGTTATTAATTTAATAATATAATAATAATATAATCTCACGCCTTTTTATCCCCGAGGGGGTAGGCAGAGGTATTCCATTACTGGATATACCCACATTTCACGAGATATATTGGACCCCTAAACGTGATAGGTGGTGAGCCCATCGCCGGACCGGGTCTGTTTACACATGTCTCAGAATTCATTCTGAGACCTGCGGGTTTCCTCACGATGTTTTCCTTCACCGTCGAGCTAGTGATAAATATGTACGTAAGTTTTTGAAAAACTCATTGGTACATGCCAGGATTTGAACCCTAGCCTCACTGATTTTCAGCCGGCTCTTTAACCGTCCGGGCTATCACTGCTCTTTAATTTAAATTAAAATTAAAATTAAATTAAATGCTTATTAATTTAAAATTAGCTAAAATTGTAAAATTAGAATCGAAATACATTTTAGAAGCAATTTAATGCCCATACACTCAAATACCATATTAAGGTAGACTTCCGTGGGTTGCGGCTGATCGCAGCCGCGCGCGATTGATCGCGTGCGACTGACGCGGCTGCTGCGACAAGTCAATGTATGAAAATGATAGACGTCGGATGCACGCGTCTATCGCAGACTTCGGAAATGGGGCCATACATTTTCATACGTTGACTATAGTCGCATCAGCCGCGCGCGTCTATCGCACGCGATCGATCGCGCTCGGCTGCGATCAAAGAGATTAAAATATAATAAGGCATAGAGGGGACAAAGCGAGGCAAATTTGAAGTCAAAAGTTATTCCAAGTGGAATAAGTCTAGTACAATTTCGACCGAATGACAGCTCGCGTTCATACTAACTGACATGATAAGGACATGACGCTTAGGCTTCAAAGTTTTGTATGAAAATATTCCCAATGCCCCCTATATGCCCTATTCTATTTTAATCTCTTTGGCCGCAACCCACTGAAGTCTACCTTTACAATGAAAATTCAACCGCCACAACAGTCTCGCTGTAATAACTTACCTGCTGTACTCCCAGATGTAAGGCTTCCTCAAACCCAGAGCGTCGATGAACCAGTAGAACTGCGGGTCCCGGTCGTGGTATTCCATGGTCCTCAGCACGTGGGTCACTCCCTCGATGGAGTCCACGATCGGACAAGCGAAGTCATAAGTTGGGTACACCCTGGAAGCACAGGATTCTATAGTAGAATCACAGTTTAAGGACGGGGCTTGTTGTCTACTGACCTCCAGTGGAAGCAGAGCAAGCACTGACCGCTTGAACACATGTCAGATAAAGACGAATGCGATTATAATTATAGATAGTGTCCGACCGAAACTGGTTTTCTGGCCGAAACCGAATGTTCGGCCGTGGCTTCAGTTTCGGCCGAAACCGAAATCGAAACCGAAACTCACGTGGTCAAGTATATAATTCCTTAAAATAATGAAATATGGTGAATTTTACCTATTATTCTGCATTAATTAGGCCATGCAATGAAAGCACAGTATCTTATTAATTTTGTTGCAATCATCTATTCTTATACTTACATATAATAAAACTCTAACGGGGCCGTGTCTGTACATGAAATATTTTTTGAAAATTTTAACGGTAGTGTATGTAGTTTGAGCAGTGATAGCCCGAACGGTTAAAGAGCCGGCCGAAAATCAGTGAGGCTCGGGTTCGAATCCTGGCATGTACCAATGAGTTTTTCAAAAACTTACGTACATATTTATCACTAGCTCGACGGTGAAGGAAAACATTGTGAGAAAACCCATTAATTCTGAGACATTTGTAAATAGACCCGGTCCGGCGATGGGCTCACCACCTATCACGTTTAGGGGTCCAATCCTTATTCGTAGGGTCCAATATATCTCGTGAAATGTGGGTATATCCAGTAATAGAAGACCTCTGCCCCCGAGGGGCTACCCCCTCGGAGATAAAAGGCGTGAGATTTTTTTTTTTTGACCTCCAGTGTAAGCAGAGCAAGCACTGACCACTTAACAAATGTCAGATGAAGACGAATGCGATTATAATTATAGACAACTAGCGGTTCTGGTTTCACCCGAGTAGTTCCCTTTCTCGTGGGAGTACGGGAATAAAATATAGCCTAAGTTACTCAGGGATATTCTAGCTTTCCATTGGTGAAACAATTTTTAAATTCAGTCCAGTAGTTTTTGAGTTTATTCGTAACAAAGATACAAACATACAAATACAAATCTTTCCTCTTTATAATATTAGTATAGATAAAGGCTAAGGGTTAATGTACCAAATATTTCCATTAGTACTTACTTGTACTGAGTGCCAGTTCGCGGATGCTCCTCGGGCTTGCATCGATAGATGGTGGGGTCCCGAAGGCAGCCATTGGCGGATTGCATGTCAATCTTTGCTCGTACACAGCACTGCACGCCGATGGCACTACCTTTCTTCATCTCCTCCCATAGCTGAAGGTTCTTATCCACAGCTGAAATATGTTGTATAGGTAAGTTTTTAGCGTTCCATATTCAAAGGCCCAGCGCACACCAAACGCGACGGAGCGCATTTAAAGACAACAATTTAATATAAGCCTTAACGACATTGTTATACGGTCATTAATTGCATGAAAAGAATAAATACGGGGCGCTCCGATAGCCGCGCGAGTACATTTAAATAAAAAACCGGCCAAGTGCGAGTCGGACTCGCGCACCGAGGGTTCCGTACAACCTTGCAAATTTATGGTTTTCGTAATTTTTCCTTTATCTATGCTATAAGACGTTGCTTCGTACCAAATTTCAAGATTCTGAGTTCACGGGAAGCACCCTGTAGGTTTTGATTCCCTTGCAAGTGTCGAAAATTTGCGGCATAAACGGCTGTATCTTTTGATTGCGTTGGCTTAGAAGTTTGATTTTTTCACAGCTTCAAGGGACAGTAGACCTGAGTAATTGATATAAATTTCAGCTTCATACCTCCACGCGTTCCTGAGAAAAAGGGTCTTGACAGACGGACGGACAGACGGACAACAAAGTGATCCTATAAGGGTTCCGTTTTTTCCTTTTGAGGTACGGAACCCTAAAAAGGAAGACAGTTTCAACAATAATGTGATGTGACATTGCACCCGGGTTAAAACGTGAGCGCATTAAATAAATAATAGTTCGCTCGGGAATTAAGACTGAGTCTTGAGTTTAGTGAGGGATTTAAGCGCCCAAGACAAAAACAGTTTTATTCCCGAGTTATATACTCTACTTTTCTCACCTTATGCGAGACAATAAAATGCAATTGCATGGTAGTAGATTATTGACAATGTCTATGGCATCTAGTTTAATAGACTCTGGAGTCAAAGTACTTTCATCACTTGACATTTTCGATATTCTTTTTGAAATGTTAAAGCTATAAAATGGATACAGCAACTTGTTTCTGCCGGCGTGACCTACTTGAGTTAACAAATGAAGATCGTGCGAATCTAGTTGGTCGCGGCTTCGGTTTTCGAAAATCGAGTTGGCCACGACCGAGGCCGCAGGCGGGTGCACCACATTTTGCTTGACGAAATTAGACTTTATCATCATAGCAATAAGGATTATGAAAAATGAAAATTACATTATTGACCTAGGGTTATAATGAAATTCCATACAACATTATAACCCGGCTAAAGCCAAGGGATATAATGTCTTGCTTTCGGAGAGGTTTATATGATATATAATCCGACTTTGTCGAGCATGAGTTATGAAAATAAAATAAAATAAATTGTGGGGCAAAATGGACACGCGGTTAGTCACTTCCAAACTAGGCAGAGCTTGTACTATGGGTACACAAGTAATTAACATACTTAACTTTATAATTAAACTCCCAGACACGAAGCCAACGCACATGTTAATGCACACAAATGTTTGCCCCGAGCGGGGACCTCTAACCCAACAGGCCTGTCAAATCTTGTAATTTCACTTCACCGTAATTGGTCAAACTGCATTCTCAACTCACAATTATTCCTGTTCCTGCTCTCAACCTTCTGCTCTCGTTCTGTCTTCATCTGTTCGGCGGGTGTGTCGTCGACGAACGCCTTGCTCTCCCGGATCAGCTGTTCGCAGTACCGCAGCATCAGGTCGAAGTACTGCGACGTGTGCGTAAACATATCCGGCTTGATTTCCAGCATTTCCACGTCTTCCAGTATCACCTGGGAGATAGAAGCAGTTTATGATATACATCACTACATAGTATAAAACAAAGTTGCTTTCTCTGTCCCTATATCCCTATGTATGCTTAAATCTTTAAGACTACGCAAAGGGTTTTGATGCGTTTTTTTTTTAATAGATAAAGTGATTCAAGAGAAAGGTTTTAGTATCAACATTGCACCCGTGCGAAGCCGGGGCGGGTTGCTAGTATTTATATATTAGGGTATTTTGCTGCCTACTCAAATGAGTTACTTTTTACGAACTGTAAAATCGAAAATTTTCTATGGAAACTGTATTGAGTACTGACTTTGTGATGTCATAATTTTTTTTAGTATTTAATAATTTGATATACATACATAATTTTAAAATGAAAATATAAATTAATTTTTAGAGGTAATCACAATTTAATTGCGATAAACAAATATACTAGCTGTTCATAGTTCACCCTGGTAAGTCCTGTTCCCGTATGAAAATAAAAGTCCATGTTACACACAGAAAAATATGCTTTCTACTGGTGATTTTTTTTAAATTAGTCCACTAGCTTTTGGGTTTTTTCCTATATGTTTACTCTTTATAATATTAGTGTAGATGTAGATAAGACTTTCTTTAAATTTTGTTGTGCTTTGTGAATTGTGTTCCGGTTGGTGTAGGATAAAAAAACATTTTTTTATAATATATTAAAAATACAAAAAATGTACCATATGCTCACTCATTTATGCACGAGGGGGTCAGCAGAGGTATTCCATTCCTGGATATACCCTACATTCACCAGTAAATTTTTGTTTTTCAACAGACTGTAACTGTATGTTTTTTATGTTTGTTACCTCAGAACTTTCGACTGGGCGAACCGATTTTAATGATTATAATTTTTTTGAAAGCTGGTGCAATTAGGTCCAGTTCTGACATTGGCATCCATGAGAAAACCATATAAGTTGAAGTCGTTTTTTTACTCTTTAGAGTTTTAAATTATTATGCTTTTAGCTAATTATGTTAAAACATTTGATTACCTTCTCAAAATCAGCGTTCTCTTTAGCAGGGTTGGTGTCGTCGAACCTCATGATCAGTTTGCCTTTAAACGTCTCTTGGTAGTACTGGTTCAGCAAGGCCGCTTTAGCATGTCCAATATGGAGGTAGCTGGAACATTACATTACACATTATTACATACATTACATGAGAGACCGCGTCTGCTAATAGCTTAAGAAGCTGATTGCAAGATGAAAAAAAAATTACATGGCACAAGGGGAAGCAGTTTTTGTCTCATATTAATGGCTCCATTATTTTGTAATAAGCAAAAGTAGTTGAAGGCCACAACTCGCATGTATCTCTGGTTCGTATCGAAGTAAAAACATGTCTTATTGAGTTTTCCGTAAACTGGTGAATAGTGGTCTTTTCTATACCTTCATTCTTTACCTTATTGAAAAGGCAAATTAATATGTCACATACCCAGAAGCCTCAGGCGGAAACCTCACAATGACCTTGCCCATCTCAGCGTGAGGCAGCTCTACGAACTTGCCCTCCTGCTTCACGGTGCTCCCTTCGGTAGCTTCGGCGGGTGATCTCCTGAGGAGCATACTTTAACATCAAGCAATAAGGTCGCAAATTAAACATCATGCAAAGCGGTGGCCTCTTTAATATGACCAGTGGCCACAAATCAGTGGAGTTCTTGTACCTATATTGGTTTCTGAAATATTTACAGACTTATCAAAACTACAAAGTTTATCTTTATGTACTATCGACAAATGTTCCGCCTGATTCACCTAATGGTAATTTTGGGCATGCAGTATTTTTTTCCTACTTAGCTATAGCGCCCAAATGCATTAAGACAAAGCCTTCAGTTAGTGGAACTTTCATTTTTATGACCATTTCGTGTTGATAAAAGCAATTGAATTTAAAAAAACGGTGTTACTGACTTGAATGTTTACAGCTATAGGGCCGGGATAGTAAAATCTTGACTGGTCAAGCGATAATTTTTCAAAATGTATGAGGCTTAACGTTTGTCGATAGTACATAGTCGCTCCGAATTTATCAATAAAAAAGACTATTTAATTAGAGTACTACCATAAAGTGGCTTTAATTACTGTTAACCGAAAAGATGATGCAACAAACGGTTGCATAATATTATGTTTCTTTTACATAGTTGTTTATTCTTTCATCACATAGTGTTAAGTAGTTCATAGCTACGTAAAAAAAGCTATTTAATGTTATTTTGTACTCCCGAATACTTTGCACAACAAAAACAACATTGTCTTGTATTGAGGACATTCATGATCTTAATGACCAAACCGTAACATTTTGAGCATCTTCACTTTCTTGTATCCTAATAATGTCTTTGTAAAAGACTAATAATACGTTGCTTTTGCACAAGTTTTCAAAGCAGGTTTTCAAAACAGAAAGAAAGAAAAATATTTATTTAGAAAACACAACATAAAAATAATTATTTTTCTTACCTTCTTTTTGTGGTAAGCACCTAACTGAAGATGTTTTTAAATTACATTACATACAAAAGATGCTCTCACTTTTTAACTTTATTGTCAAAAGTGTCTTAGTAAAACCATTTATACAACATGCAACAGAATAAGCTCAATTCCTGAAATTAGTTTGTTCAGTATCGACTACATATTCGATTTCAGCAATTTTTAAAAAGTTTTTTCATTTAAATGAATTATCGTAGCTAAATTTAGTGCTTTCTATGGAAATTGTGCTATTATTAATCGATATTTAAGAAAATTGGTTTAACACAACTAAAGTTTGATAGCTTCATATTTTTTTTATATTAATATACCAATTGGGGTGTATGAGGAATTGCGCTTTTTCTGTTACATGTTGTACTATAAGATTTATAACCTAATGAACTGATTTAATACATACCTGGAGGAAGATTTGGATAAATTGTCTAAAACATCAGAAGGTAGGTCCTTTAACGCTTTTGTGACTGGACGCTGAGCTTGAACCAGCTTCATCCAGCGGAGGATGTTAGCTGGAGGATTTTTGGATGAAATCTCCTTGAATTTGCTTGACACTGTAATGGCAAAAAAACAAAACTAAATACAGACTTAATATGTCTTGCTGTGAAATGTACTCCATGGATTTCATGAATAACAATGAAAAATCCAACTAAAAACATCCAATATTAAAAACACAGAAGTTTGTATGGATGTTTGTAGATGAAACTTTACAGTTATATAGCTTATACATCACAATAACACATAAGCTACATTTTATCCTCGTATTTTCTCATATTTTATAATAATAAGTTGATATAAAATGTGTGTTCACTTAATAAACTTAATTTTTAAATAAATTTGGATCTTACCATGTAGGACACTGAAAACAGCCAGATCAGACACAGATAGTGACTCTCCTACAAGGTAAGTCAGTGCACCCAGTGTCTTGTCCAAATACTCTATAGACTTCAAGATATCGTCATCTAGTATCAGGCTGAAGGATAGCCAATGGTTCATCGTCACCTTCTGAAGAGGACCGGCAGGTTTATTGAAGGCATTTTCAAGTATCCGAATCAAATCATTACTAGTCCCATATGGCAATGATTTTGAAGAATTTGGCAGGGTTACTGACGATTCGCTGCCCCAAACGACTTCTATACTCTTCGACAAAGTCCTGTACAGCTCCACAGCCAGCAAACCACCTGGGAATCGAGAGAAATAGCTATTTTAGGCTATGCTCAGAATGCTGATGTAATGTGGGGAAATATGTATGAAAACGGTCGCTTACCTAAAGGTGGGTTGGATTTACTGCACAAGATCTTCATTTTAAATTCGACTGCTTGCGTTTTAACGTTCTAAACGTTTTTATTTAAGACCACACAGTACACTTAGCCGACGACCACACACGAGAGAACTGTCAGTGTCACCACACAAACTGTCACTTTTGGTGCGGTCCAAATCACTAATTAGGCTGCGGTCCGTTTTGTGCAAATAGTAAATACGTTCGTAAGCACGCACACGACTGTTCAAAATGATTACGATTGTTAGCATGCAAACAATTTGAACAGGTTTTCGTTTGTCAAAAATGACAGTTCTTTTAATATTTAGGTTGATACTGTTCTGAAGTTAAATTCAGTCGTATTTGAGTCGTATAGTGTCCCCCGAAGCTTCACAATGTAATGCTTCTGTTAATATTAATGACGACATACCTAATTTTAATTAATCGATTACTTAACCTTTGAGTATTAAACCAACCGGAGACGCCACTGACAGGCGTTCCCCTCTGCCAAAAAAACGTGTCGGTCAATGAGCACACCGGTTAAATACAACTAGTTTGTTTGAGTTCACGGAGTGCTTGTATTGGTGAATGTATTTGTGTGCACCTAGTTCAAGCTAGTGTTTAATTGTTTTGTCAAAAAATGCTTTTGTTTTAACATTATTTGTGTTTGTTTCCTCGTCCCCCGCGCAGAAATTGGCAGACTTTTTTGCGAAGAAACTAGTGCGCGTGACGTCTCCTGTTGGTATGAAAAAAGTTCGCGGCAAAAAAAATACCACGCACATTTAAGTTTGACAACTGTTTGACAGATCCGGAGACATTGCACTACCTCCTCGTTGTTAGCACTGTTTGCACCAATCGATGACGTCATCGATGAAGTCACAATGCTCATGTCAGCGTACCACAGCGCAATTTGAACAGTTGTTTGCATGAATATAGCGCACACGAGCGCAGAAAGTGCAATTTGGACCGTACCACAAGTAATCACCAAAATACGTTTTGAATATAAAACTCCGTACAAATAGAACCTGACATATTATATTTAAATCTCTTTGACTCCGTAAATTAGATTAAAATTTTAGAATATAACTAAATGCTCATAATTTTTTATTCACGAAATCTGGTAAGAACAGTTGTTTTAAAAACATGTTTCAATTTTACAGTAAGTATAGAAGTTTTGGAACGCATTTTCTTTCAGTAAGTGTTTTATGGTACATGGATCTTGAATACAATTAACTTATTAAGTAACAATGTAATATAGATTGCATTACCAATACGAACGAAGAGATAAGATTAATTAAACCATTTTATCATAATTTTACATAGGAGAAATTATCATATCGTTTTATATGTTACATTAAAGAACAGGGGACAATATATTTTTTTTTTTTTTTCGCAGCATAAGGAAATGCTTACTATAAAATACTACCTCTCATCAATGTTGTGTTGATTATTGACGTTTTTACAAACATGAAAACTTTAAATTTTTTTGCGACATGTTTTGTTGCATTTCATGTATTATAATATTTTATCTGCATTTTAAATTATACTGAATACAAAAGGTGAGTTAATTGCACTGTATAAAATATATTTATTAAGTATTGAATGTAAATATTCACTAAATTATATAATTTAGATTGTAAGTATTTTTGCGGATTTACTTAGCAGTAGGTAGTGAAAATTGCCCATAAAATTACATTATTTCAGCTACCTACTTATAAATATATATATTTACTTTAATTAGTATAGTAGTTTTAAATATGAAATATTTTTTTACAGCACTTTCAAGAAGAAACTTTTTTTAATAATATTCGCGTTAGGATGAAGCGCCAAAACGTCCGTACGCTATCGCTGGTGGTGTGCACATTCACATATTTACTGATTGGAGCAGCAGTGTTTGATGCCTTGGAGTCTGATACAGAAAGTAAAAGATGGGAAGTATTGTCAGGTGAACTTGTTGCTATCAAATAAATAGCATGTAATTTGCCAACCAGTTGGGAAAAAAAAAACTACTGAAATATTGTTTACACATATTTCTTGAATGAGAATTCCTGAATTCCCATTCTTGAAAATACTCACTTTTTACTAGTGTTATTTTTTTTGGACCCCTCAGTGTGATAACTGGTGCGCTCATCTCTAGCCTGGGGTGCTGTTAAGCATAATATTTTATTTAAATATAAATCTGAAATCGGCTTCACTTCCTTCTATGAAATCTGAATATAAAATTTTGCTTGTGTTGTGTGTAATGGGGTATGAGTGGATTTAAGCACTTTGCAGATTTTTTTAAATAATATTATTTTACAAAAATCTACAAAGTGCTTAATATCCATATGGTCCACTACAGCCTACTATAATCTCTCAAAATCTCAATTAAACTATTTCTCTTCTCAGATATAAAAAATGGTTTAGTACGAAAGTACAACATCACTCCAGAAGACTACCACATGATAGAGATAGTTATAATAGAAAACAAACCGCATAAGGCTGGGCCACAGTGGAAGTTTGCGGGGGCATTCTATTTCGCAACTGTAGTCCTAGCTATGATTGGGTACGGTCATTCTACACCAGTTACTGTAGGAGGAAAGGCATTTTGCATGGCCTATGCAATGGTAAGATCATCTGTATAATAATTAAAAAGCCATTAACTCAAAAACAAAGTTATATTATTTCTTATTATATTAGCGTATGTTTGTTGTTTACTGGTAGTACGGTAATATTAGTGTAGATAATGTTCGTTTTTTACTGGTATCTTGTACAGTAATATTAATTAGAAGAAAAAAAATTGTTTTTTTTTTTGTAATTTTGTTTGTAATGAATAAGCTCCGAAATTACTAGGTTTATTTAAAAAAATCCTTTACCAATGGAAAGCTTAGATACGGGACCTACGCTGGTGAAATCGCAGGGACCTGCAATTTTTTAATAAAATTATGGTGTCATACCATATTAAACAATAAAACATCATCACAATATACAATTTCTTTTGGTGTTATGATTCTTTTCTAGGTGGGGATTCCCCTAGGGTTAGTGATGTTCCAGAGCATAGGTGAACGTTTGAACAAATTCGCATCAGTAGTGATAAGAAGAGCAAAGTGCTATCTTCGCTGTGACACTACAGAAGCTACGGAGATGAACCTGATGTTTGCGACAGGCATGCTGTCTTCTATCATTATCACTACTGGTAATCGTTATATTTATAATTACTTGCTATTAGTCTTACAAAGCAGTGGTATAGTATAGGAATCATTTGCAAATCGTTTTCTCACAAAGATTTAGTTTTTTGAAAAAAAATCTATAAATATTGACCTACAATAAGTGAACTCCCCATTGCAATGTTGAGTAGTAAAAATATTTGTTTTGCATTAAGTATCGTGAAAATTAACACATTTTGATGTTTATTTCGGTTGGAAAGTGAGCAAATAAGTCAACTTTTACTTGTTAAATTTTATCATAGACTTATTTGCTATGCTAGTGCTGGTTTCACATAAAACATACATTTACATTACATTCTATTATTAAATAGGGTTGTGTCCTACCTAGTCAAATCAGTTACTTTTTACGATCTGTCAAAACGAAATTTTACTATGGAAAATGTACTGAAATAGCAAACTGTGACGTCATAGTTTGTAGTACTCAATTGCAGCACGTTTTTTGATTATTTTATTATTTTTAAATTTGCTATAACTTTAAATTGAAAATCGAAATACATATTTTGAGGTGTTTTGGGATAATCTTTTTAATGTATGATTACTCGCAATTTAATTTCGATGCTGTCAACTTCCCAATTCATTGTTACTCTTCTGCTTTTACAGGTGCCGCCGTGTTCTCGCGTTACGAGGGTTGGAGTTATTTCGACAGCTTTTACTATTGCTTCGTAACACTTACCACCATTGGATTCGGAGATTATGTGGCTCTACAGGTACATAACTATAAAAATGGATGAGATATATATGAGATGGACTTTATTCTGCGTTATGTCCAACTAATAATTTGGTGTGTCATTGGTTTTATGTGGGCCGATCCCGGCGGCACTGCAATACCGGGCCGACCCGCGACGGGAGTGGAGCGAGCCCCGAACATCCCGTCTGGATACAAAAATCAGTTTAATATACTGGTCCCTCAGTGAGGGAACTTTCAGATATTAAGCTGAAAAGAACAGATACTACACTTTGATCTTAGCCAAAAGGCCGAGAAGCGATACCCCAACGACGCACGGTCGGGGTGGTCATTCGTTCGGGGCGACTCTCTATAGCGCGTTTCAGAAAATTACAAACTTACGTTTGCCGTTGTTAAAACCAACGAAGCTAAGATGGTATAATAGTCGAGTGAAATAGCTGGCGTCAAATATATGTTGGTACGGAATTTAAATGCACAACGCCATCTGCCCGCAGACAGCGAAATCACTTCATCGCTCAATTGATATTCCTCACGTATTAAATTTTTATGAAAGATTTTTTTATCTGTTATAGTATAGATGGCGCTTATTGATCTATAGATCTTCCTTCTCAAAATTAAGAATAGTAATTCAACTGAATGTGAATTGCTAGACAGTGGACGCATTTTAAATATTTTGATCAGATTTTTATTATTATTCAGAAAACTTTCGAGATCTGAAGTTCCGCTTATTATAAACTCTACTGTAAGAGCGTTTTCACATTATCATACATTTTACTTGGCCTGATATCGGATCGGATAATGTGAAAACGCTCTAAGGTTTATTTATTTATTTTCAAATTATTGCACAGATATATTAAGATCAAGGTTAAATGTGTACTGTCCCACATTCTTTTTAGCGGACATTTTTAACTATATTCCATATAATAGTAGTAGGCAAAAAGTAAATTTACTGGAATAATACATAATATTTTATCTATTCGCCCTTTTGTTGTAGGATTGATTCTCAAATGTTTGACAATGCCTGGCCGTATTCCATGTTCAATAGTAAAAAAGTATTTCGTAGGCCCTTTTTAAATGGGTCTTTTTCCATTTCAGAACGACCAAGCACTGACTAGCAAGCCGGGCTATGTGGCGCTGAGTCTGGTGTTCATATTGTTTGGCCTGGCAGTGGTCGCTGCCAGCATCAACTTGTTGGTACTCCGATTCATGACCATGTAAGTGTTCAACTAACAGTGGTTCTTGGTCAACTTTAAATCTTCATTTTGACGTAAACGAACAAGCTACAGATACATAAGTTCTGTCACACAATAAAAACTTTTGAATTTAGAATGCTGGCGCCAAAAAAGTTTATTGAATTCGAATTTGAATCTTGATTATTCTTGATTGACTGTGTTAAATTTGAACATTTAAAGGGATCGAATCCGAAACGAGGTGATCCGCCAAAAAACTGAAGTTGTGGACATAGCTCGTAGAATGCGTAAACCGAAGTGGCAATCCACAGCTCGTAGAATACGTAAGCCGAAGTGGCAATGGGCTGGCCATATCAGCCGTAGAACAGATGACCGTTGGGGTAGACTTGTTTTAGAGTGGAGACCGCGAATCGGCAAGCGTAAGGTAGGACGCCCTCAGGCTAGATGGAGCGACGATCTTCGCAGGGTGGCTGGTACCAGCTGGATGAGAGTTGCCGAGAATCGAGCTGAATGGCATGCAATTTTAGAGGCCTATGTCCAGCAGTGGACTGCTATAGGCTGATCAAATCAAATCAATCAAATCAAAAATAATTTATTTCTATAGGTATTCAACATACACACTTAGAAACGTCAATATTTTATAATAACAAGGCACTCTAAACTCGTCCATGAAGATTGGCTAAATGCAAACAGCAGTCCATCTCCTCCGCCGAGTTGCTGACGAGTTGTTGTTGATGATGAGATGATGAAATTTGAACTGTTTACAAAATAGCTTCGCCGCCGCGGCTGCAGCCTTACAGGACAACAAAATCATCTCGGGACTGATACACAATTTGAACTAATTTTTAGGCAAGCCGAAGAGAACGCTCGGGATGAAGACAAAGACGGCCCAAGGACGTTGCTCCCGATTGACAGCCATGTCCTGGTTGGCCGCCAGCGCTCGCATGATGACCAAGCTTCGGTAAGTTGTTTTTTCTATCTTAAAGGTACTTAGAAATAATATGGAGGTTATACTCGATGCTCAGCTGACGCGCATACATAGCGACCGACAAACTCAATAAAAAAATGTTAATTTAGGTTTTTCTAAAAGTTAAAAAATAAATAAAATGCTCACGCCTCGTTGTCAAGGTTGGTAGAGGATTTCTATTCCTGAAAATACACGCAGTCTAACAGTGTAATACGTATAATTATTTTATATTATATGGTTATCTATTCTTGTTAGTTATTTTATCCAAATAATACAATTGCAAGTTTGTAGTTAGTCTATTTCCATGGTTTCAACCGCTCAGTATGTAGTCTTTTGATTATTTTATATCTTCAATAGATGGCGTTAGAGTAGCTGAATTTGTAGATCGCGCTATAGAGAGTCGCCCCGAACGAATGACCACCCCGACCGTGCGTCGTTGGGGTATCGCTTCTCGGCCTTTTGGCTAAGATCAAAGTGTAGTATCTGTTCTTTTCAGCTTAATATCTGAAAGTTCCCTCACTGAGGGACCAGTATATTAAACTGATTTTTGTATCCAGACGGGATGTTCGGGGCTCGCTCCACTCCCGTCGCGGGTCGGCCCGGCATTGCAGTGCCGCCGGGATCGGTCCACATTATACTATAATAGGGTTGTGTCCTACCTAGTCAAATCAGTTACTTTTTATGATCTGTCAAAACGAAATTTTACTATGGAAAGTGTACTGAAATAGCAAACCGTGACGTCATAGTTTCTAGTACTCAATTGCAGCACTTTTTTTGATTGTTTTATTATTTTTAAATTTGCTATAATTGTAAATTTAAAATCGAAATACATATTTTGAGGTGTTTTGGGATAATCTTTTTAATGAATGACTACTCGCAATTTAATTTCGATGCTGTCAACTACCCAATTAGATCCGCTAATGCAGGATAATATTTGCATAGTTATAGTTCCTTGGCTTGTCGTGATTGGTAACGAAGTAATCGTGCCTTCTGAAAACCAGAAGTCGCGGGTTCTACACCAACCCGAGGCTAACATTTGAATGAAAGAATGTGATTTTTTGGTTTCGTGTCTGGCTGTTTTAAAGTATCTCTCTACCTACCTTTATCTGTTTATCAAGTAACGTCCTAAGATTCATCCTAAGGTTGTCTAAAATAAATCGCTCAAGTCACTGTGTCACTTACCACATAATGTGTATTACTCTCAGCCTAGTTTTGGACCAAAATAACCGTATATTAATTGTGTCTCACAATTGACTAATTTGCCATAGGTACTATAGCTAGATTACAGATAGACTAGCTAGCTTCACCCACGTTGTTCGTGTGTACGGGAATAAAATATGTAAAGTATATTCGACCTCTAAGCGTTATAGGTGGTAAGCCCACCGCTGGACCTGGTCTGTAAACGTTTTATTATTATGTATTTGTATGTTGCTCTATAGGTATGCTCGTGCAACTGCCTCGGCAACAAACAGTGCGAGGGCGGAGCGCTGCTGGGCACACCGGAGCCGCACCGCGCCATCAGAAGCCGCCTGTCCCTAGCGCCCGACCGCTTTGAGCGCGCTTCCGTATAAATGAAATAAAAAAAGCCGGCCAAGTGCGAGTCGGACTTGCGCACGAAGGGTTCCGTACCATTAGGTATCTATAAAAACGGCAAAAAAACTTTTTTTTTATGATAGCCTTTCAATATTTATTTAATTTTGTTTTTAGTATTTGTTGTTATAGCGGCAACAGAAATACATAATTTGTGAAAATTTCAACTGTCTAGCTATCGCGGTTCTTGATATACAGCCTGGTGACAGACAGATGGACGGACAGACAGCGAAATCTTAGTAATAGGGTCCCGTTTTTACCCACTGGGTACGGACCTCTAAAAAATTGTTGTCTGTCAAGTCGGTTTACGGACGATCATTTTACGTGATAACGTCATAAGAAAACATTGATGAAAAATTGCATACTGGAGTGGAAGAGAGATAGATACGCCACAAGGCGAAAGCTTAGGACGATCGTGCCTCTCTATCGCTTGTTCCGCGCTCTCGCTTGCACGCTCGGCTCGGGCAGAACGTGACACGTTTTCGTGCATGCAGCTGGCGTCGTTTTATAAGACGTTATCACTTCAATAAAAAACTTACGTACATATTTATCACTAGCTATACGGTTAAGGAAAACACCGTGAGGAAACCAGCAGGTACGAGATTTGAGTCCACCCATTCGACACCACCTATTACGTTAAACGGTCCAAACTCCTCACGCCTTCTTATCCCCGTGGAGGTAGGCAGAGGTAATCCACTTCTGGAAATACTTACGTCTCACCAGTATATTCTTTGGACCCCTTAACGTAATAGGTGGTGTCGAATGGGTGGAATCAAATCTCGTACCTGCTGTAGGTACCTCACGATGTTTTCCTTATCCGTCGAGCTAGGAAAACCGTTTTTATTTGTGTGTAGTCTGTGTAACCCGCGGCAGGCGAGGCGCCCTTTTATTTCGCGACGTTTGCAAAGACGCTGGCGTGTGTCAACTTGTCAAGATTTATTTTAGATTTAAGGGTGAGTAACCTATTCTAATTCCACCCCAAGGGGTTTAATTTGTCTATTTGTGCTTGTATTTTTCATTCGTGCATTAATTTATGGAGTAAGCTAGTTTTTATATTCGAAATACTTATACAATGAATACTTACAATGATTAGATCATCTGCACTACATCATTTTATTATGGTATCCTTCCAATTATCTTCCTGAACTGCCAAAGTGGTTTTATTCCGACTTATGGACAAACTTTCTTTGCCAAAGTATATGCGCACAATAATAAAATGTTCGTAGTTATAAGAATAAAGTAAAGTGAAATGAAAGATTTGTGGAAATTGCGTAACATGTGTTGCGTATTGATCCCGAAAGCCGATGTGACAATTTTATTTTAAAATATTGTCTTCCTTTAGTAGAAAAATATAAGGCTTTTTATTTACGTATTGTAATATGAGCATAAAACTAAGGTACAAGCTATTCAGTCAAACATTTCATTTTATGTATAAATGGATATTTGCTACACTTTGACGGGTAGAGGGAAAATAGTTACCACCAAATATTGGACTCTATTTAATTGAAATAAGATTCTAAACCAATGAAAATTTTTAACTGCCTATAGAATCGATTCTGCAAACCACCTAAAATCCTTCTTTATAGAATACGGAAAAAAAAGGACAGAAACAAACCATAGATTATCGAGTAATGTCAAACATGTGAAAATCGACTAATTTGATGTCTTAAGATGAAAATAAATTATCGGACGCAGCTTACGGACGCGGCTGATAGCCGCGATCTAGATAATGAATGTACACAGAGCTGTGCAAAACTATCGGACCTAAGTCGTGGACGTAACCTTGAGCGTTCCGACGTCCGACAGAAATCTGGCGTGCTGAATTCAAAAGACTGTGTACCTACACGTATCAGTCGCAGCTGTCTGCCGCGTCCTTCAGCCGCGTCCGATAATTTGTTTCCAGCTTTATCTGTCACTTTTATCCATGACCTGTATTTGAATGCGTCCATAAGGTTCAATTTTGATATTTTGACATTTGTGACGTTGTAAATAAATATGGCGCTTATTTATGTCCCTTTCCTTTCCAAAGCGGTGGAGAAGAATAGAGCTAACTTAAAATTAATAATTTTAGGTGGTTTGCAGAATCGAGTCCTATGCCCGTTAAAGGGTTAAGATATGACAGTGGCTTAGATAGCCAGACGGAAACTGACTCATAGACTAGTATCAATAGGATTTATATTCAGCAGTGGTCCTTTTTGTTTTCGTGCGGAACACTCAATCAAAATTTGTATGACTACTGAGCTACTAGTATGAAATTTATGTCAAATGTGCCAAGTATTTACCTATTTTGTGGCAATTAATTGTGCTATGCGGAGCAAGTATTTCGTTATACCATAGAGAAATTAATTGTAGGTACTACGTAAACGTAGTATATGTCGTAAATTATTTTAATGTGATACGCCAAATTGATAAGTCACATTTTTAGAACTTTTGAACTTTGTAGGTATTATTTACTAAACATACAAGTTTTTCTGTAAAATATGACTTGCATTTACAATGAACATACATAATCTCACATAATCTATATCTTTCGTCAGACAATGGTGACAGACTCTTAAAAAGTTCTAAAAATGTGGTAATGTCATGTAAACTTATCTTCTAGATCGAATTTACCAAATAGTGGTGAATTTCGTAAGTACTTATTACCTATACAATTAGGATTAGTCTGCTATAATTAAACTGTAAGGTAAGAAATTACAGAGCATAACTAATAAGCAATAAGATAGACATTGCCACGATTTTGTACTACATTTTTAATGTATACTAATGGAATGACATTGGATTAGATTGAGAAGCTAGAGACTTACAAGTAGGTACCTAACGGCAAAATTCACTGTAATAAGTCTTGAAAATAATCACAATTCACAACCTCTTAATATCGTATATATTACTTTGAACCTCGGCCACTAAATTATAACGTTTATATGGTCATACATCTAATCAGGGGGCCAATTGTCAACGGTTACAGTTGGATGACAATGACAATAAAATGGTTAGTCGA
Source organism: Ethmia dodecea (assembly GCA_963855545.1). Taxonomy (NCBI): domain Eukaryota; kingdom Metazoa; phylum Arthropoda; class Insecta; order Lepidoptera; family Depressariidae; genus Ethmia; species Ethmia dodecea. Next base: position 3,782,760 of record OY979457.1, read on the forward strand.
TGGTGTTATTTGCTCTGAAAAGTGTCAAAATAGGTGTTATTTTGACACTTTTCAGAGCAAAGCCGATTGACTGACCATTGACATCGCATTGTCATCCAACTATGACCGTTGACATTTTGTGGAATTGGCCCCCTGTATAACGAAACGAGAAACCAACATAGTAAATTAAAAATCCGGCTAAACGTGAGTCAAACTTACATACAGAGAGTTCTGTACCTCAGTGAAATATATAAACCCGTTTCTTGTATCAGGACCTCAACTTTCTTTTATATATTTCAAGTATTTTCACGTACGTAGTTTAGTGTGCCTTGTTTATATTGACACTAGCGACCCGCCCCGGCTTCGCACGGTTGCAATGCTGAATTTTCTTTGCTATAAACCATCCCTGGACCCACTCGAACCCACACAAAAAGTTTCATCGAAATAGTCCGGCCGTTCTCGAGTTAAATCGTCAGGAAGGAAAACCCGACTTATTTTTATATAGTAGATTTCAAAGTGTATTTTTATAGGTACCTACTGAAATAAAATAATTTTGAGTTTGAGTTTGAGTACGGTTGAAAAGATACAGCTCTGTGACAAACAGACGGTCAATTAACGGAACCATGATAAAATCCCATTCTCTTTGCTTCTTCTTCGTGGTTACGCCTCTTGTCAGAGCGATCGTTACGGAGGTTACGGAACTCTATAAAAGTGAATTAATATCTTCATTGAAAGTCTCCTGTTTGTAAAGGAGTGCGGCCAAAGTATTTTACTGCTAATTATGCTCGAAACGAAATATAAGTATGTACTTTGTATTACGATAATCTTTCACTTTTCACATTATAAAATATGTACTTAACTACCTACTTATTTTACGTTTGTTAATGATTATGATGAATTAAAAATATGCATTTTATATAATATTAAATTTTCGTAATTTATGTTTAAAAAACATTTCGAATAAGTACCTACATAATTTTTCAATCTGTGATATTATTTGATCTCTTTCTGTTAAATTATTTGTAGCTTAAGTACAGTGCCGCCGTTTTAACTTGGCTTCTCTGAACATAGGCTTCGCCTGCGCAAATCCCCCTTCTACCACCATATGGTCGCTAAAAAATGTTACTGCGCAGCCATTTGCGCAACTTCAGAGCTGTCAAGTTAAAACGGCTGTGCTGTACCTAAGTTGGTCAGTAATTTTGTAACTATCTTTATTATTTGTTAAGTTTTAGTAGGACCTACCCATTTAAATTATTTGTTATTAACTTCTTGTCGTATATTGTGCCAAATGACGGTGTGAAGAAATAAATGTTTTAACAAAAGACGATCTTTTCTTTACAAAAAGCTTTTTGGAGTAATGGAATGACTAATCAAGTAATCAATTATGTTAACATGTAGGTACGTACTACCTATTATCATAATTACTGTGCTTACGTAGAAGTGGTTATTATAATCCTCTTTGTAGAGTCCATATTTTTATAAAACAAATAGAGGAATATAAGTACTGTTTCTAATTTAGATGTTACATAAATTTCATAATTTATGAAACTGTAAAATTTTAAAATAGAACAAATCTAAATAAAATTAATAACTGCTAGTTCTTAGATTCTACTATTAGAATATGAATTGAGGAAAGCGAGTACAAACGCAGTCCCAAACTAGGCAACACAGACCACCTGGACAATGCTCATTGCACACAAAATACAAATGTGAGCCAGCCGGGAAATCAAACCCACGATCTCTGGCTGACAGACGGGAAGGCAGGAGCACAGCAGAATCATGAATAGCAGGAGGGAGGTGCGGCCACTCCTACCTCCCAAGTTAACGGAGTTACTAATTACTCCGTTTATTTCGAAGTAATGTAATAAAAAGGTTTTATGTGGGCCGATCCCGGCGGCACTGCAATGCCGGGCCGACCCGCGACGGGAGTGGAGCGAGCCCCGAACATCCCGTCTGGATACAAAAATCAGTTTAATATACTGGTCCCTCAGTGAGGGAACTTTCAGATATTAAGCTGAAAAGAACAGATACTACACTTTGATCTTAGCCAAAAGGCCGAGAAGCGATACTCAAAGCGAGGACGATCGGGGTAGTCATTCATTTGGAGCGACTCTCTATAGCGCGATTTAGATAATTACCAACTTACGTTTGCCGTTGTTAAAATTATGAATCAACTTTTCAAGACATACTTAACACAATATTAGATGAAAATTATCAATTGTTATGTCTTTCATTGCAATACTATTGAATATGAAATGTAAACAAGAATAACCGAGACATTTTTTAATAAATCTAAGCCAAGAAATATGTCTTAAAATAACATGGACACCAAATTTTAGCCGAAACGATAAATTGGTTCTGCCGAAAACTGAACAGCGCCACCTAGGGAAAAACTAAAGAACTATTCTATTAATTTTTTTGAATACTTAGGTACGTGTAACGTGGTTTATAGCTGACCATAGAATAGACGAATAAACTAGCACCCTCACAGTATTTCTATTTATAGTATTGGCACTGTGATATAATGAAACTCAACCACTAAATTCGTCATCGAACTATTTACTAGAGTATACAATCAGGTAAGTAACACTTATCTGAAGCCATTGACCTAGCCCTCATTACCCGTAACAGGACTATATAACGACCCATTTAATTACTAGAAGACATTTCCCAAAATGGATTTAAAGTCGTTACACTTCTTTACCGTTTCCCTTTTATTTATCTTCGAGGGCAGTTCGGCGCTCTTATTTCCGTTTCCATCTTCATACGAAACTGGCATAAGTGGTGTGAAGAAATCACCGAGATGTAAGTATCTTTAGATTAAGTAATTATGAATATATTTTAGTGAAAATTTACCAACATTAAAGGACTTTTTTTTTATTAATTACTTATCCTCTGACAACTTTGAGTATTAAACCAACAGGAGACGTCAGGAACACTAGTTTCTTTACAAAAAAGTCTGCCAAATTCTGCGGGGGGGACGAGGAAGCAAACGCATTTTTTGATAAAACAATTAAACACTAGCTTGAACTAGGTGCACACAAATACATTCACCAATACAAGCACTCCGTGAACTCAAACAAACTAGTTGTATTTAACCGGTGTGCTCAAAGACCGACACGTTTTTTTGGCAGAGGGGAACGCCTGTTAGTGGCGTCTCCGGTTGGTTTAATACTCACTGACAAAGATCAGAGACCTTGTTTTGCTCAATGTTAATTACTTAATATTAATAATATTATTATTCTAAGTTTTTATTTAATTTCATTTTCTTTGTCTAAATATGTTTCAACATTAAAGGACTTAAAACAATATGTGAGTACCCAAAACCATCATCTACAGGCCACAGCTGGATCTAAGGAAGTAAAATATGTCTGAATATTTAGGTGAAGTTAATTAAAAAATCTTTCGATCCCTCCTGGCCTGGAGCCCTGTCTCTATTTTTTCACATTAGGTATATTAGGTACTGCTCAGTGCTTATCACTTAGTTGTGTTGGTTATGAGCAGCGGTATGGTTTAACGACATCTGATTATTGGTTTACGATCGTTTCGGTGAACACTGGCCTTAATAATTTAGGTAAATAGGTATTTCAGTCAATAAAATATTAAATCTGTGGTGATGCTTGCTCTTCTGAAGCCTTTATCCTTCAGTGGATTGTTTTGTTTTCTGGATGTTTAGGGCCTGCGCAGACGGCGGGATATTTGATGTGTTTTTGACTGATTTTCATTCACCTTGCACAGTCAAGAGCACGCTAAGCTTGACACTTTGGACTTTGACCCGACCCTGTATTCTATGGCGCGCAGTATAAATCAGAGCTCAGCTTAAACTGGTAGTGTAAAGCTTGACTTGCTCTTGACTATACAATGCAGATTTTTTATTATATGTAGCTATGTCGAATTTAATCTTTAATTTAGTATTCAGACTGACTGATTGTTGAGTTTCAATTTTTATTTTATAACAGGGAACATCCCATGGCTGGGGTTGGGCATGTGGTGTAACGGGTGTCCCGCTAAGGGCTGCGAGGACGACGAGGCCATCATACACGGCTACTGCTGCGGCTGCGCTCGTTCTTTAGGTAAAACCAAAATTCTTACAAACCCAATATTTTAATCTAATAGTTATTTATCTATTTGCAGCTGAAATACTTTTAACCTAGATTAATATTAATTTAAATCTAATAAATAAATTATTATTATTACCACCGCATGGGTATATAGAAATAAATTTTTGAATTTTATTTAGGGTGATAACTTCCATACAGTTTGATACAGAATTGGGCATGGCACGAACGCTAGTCTAAGTAGTCTATCTTACTTATAAAGCATTTAACTCAAACAAAAATCTCTTTTGCATGTAGGTATATAACGTTACCTATACAGTCAAAGTTTTGAATGAAATCTTTAAGTTGATAGTAAAATTAAAAAATCAAAACTGGGAACGCTAGTCACACATTATCCTGCAATTTTATATAGGGGAAGGCCCAAACATTATTTACCTATTACCGTTTTAAGATAGCAATAGCACCAAAAACTTATTATACTAGCATCATTAATGCGTGTGACGTCACTCCATTCCAGATAAGTTGCCAGTGATGTGTCCTGATTTCCTGCAGTGCCCTTTGAACCTGCAAGGGCTCTGCCACGACTACGAGTATATGATGCGGTGCTGCTGCTGACACGGACTTAACTGTATTATAATAATAAAGCATAAATTCCTTTGTCCTATTTTATATTAAAGCCAGTGACAATTATAATGTCTAAAACATTTTTAACTAGTTTAAGAAATAACATAGAACTCGAAAGAGTAAAAAAACGACTTCAAGGAATTATCCTAAAATACAGTCGAATTGAGAACCTCTTCCTTTTTTGAAATCGTTTAAAAATAATCATCGAAATCGGTTGGCGTGATATTGTATTATTATTGTTTTAGTTAGTTTTAGTACCCTCTAAAACTCCCAAATGGTGCTTGGGCCGTTACAGACAAAGACAAGGTAGACGCCTTTGCAATCTTTCTCAGCGAAGCATTTACTCCGAACAGTGACCTTGGTAACAGTGACCTAGATGGAGAAATCTCATTATTCTTGGAAAGCGACCTACAGCTTAGTCCACCTTTGAAACCCTGCTCACCAGGTGAAGTAAAAAGATTTATAAAGGAATTGAAAATAAAAAAAGCACCTGGCTTCGACCTGATTACAGCAGAAATTCTGAAGAAGCTTCCCTTAAAAGCTATAATGTTATTAGTTCTACTATTTAATGGTATACTAAGAACATCACACTATCCAGACGTTTGGAAAATATCTCAAATTATAATGGTACCAAAACCCGGAAAGCCACAACATCTGACATCCTCGTATAGACCAATAAGCCTACTGCCAGTCATATCCAAACTATTTGAGAAAATACTAGCAATTCGTCTTAACTCTGTACTGAAGAATGATAATATTATCCCTGATCACCAGTTCGGATTTCGGAATAAACACTCGACCATAGAACAAGTCCATAGAGTATGTGACCACATAAGAAATACCCTGGAGGAGAAGAAATATTGCTCTGGTGCGTTTCTCGATGTTCAACAGGCTTTTGATAAAGTATGGCACCATGGTTTATTGTACAAAATGAAGAAGTTATTACCACACAACATGTATTTATTGCTAAAGTCTTACCTCATGGGAAGAATATTTCAAGTGAAATTAAATGACGCAACCTCAAAATTTTACGAAGTGCTAGCAGGTGTCCCTCAAGGCTCGGTGCTGGGACCAACCCTGTACGTCCTATACACGGCAGATGTACCAACGACTATGAATGTACTGACAGCTACCTACGCGGATGACACGGCTGCGTTAGCAAGTCACAGAGACGCACAGAAAGCATCTGACATTCTACAAGATCATCTGAACAAAATATTTAGTTGGATGAATAACTGGCGCATCAAAGCGAGTGCGGCGAAATCTCAGCACATAACCTTCACATTGAAACACAGTGACTGCCCACCAGTAAAACTAGGTGACGATATCCTACCTCACTGCACGACTGTTAAATATCTGGGTTTTCACCTTGATCGAAAACAAACCTGGAAAGAACATATTCGAAAGAAAAGGGACGAACTGAATTTTAGATATCGCTCCCTAGAATGGTTAATGGGAAGGAAAACAAGATTGTCAGTCAATAACAAGACGCTGATCTACAAGACTGCTTTGAAACCCATCTGGACCTATGGTATTCAACTGTGGGGCAGTGCGAAACTCTCAAACATAGAGATCCTACAGAGATTTCAAAACGGCATATTAAGAGCAATATGTGGCGCACCATGGTTCACTAAAACAAGTGAAATTCACGAATACCTGCAAATCAATACAGTGGTTGAAGAAGTTAAAAAAATGACTGAATCATACTGGGAACGTATAGAGAACCACGCGAATCCTCTTGCGAAGTTACTGATGAACGCACCAACTAAAAGGAGGTTAAAACGACAGCATATCTGGGACAGAAAAGTCAATGATTAGTTACAGCTATAGGCGACCCAACAATGGAAGGGAGAGCCTGAACCTATAACCATCTCCATTGACAACTGCTTATAGTCAATAGACTGATTGCATGTTAGATGAAAAAATAATAATAAAAGCAAAAAAAAAAATTGTTTTAGTTATTAGTTGTCTATTTGTTGCGCACATACTTGTGCAAATTTAAGACCTACATTATTATATGGTTTTTGTTCATGGAGGACCACACGGGAAGCACCAACTTTCAAATAAAAAAAGAATCATCCAAATTGGTTCACCCGCTCCAAAGTTCCGAGTTAACAAACAGAAAAAACATGTGTCGAATAAAGTTGAGAAGAAGAGTTGCTTCCTCCTTTTTTCAAGTCGTTTGAAAAGTCAGTAAGATGTATCATAATGTGCGGAGAGAGCAAAGTAGTTAAAGTAGTTAGCTCTTTTGTTGCCGATATATTGAACAGGAATGCTCGTGAAATGACGAGTGTAGCGCCAGGTGGCTTAATTTTAACCAGGTTTACAAGCTCTGTATACTGACATGGAGCTTGTAGTGCCTTCAATACAGATATGAATGATGGTACATCATGCCACGTTATATAAAGTCAGTGGGACTGCGTCTTAAAGTAGTCTTTAATTAAATTATTATTATCAGAGAGCAAGCAAGAGGTGTAAAAAAAATAAAACATCTTCATATAGCATACTGTTTTAATTTCTAAGAAACCCTCAATACAGAATTACAGTGGGTTAGCGGATTGATTTAAGTAAACTTAACTGAAGTAATAGTACAAAAATAACGACATACGCGACAGTATAGATAGACTGTAATAAAATAATTTATACAAGACCCGGCGCCACAAACGTTAGCCAAAACTTATTTATTACATTTACTTAATTTTCTTAATACAATACGTAGAAAAAAAAATGAAACAAACACGCAGATAACCACCTGACTAACATTTGTGGTGACGAGAGCGTTTAAAATTTCAAACTATCACAATATTGCTGTGATACTGATAAACATGTCTTTTAATTAATACTATGTTCCCGCCGGATTGTAATCGATGGCTACATACTTCACTATAACGATATCCGTCTAAATTACCTAAGGCCAATTTGCTATATCTACAATTTTGTGTTAAAAGTCGCGAGCATCGAATAAAGAAGTTCTAACACAAAATTTTCAACACAGCACAACCCCAGTATAATAGATACAATATAGAATAATATAAACACCCAGTGCATACGTAGATTTATAATTAGTACCTCAAAGTGATCAGAAATTAAAAATTTAACATAAGCTGGAATATAAACAAAAATTACCCTACACTTCGTAGTGGACAGCTTCCGAGAGAATAGAAATTCAACTTACTTTTAACTTTACAGCTAGCTCGTCGAGTATGACGCAAGTCTCGCTTGCGTTACACCACACAAACAGATTTCCTCTCATACAAATTACCTATGTTGCTCTCTGTGGACCTGCGTTGTATTTTGGGAACAGCACAAATTAACCTACGATATTCATATTATAAACATGTATAAACATACATCCATCCTTCCACCACTGGTAGCAACTCAGGAGTAGTCAGCTTACGGTGTAACTGTACGAAGTGTTCGCATGTAACATGTACGTGTGGAGGCGGCAATGGTTGTGGTAGCTTAACGTTGCGGGTGTGGAGTGCGCCATCTGGTGCCACTTCTTTTGCGTTTTGCCGCCAGCCTGCAACGAGCAATCGTTGTAAAATAATTGTAGACATCACTACATAGTATAAAACAAAGTCGCTTTCTCCGTCCCTATATCCCTATGTCTCTTTGTATGCTTAAATCTTTAAAACTACGCAACGGATTTTGATGCGGTTTTTTTAATGGATAGAGTGATTCAAGAGGAAGGTTTTAGTGTTAGCATTGTACCCGTGCGAAGCCGGGGCGGGTCGCTAGTTATGAATATAGACGACTCTTATGTTATAGTCAAGAAAATTTACGTATAGCCTAATTGAACACGTAACTAAATAATTATTTTAAATCATTTTGGGTCCATAGACCAAGAAGGTAAAGGTTATGTGCCCTTCAGGGTCCATAATGATCTATATGATATTTTCATTAAGGTACAATAAAATTATTGAGTATTAAGGTGACATTCGTTTCTCAGTGACCTAAACCCTCATATTTTTCTAATTTTTTTAAACACAGGGAGCCATTCTAAAATATTTCATTATGTTATCAAATAGCCAGTAAATTAGCTTCACAATGATATATATATGGTTCTGGTAATAAAATACGAGGAATAAAGTACCACCATTATTCTTCTCTTTTCATTAAAATCCGTCCAGTACTTATTGCGTGATGCGTGCAAAAACAGACAAAAATTTCAAAAAATTGTGTTTTTGTATCTAAATCGATCACTATCTTATACTACCGTTAAAATTTTCGGAAAATATTTCATGTACAGATACGGTCTCGTTACTTTTATTATATGCAGAGATTATATTAATCAGGCAAAATTACCCATATAAACTTTACTTACTTATGTAAATAATCAAAATAATAAAAATTAAATAGTAAAAAAAAAATCATTAAAAATGAACTATAAACTATTCAAAATAAAACTGTTTTATTATAGTAAATAGTAGGTCCTTAAACGGCACTGACCGTGGACTCGTTCAGCAGCACGAGGACTTTCCGGTGTCGATGGGCCGGCCCTGGTCGATCTTGACGGAGGCCCCGGCGGGGGCGGAGCCCGCGGACGGGGGGCCGACGCGCGCCTTTATCTCCGCCGCCATCGTCATGAACGCCTGCTCAACGTTCGTTGAGCTCTTCGCAGAGGTCTCCAGGAACGGTATGCCTAGCTGCTCGGCGTATTGCTGTGGGTGAAACATACAAATATGAAAGGCGCCTAACGAGACAAACATACAAGGGTGTTGTGAATGGGCGAGTTGGTACAGGGCGACCTAGACGTACAAAAAAAAACAAAAAAAAATTATCTTTATAGGTATTAAACATACACTTAGAAACGTCAATATTTTATAATAACAAGGCACACTAAACTCGTCCATGAAGATTGGCCAAATGCAAACAGCAGCCCATCTCCACCGACGAGTACTTATATACATCGACCAGATCGGCGACGTATTGAAGAAAAGCCAAATAAAGAGTACCCGAAACCGACGAGAATGCATGAGTCGTTTGATGGATGTGGATGAAGCACGAGAGATCTGCCAGGTTCGTAGCAAGTGGCAGTCTATTGTCTCTGCCTACCCCAATGGGATAAAGGCGTGAGATTATGTATGTATGTAAACATACAAATATTAAACGAGAGTTGCGCATGTTGAACGATTGCGATGCTTAGAACATATTTCCTCTAACAAATCGGTATAAAACCTGTTTCACATCTCCGTGACGTAACAGTGGATTTCAAGGTCAAGTTACGTGGAGAAGAAACTTATTAATTTGAGCTTATTTGGATGGATAAGCGGTGATAGCCCGGACGGTTGAAGAGCCGGCCGAAAATCAGTGAGGCTCGGGTTCGAATCCTGGCATGTACCAATGAGTTTTTCAAAAACTTACGTACATATTTATCACTAGCTCGTCGGTGAAGGAAAACATCGTGAGGAAACCCGCAGGTCTCAGAATTAATTCTGAGACATGTGTAAACAGACCCGGAGTGCGATTTTTGAATCTCACTGGTGATATCAAAATCACCGGTGACTAAAATTATTACCGATGACTTTTATGTCGCCATTTTCCAAAAGCCGTATTTTTGAAAGTCACACGCTGTTTTCAATAAATCAGAATCGAGCCCCGCTGCTAATTCTTCCGAAAAACATACTTTGGCACTTTTGGCTGATGTCACATACGTCAACTGTAAAAAACAATCGCATGGTGATTTCAATTACGAGTGGGTAAGGGCACTCCTAAATCGATATCATAGGTATGACAAATATGTAAGTCACCGATGAGTTTCAAAAATACGAACTTTCGGAAATCACTCACATCGGTGAGAATTAGTCACTTGGTGAGATTCAAAAATCGACCCCCCGGTCCGGCGATGGGCTCACCACCTATCACGTTTAGGGGTCCAAATGTGTCTCGTGAAATGTGGGTATATCCAGTAATGGAATACCTCTGCCTACCTCAGGGATAAAAAAGGCGTGAGATAATATTATTATATATTATTTGGATCAGTAACAAAGACAAATTTAATTTATTTCATATTCTATACCAGCTGCTAAGAAACGTAATTAAAAATTCCTAGAATTCTGAATGATCTTTAAAACATATCTCCACTATCACTACATAGTATAAAACAAAGTCGCTTTGCGTCTGGCGGTCCCTATGTAATGTATGCTTAGATATTAAAACCTACGCTTCTACGATTTTGATGCGGTTAGTTTTAGAAGAATAGATAGAGTGATTCAAGAGGAAGGTTAATAATTATGTATATACTAGCAGCGGCCCGCGGTTTCACCCGCATAGTTCCCGTTCCCGGGGAATACGGGGATAAAATATAGCCTATGTGTTATTCTGATGTATAAGCTATATAACTGTAAAGTTTCATCAAAATCTGTTCAGTAGTTTTTTCGTGAAAGAGGAACAAACAGCCATCTAGACATCCACCCAAACAAACTTTCGCGTTTTAATATTACTAGGATAATACATGCAATAGTAGACAAAACTCTGATAATCTATACTAATTTTATAAAGAGGAAAGATTTGTATTTTTTTTACGAATAAACTCTAAAACTACTTCACCGATTTTAAAAATTCTTTCACCAATGGAAAGCCAGAAGATCCCTGAGTAACAAAGGCTATATTTTATTCTCGAATTCCCGTATTCCCACGGGGACGGGAACTACTAGTATCATATAAACCGAAGCGAAGCGAGGGCGGGCCGCTAGTAATATATAAAACAAAGTCTGGTTTGTTTGAACATAGAATACCTTTGCCTATTCCCCCGGCGGATAACTCGTCAGCGTTTATTAATATTTTTATCACATATTTCGGTTTGTAGGTATATTACGTAGCGCTCCATTAGGGTATTATGTAGGTACATATTACAGTATTTTCCTGAAACATAGTTTCGGGCACACTTCTACAATATTAACTGAATACGTCGGGGGTAAAAGCGACAAAATTTTTTAGGAAGAAATACTATATTACACATCCAGGGAAGTACAATAAGAATTGTCTCATATCACATGTAATTGTCTAATACAAACATGTGATCTGAGGCTTTCTTATTTACTTCCCGAGGTTTGCATACTTTTTTCTTTTCTACGGAGGCGGAAAGCGGCAACTTCGTTTAGCGCAGCGGGCCGAAATTTGCCGCTTTGAATTGAAAAAAATATTGCTACACACCATCATCCACTATTTCTTGGATCTATAGAACCAATATAGTCACAGAATGAGTTGCTGGCGATGATGTATCGAGATCTCTCTCTTGCACACACAGTAGAAGTAGAGATCAATGCAGTCACCAACAAAGATGTCTAAACATGGTAAGGGTGAGTGGGCGTGGTAAGAAACTAGCCCAAACTGTCAAACACTCATTTGGGGAAGGATATCTCTATAGGGATAATTACACTGGGAAAACTACTGACCACCAAAAGCTGCATTTCCACTGTCGAGGCGAGAATTAGAATATGTCTTTGTGTAATATTGAACCATATTGCTATATTCATTGGGTGTTTCTTAATTTTGCAATAAGAACACTATTCCTCCTTTCGCTTTTACACATTTCAACTTTCGCCTTGTCTCACCTCGACGGTGAAAATCCAGTTAAGTCTATATTAACATTACCATGTCTGTATGAGTAAATTCAATAACTTACGTTGGCTGTGGTGTAGTCGACGACCTTCTTGGTGGTGAGATCGCACTTGTTGCCGACCAGCAGCTTGTTCACGTTGTCGCACGCGTAGCGGTCAATCTCCTCCAGCCACTGCTTCACGTTGCTGAACGAGTCCTGGAACATAATATGACCAATGACCATGCTATCACTGAGAGCCCACTGAATTAGGCAAGTGAAAAAATAATCGATAGACAGAATAATCGATTATTTTTACTATATGAAAAAAATATTAATTGATTACATTCTCGCACATATTCCTAAATTAAAAAAAAAAAGAAACAGTGCTGGGAAAATAACAAATTTTAATTGCTTTTTTGTGAACAGCACCATCTGTGCGACGAATGAAGAAATTTGAAGTAAGTTCACTCACATAAAGTTTATGTTAAAAGGATAAAGATAAACATTTAATTTTTCATATTAATTGGTATTTTTTTTCTTAAAATCTATTTTTAAATAATCCATTTTTTCGATCAATGGCACATCCCTACACTGAATAGCTTTATTCACATATAGGATAGTGGAGTGCCGTTTTTTCAATTCCAGTGTTTTTTCATTACTCAAAATTCTTTCCTAAGGGTAGCCAAAAACAAATGTGTGGCAAATTTACACATGCTTTTTTCTGTGACGAGTTTACAATAACACCCTGCATCACATAAAGAATCTACTGTCAAATTTGATGTTTTTGAGTTTATAGATTTAATGACAAGTGAGTCAGTCAATGGCATGAGATAAAAAAGAACTTGCCCTTGAGTTTCGTGCTGGTTGAGATAGACTGCTGTTTACATTTAGCCAATCTTCAAGGATGAGTTTAGAGCGCCTTAATATTACACTGTTGACATTTCTAAATGTATTTTTTTATGATCAAAGTGGCATTAAGACTGTATGACTTTGCATAATGAATATGCAAAAATATGTTTGTCTTTATTGATCCTAACTAAACCCTATGGTGCTGGATGCTGGTTACTATAACATAATAAAATAAAATTAAGAATATAGTGCAGTCAGCCATTTGGGCACTGTATCACATGGTTTTTTTGTAACTACATGTATAGTAATGTAAGAATACAATTAAAAATATTTGGATCATTTCCTGCCTTCTGAGTCTGAGGTTGTGGGTTCGATCCCCGCTCGGGGCCAAAATTTGTGTGCATGAACATATCTGTTGGCTACGTGTCTGGGTGTTTAGTATTTATTTAAGTATGTTTATCAGTTGTTCAGTACCCATAGTACAGGCTCTGCCTAGTTTGGGACCAAATAATAGTGTGTAAATTGTGTCCCACAATTTATTATTATTATTATTTACTTGCAAGAGTATTAACAGCCATCAGTCATCAATGGCTTTGTGCCTCAACTACTCCAAAATAATGTAGGCAACAGAACTTATAAGGTGCCTCCACCTCCTTATCATATCAAGTTGAGTCACAAGAATTACTCATCAATTATTTATATATTTTTTCTGTTACTTAAGAACCTATGTATGTACAGTCAAGACCACATGAAGTTTTACACTTGTAGTGCGAGTCTGACCTCTAAAGCGATTGTAATAAGATAGTTATAAAGTCCAATGTGTCAAGCTCCATGTGCTCTTGACTGTACAAACACATATATTTTTTTATAGAAGTGACAAGCAAGTAAGATATCTGATGGTTATAAGTCTAAAAGTTTGAGTTTATTCGCTATTCAAGGCACATTCAAATGGGCTCTAAGCACTTCATTTGGCAGGTAGCCAAAGTGCCTATACATACATACTATACAGTTTGTAAACAAAGACAGTAGGACAAGACCCAGTGACCTATATTTTGTTAGTTATCTATTTATTACTTGCACTGCTTTATGTTATGTTGATATAATTTATGTTGATATAATAATTAATGAGAGTTAATTAAAATTTACTGTTAAAAGTAAAACAGTAACCCCCAGTTTCCAACGAAAGTAGCCGTATGAAAAATAAAAATCTATGCCGAAGATAGTCTGTTGTTACTTTTTATCTACCCTTTAAATATTTGCATTTCATTTAAAATTACCATGTATAATCAGTTTCCTCTTAGAAGGGCAAGTTTCATTCATGTGGAACCTGCGCATACTTTAATTTTAAATTGAGAACTGGGGTTAGTTAGGTTTTTTGAAATCTAAATGTATTGAACAACTGTTTCATGTAATCTGCCTTTAATTTGCATTTTATTAAATCTGTTGAAGCAACCAATTATCTCGAAGGTTATTCATTCGAGTTCTGTCTTTGTTGTTTACTATAAGTACAAACCGCACAAAGATAACTGAGTCTCAATTGTATTTAAATTTTAAAACTTGGTTTTATTATAGACAAAAGATCTGTTTAGACCTATACGTATTGATTTCATAAAATACTGTTTGGGAAAGTCAAAAGTCAAAGTCCGGTTTTTATTCAATGTAAGGCCTTAAAAGTCAACATATTGAAAGTCATTGTTGCGACTCCAAAAAATTGCGACAAAAGGTATTTGCTCTTCAAAAATCTCTGCCAACTGCCATATTCTAGAATATCAATTTGTAAGTAGATCTTGTTAATGCATAAAACAAAACTACAAGTGGTAACAATAGTAATGGTAGCAAATGAGACCAAGTACCTATGCTACCTACTTACCCTACAAATAAACGAATTCAAGAAATTAATTTAATGTAAATAATTTCAAAAAGTTATCTCACCTGGTCTGTGCAGTCGTAAACAATGATAATTCCGTGCGCTCCCCTGTAGTATGATGAGGTGATTGTCCTAAACCGCTCCTGCCCCGCCGTGTCCCATATTTGTAGCTTTATTGTCTTGCCGTCTAATTCTACAGTCCTAATTTTAAAGTCCACACCAATAGTGCTGATGTAGCTCTCTGTGTATGTGTCGTCTGCGAATCTGAGCAGAAGACAGGACTTGCCCACACCAGAGTCACCAATCAGGAGCAGTTTGAATAGGTAATCGCTGGAAATAATGTGTATTGTAAGTGAATACAGTCCATTGCATGTCAAGCTAGAAACTTATGAATCCAGTGCGTTACGTAGTACAGGGTTCATCAAAGATAAACACGAGCTCGTCAAAGGAGGCGTATCAGGATTCACTACACAAAGAAAACAAGGTTTTTGTTAGTTATTATCAACAAAAATCAATGCTACTTATGTTGGAATGAGGAAGTGAGGAATCTGATACAATCGTTGCTCGTAAATACGCCATTCAAGAGCCACACGATTACGTTTAGCGTATAAACTCCACGGCAATGGTAGGTACCACGAATACACAATGAGTCACCAACTCCATACTACACAAAAAACTGCAACTATCGTATAAACGCACAAAGGATAAAAAAATATCTCAATTCGAGTAAAATCGAAAGTAGGGGCAATGAATATGCGAAAAAAGAATGGGTTTCTGCCCATCCTTGTTTTTACAAATCACGGCACAAGCAGGATACTCACTATTCCGGATTCATTTTTGTACTATAAATGTATTTTCTCAAAAATTATAAAGTTACGGACTATGCTCCAAATAGTTTAGTTCTTTGTTTCGAAGCACTAAACAGCAAAAAAATTAAAATTATACGTAGAATAATGGCCGCCGACACTGAAACACCCACACTGACGTAAACGTAAGTCAGACGACAGGAGTGCCACTTGGCAGAAATAAAACTGCGTTCAAGATAAATTGTTATACAATAACGTTTTTTTTTCACAATATAACACAGTAAAATACCGGTTATAGAGTTATAATAGCAGGTAACGACCGTTAAAAAAATATTATTTCTCTTGGGTATTTATGTACACTAGAAAAAGTATTTGTTTAAAATGTTTTTACTTCTGAACCTTTGTTCTAATACTCTGGTTTAATACTCAAACAAAGGTCTGAACCTTTGAGTATTAAACCAACCGGAGACGCCACTGACAGGCGTTCCCCTCTGCCAAAAAAACGTGTCGGTCTTTGAGCACACCGGTTAAATACAACTAGTTTGTTTGAGTTCACGGAGTGCTTGTATTGGTGAATGTATTTGTGTGCACCTAGTTCAAGCTAGTGTTTAATTGTTTTATCAAAAAATGCGTTTGTTTCCTCGTCCCCCCCGCAGAAATTGGCAGACTTTTTTGTAAAGAAACTAGTGCGCGTGACGTCTCCTGTTGGTTTAATACTCAAAGGTCTGAACCGATCACTATGAAAGATAGGAAGGTTAAAGCCATAGATTTAGGTAAGTAAACTCGTATAAAGAAGGAAAGCCTGCTTTTCTGGGACATGGGCTATAATTTAAAAAAAAAACCGGAGCAGCTAGTCTAAACACTTAATATTAAAAATGTGAATTATTTGTTTTTCTAAAAAATAAACTCTAAAACTACTACTAAGTGCGATTAGAAAAAACACGCCTTATATCCCCGAAGAGGTAGGCAGATTTCTGGATATACTTACCCACTTTTCACCCCTTTGGAACTCACCTCTTTGGACCCCTAAACGTGATAATAAAAATTCTTTCATAATTAGAATGCTACAACATCCCGGAGCGGGAGCTACGCGGGTTAAACCGCGCGGAACAGCTTGTATTCTAAAACATAAGTTTTACGCCTAGTAACATACGAGGTAATTTCTAGGAATGGAATTCTCTGCCCGCCCCTCAGGGACGAAGGCTTGAGCATATTTGTAAAACATGTCGTACAAGTTACAAAAAATTATGAAGAGAAAAGGAAAGGATTGGCGTAATTGAAATACATTTTACCTCTTCTTATTTAATTATGAAATATTTAACAAAGTACATACGTTCAAAATATGTATTAGAAACTTTTCACTAAAAACTTCTATTGTTACTTTTTATAAATAAAATTTACCTCAAAAAGGTTAAAACTTTTATTTATTTTAATATACACAAATAAAACTAAATCCTTATTTCTTTATTGCTAAAAACAAACAAAACTGTTATTCTACGATAGTTTGTAGAACAAAATAGGTACTTTATGATAGAATCATTTCATTCAATATGCTAACTGGTATCTTCCATATGTACAAACTCCTGTCTTTGTAGCCGGCGATGATCTGCAACAAAATAATTATTGTTAGTACAATGAACAAAAAATATACTATAGTCTCAGGCCAAGACCTTTTTATTTGTAATGGTAATAAGTCAACATTCAACAGTCATATACATACATAGTATAAAAATATAAAGTTTTCACTAATAGAAAGAGCGATACACGAAGAAGTTTTTAGTATTTCAAAAAAACTGTGTAGCCAAAACTTAAAACGACTTCACATTCACATTGTTGATACTGGCGCACTGCTCTCGATTCCCTTAGGTCTACGTAATTGGGTATTTGACTGTATCGAAGTTAAATTGCGAGTAAACACTTATTAAAAAGACTTGCATCCCTTCTTGTGATTGTTTTATTTTGTAAAATTTTGCTATAACTGTGAAACGAAAATCGAAATGCATTTTTAGAGGTGTTTTGGGATAAGATTTTTAATTAATGATTAATCGGAATTTAATTTCAATACAGTCAATTACCAAATTCATATCTCTCACCTTACTGCCAGTGACAGCTAGAGATAGCAGCATAAGGCTGGGTCCCCTGAGCTGCGCTAGCGGTTTCGCTTCCCCTTCGCGGTAGATGTACACGCAGCCGTCGTAGCAGCCAGCGAACAAAAGCCCGCCGGTCGCTCGCAGACACACCGCGCCTTTACCGCCCTCATGTAAGCCGACGTGGGAGCCACTCTGCATATAAAAAAAAAGTCTCACGCTAAATTATATTATATCGTTTGGGGCTGTGAGTTTTGATTTTTTTTAGAATTATTTGGTGAAGTCATCTGCATATAAAAAAAAGGCTCCCACAGAATCTTATATCTTTTTTGGGTGTAAGTTGCAATTGTTTTCTTTCTGATTTTATTAATGACCGAAATAAGCGACATGTTTTGTCTGAACGTATCAGACTTACCACTAATTTATTTAAGTAGGGTGAAAATGTCAATAATGAAAGTAGGACTGCTTCATTTACATACATACACTCACGTCTTTTTCTTGATGGGGTAGGCAGATACAATACAAGAGACCATTTACCTACTCTAAGAGTAAAAAATCGATATTATTCTCAATATTTTCTGCTCCTTATGAAAGTATAGTAACTCTTATTACGGAAGAATTAGTAGAATAACCTCCAAAGATAAATCTAAAAATTTGCATTTTGTGTTTAATTATCCAAGTAAACTTTGGACGAATCTGCCCTAACCTTAAGACAAATAATGGGTTCAATTCTACGCGTCCACTGCCTAAATAGCTTAAAACTAAATTTCTTAAATTATATTTAGTTTTACGCAGCCGCTAAGCCAAATGCAATTCTAGAACGCCATGGTTACTAAATTTAGATAGTCTATAACCACAGCGTAAAATGCCTAGGTTGAATAGTGTTGCAATTACAAATAAAAAAAGAGCTGAGTGAACTAATGAATGAAATCTAAAAAAAATACAATAATAAATGTGTATTTAATCATTAATATGTAAATAAAGTTCTTAACGATTACTTTCGATGCCATTTTTATCATTTTAATTTAGGTTTAATTTATATTTTCTTGTTTTACTTCAAATATTAAAGTCACTATTATTTGGGAAACACTGAAAAGGTATTATCAAATAGATTTTTTTTCTTTGGACAGGCTAGAGTCACAGACCGTACTGCCTCGTCTTCAGTTAAGTTTATCTTTAAATGGATATGTGCCTCGTCCTCAGTCTTTGTTTTCTTGTTAATTCAATAACATCTCCAGCAATCTTCAAATTTCTTAGTTAAACGGCTCTGCTTTGGAGTCCATGTACAAAAATACTGAGTCATCAACACCCCTTTTTGGATTATCGCCAATAAAATTATAGTAGGTACTTTTACTGAAGACTTCATTAAATGACTTCTGCAATCTAACAACGTCGATCCCATGCATTTTATCGAAATTTCCATTCACTGCACACCTTCACAGACACCTGCCACACAAAATATTATTAGTCAAAACCCAAAATATACAGCAAAATATAAATTTTACAAAAAACATGATCCCCCTTTTCGTATTCCCACCAAAAACCCTCTTGACTATTTCTAAAAATATTGAAAACATATCTTGGAAAATAACACATAGTCAAAACCAAAAATATGCAGCAAAATATAAATTTTACAAAAAAACATGATCCCCCTTTTCGTATTTCCACCAAAAACCATCTTGACTATTTCTAAAAATATGGAACATATCTTGAAAAATAACACAAACACAAATATGTCGGGATTTTTCCTATAATCTAATTTAAGCGACACCATTTTAATCGCCGCTAAGTTTAGGAGGTTTAGTCGTGATGACATTTCTAAAATGCTTAAAATGGCGTCTACAGAATAGCCATAAGGTCGCTAAACCTAAATTGAATTGACCAGATAAATTAGGAACGTCAGATTTATTTTTAGTCCTGTCATTTGATTTTGACAGTACTGCCTAGAATAGCAAAATGCTTTAGCAGCTGTCAAATAAAATTAAGAGGTTTAGACGGTGTTGTTGAATTGAATTGAACCCAATAGCTCTATTGGTACAGTCAAAAGCACATGAAGCTTTCCACTTGTATTGCAAGTCTGACCTCTAAGGCGATTGTAATAAGACCGTTACGAAGTTCAATGTCTCCACAAGCTCTAGTCAAGCTTTACACTACTAGTTTAAGCTGAGTTCTGATTTATACTGTGCGCCATAGAATACAGGACTTGTTCAAAGTCCAAAGTGTCAAGCTTAGCGTTCTCTTGACTGTACAACAAAAACATCAAGAAATCTTACCACATAATCAAAGGCATGTATCTGGTGGCTACTGGTCCCACAGTAGACCTTTCCTTCATCAAACAGCAGGGTATACACAGTCATCTTTGGTCCGTCCAGGGTCCTCAGTAGAAGACCGGTTTGTGCGTCTTTTATCGTTACTGGTTCGGACCTCGATGCCACCAGGAGGACCTTGCGTGGACCTTCTTTCATGGCACGAAGGGCCAAAATCGATTGTTCGGAGAACTTGACTGTGCTCACTGGTATTAGCATGTTGTTCTGGAATGATAGGCGTAAGTAAGTTTCAATAGCATATGCTATTCAGGAATAGTATAGATTTGTTTGCGAAAGACTTTCACAACTGGGGTCTTATTGTCTCTCTATAATCGCAATCGTCTTCATTTTGACGTAAGTTGCTTCTTCCGTACATCTGTCAATACAGTCAGTGAAAGAAGAGCAAGCACTGATCGCGTAACAAATGTCAAATAAAGACGATTACGATTACAATTATAAATAGAGATCTTGATGAAATTTGACAGGATGATAATTAACATCTTGGGAAAAGGGCACGAAAATTATGAAATGATGATGATAATTAACATCTTGAGGAACGACATAGGCTTTTCATCTCCGAAAAACAGTTCCTAGGGGACGAAATACTCTTGCTAGTCTCTACAAATATTAGAAATGCTAATGTAACTTTGTATGTTACCTTTTCGCGACTGTTGCTAAGATACCATTCAACGGCGGCGAAGTAAAATTTACGTAACATCATCATCATCATCAGCCTACATTTGTCCACTGCTGGACATAGGCCTCCCCTAATGAGCGCCATAGCGCCCTGTATTCGGCTTGACGCATCCAGGATCTGCCTGCAGCCTTTCGCAGATCGTCATCCCATCTGGCCGGAGGGCGTCCTACACTACGTTTGCCGAGTCGCGGTCTCCACTCCAGAACACGTTTACCCCAACGGTTGTGGGTTCTTTGCGAGATATGGCCGGCCCACTGCCACTTCAGCTTGCTAATTCTTTGAGCTATGTCGATAACTTAGGTTCTCTGTCGGATGTATTCGTTACTAATCATACGAATTACGTAACATACCGTACGAAGTACGTAAAGTACTATTACAAAGTAATTTAACGAAATGTTTTTGTAAAAAGATTTTTTTTTCTACAAACACCTGTGAGCAATTACAATATATAATTAGGCGTCTGTAGAAATAACAATGTTTTTTTTAAAATACCTTGCATTCAAACTGCAAGACGAATCCGGTTCTGGTCCCAACGAATATTGTGCCCCACGCACGGTCCATGCTCTGTATGGGACTGAGCACATTGCACTCTGGCCCCTTTTCCAGTCCAGTCTGTAATATCAAAATATATTTCTTTTAATCTCTTTCTTTAGCCACCAATTCAATTCAAAATTAATATTTTTCTGTAGGTAAAAAAATTACACTTAGAACAGTCAATAGTCAAATAACAAGACACCCTAAACTAGTCCATGGAGATTGGCTCAATGTAAACAGCAGTCAATCTCCACCGACGAGTTGTTGTTTTCAAATGCAGTACCCCGAGAAGAACCAGCAAGACAAGACAAGACACAAGGGCAGTTCTTTTTAATCTCGTCTTTACTAGTAATTGTGGTTTACAATAATAATTATGATTAATAGCCTGCCCGTCGAGTCGGTCAATCTCATGCATGTTGGTCTATTAAGTCTGTAATTTTATAGTAGCCTTTTATATGTAATTTTTGCTTATAGAGTGAGAGCCGGCGATGATCAGATCTTCGTCATTTTGTAAAGCCTCAAAGTTGGTGTGTATGGCCCTATTACAGGTGAAAACGATCCCGGAATATGATGTTTGGATAACGGTGGGAACCCCCTGTCAGACACCCTTAAATCATGGTGAATGAAGGTTATACTTTCGTCATTTTATAAAAAAATCTGTAAGGTGCAGGTTGTTCCGCGATTGGTCATTCTGCGTATACAGCATATGTGTCATTTTGCGATTGGTCATTCTGCGTTTTGGTCATTTCGCGTTTTTCAGGGCATGACCAACTGGTCATTGTGCGTAGAGAGCTGTTACTTGAGGAACTATCAGAAGATATTTTCTCAGATATCAGACTGTTTCGTTGATTGCTACTCCGTGTCAGACACATTAAGTATTAGTCGGGGCATTATGTGGTTACTGGTTATGACATGATTTCTGCCAACATATAGGTACTAAGCCGAGTTTTATATCATTTTCTTATCATTTATGGATGAGGAATTCACGGAATGGATGGAATAAACTTTTTATCAGTCCATAGAAAACAACAAAGTAACTTACAACTTTTTTTTTTAATTATTTTGTTCAGAATTTCGTCGCTCACTCAGAAGTACACTATGACCAATAAGGCTCAGTTAAATCACTATTCTTTATTCTGTAGTTACGTCATAATATAATCGTAAGAAGTTTCTTTTAATAGATTTGTAAAAATCATAAAACATAATTTCGAAAGTATTTTGGGAATGGAGATTCTAAGAGTTTTCACGTACCTCTAGATCGTAATAACGTATCCTAGAGTCCAGCGAGCCGGTGTAGACAGTGGTCCCGTACTTCTCGTGCACGATGGTGAGGCAGGTCACGGCCAGGTTGGACCCCCGGAGCGTGTTCAACAGCTGGCCCTCCCCGCTGAAGTGGTATACGTTGCCGTCCAAGCACGCTGCTATGAAGTCGTTCTCCACGCACTGGTGATTGGAAACAAAAATATCTATACTTCTATACTAATATTATGAAATAGAAAGATTTGTTTGTATTGAATAGGCTCCGAAACTACTACAACTGTTTTAAAAATTATTTATGGAAAGCTACATTATCAGGGAGTGTCATATACTATATTTTATCCCCGTATTCACATGGTAACGGAAACTACGCGGGTGAAACCGCGCGCAACAGCTAGTACCTAATCAATAGATATATTAAGCAGCGGGAAGGACAAGAGCGGTCATTATGGCGATGCTTGGGGATGCATATGTGCAACAGTGTAGGTACTTCATTCAGCTAATATACTCAATAAACACAATCAACTCAAATGTTTGAGACAATGGATGGATGGATGTTTGTTACACTTTAACTTAAAAACTTGTAAGGGATTTTGATGAAGATTTTCAATAATAGAGACATCCACTAGAAAAAATATATTAGATAACTTACTTCTATAGCCAGTACTGCATCAGCATGCCCAGTCACTGTGACAGAATCACGCCGTAAGCTCTCATCTGCCGAGTAGTCATACGTCTTGCAGACGTTTTCATCGCTCGGGGGGTCTGCCCCGGCATCTTCCATCGACGACTGGCTATTATCTAATATTATTTCCTCTGATATAACAATATTTAAATCGTTTGTGTCTTTCTCCTCTGAAAACTTCACCTCAACACTATCCCCAATAATGATATCTTCAGAAACATCTAGCATGTCAAATTGTATGTCATTGACAACAGTTTCTTCAACAATATTACTCTCTTCTTGAATCACTATCGGTTGAGATTGATCTGGTTCAACAGCCTCAGCCAACGAACTCGCTGCATCGCCAATCTCAGTCACTTTAGATTCTTCTACAGTTGGGATCAAATATTTACTAAAATCCTTTCTTGTTAAAACTACAGAGCATTCTTTAATATCGTAGGTTGAAACTTTGTTTACTGACTTGTTTGCTTTTGACTTTACAGGAGCTTTTTTCTTTGGTTTTGGTCTTGCAGGTTTCTTTTTAGACTTAGTTGGTGGTACTTCTAAATCATCCAAAGATATTATGTCTTCTAACGGCCTGTCGTCAGTAATGATTTGCTCTATGAGCGATATGTTTGGCGCTTTCCCTTTCCTTTTCCTCCTAGTGCTGGTTGTACTAGTAGCTGGACTTACAGGACTCCTTGTATCCTGTCTAACCTCTTTCAGGCGTGGATTGGGTTTCACAGTATTTAAAATATCATTTTGCTCATCTGTGATGCTTTCAAAAGCGATTTGCTCTAATTCTTCCACTGGTATATTGGCAAAGCTATCAACAATAGCATCTTCTGATAAAGAGTCACCTATTGTTTCAGCCTCCTTCTTATCATCCAAAGGAAATACAGCCATGCCCAAAGATTGCATCGTACTTGAGCATGTTTCTTTTGATTCTAATGAGTTGTATAATTTAAACTTCTCTTGTAATAAAGCTTGTATTTCTAAGTCAATTTCTTTCATTCGTTCAAATGCATCCGTTGACTTGATATTGGTCTTAAATGACACAGGATCTGTTTGTACAGATGTTGTAACCAACTTTTTTAGTTCGTTTTGATTCAATCTTGGTAAAGGACCTTTGGTTTCAGTGGTTTGAGTCTCCTTTGCAACACATTTTCTGAATACTTGGGTAGCAATGTGACGTCTAGATACTTTACGACTAGTAACTAGAGGTTTGAATTTTATTTCGGCGGCTGCTTTGTTGGGGGCCGGCGCAGGCGCTGTATTTCTACGCGCATGGTGAACATTTGATTTTCGTTTGTGATCCTCAAACATATCTATAGGTTTTAAAGTGGTCGGCCCCTCTGGTTTAGCAGGAGTCTGGCTGCTAGTATTACTGTTTGGACTCACAATGGAATGGCTGGATGAATTGGAATCGTGCTTTTTCTTAGCCTCAGTATCTCTTTCCTTAGACTTAGTTTGTTGCTCTTTTCGCTTGACATATTTGTCAGAATATCCTTTATCATCGGACTCAATTTTTTTAACTTCTTTTGGTGCTTCTTTCACACTTTTCTCTTTTGAGAAAAACAAATTGAAAATACTTGACTTTGGGGTATCACATTTCTCTGAAGTCTTTGAGGCAAAATCATTAACGTTAATTATTATGTTCTTGTTCAGTATTTGTTTGCTGGATTCTGACAGACTAGACTCGCTTTTCTTACGTTTTTCTTTCCGGTGCGCCGGTCTTTGGTCGACGGATCTTTTGCGTGAACTGGACGCTGTTGATGACTTTATTAAACAAGTAGAACTTTCCGATTTGTCAGTATCAACGCTACCTTTGGATTCTGGTTGTTTATTTTGTTTCATAGTGGTATTTTCCACTGCACTTATATCCTTAATATTGGTTGCGGTATTTTGTGTTTTGGTCTTATCAGCCATAGTCTCAGGACGGATTAACGCCTGTTCAGTTAATGTGGTTTTTAAAGGCTCTGATTCACTTAGCTTCCTGATTTTAACTTTAGAAGAAAATGTTAAAGGTGATTTAGCAATACTTTGTAACTGATTATCGATTTCTTGTTTTATATAAAGTGACTTAGATTCACTACTAACCTCTTTTTTAATATTGAATGATGTCTTTTCAGGAGTTTTGTGTTCAGGAATTAATTTGAATGGGCTCTCCTGAGGGGTATGTAGAGGAGGCACATTATTACTGGAAACAGGTGATGTGCACATTCTACTTATCGATTGTGGAGATGCCATATCATCTGTAGCAATAAAGTTGTGATCTACAGCAACATGATATTGTCGATCTAATTCCGCAAAAGGATCTTCTTCATCTGATAATTGGCCCGCATTTGGATCAAAAAGTGGAACCACCGGAGTAGCACTCCTTCTAAACTTGTCTTCGCCCATATTATCCACACTTTTCCTATCTCTCCTATGCTGTTGAGTTTCTGTGCTTAATCTTCTCTGATTGTAATCAAAACTTTTTCGTTTCTCTCGTCTTCCATATAAGTGTGAACTATCAGATTCATTTTTCACATTATCATGATCTCTACTACTTTCATTGCCATATGATTGAGTTCCTGATGTATCATAACTTTCTTGTTCCTTGTTAGGATCATAAAAAGTGTTCCCTTCATAAGAATTATAGGATTCAACACCTGTATAGTTCTCATAATTGTATGATTCATATTCTTCATCTCTTGAAGGATAGATTGCCTGCTCCTCTCCTTCATATATCTGTTCAAAGTCTTCTAGCTGCAGTACTTTATTCAGTTCAGCCAAAACCATTGGTTTAATATCTTCGAGTAACACAGTGTCTTGAGGATCTAACAATCCTTGCATTTCCTTCATAAAGGTGTCTTCGTAAATTGTATTATTCTCGTTGTTTATAAAGTCTGTGCTTGAACTGCAAAGGGATTTTTCAGCAACCGATCTCAAATGGCGGTTAAAACTGTTTTGTGATTCTGTGACCAGACTACTGATTGCATATTCGAATTTTGTAGAAGAATTGGGATTATCCATTAATTTGTGAATTTTATCTTTGTCCATCATGAAAAGTTGATGAACAATTTTATTCTTTATCTGGTCACAGTTTGACTTTACATTCCTTTGTTTTTGATTTTTCTTCTTTGGCGTATGTTCTTGTCGAACATTTGAGTAGCCGTCTATTATGGTTTCTATTTGTTTATTTTCGTTTTCCATTAGATTTGGTGGTGGATTATCTGAAGAGTTTTGCGATTCCCGACTCAAAAGTCGTTTTCGGACAATGTTAACAGTGTCGTCAACTGACCGACTGAAAGTATTAGAGTTATCAAGGGCAGAGCCAGCATTGCCACCGTAATGGTCAGATGCAGGTGGTCGATGACCAGTGTAATCTGATGTAGGCATCTTAGTGTGTTCTACATCATGGCTGTAGGGTTTACTGTAACTCCTGTCTTCAAAAGGGGGAATGATCCAGGGGGAGAGGCGTTGTTTGTAACTGTCAGGCATTTTTGGGGTTTGCCTGTGGTCCACATCACCCATATTATTAATATGACACTGTGGCGCTTGATTCTCATAATAATTATGGCTGCCATATTGGTTATGTTCGGGTCCATCTCCACGCCTCATGCGTTGGAGCAAAGGAAATATTTGTTTTTGGGAATATTGAGGTCTGCCCTGGTATCTGCCTGGGGTGTGGGGTCGACTACCTCTGTAATTATTTCTGTCATGCCGTTCTGGTCCTGGATGGTCATCTATTGGTCCTGAATGCATGTTATATGACATCCCCCTCATTGGCCTGGGGCATGGTGGTGGGAATCTGTAAAACATTTGTTTTAAGATTTAGAAAATCCAACAATAAATAGAGGAATATGTACGCATGATTATTTAGATTTTATTTCTTGAAACCTGTGTCACTTTACTGTGTGAGTCTCCATAAAGTGCACTTATGAAAATGGGTGAAACTAGACACATTTTTATCAACGGAAAAAATGTAAAAAGAAATCTGAAATATTATTTTTATAAATATTTTTTCTTTTCATTACCTACTGTTGACTTTATGTAAAGAAAACTTTATGACTTTTTAACTAAGAAGTATATCGTGATAAAATAAAAACAGTTATGATGTAAAATAACAGAAGATACTAATAAAATAAAAAAAATACCCAACAAACGGTAATAAGAAATAATAAAAGGGGACTTTAAAGGGGAATATATCTCGTGAAATGTGGGTATATCCAGTAATGGAATACCTCTGCCTACCCCCTCGGGGGAAAAAAGCGTGAGATTATGTAATTATCTACTATATAAAAATAAGTCGGGTTTTCCTTCCTGACGATATAACTCCAGAACGCACGAACCGATTTCCACGGTTTTGCATTCGTTGGAAAGGTCTAGGGCTCCGCAAGGTTTATAGCAAAGAAAATTCAGCATTGCACCCGTGCGAAGCCGGGGCGGATCGCTATTTATTATATAAAAGTGGACATTTTGAGGAAAATCTGTATTTTAATTCGTATTTTTTTAATTAATTGTCACATTTCTCTAAATAATGCCCATATTAAAGGTAGTCTTTTTTACTTTATGTTATTTTCCATCGTATTACCTTTCAAAAACCAAAAATCCCGTATTTCTATCCTTATCACAACATTTACTATGACTGTTTGAACACACACACACACACTGTTTGTTAATTTCTTGGTACCGTTTTTTTTTATTAGTGTCTTCTGTTATTTGGCATCATTACTGATTTCATTTTATCACGATATACTTCTTAGTTTAAAAGTTATAACGTTTTCTTTACATAAAGTCAACAGTAGGTAATCAGAAGAAAAAAATATCTATAAAAAATTAAAAAATAAAATCTCGGATTTTTTTCAACATTTTTTCCGTCGATAAAAATGTGTCTAGTTTCACCCATTTTCATATGTGCACTTTATGGAGACTCACACTGTATATTTAAAACAAACAAGTCCATTATTGTATATTGTGGTACTGATTTAATGCTGTGTGTGACTGAGCGAAGATTATAATTACGTAATTAGGATTTTAAGTGTATAAGAACAGCATATTGCTCGGGCAAGATATGTTAAAGATATGTGAAGCCTATTTATATATAAAAAAAATTAAGCATGTTGTGGCCAAATAAAAATTAATTAAATATAATCGATTTCGCGAGTGGGTTGGCTGAAAAAATGAAGTCCAGGATATAATTATATCTTTTTTTAACATTGCACTGGTTTGGTCAATAGACAAATTACATACAAATCGAAAGTATGAAGTCTATGGAATATGAAAACAGTCTTGAAATTAATGAATTCCGGTTGTTAAAATCAAAATATTGCTGCGAGTGAATATAACGTACGACTGAAAAGTTCCCAGCGAACCATCATTGAATGAAAGAGAGTGTGCATGCTATTTGCTATGAAATAGAAAAAGATAGCGATACACTCATATTTTAAATATTTAATTAATCATATCCTGGACCGAATATTTTCAGCCAACCCACTCGCTCTTTTTTAACATATTAAATTTGATATAAAATACTTTTCATCCAATAAGCAGCTTGGTGAAGGTCGTCTTATATTTGTATCTTAGACTATAGAGAAAACCATGTGCACTCAGCTTATATGATAACAAAAAAGTTTTATGACAATAAATGTTTAACTGTTGATGTGATATCAATAAATAAAAAACAGCTAAGTTTATGTAAACTTTAATAACAAAGTTGATTTACCTATATTAGTTATAAATCTAAATACTAGAAATTCAACATAGAAACTCAATTATTTTAGTTTAATAAGTTAACATCCATGAAGCGCTCGTAGCCCTGCGGTGCCAGTGTGTTTGTAACAATCATACTGGTTAAGCAAAGTTGGGCGCGGTCAGTCAGTGGATGGGTTGATGGGATGGTTGAAAGTTATTGCAGCTACTACCCCTTCAGAACCTGTGTTAAGGCTAAAGGGAAGAAGAGGGACCAGAAACTCCATACATGTATGGAGTATCATGCTGAATTGGTAGGTGAATAAAAGATCCGCCGGACTACCCGATCCACCAGACTGGATTGTAATGCTGCTTCCCAATGCTGCTTCTTTATTCTTTTTACAAAATTAAAGTGTTATAGACTTATCCTGAGGGACAGGCATGTTAATGTGGAACTTAGAGGGTAGTTGCAACTATTTAACCTATTATCACAGGTAGAAGAGGAAAACCGGAGAAGTGAGCTTCCACACGAGTTTGTTTATTCTTTCGTATTTTGTGAGTAGATAGTGAAGATAATACTTTTGTTTGATGTTGTTGAACTTAAAGCTATATTAAGGGTTAAATTCCAGCTTGTCGCTCACATTAAAAAAATAAATATAAATAAATAATGTCACTCCTTTTATCTCCGAGGGGGTATTCCATTTCTGGAAATACCATTTCACCAGTTTCATACTTTTGGACCCTTTAACGTGTGATAGTCTAAAGGTCTGTTACATACACATTTATGTGCATGAAAATAAATGGCTAGGTGTCCAACATTTATGTATATATGTTTATCAGTGGTTTAGTACTCATAGCACTGGCTCTGCCTAATTTAGGGCTAAACAACCATATGTAAATTATGTCACACAATTTCCATATTGAGCTCTTGAACACCAGAGAATAGATATTTTATTAGTAATAAAATACTTGAAAATATAGAATTTATGATTTAAACCACTTAAATTTGTCTGACATAACCTGCTACCAACATTTGAATTCAATAGGCACAGATCATATTTTATATTTATCAGAATGAAATCTGAGAAGACATACTATTATATTTGTTATGCACATTCTAATTGAATACCTATCAATTGTGTAGGTAGGTATCTTGAAATGAAAGTCATCGATGAAAGTATGGATGTGTGATTGATATAGACGCATTATTTTTTGTTTACGTACCTTCCTACCAAGGCCGAAGCGACTAATAATGGTTAGGCGGGAATATGATGCAACCATAATATAATGCTATTAAAGCATGCACAAATAATTACCTTGGTGTATCCATCAGCCCATAAGTTCTAGGAGGTCTGAAGTGCGGTGTCCCGCCACTTCTAGGTCTATATTGCCTTGGATTATCATTCCGCCATCCACCGATGCCTGAATGACCTCGTCTCATTTTGAGATGATTACCACATGTTATTGCACTAAAACACTGGATGTACGAATTACTTTTATTTAAACGCTCAATAAAAGAGTTTTTGAGGTTCAATACTGCGGGAAATTGTATAAAACAAGTTTGATCAATCAAACAATGTCCCGCTGAATAAAAATAAATCGAGAAATTTTTGACTTTTGTCAAAATTTTCTTTTTTCAGCTCAATTTTGTTTGACAGGCTAAGATCAATGATCATACTGCCTCGTCTTTGGTCTTTGTTTTCTTGTTATAAACGTCTTTCGAGTCAGACAAAAATTCTTTATGTAAGTACAATATTCATTCCAAAAATATTATATATGACTTTTTATATCTTACTAGCGACTCGCCCCGGCTTCGCACGGGTGCAATGCTTATAAGATTTTCCCTCTTTTCTGTTGGAATTTTTCCTGAATTTTCTTTGCTATAAACCTCACGGAGCCCGAGACCTTTCCAACGAATGCAAAACCGTGGAAGTCGGTTAGTGCGTTCTGGAGTTATAGCGTCAGGAAGGAAAACCCGACTTATTTTTATATAGTAAAAATAGGTTGCCTGCTTCACATTATGATAACCATTAATCAGTGAGGCTTGGTTTCGAGTCCTGCCTGGCATGGCATGTACCAATGAGTCTTTCAAAAAACATAAATACATACTATTCATCACTAGCTAGATGGTGAAGAAAAATATCGTAAGGGTTTCCTCACGCTATGCTTTTCACCTCTTGAGTGTAATTTTTTTAAACTTATCAATCTTATAATAGCAAGCAATTAGCAGTGATAGCCTTACGGTTATGGAGCCTGCTTCACATATTTATCACTTGCTCGACGGTGAAGGAAAACATCGTGAGGACACCCAGAAGTCCCAGAAGTAATTCTGAGACATGTGTAAAACACGGTCCGGGCGATGGGCTCACCACCTATCACGTTTAGAGGTTAAAAGAATATTTTTGCACTTAGTCGTATTTGAAGCGCAACTCTTGACAGATAGCTGTCTCTTTCTTTATTATTAGTCCGCCCGTCACTGTTGTCTATAATCTATACTATACCTAGACCATAATACGTACTTACTTTACTTCACTGGCAGACTAAGGTAGGGGTAGAAGGGGAAATCCACACCGGGCCTCTGGTTCTGGGGGGCCTCCAAATTTAGCGAAAAGTTCTCCTAAAGTTCTCCTAAGTGAAATCCTAAACAAGGATAAGAGGCAGTTGGGTGTTGCTTGGAGGCTTCATAGATACAAATACGATTAAAGCTACACTAAATTTGGAGGCCCCACAGGACTAGAGGCCCGCCCTGGGTCTGGGGGGGGCCTCCAAATCCAAAAGTTCTAAGACCGGGGCCTCATTCAGTTTTTCCGCCTCGGGCCTCTGACAAGCTTACTAATAATCATCACTTCATCACTATCACTATCACAACATAGTATAAAACAAAGTCGCTTTCTCTGTCCCTATATCCCTATGTCCCTATGTATGCTTCTTAAATCTTTAAAACTACGCAACGGATTTTGATGCGGTTTTTTTTAATACCTAGATAGAGTGATTCAAGAGTAAGGTTTTAGTATAAGCATTGCACGCACACCCGTGCGAAGCCGGGGCGGGTCGCTCGCTAGTAATATTATAAAGAGGAAAGATTTGTATTTTTGTATGTTTGTTACGAATAAACTCAAAAACTACTGGACCAATTTAAAAAAAAATCTTTCACCAGTGAAAAGCTAGAAGGTCCCTGAGTAACATAGGCTATATTTTATTCCCGTATTCCCACGGGAACGGGAACTACGATGATGAAACCGCGCAGAACCGCTAGTCCTACTAATATTATAAACGCGAAAGTTTGTATGGATGTTTGTTCCTCTTTCACGATAAAACTACTAAACGGATTTTGATGAAACTTTACAGTCGTATAGCTTATGGCGGCCATACACCATGCTTCCTATTGTCCAATCGGTATGACGCTACCGATTGGATCAGTTAGAACTGACCGTGTCACACGGTCCGTGTGTGGGAGTACCGTGGGTTTGCAGTGTGGAGTGCACTTAGTTGTAGGTACCCGAAATGTTTTCAATCCAACAGAAAACGAATTACGACTTTAACGGGCAGAGGGAAAATAATTACCACCAAATATTGAAATCTATGTAATTGAAATAAGATTCAAAACCAATTAAAAAATTTAAACAGCCTATGCCCGTTAAAGGGTTACCTAGTAATATCTTCTATGACCAATCCACGCCAACACCCGGTCCGGTTCTAACTGATCCAATCGGCAGCATCATGCCGATTGGACGATAGGAAGGATGGTGTATGGCCTGCATAATGCATCGCAGAATAACACATAGGCTATATTCTATCCACGGGAACGGAAACTACTATCCCATGAATAC
Source organism: Ethmia dodecea (assembly GCA_963855545.1). NCBI lineage: Eukaryota > Metazoa > Arthropoda > Insecta > Lepidoptera > Depressariidae > Ethmia > Ethmia dodecea. The sequence goes on from OY979457.1 coordinate 3,815,540, forward strand.
CATAGATTTAGTAGTATACTAAATCTATGATGAATACAATAACATGGAATCCGTCTGCACACCATTTGGCGATTGGCGTGAGACCTAGGGTAAATTAATTATTTTACTAAACCCAAGGATGCCAAAAGTTTAAAATTTTGATGTCGTGTTAACTGTTATGATTGGTTGTTGATAAGCGTTATGATTTTATTTAACTACCTAATCAGAACAGCTAACATGAGATATACCTACAGTCTGGCAGCTAATTTTTATGGTTAGATTGATTTGCTTTTCGGAAGCCGGGGTGTTAGAAACAAAAAAAAAACAGTAAAATAATATTTTTCACTTTAATATAACAAATACAGAAAACTGTTTTCCTTTGGTATATTTGGTACATGGGTAACAAAACAAGATGCATTTTATAAAGTCCATAGGTAGTCATAATTCGGCACTATACTTGAAATGACACTTCTGACTTGATACAATACAATAAATAATGAAGTTAGTTCTTTAACACCTTGATATCTCAAACATTTCTCATAATGCTGCTGTACCTACTCTGTAGGCTCAAAAACGAGCTGCATTTTGACTACGCAGCGTGAATGTGTGCAGTTTTAAACTCCAGCTAAAATGGAAGTAGGATCCTCGACGCCTGCCTTTACTTTCCTTAAGAACATCACCGCTTCGCGACCGTCAATCAATCTGTGATCGTAGGAGAGGGCAAGGTACATCATCGGTCGTATCTCCACCTGAGAAGGAGAAAGCGGAAATACAAATTGCTTCGAGAAAAGGATGGCACGGCCGTGCCGCTTTTTGCTCGACTTGGCGGGGGCACTGCCGTGCCCCCAGATAAGCTAGCGAGAGGAGTCCGCTAGTCGTGGTGACCTTTTTTTGTATCTAAATAGGGACCTACTATCGACAGAATAGGAATATAGCAGTGATATCCTTGTGGTGCGTGAATCCGCCTATCATGTCTGAGGGCTGAGTTCGGTAACGTTCCTGGTAAAAACGAACTTGGAACTCGAATCTATTCAAGTCGTTATTAAATAGGGTAAACTGGGTAAGTTCGTTTCATTGTTGACCTCGCCTGTGTCCTCTGGGCTAGATAGCGGTCAAGAGCAAGCCCACCCAAACAAGGTGAAGGCAACATCCGCAAACCTCCAGACCCCCGAACCACGTTTATAGGTACCTACGTATTTATACGAATTCAACTGACTGCCTAGGCCAAATCAGTTACATTTTAGCACCTGTTAAAATTAACATGTACTGTCTTTGACGTAAGTAATCAGTTTTAGTACTGTAGTAAAAATTACTGTTGTAAAAGGTATATTATGTACCTAGTTATCTTAATTTAATTGTAAAATGTGATACCAAATACATTTTCAGAGGTATTTTGGGATAAATAGGTACTCGCAATTTCATTTCAATGCAGTCAAATACCCTATTCGCATGTGCCATTGTTAAACAGTAAATCACCTTTCCCTGAATGGCGACTGGCCGCTGGAATGTGGCATGCATGCCCAGGATAGCCGACTGCGGCAGGTTGATGATGGGCATGGACATCAGCGAGCCAAATACACCACCGTTGCTGATTGTGAAGGTCCCGCCTTGCATGTCCGCCGGTGTAAGTTTACCTGAGAAACACAATTAATAGGGAATATGCACGTGACTCTAAAATGGACGAAATATTTTTATTTGTGTGTTTATTGCCAAAAAAAACACATACCTATTTTTTTGTTCAATCATCATAAAGTGTCTTTTATGAAAATCACCATATTTAGCATTATTCCCATTACCAAGCTTTTGCCTGTGACCTTCCAGGTCCAACTAGGGACGGAGCACAAGGCCCTGGCCTGGCCAGATTCCGTCCGAAGTCTATAGGTGCCTACCAGCCAGTCCCAGTAAAGGAGCACTTTTTTTTCATATTGTGGACACGGTTCTGGCTGGACTGATTCAAAATTTTGAGCAGCTTCAGAAAGAATCGTCGTAGGTGTTTTCCTCCGCAGCGGATACAGAATACAACTGCGAAATCTAAACTACGGAAATGACGTCTAGCTAACCACTCCTCGCTTTGGCAGCGAGCTCCCCAAGAGCCAGTTCGATCCTCGGGTAGTCCATGGACTCGACGTTGCGGACAACCGGCACTACCAGGCCACGTGGCGTTGCCACCGCCACTGATATGTCCACGTAGTCCCTATACAATGATAACGATTACAGTATGTACAGTCAAGAACACGTGGAGCTTGACACATTGGACTTTGTAACGTTCTTATTGTAATCGCCTTGGAGGTCAGAACTGCACTACTAGTATAAAGTTTCATGTGTTCTTGACTGAAGGTGTACCAGCTAAGTTTTCCTATTGGAATAGGTACCTACCTATAGCACAAACGGCGTCGTAGTCCACATACTAAGTTCCGAGTTCACATCTTCAGCGCGTAACATTCCACTGGTGTACTTATGGTTTTTCCCCACATATGGTAAAGTATGGACCATAATCCACAGTTTCTATTTAATTATATTTATTATCCTTGCTTATATTAACTATGTGAATATGTAAGCGCCATTTTGGGTAAAGTACCTACATAGGTAAGTACTTAATACTTTCATCTTAAAACAGGGATAAAGGTGTAGGTATGTATTAGGTGCCGATTTCCGCTACTATTATGTGGTTAGTAGACAATAATTTCAATAAAAGAAGTTGTTAAAAATGTTGAAGACAGTGGCGGGTTAAGGTAGGGGCTTAAGGGGCAGTCCGCCCCGGGCCTCTGGTCCTAGGGGGCGAAAAGTTCTCTTAATCAAATTCTAAACAAGTATAAAAGGCAGTTCGCTGTTGGTTGGAGACTTCATAGATAACTACAAATATGATACGAATATGAATGAGGCCTCCCAGGACCAGACGCCCACCCCGGGCCTCCAAATCCAAAAGTTCTAAGACCGGGGGGGCCTCATTCAGTTTTTCCGCCGCTTAGTCCGCCACTGGTTGAAGAGGTACCTATACGTACCTATAAATAATGTTGCTGCCAGATATGACCCCGTTGACGACGGGCTGGTCCATTAGTGCGTTGGCCGCCGCCTTCAGGAACGGAGACATGAAAGACAGCTTCACGCCGTACTTCTTTTGGAATGCCTCCAAATTAGCCTTGCGAAACGCTATCAATTTACTGTAAATAAAGTTGGAGTAGATAAGGAATTAAATAAATATAAGTTCCTTCCTTATCTCAGAATAGGGTTGTGTCCTACCTAGTCAAATCAGTTACTTTTTACGATCTGTCAAAACGAAATTTTACTATGGAAAATGTACTGAAATAGCAAACCGTGACGTCATAGTTTGTAGTACTCAATTGCAGCACTTTTTTTGATTGTTTTATTATTTTTAAATTTGCTATAATTGTAAATTGAAAATCGAAATACATATTTTGAGGTGTTTTGGTATAATCTTTTTAATGTATGACTACTCGCAATTTAAATTCGATGCTGTCAACTACCCAATTGGTGACAGGAGGAGAGAGGAGGAAAGCTACATTATCACTGAGTAGGTAACATAGGCATACTTTATGGAACGGGAATTAGGTAGGTACGTGCGTGGGTGAAACCGCGTGGAACAGCTAGTTATTTATATAAATACCTGAAAAATTACACTTACAGTTGGTTGTTGGTTGGAGAATTTGATTAATCCTTCCTTAAGCCTAAGCTGCTAAACCGATCTTGATGGAGTTTGATAGTGAGATTGCATTTTTATAGATGACTAGCGACCCGCCCCGGCTTCGCACGGGTGCAATGCTGAATTTTCTTTGCTATAAACCTTGCGGAGCCCTAGACCTTTCCAACGAATGCAAAACCATGGAAATCGGTTCGTCAGTTCTGGAGTTAAATCGTCAGGAAGGAAAACCCGACTTATTTTTATATAGTAGATATAAGCTACGTTCTCTTTGAAAAAGTGCCTCTACCTCATATCGCACTCGTTGAAGGTAGTCAGCATGGCGCAAGTATTCTGCGCCTCCTTCAGCCGTTCGGAGATGCGTAGGCGCATCTTCGTCATCGGCACTGGGAACTCCGTACGGGTGCCCGATATTATCTTCGTTGGATCGCCAATGGCTTGCGCGGCCTTAAAAAATAATAATAAGCATAAGTATAGTCAAAATGGATGGCAGAGAGTTGGTAGGTCCCTGCTAAGTACCTACTTATTATTCCATTTCTGTAGGCACTTTTAACTACTGTTCAAATATTTTCGGGTTCCTATAAAGTTTATCGCACACATCTTCGGGTGCCCTGTCAGTATCTAATGGGTGACCTTATATCCGGAGCGCCTCCGTGTTTCGGAAGGCACGCTAAACCAATGGTCCCTGTTTTAGTGTGTTTAGGTACTAAGTCGTTAAACCATGTGAGATACCCTTGGGCCACTGGCCTAACACTACCAATCCGCGGTGTGCGCGCGCGGTAAGGGTCTTGACAGACAGACGGACAACAAAGTGATCCCATATCCTAAAAGTTCAGTTTTTCTCCTTTTGAGGTACGAAACTTTAAAAATAGTAAAAGTGGTAATGTCAATCAATGTAGTGTTTCACATTTATTCATGGTTCAAAAATACGGAATTTCCTAAGTCACAATCACAGTCAGCACGAGCCAAAAATAGAGCCCAAAGGTTACTAAGGGTCTAGACACACGGACCGCAATTCAACTGTAATTCGACCGCAAAACTGCAGTTTCGATGCAGTTTGAATGCAGTTGGCACGACTGCAATGAAACTGCAGTTTTGCGGTCATTGGCGTAGCTAGGGATTTTTCCTAGGGGGGGCCATGGCCCCAGACATACCTAAATCCGCCGGCCGCACAGCAAGGTGGTCACGACTATCGGCGCATGCGCAACTATGATAGGTATCAAGTATGGATTTCAGTTATCCTGTCCTATTATACGATTCGTTTTCTTTTATCTGTGTAGTTTAAGTCGCTAATATAGCTAAGTATACACCGACAAGAGCTCCGCTCTTAAATTACCATCAACAAGGTAAATCAATCATCATCCGTGTATTGTAACAATTATATGCAGATTGTTCGTTTGTATGTGATGAGTAGGTAATTATTTTAGCTTTTGAAGACGGTTTTCGGTTTTCTAGGGTGGGCCTGGCCCACCCTGCCCCCCCCCCCCCCCTAGCTACGCCCATGTTTGCGGTCGAATTGCAGTTGAATTGCGGTCCGTGTGTCTAGACCCTTACAGCGGGCTTTTTAACGACGACTTTTGATACAACGGCTGCGCCGGCTGGTTTGGCTGCTGCGACAGGGGCTGGGGTGGCAGCAGCTGGGGCGGCGGCCGGGGCCGGCGCCGGAGCCGCAGCTGGAGCCGCGGCTTTTGCTGGCGCAGCACCCGTTATGTTCACCTGAAAGGGAGCAATGGGCACGGTATAAGGAATCATCATTATTATTACAGCGACAGGTCGTCCAGTTCTGAACATTAGCTCTATTGTCTTCCGGAGTTAGTAATGGTTGACATGTTTGTTAGAAGAGACTATAATTTGGCTTGCAGCCAGACGGTTTATAGGTTTTCCCTTTGCGCTATGACACGAGGTTCTTCAAAAGGTTCGTTAACGGATTCCTCAAAGGTTGGCGATTCATCGGGGACACTTGATATTTTTTTAACAGGTTAGCTTTAGTTAACCTAGAGGCTGGATATTAAAACTTCTATTTTACACTCGTCTGGTATCTGGCGAGAACCGAAACAAAATAATTCTTTTTACCTGAAACTTGTCAAAACCGAAACGAAAACTTCGGTCAGTCACCACAAATCAGTGGAAAGGTGTTACCTGGAAGACGGGCTGCTGTGACTTGACTTTGTCCCCGTCCTTGACGTAGAACTTGGTGATGGTGCCATGCCCTGGGGACATGATTGGCAGGGCCGTCTTGTCCGTTTCGATTTCCATTACGATCTCGTCTATGGCCACCGCGTCGCCTTCTTTCTTTATTAGTCTGGAGGTTGCAATTAATATTTTGAATTATATAGAACTCTGGAAGAGTAAAAAAACGACTCCAACTTGTATGTTTTTCTAATAGATGCCATTGTTAGAACTGGACCAAATTAACCATGGAACCAAACGGGAAGCCCCAGCTTTCAAATAAAAAAAGAGTCATTAAAATCCGTTTACCCAGTCGAAAGTTCTGAGGTAACAAACAACAAAAAAACAAGTCGAATTGATAACCTCATTTTTAAAGTCGGTTGAAAATATGCTCGAGTTTTATACCCTTGATAAGTACTAAAGTAATACCCCGGTGCAGCGATGGGCTCATGACTGAAATAGGGGGTAAAAAAATAAAAAGACGAACAATGGTTAGGTACTTGGAGAAAATGGAATACCTCAGCCAACTTTCCCGGCGTTAATGCGAAATTAATTAAGTTTTCTATACTCGACTTCATCAAAGAGGTTGGAAGAAAACCATTCTCTTTAGAGAAACTTTTTCTTTAAACGTCTTTGCTCTTCATATTTCTGATCGGAAATCGAAATCAGAGGAAAATTTTGGACAGAACACTGAACCGAAGTCTATGAAATCGTGTGATTCACTAGACTAGAACTGAACGAAAGTAACTTTTTACGAATTTCGTAGAGCCATAAGTTGGTATTGTCATTGAAAGTTTGCGATTTGTTCAAGTGACCTAAGGTCGTTTACGAAATGGTACTTCACTTGGCGTCTCCAGTGGTGACTGAGTCCGGAAAATTAGGTGTTTTGACATCCTCAACGCCTGGCCTTGGTGCGCTGGTGTGCAGCCTACGTATCGCGATGTAGCTGGCTGGAGCACTGCAAGGGACTATCCGTGTAGGCCTGGATGAAAAAATATGAAGTTCAAAAAAGGAACATTTCAGATCAAAATTCTCCTATCTTTTAAATTATATTTTTTATTATTATTAAAAGGCGTGCTCTTGACTTCAAGAGGACAGAAATCGGTCAAAGATGGAACGAGTTCACAAAGAAGAAGCCTGAAGCAATCGTGACTTCCATAGATAGAAAAGGGATGTATAAACTCGGGAACACCGACACAGGCAGGGAATTCCAGGGGAAAACAATTCCGCATTATTAGGGGTCAAAGAAGTAGCTGCAAATTATGTATTTTTAATAACATTAGTAGTAGGCATGTAGTACTTATCTGTATTTATGAGCTAAACTTTTTTTATCTTACATAGGTGGTAAACTTACAAGGAAGTACTGGTCATGTGATATTGCCGCCGAAAACTTCTGTTTTGTCTTAGGCACCATTTGTTTTTGCTTAGTTTGATCTGAAAATAAAGTGGCAGAAGATTTATGTCCAGTCGGAGATTTTAATAATTAACAATGTTTTAGTAACTAATAACAGTTGTCTGAATCTATTATTTTTATTTCTGAAGTCTACTTGATACCAATTCTAATAAAAACTATTTCAATCGTCGAAAACTTTATTAGTTGAATAAACACATGCTTCGTTGAATAGCGGAAACAGTAAAAGAGCACTTGAATAGTTGAACTGTTCATATTTGTAGCTGTGGAAGCAAATTTTTGTTTCTTTATATTTTTCCTAAAAAAAATGAAATGTATAACTTATTATATTATGATAATAGGTATGTTTTGTATCAGATTTTTAGATTTCGCTTAAAACACCTAGGTATAGTTCAGCAGTAGTTTGCTCCCCAATTACCTGTTATATTATACTAATCTTAAATAGCAATGAAAAGGTTGTAGTACATTGAAGAATATTCGATAAAATACTTACAATTGGTGTAATACGCCCCCTAAGCATGTTAGGTTGGTTTAAAAATGTTTTTACGGTCTACTACATGTATTTTGATAAATACGAATTCATTACAAAAGAAACATTGATCAGTGTCAATCTCTCAAGTTCTTTTATTCTTTTCTTTCAGTCTTTCAGCTTGACAGCAGCTTTAATTGAAATAAAAGAAGATTTTACATAAATGAGATTTGTAAAAAGTATGTCCTTTATTAATTTATTATATTTTACAATGCCAACCGTTGGTTTAAAGTGCCAACCATTACATCACAGATCGAGTATCTGTATCTCTCTACGTTATTGAAAAGCAAAGATGAGGGGAAAAGAAATTCGTCAGAATCAGAGAATCTAACCATGTATATTTTTTATATTCGATACTAGATGACACTGTGCGCGATATGTCTACTCAACAACAGATGGCGCTGTTTTATTTATTCGTCTATTAGCCACTAGATGTCACGAACTACTTTTTATGAAACAATCTCTAAGAAATGGGAAAATAGGATGAATGTTTTTAGATACCTGTGTGTTTGCTTACCTTAGGTATTTTGCTAAGGATGTTATCGAATGTGGCTTATTAAAAAATATGTTTAGAAATGTCAGTGGCCGTAAATTAATTCCCCGCCCGGGACAACATTTCTATTTTTTTGTAAGTACGAACATAATTGTTAGTTTCTCGTGAAATGTGGGTATATCCAGTAATGGACTTCCTCTGCCTACCCCCTCGGGGATGAAAGGCGTGAGATTATTATTATTTCACGGAGTTTGAATATATAAATAACTTAATCATCCCACAATTTTATTTAACAGATGACCGAAAAATAAACCACATTTGATACTATCCTAGGCAAAATACCTAAGTTAAACAATCAGACAGGAATCTCAAAACTACGCCAACACTATATATTTTTTTAGAATATAATATTATACCACAGCTCATCACCATAACTGTTAGTTTAAGTGGACGTGCAGTAATATAATTTTAAACACTTTATTGATAAAAGTTGATACGTAGATACTTACGGTACCTAATGAACAGTGGTATTGTTGTGGGAAACTGATTATTGTTTTTAGTGTTGGACTCTGACTTGAGTAGACAGACACGATAGTGCTGAGGCACTTATATTTGATTATGTTATAAGTGAAAGGTCTCTGAGAAGGCACATTAGCGGTGTCCCTGTCCACTCAAGACGACGTCGTCGGCTCCTTGGATGTGTTAGGGTTGGCACAATTAATCAAACAAACAAAGTCACTACTTATAATAATAATAATATTATAATCTCACGCCTTTCATCCCCGAGGGGGTAGGCAGAGGTATTCCATTACTGGATATACCCACATTTCACGAGATACATTGGACCCCTAAACGTGATAGGTGGTGAGCCCATCGCCGGACCGGGTCTATTACTAGATACTTATAGCATTTATAATATTAGTTAGAATGTGAAAAAGAATATTTCACCTTAGAAAATAGTGACAGAGACATTGTATATCCACAAGAAATAAGAATGAACTCGCTGCTTATGTTATATAAATTAACTAAAGTTACCAAATCATATAAAGGTCAATGGTCTTGACAAATTAAAAAAAATTGCTAAGCAAAAATTACATAAAAAAGGTTACTACCTTTTTTTTTAGCTGCAGAAATAATTTTTATTTATTTTGTTAATTTATTTATAAATTAATAAATTTTTACTTTAACTTTGCTGCTTCCGTATCTAAGTGTTTAGTTTCGAATTTATTAATCTATGATTGTCAGCCCTATAGTTCCCATAGCCCATAGACTGCCTAGTTTAGGATTAAAAACCCGCGTGGGAATTGTGTACCACAATTTATTTATTTAGTTGCTGTAATAATTAATAAAATGCGTTATTTAAAATTACCCAAGCGTAAGAATGCAAAAACTGTTCTCAACTTACACAAGAGTTTTAATTAACATCGCCAACCCTAGTGTTGTAAGGGCACTCCCCCACTAATTTGCTAAGATTCGTGCCCGCATCTTTGATTAGGAATCTATGGCGACCCCAGACATGCCAACTTGTACATTACCTCATAGATTGTTCTGAAGGGGATGATTTACAAGTATTATGCAGTTTAGACTCTATACCAACACAATAAGGTCCTCGAAAATTAGATAAAGGTATTGACTGCTCATTTATCTGTTTCACAAATTTTGTGATGAATACGTTTTCGGTTTAGTTTGTAATTATTTTGATTATTTAGTGTCAACCCTAAAATCTGTGATTTAATCAATAAGTAATGAATACAATCACGCCTTATCTCACGAGGGAGGTGGGCAGAGGTATTCCATTCCTTTTTAGTTTGTAATTATTTATATTATTTAGTGACAACCCTAAAATATGTGATTTAATGAATAAGTAATGAATACAATCACGCCCTATCCACGAGGGAGGTGGGCAGAGGTATTCCATTCCTTTTTACCATGATGTTTTACGTACCCCTTGACGTAACTGACGGTGAGCTCAGGAGCGCCGGTGAGCGCCGGACTAGTGTTCTGTTACAAATGTCTAAAAATTCTGTGACCTGCGGTTTTGTCTCGATGTATTCCTTCATCGAGATTTTAATGGTAAGTACGTACTGCCAACCCCTTCAGGGATACGGCATGGGATATTTTTGAGTACTTGCTAGATCAATTTGTTTCCACAAATTTCATCGAAATCGTCAATAAAGTTTTCCAGAACGCGATCACTATGGTATGGTATGGTATGGTTTGGTAACGCGGGCTTGTTTCCGCAACTCGACGTCACTTTTGCGCCTATTTTGCGTGATGGTGGGAATGGCTAACGCGATCACTAACAAAAATTGAGTTACTCAAAATCTTACGTACATATACTCCATAGTACATATTTATTACTAGCTCGATGGTGAAGGAAAACTTCGTGAGAAACCCGCAGGTCCCAGAATTAATTCAGAGACATGTGCAAGAGCACCGCGGTCCGGCTTTTGGCTCACCATCTATAACGTTTAGGGGTCCAAAGAATATCTCGTGAAACGTGGGGTATATCCAGAAATGGAATACCTCTGCCTACCCCCTCGGGGATAAAAGGTGTGAGATTATTTATTATTATTTATTTAATTGACGTATTTACATGACGTATAGGATTACTCGTGAAAAGTGGGTATATCCAGAAATGGAATACCTCTGCCTACCCCCTCGAGGAGGAGATTATTTATATACAACGCGTAACAGAAAAAGCGCAATTCCTCATACATCCCAATTTGTATATTAATATAAAAAATTATGATGCAATCGAGCTTTAGTTGTTGTGCCTAACCAATTTTCTTAAATACCGATCAATGATAGCACGATTTCCATAGATAGCACTAAATTCAGCTATGCTAATTCATTTTTCGGAAAAATTTAACACATTAAAAATAGCTGAAATCGATTAAGATTAAGTAGTCGATACTGAAGAAACTAATTTCAGGAATTGATCTTATTCTGTTACATGTTGTATATATTTTATTACTCTCCATCTGAGACAGTCGGGTGACTAGAACGCGTAAAGCTGCAACGGCTTCCTAGTTCAGAGACAAATAAAGTAGAGCCAGTATGAGGCCACAGCGAGGCCGGACAAGTTGGGAAGTCTTAAAGTTATTAATACTTCGGTGTATTGTTTAGAACCGACAAACCTAGCTTACTTAGGCACAGTCGCAGAGATACGCACCTGAAATTGAGAAATTGTGGTCCTAACTTATTTACTCGTATATAAGTGTCAGATTATTAAATAATAATATAATTATAATAATAATAATAAATTGCGGGACAAAATTCGCACACGCTTATTTAGTCCCAAACTAGGCAGAGCCTGTGCTATGGGTACTAAACAACTGATAAACATACTTAAATAAATATTAAATGACCAGACACGAAGCCAACAGACATGTTCATGCACACAAATGTTGGCCCCGAGCGGGGATCGAACTCGCGACCTCCGGCCCAGAAGGCAGGGTCACTACCAACTGAACCAACAGGTCTGTCTGAATACATTCATACATACGCTCACGCCTTTTTCGGTAGGCAGAGACAATAGACCGCCACGTGCTACGATCCTGGCACACCTCTGGCGCCTCATCCACATCCATCAATCGGTTCATACATGCCTGTCGCTTTCAAGTACTCTTTATCTGGCTTTTCTTCAATACATCGCCGATCTGATCGATGTAAGTAATTATTAAATAAATTGAATAATTAAATAGACACTTACGATTCATCACCTTTAAACAGTGTATTTTTAAACCTAAATGCCTGCGCAGACAGCGGTCAATGGCGGACTTCACTAGCAGTTTTTTTGCTTGTGCACATTATTATACACATTCTAAAGTAGCGGGTTAAGCTCTGCTGAAAAATACACAGAAATGAATCACTGCTGACTTCGTTCAAGCTGCTGACAATAGACCAAGCCAGTAGTCGTGTGTGACCTTAAATGTTGGTTTCCTGTCTGAATGTTTATTTTTTTTATTTTATTATGTAGATATATTTATAAGACAGATTGTTCTGTCTAGTTTGGGATAAAAAAACAGTGAAGTTTATTTTTGGCCATTGTTTATTATTTTTACAAATATATACTTAGGTATCTAAGAAATTTGTAAGTTTTGTGTAAACATACGATCAAGTAAAATATAACTATAGTTTTATATCGGTCCAAAATATTTAATTTGCGACCTTCTGTTCGCAATAGAGCACTGTTAGAGCAAGTTGTGCCATCTCAGGTAATAAGTAAGCTACTGTTTCAGCTTAAACGCTCAGACTTGCCGGCCGCAAACACAGCACCCAATATGGTAGGGATGTGCAATGATTACTGGAAAATATCGATACAGTACCTACTTGTCACTAAACATAATTGAAGTATATAATCATCAATCAACCTTTTTTCTCTCTTTTGCATGCAGGGAAAATGCCTTACGCATATCTGGAGGAAGCGGGGACGACAATCAGGTTATGTATCGCTTGCACTGATTAAAAACCCCCCATGCTGTTGCTCCTCTCGCCCTAAGTCTGAGTCCCGGGAAACAGTTTCTTCCGTGACTTGGCCGGCTACGCTCTCCCCCCATTGTGGCAGCAGGAGCGGGTTATCCCCCGCAACGCATCATCAATCAACCTTTATAGCAGTCCACAGCTGGACGTAGGTTTCTACCAAGAGTCACCACAGAGCCAAGTCCGGTCTTCGGCTCTTCTCATCCAGTCTTTCTTACCTACATTTTGCGGATAGTCGCTCAATCTTGCCGTGGACGTGGACTTCATTCCAGTACTCGTTTGCCCTAACTGAGCGAACCAGTGTGATCAACCCACTGCTACTTCCGCTTGAAAATCCTTTAAGCTATGTCGGAGCGCATTTTGAAGACAACAATTTAATATACCTATGGCTCAACGAATTGGACATACGGTCAATAATTGGATGAAAAGAACGAAGAACGGGGCGTTCCGATAGCCGTCCAATGTGCATGTTCATGCAATTATTGACCTTATGTTCAAGTTTTTAAGGCTTATATTAAATTGTTGTCTTCAAATGCGTGGACGCTGAGTCTAAGAAGTAAGGTGTAGTTCTTTGTAAAGTGTCGTTATTGAAGTAATGAGGATGAGGAAACTACACTAACAGGATTATTGAAAAAAAAACAATACTTTTTAAATTAAAATTCTTTATTAGAATCAAGTACAGAGACAAATGTCAAATGTCAGTTTTTAAGTTATAATACCGACCTACACAGAAACTTGAAGAATATTTTCAGTAAATTAAAAGTCTTATTAAAATCTAAATGTGACAATTTATTAGCTTATTTAAGAGTTTACTATTTCTTATGATGAGACTATGTGAAATAATTATTAGAATATCTTTACAAATAAAAAAAAATGCACAAAACATAGTAAATTATTTTTATAACACATTTGCTCGTAAAAGGTGTCTTATTTCACCAATTTCAATATCGTATTGTATCTCATTACGCCCAAGTGCGGTAAGTGTAAAGTAAAACGCACGGTTTATCAAGATGCTCCGTCTTAAAACGAACGGTACTTTTTAAAATCTCCGCAAAGAGTTTTTATGTCAAAAACGTTGTCAACATTTTATGATTAAAATTAACTTTGGGAGATAAAATATAATAAAGAAATATTTATGTACATAATTATTTAATTTAATTAATTTTGACAGTAAATAACAACCAATTAATCTGTAACAAAAACACAAAAATATTATTTTACTTTATTAGTAATACTGGCTGTTTTTTGTGCCTTTGCCTAAAAAAAATGATGATGCGCGCCGCGCGCTTTTTCTTAACGCTGTATTGTTTTTATTCGTTTACCATAATCGGAGTTTTATTTTATTTCCTCGCAAACGTGTTATAAAACTTCGTATGACATACGTGCGCTTTGATAATTACAGCCTCTGCTTACTTGTAGCCCTCGCCTACGGCTCGGGCTAGCAATATCGCCTCGGCTGTAATTTTCAACCTACCACACTTATATCATAATGTACTATTATAACACATTTGCTCGTAAAAGGTGTCTTATTTCACCAATTTTAATATCGTTACCTATCTCATTACGCCCAAGTGCGGTAAGTGTAAAGTAAAACGCACGGTTTATCAAGATGCTCCGTCTTAAAACGAACGGTACTTTTTAAAATCTCAGCAAAGAGTTTTTATGTCAAAAAAGTTGTCAACATTTTATGATTAAAATTAACTTTGGGAGATAAAATATATTAAAGAAATATTTATATACATAATTATTTAATTTAATTAATTTTGACAGTAAATTACAACCAATCTGTAACAAAAACACAAAAATATTATTTTACTTTATTAGTAATAAGTACTGGCTGTTTTTTGTGCCTTTTCCTAAAAAAAAATGATGATGCGCGCCGCGCGCTTTTTCTTAACGCTTTATTGTTTTTATTCGTTTACCATAGTCGGAGTTTTATTTTATTTCCTCGCAAATGTGTTATAAAACGTCGTATGACATACGTGCGCTTTGATAATTACAGCCTATGCTTACTTGTAGCCCTCGCCTACGGCTCGGGCTAGCAATACCTATCGCCTCAGCTGTAATTTTCAACCTACCGCACTTATATCATAATGTACTATTATTGTATTTGTCATAATGTTGTAAGAATTTCTTAGAGTGTATGTAATACAGACTTGATTACATTGTACCTAGAATTTTTTTTAAACGTTTATAATGTATTTATTTTAGAACACCCCTTGCTAGATAACTACCCTGCACCTTAACAGTAGTCAGTTTAATTAAAGCGATGGCATTTATGTAGTAGAAACTCTATTACATCACCCTTCATTTTTGACTCGAATATGTTTGTCGTGTATAATGGGACGTTATAAGGCTGACGAGTAATTGAATTACTCTATCTTACTACTACCTCCATAGTAGACATATAACTAAATACTACGAAGTCTCCAGAACTTTCAATATTTTTTATTGTAACTTAGAAAATAAATATAAATTTCTTTCCATTCTCCTTCTATTCATATCTACCAACCATCATTATCTACATTCACTTCCTTCTCGAGCATATCATCATCGCACACAATTCAATCATCTTTTCTTTGATCCACCCCTCTTTTTATGACATCCACATTCATATCAAGCACTTGTCTTACAACATACTGTCATCCCTTCGCATTATATGGCCTTATTATCAACAGAAGTTGCGCCTGATACATTTGACTGGGTGACTGTCCATCTTGCCCCAAATCGTAAATAAGTGGCTATCTATATAAAATGTAATTATGTATGCTAACCTATGTCTTTATTTTTTTTTGTGTATTACTAACCATTATATGAACTTTCTATGGTTTGGAATAAAAAAATATTCTATTCTATTTTATTCTATTTGGAAGAATTGTCGCTTGAAAGCTCAAGTTTTTACTACTACACCCTAATTAGCATTAGCTTATAGCAATCAGAAACACTGTTCTTCCTTTTTTCCTTCTTTTTATCGACAAAAAGTAGTCATAAAAATATATATTTTTTATTCGTCTTTGTCACGTTAAGTGAAGACTTAGTCACAGCGGGGAGCCTCAATGCTATTGGTCGCTATACCGACGTGGAATAAGATTGTGGAGTGTCATGCAGAAGTTTGTCTGGAAGTACAGCATTTCTTTTGGCAAGCCATCCGGTCGCATATTATATATTTAATAATTTAACCATAGTCTTATATAGGCGTATAGGTTACAAATATAATGTTATACTGTGTACTGTAAAGTAACATAATAATAATAATAATAATAATATAATCTCACGCCTTTCATCCCCGAGGGGGTAGGCAGAGGTATTCCATTACTGGATATACCCACATTTCACGAGATACATTGGACCCCTAAACGTGATAGGTGGTGAGCCCATCTCCGGGCCGGGTCTGTTTACACATGTCTCAGAATTAATTCTGAGTCCTGCGGGTTTCCTCACGATGTTTTCCTTCACCGTCGAGCTAGTGATAAATATGTACGTAAGTTTTGAAAAACTCATTGGTACATGCCAGGATTCGAACCCGAGCCTCACTGATTTTCGGCCGGCTCTTTAACCGTCCGGGCTATCACTGCTCACATAAAGTAACATAATTATTTATTATATTCTACTATGTAAATCTAGGTATTGGTATTGCCTCGTGCTAAGCATGTCATAATGCTGCCGTTCTATTAGCGGGTTCCTTTAAATAATAAAAAAAAACTTTCTTCGATACTCTATGCGCATCACTATATAACTGAGCGGTCAGTAAGCGAGTTGGATACTTTCTTCGTCCATAAGTCCGGTCTTTGGCAAGTTGTCGATTTATTGAACATCTACGAATAGTTGCCTCTAATAGATTTATAGTTTGTCTTATAGACAATGCTAAGCAGTATTGTTACCAACTATTGTTAATTTAAATTGTGTTAAGGTATTTAACTTGGGTTTACTTGGAGATAGTTCGCATAGACGTAGCTATGGTCTATGTCTTATAGACATTATGGATTTTATTACTCAAGTGTTTAGGTGAGTTTAGGTAAGAGCAATGATAGCCCGGACAGTTAAAGAGCCGGCCGAAAATCAGTGAGGCTCGGGTTCGAATCCTGGCATGTACCAATGAGTTTTTCAAAACTTACGTACATATTTATCACTAGCTCGACGGTGAAGGAAAACATCGTGAGGAAACCCGCAGGTCTCAGAATTAATTCTGAGACATGTGTAAACAGACCCGGTCCGGCGATGGGCTCACCACCTATCACGTTTAGGGGTCCAATATATCTCGTGAAATGTGGGTATATCCAGTAATGGAATACCTCTGCCTACCCCCTCGGGGATAAAAGAGGCGTAAGATTATATTATTATTATTTAGGTGACATTTAGAAAAAGACACAAAGAAACTTTGTACTACCGTACCTTGTAATATCTCAAAAATGGGTCGTCTAGACTAGAAGGAAGGAGGCCAGAGGATATTTTTATTCATGTAGCTGAAGTAATATACTACATTACTTTAGCTCATTTCCCAGAGTGTGTAGAGTCTGGGTACCTACTATGGGTACCTTAGCCATTGATATACGTATAAAATATAGGTACTACGTATAAAATACCTAGATAAAAAGTAACATTCATGGCATGGTCATGCAAAAAGTGATGGCTCGGGATGGGAATAAACCTAAGATTTTTGACTAGGAATTCTATCAACTGAGGCAAGCTGCGTAGTAAAGTACACAAACGAAAATACATCCAACGTCGTGAATACGATTGTATCTCGGTTTGAATAAGGGTTCCGCAGAAGTTCAAGGAAACTCCTTATAATATCGCCCTCAAGTATGCAGGAAGCGGATCCGGAGCCATTGTGACGCGGCGGAAGTAGCAAGACTTCCGCCTGGCAATAAATTTGGCGCGAGATTTTGGCAACCTCTCCTTTAGGTCGGGCTAGATGTTGATATTCTAAGAAAACTGTTCAATGCTTATCTTCTGTAAATAAATTCAACAATAACAGAAAAGAAAGTTATACGTCTTCTGATATATATGTCACCGGATTTTTGTAAAAACCGTCAGTTTATAATTAATCTAGTGTACCGGTAGTTTACAAACTGACGGTAGATTGTGAACGGACTCTAAAATGTTCTACCTTTTCTTACATTTTCGTAGGCTTACAAACTGACCCAGCTGTCAGTTTATAATCTTACTATATTATTATATATCTTGATATATTTTACTAGATACTCTTTCTAGATATATCTTCTTATAAATGCGAAAGGATGTTTCTTGTCCTTTTCAACCGACTTCAAAAAAGGAGGAGGTTATTTTAATAATGCTCGATTTGTGGATAGAGATAGTTGGAAAACGGGAATATTCAAAATGCTACTTTTTATTCCGAAACGGAGACGAAGTGGTGTGAAGAAGCTAGCTATATATAAATCGAAATCACACACATTTCTATGCAAAAAATAAAAATAAAATATGTTGGTGTATTGTGGTCACTGACTATTGATACCTACTTACTATGCGTTGTATGATATACAACTAGAAAATTTAATTAATCATAATACATCGTGTCCAAAATGTTCTAAAAAGTTTTTACTCAGAATGGTTCCGAGAAAAAAAGTTGCCAGCATTGTTTTTTTCGAAACAAGGAAACGCGACCAAGGCCTAACGAGCACCCGCGGGCCTTGGCGCCGTCGATGGCGGGAAAGTTCTTATCCTCATTATATTTATGTCGTCATTTGCATAAGGAAAAGATAAAGACAAGACGCAGTTTCCCCGCCGCCATTTTTGTTTTCAAATATCGAAGGGGAGAGGGGTCGCTTGCTATTTATAGGCGTATCGAGATTCGCGAATTTATAGCGCTCGCTCAGCGTTCGTTTCATTGCGTAATTTCTAAAGTTGGGGTATTTTTTTTGTTCCCCTCTCCACGATGCTTGTTGATTCGGTAACGTTGCTGTGCTTGCTTTTTTATTCAAAATCGGATTCGAAATTTGAAAAATGACGTAGTTCTTTACAATGGAATATTATTCAGAAGAATAGATAAGTATTATTGCTGCAGGGTAACACATTTGTCAATAGTGGATTTGGAAGAGCTGTGAAAGCCCTAACGGTTAATTAGCCCGCTTCTTATTCGTGGGGCTTGGGTTCAAATCCTGTCATTTACCAAGGAGTTTTTTAAAACCAAGGTAAATATTTATTATTAGTAGCATAGAGAATAAACTGACAGGTCCCAGAATTAATTCTGAGGCATGTGTAACAAAACCGGTCCGGCAATGGGTTCACCACACAATATAAATATTTGCGCTGTTTCTTTAAATGTGACAACTTAATATTAATATTTGTTTTTCCGAACTAAAAGGCATTTTCAATATTTTTAAACATCGTAGTAGGTAACCCCAATAACAATAACAATCTATTACTATGGCCAGTAAACAAACTGAAAACAAAAACTTATTTTTATATTTGGCGACAGGTTATGCAGCCTGACAATAAACATTGGATTCCATTTAATATTTTCTGTGCAGTAAAATAAAACAAGTTTTTAAGACGTGTGAATGGCATTTCTATAAATAATTTACGGAATTGTATTATACTTACTAAGCATTTGCTCACGTGGTGAAAATAGGCGCTCAGCGGCGTTACCCGGGTGCAATCCGTTTTTCCCCATTTCTGTGGGAATTTTTATACGCATATTAGCTTGGCTTGTAACTGTCTCTGTAAACAAATCTTGGAAATCGAATCTAACCTACTTCTCATTGCCATATAGACTTGAAACTTTGGAAGTGCGTCTAGTTTGGATGACACTACAATAATTTATTATCATCGAGCTGACCTGATGATGGAATCAGTAGGTGGATAATAGAACTCCTCAAGGGCTACTCGTAAACCCCTCTAAAGCTTCGGTTTATTTGATTCGTTTTGACAAGTGCCGGAAACACAAATAATGTGTTTCAGTGTTTTAAAACTATAATTATTAAAATTTGATAAACTCTTTCCGATTCTTCTAATGTCTAGGTGAACTTCCGTGGGTCGCGGCTGATCGCAGCCGCGCGCGATCGCTTGCGTGCGACTGACGCGCGCAGCTGATGCGACAATAGTCAATGTATGAAACTAGGTAAAATAAAAAATAAATAATATCACGCCTTTCATCCCCGAGGGGGTAGGCAGAGGCATTCCATTACTGGATATACCCACATTTTACGAGATACATTGGACCCCTAAACGTGATAGGTGGTGAGCCCATCGCCGGACCGGGTCTATTTACACATGTCTCAGAATTAATTCTGAGACCTGCGGGTTTCCTCACGATGTTTTCCTTCACCGTCGAGCTAGTGATAAATATGTACGTAAGTTTTTGAAAAACTCATTGGTACATGCCAGGATTCGAACCCGAGCCTCACTGATTTTCGACCGGCTCTTTAACCGTCCGGGCTATCACTGCTCTGTGTAAATATGTATTGCGCCATTTCCGAAGTCTGCGACAGACGCGTGTGGCCGAAGTCTATCGTAGGCTGTACGTTTTCATACATTGACTATTGTCGCATCAGCCGCGCGCGTCAGCCACCATCATCATCATCATCATCATCAAGCATCAGATCGCTTGCGACTGACGAAGTCTACCTTTAATCGCGAACTACCAAAGACGTTTTAAGAAAAAAAATATCTTCTCAGCGCAACCTATACTTTCCAAACTAATTTGGAACCTATGAAGCTCTAAAGGTTCAGAAGTTGAGGTTTTAATTAAAGCAGTCAGAGCAAATTTTGTCTTTGTTAACATATTGATGAATTTTTTACACCTGCTTTCTATTTCTTATAAAACTAATTTAGTTTTCAGTTAGTTTTCCTTTCCTTTTAGGAGTTAAACCATTTAAAGGCCTGTCTCCTAGTCCCGGACTAATTTGTCTTACACGGTCGATCGTGTTCTCGCTACCCTAGAATCTTTAAATGCCATAGGACTGTATAGGGATAGAATGGAATCAACGATGATGACTCTGTTGGTCCAAGAAGTAGGTAAGCTGACGATGATTCAATGGTAGTATAGAAGAGTTCTAAGTGGGGGCAAGATCAGGAATGTTTTTCTGTTACCAAAAGCAGTTTTCTTACCTCATCAGAATATTTAATCTTATGATAGACATTCATAGGGTAGCTTAAATTATTGAATGCAAGACAATCTTTAGAGTATTTGCACTATCTAGAAGGTCTAGAAAAGTAGAAGTTTTGGCACAAAGAAAGGAATAAATCCGAATATTATTAATTTCAAACATGAGATATAATGTAAAACATGTATCTAATGATATGGAGCACTCTTAGGATGAGAATCTCACTTGTACTTGACCGTATTTTCTACACTCGTAATATTTTATCTATACTTCTATACTTAACAATATTATAAAGAAGCAAGATTTGTATTTTTGTATGTCTGTATCTTTGTTACGAATAAACTCAAAAACTACTAGACCGATTTAAAAAATTCTTTCATCAATAGAAAGCTAAAAGATCCCCGAGTAACATACGCTATATTTTATTCGTGTAAATCCACAGAAACGGGATCTACGTGGGTGAAACGGCGCAGAACCGCTACTTATACTTAAAAAGAAAATATTATTTTTTTGTATATTTGATTGCAATAAATAGGTACTTACCTAAACTACTGCACCGGGAATACTGGAAAGCTTAATTTAGGATAAAATTTTCCTACGAGGAGCAGCTAGTTGAATACAATTATACATAGTATTAAGTTTTTGCCATTCTATCTTTCTTTAAGTCTGTGGTTAATGTAACATGGGGTTCGATTGCGGGACATTTAGCTTTTCGCCGAAACGGTTTGGAGACGTAGGTCGTATTTTAGATACGGGTTCCAATTAAGTAGGTTTTATAGTCTGGTGAATAAGGTTAAATATTAAACAAGGCTTTTGATTTAATAAAATAGCTCTATCATTCACTAGCGAAGGCAAGAATTTTGAAAAATCCTTTCTTAGCGAATGCCTACGCTCTCTAGAGAAACTCCATGCAAAATTTCAAGTTTCTAATATAATAAATAGCCGTTTGGGCTGTATGATAAAAAAGTATCGTTTCCTTTTAACAAGTAAATTAACATAAAGACGTGGCGGACACCTGTTACGATTTAATGTTATTTTAAATTTGAAGAATGTGGAACCGTATTTCACACAATATTTTTATAGACATCTTTTATGTTATTCTGTTGTATAAGCTATTTAATTGTAAAGTTTAATCAAATCCGTGGCATTTCAAAATTTTAAAAAGAGTTTATAATTATTTTTATTTAGATTTTAGATTTAGAGGATTTAGACAATATATTTATATATCTATAATATATAAAATCAATAGAACTTTAGGTTAGAACAATTTTGTTTATTAATTATTTTGTAGGCTCTACCAAGATTGGGTAAATTACAAACAATACTTTAAAATTTAAGGCGTCATCAAATAAAATATCCAATTAACATATATCTGATCAAATTTCCTAAAACGAGATTCGCATCCGAAAACGGATTACAGATCTGTAATTACGAGCTCGAAGGTAAGTAACTAGCATTTCCGGCGGAAGTGCCGCCCGCCCCGGCCGCCGCCGCCCGCCCTAAGACGGCCCGCCCCACAGTTTGAATAGATGCTTGAAAATTGATTTCATGTTTTTTAAAATGAAATACATTGATGATCATTAAAGGTTTTCTTTGGCCGATTCTGCACTTCTTCTTGTATGTAAAAGCCTTTTAATAGTTCCAGTTGCCAATGGGTTAATAGTTAATAGGGTTATTAATAAGAACCCGCTGTCTGTCCGTCCTATATCTTTCGTACGATATTTTTTCGTGGGAGTAGTAATAAACGATAATTGTTTATACATATTATTGTGTACTAACAGCACTCCGTGGTTTCACCCACGTAGTTACCGTTCCTACAGGAATACGGGAATAAAATATGAGTTGATTCAAGAAAAGGATGGTAGGGCCGTGCCACTTTTTGCTCGACTTAGCGGGGGCACTGCCATGCCCCCAGATAGCCTATGTTACTCAGTCATAATGTAGCATTCTATTGGTAAAAGAATTTTTAAAATCGGTCCAGCAGTTTTTGAGTCTATTCGTTACAATCGTACAAAAATACAAATCATACCTCCTCCACTTTATAATATTACTTAAGATGAATAATGCTTTATCAAATCGGTATAAAAACACTGGACGTAAAGCCTCGCATCACGTTGCCGGCCACGCGAGAGGCCCACTTATCAGTTGCGAAGTAGTGGACTAGCCGGCGACAAGAGGTGTAAGTCATGAACTTAGACATCAATACGGTAGTTGACTCTTTATTAGTAGCTTATCCAAATATTTATATGAGTACACAGGATGTCGCAGAGAAAATTGTGGCGACGTAGGTATATTTTAATTAGGAGATTGGAATACCTATATGGTGATGTTTACTTATCAGAGCACCATCCATACATCCGCTACTAATGCTAATTACCTACATTTATTTACAATATAAATTGATAAATTGTCCTCCAAAGAGGAACCACTTGCGACAGAGCCCAGAAGACTGGCCGCTTTCCCAACTGCAATAACTGCCAGGGGTCCAAAGAATATCTCGTGAAAAGTGTGTACCTATATCCAGAAATGGTGTACCTCTTTCTATACGGGGATAAAAAGGCTTGAGTTTTTTTTGTAGCGATGAACTTGGACCACAACGCGATGTCCAAGTAACTCGTCTCGGCGCAGTCGGGGGCTTCAATAACAGCCCGGCTACAGCCATTACACGCACCGCTAGCGAATATTGTCCATGAAGAGGGTACCGTGTCGTTGTTTTAGACAGACATTTATTGCGAATACCTATATTATGTACCGATATTACGGTATAAGCACTGTTCTATATAAATACATTGGTGTTTGTCATATATGTGGGTAGATTTTTAAATTTTCTAGTTTTATCGTTGTGTCTTTGTGTCGTTATCTTTCGAAAAAGCGTGGTAACGAACGGACGTATGTATAATACTGTGTCTCCCTGATAGTATATTAGTAACCCAGAAAATTACTTATTTGTCATTGACGTCGAATATCAAAAGAATACACGCGTGTGTCAAGCAAAGTGACTTGTAAAATAGTAGAAAAAAAAAGTGACGCTATTAAAAGTTAGACCATAAAATAAAAGGACAGTTTATTTAAGAAACTGTGTCAATAAAAATAATACTAAGGTTGATTCGAGAGGTATTACGTAGGTACAATGAACGGTTTTATCGCTGAAAGCGATTTCTTCCAGACTTCTTTGAAAGCTAGGTGAAGTACGAGCACTAAAGTTACCAGCAAATTAAGGTACTTACGAGTATATATCCAGTCAAGAAACGACGACGCTGGCAAACGCTGTTGGGAACGGAAACGAAAATTTATTTACAAAGAAAATATATATTCATGTACAATAATTACAGATAAAAAATGTCCTCCAAAGAGGAACCATGTGGGACAGTGCCCGCCGCTAAACGAAAATATATAAGCTGTATATCTATTTAGATTTAGTTACAGAGATTTCCTTAATGTTTCTCCCCTTTGAATTCCGCGGTATGCGGTCGTTACCAAATTGTAATATTGAAATCGATCAGTTATGGCTACGCCCTTTATTATTATTTATGCCTGCGTTTGATATACTTATTGCTTTGTGCTATAGATTAATGTACCGTCACTGACGTAGGTATATTTTTATTTGGATAGTGAAATATATGGTGTTTTTTACTTATCAGAGTACCATACATCCTACATTTATTTACAATACGAATTGATAAAGAAATTTCCTTCAAAATGAATCATTTGCGACACGTGCCCAGAAGACTGGCCGCATTCCCAACTGCAACAACTGCCAGCCCTCTGGTTACCTGAAGCATATATACTAGTATATATCTATGCAGACAAAATAAAAAAACGCATCAAATATCTTAATTCCAGTCATGATCAGAGATTATTTTTGGCAATGCACGGCTTGTACATTTGCCACTGAGATTACCTATAATTAATTTAAATTAAATACCCGGGATATTATGTTATTATTATATAAATATTACGCTTGTGTTTAATACGAGAATATATTTTATAACACATTGTGCTGAGGTTCAACTTCGCCTTGGGCCAAGGTTATCAAAAATTTAAAACCCTTCTGTCAACTGGTAAGACGTGCTTACATCAAACGAAACCTACACCGAAGGGTTACGTCCATTCGAGCCCTTAAAAAGGGAAAAGAAAAAAACACAAGTAAAGACGCAATTACTTCTACGCCAACTAAACTTTTGCGGGTCACAAAACTATCCAACTGTGACTTTTCGATGAAAATTTGGTTAAAATCGCACAGAAATGCCGTTTTCCGACCGCACTTGTAAGTTGGCGATGGAGTTCGCTAAAAGCAGGGTTGCATCAAAGAAATGCGTCTAATGATTCTATTGATAGCTCTGCCTATGTATATGTGGTAAGTATTTTTTTACATACACAAACAAATGTGGTGTCTGTGTGTGCAAGGAGGGGAGGCTAAGAGATGCTTTCTTCGGCCCCTCGTTTCTTATAGAGCGAGTGATATGTTTTGGTTTTTGGCGAACAATATGTTCTATTTGCCATTTCACGAAGCTCGTAGCTAATATGAACCTTTCGACACTTAGCATAGAGATTTTTTTTTCTAATAATATTATAGACTAGCGACCCGCTATCGCTTAGCTTCGATTTATATGATATACTTATATAAAACTTCGTCATTTATCGCTCTGAAAATCATATCAAAACGAACAAACGCAAAATGCTACCTAATTTTATATCATGTAAAGGTAATGGGATAGCAATGCTGTACTGTCAATATAAATAAGTTGCGACATCGAAAACCTATAGGCTTTATTGTGTACCGGAGCGACAGATCAAAGCCATCAGGTTAAAGTTTTATGAAAATCTCATGTCAATGGTCAGTCAATGGTGTTATTTTGGCATTTTTCAGAGCAAATAATACCATCGACTGACCATTGACATGTCATTGTCATCCAACTGTAACAGTTGACATTTAGTAGAATTGGCCCCCAGGTGATCGAATTTCTACTTTGGACTTGCCAATGCCTGGTGTCTGCTGAATAAACTTTTAGCAGTCAGTTCTACGAGATGTACTATTGTCCACTGACACTTCGCCTTGCTAATCTGCTAAACTATTATTTAACCACAATCTACATTTACACTAATATTATTAAGAGGAACGGTTTGTATTTTTTTAACGAATAAACTCAAAAACTACTGGACCAATTTCAAAAATTATTTCACCAATGGAAAGCTCCAGTATCCCTGAGTAACATACGCTATATTTTATTCCCTTATTAAATATATACATACGTTCACGCTGTTTTCGCAACGGGGTAGGTTAGGCTAGGTAGGCCACCTTCTGTAGGACCTGGTATCTCTCGCGCTTTGCCCATATATGTATATCAACCTGCTCTTGTCTTGTATTCTGTATCTACTTTTTTCGTAAATCGTCACATCGTCGATCGGTTAGAAATATTCGAATATTTGGTTCAAATACCAAGATATTTATGTCCGCCTGCAAATCACTCCCCTTATTCTGCCCGAGTCGGCCGATCGTCTCAAAGTCGCACGCACACACACTTAAAGCACTATTCGCGACCGCACACTAACGCACAGGAGGGGTGCGGGCAACTCCTCTCCTCCTTTATATTTTCTTTGTTATGTAAAAAAATTGGAGAAAGGGGATCTCAAAATCGATAGTAATGGCAGTATGTATAGCTACTAAAGAGCCGATTTTCATTCGATTTGCATTTGTTCACGAGATAGAAGTTTAGTATAACTTTAAATGCATCTCTGTCATATAATCGTAATAGCTATCCAAAGAGGGAATGTCTTCCCATGTCCTACGTGGTTCCTCTTTGGAGGACATCTGATCCACTCAAAGTATCGCGATTAAATTAATCTAACCACTCATCTGACCACGGACACTGATCTAACCATAATTTAATAAAAGCTAACCAAGGACACTAAAAGTGTCAATCTTCATGGACGAGTTTAGAGTGCCTTGTTACTATAAAATATTGACGTTTCTAAGTGTATATCTTATACCAATAGAAAATAAACGATTTTGAATTTTGAATTTGTCCGTGGTCAGATCAATCTAACCATGGACACTAAAAGTGGTCCATGGTTAGATTGATCTGACTAAGCGATCTGACCACGGATACACAACGAATAAATGATATGATGGATATTTTGCAATTTTTACCTATTTAGTCCATAGATTACTGATTTGTTATCACCCGAAACATATATAAGCACCAATATCAACATTTAATTTTAAACGAAATGTTCAAACTCTAAATAAGATGACACAAACAATATAACCACTAATCACTAGTATTATCCTGAATCACTTTATTTCTACAAAATTAATCAAAATCACAGTATGTTACACAACAAAATCGACACTAAACTGCGTTCGAATACTCCAAAATAACCGCTGACCCACATAATAATACAAAAAAACTCAAAATAATTGAAACCGGTTATCAAACACACTTTGTCTTTTCAAAAGCACAAAAGATCTGTCCAGATGCTCGCGGATGCTGCGTCCGTCGCGGTTTCGGGACGTTTTATTAAAAAAAAACTGGTTTAAATTGTGAATGAGCTTTTGTTCGCTGATCGGTTATATTTTGATTTATTCGATTTTTAGTGCTGCCAACATGTGGGAATAAAAAGACGCGTGTTCAACAGGTACCGTTAGGACAAAAAGTAGTGTCGGGGCTAAAATAATATACTTATCTAATATTTTTTAATTTTTACAGAGTACCTATGTATTAGATAGGTAACCTATAGAGTATGATACTATTATGATTTCTTTGAAATGAAGATGACAAAATAGACAAACTAAGTAGGTACAGAGTTATAAATAAAAAATGTTTAATTAATGTATAAACGAACTTTTAATTAATTTATTTGTTTATTAATTAACTTTGGCACACAAAACAAATTGTAGTCTCAAAAAATAGGAGTAAGGAGTAGTTACAAACTAAACCAAAACTCTAACTATGTATGCTCATACACGTAATTACTATAATTCATATATGGCTATTCAATCCCAAACTAAGCAGAGCCGGTATAATAGGTTACAACTGAACATTCAATGAATAAAGAAATTATATCATTAAAAAAAAAAATCATATAGGTAAATATTTAAAATTTTGACCCCGGGCGGGAATTGAACCCGAAGCCTCCGATTCAGAGGGCCGAGTCACTAACGGCTGAGTCAACCATTTTCACTCTGCCGTGAGATAACTATGCAATGGCTGTATCAGTCGAAATCTGCCTTATTATCTACAAAGGCTTATGTAGTTCCATAAAGAACAAAAGCTTACCTATTACTTGATTTGTTAAATAAACTCTATATGTATCACATAATCATTTATTTATTTAATTTTGTACTTACGGGAAATAAAACAAACATAGTCAACAATTCTCACATGAAGCCTTGTAAAGAACTGTGCTGCCGACAGTACCAGCACTTTTCTTTTTATTTCTTCCTTCGTGGTCGCTGCATTCACTACCAAAGTACTAAAACACGGACTAAATGCCAATATTTTATCGACTTGGTTCACTTCATAGGCGTTGTTGATGTTGACATTACAAAGAGTTTATCCCTTTAATATATATTTTTGTTTTCTATAAACCCGTATGGGGTTTATTTTTATTTCTAGCTCGTTCATACAGGGTCTATTTCCACGTCATAAAGTTCTGTGCAGAAATAAAGTTATTTATGTTGGATAAGTTTGATTGTTTTGATGATCAATGTTAATTAATTTATTTATTTTATTTCAATTTTAATATCTTTGGAAAACTTACAGCTATATTATATTAATGTAATAGAAAAGATATGTTTATCTACAAGCCATTTACAAAGTTTTCGCATCTATCTTATAAAATTTATATAGATATATAATGATAAACTGACTGATTGGTGATGTATCAACGCACAGCCTAAACCGCTGGGTCTAGAGACTTGAAATTTTGCACATAGATAGCCTATACAGTGTAGGCATCCACTAAGAAAGGATTTTGCAAAATTCAGCCCCTATAAGAGGGTGAAATAAACATGCGCGAGCGAAGCCGCGGGTAAAAGCTAGTGTAGATCTAAAATTTAATGTAACACTCAGAGGCATAATTTTAAACAAAGGAAAAATAACAACAAAATATTGTACGGTAGTACAGAGATGCACAAGAGCAAAACAATAGATTCAGGCTATTATTAATACATTGATTGATGACTGCATAAGTAGCAGGCTAGGCGAGGCTGAGTAGCGTGCGACATATGAAAATTCATTTCATATGATTTTTCAGAAAGAGCAGAGAAGTCAAAGCCCAGTGGTCAAAGAGCTTGTTATCATTCGTGAGGCTCAGATTCTAATGACTTTTTCAAAAACTTATACGTACCTACATATTTATCACTAGCCCGACGACGGTGAAGGAAAACATTGCGAGAAAACCCGCAGGTCCCAGAATTAACTGAGACATTTCTACCAGCACCCCGGTCCGGCGATGGGATCACCACTTATCACATTACGACACAAACTTGGGTATTTCCAGGAATAGAATACCTCTGGGCATAAAAGGCGTGAGATTATTTAATACTTTTTATGATTTTTACATGGTACAGTCAAGAGCAAATGAAGCTTTATCTTGTAGTGCGAGTCTGACCTTTAAGGCGATTGTAATAAGAACGTTACAAAGTCCAATGTGTCAAGCTCTGTGGTCTTGTCTGTACCTTCTGCTGAAATGACCCATTTCTATTCACCATGTGTCGTTTTCGAACCTCTAATTCAGTGAAAACTAATTACGGGGTGTCGGCGGATTCCCTCACGATGTTTTTTCCTTCACCGTCAAACTAGGTACATCGGGACGGGCCTGTTGGCTCAGTTGGTAGTAACCCTGCCTTCTGAGTCGGAGGTTGCGCGTTCTATCCCCGCTGGGGCCAACATTTGTGTGCATGAACATGTCTGTTGGCTTAATGTCTAGTCGTTTAATATTTATTTAAGTATGTTTATTAGTTGTTTAGTACCCATAATACACGCCCTGCCTAGTTTGGGACTAAATAACCGTGTGTGACTTGTGTCCCACAATTAATAAGTTAGATACAGCTGTTTCGCGCAGTTTTATCTGCGTAGTTCCCGTTCCCATGGGAATAAAGGAATCAAATATAGCCTATGTTATTCACTGATAATAAAGCTTTTCATTGGTGAAAGAATTTTTAAAATCGGTGTAGAAGTTTTTGAGTTTATTCGTAACAAACATACAAAAATACAAATCTTTCTTCTTTATAATATTAGTATAGATTTTATTAGTAATTTGTAAGTATAGATTTATCTTTAACCATACTCCTGCCTATAATCTGTTTCCAATCATTCAGTCTCCCTTACGATGCATATTTATGTAGATCAATGGTCAACTATCAGACCAAAAATGTAGACCGGTCCAGCAGCTGTGGTAGTTTGTTTGTTATTCTAATCTTCACCGCCTTTGTGAACGCACCATTTCTCGCTTTTGGGGTGAAAATAATAGTCCGTATTTTGTAGAATGATTTTATTGAATTAAAACTTGTTCATCCACTGTTTTATGGAAAAAGATGTTGCGAGATTTATTGAAAAATTTGGAAAAAACAATAATTATACATTCATACAATTCTCTTTAAACATTTATAATATTGACAATAATTGAGTTATACCGCTAAACTAAGTTGTACAAAGACAAAGTTAAACGATTTTCAATTTTTTTTCGAAAACCTAATAAATTACAAAACAAAGAAGTATCCACGTCAATAATTATAGCAATTTAACAAACTGTATAAGCTTAAAAATGATACCGACTAACCTATGTTTTTACATAATATGTAGATTAGTTATACTTAATTAATTGTACAAACACGTAGAAAACCAACTGGACCAAAATAACAAATTTTACTTTTCTTCTAGGTACTTAGGTACCCACTTAACCAAATCTTCGAAAAGGCAAATCGAAAAAGAAATAAAAGTTTCTGACCGAAACTAGCTACAATATATTGATACCATTTAATGATGTATTGAGGCTTTAAATTAAATTAAGAGTAAGTATACATTTCTCTTTTTTTTTCTTTTATCCGAAATTATTTTTCCACTCGACACTAGATGGCGTACCTACACAAATGCGGCGAGTAGTGTAACTAATCGTAAGTGGTACGACATCTAGCGAGGAGTTACTATACCAGAAAAAGTTGCTACTCAACGCTAGGTGGCTCTACAATGGCAAAAATGTTATATGTATTTTTAATTATCTTAATTTTACTTTTACAATAAAAAAATGAATAATATGTATATTGAATAGATATTTTTAAAGAACACAAGATGTCTTGAATATTAGGATTTTAAAGTAGTCCCAAAGATATTTTTGTAAACTTTTTACCTAAGTATAGTTAGTAATTATGTTCTAATTCGGAATTATAATTTTATTAAGGTAACTACAGATCGGTATATAGTATAGAAATAGGAAGTACCTACTCGTAATTATTTCAATTATGTAAGAAGGTGGGTAAGGTGATTAAGATTTCTTGTTAGCCAATTTTATTATAAAAATTTGCAAGACGTACATGCAGAACTTTTTTCGATAGTACATAATGTAGCTGAAAAAAAAAATATATAAAGGAACATATTCAGTGCAATTAGGTTATGTTTTTTCCAGCCATTTTAGCGCACTCTTGTTTTCGCTCGGATATTTCTAGCCAGTCTTTCCCCCACATAACGACTCCTTTGAAAAACACAATTTTTCGCGCCATCGGAGCGTTCTAAAGAAAATTACCGAACCGACCTAATCGACATACGTCGACAAACTTAAATAGGATTATTTTAACAGCATTGTCTTCCTAAAAAGGTTGTAATAAGGTAGGTTTTTCTATGAACTTTGTTTTGAGAGTATTTTTGAGCGCCGTAGCATGTTAGGCTTTATCAGCCATGACCTGCTAAACACTAATATGGTTAGCGGTTATTGAGGTTAATTTTCGGTTAGTGAGCCTTTAGTGGTGGTTTGGCGTTAAAAATATGTACGTGTCTAGTTGCTTGTAACAATTTAACAAATAAACGTATTTAAGTTCTCTGTTTGATCTTAGATATATGTATTTCAAGAAATCAATTGTTTCCTTGAAGTCGCATTAGAAAAAGTGATTCTAGCAAAAGGTTTTCGAAATTCCTGTATTTGAAATTCGAATTATGAAATAATGATTTTGGGGAATTATTCGATCATTCTTAGATTACTTGTTATTTATCAATGACCAAGAATTTCTTATAATTCAAAAAGATTGAAAACCTTTACGAATTATGGAAAAATAAATCAGTGATCAACGATGTTTTGATTAATTTTTCATAATATGTATATTTATATATCATGTACTCAAAGCGTTTTAAGAGGAATGATTCAAATATCGATCTCTTGACTCAAGTTTCAAAACTGTTGTTTGTCTGTTGTTCCGTTTCAACAAAGTTTCGCTTGAAACACAATGAGAAATTAGCATTGTCCTTTTTAATACACGGCATCTCATTACCATTATGCCACCGGAAGGAAGGGAGTGCCATAAATCATGGGAGGCTTGACCCCCGCGAGACACACGAATTCGCGAATTTGTGAGTTACGTTGCACACTTGCCTATCGGAAATATTAAAATTTTGGTGGTGGCTGCATGTAGTGATTCAGTTGCCATGAGTGAGAAAATTTATTAAAAATATTAAGGTAGTAACAGGCAATCTAAAAGCCTAATAAATTTTAAAAACATACTCTCAACTAAAAAGTATATTATATTAGTACAGTAGAGCTTAGATTGGAAATGTAATCTTGTTTCAGATTACACTTTCAATCTACGTGACATACACTATTTAGATTTTAGATTTAACATTAACAAGTCTTTTGACCCTTCACTTGACTATAATACTTAAATATATTACAAATAAATGAGATGCTAGAGACAGATCTATTTAAAAAAATGCTAATTGTAACCGGCGTGCTGCGAAACAAAATTAAAAAGTTAAATTATTACATTCTAATTTTAAATCGTCCCAACCACGCCACGGCGGAGACGGGAGGAGGCCGCTCTGCGAAGTTTTCACACTTTTCTCCACAAAAGCGCCTCGACGCCCTACTTTATTTTATTTAGTTTAAAAAGTGGCTAAGTTTAAAAAAGAAGGACTTTAAAAAAATCCATCGTAAGTATAGAAGAAACTGTGTCATTTCGCCTTGATATTTTAGTCAAACCTGTTTTACTTTTTAATTGACAGAGAACACTACCCATTACTTAAAATAGACTTCAAACCATTTTGAAACCATAAATTATATTAATTATCACGACTACATAATACAATGGATAACCCGCGTAACTCTATATTGATAGAGGCCTGAAATTTAATATGAAATATTTCTAACTCAGAACTGGCGCACACAAAAGCGTACATGACGTTAAAACTAAACGCACACAGCGGCGTAAAACTACACAAATACATCGAGCTGTAAGAGGGGTGTCTTTGTTACACATTAAGGAAGAAGGGCATGAAGACGGGTGGGGAGAGGGGCCGGGGTGGGGATGGGACTACACTGTTTTGTATTCAACCCGCTTGGCCGTTTACGATTTCGCGCGGGACTCTTGGAGATTTCCATGGCGTAGCGCAGTGGCGGAGCTAGAGGGATATTCGGTTATATGTCGCCGAATTATTTAATACAGGGAGACGATTAGTAAGTAAATATTGTGCTAGGCAACAATAACTCGCGTAGATGTGTCAATAAAAATACAAAATAAACGAACTTGAGACGTAATCAACTAATCATTCAAATCCTACTCCTACTTATCAGAATAAAGCATAGGCTATATTTTATCCCCGTATTCCCACGGGAACGGGAACTATGCGGGTGAAACCGCGGGGTGCCGCTAGTATATGAATATTTATGTCAGTAACTAACCAAACAATCTCATCAAAAGAAACTAATATTTCCAAGTATTTGAAGTTATTATTCGATCCAAACTGATTAAAGTCTCAGTGCGTTAAATAGACCGTCATTTTAATTAAATTATATTTTTAATTGGTTCACGAGTGTTCTACAACTATAATGGGGGCAATTTCGTCTCGCCCTAGCTTCGTCCCTGGCACATAGGAGTACGTTTGCGACAATTGGAATTTCTTTATTAGAGGTCAGCTTTATTGCGGGTCCGTGTGGATTCCTTCGCGCGAATCCCTCCTGTCAATTGGATCGTTTAATTCAGAACACACTTTATACACATATATTTATACACCCATGAAAGATTGAATAGAATTTTAGTTGTTTAACAATTAATTTATGTGTGACATAAGCTTATTACTACTAAACAGTGTGTACTCAAGTTATTATTTTTGCAACGTTTACAGATTCTGCAGTATCCGATCCTCTCTAGTAGGTATATCAATGATAACAAAAATTTTATTCCAATGTAGGTAACACTTGACTGAATAATAATAATAGAAGTAAGTAATAGGGTAGCTGACTGATTATTAATTAAAAATATCATCCCAAAACAACCTCGAAAAAAGTATATCGAATTTCATTTTTCAATTTCTACAAATCTTAAAGTAATATTTCAACCAAAAAAGTGAAATGATGACGTCACAGCTAAATATCTATCTATCTATATCTATAAAAGAAAGTCGTGTTTATTACACTATTTTTAACTCATGAACGACTAAACCGATTTGGCTGAAAGTTAGTGGGGAGGTAGCTTAGAACCAGGAGACGGACATAGGATACTTTTTATTCCGATATTCGGAACGGAACGGGTACTACGCGGGTGAAACCGCGGGGCGCTGCTAGTATACGAGTATGTATAAAAAAAATTATACACTGACTGACTGATTGGTGATATCAACGCACAGCCTATACCGCTGGGTCTAGACTTGAAATTTTGCACATAGACAGCTTATACAGTGTAGGCATCCACTAGGAAAGGATTTTGGAAAATTCCACCCCTAAGGGC
Organism: Ethmia dodecea; assembly: GCA_963855545.1. NCBI lineage: Eukaryota > Metazoa > Arthropoda > Insecta > Lepidoptera > Depressariidae > Ethmia > Ethmia dodecea. The sequence goes on from OY979457.1 coordinate 3,850,263, forward strand.
CTGAAATAAACGTGAGTGATCGAAGCCGCGGGTAAAAGCTAGTCCAGTATAATTTTCCATTACCAGTTTTCGTTTTGACAGATCATACCTACTTATCTCATTGGACTAGGCCGTCAAATACCCTATTCAAGAATAGAATTACTCCACGTTTTCGCTTCATGCCTTTCTTCCTTGTTATTTTTTAAACTCTCGTAAGTGCTTAGTAAAAAAACTACGAACTAAAATAAAAATGTCTGCCGTCGCGTCGCAGAACAAGTCCTTATAAGAAGACAATTTTATGCAAATCTTTTTCCGCTACTTTACCATTCGTGCAACAAAACGTAAACCAGGGTTGCCGCTTTAATTTTTTACACGTCTGGTCATTAATTTTTATGTTAAAATCTGAGAATAAATTATATCACCCTCCTTGGAAGGTTTTTTATTCAATGTTTTCACTATTATTTCTATCTTACGACTAGGGTAAAGAGACTGTGTGTGTATATGATAATTCTTTGGGTTTCTATTATATCGTAGTACGCAGTTTGATGAAATTTGGGTCATTATTTATTTTTATTTATTTAACTTTATGTACCAAGAAAATTTACACATGGCGAACTTTATTCACACTATCAGAGATAATTTTTCCAGTGAGTTGTATTTTTAGTAATGTTTTGTTCTTATTTGAAAAAATATAACAATATAGATACATAATATAAAATGTTTACTATCAACCCTGCTAGAAAACGAGGGCGGTAAAATTATTTTTCCTCCAGTTCCCGACGCGCCTTGGTTCGCGTGTGCCGGCTGCAGACAGATTTATTTTTAAATAAGGAAAGAGTTTAAAAAGTAAATTTACATCGACTCGAAGACTCGTCATGCTTAGACTACCTATATCTAAGCTATATTTTGTCATTATATTTTTATATGTACCCTACAAATATTGTAGTTTATGTTTAATGCTATTTTCTTAGTTTTTGTGGCTGTGGATTATATTGGATAGTGGATTGGATTATTTGGTATTTCATAGTAGGATCGTAATCAACGTAAATTTCATAGTTTTTGACAAGTAGGTTACTTAGCTAAGTAGGTACTTGGTGTAGAATTACAGTGTGTTTTTTAATTTGAATACCGATTAAAAGAGTCTTTATTTTGCTTATAATATTATTGATAAGAGATAAGTAAATAATATGTTATTTATTACAAAATAGGTGTTTTGCTCATCATCTTCAATTCAACGCTATATTTTTTTATGGTGTTACATGCAGTAAGTAGGTACCCAGATAATTTTAAAAGTCGTAGTCTTAAGTTTTATAAGTACTTATGTACTTATGTAATAAAAAAACATCTCTTTACTTGTCCTTCCATATCATGAGAAATTCTATTCCTTTTTGAAAAATAGAAAAAAGTAAAATTTAATCCGTGTCCAGACGACAACCAGCCAGTCATTCTTTTAAAAGTGTCTTGTATTCAGACTCAATTAGCATGCGCTATATTTTTCGCATGTTTTATTCCATTTAGCTGCTGGTCACGTGCGCCGTCTAGCTCTAGATTAAAGAAGTGCAGCAGACGAGAGCTGAATTATAATCGGCCTAACGGAACACGGCTTCAGAAAGTGTAAAAGAAGGTAGAGCTCAATAGAAAACTAAATTGTCTATGATTTTGAAGTTTTAACCCGGCACATGGATAGATATGAAACGACAAGCCTCAAATATTAAGAAAGTAGCTACTACAGCTACGTAGTTAATTGATCAACATATTTGGAAGTTTAAAAACAGAATTTCATGAACCAAATAAAAACTTTATAACTTTGTTTAGAATAAATGTGTATGAACAAAAACAGTTCAATTAGAGCAATTTCTCGCGCGCCAGCCCCCACTGGCCCCGGGCTCGATATAAAAACCAAATAAACAAATGCCAATCAATACTAAAAACTATTTACGCAGAAACAAACAGAAAACAAAGGACTGCGCAAATAAACGGCCGATCTCATCAAACAGAGCACGTACAACGACGATAACCATCTACTCTAATGAAAAGCACTAGCTAGTTCTGATTGCGACCCCACTAACAGTCTTAAAGTTGAGGAACCCACGCACACATGCAAACGGACCCCCGCCCCACCCACTAAGGAACGAGAAGATATAAACTCTTCCAATTTAACTTGGCCTGCCCCGCTGCCCGCGCGCCTCCGGATCGCGGGGTTGCCAGTTTCAAGCAATGAAGTTTGAAAGTTCTTGTGGGACTGGACAGAAAGTACCCTCGGGTTGCCGTTCGGGGGTAGGGAGATAAGGAACGAAAGAAGAAACACCCTGCCAACCGCTGGGAAAACTGGGATGGACACCCCGTAAGGAGCGGCTCGATGTTACCAGTTATGAAATCTACTAAATTGTATATTTCATCAATCAAATTTTAATGTAATATTCAATGAAATTCTATATAAAGTTCGTATGAATCCTAGATTTTATTAGGATATTTTGATTAAACTACTAAAATTAACGATAGTGCCAGTATTGTAAATATTCTTTTGTCCAATATGTAAGGTTAAAACATGTCTCCTTATAAAACACCATTGGTAAATCAGATCTATAGATCAGCTTGCGACACTATATAGATGAAACATTCAAAGTACTTATCTGATACTTTCGTCGAAACTGCAGTCTCATTTTTGAATAGTCACTTGGATAAACAGATTTCCTCCAGTCCAGCGCAATACGATAGCGAAAAACAAACGAAATTATGTAACCCAATTTAGTGTTAAGTAACAATTGATTAAATGAATATTGTGTTGAGGAGTTTCTTGCCCCGCTTCTTCTCCTCAATAAGTGGACTTGTAAGTTCCTATTTTGAATAAAACATTGACTTTGACTTTGATGACTATTCTAAGAATGCTGTTTTATATACTGATTATTTTCAATTCAATTCAATTTATTTATTCATTATTCAATGGTAACATAACAGTTTTCTTAAAAAAAACCAAGGCGTTACAATGATTAAATTTAAATACTTACAAATTAGGTAACGGTAAAGGTAGGTAGGATTAGGTACGAACGATTTTAACACACATAATATACCCAATTGAACTACATATTTTAAAGTTAATTATTTAATTTACGAGACACTAATAATTAATTAACTATCCTCGCAACCAATCTGCTGCAGCAGTTGTTTTTGCGCATGTTCCAATTTTAAAATTTGAAAATGCAGCTTTATTCAAATACCATACACGCCAACTACCAACGCGTTCCAAATTTAAGTACATATAGAAACAAAAAGTCTCAGTATTAAAAAAACTCTGACCAAATTAATTATCGCTTGAGCTGACAACACCGTTGAACCTTAAAGTGTGGCCTATCGATCGCCGCCCCTTTCCGCTTCTTAATGCCCACTTTGTAGGTTGTCCATTAATTATGCCGGCCAGTGTGAAACGAAACCGTTTGGCGACCATTGGGGCCGTGAAAATTTTAAACAGGGACTTGTCCTGCTTTCTATTTGCGAGGATTTTGAAACATACTAGTTTTTAACACCTTATTCTTAATGTGTATTTATGGTAGATATATTAGGTTGTAAGCTTAGATTTATTCCTTGATTTCAAAAGAAGCCTAGAATGGAATACAGAATGGGTTCACTAAGAATCCTCGTATATTTTTGGTCAAATAAGTAGGTATGTAAGAAATGTTATTTCTTAAAAATGAAGACAATTAATTCTATAGATATATTGTCTAGCTGGTTTATTTATTTTGCTGTACCGTCTTAAGCGAAGCAAAAATCCTTTTCATTAAAAATGATACACTCTATGGATTCTAAAAAATAGTTTTTCCACTGGAGTGACACTTTGCATACCATCAAAGCAAATCTGCTCATAGTCCTAGGGCTAATAAATGAGTTTACAATTATGTATATAAAAAAAGATAGCGTTGAACTAAAAGGGTCACTCCATACCTGAATCACGGTTATAAAATGCGTCACCGTGATCATTTATTGGTATCTAAAGAATAGTTTTAGCCAAAGAGACATTAATCATTAGTGACCTGGTTTCAATAGAAATTGTACGATTTTTTATACATTTACGACCACAAGTGTCAGTAAAATAATGGTTTTGTTCGATTTTTGAATCAGTACCTAGAACTTATTTCAAGCTATTTATGACTATATGTTTTAAACAGTCATAGAATCCTCAAGTAAATTCTAAAAAAAACGTAATATTTATTTACTTGGATGATATCAGGCGAACAAACGAGGGCTATCACCATCTCGAGTGGGTGATTAGGGAGCACACACATTAATCAACTCGAGAGAGTAAGACGAGCGCGCCCGAAAGTATCGCGTTGCCAACCCTGCGGACTTATTCTGTTTCTTTTCGGTCGGTATCGTTTTGACACACATACGAGCCATTGAGTAAATTACCCGGGGCATATTTTTGACACATTTTCACGGTACAAGCGTATGTGTCAATCGCGTTCGATCCACTGATTGGCTGCCGGTGTTCGAGTATATTCAAACCAAAGAAGGATAAAATACTACTTTGGTTGTAAAAACAATTTTATTAAATGAGTTTTATAAAATAAAACCAATTTGAAAGAAATAAAATATATGTATTAAGGTATAGCCTTTTTTTTACGTTGGATTAAACGTAAAATTTTAGAGTACATGTATTAGTAGGTAATTTTGTGAATTCTACTGGAAATCGATCGAGAAACTCCAGAATAAGTCAATTTGATAGTAACCCCATAATGTGGTAGGGTTGGCGCTCAGGTGTCGAGCATATCTTCGTTAATAGGGTTGCGCGCGTTATTCATTTAAGATTGTTTTATGTGGGCGTAGGTATATTAGCGTGTCACTCACTGCAGATAATTATTAAAGATACCCTAGAAAAATTTTATATGTGGCAGGAAATATCTAGCAGGGGCCAGGGATATGTTTTGTTATATATATTTTTTATTTTATTAGATTCTGTTGTTTAATATATTATTACCTACATCTTTTGACGTTTATAATAATTACACAAAACAAAATCTCATCCCATCCAATCTTCTGCCAATGCCACTGTTACTTTAACACATATAAAGTGAATTAAACCCTACATATCAAGTCTGGACGTTAAAAAGCGCAAGACACAAATGAAGTTAACATAAAAAGTCGTCTCGCCGAACGCCGTAATACGTAAACAACCTAACTTAACCACCTAGATGCTACATAAGTTGTCAGTAAAGACACTTGTAGTTATATCTATCGTTGGAATTGGGCGCTACTTGCCCCGGGGCGGGGAGGGTCGGGAGGGGCAAGACACTCGATCAATACCGACCCGACTTTCAAACTGCTTTCACCCTCACGAAAGTCGCCCGGACTCTACCCGAGCGGAGCCTGGGATATGTGTAGAGCTGCTAATACCATCACTGTTTTGCTCTTTATTTACAGTTAACGAACTTCAAAAGGTTGCCAAGAGCTGGATGAGAGAGGCGATGATGATTGTAAGATAGTTAAACGTCATGTTCATGCATAATGAAAGTCGTTCAGTCATGACATAACCTTGGAGGGCAAGAAAAATTCTAGCAGGTTTGGGTTGCCGCCTAATAACATCTTCGTGGGAGATTATGGCTCATTCCCAACGTGACGCAAGACCTATAGTTGTTATGTTGTCAAATCAAAGGTAATTTAAAAAGTATTTAAGAGAACACCGACCGTGATGTCTAATGCAATGATTTATTTGAATAAGCATTTACTTCTCTTTCTAATATGTGACGCCTTTGAATGAGTGATGTAAGAGTAACTTTTTATTACTTTGCATACGATTTTATACCAAAACTATAATAGAAAATTTTATTTATAGAAAATGCCTTAACTAACAGGTTATTTATTTTTTCTTTATGGCACAAGAGTACGGCTAAAACCGATTTTCTCACTTAGTTTTATCTCGTATTTATCGCTTACATTGGCCAACCAATAATAAGACAAACTCAATGCGTTGAAAAGTTTGAAGAATTGCCATTTTATGTTGTCGCTGTAGTCTTAGCAGGAACCACTATTAATTACATCACAATCATCAAATTTGGAAGTATTGATGAGTCTTTTTTTTGCGAATAAAACCATCTTGAAGTGTGGCATTGTTGATTTTGTATTCAGTCTGAAACAAATATAATGATTACTTTTATTGTTCAATAGTATTTTATAATAAAGAATGTACGACATATTAAACATTTGGCGCTAATTATACGACGTGTCCTAGAAAATAAAATAGTTTTTAACCCAAAACTTTAAACCAAAACGTTAGAACTTCAAGTAACTCTTATTATAGTAAACTAAGAGTAATATAAGACCGTCCATTGTAGTTACTTTAAAAAAAAATATTGTGTCACTTATTGCATATTTCTTTTGGTGTACCTACAATATAGAGTTATTACTTACTTACTATAACATTAAAATGTATATCTTACTCGTACCTAATGAGATATTTGACGAATCCGCTATAACTTTGGAATTTCCTTTGCAGGTAATAGCAGCTCTATAGACGGCCCAGCACGTCTTCTCAGCGCGTCTTCACGTGCGCCTCAACCCCTCCCGTGGACGTTTTGTTTCAGCCGGGCGCCGCCCCCAGTCTTATCTGGCAGCTACGGAGTATAATGGAACATAACGTATAACGGTGTCGTATAATTTTACGAGCGCGTACGGGTTAAAACAAAAGATAATTTTCTGGTAACAAAAGACTGGGGCTAATGAGATGGGGCAAGGAGTTTTAAGAAATATTCGTATAGGTGGTATGGTGGGATTATATTGCTGGTTATTAATAATTATATTAGGTACTATGTCACGATATTTTAAACGTTGAATGTGCCTATGAAACTGAACAAATGTCATTTTATTTATATAGTGTAGCAAGTGACTTGTATATCAAACTTTTCTAGACTTGCAGCGCCCCGCGGTTTCATAGTTCACGTTCCCGTGGAAATACGGGAATAAGATATAGCCTATGTTTATTAATGATACTCGTATAAATAGAATAGCAACTCTGTTAGTCTGTTACCTTTTGATAGGTACTCCGGTTTACCGATATACATGAAATTTGTCATGACAATAGTTTACATCTTGAAGGACATAGTTCAAACACGATATGATAATTCAAAATATACGCAAACGGAGTCACTGGCTACAGCTAGTAATAAATAATTTAAACACTAAACCTGTAGGGAAGCTGCGTTTTTCGTGAGAAACTTAAGATGAAGGGTCATTTTGACCCTAGGTCATCAATAAAATTGAATAGGTTTGAGCATGTCCGTTACTCCTTCTTTGTGAAACGAACAAGTTGTCTCAGAATCAACCCTAAAATGGATGCAGCGTCTCCGTGAGAAACTCGCGAGATGAGGGATCAATTTGACCTCAGGTCATTACTGTTCGTGAGAATCAGGAATATAATATTTAATAAAATATTTGTCTATTTTTTGTTTATCTAAGCTAAGGTGATATTACGTTTATAACAAAATCTTTTTATTATAGCGAAAAACAGTTTCTTCTAAAAATTCAGTAATTTTCTTAAATCCACGTAGATAAGGTGCGGTGCGATGGATACATAGTTATTGCGACTAAGTAAAGCCGAATAATTGGTACTGATAGGAATTGAGTGAATATTGAATCCTTATATGATATGGGTCAAATATGTTGATAGACTGCATGATTTTTATTATACATATTATTATGCATACATATAACATATTATTGATGCAGACCTAGCCATCAGTTTTCCGGTGCTTTTTAATAATTGATTTAATTCAAGTTACTATGGAATCCGTGGGAAGAGATGGGTAACCGTCAAAGCAACCTGACCGTGGGTCGGAGGTCGCAGCCGCGACCAGCGGGTCACTCGGTGCTCGACAATCCCGCACCGGCTACTGAAGGGTTAAAAAAGGGTTATTCATTTTTTAACACCAAGGATTTCTAGTTATACGAATATTCGAATAGTCGCTAAAGTGGGTCTACTGTGGTGTTGTAATAGGTTTCGCAATTCCATTTACTCTTAGTGTTTTATAAGCGGATATCTTAATACTTTAAAAGGTCTGTACGAGAGGCGGCCATTGCCAAAACCGGCGACGATATCTAAATAAGGCTCCATGCAAATTTAACGGTAACCCAGTAGGCGATAAATTTTGGAGCAATTAGACTTAATCGTCGAGTAGAAAGCGTGCTAGGATCTTCCTCCGGTCTGCGATCGATACCAGGCGTCCGCAACATTTTTAGACAGATTTTAAATGAAATTATATCATGTGAGACAAAAATAGGTATTGTGAATATTTTGGCCATATACAATATGTAACAGAATAAGCGCAGTTAGGGAAATTTGTTTGTTCAGTATCGACTACTTCATCGATTTCAGTTATTTATGATGTGTTAAATTTTTACGAAAAATCAATTAGCATTACTGAATTTAGGGCTATACCCATGGAAACCGTACCTAAGTACTATTACTTATTGCTCTTTATTTAAGAAATTTGGTTAGACAAAACTAAAGTACTATTGCAGCATATTTTTTAAAATTAATATTTAGGTATTAATCTAATTGGGGCGTATGAGGAATCGCGCTTATTCTGTGACGCGTTGTATAGCGATTTCCACGATTAAAAAAAAATATAATTTAAAAATGTTTGACAGTTTAGATACTTGTCTTTTTGAATCTCAAAGTGCAGAAGAAAAATGTTTCAGCAATTTCAGAATCTTTTTCTACGGTTTTTAGTCAAAACTTAAAATGATTTTCAAGTTTAGAAAATTAATGAAGCTATTACAGCACTTATTATTGATAGAGAACTTAAAATCGACGAGACATGTTTTTCAGTCTTCCACGCGTTTTAAATAAAATACATTTATATCTAGTGGTGCCCAGCAATCTTGTCCACGCAACAGGGTATAATCTTTCTACTAAGTATTAGGGGTGAACTATCACCCCTAATACTCTAGGAATCTTTCCCCTCAATTTCAAATGTCTTGGTCTACCAATTTATGCTGCGCGTAGTCTGTTAAGGTAGACTGCCCTAGGTCGCGGCTGATGCGACAATAGTCAATATGTATGAAAATGTACGGCACCATTTCCGAAGTCTGCGACAGACGCGTGCGGTCGACGTCGTACATTTTAGTATCGTATCGAGCGATCGCGCGCGGTTGCGATCAGCCGCGAAAGTTTACCTTTAGTCAGTCAGTCGTATTCAAAGAGATTAAAATATAATAAGGCATAGAGGGGGCATTGGGAATATTTTCATACAAAACTTTGAAGCCTAAGCGTCATGTCTTGTTATGTCAGTTTAGTATGAACGCGAGCTGTCATTCGGTCTAAATTGTACTAGACTTATTCCGCTTGGAATAACTTTTGACTTCAATTTTTTCTCGCTTTGTCCCCTCTATGCCCTATTATATTTTAATCTCTTTGGTCGTATTATTTTGTACCTATAGAAGTATGAAGTATGGTTTTTAATTAAAACTAGTCTTAAGCAGCCGGGTTGAGGACCCCTGGCGGGTAGTTTATACGACACTAGTTCATATAGTTTATGGCCCCTGCTCGAGGCTCGCTGTAATAAAATCTAGGCGACGTAGCTTTACGAATGTTGTTCTGGCTCTTATAGAGATAAGGCGTGCCAAAACACTCCAGTCTCCGCCATTCTACGCTGAACAGGATGAGACGTCATCTGGAATTCTTGTACCAACTAGGTATTGATGGAAAATAAATAGAAAGAGATCCCAGAAGACGTTCTGCGCACGTATTCACGGAGCTTCGATATTCGACTCGGAATCGGAAAATCTGTCGAACACTTTCGAGATGGGCTGATGTTGGTGTCGAAAACTATTGTCATATGTGACAAGGAATCGGAAAATTTTTCACTCGATCTGAATCGAACGGAAACGGTATCGAGCCTCCGTGAATACGCCTGGTCCGCTGATGACTTTTCCCCTCGGGGATAAAAAGCGCGATCTTTTTTAGAAACATTAGAAGTTGTTTTTTTTTTGTTGCGTGTTGAGCGCGTTTGGTGTCGTGGAGTTTACTATAGAAATAGATTTTATAGGTAATATCTTACCTAAAAAAAAACAATATGGCCGACCTCTTCTATTCCGACATTCTGTAGCCGTACGAGCACAAGGTTTGACGGATTTGGAAGTGCGAAGTGTCACTAGATTTGTCTTTAGTTTCTTTACTCGGACATTGGCGAAAGTCACCAAAACCACGGTGAAAAGCCATTATCATCTAAAAGAAGAAGAGTGTCATATATTTTTTAGACCTAATAATCTTTTAGTAGTAAATAAACAGTACCTAATAGCCTTACGACTAAAGAGCCTGCTTCACATGATAATAATCAGTGAGGTTCGGGTTCGTAACCTGACATGTACCAAAGACTTTTTCAAAACTTAATATTATGTACTTACATATTAGTTAGGTTAAGGTCGGCGGTGAAGGAAAACATCGTGAGGAGACCCGCAGCTCGCAGGTCCCATAATTAATTCTGAGACATGTGTAAAAGACCCGGTCCGGCGATGGGGCTCACCACATAACATGTTTAGGGGTGCAAAGAATATCTCGTAAAAAGTGGGTATATCTAGAAATAGAATACCTCTGCCTACCCCTTCTGGGATAAAAGGCGTAAGATTATTATTATTAATTTTTTAATAAGCTAAAAGTACTTATTCTATATCTATATAAAATGTTATATAAAATAATAAACTGACTGGCTGATTGGGGATAATTATATCAACGCACAGCGTACACCGCTGGGTCCAGAGACTTGAAATTTGACACATAGATAGCTTATACAGTATAGGCATCCACTAACTTATGCTAAATTCAACTCTAAGGGAAGCCGTGGGTAAAAGCTAGTTCATAATATTGAAGGTGACTTTTGCTTATGTAGGTTATCAGTCGGGTTATCCCCGGTCCACGTTTAATTTTGTAATTTGTATAGGCAACTTAGTCTTCTAGGCATAATTCCAGTCCTAAACTAACACATTTGTCTTGGACAAGCGTTGTTGAGCTTGGAAAGTCACTTTGCTTTTTATTAGGGTTCAGATGAACAAGAATAGAGCAGGAACAGCCTAATGTACACTTTAATTAGGTGTATAAAAATAAAATGTTTTTAAAATTTTAGGGTTTGTTTGTTTAATTATACTTTTGTCATAGATACTTATGTAAATTAGTAGTTACAGCTTCTATAGTTTAAATTCAAGAATTGCTGTTTTGATAACTAAAATAATTACTAGAACTACATTCACTACGATTACAATTTTGATTACATAATATGGTCCATTGTGTTCAGCTGTTTCGTAAATGTTATAAATGAATAGTCAAAAAACAATGTCTCAGAATTAATTGTGAGACATGTGTAAATAGACCCGGTCCGGCGATAGGCTCACCACCCATCACGTTTAGGGGTCCAATGTATCTTGTGAAATGTGGGTATATCCAGCAATGGAATACCTCTGCCTACCCCCTCGGGGATGAAAGGCGTGAGATTATATTATTATCATATTATTGAAAAACAAAATAAATCATTTCATGTAAACATGTAGTTTTATGGTGGGATGCTGATATGTGATAAATGATAATATATTACTGATATTTGATCTTTCAGGAGCCAAATTTTATTTTTTATTTTATTGTCGTCCCATGCCAAATTTTTAATTATCATTTGATCATGCATATTGCTCCATTATTTCATAGTTTCTGCATTTATTTTCCTTTTTCTTCATTTGTCATTAAATATTCTGCTAAGTTTTATTGTGCAACATATAGGTAAACAAATACTCACGAAAACACAATACCATAGAGTGGCGGCCCGGAAAAGCAGATTTATATTACGACCCGACTGATCATAAAACTATAGTACATCACCCGCCGTAGTATTAATATCCTTCCATTTATTATGGCCCTCCCGGCTTTTGTAAGGAACACCCCCTAATGTTACAGTAGAAGTGGTAAACAGGCGTCTAGTCACTGGGACGTTATTGGTTTGGCGTTGCAACGAAGATGGGGCGCGTAGGTGGTAACTGACAGTGTTTGTTAAAAAAACTCGATAATGTGAACCGATTGTGTTAAAGCAGTTGGATTAAATTAATGAACTTAAGTTTTTTCTATCCGTGTATCGGAATCAGCTATTGTGAGCATGGAGCTGAAAAATCTTAATGGAACGGAAAATAACTTACAAAATGCAACCGTTTCAAATGGTTGAGCTCTGATGTATGTCGATTAATGGTGATATTATTGGGGAAATAAATATATTGTATGTCCAGAGTCCGATGATTATGGTTAGTGTTTATAGACAGATAAGGCTAAGAATGTAGCAAAATTTCCTGCTTAATGTAGTTCTCTGGAGTTTTGATGAATGACTCTGTTTTGGAATATTAGTATCCTATGAGCATTCCGAGTAAGTGTTCGGAAAACCTTATGTTTTTCTTGTTCTACAGATATAAAGAGAAGAAACTGACTGGCTGACTGACTTATTGCTGACTGAAGCATGAAATTTTGCACAAATGTTCCTTAAATGAGGTAAGTGAGCACTAAGAAAGGATTCTTGGAAACTCCCACGGGAACGGGAAAATCACATTCGACGCTGGCAACGCAGCTGGTCACCCGCTGGCTACCTATAAACCAATGGGTACAAACATGAAGATGAAAAGGAAGCTACGAGGAACTCTGGACACAAGTGTGTGAAGTTTTCTAGCTAGATACAACTACCTCGAGCAAACAAGTTTCGACAACGACTGCTATTCAAACGTTCGGTGTTCACATCGCAACTTGTGCGGCTGTTCTTAACTTGGACGCTTCAGCGGTCGCTCCGCGAAAATTGGATGCTACCCCAACGATGCAAACGCAACTTTAGTCCAACCAAATTGGTTTACTTTTCCAATGGGCGCTTGTAATTACAAGCCCATGGCGCTGCGAAGTGAACAAGACTTTGAGAGCAGGAGATTAAGATTGAAATCAAACACGAGTAGTTTGAGCAGTTTGGCGTCAGGGTAGACTCGTAAGGAAGTTCGGCGATTATGTTTAGTCAGCGCTGGCGTGTAATGGAAAGGAAGTAGAAATTGGGGCCTGTAAGATGTGGTCGTAAGGCGGCCATTGGAGTTTGGACCCCCTCCCATCGCTGGGGGAGTGGGAGGGACGATTTGTTTGTTTCTAAGGCCGCTCTAGTCCGCAGCTGCGGGTAGGATTTAAATTTCGCACTCAGAGCGGTCTTTGTCCTTAATGTCCTTCTCAGTTGCTTGATGAGCTGCCTCTTTACAACTTTAAATTGAAGTGTGCTCGGTAAATTAAGGGTGTTCCGGATCCAAAACATTTGCTTGGCCCGTTTAATTAATTGAAATTAGAATGATTGCAAAGATGTTTACGTTGGGATTGGAAGTTTTGTCGAGTTGATGTTTTGGTTTGACGAATACGAGAAATTCTTTAACATCTTTTGATGATGGTTGACATGACGTTTGAGGCAATGTCGCAGCGAATTTATACAGTGCGAGAGATATTTGACGCATGACACTACGACATGTTATGTGGTACTTGCTTATCGTCTGACTTACCATCGGTTTCCGAAAGGCATGGCCAACTAAAATTTGCTAGCAGACTGTTAAATCTCATGGTAGCTGTTTTGATTGGTTGAATAAAATTATAACGCTTTTCAACAACCAATCAAAACAGTTAACATAAGATTTATCAGTCTGTCAGCTAATTTTAGTTTAATTTGCATTTCGGAAACTGGGGGTCAGTGTGATAAAATTGTCATGACGCGTGTACGCGATAAGTAAAGTCAAGTCAAGCACATGAATCATAACACGAATTAACTTGTAGTGCGAGTCTGACCTCTAAAGCGATTGTAATAAGAACGTTACAAAGTCTAATGTGTCAAGCTCCACGTGCATCTCTGTGTAAGGAGAAGACTGTCCTATAGGCAGTTAGCAGCTGTTAAACTTATCTATAATAAATACCCAGACACAAATCCAACAGACATGTTCACAAATGTTAGCCCCGGTCGGCAATCGAACCCGCAACCTCCGACTTATACTACTAACAGAACCAATAAGCCCGTCATATAAAACGCATTAGTTTGCCTTTCAATTTCATTATTTTCTCTTACAAGATATACCAATAGGTGCATATGAAACTCCATGTAGTTCGACTAGACGAAGTTGGAAAGTAATAGTTGGCTGTATGTTAGCCCGTGTGCTGAGAATAATAGATTGTGTGAGTTTGTATGGCTGCAAGTAAGTTCGGTATTTGCTCTGTGGGACTATGTCCACAATACTAGGACTTGTGGTGTATAAAGTCTGGTGTCTTAGTTTAAATAAAGAACGACTGGTATTGAATATTTTGAAAAGATATCGAGGAAAATAATGATAAACTAGCTTTTACCAGCGAGCTCGCGCACGTTTATTTCATATTTTCCAAAATCCTTTCTTAGCGGTTGCCTACACTGAATAAGCTACGTAATGTGGAAATTAGCCCGGACGGTTAAAGAGCCGGCCGAAAATCAGTGAGGCTCGGGTTCGAATCCTGGCATGTACCAATGAGTTTTTCAAAAACTTACGTACATATTTATCACTAGCTCGACGGTGAAGGAAAACATCGTGAGGAAACCCGCAGGTCTCAGAATTAATTCTGAGACCTGTGTAAACAGACCCGGTCCGGCGATGGGCTCACCACCTATCACGCTTAGGGGTCCAATGTATCTCGTGAAATGTGGGTATATCCAGTAATGGAATACCTCTGCCTACCCCCTCGGGGATGAAAGGCGTGAGATTATAATATTATTATGTGGAAATTTTGCACATAAATAGCTTATATAGTCTCTAGACACAGTTAATCATTTTGTATATACAATTATACAGATAAATATTCTACTTAAATTTTGATACCTACTTGTATTTTATTGGAAGAAGTGTAGCTAAATTGGGAAGATATAAAAACCTAAAGAAGATGTGCTTTTGTCGATAAGTATAATCATTATCATGATCATATCGGTTGGAAGTTTAGGTGCCACTGAATATCTATTTATATGTTCAATAAGATAGGTTAAATCAAGTTAAATCTAGTTCTAATGATATCTCAGCAATCTTTACTAGTAGTTGGAAAGGATCATAGCGAATTTTAAAATAGTTTTGCACAATTAACGAAAATTTGTTGATTTTATCGATCGATGGAAATTTTGTCCCTTTCTGTCATACCTATTTGTAAGTGACTGAGCGAGTGCACGATACAAGCGTGATTAGAAGAGGGTAATCGTAATAAGAAGGGTCGAAGAAACTCCACAACAATCCGCGCCTATGAAATCATGTACGCAACATGAGACACCAGAAATACACCGTGTAACTTTATATCCTACCCAAACGGGAGGTATCTCCGAAGCCATGCGAGTTTTAATGAAAACGCTTCTATGTAACATGCCACGTCATCATTGTATTGCACTAAAAGCGATAGTTGGGTAACATTTTGCGTTCTTTGGGTCCTAACTTAATATTTTCATAAATAGATTGGATGTTTGTTAAATATTTATTTCTTTCAACTCTTTCTACTATTTGTAAACAGTAAAAGTTAAATAAGTACGTAGAGATTACAAATATTTTCAGATGGTACCTACCTATTACTGTGCCACAATGTTTTGTTTTGAAACTTCCACTTTAGGAAACAAACCGAGTAAAGTCACATTATTCCACACTTTTCACAAGTAGGCCAACTGGACACTTAACCCTGCGAATGGAAATCGCTGAATCTGTCCGATTTGCGCCCTCACGTCTCTGACCCGTCCGGCAAACTATTAATTCTTCTAGAAATGACAGTTGTTAACTTTTTTATCTGCTTTTTTTTTATTGGCGTATTTTTTTTAGGTCTACAGGGGGGCAATTCTACTAAATTTCAACAGTTACAGTTGGATGACAATGACAATGACATGGTCAGTCAATGGTGTTATTTGCTCTGAAAAGTGTCAAAATAACACCATTGTCTGACCATTGTTAAGTCATAGTCATCCAATTAAGACCGTTGACATTTAGTAGAATTGGCCCCCTGCTTTGTCGTAGCTTTGACAACTCAAGACAATTTGGTTAATTTTAGTGTAACACAAGGAGTTAACTAGTTCTCATTATTCAAAATATATACAAATGACAGGAATATATATTTTCACTTCTCATGCTCTAAAAGTACGCCAATATAGCCCTACGAAGCGGGACTAAAGTGACCACTTTAGTCCCTAGGGAGTATAAAGTATTTTTTTTTAAATTTCCTTAATGAGAAAAAGACAACCTCAAACAGCCAGTAAATATCTGTAGAGTGTGGACCATCTTCATTGCGAAAATGTGAAGAGTTTTAGTTCCATGGTTTTTCCGCGAAGAAGGTTACGCCATGTGTTTTAAATTGTTTACCTGCAAAGAGATTTAAATCTCTTTGTTAATCTGTGACAGCCTGACAGGTTGAGAAGAAAAAACTGACCGCGACAATTTCTGAATTTTTTTCGAGTGTGTTGGGTTTTAAATAAATTTGTACTAAATTGTCAATTTTTCTCGCACTCAAAGTGAAAAGTACAGTTTCCACCTCGAGACTAAACGCCAACTTAATATACCCTCGGTTTCATGACTCCCTCGAAGGCTCGGGAGTCAAACCACCTCTGGTATATAATGGCTTCGTTTAGTCCCTCGATATAAAATATACTATCTGATATTCAGCATAAACATAACCATGAGTTTTCGGACGTAAATTATTCATTAGGATCTAGTTTTACGTGATGTGCTTTTAATCTACATGCCAACGAATGTTTTATCCAAATATGTTTTCCTAGCGAGTGCCCAGCGGGTAGCCAGTTTGGCGCCCATTTTTTTCCGTTCCCGTGGGAATTTAATTAAATTAATTTAACTTAGGACGAGAAAAACTTGTACAAACAATTTTCAATATTGAATCCGTACACTTGTCATTTCCAGCGGCACAAAACATTGTTTCCCTTGCCCAGACCCTCCTCGGCGTGTAGGGTTGTGCTAGGGCCGCCTCTCAGGGAAATTGGGTCATTTGTTCAAGCTCTCAGTCGTGAGTCGTGACCGTTCAAAGACACGTTTGAATAGTGAACAGCTTTTTATCGACCTCACTAGCTTGTACAGATGAGCAGGAAAGGGTTAATTTCGTAAGCGATCTGAGAAAAAATAACGACGGACTATTGGCTGGTACTTTTACAGTTGAGAATGTAGCTCATTTTCTTTTATGTTTGCGATTTTGATTTTCATGGTCAAATTGAAATTTGCATACCAGCGACACGCCCTCGCTTCGGTTCGTTTTATCAAAATGAAATATGTAATTCTGTTGTGTTTCAATTCCTTTAATATGAATTGAAATCCGTTGAGCTGTTTAGGAGCCTCTTCATGACAAACTTTTACCGACCGACAGAAAATCTAAAATCGCGACTCCGTCTGCGTTACCGAGTCTCAAACTACGTGCTTTTCAATCACCTATCAAATTTCATAGAGATCGATTCACCGGCTTACCCCTGTAAAGGTAACAAACTAACAGAGTCACTTTCGCATTTATAATATACATAGTAGGTAAGGTACCGGAGTTTTATACTCGTAGATACCAAAACTATAGGTACCTGGGGAGAAATCGCCGGGCAGATATCAAACACCGAACCACAATGTTCCCCGAATAAACTTAAATATCCCGAATACCTAAAATATGGCTGGTTGAACAATATCGGTCTTACCCCCTCGCCTCGACCCCCTTATCAGTTCTTATTCTCCCTTCATCTGGGGTCTTAAACACCCCACGCCTCGAAACCCCCGCCTTAAAATGAGGGAGGCTACCCTCCTTCGATTGCTCGCCGGGCGGCCGTCAAACCAATCTTTTTGGCAATCTGCGAAACTTCTAAACTAGTATGACAAGGCCGGGACAGAAGGATAGCGTAATTATGACTAGTAGTTTAGGTCTCCCGGGGCTGGGGTTAGCCGTAGTTACGTCAGCGTACCTAGGTCTATGAATATTATATAAGTAAACTTTATACCTAATCTATTTTGTTGACCCAATGGCCGCTGGGGCAGAAAGGTTTATGAGTGAAGTCCACTAACAACAACGCGGTGTGGGTGAACCTTGAGCGATATTAGGCGATGATCTAGGCTGTGGCCGGTTTGGACTGGAGTTGGAAGATTGTTTGACATTGACAGGTGTTGGCACAAGCTTGGAAAGAAAGGTTCAGTGTTGGACGATGACAGTCTGCATCAATGTTGATATATATTCTCAAATAGCAAGTTTAACATTGAATGTTAAATGAAAACCAAAACATATTTGAGGCGGTAGGATATTTGAAGATTGTCTTAGATAGTAGACCTGCTGATCATTTTAGCCACAACACACCCACAACGTAACTACGTGGTCAAGGCGCGAGCTTGTATGAAAAATCATAGTTTTATTGACGGTATATTGACATATACAACATTTTGCAGTTGAACACAACGCAGCCATAACGCAAGAACCACAGCTTACCCACTTTTTTTTGGAATTGAATCTACTAAATCTATTTGAAATCGAACCCGAGCCTCATACTTAAGCGGGACTCACTTCTAACTTTTACTACATATATTTTTTTCTCTTATTGAAAGTTCAGGGGGTCTAAAAAGGCCGTTTCGGGTGAATCATAATAGGATCCTATTTCGATTCATATTCGAAATTTTCACCAAATACGAATCTGATAATGAATTGAATTGTCAGTGAATCACTAAAATGAGGGACCATTTTACGAAATTTAGAGGAATTGCTTAAGATTTGCTGGGAATTCATAAAAGGAGGAATTGCTCAGAGGAATTGCTCAAAGTGGCCATTTTAGACCCGCAGAGTACTGAAAAAGCCTGCATGTCATATTAAGGCTATATTGAACCATAAACAAGACTAAAAGACATTTAATTATTTCCCGCGGTACCAAGCCAGACATAGCCGCTTTAATAAGTTCTACCCCAAATGTGCGGGCTTAAGGCGCCATCCTTAATTCACCGCCCCCTCCTCCCCCAAGACATATTTCATCGGCAACTCGACTTAACTACCGCCCCGGGGCGCTAACTTTAAGTAATATTTCACATGTAAATAATATACAAGATACGTGAGCCCGTAACTAGTGCGGTGTCACGTAAAGATTTTATTACCGTTGTAATTCGGTGGAGGGCCTTGGGTGTTTCTGTTTTGTGTGCTAATACGCTTAGTATAAAAAATAAGCAATATTATAAACACGAAAGTTTGAGGATGGATGGATGTATGTTACTCTTTCGTGCAAGAACTACGGAATTTGTTAAGTAAGTACCTACAAATGTACCTATCGCCTTTTGATTACGGATTCATTCGCCGCTCGGGAATTTTGTTAGTATGAAAATACTTGAGGGGTCCGTATCTTGGTGATCACATTAGGTGTATTGAAGTAGGTACTACGTTATGATTTTGTCAGTCCCAGACAAAAAGTAACCTATAGTTCTTTCTTAAATGCAAGCCATCTCCTAGCCCAATTTCTTTAAGATGGCCGCGGCTAAGCCGTGATATGGTAACAGGCAGTTAAATATATTTAATCATATGTAGGTATCCCAGTACGGTACAGTAAGTACATAGTATATATCGATATTCGATATTAAGAGAGAAAACTTGATAGAGTTGTCAACTGACAGTCGATACTACAGAAGCTAGACACTTGAAATTAGGACAGTATATTCCCTTTATGACCTAGATGTCGAATAAATAAAATAAAATTAAACATTTATAAAACCCCCAACACAAAAAAAATATTTAATATAAACACAAACAGCTGGTCATATTTTCTTGAACCATAGCTAAAAAAAACTAAATCAAAATCGGTTCAGCCGTTCGGGAGCTATGAGCGAACAGACAGACACAGATTTTGCTCGACTTGGCGTGGGTACTGCCGTGCCCCCAGATACACAGAAATACATACACAGAAACACAGATCAAACTTATAACTGAGGTTAAAAAGAATTTAACGAAATTCCCACGGTAACGGGAGACAAAGTTACTTTCGTATAATATTAGGTAAGCAGGGTCCCAGAACGCGAACAAAGTCGCGGGTAAGCTCTAGTAGTTATTTATAAAACATTGTACCGCCGTAAACTGCTCAACTCAAGTACTGTACTAAAGTCGTTAGTGGCTGAAGCAATTTGTCGCGAACTTCCGCCGCATCGACTTTCCTATCCTACATTGCTTTAGAGTTCCAATTCCCTGCTCTAATAAACAGTTAAATACACTTCAAGATGTAATGAAATACTGTATCTGTACTACATAAGTTTCATTACGTATCCAATTATTACAGATATCTAATAAAACACCTGACCACCTGACCACTGACCACAGTACCTAATAGCCTTACGGTTAAAGAGCCTGCTTCACATGATGAAAATCAGTGAGGCTCGGTTTCTAATCCTGGCATGTACCAATGAGTTTTTCAAAACTTACGTACCTACATATTTATCACTAGCTTGACGGTGAAGAAAAACATCATGAGGAAACCCGCAGGTCCCAGAATTAATTCTGAGGCACGTGTCAAATGTCAATTTACCCGGTCCGGCGATGGACTCACGATATCACGTTGAGGGGTTGCATGGTTCTCGTGAAAAGTTGGTAGGTATATCCAGTAATTGAATACCTCTGCCTACCTGAAATGACGTTCAATAAGTGGACTTGTTAGTTCCTATTTTGAATAAAACATTTTGACTTTGACTTTTTGCTTTGACTACCCCTTCGGGGATAAAAGACTTGGGATTATTATTTATTTAGGTATTTATTATTATAGATACCTAAATACTGACATCCGGGAAACCTATTAGGATATTTATTTACCTAGGTATTTAGAAATGATAGACAATCATAAAAAAAACCTGTTGATCACTATTCTCTATTCGCAGACGGCGCCATTTTGGATCCCAATTGAAATCGTAAAATACCAAACTAGTTTTTTGGCGGGAATCCGAAACGGGACGTTAAGTTACTTGTATTTTTTTTTATTTTGCTGTGTGCTTTGGTTTTTGGCTCATCATAATGGTAATGCATTATGTGTCAATTTTCCGTGATTACCTCAGGAAGCCGCTATTATTATTATTTTATTATTTTTAAGCTTCAGTAAAAGTGCATCGTTTTACTGTCGATTATAAAGTGACATTACAAAAAGTTTTGAAAAAACTTATACTATTTTGGTGCAAGACTCTGAAGCAGAGCTAAAAATCTTTGATTTCGTGACGTTTAGTGCTGATGGCTAAATTGCCAAAAAGTTACTAGTTTTATTATCTATCTAAAAGGGAGCAATCATCGGTGACACGAGATACCATATATATACATGTGAAACTATTGTCCCAATTTATGTTGTGTTTGCATACTCAATGTCAAAATGTTTTATTTACAGTACGGACTTATAAGTCCATTGAAAATCATTTCAACTTCACCGCTTTAGCATTTGGGTAGGTACTGCTTGTAAATAAGAAGAAAAAAGCCTTTGTTACGATAGGGTCGGATATATTCCATTCCTGGAATTGCCAACTTTTCCTAAACATGACCAGTGGTGAGCCAATCGCTAGGCTAGTGTGGTTTCCGTTACCTTTGAGTGATAAATATGTACGATCAGTAAAAGTTCTACCTGATACACCTAAGTGTCATTTTTGCGAGCGTCTATGTTTTCCCACCCCGTGGCGACAAAGCCCCCTCATACAATAGTATCTAATGACAATTACAAAAAAGTGTTTATTTCATATTTATGACCATTTAGTGTCGATGAATGGATCGGAATTATTCGGAATGGAAAAAGAAAGGTGGTACTGGCTTCTGATTGTTTAACTCTCATTAGAGTCGGTGTAATAAAAACTTGAGCTTTTAAGAGAAAATTCTTCCAAATGTAAGTAGGTATCACGCTTAAATTTGTCGATAGTACGTAAGATTTACGTATGAATAGTGAATGCGTTGCTTATGTATACCAAAAACAAATGAATACCTAACATACCTATCGGTGTCCGTCCCGAGTACATAACCCGCGTCGGCAGGTATACTTAAAACAGCTTAAACTTAACACCAACCTATTTATAAGCAGCAAAACTAAAGGCCACCCAAAATGTTTACAAAGCATTTGCTTAATAACTGAAACTTCAGGGTAGGGTCGAATTCTCCTAATACCAAGTGCGGTGGTGTGAAACGGGCAACTATCATTAGCGGCGCATGTGTGCGTGGGTCGTCGTTGCCATGGCGACGTATCTTAAAGATCTCCCTCTCTGCCCCGTCTCAGTTTTCTCCTTTCTCCTTTGCACGCGTTTCTTGTCGGGAGGCGTGGGACTGTACCGTCCGCACGACAAGTTAGGGAGCAACAGATATCTACACTATCTGCACCTACACTGAATCTACACTATATTATAAAGAGGCAAAGATTTGTATGTTTTGTCCCACTTTCGTGGAAATTTTAAAGATTTTCTATTGCTATCTCAAGTAGACTTTTATAAGGATATCCTATTTTATACAATTTGTATATTTTTGAAATAGATAAAATCCCTTAAAAACTGTATCATTTATTTATGTTTTTATACAAAATTTGGAAAAAAACGGTTAAAGGCTGTTTATTGGTATGTTTTATATTTATAAAACTATAAAACTACAATAATACTTTATTGTTCACCAAAACAATACAAAAGTGATAGGTACAAAATAGAAAATTGCGTATTTCCAAGAATGGAATACCTACGCCACTCCGCCTGGTAAGACGTGAGCATATTTATTTAATTTATTTTAAATTATGAGTAAAATAAACTATTTTTTGTACACAATTATTACAAACTTTTTTGTACACCGTAATAAAGGGTTAAGCGTGCGCGGGGGGCAAACTCCACTAATGGAGTGGCGACCTGCCCCCCCTCCCCCGTCCCGCGATCCCACAAGCCATAAAATTGTAAATTAGTGATGAGCCGACCGGTCGCGCGACGACTATCGATTTATTGATAGTTTTGAACAGCCCTACGTTCAAGAAATTGATGGCTGCCAACCAAAAGTTTTGTAAATAGCAAATCGAAACTTCATGGTTTTTCCAATGTATGATAAAATATGTTTTATGTTGCTATACCTACTCTTTCAAATAAACTAGACAAAGTCCACTATTTAATTTTTCGTTATGTTCGGTGATGTATTCAAATTCTCATCAAGCTAATCAATAACTTGGATTAAATATTCCTTAGATAAAGAAATTGAATAGTGGCCAGTGAAAGCTGGAAATCTTTACCTAGACAAAACTTTTTAGTTTATTAGATTTGTAAATTTTTTCGATTCACTGAATGCCTATAATTCTTATGGTAGCACGTAAAACCTTCTTCATTTCACTAACTATGAAGTACCTAAAGTTTTTCTTTCGTCTTGTCTGTATGTATAGGCTAATGCTATGAACTACTGTTGCGATTTTGATAAGGTGAAATGTGAAAACTATATAATATAAATTTAAAAAGCTCCAGAAAGTTGATTTCGAAAAAAATGCAAATATTCCTCAACTACTTATATTCAGACGAACTTACCTCCTTTCAACTTTTATTTCTCGTTCCACCTCTTTTAAAATTTCCACTGAAAGTACTACATTTTTAAATCGAAATTTGGTGTTACTGGCACAGCATCCTTCTGGAGACTGATCAGTGATCACTGATCAGCACATTTAAAAAATGACCAGTATTTTAATAAATATTTATAAGTGCCCAGCGTCCGGTCAAGGAGTTATGTTAATAGGCCATACTATTGTCAATAGTTGTCTGAACCGGTTTTTACCGGATAAATTAGGGGTAGTGTGTATCTATCTACTTACAATTACCCCTCTTTAAAGTACTTGTACTCTTACCGTTGACTGTTTAAGGTTCAAATTGAAATTTCTTTAAAATTTTGAGGGCACTAAAAATTTTGTAAAGAGTAAAGGTGTGTGCATACTAAATGAGATGGACACTGCAGTATCCCTCTATGTTCCAAATTTGAACTCTGACTGGTTTGACCCTGAGCTATTCTTACGGGAGGTCTGTGTCGTGGGATACAGTTTGAGATGGGATTCTGTGAGAAAGAACTTAGAGAGTCAGTAGAATTGTAAACATTAACAGGTTTGTTAGAGCAGTAAAAATGGGTACGTTCAGGTTTGTAATACCTCTACCAACCCCCGCGTATTAACCGTGAGTATATACAATACAGATTTTCACCTGTCATTCACTGGTATTGGTAATATTAACATATCGGACCGATGTTTCTTTGAATTTAGTTATTTCAGATTTCTAATTTAAATATTGATTGAGCAGTGATAAGCCCGCGTCTCATGATGATAATCGGTGAGGCTCCGTTTCAAATCCTGGCATGCAATGAGTTTTTTAAAACATACGTACTTATTCATCACTAGCTCGACGGTGAAAGAAAACCTCTGCCTACCCCTTCGGGGACAAAAGGCGTGAGATTATTATTATTCAATTTAAATATATTGATTTTAAAATCATCGTCAAATGATGGAGCCATAATATTGAAAATGGAAATCTGAAATAACTAAATTCATCGAAGTATCGGTCCTCTGTGATTGCCAAAGATGAAGTTAGAAAAGATTAGATTTATCAATGTTGATCGGTGACTTCTGAATGCTCGATATTTTTGTTATTATAACAGTAATAGAAGAATTGTGTGAAAATTTCACCTGACTACCTATTAAGGTGAGATGAGAGGTGAGAACGGACGTACAGACAGACGGATAGTGGTGGTTCAGTATTAGGGTCCCGTTAGGACCCTTTTGATAAGAAACCCTAAAAAATACAAAATGAAAATGAAGTGGATGGCGTATGTGGTAAGTATAGGGGTGTGTTTGTGTTTGTGGTTTGTGTTTATGTGTCTGTAATTGAATACGTGTAACGTTTATTTTCGTAACACTATCTACTGACATTAGATTTTTTCTTTGATCTTATAATAATAATAATAATAATAATAATCTTTATTGCTTTCTTGTTGTACAAAAAAAAGGTCTTAAATAATTATTCAATAAGATCAACAAGAACCCTGTACAATGTTATAACTTAAGTATACCTAAATCCTATATCTATCTTATTAAAATCAATAGCATACATTACATATTTCTTAATATAATAAAAACAATTAATTATATTCACTATTTATAATTTTTAGAATAAATTATAATTTATTATTACATATTAATGAGCCTATAGCTATTTATTATCATCACTAAAAAAGTCTTGTAGGGAATAGTAACACTTATCTATTAAATATTTATTCAATTTATTTTTAAATATATTTACTTTTTCTATTTCTTTGATGTGTTGGGGGAGGGCATTATATATTTTAGCAGACATTATTTGGGGACCTGAATTCACAAATTGTATCTGAGAGGTGGGTATCGCTAATTTTAATTGAGGTCTTAAATTTTTTGAGCGAGAGTGTAGTGGGAAAATGACTGAATTATTTTTTATAAAGATACATACTTCTAAAATATATAAAGATGTTAGGGTGAGAAGGGAGAGAAGGGTTTATATTTGACAAAATAGGTTCTACAACTGGTCATCGAGTCTATGTTGGCAAGAATTCGGATACATTTCTTTTGCAGGAGAAATAGTTTGCTGGCATCCGAGCTGTTTCCCCAGAGTATTACGCCGTATCGAAGCCATGCGTGTGCATATGCATAATATGCATTTTTTGTTGTAGGTTCATCTGTAGTTTTTTAAGTTATGTTAGGGCGTATATGAAACTGGATAATTTACTAGCAACTTTTTTTGTGTTCTTTCCAGTTCAGATTTGTGTCAATATTCAAACCTATAGCATGCAGTATGAGTTAACAGTATCTATTGAAATGTTATTAAATACGAAACGAATATCTAGGGGTCTTCTTTGATGGGGTTTAAATTGCATTAGTTTTGTTTTATTGAAGTTAATTTCTAGATTATGATCATTTAGCCATTCAGTTAGTTTTATTAGATTAGAAATGAGAAGTTGGGATATATTTGTGTTAGGTTGGGCGGCAAATACTAATGATATGTCATCTGCAAAAAGTGTGCATGGAGTGTCTATTATTTGGGGCAAATCATTTACATAAATTAAAAATAGGATGCAGCCGAGTACACTGCCTTGAGGTATTGATTTTGTTAAATTGTTTTCATTAGATCTTATATTCTTAATTTGTCCTGTATGGAAATCATAGTGTTCTACATCAACATATTGTATGCGAACTTACTCTTAAGTAAGATTCGTTACAAAGTTTTGAGGGTAGTCTGCTATTCATACCTAGGTACTTGTACATATATTAACTTTTTCATTTATTCATATATTTACCTTTCTTACAGAGCACTGCTGCTAACTACCGCTAATGTGATCGAGTGAACGTAAATACTATGGTGACAAGGCGAGTGACTCAAAAAAGCTTGTAAAAATTTGCCATTACAAAGTACTATACCTATTTTTACAAATTTTAATGTATAAAGTGACAAATTATGTAAAAAAAAATAACCGTCTTCAAACAGGTTAACTTAAAAAAAGTAAAAAAACACTAGTCGAAATTACGAT
The DNA here is from genome assembly GCA_963855545.1 of Ethmia dodecea. Lineage (NCBI taxonomy): Eukaryota > Metazoa > Arthropoda > Insecta > Lepidoptera > Depressariidae > Ethmia > Ethmia dodecea. The sequence continues at coordinate 3,876,763 of OY979457.1, forward strand.
TTTCGATTTCTCTGGGACTTCATCAACAGATGCTGGTTTCCTTATCGTGCGTGACACCACCGTTGGGATATTACTTTTCCAACAAAAAAAGAATTATCAAATCGAAACCGATTAACGACAAAATTATCCGCGAACATACAAAAAAATATATAATTGAGAAACCTCTTTCTTTTTTAAAATCGGTTTAAAAACCATCAAGCATACCTACGAGACGTGGCCTAACACGTAAGATTTAAAAGCAATTCTAGCGGCATTAGTTCCTCGGAGAATGGGGCGAGCGAGCGAAGACGATTTGCGTCCGGAAATGAACCCGAACAGAGGTAGGAGTGGCTGGGTTCCGTCCTACTGTGTACTTCTGGGATGATGTATAGTGCATAACGTCATCCTTTTCTGTATACTGAATGAGATATTCAAATTGTTTAGTTATGTATGTAACGTTTTAAATAAGCAATAAGCGGCAGTCGCAACACCATCCTGCGCGCAGTCACGGGCCGCTGGGACTCGCCCTGGCTCCAGCGATGGATACAGCTCCATGCGCTGAAGTCGGGGGGGTGGCAGCGGCAGACGTGAAAATTAATATTTTGTTATCTTTTATTTATTTATTTATTTTCATTTTTAATTTTAATTTGATCTGTGTTTTTGTTATATTTCATCATGTATGGACTAAATTTGAGTCTGAAATAAATGATTATTATTAATAAAAAAATAGGAATACCTACTTACAACGAAGAAACAAACCAGCCGAATCGAAAAAAGGTAGAGCCGCTCTCAAGTGATGATCTTTCATAGGTCTGGCAATAAATTTTAATTTATTTAGATTATGCTAATAATAAATGATTATTACTGGAACATATTATATCTATACAATATACATATAATAAAATGTACATACTCGTAGCTCAATTTTGATCAAAACACATTTTTTTAAGTTAATCACGCGAAAACTGCTTACTTTAAGTAATTTGATGAAATCCAGAATCCAGACTCACCATTCCCTGGGTCATTATTATAAATAAAAAATAATGCGTACCTAAACTACGGGTTGTTAATGATGATGAATGCATAAAAATGTATTTTCCTCACAGAAAACAGCTAGTTTATGACCAAATGCTAGTATATGCTAGCCTTCTCTATGTAAGAGAAGACAGAGCCCGTAAAACTTTAGAAAACTCCGTAACAATTCGTAAAATACTTTTCTTTTGTAAAAATTCTGATCCGATTTTGCAATATGGTATTTCACGACTTGTCTTAATGTATGCATTCTCAAACTCTATAGGAAAATAGTAGATATAAAACAATAACCTACGATCTGATTTCCAGCAAAATGACCGCAACAACTACCTAGGAACGAATTAGAAGCAACAATGTAATCTCCATAGCGATACTTTACTAGCGTGCCGTGGAAATAACTTCTTGCTACACAAGTCATGAGCGGAGAGCGGTTTTAGCTATGTATTATATGTAAATGCTATTATTATTGCTTCATTATGTATGTACTAGTATAGTATTATTTTATAATACACATACGTCCTGATGCATTAACATGAGCGCCACGACAAAATCTTGTCCACTGTTTTGTCCTTCTCTTTCTTATGTGAATACGAGAAAAGACATTGCTCGAGGGTCTTCACTAAGACTAAAAGTTAAGGAGTTTTGAAAATATTTCATAGTCCAATACTACCCAACAATACCTGGCAGCCAATATAATATTTTTTAGTTTTACAAATAAAAATTCCAATCCTGGCATGTACAGTCAAGAGCACGCTAAGCTTGACACTTTGGACTTAGACCCGGCCCTGTATTCTATGGCGCGCAGTATGAATCAGACCTCACCTTAAATTGGTAGTGTAAAGCTTGACTTGCTCTTGACTGTATCTACAGTAAGAGCACATGAAGCTACTTGTAGTGCGAGTCTGAGCTCTAAAGCGATTACAATAAGAATGTTACAAATCCAAATGTGTCAAGTTCTTCAAAACACTACATATTCATCACTAGCTCGACGGTGAAGGAAAACATCATGAGGAAACCCGGTCCGGCGAAGGGCTCACCAACACTATCACGGTCCTAGGGGTCGAATATAGTCGTGAAAAGTGGGTATTCACAAACAAAAGTTTTTTTTAAATTAAATTTTCAACTCACTACTCCCATCACTTTTCCCAATGCCTGTTCCTCCCTTCGCCTAAGGCGTCGTATAGATAAACACTTTATGTGTGTCCTCGTCTCGTTTAATGTCCGTAGTTCGACTATCATTTGCCGATCACTTAGCAGATAAGCGGAGCTTGGAGCGAAGCTTGTGCATTTAGCTTTATTGCGTAGCAGAGCGATGATACAAGACTGACCATGTGTATTGACGTGTAATCAATATATGCTATGCTGACTGTCTTCGTAGATATCCTAACTGAACTAGAACCGTGAGTTTCATTGAAACTTCTACATTTATGTGTACGAATTGCATTGGTTTCATGTCTCGGTGTCTGTCTATTTGTGTTTTTATCCAAGTGTTCCAGAAGGAAGTTAATGGTTTTGGTTGTAAGTGTTACAAGTTTGTACGGAGTAGCTGTTATTGTTTTCGTGATTTTGTTACAGCTCCCGTAATGGAAGATCAGTTTCAGGTATACAGACAATACGACTAGGATGTAAAAAGAATAAAAATTTCACCATGTAAGCATAATTAACTTTTGAAATACTTCTATTTAAGTGAGCAATTTACGCTCATAAAAACTCGAAATAAACGAGTTTTCCCACCGATAGAGGTACCTCGATTTTTCGTCCCCGAAAAACCTCACACAGTGAAATAAATAGAAATCTTTAGTGCAGTTTTCGTATTTTTGAATAGCAAAATTGAACTTTAATTAAATAACTAGCGGGTGCCCAGCGGCGTTGCCCGCGTGGATCCAGTTTATTCCCGTTCCCGTGGGAATTTCCAAAGATCCCTTTATAGTGGTTGCCTACGACATTTAAGCCACCTACATACCGTATTTCAAGTTTCTATGTGTTATCGTTTCGGAGTAGTACGTATTTCTCTTTTTAACCTGTTTTTATATTTTCCCGTGGGAATGAGATATTTTCCTAGAATAAAAAGTAGGTACCCTAGATGTTGACCCGGGTACTCAGTTATCTCCATACCAAATTTCATCAAAATCCGTCCAGTAGTTTTTGAGTGATGCGTGCACAACCAGACAGACAGACAGACAGACAGACAGACAAAAATTCCAAAAATTGGTGTTTCGGTATCTATATCGATAACTATATACACTACCGTTAAAAATTTCAAAAAATATTTAATGTACAGACACGGCCCCGTTAGAGTTTTATTATATGTTTAGACTAGCGACCCGCCCGGCTTCGCACGGGTGCAATGCTAACACTACAACCTTTCTCTTGAATCACTCTATCTATTAAAAAAAAACCGCATCAAAATCCGTTGCGTAGTTTTAAAGATTTAAGCATACATAGGGACATAGAGATACAGACACGGCCCCGTTAGAGTTTTATTATATATAATATAATATAATCTCACGCCTTTCATCCCCGAGGGGGTAGGCAGAGGTATTCCATTACTGGATATACCCACATTTCACGAGATACATTGGACCCCTAGAGTTTTATTATATGTATAGATAACCAAATACCATTTGGCATTGTCGGATAATCAAACATTGTTTTACATAGTAGGCCTGCAGTTTCTCGTTAAATAGCATACTTAGGCGCAGTCGCGGATTCGCAGTCTGGTCCGCCCTAGGCCCCAGGTCATGTAGTAAGTACCAGCTGCCCTCGAGAACATAATGAATTTATTTTATAGCCAACTTTTCTTTCTTTCTACATAAAATGCAGAAAGTGATTTAGGAAGATTATTTACACGATGCAGTGCAGTGCGGCCCGCCATATTGTGCTCTGTGCTGTTTCACCACTTGCTGATATTAAAGTGTCTGATATATATCTAACAGAAAACATGTCTGCTGTCTACATCTAAAAAAAAAAAAAAAAATAATAATCTCACGCCTGTCATCCCCGAGGAGGTAGGCAGAGGCATTCCATTACTGGATATACCCACATTTCACGAGATACATTGGACCCCTAAACGTGATAGGTGGTGAGCCCATCGCCGGACCGGGTCTGTTTACACATGTTTCAGAATTAATTCTGAGACCTGCGGGTTTCCTCACGATGTTTTCCTTCACCGTCGAGCTAGTGATAAATATGTACGTAAGTTTTGAAAAACTCATTGGTACATGCCAGAATTCGAACCCGAGCCTCACTGATTTTCGGCCGGCTCTTATACCGTCCGGGCTATCACTGCTCCTGTCTAAATCTGTCTGATAAATTCTTTCTGTTTACCACTCAAGTCAAAGTTTACCTTCTAGACTTATCAGACACAGGTGCAAGTGTTCAGACAGGCCCTTAGTTGTCCAACATTCAGTGTAAGCGGTGTCAGCGTATCGTGTATGCTTAAAGCAAGAAAGGCGTGTGCATCCCACGCTTTTACAGTCAAGAGTACATAAAGCTTTACACTTGTAGTGCGAGTCTGACCTCTAAGGCGATTGTAATAAGAACGTTACAAAGTCCAATGTGTCTAGCTCCACGTGCTCTTGACTGTAATCGCTCAGGTTAGTATCGGTGTTACATTTGACACGCACTATCGCACGCACTGTGCGTCGAACAATGCACTATAGGAAATGTTTTTTTTTTTTCATTCCGCTATGAGGCGAAGATACTTATTTAAATATAATAAGGGATAGAGATAAGCGATAGCAAGGTCAGTAAATGAAACTTTTATTTGCCATTGAGAACACATCTCAAAACATATACCTACCTAAATTTGAATTTTTATAGAATTGTCGGTTTCAGAAATCCTTCGCTGTCATATTTTTTTAAAAAGCAAGTGATTCGAAAATCTATCTCCTGGGAATAAGAGTTGAATGTTGGACGTACTTCAAATAGGGTTCTCACTATTCCAAAAACTGATGATTGTTATTTTATAGTTTTCGGGATAACAACAACAGACTAATCAAATCCATGAAGACAAACGGGGAGTTCGCCTGTATCGCAGGATCCGCAGGTGCCCAACTAAACCGAACTGGCCTAAACCGGTTATAACAAGTTAACACCGGGGGAGGGGTGGGGGCTAACTAGATTCCTCCCAACTTTCTCGTGCTAGATAATGATCTTCGCTACGTGGGTGCTCGTGGCCAGTTGCAGGACGGCGGCTGACACGCGGCGGTTCGAACGCTGGTCTGTGAAGGTGTTGTATTTTTATAGAATACTAGCTTTATGTAGCGTAATATGCAAGCTATATCTTTAAAATTTCATCAAGATTGGTTCCATAGTTTAGCCGTGAAAGGGCAGACAGATTGGTAGAGTTACCTGATTTAGTTTCGTAGCTAACACGTAGCAAAATAAGATTAAAAATAGTTTATGTAAATTCATACCTTATTCCCATGGAAATTGGCAAAGGTATTTTGTTACTGAAAATACCCACTTCTCGCCAGTGTATTTTTCATGCCTCAGTACGAATTCTGGGGTCTGTGGGTTTCTTCAGATAATTTCGTGAAAGTTTCGTTAAAGTCGGAATCAAGCACCTGCTAGTATAATAAAATCTATGAATATAACTATTTACATACAATGCCTGTTATGCCTGAGGCCTGGGTTTGATTATTGGTGAGATTATGCACCAATCAGTTTATGAAAAACGTACCTAACTACATATTTATAACTAGATCAACAGTGAAGGACAACATCGTGAAGAAAAACAATCCACATCCAGTAATGTTTAGGGCTTCTCAGCTGCGCCCAGTAGTCTTACCGAATAGTTTTACCAGTTAAACTACAATTGGCTTACTGGTAAGACTACTAAGTAATTTTAATCCCAGTATAGACTTACCAGTGAAACTAATCACTAAGAAACTCTGCACGATAAAACATGATAATTTATTATTAATTTATTTTTATCACTTTTTGTTTATTGTGTTCCAATACCTTCTGACATAATCTTAAGTGCATCATACTAACAACTGGACCTGTAGCTGTTTAAATAAAGAAATTGTATTATTATTATTATTATGCTGTTACATAAGCAGAAATTGGTCCCCACATGATGGGCACACGGCGGCGTGAAAGTGATTAATTGACGCGAGTACGTATTACAACTTTGTGATGTGCACGTGGGGGAGGCGGCAACATTTGGCTCAATATTATAACACACTTATCCGATCTGGTAAAAAAAAATAAAATAAAATATTCAATATATTGTTACTTGACCAGTTGGCTATTGCTCGCGACTTTCTTGCGCTCCGAGATAAGTAACATGCCCTTCTATACTTATACTAGTATTATAAAGAGGAAACATTTGAATTTTTGTATGCTTGTTACGAATAAACTCAAAAACTACCGGACCAATTTTAAAAATTCTTTTACCAATGGAAAGCTACAAGATCCCCGAGTAACATAGGCTATATTTTATTCCTGTATTACATAGAACCGCTAGTTATTAATATGCAATAAGTATATTATATTATATCTCCTTTCCAATCAGCGGTTAAAGCGGACAAATATTTTTAGGAAACAGGGAACCAGGGAAGTGGGAAAGTAGGGAAGTATGGATAGCATTACACAAAGATGTGATTATCACGGATAGCTTAGATATATAAATAAGTGTTTTTCTGTTCTGTGGCTTGGTTACACTTGCGTGTCACTTTCGCATAGAACTCTTATGAAAAACCTTGTTTATGTCACTATAAAAACTCGTTCCGATGCCTCACTTGTTTTCAGAGAATCGGGGAGTATATACGTAATTGTATGCGAAGTTAAGTTAGTATTAAATTTTTATGTTTTATTAAAACCAACCTAATTTTACTAAAAGGTTGACTCTATCTAACATTCTATTCAGTGAAACTATCTCGCGTGAACGGAATTTACATATCTTCATCAGAGAAAAGGCGGGGTGAAGATGATTTGGCGAAATTGCACCACTCGGGGGGTTTCCCCCTAGGGGTAAATTACCCCCCGGGGATAATTGCTCCAAGAGATCGTCTTTACTTGGATGACATTCGTGAAAGTAATTCGATTGGGCTTGGGATAATCACGTGAATATTTTAAGTGTCCGCATTTCGTTATTCGGAATGGAGACTAAATTTTACTCCGAGGGTATTAGGAATATGTCTAAGTGAAGAAGACTTTGGTTTGGTGTTTTATGGAGGTAAATGAATGGCGCTTTCGCGGCGACTTGCATAGTAGTGTGTTAATGTTCTTAAGAGATGGAGACAGCTTTAAGAAATTCTATAAAATTATTATTGAGAATATGTCTCTTGCCTCACCCTACTAATGAATAATTTTCAGTTCAGTATCTTCAGTTTCACAGACAGTTAGGTCACACAAAGCAATTTTTCTTGGGATACTGCATGTGGAACAAGCAACTCGTCGGTGGAGATGGGCTGCTGTTTACATTTAGCCAAACTTCATAGACGAGTTTAGTGCCTTTTTATTAGACTATTGACCTTTCTAAGTGTAGGTACTTTTTATACCTACTGAAAATAATAGTACATTATGATATAAGTGCGGTAGGTTGAAAATTACAGCCAAGGCGATATTGCTAGCCCGAGCCGTAGGCGAGGGCTACAAGTAAGCAGAGGCTGTAATTATCAAAGCGCACGTATGTCATACGACGTTTTATAACACATTTGCGAGGAAATAAAATAAAACTCCGACTATGGTAAACGAATAAAAACAATACAGCGTTAAGAAAAAGCGCGCGGCGCGCATCATCATTTTTTTTAGGCAAAACACAAAAAACAGCCAGTATTACTAATAAAGTAAATTAATATTTTTGTGTTTTTGTTACAGATTAATTGGTTGTAATTTACTGTCAAAATTAATTAAATTAAATAATTATGTACATAAATATTTCTTTATTATATTTTATCTCCCAAAGTTAATTTTAATCATAAAATGTTGACAACTTTTTTGACATAAAAACTATTTGCTCAGATTTTAAAAAGTACCGTTCGTTTTGAGACGGAGCATCTTGATAAACCGTGCGTTTTCCTTTACACTTACCGCACTTGGGCGTAATGAGATACAATACGATATTGAAATTGGTGAAATAAGACACCTTTTACGAGCAAATGTGTTATAAATATTTTTTTAATTTTGACAATAGTTGTTCATGAATTACAGTTTTTTTGGAACCTTTTCATAGTTAAGGTAGACTACCTAACTGGAAAAAACATGACATATTTTTTCCAATATTATAATGTTTACAGAAAAAAACGTTTTCGCTCAATTTGACTATCTTAAGAAAAATAAGTATTACTACATAATGTTTTTAGTATCATCAAGTAAAGAATACTTAATAATCTTATGTGAATAAGAAATTAATTCAAATTAGAAAATAAACTAATATGAGAAAGCAGTGCCATCTAGTGTCAAGTAGATGAACTTCCAAAGTTAAAAAGGAATTAATTATATAAATCTAATCTAAGGGAAAATCATTTTATCAATATTATTGAATAGAATTTTATTCTTTGTGTCATTTGTTATTTTCTTTTTTGTTATAGTAGCAAGAAGTGGCACGAATATTTGGGTAAGCTTTAACTACTCGACTCTAGATGGCGCTAACAGCAAAATAATACGATTAAATTTACTAAGGGTTGTGGTGTGATACGAACGGACTCTACGTAAAATAGGTAAAGACTAAGAATAATATAATTTAATAAGTTATTTATATATAAAAAATGTTGAAAGTTGAAAGTACAACAACAATAAAAAAAAAATATTAATAAAACGAAATTTCAAGCCTTTTATCGCCGAGGTTAGCAGAGGTATTCCATTTCTGGATATACCGAGTTTTCACGAAATGTTCTTTGGACCCCGATAAATGCGATCGGTGGTGAGACACATGTCGCAGAATTAATTCTGGGACCTGCGGGTATCCTCACGATGTTTTCCTTCACCGTCGAGCTAGTGACAAGTATGTAAAAAAAATTTCAATCATTAGAAATCAAAAATCTGTTACTATTTTGTCTTGGCATAAAAATATTAACAATAAAAGTACAGCTGGAAGAGATCATTTAATTATAATTTATTTATAATTACACATAAAATGATGCTGCCTAGCAATGGGTCCAAGTCTCAGGATGAGCTAAGTTATTGTAAATTGAAAATACATATTTAGTTTTTTGTGTTATTATAAGAGTAGGTATACAATAGAATAATCTTTTAGTGAATGATTAGTACTCACAATTTATTTTCGATACTGTCAAATAACCTGTTATGATTTAATGAGTATTAAACCAACAGGAGACGCGCACTAGTGTCTTTGCAAAAAAGCCTGCCAATTTCTGCGCACACAAATAATGTTAATACAAACGCATTTTTTGACAAAACAATTAAAACATTAGCTTGATCTAGATGCACACAAATACATTCACACACAGAAACAACCATCGGGTTGGTCTCCGTGAACTCAATTATTTATGAGATGAGAGATATGATTTATAGAATTAACCCTACATTCATCTTAAACTAAATCCTGAAATGTAAAACCTAAATTTTTTTATTTTTTTTGTCTGTTATTGTTATTAATGTCTCTAAGCATGTTGTGACTTTCATTAATTGGGAAATTAACTGTTTATATATTTTTTATGTACACTGACCATGTAATATTGTATGTCCTGTTGAAAGTCCTATAAATAAATAACTCAAAAAACCTAGTTGAATATAACAGGTATGAGCGTTGAACGAACTTTTTTGGCAGAGGGGAACGCCTGTCAGTAGCGTCTCCGGTTGGTTACTCAAAGTTTAAGGTGGACGATGGACGGCGGACGATGGACGGTGGACGAAAGACGGTGGATAAGGCCTTCCTAGAAAATGTCGCAAAGAGCCGCTGGACCCACGTCAGTTTTAGTCGCTCTTAATGATAATTCCGGATGCCCACGAATATTTTCAGCTGCGGACATCTTATAGCTGAAATTATGAAGATGATTACAGTTCTGAGTTAGTACTTATAGGACAGAATGACGAATAGGATTTTTAGTCCAGGCAATGAAGCGGATTTTTGTATGAAGACCCCAACATTAATTCCTCAGTCGATGAAACTTTGCAGGATTGTAGTATAGTATGAGACAATACTTGCATAAAAAAATCCAAAAAAAAAACCTAACCGAAGTTAGGTATTTTTACTGAAATACTTATTTATTTGATATCTTTGTTGGGAAAAATGCTCAGTCAAAATTTTCTTCGCCAGCAATATTCATGTGTGTTAAGAAAGCTATATGCGAAATATCCAAAAAAATCTCCTGGTAGAAACAACAAAACTCAGACGTATATGTACCTTGCACGGGAAAATTGCTCAGTCCATTTTCTTAACTGGAATGTAATTTAATAGTCGCTGTGGTCTTACGATAGGAAAATCCAAAATAAAAACGGTCTCGCTACAATATTTTCAGAAATTTACAAATTATCAACCAAAAAAAAATTTTTTTTTAGTATAAAAACCTAACTTCGGTTAGGTTTTTTTTTTGGATTTTTTTATACAAGTATTGTCTCATGCTATACTACAATCCTGCAAAGTTTCATCGACTGAGGAATTAATGTTGGGGTCCACTACCTTTATTGCCTAGACTATTTTATCATGTTTTCAAGAGAACCTACAAACATTTTCTATTCTGTTTGTGAAATAGGACGAACGAACATAAGTACTTATTATACATGGGCATTTTAAGTTAAGTGCAAATATTTAAAGGGTAGGTCAAAAAATTTACAAGAAAATATTTTCGGCATCGATTTTTAAGATGCTGCTACTACTACTATATAGATAACATCGATTGGTATAATAGTACATTATGATATAAGTGCGGTAGGTTGAAAATTACAGCCGAGGCGATATTGCTAAGCAGAGGCTGTAATTATCAAAGCGCACGTATGTCATACGACGTTTTATAACACATTTGCGAGGAAATAAAATAAAACTCCGACTATGGTAAACGAATAAAAACAATACAGCGTTAAGAAAAAGCGCGCGGCGCGAATCATAATTTTTTTTTAGGCAAACGCACAATATTACTGATAAAGTAAATTAATATTTTTGTGTTTTTGTTACAGATTAATTGGTTGTAATTTACTGTCAAAATTAATTAAATTAAATAATTATGTATATAAATATTTCTTTATTATATTTTATCTCCTAAAGTTAATTTTAATCATAAAATGTTGACAACTTTTTTTACTTAAAAACTCTGCTGAGATTTTAAAAAGTACCTACCGTTCGTTTTAAGACGGAGCATCTTGATAAACCGTGCGTTTTACTTTACACTTACCGCACTTGGGCGTAATGAGATACAATACGATATTGAAATTGGTGAAATACGACACCTTTTACGAGCAAATGTCTTATAAAAATTTAAAAATATACTAAAACGCTGTACATCATTATTTTCGCACAAAAATCGCGCGAAAAAAAAATCTGGAGTTTTAGTGTGGTAGTGAGAGTTTACGCAAAGCATGTGTAAAGATATTTTTTTTATTAGAAAAAAACTAACGTGTTTTCTCTTTTTATATCTTAATTTTACTTACATATTTGTAACTACCTTTAAAATATTTGCACTTGATTTAAAATTACCTTATATACTCTAACACCTTTTACTCAAAGTACTAGGCATACCTAAACAAGACCACCAACATCTACAAAATAGGTGCCTCTCGCTTTTTGTCCTTTACTTTCTAAATACCGTCTAGCTCGTATCTTGTTTGGTGTTATACCGTCATAAAGGCGAACATCCGATCGGTAAGTAAGACTTCAATGTAGTGTATCATTATTACAAATTAAAAAAATCTATACAAAAACAGACAGATATTTTTATAGGACGTATACGCTCGAGTATGTACCTAGGTCCTTTTTATTTTCCACACTTTTGATGGAGCTCAATTTTTACTCATATAAAAGGTTTCACATTTCCACTATGTTAAAAAGAAATAAATAGAATAATAAATTGTGGGACACAATTAATACACTCTCGGGAATAAAAGGCTTGAGCATAAAATATTTATTTAAATTCTTTTCAATTTTATTTTATAAATGTCCTTCTTAAAAACTTTTACTTTCACATTTAATACTCTATCGATATTGTTAGTCCTAATAATAGTAATTTACATCATGATGATTAAAAAATGCGTGATTCGCCGGATTTCGTGCAAAAAACCTTGAATTTTGAAATCCTTTATTTTTAGTATTATTTATTTATTTCTATTACGTATGCGACATGCAAGGCCAACGTCTTTCCGGACCAAATGTCTATTAGGTACACTAGTACTTTAAATTATAAAGAGATGTCAGCACTCCGCGCGTTTGGTCGAGGTTTCAGGTGACCAGAGGACTAGCAGTCATCTCTGTTTACGTAACCATTCATAGGGAAATGCAGCTAGTCTTCCGGGCACAGTTCTAAACTGTTCCTCTTTGAAAGATATTTATATACCTATATTTATTTATTTAACTTCACTTAGCAAGTAGAAATGGCGAACTTAATGCCTAAGGGCATTATTTTCCAGTAAACCATCAGGCTAAGCAGATATAAAATAATAAATAAAACATAAACTTACGGTAAATCCTAAACTTAAACACTTACGGTAAATAAACTAAAACATACTATTATCTTTAACATACATAATATACATAACTACAAAAATTCTTACATAAAATAATCTAAAGATGATGATTTTCTATCGAAAAATTTATGCCCGACTCGAAAAAAACGCACGAATTTTCATCTCAAAAGAAAACTTGCATTGGGAATTTGTTATGTGAACCGGGAGGTTACGTTAGCTACTTATATACGTCAGGTTAATCACGTTAACCTGTGCTGGAATAGTTACGCATTTTTTTACGTTTAACCCATAGAAAAAAATATTATAATATCGTTGTTATCATCAGCTTATTTTATACGTAATATTATAGGCCACAGGTGGAGTAGTCACAGGTTTCTCTCATATAATATAACTTATGTATACAATAAAATGAAACTAATTTGAAAGTTTAGCATCTATTTTACATTTTTCTTGCAACAATAAATAATGAACGACCCTCAGACGACGACGACGACGACGCGGAAATTTAGACGTAAGTTTAAGTAAATATTAGTAGTTTTTTCATTATTTGTGGCGAAAAATTTATCTATAGGATCAATATCCAGTCGAATGCTACAATACAGACACAATAAGACTACATATTATTATTAAGCAAATATGTATGTATCCCAACGATTATTTATTTATTTATTGTTCAGGTAATCAACAGCTTTATATTATTACAGCCAAAGAGATTAAAATATAATAAGCCATAGAGGGGACAAAGCGAGGAAAATTTGAAGTCAAAAGTTATTCCAAGTGGAATAAGTCTAGTACAATTTCGACCGAATCACAGCTCGCGTTCATACTTACTGACATGACGCTTAGGCTTCAAAGTTTTGTATGAAAATATTCCCAATGCCCCCTCCATGCCCTATTATATTTAAATCTCTTAGATTACAGCACATTTCTTAAGTTCTATTTTTTAATAGCTATGCCAATAAAAGATCACCCCAGTTCAGTTATAGCAATGTTGTCTTTATCAACTTAAAAAATAAAGGATATAAATAAAACAAAAGAAGAGTGCTACGAGTATTACGTTTGACAAATTGATACTCTAAACTTGTTTGAATAATTCTTCTCAAAATCTACAAGGATAATCAAATGATATAAAACTAAATAACCTCTCTGTTAACTTGATGATGATGGAAGCCAGTGTATTGTAAAATAAAAAATTAGCTCGCGAATATGTTGCCAAATACATTAAGTTAAATACTTTTCATTCTATCTATTAATATGCTAACAACGCGATCAGTTGTCAGATGCCCATTGCTACTGAATCATTTAAATGCGGCACTAAACTAAGTAAAGCCTGTACAGTCAAAAGCACATGAAGCTTTACACTTGTAGTGGGAGTCTGATCTCTGGCGGTGGTAATAAGAACGTTGCAAAGTCCAATATGTTCTACCACGTGCTCTTGACTGTATTATGGATATTGGATGATGAGCTAAGTGACTAATCAAATCCTACTTAAAATTATAACGCGAGAGTTTGTGAGTATGTTTGTTCCTCTTTTACGCAAAAACTACTGGACGGATGTTGATGAAACTTTACAGTAATATTGGTCATATATCAGACCAACACATAGGCTATATTTTATTACTGGATTCCCACGGGTGAAGTACCTACGCGGGTGAAACCGCGGAGCGCTGCTAGTAAACAATAAATTCTCAATTGTTTCTTGCACACACGCTTCCTATAAGAAACACTCAAGGGCTTTTATTAGCTTAGAGTGCATTAAAGTGTTACCAATGGCTATAAATATGACATGTCAATTATATAGATTTTTAAGGTAGAAAAAACAGATAATTATATAAATATACTACCATAATTTGGAACGCCCTAAACAGGACTCCGAAAATTATGAATGCTCAGTTAACCAAATAAATAATAATCTCACGCCTTTTATCCCCGAGGGGGTAGGCAGAGGTATTCCATTACTGGATATACCCACATTTCACGAGATATATTGGACCCCTAAACGTGATAGTTGGTGAGCCTATCGCCGGACCGGGTCTATTTACAAATGTCTCAGATCACTTCTCAGTTAACCAAATTAGTCAAAAATTGTGACGTCATGCACCGTCTAAAAAACTGTCTTAAAACTGTCAGGTGCGACTGGAATATACTCATTGCAGTACCTAACTCTTTATAATACGTTACTTTATAATTCTATAATCTATGTAAGTAAATATGGCTCTTTCCTGCTAACATTTGAGACAAGCCTAAAATAATTTAAGTTACCCGCTCAAGCAGCGGGTTATGTAGCAATACATAAGCAAACAAAAGTTACCAGACCGGTGATAAAATTACTACTAAATAATAGACACTGTTGTGCATTACACCTTTATTAAGTTTACTCATGTTTACTTATGTGTTCTATGCGTTCTGGGTCAAACTTCAATACCTTTGTTTCTTTTTGTACAATTCAATGAATGAAGTACTTGAAATCAACTGAGAAATGAAGCCGAAATTAATATCAGTCTTCGCCGGCCGTCGGGAAACATCATGGCCGACACTATCCCCCCTCCTCCCCGCGATCTAACACCCCCCGCGCCGGAACCCGCTTTTTTGCGAGCGAGTGAGACCTTCCACTCTCAAATGCTTTCGTTCTAAAATATTTTCTGAGAGATTTTTTGTCAAGTAAATTGTACGTTGTATCCGAGAGGAGATAAAGATCATATTGCTATGGCCCTGATCTGGCAGTTGCGACATTTTAAAAGTGAAACAGGCTTATGAAAAGTGTTAAAAAGCGAAAGAGACGGATAGAGCAACCGTCTCGGGCGGAGCCCAAGTTTTCGTGAGTCGTTCGTAGTTTAGTCGTTACTCCGCTCGCACCAGTGCATTTTACACAAGCTAAAAAGAGACAGAGGCATTTTTCTCGTTTTCTTTTTTTATTTGGTCTTTATCTTGTGGGGAAAAATGATGCGTTAGGGGGTGAGAGGGTGTGGGGTAACGACCGCGTAGTTGCGTGTAATGTTTTAGGGGTGAAGTGTAACACAAACACACAAAATTGTATAGATAATGAATAGTGGTGTAGAATGTTTAATCACGGTTTTTGGTAGTACCTACTTAGCGCAGCCGCTGTAGAAATATCAGATAATTATTGCCAAAATGATTTTCGATTTTGCTGATGAAATTGACGAATTGAAATTTTAATGAGGCTTTCGCATAGAAAGCTTCGGTGGATTTAAACATACATGGCACGTATTAAAACGTTTCCTTAATAAAAATAAATCTTTTCATAACTAAACATTTTTTTTTATGTACCAATTTTTTTTTTTACCCTGAGCTCGTAATTCCTACAAAAATTCGGTGCGATCCAATTAAAATTAATCTCCATCTAACCCTTTAGGGTTAGAACCGTGGGAAGATACGGTCAAAGGTCACGTGGACCTGTCCAACGAATATTCATAGAGGTGACCCTAATAAGGTCAAGACTTTTGACCCCACGTGTGTCGGGATCAGAATAAAGACGCTTTAAAATATTCTGAATTCAAAAAGATCTTGAGAAACGCTCATTTGCATTAAGCGAAATTCTAATGGAACGAATTAAAAATTTAAATTCTTGGACGCGAGGGTTAAAACCGTTTCGGCTTTAAAGTTTAAACAGTTCTGAAGTTTGCTTCGCTCAGATTTTGAGGTGGAAGTTTGTTGAAGCAGTTTTATATATTCTTTCTTATGCATAAGTGAGTAGACCGTCTGTTACAGTTCTCTTGCCACTTTCTAGAAATAGAAGAGGGCAGAAATGTTTTTTTGTGCTTTTGTACTTTTTGATATTCATATCTTTTGCGCCGCAAAGGTATAGATTTACCAGATAGGTAGTACTTATAAATTAGCAAAATTATTAGCTGAATATTAAGTAGATTTTTGTAAATTTTATTACCATGTCTTATGGTTAGACTATGTTCTCCCATTAAATATATGTATAGGTATCTGTGAAAACCTGTAATTGGCAATATTTACATTCTATGAAAATAAAATAAAAATAAAAGTTTTACTTAAAACTTCGTACGATAAAAATTTCATAACGAACTTCAAGAGTCCTTATGTCCTTCATCCAATATTCTAACCACAACACGTTGTCGCCAGACAATTACAATTTAAATAGATAAATAAATACACAATCATGAATCAAAGACCCAAATTTAGATGTACTTGGTAATAAAAACCTACAAAAGAAAAGAAAATCTACAATGTTTACTTTCGACCCGCCCTCGTTTTGCTATTAAAATATGTCCATCGTATATGAGTCACAAAATTAAATAATCTTATTAGTGAAACATAGATTTTTTCACAGTGGATAGCAGTGATAGCCGAACCCGAGCCGAACGTCAGTGCCCGAACAGCCGGTAGAAAATCAGTGAGGCTCGGGTTCGAATCCTGGCATGTACCAATGAGTTTTTCAAAAATTTACGTACATATTTATCACTAAGTGAGGAAACCCGCAGGTCTCAGAATTAATTCTGAGACATGTGTAAACAGACCCGGTCCGGCGATGGGCTGACCACCTATCACGTTTAGGGGTCCAATATTTCTCGTGAAATGTGGGTATATCCAGTAATGGAATACCTCTGCCTTCCCCCTCGTGGATAAAAGGCGTGAGATTATATTATTATAAATATTTTATTATATTTTATATATATATTATATTATATTGATATATATATTATTAGATTTTTTCAATCGGTTCAATATTTAAAGACATTATCCCGACAATAGAAAATAAGAAACACACAATTTTAGCTCTTTAAAATATTACTAATTTTCAACCCTTCGTGTGCAGTCGAGTGAGAATAATCTGCAAAATATTTCCACTTTTCAAATTGACCCTACTGCGTGGCCGTGAGAAACATCGGGCATCTGCAATTAAAACCCACCAGCTTCCAATTCAAACAGACAAAAGCCCTTTCTCAAGATGACCCCTTTCTGACCCCACCTGTTAAACACGCATACGTAATTAGCGAACTAATATTTAAATCCGATAACTTGTTTTTTCGTAGTGGACGCGTTTCTCACATATTGCGAGTAAATTAGCATGAATTTTTTGCTGCGTCCAGTTTGTAACGATCTTTTTGATCTAAAGGAGTTAGTTGTCGTTCTTCTTTGTATCATAATTTATCTTCTTTTAAAACAGAATCAAAGCAAGTACAAATATTTTAAGGATAGGTATTTGTAAGAGAAATAGAATTAATTTATAAAGTGAGAAAAAAAACTTTAGAATCAAAGTAAGTACCAGATTTCTCCTAATTTCTCATCATGTTTCTCACCATAAATAAAAGAAAACGTAGATGCATGTGTCAAGGAGCTTAAATGCTCTAAGGCAAGAAGGAAGTGAGTTGACAGACAAATAGAAAGATATATATATATGTACCTACCTACTTCACGAATGCAAGGCCAGGAGAATTAAAAAGAGAAATATTTATCTTTTTTTGTTTTATGAAAAAAGTTAGGTTAGGTAGTTCATCGTTAACAATTCCATACTACAGCTTATATTATAGAAGTTGCAGCACGAGTTACTCATTTCAACAAGATGTAAGTCAAAATGAAGCTCAAATGAATATGTATACAGAATTATTCAAGCAAATTACGCTACGTTTCACACGTTTGCAAGGCATTACAAATTCTATATTATCTTGATTCGCTTTGAACTGACAGTCTTCCCTCGCCGCACCCCTCTGAACCCCGCCCTCGCTTCTTTTGTTACAAACAAACGTAATGTTGCCTTTGGATTTTATATCATACAACCAAACATGTATATGTAAAAAATATTAAATATGTCTATCCATATTTTTAGTTTTATACATAAAGTGTAAGAGTGCATCTTTCTTTCTTTGTTACACTAACAGAATAAAAACCGACTATAAAAAGGACCCTGGCCGCCATGTGCGGAACATAAGTTAGTATAAGTTTAATTTAGAAGTCATATTATAAAAACAACTATGGAAATGCTCTCGAATTTGAGAAGTGAAAATTGTTTTTTCTTTTATATTTATTGTGTTTAGAAGAGCCGCCAGTATTTGCACAGTTTCTTCTTTGCGTCTAATAGTTTTAGCACCCCATAAGTAGTGATATGTATCAATAAATGGTGTTTATTTAACTATAAATAAGTTAATTCTATATTCCTATGATGAATAAAAAATGCTGTTTCTGTCATATGCCTAATTTTATTTGTGAACTACAAAAATTCACGTCTTTTATCCCCAAGGGGGTAGGTAGAGGTATTAGGTACATTTCTAGAAATACCCACTTTTCACCAGTATATTCTAACCATTTAACGCGATAGATGGTGAGCCCATCGCCGGGCCGGGTCTGTTACACATGCCTCAGAATTAATTCTGGGTCGTGCGGGTTTTCTCATGATGTTTTCCTTCACCGTCGAACCTTCACCTTGACTTTTGACTTTATTATTTATTTATTTTATTTATGTATACCTATTATTTTATTTTATCCATATTTACCAAAACAAACCATTCTGTACCACATTCATTACTATTTACCTTAGGGCGCAGGAACAAATACATTTCCGCCATTGTACATCGTTTGTATAGAGTTTGTCGCAATTTATCGGTAATTGAAATCGACAATTCGGCCCGTCTGTTTGCGTATCTTTTTGTGTGGTTGCCGTAGGTGAATCGTATAATTTATTTTGGTGCTAGAAAATAGAGAGCAATTTTCTGTAAATTAACTAAGGCCCGATTGTATTTGAGCGGTTTCTGTGTAAATTTTATTTGTTGATTAGGGTAGCATAGCAAAAATTGCATCAGAGAGGATCTTACCGAGGTGCGGGCTGAAAATTAAGGGTCGGCGGAATACGTAGATTAGTATAAAAAAAACTCACGCCTTTTATCCAAGAAGGGGTATGCAGAGGTATTCAATTTCTGGATATACCCATTTTTCACGAGATATTCATTGGACCCCCAAAACGTGAGACCATCGCCGGACCGGGTCTTTTACACATGCCTCAGAATTAATTTTGGGACCTGCGGGTTTCCTCACGATGTTTTCCTTCACCGACGAGCTAGTGAAAAATAATGTATGTAATGTAGATTTGTATAAGTTTATATTTTTTAAATAAAATTTCATATAGGGTGGCTACCAAATCTAGCTACGAAGTGGGACGAAGGGATTCATAATTGGATGTTCTTTTGGAATGCCATTTTTAGAGATGATTATTTGCCTTTATCTATCGAGATAGAGACAATCATCATCTGAACATAAATATGCCTCAATTTTCACAGGGGTTTTATACACCTTTCATAGGTAAGTAATATATTTATCAAACCCCAACGTGACTAGTGCGTCAGAACCAGTCCTGGCGCATGCGGTTTTCCTGACGATGATTTCCGTCATCATCGAGCTAGTCATAAAAACGTGCGAGTGTTGCTAACAAAATAGTGATCCAAAAGAGTAAGTACCTTTTGATCTAAAATAAATTTAGAAATGATAGATAGTGAACCATGAAATGATAATGGTAAAGAAAGCGGTCCATTCACTACAAGCGCTAAATCATACTGTCCCAGTGAACTCTCGTCTACAAAGCAACCAACACTTTCGGAACGGTATGATTCTCCATTCAATATTCGAATTCGAAAAAAGAACTTGTAGTGACGTGACCTTGCCTTTCCTCGGTTCGTTTTTCGTTTACCACGCAGGCGCGGTGGGGGCTTGGCGATCAATGCCGAAAAACGGGGGCCTATCCCCCGCGGCCAACGCGCCAGGGCCGTTTTAGGGATTCTAAGGTGTCAAATCGCTTCTCCCCCTCTTGATTTTCCTTATATGTTGTAGTTTGTGGCGTAGCTTGATTATTGTAAAATAAGTTGCGTAGGTTTTTTTTGTAAGTATAAATACTTAGTGTTAAAAATCTTAACTTGTAGTTTTTAAAAAAATACTCGGAACGTCTATTTTCAGAGAATTGTATGTCTACCGATTAATTGTACAGGATCTACAATACACATATCAATCTAGAATGGAAAATATCTCTTGCTGAACAGAAGCGGAAATACATAAAATATTTGTCATATCGTATAATTATGAAATGCAAATTAACAATTACTAGCTTACTCGGATATATATGTATTTGGGACATCAAGTTAAATAAAATATTCAAAATGAATAGTAAAAAATAAAAACTTTTTTTATTAAAACTTTGTGTCCCATTCCTCCCCTGCGTGGCCACAAAGTAAGCGGCTCGCGGCATCTGAAGGGTTAGGCTTGCCGGTTGCTAGGAGACGCGCCTTCGGATTTGGGAGGCGGTCGATAATGCCCGCGTTATAATTTTCTTTAACCGTGGGCGGTTGTGGGTTGGGGGAAGCCCGGGGTTTGAATTTAGGTGTCTTTGTTCGCCCTTAAGTCCGGTCGTTACGCGATAATGAATGTTTTTACGGTTTTTGTAAAAAGTAGCGTTTTATCGAGTTATGAAAAAAACTGTAATTCTTACTTGTATCATTCTATGTAATACATATTATTATCTAAGTGGTTAAGTTATACTTATATGCAAGTTACCAAGATGGGTACATTTGGGACGTAAGTTGTCTTCTAGATCTTGGAATAACATGTTTGTAACACACACAACGACATGCTTTCTCTCCGTGGTTGATTGAGGTATAACATTTTTGGAGGTAGGCACAATTTTTTTGCAGGAACCATCGCAGAATGTCAGATACGCAAAATGTAGGATACGCAAAATGTCGGATAGGTACACATAATGTCGGGTACTCAAAATGACGGAGTTTTGTAAACTTGAACGACGGTGGGGACCCTGCTGTTACACTTGCTTTAGAACCAAGTGTAGACCCTGCTGATTATCTCAGGACGTTTTACTCCACCGTCGAGCCTAAGATGCATACCTATGTAAGTTAATGAAAAACTCGAGTTTCTTTAACCGGAGTTTAATCCGTGCCTCATGCACAATAGGCGGTCTTACTACCAAGATGGCTATCACGCCTCTCCAACACAGATATTATTCTTAATGTTTATACCTTAATGGATAAAAATCAAGAACGTAGAAGCAACCCTAGAACTTCCCGAACATAATAAAATTTTCTACAAAATTATTTAAATATAATCCTCACTAATAACTACGAGTAAACGCAATAAATACCTCTATTTAGTTAGTATCTTTTTATCTAAGTAGTTTACTTTTAAATGACTAACAACTCTAAAGAAACAACTCTATAGAGTAAAAAACCGACTTCAACGAATAGGAAGCACTAAAAATATCATCGATATATACAATTTGTAAACTTTTGTTAATTTTTTAAAAACCCCCTAACCGATTTTGATCAAATTTAAATGGGACGACTTCCGAAGTATGATCTACCAAAACAAAAAAAGAATAATCAAAATCAGTTCATAATTGGCCGAGTAATTGCGTAACATACATACATACAGTCGAATTAAGAACCTCCACCTTTTTGAAGACAGTTGAAGATATCTAAAAATGTTTTATGCTGAAGCGGCAACATCTCAGTATAATGCTGCAGCTATGGCCGAGGCGCTTTGCCGCTGGTACTTGCCCATAATTGTATTCCAAGATACGTTAGTGACGTCACACAGTCTACACTAAGTCTAGACAAGCGAGAGTGACGCCTTGGCCCACATACTGGGGCATATACTATGCGTGTACAGGACGAAGCCGCAAATACATACTGCATTCCCCCTCTGGTCGATAGGGAAAGTGACTATTAAGCCGATGTTAGTGTATGTTGTTGTTTACTGAGTGTAATCATGTGTCGTGTATACACAGTACACAATACATTTGTGTCGATAGTCAGATTTGGAATTAGTTAAGAGGTTCTAGGATGTTGAATATTGTCAGCTTGGGAGCCGAGTGCGTTATTTGAAGATTGCCCGGGAACAAAATTTGAGCATGAACTTGTTGATAGTGTAAAAATAAATAATCTCAATCCTTTTATCCCCAGTCTACCCCAGGCAGAGGTATTTCATTTCTGAATATACCCACGTTATATTCTTTGGACCCCTAAACGTGATAGGGGGTGAGCCCATCGCCGGACCGGGTCTGTTACACATGCCTCAGAATTAATTCTGGGACCTGCGGGTTTCCTCACTATGTTTTTCTTCACCGTCGAGCAAGTGATAAATATGTAAGTACGTAAGTTTTGATAAATTCATTGGTATACATGCCAGGATTTGAATCCGAGCCTCACTGATTATAATCATGTGAAGCAGGCTCTTTAACCGTAAGGCTACCTATATAGCTGTGATATGATATGATAGTATGTTTATAATAATAATCATTTGATGAGTCTATTCGTGAGGCCAAGTACTAGGCTGACACAGGCTTAGTGCCTTCGACACTCTAAGAAGAAGAAGTATGTTCAAATCTTTCAGTTTCATCCATCCTAAGGTTGTCTGGAAGAGATCGCTAAAAGCGATAAGACCGCCCATTGTACTTTAGTTAATGTTGGTATCCATATTGTGTTGTTTTTGGTGTACAATAAAGAGTTATTGTATTGTATGTTTGTAAAGCTGTGCCTACTGTATTTGGGACTGATATTACTTATTCCAAAATATAGCCGACAGCACAAGAGACCGAATATGGATTTGCAGATATTAACTTCTTCATACATTGGAGCTACACATGTCATAATTTTTCAATTAAATTGTACACATAATCTTACAAATACCTATTTTCAATTGGGCAGAGCCAATAGAGCGCACACGATGTAGAGACGCCGTATCCGTAATAAAAAATTTTGACATATAGACTACTTATCTTACACTAGAATCACCTACAGTTTTTTTATCACAAATATACATTAATTTCATATTAGTAGTTCAACATTATCTTTAAATTGACAGATAGAGCAAACTAACTTACATGTTTGCAATCTACTGAAAATATTCTTACGAAAATATAATTGGACTACATCCATGTCAAGTTTAGGTTATCCATGGGTCTGTTGGATCAGTTGTTAGTGACCCTGCCTTCTGAGTTGGAGGTCGTGGGTTTGATCCTCGCTCGGAGCGATGTTGCGGAATTAAGCCCGCATTACCATACAATACCATGTCATAAGAACTCTGTATTGTTTTGGGTTAAAAAGTAAGTCTAATCCTTTTTCAAGATGAACGCTATCGTCCTGTTAAATTTCATCAAGATCGGTCCACCGGTTAAGCTCTTAAAAGGTAACGGACAAACAGACAGAAAACGTTACTTTTTTTCGCATTAGTATATAGGTCAGTAGCGAAGTATTTTATTTAGTACTAGCGACCCGCCCCGGCTTCGCACGGGTGCAATGCTAACACTACAACCGTTCTCTTGAATCAATCTATCTATTAAAAAAAAACCGCATCAAAATCCGTTGCCTAGTTTTAAAGATTTAAACATACATACGGACATAGAGATATAGGGACAGAGAAAGCTACTTTGTTTTATATTATGTAGTGATCAATAACACAGTCACGCACTGTCTAGTTTGTGACAAAAAAAATCTATATATAAACACTCACATACACACCTAACGTAACCTAAGCTAATACGTTAAGCAAACTTTGTTTATTCGCTTATAACTACATTCATTCTACCATTCTACAGCATTTTCGTATACTACATAGGTACAGGTATATAAACCAGTTATCGTTGTAACTTAAGGCCCATAAACACACACAAAGTCTATGTGTCTTAAATAACTATTTTGTGAACTCCGAAATTTTATTATTATTATTATTATTGAAACAGATTTTTTGTGTATGGGCAAGGGCATTAGTTGCACCGTGGAAATTAGGTGTCGATAGACTGTGAATACCGGCAATTACCATACAGGTATCGGTGGCAAAACCGGTGTTTGTGTTGTGGGTGAAAGTGACCGGGCGTGTGACGTCGACGTGTTGCCGGATGGCATTACCCGAGTAGCATTGTTGGAGATGTACCGTCAACAAATGAATCTAACGGTGAAGAAATACCGGTTATTAAGACTCATAAGCTCGTGAATATTTACAAAATATTCAATGGCAACAAGTCAATGTGCAACTATAGTGTTTTAGAGAATGAACTTGAAATTTTGTTAAGTAGAAAGGTAAAAAGAATTGGAATCAAGTTATAAAATAGTATACCGATATATAAGAAAAAATACTATTTATTTGCCCCGACTTTTGAATATTTTCTATTTAAAAAAAATATTCTAATGACCACTGCACTGGGATAATAGTGTCACAATAAATTTTTAATTATTTCCAAACTAAACACGGTTTAGACCTCTTCAAAGTGGACATCTAGTAATAACAGAAAAAACACTAATGTTCCTGAATCTCTAGTTTTCTCTTTCTGGCTTAATAAAACTCGTCTCTTTCTAAAGAAAAGAGTACCGGTAAATGTTTCTGCTGACGGTACCCGTGTAGTGGTAGGTAGCGTACCGGTAATATGTATCGGCAATCACTCCACTTGGCTCATTCGACCACTCAGAGTGTTATTAGGCGGTTAGTTGCAAACCGCATCGGTAATTAGTTTAACACCGTGTTTAGGTTTCGATATATAATTCAATATAAGCTAATTTAGGGGTGTTAGATCGCTCGTAACGCTTGCTACAATTTCTAGGTATCGTATCTGATCTAGATAAAAATAAAATGCTGTTTGTTAGTTGTTAAAAAAAAATCCGAATCGGTGTAGCCTAAATCCAATATATTCAATCCAATACAATTATTCTTCCCTATAAAGATAATTAATTCTAAATGACGTGGAGAATCATATTTATAAGGAAGAATAATAAAATTGGATATTCTAAAATCGCACTAAGTGAAAGAGAAATAGATGCGAATAATTTGATTTCTTATGTCAGGTAATCGTTTGTATCTAAAAGAACGATTCAAATATAATTTCCTTGGAATTTGAGTTTTTAAGTCACTTACAATAAGTACATATATACTCATTGTAAGTCACTTACAATAAGTATATACTTATGTACATATGATAGCATTTACGGTTAAAGAGCCGGCCGAAAATCAGTGAGGCTCGGGTTCGAATCCTGGCATGTACCAATGAGTTTTTCAAAAACTTACGTACATATTTATCACTAGCTCGACGGTGAAGGAAAACATTGTGAGGAAACCCGCAGGTCTCAGAATTGATTCTGAGACATGTGTAAATAGAACCGGTCCGGCGATGGGCTCACCACCTATCACGTTTAGGGGTCAAATGTATCTCGTGAAATGTGGGTATATCTAGTAATGGAATACCTCTGCCTACCCCTTCGGGGATGAAAGGCGTCAGATTTATTTTGTTTTTTTTTGGTAAATCACTTTTAAAAATATTCTCTAAAACACCCATATCTCTTTTAAAACCCCCCATTTTTACCTCAAACCACGTTAACTAGAAAAACCCTTTTCACGGCGTCAGTCCCTAACATAATTTCCCGAGTGTAATCAATCACTGAAGGGCGAGCTAAGTCGACACATGTAAATTTGGCGCAAATTATTCGGAAGGTGCCCGCTTCTATATTGGATAGATCGCGAATGGGTGCGGTGTAAGTACTTGCTGGTATAATTAGAAGTAAAAATAATTAGGTAGGATGTAAAAAATAAAATTATTATACTTTTATGCCCGGGAGAGAGAGAGAGAATGGGACCGTGTAGTGACCAGAGGGATGGCAGCTCTCTCTGTCAAAGGATCAGCCTAGCCATCCAGAGAGGGAATGCGGCCAGTCTTCTGGGCACTGTCCCACATGGTTCCTCTTTGGAGGACATTTTTTATCTGTAATTATTGTAAATTAATGTATTATTTTCTATGTGAATAAATTGTATTTCCCAATTTAATTAATATACTGATATACAAAAATATAGATTCTATTTTTAAATTAATCGAATTAATAAGGCCCATGCGCTTATTGTCTAGAACGCCACAAAGGAACAAATATTCATGTATAAGCTGATTTACCCTCCGCGATCGTTTAAAAAATATCGAAAGAGCAACTTGTGTGTGGCCTTCGAGCCAACCACCATAATTAATTTAAAAAATGCATTTCTATCTAAAAACTATTTATGATAAATTATTTCTTATGATAAAGCAATTACTGCATCACAACAAGAATTTTATAAAACAAATTGGAGTTCTTCCGCACGAAAGACCAATTACATCAATTAGAATAATTCCCGTAAAAAATCCTCTATCCTAATAAATTAATTGCTAAGCACACGAAGGGATCGAATCGGGCACAGCCGATACGCATTACGGTTAGGGGCGTTTCACTAATGACTACACAAACAGATATAAACATATACTTTTCGGTATAGATAGCCACCCTTTCCCAAAAAGGGTTTCGGAACAAAAACCCAAAAGATATTTCACTCCGAAGAGCCATTACAGCGGTCTTGGAAAAACGCTGGCCAGCAAATGCTCGCATCAATTAGTAGCGCTCGGGTAAATAGTAGGGAGGAACCGCTACCGAATTGGTAGAAACGGTTTTTCGATAGTATATAACTTGTTATATTATTATTATTATTTATCTAAATGGTATGCCCATAATCAAAGCAATCATACCCATCGTTAGCTATACTTATTTTTTTAAACAACAGCTTTAGTCGTGTTACCGGACGACAAAATAATTTTATTCATCCGATAATCGGAAGAATGAAAGAATTTATTCATCCGACTATCGGACGCCTAGCAACAGCCTTTTATTTTATACCTCTTTGAATCAGAACTTGGAATAAAATAAAAATTTTGGTACTATATTTATATTGGTACACCTACTTACATACCTACTTCAAACGATTGAGTAAAAGATACCTACATTTTCCAATGACTGGTAGCGCAAAAAGTTATTCTGCCATATTTTGAGCATAATGCTCCTATCTTAGTTTATTTAATTCTAAGATTTTAAAGACGTTTTTTTTGTGTGTTCCGCCGGCTCCGAAACTATAAGACTGATTTTATGAATTGATCGGTCAATGGAAAGCAGGCTTAGGTACTTTTCTGGGAGTAACGTGAGCTATAACTTTCCCATGAAAAAAATTGCAGGAAACAGCTAGTATAGAATATAATTGTGTCCAAATAAATGAATAAAAAATTCCTCGAGATAAAGCGTAGGTATCTTATTAAATAAAAAATCTAAGTTACTCGAAATCGAAAATTCTCGTCCCATCCCTACCCAGGCCTGGTTTAGGCGCAAATAATCGGCGGCTCATTTACGAGCGAGCCCTCCCTGTGTTTACTAGTTATTAGGCCTGAGATCAGCTCAATTTTCCCTTATAGGCTATAGTGAGGAAAACAGGCTTTACGTCAATTTTCGAAACGTTCGTTTGATTTTGCATTCAAAAAAAGGATTAAAGGATCATAAAGGAACGAATGATCCCTGATGTAGTAAATTCCTGGAAATACCTTTCACTAGCTATATTTGGGATCCCTAAACGTGATAGATGGTACAGTCAACAAAGTTGTTAGGGTTACATGGCCAGTAACTAAGAATTCATTTTTCTGGGGAAGTCATTAATAAATCTTATTGATTAATGTTTATTTCGGAAGGTATCTTTGATCCCTATAATTTACCAAAAAAATACTATAAATACATTTAAGGCTTTAAGAGAAAAGTGAATCTTAGTTTTTGGCCATGTAACACTAACAACTTTGTTGACTGTACACACGCCTCAGAATCAATTATGTAGATATTCCTTCCATTGTACGAAACCTACTGTGCACAAATTCGGCTTTGCTAAAAAGTCAAAATAAAAAAATCATTTCATTTCTATAGTTACAAAAAAATACTTAGAAACGTCAATAGTATAACAAGTCACTCTACACGTCCATGATCATCCGTATTGACCATACATATAGTCTTTGTCAAAGGTTGAGCCTAGCTACTCAGAACTTGGCAACCAGGCACTGAATGAAACACAGTTCATTCAGACAGTCAGGCATTTTTTAAATGGTTTTCTTCACAGATATCAATAGGTCGTTTTAGTCAAACAAGTGTCAGGGTATGACTAACTTTATTATTTACATACGTGTTTTTTGAAATTGCTTTGCATTACATGTAACAAAGACAACACGGTGACATAAATAGAGTAATAAAAATTATTATAATAAAGTCTGCTTAACCCTGCGCGCGCTCATTACGCAAAGAATCCACCACTCCTGGCCCGTAATGCGAAAATTCCGCAACATTCACTGCGAAGCTATCCGCCGCACTTAATTTCCGCGGCCGTGTGCGCGACGCGTAATTTTTCGCGCGCCATTTACTCTGCGTCCATCATTTTGGAGATTTTACGCGCGGAAGTGCGCGGTTCGTAGGCGGAATTTGAGGGTGAGCGTTAAGTCCCTTACAGGTTAGGTGG
This sequence comes from Ethmia dodecea, assembly GCA_963855545.1. NCBI lineage: Eukaryota > Metazoa > Arthropoda > Insecta > Lepidoptera > Depressariidae > Ethmia > Ethmia dodecea. The sequence continues at coordinate 3,905,665 of OY979457.1, forward strand.
TCTGTCTATTCTGTTAGGGATTTTATGCTGGCTTCTAAGTGTTAGTAGCTTTATATTTAGTTTCTTATTTTATTTTAGTACCTACGTATAATTATACATTTGAAATTTTCAATAAAAGAGGCTTAAAATTAAAACTTTCTTTTCTTATTTTTCAAGATCAAAAACTTGTAGGTACTTTGTCTTATTCAGAATCAGCTTCTCCCTCACATGTTTATCCTTTCCTGTGAGCTCTGTTGCATTCCATTTAATTTAAATATGTCACTAGAATTCATTTTAATTATCCCAGCTGTCATTCATCCTACCTAAATAAGGGGGTATATATTTTTTTCGCGGTTGTAGATATAATCTTTCTTTGAGAGAGTTTTCATTAATAGATATATTGTATAACTTTTATCACTATACGAGTGTTCACTGCTATCTTCTTTCATGTCGGAGGAGATTGGTAAACCTAAACCTGTACGCTTAGTAGATCAATTAGGATTCGCGATTTAATATGGTCAGTTCTCATGTGGCTTAATTTATGAATATTCAGTAGTGTCTGAGAAATTTTGGCATAGCATCTCCGCCGGAGTGTGTGAAGTCCGCTTAAAAGAAGGGACGAAATGCAAATCACACGTATTAATATTAATAAGGAGATGTAGACAGTACAAAACAAACAGTGAATTTATGCATGGCTATTTAGTTGAGTGGACCATGGGAACAAGTATACGTGCATCGTAAAACAAGTGCATTAATTAAAAAAATACCTACTTTTATGGAAGGCACAGAAATTCAAAGAATCTAGTGAATTGAGAATCTAGTAAAATTACTCACAAGCGAACAAACATTACCCTCCTGGAGCAGTAAGGAAATAATTTACTAAAACTAAAACTCTGAAGATAAAAACAAATACCTACCTCTGAATTATCTACTTTCAACCAAGCGAGACAACTTTTCATTGGGGTTTGTACATGTGGGTTACTAATGTCAGAATTTTACAAAGCCAAAAATATCATGCCATATTGAGTTTCTTTGATGGTTTACAACAATGAAATCTTTGAATTTGCTTCTTTTGACTAGCAGAACTACCTCTTTAATTTATCTCTTACATTCAAATGTTTACAAAATCTAAGAGCTAAGTATGAGCATCTAAACATTTCTCAGATAAAGATAAAATTCAAGCATTTTTGCACCCAAAATCGCCCACATTTTCCAGACTCCCTTCCCGTCCATTTACCGAGGAAGATGCACGCACCAGATAGTGAGGGCCTAATGGCGGACGTTAAATGCCTTCAATGGCACCGTTAGGGTTAAAATTAAAAATGACCGTGATGCAGCGCTTTCCTTTTTGTACCGAAGGGGCGCAGAATTTTGTTGAAAGAATATTTCGAAGGGTCGTTATGGCCTGGGAGGTGTGGGAGGGTTATTATATTAGAGGGTGAGGCTTATGAAGGGAAAGGTATCTGGCGGTGCTAAAGTATAATGAGATTCTTTTGATTTTTTTTTTATTATACATAACGAAAAAAATCTGTGCTCGAAGGGCTTCCTGCTTTAAAATTTTGTCAATTTTCGTAAATTTGGTTTTATTTGAAATATACGTTTGCGATTTTTTCCCGAGAGGGATGAGAGGTGTTCCCTTTCTTGAAGTACCTACCTACCTACGAACTTTTCAACAACGCTCAATTATTTTTTTAATCTATTTATTTTCAAATTTTGCTTGAGGTTTATACACCTACCTGTTTAATATTTTACTATATAAGAAATTTTGTATAGAACCATATTCTTATGTTGAGGCCACCCGAGGAGGCGATTCCGTTACGATCAATCTTTATTTAATATCATTAGTTACGATAACTGTGCTTCTTTGTTTGAAATTCCCTCTACTCGTAACAGTAGGGAAAATCAATAAAATAATACTAAACAACTCTAGTTAAGGTGATCCGTTTCCGTGTTTATATGTATGCGATAACCCTTATTCTATCTATTGATAGACTACCACAGATTACCACTAACGAAATTATAATGCTTACATAAAGCACGAAACTCACCGACGTAATAAAGGCTCTTTCGGATTACCCGTTTACATAATGAACCGAAATTTTCGTGTTAAACAAAATATTATGCGTTAGTAGGCTGGAAATTATTATTAATGGAGTGTTTCCAGCAAGAATATTTTTTGGCCGAGTGGCCTAAGCTTTTTAAACGCGAGCCAAAGCGGCCAATTTAGTCTGTCGCGTCGGCCTGCGTTAATTAGAGTTTTAATTAAAATTAATAGGTTATTATGTTTGGACCGAATTTCAAGGAGAATGTATTTAGGCTGTGTTTTATGCCTGGGCCTGTTTAAAGGTGTAGGTGGATAGGGCTGTCCTTGTATGCTAATTAAGTGAGAGGATACGAGATCATATAAACTCTCGTATCCTGTCAGGTAACATTATGGTACCTTCGTGAGATTACCTTGCGCCCTCAGAAGATTTCACTAGGTAAATATATATATATCTCTTTATAATAATGTTTGTATTAAATTACTGTTTCCTAAATGGAGCATATTATGCTTCATGAGTTTGTTTAACATATTTTTTATGACAGAATTTTAAGACTCCACAGACACTGCTAATATAACAAAAAAAACCAGTTATTTCGCTCCCATGACGGGCCCGTTGGCTCATTTGAGGCCTAGATCGCAGGTTCTATTCCCGCCAAGGGCATTTTTTTTGCATGAATGTCGGCTATCGATGTTGGCTGATTTCTTGTCTACATTTTTATCTTTATGTAAGTTTTTAATTTTATTTATTATAGTTTATAACTCTTCATAGTTCTATACTAAAAATAGGGTACCTACAAACACTGCCTAACTGATGGCCAACGATGCCATTTGGCTTTGCTATACATAAGGTGCAATAGTACTCGTAGGTGCATTTGAATTGCATGGAAATATATTTTTCTTCAAAGTAAAAACAGCTCTACTGTCTTATTGACCCGCAGGCGACCGACGCGGCCGCGGCTCGACCGCACGGCGCTAAAAAAGCCAAAATTCTCACGCGTGAAAGTGCTCTTTTCTTTTACCTTTTTCCAATGGGTATCGACGAACCGCCTTTCGATTTCATTACGGACGTCCGACGCTTTTTATTTTTAAATCACAGCGTGCTCCACGCCGCGTCGTTTTTTATTTCCCGCCGTTTTGTCTGTATTTTTTCCACGGTCTCGTTTCTGTTTTTTATGCACGTGGCCCGCAAACAATGCCATCGCGGCCACTGAATTAACTCTCCACTTTTTGCCTTTTCGCGCCAATAAAAATATTTTAATTCGGTACAAGCGTGTTAATTAATTATTAATATTTTTCGATGGCTGCCGGTAATGGCGTCGTTTAACACGTGTTCCGATGCGATTGTTTTTTCGCGCATCGTGTTCATGAATGGAATGATGACGTAATAGGATAATGTCAGTGGCAATTTTACGTTTTTATTGGAGGCGAGCAGTTGATTTTTTTCATCCGCAGCGCTTGCCGGTCAATGGAACGAGTGCATTCGATTTTAATTCTCAATGTCATTACCACTTTCACAATGAGTATTCATGTTTTAAATCTGTTCACGTGCGTAATGCAATACTGGGATAATTTTAAAAAAGGTAACTTTTGTGAAGTGATCTTCAAATAATGGCGGCAGCTTTGTTTGTTGAGGCGCGTTTACCGATCATTTTTTTCTATGCCCCTAATGGATTGGAACTAGTTTCTTTGGACAACAAATAAGTTCAATAGGCACGGGACAGAGGGTCGTATAACTTTGACCTTTGCTCCTTTGCGGGGTTCGATCTATTTGAGACCGGTCTCGGCGTTAGTGACACGCGCGCGGTCGCATCAGGGGTAACATTGATAGTCATTTATTTTTAAGTTTGTTATTCGAAATACGTAGATACTCTTCTTCAAGTGCTTCTTCGAATAGGTATGGGCAGTTATTTATTTCCTAGAAATAATGAATTTAGCGGCACTCCTGATATTTTGCAGCCGAGACTCGTTTCTAATTTGGCTTTGAATATTAGTATGTAGGTAAAACTATAAAATGAAATACTAATAATGTTCACCTTTAGCACCGAAGGGGGTGGGTAGATGTATTCCGATACTGGAATTACCCACTTTACAACAGTGTATTTTTTGGACCACGAAAACGTGACAGGTGATTCTGGGACCTGCAAGTTTCCTCACGATGTTTTCCTTTACCTTAATTATCTACATCTACACTGATTATATTATTAAAAGGAAAGATTTGTGTTTCTGTATGTTTGTTACGAATAAACTCAAAAACTACTGGAACGATTTCAAAAAACTTGCTATTGCTTTATTAGTTTTAGTAATTTTTAGTGTTAAATAAATACTCAAAATATCGAATTTTATAGACCTATTACCTATGTCATATAAAGAGATAACTCAAATGTTGTAGCATTTGTACTACTTTTAAATTAAATTTTCCACAATGTACGCACTACTATACTCCCTGAGGTTTTACTATTGTGTTGCTCCGTATAATGCACTTTACAGAAGCTAGAAATATTTTGCATCTGTCTTTTTTTAAAACTTGTAGCGTATTTTCTCACAACAACACTCAGGGGTGAAGTGAAGGGGTAGTTGAGACGAGAAATATAAAAATCTACAGCAGCATTTGCAGGGTTCAGTTTACGTTTGAAGTTTAATGTAAATTGTAGGTATTATTTTTAAATGTGTTAGAAAATAGCATGAAAAGGAAAGCATTTTTAAGTGATCACATAATATAGGAAGCAAAAAAAACTAATTTAGTTTATTAATTTTTGTTAATTTTGTTTAAGATGTGTTTTTCAGAAATGACAAAAGTATAAATATTTACGGATCCCATAAAAATACTTAGGTACTATACTTTTTCTTTTTTAATTTTGTGCACTTGGAGAATGAAAATAAAAGAAACGGACGCTGGACCGTGCTGAGACGTAACTACTGTTTGTTTACCATTGTTTGTTTAATATATATTTTTTGTCTAGAACTTTCTTTGATAAACGCTTAGGTAGTTATTCAGGGGATGTGTCACATTACGTTTGCCTGTTTCCCTTATCAGCGATTACCTTACCATTTCATTATTCTGTACTCTACAATTGGAAGTCGTTAAACCATGTCAGAGTCCTATGGGTGACTTAATAAATTCTGACTACCAATTGTCTATACCTAAATAAATAATAGTACATTATGATATAAGTGCGGTAGGTTGAAAATTACAGCCGAGGCGATATCTCCCAAAGTTAATTTTAATCATAAAATGTTGACAACTTTTTTGAAATAAGCTCTTTGCTGAGATTTTAAAAAGTACCGTTCGTTTTAAGACGGAGCATCTTGATAAACCGTGCGTTTTACATTACACTTACCACACTTGGGCGTAATAAGATACAATACGATATTGAAATTGGTGAAATAAGACACCTTTTACGAGCAAATGTGTTATAAAAAATATAAATAACATCATCTGACAATCCGCGGTCGGTGTGGGAGATTATGGCCCAATACTTTGTCATATGTGAGGAAAGATTCTTTCTATAACGCGTAACAGAATAAGCGCAATCTCTTATACACCGCAGTTAGTATATCAATATTAAAAAAAATATGGTGCTTTCGTACTTTCGCTGTGTCGGACCAATTTTAGTACGATTTCCATAGGTAGCACTAAATTCAGCTACGCTAATAAATTTTTCGGATAAATTAACACATATTAAAAATAGCTGAAATCAATTAAGTAATCGATACTAAACATGCTAATTTTAGGAATTGCGCTTAGTCTGTTACATATTGCATATATGATCATCTTTCCGAAAGCTGCACAATTCGGCAGTGGGATGAAACGGGTTGAAGATTATAATAATAAAAAATTGTGGGACACATTTAAAAACGTAATAATGATGGTGATTCATAACGGTTTTTGTACATGCTAGTAAAATAAAAATAAAAAACATGAGATTAAGTCATGTCTCTATTTTGTACTAGAATATCTTTATTTTACAACTTAGGCATGTAGTCGTAAGCTGTAGCGGCTCGTGCGATAATTTCCAGATGGGTTATCCGACCGAACACACGGAGGGTTATGTTAGCCGTCACAAGGGCCTTGTCGTCGCCCACATCGGCCACCTTTTACGGCGTAAACACGCGTTTTACAGCGCTTCTCAAACTTTTGCCGAAATACACATGAAAAAACCCATCCGTAGCGACATTACTATACATACATACGAGTTGACTTCAAAGTTTTACAGTCTTGGTGCTCCGTCAGAGTATAGGGTTGTGTCCTACCTAGTCAAATCAGTTACTTTTTACGATCTGTCAAAACGAAATTTTACTATGGAAAATGTACTGAAATAGCAAACCGTGACGTCATAGTTTGTAGTACTCAATTGCAGCCCCTTTTTTTGATTGTTTATTATTTTTAAATTTGCTATATGCAATTTAATTTCGATGCTGTCAACTACCCAATTATTTGGAGAAATGCGATGGTGCCTATCTACATACGGATGGAAGAGGTCCAAAGTCAAAATTTAATTTAGGAATAATCCATAGGCTATATTTTATTTTGAATAACAAAATACGTTCATTACTTTAGAATGAAAGTGCAACTCCATAGATCGATCCTCACAAACTTTCGCGTTTATAATAGTATAGTAGCAGGATCAGTATCTTTACCAGATTATTACCCTTATATAGTACCAATGAGGGTGTAGCTCTGTGTTCCTGTCTGCCTCTGTGGACGCTTGTATGGATTTAAGTAATACCTATTTAGTAAACACTCATATAGACTCTGCTTTTTGTGTACCAAAATAACTCTATGTGAATTTGATCGAACAATTTGTTTTACCTCTGACTGCTTGCCGTCAGACTTTGGGAATGTTATTGCATTTTTCTTTGTCATCCAAATCCAGACTATGAAGCGGTACCACCTAAGTTTCATTACGAGATACCTAATTACTCTATTCTACTATAATTAATGATAGACAATCCTAAATAAAAATTACTGTGGATCTGTTAAAATGTCAAATGTCAAATTTAACCTTAAATGGTAACCAAATGCCATTTGATGCTGTCGGAAATTCAAAGATTGGGTGATTAAATACTCTATGCATTGTCTTTCTTGCTTTACGACACCCGCGAGTAAAGTGGATGCGAACGCTATTCCACTTCATAATATTAAGTACACCTATCACTAGGCTATATTAAAAAAACAATTTTGAGAACCTCGGCAGCAACCCACAAGGGTAGTCGGGGGTGTAGGGACAAATCGCCTCCGCCCGCGGGAAGGCACGCAGAGCCGTTTGCAAGACAGACCCTTCTAATCCACCCCACGCTCCCCTCATTACATACAAGGATAGTAAAATTGCCCCCTCCTCCTCGCTTTGAATTGCACCATTTTATGTCTTCAATAAAACGAGTGCTTTTTAGAACTGCTATGGAATTAAATGAAAAAAATTAGTGCGTTATTTTAATATCGCAGAATACTTCAACTTAGGTCATCTTAAATAAAAAAATACAAGTGGGTAAGTCTTTGTAGTTTTTTGAGTATAATGGGACACGCACGATTCGCAAGAAGAACTAGGCCGTTCCTGTACTGACAATTGATTAATATACTTAAACTATAAACAACCAGAAACAAAACCAACAGTTAAGTAAAAGCAAAAATTTGCCCCCCGGACGGAATCGAATCTGCTACCTCCAAGGACTGTAGGGTCATTTGCTAAGCTAATGAACCCGTCAATATGATTTATTTTTAGTGCACGGTATTTAGTACTAGCTGTTGTCCGCGACTCTGTCCGCGTGAACTTCATGTTATCGCGTCCTCTAAGAACAAAGTCTTTTACTGGGATGAAAACTATCCTATATCAATTCTCAAGATAATTTTATCGTCCTACCAAATTTCTTTAAGATCGGTCTAACGTTTTTGCAGTGAAAAGGTAACAAAAATAGTCACTTTTGCATTAACAATATTAGTTTTGATTATGTATAACTTTCGCAAGCATAATAACAATAATAATAATAAATTGTGGGACACAATTCACACACGGTTATTTAATCCCAAACTAGGCAGGGCCTGTACATACTATGGGTACTAAACAACTGATAAACATACTTAAATACATATTTAACACCCATACATGAAGCCAACAGACATGTTCATGCACACAAATGTTAGCCAAGAGTTGGGATCGAACCCGCGACCTCCGACTCAGAATTCAGGGGTCACTTCCAACTGAGCCAACAGGCCCGTCAATATATTATGATTTCCTCCAAAACGTGCTTATATACGAGTACAAACCTTAATAACACCCCCCCGAAGGGACAACCACTCAACCACCTAACCCTGGTCAAAATGTAGCCTAACCAAGGGAGAGGGGGGGGGGGTTGGGTTCGAGCCCCCTTGGATTATATGCGGAAGATAGTTAAAACCCGCCCAGAATAAATTCAGCCCGTCAATAAAAAGGGCTTTTGTCCCTTTGTGTAAAGGGCTGTTTTTGTTATCTTGAGGATTGGCTAATTTGACAATAACAAAAGGGTTTCCCTCGTGGGTTCCGAGTGAGATAATCAAAATTTTTATTTTTATGAAAGGGAGGTTTTTGCAATTTGCTGAATAGAAAAAACAAAAAAAATTTTTGACTTGCCTTTATTTTCGTAAATTAGTTAGGTATTAGAACTTTCGTAGGGTGACCATGTATTATGTAAATGTTACGGGAATTATTAATGTGTCTTAGAAATATGATTCTTGAATGTTAAACGGCAAAGACGAAGGTCGACGAAAGTAGCTGTCAACTCAACCTAGGTAGGTGAAACTTTTAATTTTTTTACCTTTTAGAACTTAGGTATTCAAGAGCTTCGCCGTAGGCGATTATTTATTTTAATTCGTGGAGCACCGCGCGGTTCCAATGGGCACCGTAACAATTAAAAATCAATTTACTTTTATTTTATTGGCTTAAGAGGTTAAATAGCTATCTGCAAAGCTAAATATAACCTCAATCGAATTTGGTATATAAATTACAAAAAATACAATTTTAAGTCACAAATATGAAACCTAAATAAAAACTTTATAATATACTTATCTAATTTTAAAATCATCAACATTAACATAAATCTATCTAATTTAGTAGTCCTCTCTTCTACTATTGCTGTGCCATGTACAGGGTCCATAAATTGATATCACTTAGCTAAGACCACCCTTATTCGTAGTATGGGATGCAATAAATGATTGAGTGAGTATTGAGTAAGTATCAGTATTGCAATTGTATACCGAGTATTACGGAGCCACACGGCTTAAATTGCCCCACTAAAAAAGAACTCGAGTGCCATGGGCGCGCGGCAGGCTTGCATCGAGAATGCGAAGTGTTATGGAGTAGAATGGCTGTGGAGGGCCACCTTCCGTGGGCTCAACACTTCACCGGGGTACCGCTGTAGTTCTTTGCTTTTTGTTTCGATTTTTAAAAGCAACTGTCAGCAGTTTACGCATTGTGACAACGCCATCGATATTTTAACGCACGATTTTGCCGAGTGTCGTCCGATTTAGTGCAATGCTACTATAGACGAGTACATGTAGGATTTATTTACTATTACTGTATGAATTAAAACTGGTAGTCACGGTTACGTTTGAATTTGAATTGTGATGTACGAGATTATCTGGTTGGGAGTAAAAGATGGCTGAAGAACAACGTACGTTTTATGTTTCATTTACACCCACAGCTACTATTTCTAGTCTGGGTTAGTCAGTGAATTCTGTCTGGAGTAAAATATGGCCGCAGAATAACTTACTTTGTATTTATGTACACCACTACATCACACACACACGTCTGATCGCCATTCGCCATATAATTTATGGTATGCTTCGTCTTACTATAATATTTGAATGATTTTTTTTATAATCTCATCAGAATTTCTACACATCTTTAAATATTTAAAAATCTTTAACCATAGGCTACCCGCACACACTCAATATTATTGTCAAACTTAAATCGACAATATTACTTATCAATATATGGCCCCGCATACTGCAAAATATGACAATACAATCCGAATACGCTCAATATTATTGACAATACTTCTATTATTGACAATAATATTGAATGTGTGCGGGTAGCCATAGAGATTCTAATTATATTCGTTGATGATAATATTATGGTCTCCGAAATTTGAGTCAACACCTCGAACCGTACAGGTATAAGACAAATTAATTAATGTCCACCCCATTTGAGCACTTGAGGAGGGTTGGCACATCTGCGTTAGACACCTGACATCTTCGATTGCCCTCACCTTGCTGACAACCCTTGCACCTTGTTTAGCTTGAATGTGTATGGAAATGGTTTGAGCGAAAATTATAATGACGGATAAAAATACTTCTCGGTGAGCTTGTTCCACTTCTTCAAACGTATTCATCACAATTCACAAATGGCTTTCTTACCCGTTAGAACACGGGAATAAAATATAGCCTATGTTACTAAGGGAGCTTCTAGCTCTCCATTGGTAAAATAATTTTTAAAATCGGTTCATTCGTTATTGAGTTTATTTGTAACAAACATACAAAAATACAAATCTTTCCTCTTTATAATATTAGTAACGCCTGAAGCGGCGCAGATATGCCGACCTCAATGAGGGCTACCGTGGGGTCCGGGGGCGCGGCAGCTCCTCAAAGAGCTGTCAGTGCGTTTGGTCGAGGCTTCAGGTTACCAGAGGGCTGGCAGCTATCTCTGTCAAAGGATCAGCCTAGCTATGCAGAGAGGGAATGCTGTCAGTCTTCTGGGCACTGTCCCACATGGTTCCTCTTTGAAGGACATTTTTTATCTGTAATTATTGTAAATCAATGTATATTTTCTTTGTAAATAAATGTATATTTCCTAAAAAAAAAAGTATAGATAAATATAGTAGTAAAAGTAAGCCGTTTTCAGGTTTCTATTTTGGGATCAACATTTATCTGTAATCTGTATAAATTATGTAGTAGTACTTGGGTTGGCATGTTATTGGGTGAGCCCATTTAGACATGTAGACTCTGCCTAGTTAGGGACTACAAAGCCGTGTATGAAATGTGTCTTACGATTTAGAGTAAGCCAAGTCAACACATATAAAAGATATTTTGTATATTTGTCATTTAACATAGCAAATTCATCACTATTTTGTTTCAACTACGAGTCAGTGAAGAAGGTTTCTATGGGCTATAGTGAAACACACGAGAGTTGGTTAAGCACTGATTTATTTTAAATACACCCTCACTGTCATAACACATAATCTCGACTTACCTACATAAATATACTACATCTTTCCCTTTTAAAAAAAAATTACAATGACAAAAAAAAAAAAAATCTTTTACTTACTTAAAATAAGAATAGCGAAACACTAAGTACTACAGAAACTTAATATTATATTTTAAAAACTCCTTACTTGCTGTGAAGAGTACACTCCACAAAAGCTACTTCTTTTTAAAGAAAAAAAAAATATACATACCTATACTTATTCAAGTAGCGCAAGATATCTAACAATACAAAAGCTACTATCTCACAGAAATATTTACTTGACCGGTTACATAATTAAGGCCCATAAATCAAGTTTGCGAAGAGCTAGGTGTTTATTTGTCATTACTAGACCACAAGTTCATTAGCATTCGTGCGGTTCTTTGTTTAGACCTCGTGATTGGAACTAAGGGCGAGGGTGGTGTTTCATCCTGACTAGGACTAGACGTTGGGCTAAGAAAGCAATCGTCTACATCCACTACATTCTGACTGCCACTAGTGCTCGCCGGCGTAGCGGCAAGCATTTCCGTTGGTGTCGTTGTGACCTCTGACGGTTCACCCTGTTTCACCACAGACCATTTTTTATTACGCCTACGTACACCTAAATTTAATAAAAGTCCTGGCAGAGTTTCTTTCGTATTACCAATGTATTTATTCCGTGTAAAGTATGGCTCATAATGTCTTGCAGTCTCAGCCTCACGCACAACCAGCTGACTTCGATTACGTCGAAATCTACAACCGCGCTCATCTTCTACAATAAACGAGCGGGGTTCGGGCGCGCGCGCCACTACTGAAACCGGTTTCCTACTCCCATTGCTGATTAACGTCACCTTATCACCCGGAAGAATGCGCTCGAGTGACCTTGCCGATCTATCGTAATGTTTTTTAACATTTTCTCTATGTCCCATTAACGCCTTATAATTTTGTTCATTATTTACCTGGTCCCTCAATAATTTTGTACTAATTGGCAATCTTGTATTTAAACGTCTACCCATCAAAATTTGAGCCGGTGAATCTAAACCATCCCGTGGCGTGGCTCTGAAATTTAGTAAAGCTAGTGTCAAATCTTGTCCTGAGTCTAAACATTTTTTCAGCAAGTTTTTTAAAGTCTGCACTGTCCTCTCACTTTTCCCATTTGACTGCGGATAATGCGGGGATGACGTCAAATGCCTTATTTCCCATTCACACATAAATTTTTTAAATTCTTGCGAGCTATACGCCGGGCCGTTGTCTGTTACTAGCTCCGCGGGAATCCCGTGTCGCGCGAACTGTTCTATCATGAAACAAACAACATTTTTGGAATTCGTATTCCTTAACTCCCCAACCTCGACGAAATTAGAGAAATAATCAACTAAAATAATATAGCTCTTTTTCCTGTACTCAAATATATCTGAAGCTAGCTTGTGCCAAGGCAGCGCGGGCACCTGGTGCTGGAGCAGTGGCTCCCGGCGGGCGCGTGGCGCGTGCAGCGCGCACGTGGCGCAGTGCCGCACGGCGCGCTCCACATCCTCTCCTAGCCCGGGCCAGAACATCACCTCTCGCGCGCGCCGCTTGCACCGCTCGATGCCCAAGTGGCCCTCGTGGACTCGCGACAACATTTCATCGCGTAAAGCACATGGAATGAATACACAGTCTCCTTTAAAAATCATTCCGTCAATATAATGTAGTTCCTCACGGTATGGCCAGAAAACATTTACATTTGAGTGTACATCGCGCCTATTCCTTGGCCAACCACTCGTTAAATACTTTATTAACCGCTTACAGTCGCTGTCAAATTCAGTTTCTCTTTTGATTGCCTCCATTTTCTGTTGACTAAATGGCACATTATCTATCATGAAGCACTTCTGAACTTCGATTTCGTCCGTGACCTGGTCTTGCATTAATTCTTTGAGTGAGGCCCGCGACAGAGTATCCGCGATGTACATAAATTTACCTGGAGTATATTCTACCTTAATGTCGTACCCCTGAACTCTCATCATCATCCTCTGAAGGCGAGCAGGTACCGAAACTAGAGGTTTCTTGAATAAAGCCTCAAGAGGCTTATGATCCGTTTGCACGGTCACATTGGACCTGCCGCATATGTATTGTCTGAACCTCTCCACCGCGAACACAATGGCCAGCATTTCTTTTTCGATCTGTGCGTACCTGGTCTGCGTGTCGGTGAGTGTAAGAGAGGCGAACTCCACCGGGCGGCCCGCCTGCAGCAGCACGGCGCCCAGCGCCACGCTGGACGCGTCCACCGACACCACCACCGGCGTGTGCTCACAGTACAGCGCCAGCACCGGCGCACTGCTAAGCTTACGCTTAAGCTTATCCACTGCCTCAGTATGGTGTGTATCCCACACCCATTCTGAATCTTTTTTAAGTAACGACCTTAACACGTTTACACACTCCGAATAATTTTGAATAAACTTAGACAGATAGTTCACCATTCCTAAGAACCTTTCCAAAGATTTTCTATCAGTTGGGTAAGGCATCTCCATAATAGCCTTTACCTTCGAGTCATCAGCTCGCATTCCATTCACATCAAATTTGTGTCCTAAGTATGTTATCTCCGAAACACCAAATTTGCATTTTTCATTATTAAATTTAATGCCTATATCCTGTGCGCGTTGCAATAGACTTTCTAATCTCCTATCGTGCTCCTCCCTAGTACGTCCCCACACAATGATGTCATCGATAAATGATTCCACACCTTCTAAATCTTCCAGATGTTGCCTAAGTTTGCCATGAAAAACTTCAGGCGCACAATTGATTCCGTACGGTAGGCGTAGAAATTGATAACGACCAAAAGGCGTGCTGAAAGTGCACAAGTCGGCGCTGGCGTCGTCTATCTGCACCATCCAGAAGCCGCAGCGCGCGTCGAGCACGCTGAAGAGCGCGGCCCCTTGGAGGCGAGCCGCCAGCTCCGGCACGGTCGGCAGCGCGTAGTGCGCCCGACGCACCGCACGGTTCAGCGGTCGAGGGTCTAGACACACACGAATGCTACCATTCTTTTTCGCGACTAAAACAATTGCATTGACCCAATCAGTCGGATGTGTAACTTTCCTAATTACACCTAGCCCTTCCATTCTACGTAACTCGTCAAACAATTTATCCTTAAGTCCTAAAGGGATTTTTCTAGAAGGGCATATGACCGGCTGTACATTTTTATCAACAACAATTTTATATTTCCCTGGTAATTTTCCAAGTCCTTTAAATAAATCCGAATATTTATCAATATTGATTGCATTAACACGATTTATCAACCCCAGTGAAATGCAACCCTCTAACCCGAGTACATTTTGACAGATCATGTCTGCAACAACAATAGGCAAAACATGACACACATTATTGTAGATAAAAGTTACATCAGCAGTGCCTATAATAGGCAACGGGTTACCAGTGAAAGAATGCACTCGTTTCGTAAATGGTTTTAGATTTTTAATAGACAAATCTAAGCTTAAATATTCGTTCTTGGAGATTACATTTATCATAGAACCGGTATCTATCTTTAAAACAATTGTCTTATCGTTACATTTCATACTTTCCATCCATTCTTTAGATAAGTTACTGAATTTCTTGTCCTCACCAATAGTATTGATGTAGAATAAATCCTCACTGTGTTCCTCGCCGTCACTGTTCGTAGAATCGACACTTAAATTTAACACCTTACGTATAACTTTCTTTTGTTCACACACTCGCGAAAAATGACCTTTCTTATCGCATATTTAACACAATGCATCACGTGCCCGACACCTCTCGTTCCCGGGACACCTCCCGGCGCCGCACGTGGCGCAGACGGAGCTCGCGCCTGCCCGGCGCCCCTGTGCGCCCGCGCCTCCGCGGCTGCGTCGCGAGCGCGAGCTTCCGCCGCGTGCCGCTCGGCCGCCGGCGTCCTGTACTGCATTCACCTGTACACTACTCGATGACCCGTCGATACACAGAGTTTCTTCCTTAGATATTTCTGCTGCCTGACATATTTGAATCGCCTTTGGTAACGTCAAATCATCTGTACGTAGGAGCCGATCCCTTACAGTATTGTTTACTATACCACACACGATCTTGTCACATAATAAACTCTCATGCAACTCGCCGAACTCACATTGTTGGCTCAATACTCGCAGAGCTGTGACATACTGGTCAATATTTTCTCCAACCTCTTGACTGCGCGTAAAAAATTTAAATCGCCTGATCGTGATGTTCGGCTTCGCCCCAAAATAGTTATCAAATTTCTTCAATATACAGACAATATCGTCTTCACTTTCACCCTCGCTAAATGTGAAAGTCGTAAAAACCTCGTAACCCAGGGGCCCTATGAGGTTAACCAACAGTCCAGCCTGCACTTCCTTAGGCTCTTTGCTCACTCCAGACGCTTTGAGAAACACGTCGAACAACTTCCGCCATCTTCGCCACGACTCAGATCGCGCGGCCGGGCCGCCTTCGAGTGATAACTCCGCTGGAGGACGCGCGTGTTCCATATTTAGTAAAAATATGCACTAATACACTGTATTTACGCGATTAGTATTAATATTTTAGGGTTCAAATACGTTTTACACCGATAAACCGATAAAAAACGACCACCGCTGCCACCATATAGTGAAACACACGAGAGTTGGTTAAGCACTGATTTATTTTAAATACTCCCTCACTGTCATAACACATAATCTCGACTTACCTACATAAATATACTACAGGCAAAAGTTCAATTAATAGCTGTATTTATAGTCTTTACATTACAATTAAACACCGCTAATTAAACTAACAAGACAAAATAATCACCCATCAGTATAGTAAATTGAACTAACCGTCTGAAGTTATACCGAACTATTTCTAAATACTAACCAAAAAAATCATATGGACGCCATACCCGCATTTATAGGTACGGAACCCTGTATCCCCGGATTAAATAAACAAAGTTTTTTCGTAAATCCCGTGAGTTAAAACATCAAACAGTTTACGTGGGTCGGCTTCGCCCGGATCGCTACATTTAAGGGCCGACCATTTCGGTCGTATTCCGACTAACGATTTAGTTACGATCAAAGGAAGAGAAGATGGGTTAAAACATTTTTTTTTTCATAATATTCTATGTTTTATTTTAACTAACATGAAGTCATTGAAAACAGAACATAAAGTGTGCATAGACTTATGTAAATTCATCGACGCCAATCTAGATTACTAAAACGACTTTATTAACAAGTTCAAATAAAGTAGTTCTACCTTACATCCTCTTTGCGAACTAACAACTTTTTTGGTACATTTCTATTTTTTATTCGCAAATGTTCTTCGAGTATCTACTCTATCTGGATTATTACTTCAGCGTAAATTACAATAATGTAATATTATTTCCAGAAAGACATTAGTTTCCACGGCATAATAACAATCTCTTTTTGTAGAAATAAAACTGGAGCAGTAATTACCTAGAATTAATAAAATAGTGTCTGTTATATCGGTATATTCTCGTTCCTCAAAGCTGTCCCATAAAACTGGGCCGAGCTAAATCTTGTCTGTTTTTCGAGCTATTTTTCTCAAGGGCCGCACGTGGCGGGTGAATTATCGTGGGGTGGAAAAAGGTCCAGGGAGGTGGGGGGTCAGGATCCCATGTGGAGGTGCCCTAATTTTTTACGTGGATCGTAGTTGAAAAGAGGCTGGTTTGCATACCTAAGTGCGTACCTTTACTTTTGGAGCTCGGTATTATGTAATTGGTTGGCTAAAAAAGCAAGCTTTGGTGACAACTTTATTTGCCTTCACTTGTGATAAAATGATGTAATAAATTTAAACTGCCTTGATAAAATGCCTTACCCCGCATAAGGAAAAAGTATGACATTTTTGAAGTAGGTACTTATTTTTCAATATTTTTCAAAATGTGTAAATACATGTCGCAGAACCAGTTACGGTTTTTGCGGGTTTCCTCTAGTTATATTTTTTCACCTTTGAGCTACTCATAAATACTTAAGTTTTGATTATATAAATATGTTGAATTATATTATGTTTAATGTCGTTAACGTTGACTCAGAAATCTTGATGATGTGCCTATTATTAAAACTCCTTCATAGGATATAAAATATCCTCAAAAGAGGAACCATGTGGGACAGTGCCCAGAAGACTGGTTGCATTCTCTCTCTGGATAGCCAGGTTGATTCTTTGACAGATGTAACTGTCACCTCTCTTTATTAGTTTCAGATAATTTTATATAAGAATGACTAAAGAAAATTAAAACATATTATGCGAGTGATATGTAAGTATCTACGCACATAAAATTTAGGCATAGTGCAACGACCTATAGTTATACAATATGGACAAATTATATTATAATTATCATCTTGTACTTACGTCACGACATAAGCCGGCTAATACAGAATTAATGCCCCAAAAACGATAAATCAAAACCAACACATGCTACACGAGCGGCCCATAAATTACGAAGATTTAATTAATACAACCGAACAAAATCTTACGGCGGCCATTTTGGATACCCTTATCCCCTCCCGCTGCCCGCAACAGACGATTACACCTCGACAAATTTAAGTTTTCCACCCGAATTTTTGAAAAGAATTCGCAGTGACTTTAATTGAGGGAGTAAAGGGCGAAATTTCTTTGTCCGTGTTTTTATCGATGGCATGGACTCCCTTGTCCCTTTTGTGCGAGTCCTTCCGTAGGCATAATTAGGGAGGGTCCCTCGGAGATGAGATTTTCGGAGTTTAAATTGATTCAATCGAGGCCTGATGTTTCGGCCGAGAGGATACGACTGAGCAGTTTTCGTTTTTCGCCCAGTTTTGGACGAATGTTTAGGAAGGAATTAATTAGGTTGTAAGCGTTTTGTTCGGATTAGGCGGAGGAATGGACAGATTCGGGGTTCTGTTACTGAAATGCGATTAGGACCCGTATTTTATTCCCTCTCATGGCAATATGTTCGTATACAAATATACGAGTACATCTTACATTAATTTATATGCTTGTCAAAGGCATTCGGTACCTATTTAATTAGTTTTAAATTGTCTTAGTTATTTAAACACGTTAATCTAGATACTTATAAAACTGAACAATGTTAGATCACAAGTGGGCCCAGATTCATAGTCTTTTACAATGATTTTTAGTGCCAGTTCACTCATGCCTTCAGTTTCAAGTATACCATTAGACAATCTGACATTTTGCTATGGTTCCACTATATCACCGTTAAAACAATTTGCCCAAATGTAGGTCACAATCACAACACAAGTGTCAATGTAAGCAGTAGTATAGTTTTGATCATCTGATTATTATAAGTTGACACGTCATGGTGATTCGGCAGAGAACAAAGTTGTCGACGTAGCTTGTAGAATAAGCTTTAGTGGCAATGGGCTGGCGATATTAGTCATAGAACAGATGACTGTTGGGGTAGACATGTTCTAGAGTGGAGACCGCGAATCGGCAAACGTAAGGTAGGACGCTCTCAGGCTAGGTGGAGCGACGATCTTCGAAGGGTGGCTGGTAGCAGCTGGATAAGAGTTGCCGAGAATCGAGCTTAATGGCGCGCAATTGGAGAAGAATATGTCCAGCAGTGGACTACTAAAGGCTGATGATGATGGTGATAGATGTGATGTATGGTTTTGGGCATCTGATTATTGTTTTAACTGTAATATAGTTTTGAGAACTGGGGCCTTATTAAATTTGCAAAACGAGAATACGGTTGTAGACTGAGAACTGAAATATCGGCAGATCGGTGTAGAGTAATAGCATGGATCGATGTATAGATGTATGGATGGATGTTTGTTTCACTCTCTCGCAAAAACTACTGAACCGATTTTGATGAAAATTTACAGTTATATAGCTTATACATCAGAGTAACATATAGGCTATATTTTATCCCCGTATTACCACGGGAACGGGAACTACGCGGGTGAAACCGCGGGGCGCTGCTAGTAAATTCGTCGTAGATCGTAGATCTTGTGGAATAACACCCTTACTCCACCCTACATTTGACAGATGGGGCCGTAAAGATATTAAGCTTGGTAAAGAACGTCGTGGCGCAGCTGCCGTTCAATCATCCATCACGTATATAATATCTCATCATATTTAGCTCAAACAATATTAGATAGCAATTTCTGACTCTTGCTGATGGTTGTATTTAGGTTTTTTGAGATCTGTTTGAATTTGTAAATAGTGTAGATAAAAATGATAAAAATTTTCGGTACCTACCTATTGGTATTATTATAAACTAGCGACCCGCCCCGGCTTCTCACGGGTGCAATGCTAACACTAAAACCTTCCTCTTGAATCACTCTATCTATTAAAAAAAACGCATCAAAATCCGTTGCGTAGTTTTCAAGATTTAAGCATACAAAGGGATATAGGGACAGAGAAAGCGACTTTGTTTTATACTACTCGTATTTAGTGATAAATAAAATAACTAATCACTTCTTTCCTCATCTGAGCATAGTTTACAAATAGAATTTTTTTACATTCTACCTTTGGAACTGTATACTCAGATTCATCATTATGATCGTCCACCAATAACAGCTCACTGCTGGGCTATGGGTCTTTCCTCAGTTATGAAGAAGTATTTACCATAATCTCCCATGCGAGTCCACCACGGCTTTATCGTCATCACCACCACATCCTTCACAGTATTTAGTAGGTTTGACGAAGTTTTATACAATTAAAACCGCCTAATAGCACCACCGCTGCCACCATGTAGTAAAAGTCAAGACACGTAAGTTGGTTTAACACTGATTTATTTAATAGACACCCGTATATCAAACATGACATAGTCCCTATAGGTACCCTCATATACTACAACTTCAAGGATAATTCAGATTCTTATAAGATTTAGTTTCCAATTACGACACCCTGACTCCGTCTCTGTGCACTCATTCGTCTACGGGTAACTAGAGGGGTGAGTTAAATTATTTAGTACGGAACTCTCGGCTATTTCCCCGCGGTACAAAAGCTTGGCTTAGAATTATATATGAGCCGAGCTTAAAGTTTAGAAGCTCGCTCTGCAAGTCTAAAAGCTTAGGTGCGGTGTGTTAGGTATGTTGTAGAAACGGCTGTTTTTCAAAAAAAATATAAGTGTTCTTTATGTGTATTGTGTCCGCTACTTAGAAGTTCATAGATTTTCGACGATAATACGCCTTTTCAAAAAGTATTTTAGAGTTTCTCTTATCTCTATTAAGACACCTAATAATTTATCATCATCACCTATAAAATAATAACGTTTTGAATCAATCATTGTGCATTCAATCTCTCTGTCTGGGGTCGGTCCCTCATGTCTGAGGATCGTGGTCAGCATTAGGGTCGCATTTGGAGTGGATGATCTGCCTCCACCGGTTTCTGTCCAACGCGTCTCTCACAGCCGTGTAGAACTTGGATGCGTCTTTAATTTGGTCGGTCCATCTTGTTGGAGAACGACTGCGCGATCTTTTGCTTTCGATATTCCCTACCACAACTAAGCTTTTCAAAATTTTCGTCAGCTCTGCGAACTGTGTGGCTGAAGTAGGAAAGAAGTTGTCGACATAAGGTGCATACAATAACTTGGATTAAATAAGTCTATCAACATGTTTTTCAGAGAATTCGGCAGTAGCAACATTACAACGTGGCGCGCTTCATTGGAATGTCGTATTCATATTTTAATTTAATGAGTAGACTTTTTTGCAAATCTTATAAGAATTCTTTATAGGTCAAAATATAAAAAAAAAAATGGAAAGAGAACCTTTTTTTTCATTTTAGGTGTTTATCAGAAATTCTTAAATGGGAAGCGAAGTCAGTGCCCAGAAAAATAGAGAACATCTTCAGTTAGACAACTCACATCATAAGTCATACGTCTTCCAAGTCGGTTTCATCTTATTAGAATATTTACTTACAGAATTTACTAAATTACAAAAACATTTAAATCTTTTTTTATATAACATGGTTCAACATGTTTCTGTATGACATAAAATAAATTAGCCAAAATGTGACAGCATCCGCTTTAGACAACGTCTAATTTCAAACGCCGTGAATGTTTTGTCTTGTCCGCAGGTTCTGAGGTCTATGGAGTACAGTGAGCAGAACATTAAGTGGAGGCGCGGCACCTGTCAGGGCGCTAAACATGTCTAAAACGGGAACAAGTCCAAATAGACACCTCACTATACGGCCTTTCGTTTGATAGCACAGGGGAAAACAAATGCTAAAGATATTGAGGGGAAACATCAAAAACTTCACCTGAAACTAATTATGAAATGAATAAATAAAATAAATAATCTCACGCCTTTTTATCCCCGAGGAGGGAGGCAGAGGTATTCCATTACTGGATATACCCACATTTTACGAGATATATTGGACCCCTAAACGTGATAGGTGGTGAGCCCATCGCCGGACCGGGTCTGTTTACACATGTCTCAGAATTAATTCTGTGACCTGCGGGTTTTCTCACGATGTTTTCCTTCACCGTCGAGCTAGTGATAAATATATACGTAAGTTTTTATACGTAACTCATTGGTACATGCCAGGATTCGAACCCGAGCCTCTCGGGTGAAACTAATTATGATGTTTTTAATTAGATTTTTTGGCTGTTGTCACTGTAAATTGAATGCACATTGTGTCAGAAGGAGGTTAATGTTTTTCAGGAGCATGTAGGTAAGTATGTGAGAAGTATGACTGTAGAAACATCAGAATTCCACAAAATTAAAAATCTGTCTTTACCTACTTACTATTTTTTCTTTAGTCTAAGGTCTTAAATGTTGGCTACATTTAAAATTTCAGCTGCTGTAAGTTGATGTTGAGTCAGTCAGGATATTCTCTGTATACTTATACCAAAGAGATTTAAATATAATAGGGCATAGAGGGGGCATTGGGAATATTTTCATACAAAACCTTGAAGCCTAAGCGTCATGTCCTTGTCATGTCAGTTAGTATGAACGCGAGCTGTCATTCGGTCGAAATTGTACTAGACTTATTCCACTTGGAATAACTTTTGACTTCAAATTTTCCTCGCTTGGGGACAAAGCGTTATGCTTTGTCTATGCCTTATTTTATTTTAATCTCTTTGACTTATACAAAGGTGAGGTCAGAAACTGCAAAGGAAATACATGACGTATTTTTATTTTTAAAAAGTAAACTGGCTTGTTTTGTAAGGAACAAATTATATTTCTGCAACAGAAAAAAAACTTAAAATACTACTGCTTTGTTCCAGAACTTACAGCTTCACATAACTTAGCATTTAAGTAATCCGTTAAATAACTGCAGCAAAGAAAACACTTGGAATAAAACGAAAACGCCCACCTCCTGGGGCTTAGTGTACATGTTGCGGTTAAAGTGCTACATGCGGTTTTTTTACGAGGATACTATAACGTAACCATTTAATCTAATAATTGTAGCTTGTTTTTGACTACTTTTTACATACCAGTCAAGCATCAACATCCCATGGGCGTTCAAGGACAATAGACAATCCTATTGTGTCTACACTTGGTTACTTAACAGGCTATAGTGGATCGAGAAATTGGAGTTACTTATTATGTAATAGTGAACGTCAGAATGAACGGTCACTAGACGTATTTAACTTTAAATTATGCCCAAACATTGCTTCCCTATTGCTTCCATCTTATTTTAAAAGAAATAAAACATTTAAGGGTAGGTTCATTCTGACGTTAGAATGGCCGGTCACGTAGCCGTAGTGTCCCTGCTGCGTGCTACAAGTTCGTGCCGTTTGGGCTAGAGACTGCGACCGTAGAGTCCGAGAGTCCGTAGAGTCGCGGAAGCTTATCAAAGAAATGTCAGCGCATTTGGTCAAGGCATCAGGTGACGAGGAGCTGGCAGTAATATTTATCAAAGGATGAGACTAGCTATCCAGAGAAAAAATAGTATACACACTTCGAGAAGTAAATATGAAAGCCTCAGATCAATGTTTGTGTACTTATAGAATTATATGTGACATTTATCTGAGACATTTATTATTTTACTTCCCTATAGGTATGTAGTATACTATTCCTTCCATTTATACCTATCGATCATCGTTTCTACATTTACTTCCTTCTTGCACACATCATTCTTCACACAATCCATCCTTCTTTAGCTTCGATCAACTATAGCAACTAGTTGATCGAAGTTCTTTAGTTTGGTTTTATAATAACCAGAGAAAATCAAGAAATACCTCAGAATGTTCATATTTTCGACATTAAGAGCGACATCGTACATGAGAAATATTTGGTCGTTTTGTAGCGGCAGCTGGAACAAGATACGGTTTAGCTTATAAGCTTGCTTGGAGACGACGGTGTACAATACATATAGTTTTGCTGCGGTATTTTTCTTTCTTCTGTCAACTACGACTTTTATCCGACTAAGGGCTGATTTTTCAATAGTCAGTTAAAAGTTATCTGAAGAATAAACATCACCTGTCACTTTCCTTTCTATTATGTCAGACAGTGACAGCATCATTTTATTTTCCAGATAAGATTTATTTGACGATTGATAAATCAGCCCTAAAATAAATTGTTTTAAGTGTTTAATCATGGTACCCAACAATTCAACATGGTATCCATATTGTGTTGTTTTTGGTGTACAAAAAGAGTTGTTGTATTGTATTGTATTATTTAAATGTATGTTTATGTGTATGTGAACGATTTGAAGTATTTTTAATTGCGAGAACTTGCTGGATTCATCCTTAAGTATTTTTTTTTATATTTGTGTAATAATACTGTTTTAAAATAGGTACTTTCGGTACCCTTTACACATGGTCGGGTTTTTCTAATAATGGTAATCTGATATTAATATTTACACACCTTTTGATGAAAAATCGAAATGCATGAGCTCAGTTTACTCCTAATATCTCATTAGATGGATGGTCTATCCGTTGGTGTAAACTTAGCTGTATCATAACTATAGTAAAAATAATAATATAATCTCACACCTCTTATCCCCGAGGGGGTAGGCAGAGGTATTCCATTACTGGATATACCCACATTTCACGAGATACATTGGACCCCTAAACGTGAGACCATCGCCGGACCGGGTCTGTTTACACATGTCTCAGAATTAATTCTGAGACCTGCGGGTTTCCTCACGATGTTTTACTTCACCGTCGAGCTAGTGATAAATATGTACGTAAGTTTTTGAAAAACTCATTGGTACATGCCAGATTCGAACCCGAGCCTCACTGAATTTCGGCCGGCTCTTTAACCGTTCGGGCTATCACTGCTAACGATAACATAACATGCATAACGATAGTGAACACTACTAATTTAATTCCACTCGAAGATTTCTTCGACCAACCCTCAAGCAACTGGGCCTGTTGGCTCAGTTGGTAGTGACCCTGCCTTCTGAGCCGGAGGTCGCGGGTTCGATTCCCGCTCGCGGCCAATATTTGTGTGAGTGAACATGTCTGTTGGCTTCGTGTCTGGTCGTTTAATATTTATTTAAGTATGTTTAGTACCCATAGTAGAGGCCCTGCCTAGTTTGGGACTAAATAACCGTGTGTAAATTTTGTAAAAAAAAAACTCCAGTCAGAAAGAGACTCTTTCTAAGTCGGAGGTCTCTGATTCAAATCTCTTCCGGAGCCACCTTTTGGTTTTAAATCTGAATTATGTCCAACAATTTTTTTTTATTTAGCTAGTCTTTATCTCACTTTGTACTAACTAAAGGCCACTTTGCCTATCTCTTGTCTACCCTGATTAGATTACCTAGGGAATAAATTGCAGCCAGCTCGGGCCAACAATTCCACTGGCCTGACAAGTCCATCTAGCAAAAAGCGGGCCCAGCTGCGAACTAAATTGAAACCCCCTCCCGGCCCCTCATTAGAAAGCCCTGACCACAACACGATAGCAGGAAAAGGTTCCGTAGGTCTGCTCCTATTGGGACAGGGTTAAATAGTTTGTAAGAGGTAATATTGCTGCGAGGGAATTAAGACTGAGTCCTGAGTTCAGTGAGGGATTTAAGCGCCCAAGACAAAAACAGTTTTATTCCCGAGTTATATACTCTACTTTTCTCACCTTATGCAAGACAATAAAATGCAATTGCATGGTAGTAGATTATTGACAATGCCTATGGCATCTAGTATAATAGACTCTGAAGTCAAAGTACTTTCATCACTCGACATTTTCGATATTCTTTTTGAAATGTTAAAGCTATAAAATGGATACAGCAACTTGTTTCTGCCGGCGTGACCTACTTGATTTAACAAATGAAGATCGTGCGAATCTAGTTGGTCACGGCTTCGGTTTTCGAAAATCGAGTTGGCCACGACTGCACCACATTTTGCTTAACGAAATTAGACTTTATCGTCATAGCAATAAGGATTATGAAAAGTGAAAATTACATTATTGACCTAGGGTTATAATGAAATTCCATACAACATTATAACCCGGTTAAAGCCAAGGGATATAATGTCTTGCTTTCGGTGACGTTTATATGATATATAATCCGGCTTTGTCGAGCATGTGGTGTGAAAATATATTTATAAATTTTTTGATAGGTTAGGTAACACTTTCCTAAGATAATAGCTATTATGTATTGTTATCTTGCGATAGCGGGATCCCGCTGCTAGGTCGGATATAAAGTACAATCGACAAAAGTTCCACATGATACATTTGGAAGGCTTGTCGCTAAAAAGTTCAAGTTAAACTACTCCGAACCTTATTAGCACCAAGCAATCAGAAACCAGTAAAACATTTTTTTTTCATTCCGTTCCATTGTAAATATATAATACAATAAAAATAAATAGGTATGCTTGCCCCTTATCTCCGAGAGAGTCACTAGAGCTGTTCTAAGTATTCCTAGATATAACCACTTTTCTCCAGTATACTTTTAGGACAACTAAAACAAACGTGACCAGTAGTGATTCCATCTATGTGTAAATATTGTAATAAAATGTATTTTTTAAGGGGTAGTACCTACATAAAATATGTAGGGGATGGAATATTAAAATAGAAACAAATTTTATAAGAAATTTTCTAGAAAATGTATCGAGTAAGTTGCAAAAGGAATGAACCCAGCAGAAGTGCCACGGCCAGCATTTTCCTTTTGCGGCGAAAGAAAATTGGACATTGGGTGAATAATGTCCCTGGCTTTATTTTAATTGGACGAAGGTGCGGCCGAGGGATTTAATGGGCATTTTTTTTCTGTAGATGTACTATTTGAGTACTAAAACAGTGTAATTCACAACTTTCGCTAATAAAACTGTATAAAGTATTATGTAATAAAAAATACGGTGCGTTGCGCTGTTCTGTATAACAAGATATATAAGACAAAAACCTTTTCACCCTTTATAATCTTGTCTGTCAAGACGCTTTTTCTTAGGATCACGCTGAAAAATATGGGAGGTGTAAAAAATTCAAGCTTGTAATTCAACACCAACAAAAGATACGGCCATTTGTTACATAATTTGATACTCGCAAACTCACTGATCAAAACCTATATTTTATTTTAGTTTAATTATTTGGAACTCTGGGTTTTTGGCCTGGAAATATTCTGTTTATCACAGGATACTTCCCGTTTATATAAAAACATACAATTTGGAAAGAAGGTCTTACAGCAAAAGTGAAGGGAAAAATTCGTAAAACTTAAAATTGTATAGTTATATCACATACATAATTACATATGATATTATGTGTTCATTCGGAACCCTCGCTACGCGCATCCGATGCGCATTTGATCGGATCTTTGTCATCATTGTCAGAAATAAGTCACATATTGGAGGAACAGAATACTCATATATACAAATAAACTTATATGATTTGCCACTAACACTAATCCGTGTTTAGCTCGCATCGAAGATTTGTAGCCTATAATTCCCCATAATAATATGAGAAAATCCTATAGCTCACCAGTGGGCCGTTACGTTCTGACGATCTCATGTGTGTGAAATCGACATTTATTTACTTTTTGTAAGTATTCGCCTCGTGTTGGCTTATCAAAAGAAAATATACCTTGTATTACAAACATATTATGCTCACTTTTTCCTGAAGGGGTAGGCAGAGACAATAAACAGCCACTCCTATGAACAGGAGTACTATGATAGTCCTATGATACAGGCAAATTCCGTCATCCACATCCATAAAACGACTCTTGCATGTTCGTATTTATCTGACTTTATCAGTTATCTATACATACCTTATATTAGTGGAATAGTTTTTATAAATCGGACGGAATGAAAAAAAAACGGCGTACGGGGGCGCGAAACCTTGAGCTTCCAAACGACAATTCTTCCAAATGTATTAAGCGGAACATTTGTCGATAGTAGGTACATCTAATGCATAGTACCACAGACAGGAAGTATGTAAGTAAACACGTCATAGGCACATCAACGAGTGTGCAATTACCATATTAGACCACAACCGGTCGTATCTCAAAGTATCTCGGCTGTCATCGAGCTTGTTTACAATTCCTTTTGTCCCACCATACAAAGCATCCCAATCCAAGCAAAAGCTCCAAAATTTATATCAATTATCCCTTTTTCGTCCGCCAGTCCTCATTATTTATTCCTTCATAAGATATTTCAGGCTTTTCCAACGGCCAGCGGATGGGTTTTATGACATGAAAATTCTATTCTTGTTAAGCATGGATTTTAGTTTTGGATCGGACGTACTTAAGAAGGTACTTACACTGTTGCTGTTGGAATGAATCATTACCATTATACTTTAAACTGGGGATATTGTAATTAAAAGAATGGTTTAGATAATTTATTACGATACAAGCCACGTGCCAAATGGGATTAGACGGGATGGGATCTAATATCTTAGACAGAAATCCTTTAGTGCTCTTCTATAGTATACAGGAACCCCTGTGCAAAAGGTTTTTTTTAGATCTACCGGGATAACTTGTGTTGTGTGGAAGTTTTTTTGCGTTTGTGTTCATTTTGAACGGAACCGACATACAAATCAAAGTCCTGGTAGTCGATTTTTGGACGGCTATTTTCTGCCGATCAATGACACCTACAAGAAGACCGCAACTGCAACTTACCAAAATATTACAAAACCACCTCAAAATGAACGCGTAAGTAAAGTCAATAAAATACAGGCTAGGTAATAAAATAGGGTTATTCTGAATCTCGCTCGGCTATCTGACGGTGGCTTCATACAAATTGTCGCATAATCGAGGTGCGTGCGCGTGTCGTTTTAATGAGGGATTGTGTGCGACGGCACGCGGCTTGTGGCGACGCGAGTGAGGAGCGACAGCGGGCACTGAAGCAGAAGCGAGCGCGGTGGCCATAACGATATACGAATCCGCAGGGCGCTGCTAGTACCGGCTTTAGCCATCTATAGGCACCCTGGCGAGTCTTGTGTTTGGCGCCCATTAAACTTATTTTATTAAAAATTAAAAAAATCGTTTGTGAACTTACGAGTATGTAAAAAGAGAAAAGTGTGCATAATTCAGAGGGTTTCATACGGGTTACTATATCTCGCCTCTTGCCTCTATTTCGTTCTACATTATTTAGTGAAAGATGCGACAAGCTACAAAATGACAATTCGTGTTTGTTAGACGTAGAATACTCATACTCCAACAAGATAAAGTCTAAGTTTTCCTTTAGATCGATAAAAATAGGTATTGAAATTAAGTGGTTAAGTGATCTGGGGTGAGCACAACACCCTGTAGTACTTGGCGCCACAGGCAACCGTGTAGCCAAAGACGTTCAAAGAAAAAGTTAAAGAGAATTATTTTCTTCCAACTTCTTTGCGTGTAGTAATGGACCGCTCGATTAATAAGAATCGTCAAGCCTTATGACTTGACCAGTACCAATATTTTATAGTGGAGTAGGTACGCCTACTTTGGCGATAAAGTTGAGCTTACGACAGACTTTTTTTAATGGCTGACTATTTAAAACGGACATCACCTCTTTATTAGGGTCTTTATTTATTCAGTGCCCAAAAGTTGTGCCTTAGCATTTTGTGTTGGTGAGTCACTTGAAAAAAATTTATTTTGTAATGTTTGTAGCGAGTAATGTTGGTAATGTATATTTTAATGACTGCTCGTGAACTTTACGTAGGTCGGCCATTCTACGAACCTATATTTTTTTTTAAATAAAAACTAAATCAATGTATTAGTGTTTTAATTGAAGTAATGATATTAAAAATCAACTTTTATTAAAGCGAAAATTAAAGTCAGAGATCAATAATCACATATAATTATATTTTTGGCATTTTTGTGATTTTGCCTGTCTACAGATGTGACGGGATTATCCACAGAATTGACATTATTGCGACGTAAACAAAAAAAAAACTATTTTTATCAAAAATTACTTGATAAATTTAAAAAAATAAAGCGTCATTTCACTTATTATAGTCGTTAAACACAAAAAACCAACAATGGTACGTAAATATAAAAATACAAAAGTTTGTCTACAGAAGTGACCTCATTTCTGTAGACATATTGTGACGAGTAAAAAATAAAATTAAATAATATTCTCGTCACAGAAACTGCTGACTAAACGAATTCGTTTTCCATATTTCTTTAGTCCACGGACCAGCGAACTCCTCTGGTTGTTGTATTTTATAGTATCTTCGTACATTGATTGAAAAATCTATCTCATCACAAATTCAGACTAGCACAACTTCGGACAAGTAGTATGTCAGTTTATCTTTTTAAAAATAAATAAAGTGATTCATTTTCAAAAGGGCTGCTTGTCATATGAATGTTTATGAATGTCATAATATGATGCCATTGTTAAAACAGTACTTTGTAAAATAAAAAGTTAAAAAATTTTGCTTGTTGTGTTGCTCACACCATGCCTTGCAGATCTTTCGCTGTTTTTTTTTGTGGACCTTTTTTTTTTTTACGGGCCTGTTGGTTCAGTTGGTAATGACCCTACCTTTCAAGCCCGGAAGTCGTGGACTCAATTCCCAATCAGGGTCATTTGTGTCTATGAACATGTCTGTTGGCTAAGTGTCTGGGCGTTTAATATTTAAGTATGCTTATCAGCTTTTAGTACCTGTAGTACAGGTTCTGTCTAGTTCTGGTTTAATAACGCTGTGTGAATTATTCCCCAAACTTTATTACATCTCTCATGCTTTTAGTTTTCTGCATCTTTCTTATAAATGAAGCTTCAGACTTCCGCTGCCATATTTTTTGTAAATATATGAATTTTTTTTTCTTTAAGGCGCCTTTTCTTTTCTTCTACAGTCAGTTTCTTAATATTTCTTGCCAATATTCAAATCAAAACAAGATCATCTAGAAAAAATGTACGCATCAAATGACATCTGCTGGCAGATATCATTTCTGTAGACAGCCTGGTATTGTAACATTTTTCCTGTATAAAATTGAATTAAAAAGTTTAACAAAGCTAGTTAAAAACCAAGATGCATAATTTAAAGACCTAAAATGAATTATTTTGTGGGATTATATTCAATAGTAAAACACACGTCATCGTATATGTATGGTAGCATCATTTCTGTAGACAAATTTGAGCTTTGCACTGAATTCATCAAAACCCTTGTGGATTGAGATAAAAAATGAAATAAATTATATAACAAAGCTTTTGCTCAAAAGAAATTTTGATTCTTATCATAATGTAATAAGATATTGGAAAACACATCACATCTGTTGACAGACCTCACATCTGTAGACAACCTTGTCGACAGAAGTGAGTTCGACAGAAGTGATGAAAGGTACTTTTGTCGAAGAAAAGTAAACAAATTTGAAGTTATAAGCGGCGTTTTGATAAGAATTCAAAAAATGTACCAGTAATTAACAAAGTCATATGAAAATTATAATTTTAATTTGAGAACTTATTGTTTTACGGTAGTTGTAGATGTGATGCTCCAACTTTTACATGTCTGTAGAATCACTTTCAATTTGATAAAATTTAGAAAAAAAAACGCTCTTGGTTCCCAAAAATCTAGTAATCCGACGATAAGTGTGTTTCAGTATTGCTAGTTAACTAAAATAGTGTTGAAACATTAAAAAAAATAAAACTATTTAATTTTGCATGGTCGTCTACAGGGGTGACTGTTTTTCCGCGAACACTGCAGAATCTTTAAAAACTTTAAAAATAATCACGTATATTTTTTTAAATTTCATAATATCAAAGTTAGTTATATATTTGTAACTAGATGTCGCGCGGTGCGCGAGGCCGCAAGCGGCCACGCGTGTCTCTGTGTGCTTCGATTGTGATAAAGAAATATAGTCTTATTTTGGAGCGGCCATCTTGTTTTAGCCATTTTTGATAATTTTCTATGAGAATTTTGTCGTTTTTTAGTACAAGTTGAAAAATAATATAGTTTTGTTTAATATTACTTTTTATGGTAACACTGCTTACTGAGACCCACAATCGCTTCATACAAGCCAACTTTAAAAAGTGTTGCACACTGGCTGAAAAATGTCCATTAAGATTAACAAAATTAAAATTTTTCAGAACAACGAAAATTACGAGTCGGCCATCTTGTTTTTTCAGTTTTTTGGATTTTTCTGGTAAACTACAGGATATGCCCTATGCAATGACACCAAACACGTGCTTGTATCATATTAATTCGTGTCTTTTGGGGTCTTTTCGTGTTTTCAAGTGGTAATAATTATCAGTGTTGCCATTTAAATTTGACAAAATTTATTTTGCAGGTTTAGCTTAAGCGATTGTACCCGGTAGATATACTTCTGCATTTGTAAAGTTTAAATATTTTGGATTAAACATTTTTTTACCATAAGTCAAAAAATAATATTAATTTGTCAAATATTACTTTTTATGGCAACATTGTTTACTGAGACCCACAATCGTTCCATACAAGCCAACTTTGCAAAGTGTTGCCAACTGGCTGAAAAATGCCTATAAAAATAAACAAAATTGAATTTTTTTAGTATAACGAAAATAAAGGGGCTGCCATCTTGTTTTTTCTGTTTTTTGGGATTTTACCGTAAACTACAGGATATTCCCTATGCGATGACATCAAACACGTATTTATAGCATATTGGAATCTGGGAGATCAATTCGGGTCTTTTGACGTCTACCCTAAAATTTCAATCTACCATAACTTTCAGTGTTGCCAGGCGAAAATCAAAAAACCTACTAAAGGTCATAGGGAGAGATAAAATGTACCGTTGACTGTTACTCGTTTTTGTGAAATGGTAAAATTTTTAGTTTTGACATTTTGCATTAAAAGTAAAAAAATACCCCTAATTTTGAGAAAATTCTTAAACATGGCAACACTAAATAATAAGACCTCTAACCCCGCCATACAAGCCAACTCGCTCAGGTGTCGCCATCTTGCCGAAAATTGACATTCAAAATCTGGTAAAATTCATCTTTTTCTTCGGCAGCCAATCACAGGGCGGCCATCTTGGTTTTTTAAATTTTCGGGATTTTATAGTAAACTACAGGATATGGTCTATGCGATGACACCAAATAAATATCTTTTGCATATTGGCGTCTGGAAGATCAATTCGGGTCAAGTGGGGTCTACAATAGCCTAAACTTTGAAACATTACTACGTGGCCGCCATTTTGTTTTTTCACTTTTTTAAATTATATTTGTAAATCATCTAAACATTTTAACCGATTCTAAAAATTTCAACCGGATCGGCCGAAAAACAAAAGAGATACGATAGGCAAGCTTGGCCGCCATTTTGTTTTTTTGAAAAGTCAGAATTTTCCCGGGGTCACTCCGCCATCTTGAATACTTTTTCCATACAAGACTTTACTCCAAAACGACTCCTTCTGGTAGAACAATTATGTCAATCAGTGAGTGAGTGAGTCAGTGAGTCAGTGAGTCAGTGGTAGTCGAGCTTTATATATTATAAATAAATATGATAACTCTACAAAATTCACCCCAGACTATTTGCAAGTACATATTTTTAAATGGTCTGTCAGTTCGACAACCTATGCTGCGAACAGTCTACAGGACGTGATTTGGTCTACAGGAAAAGCCCAAAATCTTCATGACTGAACTTTTAATCTAATTAATTGTAATATGTAATAATAGGTTACATTTAATTAAGCAGAATACACAATCACATTAAATTGTAGCTATGAGTAGAAAAGAGATATTTAGAACGAACATGATTTTGACCACTTCGTAGAATGGCCGAGGTACATGCTTTATTTAAAAACCTACTTTCATTACTATGTCACTCCTTAAAACGATGCAACAATATTTCAAACTAGTAGACGACAGCGGCTGGATAATAAGTAGTTATTTTCCAGTTTCCATGGGACCAACGAAAAACTTTACCTACTTACAGAACTATACTAATCCTTTACTATAAATGGGAAAGTAACTTGTCTATTTGTTACCTTTGTACGGGTAAACTGGTAAATCCATCTTGATGTAATTTCACAGATAGGCAGTTTACATCTTGAGGAAAGACGTTACTTTTCATCCTGTAGTACGTATTAGTTTTAAAACGCGATCTGATTGACATCTGTCAAACTTGACATCTAGGGTTTGACAGATATGTCAGACGCGGCATCTCCCTTTCGCTTGGCTATGGTGAACGAACGGACGTTCTAAGAATAATAAATCTGAAGAAAATCTCAATTGCCTGAATAAAAGTTCTGTTATTAAAAATACTAATACGAGAAACACACGTAGTTCTAAGGGGCGTTATAACCTATAGGTAACGCAGACGGAGTCTCGGGCTAGTGTAAATATTTGATCACAATGTTCTGCGTCTTAAAGTAATTCAAAAACTCTTCATCTATCCAAAATAGGTAGATTTAAAATAGGTACCTAAGGTAAACGCAGCTATTAACGACCCATCGAAAATCTGCAGGTATTGCCGACCCATTCTGCTTATTCTTATTTTTATCGGTTTGGAACGATTTGAGTCACAAGAGAGTATAATATACACACATGTTTGTATGTTTCCTAATAAATTTACTGGTGTTAGTGTACATAGGTTCACGGGAATGTGACCAAATACGTAAGTTTCTGTGAACGTAGCGAGTGTGCCGATCCTGTCATACTAACCCTTACTTCCTCAGGTAAGTACTCGAATTTTTTGCTTAAGATATTTTATATATAAATATTTACGTTAAGTTTATTCTGAATAACTCAACATATTCCTTTATTTGTATATTCCACATTTCGCAACTAAATTATTATGTTTAAACGAATTTTAAAAAGTATTTTTAAAATTAAAATAGAACGCCAATAGCTGCAGTGCATTTTAGTTGTGCAGTCATTGCCGACCCATGGATCGGCAATGGCTAAGAGTTTATGCTTTATTTTTTAAATTTTTCGTTAATGCTTATAATAATTAAACAAGTTTTTATAACACCATTTCAATCTTAAGTATTCTAAAATTATAAGCATCTATTAGCGACATACACCATGTTATATTATAAACTTGTTTTTCCGCGATAAACTGCCACGCATTATTAAACATTTAGACGTGGGATATGAAAGAAACTACTTAGAGTTTTCTTCGTATTTATATGAAAATGGTGTATTTTTTTATAGTTTAGGACTAAATCAACAAATTATTGTATTAAATCGGATGGGGAAATAAATTACAATTAATATCGATTATTTTTCGTGGCTCGTTAAAAGATTTGTTCATTTTTTTATTGAACACTAATTACCGATCCATATGAATCGGTGATTGCAACAAAGAGAAGCTATCACCGATTCTATAGCGAATAATTGGTATTTTTGGATTAACGGTATGTAATGTCTAAAAGTAAAGCTACTAATTTGTTTCAATATAATGATTTGATTCAATAAGTTAGGTTAGGTTTAATTTCATTTAATGTCATTAAATTTCATTTTCATTTCATATCCATAAAAAAAATCTACTGAAGACTTGGCTGTACGTATAGTTCCCTTTGCCTACCCAGAATGGGTGAAGAAAACAAAAAAAAACTCTGCTTTTAATCTTTTACGGTTGGCGCGATTTTCCAAAAATGTTAGTTGAGTTTATTGTATTTTTATTATTTTATTAAATTGCTTAATTTTTTCGCAACTGTATTAAAAATAGTTATTAAGTAGGTACACGTGACGTGCGGAACCGTCATTGCAACTTGTTCCGACAGTCAACCCTTACCTTCGGCTGCGCTAAACTTGGGAAGTTCGAAAAAAATTTATAGGTTTTTTGGGAAATAAAACAAAGGGTTTAAGTAATTTTGAAATAAAATTGTCTAATTATTTTTATTCAAAACATGTAAATTATACATTTATAATAGTTTTTACTTTTATTTTCAGGTTTGTGACTCTGACTTAAATAGTAGGTATAAAGAATTAGTGCTAGCCACGGCGGAGCAAATCATGATTCATGTGTGTAGCACCAGCCGCTATCCCAACTTGAAAAACTCTGTGCTGAAAATAAAACAGTGTGTTTATAATTTATTAACATCTACACATTTACAAAATTATCTCTGAATTTTGTTAGTGAATATTTTATGTTTCAGGTGATTCAGGTATCCCCTATGTCCAACACAATTGACACTAAGACCAATTCCCTTCAACGGCACTACATGGAACTGCATTGTGAAGTAACAGCATTGACATTGTTTTAAGAAGTAATTACTATTAAGCAGGCTAATCAATTAGAAAGAAAGGCTATGGTAACTATGGTTTGCACTAGCTGGCCAAGCAGCAGGTTTCCGGGGGCGCAAGATAACAATACATGACCTATGTTCTCACTTTGATTTTATAATGTTATTCTATTTACCATTTCTATTAAAGTTTATTTTCTTATATTACTAAAATTTCATTTGCGTCCACTATTTTTTATTGAGGTCCAAATGTGAAATTTTTTTTTTAAATAATCCACAAGCATTCAGAGGTTCACTGCGATTAGTTGGAAAGCATGGGCACTAGTGACATGGGCTGCAACTAGCTGCATTTCCACTTGTAATCCTCCGAGATTCACACAGAGGAGCCAGTGGACGACCTACTTAATGAAAATAAAAATTCTTTGTCATTGAAATATATCATATATATATAACTTTACACAATAATTCATAAGCATTAAGAAGGTAGATAAGAAGGTAGGCACTTACTTTCGAGTTAAGTTTGAAAATTGCTTCCAATTTGCAATTTGAAACACAACTTGTGTTTGGTATGTTTATTGACATGTTTACAACTTCGTTCAAAGAAATTCTTCCATGGAATCCAAAAGTGGATAGTTTTTTCTCCGGCGTAAGCCAGATAATGTTGTTGAATATATAAGAAATCTACATTAACAATGAATTTCATGTTGGTTCTATTCCTTTTTATTCACCCCTTACAGGGTAGGCAAAGGCATTACGCCATGCAGCCTCGTCATTAGTTAATGATATTCTTGAGTAAATGGCTCTGCTTCAGAGTCCATGCACAAAAATACAGTGTCTTCAACACTTTCTACATCCCTAACTTGGTTATCAACAGTAAAATAATAGCACTTTTACTGAAGACTTTATTGTGACTTCTTGAGGCAATCCAATAATGTCAATATCTCGCATTTTATCGAATTTCCCATTCACTGCACACCTTCACGGACACTTGCCACATAATAAACTATCACTATTATGATGAGTCAAAACCCGAAATACATAGCAAAATGAAAATTATACAAAAAACATGACGTCCCTCTTCGGATTCCCGCCAAAAAGTTTAAGGTCAAGGTTATCTCCATTTTCAGATTATTTTAGTAACTATAATTATAGTAGTGAATCAAGTACAAAAATGAGAAGAAAATAAAAGTAAACGGGACATTTCGAAAACGGGATATTTTGGGAAAGGGATATTTCGCTCAAATTAATAATTATTTTGAGAATCGAACATGTAGGTAGGTATTTTGTGAAAAAAAGTATGCTTTATTTACTTACGGTCGGTGTTAGATTCATAAAAATCGGTAATAGCTTCAAAGCGTTTCGGGTGGGTCGGTAATAGAAACAATTGACTTCAACAATACTTTGATTATTTTTTCAATGAAAACATGATATTTATAAACAAATGAAAATATAAATATAAAATATACAATCTATATTTAAATATAAAATAAAAAAATCTGGTGTGTTTGCAACCACTACCCTTAATTCTAATAATCAATTTTAAAACTTGCTTAAGGGGGTCGGTAATAGCTGCGTTTACCTTACTTCTTGACGAAATCACAGGCAACAGCCAGTTTATAACGCGCTTTTTACTGATGGTTTTCTCTTTAAAATTTGCAGAATTTTCGTCTAAAAACCGAAGAAAATACCTACCCTTTGAAAATTTACAGCGTACCCCACACGAAACCTCCAAAACCTTCCACATAAGTCTTCCCAGGATTTATATTCGGGGACCACTTCGCCTTTCCCGAGAGGGTCATAAATAACAGAGGTCTGCCCCCAACTTTTGCCAACCCTTGATTCCCCCACCCGTTTCCCCCCAAACGACTAAGGTTAACGGTTAACGTACTGGGGAAGATGAAAGAACCCTCATATATCTCTTTCAAAGTGCGGATCGTTTGAGAATTTTAATTTTGGAGAGTTTAAGCATCACCGAGGTTTTATTTACACACGATTTTATTTATCACCGGTACTTCGGTGTTGGTGATTAATAGAAAAGAATTTGTACTGTTAATTGTATTTGAAAGCGGTTTATATTCTACAAGTGAAGGTTTGCAAACGCTGGTAAGAATGTTTATTTATCACACTTAATAATACGTAAAACGTCCGACAGACGTAAGAGACACCGTAATACCTACATATTAGTTTAGATAAGTTAAAAATATGAAGAAAATTAAAAGTTTTGGACAACATTTTTAACTCACACATAAGAAGAGCGCGTTTACATAAAATATATAATATCATGGAGTCTATAGATCAAAAACTTTGTTTGAAAACATGCCGAAAAAAAGAAAAATTTTAAGCTCCTAAAAATAAAAATAAATGTATCTAAGTTTATACCAACTCGTTAGTAGGTAAAATACGAAAATGCTTTTCATAATTTGAATAGCAAATACATCAATGAATGAATACTATGAATTATAATTATGTGATTCATAATAACCAGAGATCGGCAGTAGGTAGTGTGATTAGGTACCAAAGTAGGTAGAGGATATAATATGGAGTTGTTAAAACCACCATGTTCCTACTTTTAAAATTTAAATCGAAGCACACATATGAAATGCCAAATTTCATATGTGTGCTTTGTGTCGGATGGGACCGAAACTCAATTTTTTTTCTAGCTAAGGAGCCGTACTATTACAAATATGCATAATATGTGACATTGTGCGAATGGGACCTTTTGAGAATGGGACATTCTGCGAATGGGACGTTTTGCGAATAGGACGTTTCGCGAATGGGACATTTTTTTTTCGGTGGGACGTTTTGAGAATGGGACGTTCTGCGCCTAAACCGTTGTTGATTATCTCCATAACCGGCCACTGTAGAGAAAATCACATAAGAACAAAAGAAGTTTATATTTAGTAAGTAAATATGATACTGTAGAGAAATCTCGGAAATATCCGGGGAAATTTTTAGAAGTCTAAAATAAAGTGGTGGTTTTAACAACTCCATATAACATCCTCGTAGCAACTTTACCTACTAAGGTACCTAATCACACTACCTAATGCCGATCTCTGATAATAACATTAAAAACTTAGTGGTTTAACGAAAGGCTACAGAATTTTTAAATTTATTTGTAATTTAATAAAGAGAGACAATTATAAAACTCTTATAATATTCTTAACCTAAGCTAAGATACCAACGAAAAACAGGTAGATTCGAGTAATCAACTTAAGTAATTAAGTCTAGGTCCTACAGGGTCACTTAATTAAAATTCTGGCGCAAATACAGGGGCCTTTATTTGTTGAAGGTCCCTGAGGCAAGAGCAGGCAAATAAAATGCAGTCACAGAACTGTGGGCGTGTGGAATGCCAAATTAAAAGATTTTTGTATGCTGCAAATCAGCTCATAGCGGCTTCAATTCAATGTCCATTTTATTGGGCACTGCCAATGTTTAAGGAAACAACCCACCAGTTATAAGAACGTCTTTTAAGTTTGTTATTTAAGGTACTGTATCACGTTTTAGATGAAGAGTTGTCGATAACTAGACATTCGATGTAGCGACTTTCGATATGATATAAGATATAGTATCTATCTACTTATTAATTGAAAGACGAAACGTGTATTAAACTCGTGGCTAGAACGTGCTGACAGCTGTATTGCATTTCTTGTTCGTGTTCTTAAGTATTCATACATAAAGAAGTCAGTCAGTTTGTTAAGACCTTTATAAATGAACTTAGTAGCTAGCACAAACTAGCCAAGAGTCATTCATTCATGGCGGAGTGTTGACTTGAAGAAAGAAGATTCTAAAGGTAGAATCTAGGACCGGATAAACGACACTTGTACAGATTTTAAAAAATAATTACTAAATTGTTAGTTTTTGTACTGTTGGAAGTGCGGAGGTAGCATACTCCTCCATCGATCGTGAAAAGGGAAGATCTTCTGTAACGGTTGATGTTGGACTATACACTATCTTTGTTCTAAAACAAATTAGACAGAGAGGAATACAGCAAGACACTGCCACTTCATTACAAAGTTCTTTGGATATACTTATTTCGTATATTTTCTATAATAGACTTTGTAAGCCGTTCTATTTTTGTGTAGTTCTTTGTTCCAGATAAATATGGCTCAACACGGCCTCATTAAGGGAAATTCTTTTGGGCAGGTAAAGGGAGGCAAAGGGGAGCGACGAAATATGAGAAGACAGGGTAAATACCATCGATACAGACCTTTGATGTGAGGACGACGTCAGAACATCCGTATTATATACGCGTCTACGTAGGAAACTTCAGTAAAGGTTGACGGCATGGCATTTATAGCCATTAAAGTTATTATTTAATACTATATACTAGCTGACCCGGAAAACGTTGTTCTGTCATATAAAGAGGGGGGGAGGAATATTATAAGGGTGAACTTCTTTACGATCTCTTCTCATACCTGGAGTGCGATTTTTGAATCTCACTGGTGATATCAAAATCACCGGTGACTAAAATTATCACCGATGACTTTTATGTCACCATTTTCCAAAAGCCGTATTTTTGAAAGTCACACGATGTTTACCAACATGCAGAAATTTTACAATGTCAGTCAGAGACAATCTTCCCGTTACGTTCCTTTTTACGCAGATGTTATAGTGTTGCCCTTGATATCGGTTTTTATTTTCTCATACTATAACTTAAAAAAGATTCATCAAATTGGTCAATCGTAAAACGTAACGTATCTGTCAGTGTCATGTAATGTAAACGAAAATTAAAGTTTTGAATTGAAAAATTCACATAATTCACTAGAAAAGGACGAATAAAGAGAACATAACACAGATTTTACAATTTATAAGAAAAGGTATGTACTTACATTTGTTAGTTGCATAATGTTTTACAAGTATATTTAACTTAATAATTGTATTTACTCATAACTTGGTTTTATTTAATTGAGAGGTTTTTTATATTTTCAATAAATCGTCGCAATCACGAAATATCACAATCGAGCCCCGCTGCTAATTCTTCCGAAAAACATACTTAGGCACTTTTGGCAGATGTCACATACGTTAACTGTCAAAAACAATCACATGGTGATTTCAATTACGAGTGGGTAGGGGCACTCGTAAATCGATATCATAGGTATGACAAATGTAAGTCACCGATGAGTTTCAAAAATACGAACTTTCGGAAATCACTCACATCGGTGAGAATTAGTCACTTGGTGAGATTCAAAAATCGACCTCCTGGTCTACCAAATATACAAAAAAAAATTGGTAGAGCTGTTTCGGAGGAGTGCTACCACAAACACAGTGACACGAGATTTTTATATAGTAGAATTATAATTAGAAGATGACAATGTCTATCTGTACGCGCTAATAGGATGCGTCTCTAGTAGAATCTATACTGTGCTTACAAAATAAAATTCTGAAAATAAATAATAGTATGTTGAACTAATTAGGAGTGATAATATTTTAAAAAATAAAGGTGTTTTTTTGGTTGGATCTGTTGGAAGTGTTGGGAGTGTTGGGACGCAAACTCTTACCATAACAATGGTAACAAACTTGTCAATTAAAAAACGAAGCAAAAAATACAAAGGCGGTCCTTATCAAAAGTCCTTGAAACAAAAAACAATTCGTGTCCGAAAAACACGAAAAAACAAAAGGTTAAAAGTTGTCCTTATTTGAATTTTCATTAAAACTTTCCCCCGTCAGGAACAAAGAACATTTATATTAAAAAAGTCGAGCCGCGGCCAGATAAATATCTGTAGTCTCGAGAGCGGACCCAAAATTTAACTTCGGGCACAGAATCGCGAGGAATTGTAGACGGGACACTGCTTTGTACGGCCAAGAGCACATGAAGCTTTGCACTTGTAGTGCGACTCTCTTCTACGCGGTTGTAGTAAGAACGGTGCACGACGGTGCATCACGAGTACTTGACTGTACCATCAATATTTCATCGAGATCATTCGTATATCTATAGATAGTTGTTTCTCTCTCTTCAGTATCACTATCAACATGTAACACTCCACTGCTGAGCCACGATTGGTCTTTTCTCCAATATGGGGAATCAAACAAAAAAATAAAACTTTGAAGATACCCAAAGTTTTCAGACATGGGTGAACGACTACTGAAAACTGGGTACAAAGTTTTGACGTGTCTAAACACGAAGAAACTCGTGATACGAGTATAATGCCATTGTTTCCCATTCGCTGCCTGAACCCGCTCTGCTTAACCAGTATGATCGTTGCAAACATACCGGCTTATAGCGCCATAAACAGCAACTTCTGAACAGCTCTATCGAAGTTTTGTCATGAGTTTCTATAAATACAACTGTCCAACATCAACCGTTGGAACACTTGGAACGCGGTCTCCAGGCACGATTACGTCGCCTGGCGGAAGATCTTCCATTTTCACGATGGAAGAGCATTCCACCGGCGCTCCTCCATAGAGTACACTATTATGATAAAGCTGCCTACTTGTCCGTCTACGTAGCTTACTCCTCAGCCTCCTCCCAACTCATTACCGCGCTTGGGCCGCAAGACCCGCCCCGCGGCAACTTCTGCCGCTCGACTCGACACTGTGTCCACTTAGTACTGGAGCCTATATGTAACGGTATTTTATGGTTATCCCAGGGACTGTTTAATGAATTCAAGGGGACGTTTTTTAATTACCGGCTAAGTACTCAAATTACGTAGATGTACTCGTAGTTCGTAGAGAAGTCAGTGCAAGTTTTATTTGGGCTATTTGTGCTCTTATCATGCTACAACAAAGCCTATATTAGGTATGTAAATAGTATTTCGTAACACAATTAAGTATAAGACTGAAGACTCAGTATGTGACTTCTGACTTCTTATCCAAATAAAAAAAAAGAAAAAAACATAATTAGATACCTACCTTAAAATAAAGATATTTAAACGTAGGTGAAAATGAAAAATGAAACTGAAAAAAAAATAAAGACCATTAAATATTTTAAGCACGCGTATAGCCACAATCAAACCTCTTCATTGTATTTTCGTATATTACATTGTAGTTTCGTATATTACATTAAGACAGGATTTATGACATGGATCCCCCTAAGAGGCATAAATGGGGGATGAAAGTTTCTACGGAAGGTGATCCTTTTTCCAAATCCCATAGGCCACACGGCTAATCGTCCATAATAATTCTAAATACCGCAATCCACTATATACGTCTCGAGCCGTATAATTAGAAAAAAACAAATGGTCAATCCCAATCTCGCCCCATTTGTTCGAAAAGTGTAATTTAAATTCTGATTACGCTCGTTCCTGATTGGCGATTGCAATCTGTTTTCTGGTAATTAGATTTTAGGTGCTGAGCTTTTGTGGAGATTGAGGCGAAGTTACGACAACGGAGGGCGTAGGTACTCTCCAGCGCGTATACCTACATGTGAAATATGGTATTTTTATTTGTTAAAAAATGTGCATTTCACCTGATGGAAACTGACGATGGACGCTTATATAACGTGTAATACAATAATAAATAAATTGTATTACAAAATTCACAGACATGTTGGCCCCGAGCGGGGATCGAAACCGCGACCTCCGACTCAGAAGGCAGGGTCACTACCAACTCAGCCAAGAGGCCCGTCAAATCAAATAAAAGACAATCTTTGAATATCCAACAGCGTCAAATAGCATTTGGTTACTATTTAAAGTTCAATCTGATATTTTGCGATTTTAATTGGGCGGACGCGTAAATAATAAATATCAGTAGTAGGTAATGGAGAGCTACGCCCCCTAAATACAGGTTTACCACTCAACTGAGACGATTCTTAAAGAAGCTGCGTGGTGCGGGAAGGGTGTCAGAAGACGTAACAACGCTGTAAATTTTTATTCGTATGCAACGCGTCATCTGCATGTCACTGT
Source organism: Ethmia dodecea (assembly GCA_963855545.1). NCBI lineage: Eukaryota > Metazoa > Arthropoda > Insecta > Lepidoptera > Depressariidae > Ethmia > Ethmia dodecea. Next base: position 3,949,089 of record OY979457.1, read on the forward strand.
GACGTCATCCATACCCCTCCCGCCTCGCGCAACTACCTAAGTAACCGTTTCCGTTAAGCGGTATACCTATAGTAGGATGAGTTCTCATGTAGACGAGCGTTTCGACCGCAGCGTTTATTCGCCAGCCTGCAATCGGGTAAAGAAGCGTGAACAAATTCACCATGGCTGAGGATCGGAACTTTTGTACAATTACGCGAGCCGCAGCGCCACCGCCTCCGAGCAGCGTACGGTTGGCAACACAATTTATACTTTTATATAATAGCTACCAGTTTTATCCACGGCCATAATACATATACAATTTTGATTGACTCATTGGTAGGTGCATGCCCTCGCTATGCTGAATTCGAACCCAAGCCTCACGAATGAGAAGCGGCATAGTTTTGCCACAGGGCTATAATAACCGCTATGCACTGTGATTTTTTGAGACGAGATGCGGCAATTTACGTGCATCGTGGCACGTTGCGATCGTAGTCGGACCGTTTAGGGACTGTCTGAGACCATTTTCTGAGCGTCTTCTACTTTTTATGCAACCCGTACCCAGTAGAAGTTGGTCTCACATAAATTATGGCCGCCAAAGGATAGGAGCGCTGTCTAACTTTGCACTTCGCTCGTATTTTACACGTAATGGAAACACACGAGTTGTTCTAACTTGTAGCGGACGCAACTCCCTAATTGAGAGTGCGTTCTAGCATCCTAGTACGTAGATATTGGATAACTTTAATAGTAGTAACTTTTATGGCCATAGTTTGCCAATTGAGGCGTGTAGGTTTACGGAATGGGTTTGAAAAGTTTTGAGAATTCATTTTTAGTTTTTTTTTCACTGCTCCCTTAGTTGCGACATTGATTGTACCTAATATATCCATCGTTTAATTTAATCCATATTTCAAGGTCCTCTTTTCGATTGAAAGTAGATGAAATGTTTGAACTAGTTTTTTTCAAAGGAACAGTTTTCTCATGGATGTCATTGTCAGAACTGGATCACTGGAAAAGCACCAGCTGTCAAATAAAAAAAGAATCATCAAAATTTGTTTACCCAGTCGAAAGTTTTGAGGTAACAAACATAAAAAGAAACCATATCTACAGTCCAATTGATAACTTCCTACTTTTCAACCGACTTCAAAAAGGAGGAGGTTATCAATTCGACTGTTTTTTTAACTCGATTGATAAAACTGTTCACGTTATAGCAAATATTGAGGTGAATTAATTTTCTGCTCTATTTATGTTATAATTATGCATTATTATTTTTATTTATTTTTATCCCCAAGTATGTATGAATGTGTGTAAGTAGGTACTTTTTATTCTTGTTTAATTTATTTTATATATATTATGTATATATTTATTTATGTAATAGTATGTTCTATAATATTTAGTGCACCGCCTAGCCTAGTTCTAATCTCTCAGTTTCATCCATCCTAAGGTTGTCTGGAAGCGTCCATTGTACTTTAGTTAATGTTATTGTGGTATCCAATATTGTGTTGTTTTTGGTGTACAATAAAGAGTTATTGTATTGTATTGTAATAGTTAAAAATGAGGAAGATGAGTAGGATTGCCAGGAACGTAATACTTCTGCTGACCCTCTCGTGGAAGACGTGACCGATTTTTTTTATTATATGGCTATTATAATAAAAAACAGCATTACATAAGTGAAGATTAAATAACAAATCATCTCTCAACTAACTAGCTCGACGGTGAAGGAAATCATCGTGAGGAAACCCACAGGTCCCAGAATTAATTCTGAAACATGTGTAAACAGACCCGGTCTGGGTTACCACCTATCACGTTCAGGGGTCTGAAGAATATCTGGTGAAAAGTGGGTATATCCAGAAATGGAATACCTCTGCCTACCCCTTCGGGGATACAAGGCGTGAGATTATTTATTGTTTTTTTTCATAAGTCAAGATTAAATAACGAAGCATTTCTCAAATCGAGTAGATAATATAGTTTGTAAACGAACGACAATCTCAAAGATTCCCAGCAGTTGTTCGTTACAGTTCTGCCTAGATTGTGTCTCATAATTAATTAACTGGGTATAAGTAGGCAGTAAATGAAAATTAAATCTGTAATAAATTATTTCAAATGTCCTAGCGTTGCGTATGGTTTAGAATAAGGATATGAAAATACGAAATGAGGAAAGTTTGCCGTCACACAGTCCACCGCAGAACAATTTTAGTTACTAATAAAGAGCAGTTAGTTTATCCCAGAGTGTAACCTGTTATTCGGTGGCACGTCCACACTTTAGGCACAGTAAGTAAATCTATATCTATACCAATATTATATAGAGGAAATATTTGTATTTTTGTATGTTTGTTACGAATAAACTCAAAAACTACTTTACCGATTTTAAAAATGGTTTCGCCAATGGAAAGCTTTAATATCCCTGAGTAACAAAGGCTATATTTTATTCCCGTATTCCCACGGGAACGGGAACTACGCGGGAGAAACCGCGAAGAACCGTTAGTCTATACTCTATACTAATATTATAAAGAGGAAAGATTTGTATTTTAGTATTCTTGTATTTTTGTATGTTTTTTACGAATATAAACTCATAAACTACTGGATCGATTTTAAAAATTCTTTCACCAATGGAAAGCTTAAATATCCTTGAGTAACAAAGGCTATATTTTATTCCCTTATTCCTACGGGAACGGGAACTACGCGGGTGAAACCGCTAGTATTAAATAATAAGGCTTGTTGTGAGATAATAATCTACGTTCTTAGGTCTTCTACATTCTTGTCAGGGTAATTTAAAGCGTTAGGTTCGCCACTCAATTGTTTTTTTAATAGTAAAGTTTTCATATAACTATTTATATTTAAAAAGTTAAGAAACCTTTTATTATTTGGTGTTATAAATTTACCAGGGTATCTTTTAAAAGATGGCGGTTAATCAGAAACGTGGTTTTTTTTTTTGTAAAGTCGCCTAGTCAATATATCTGTACGTATTCGGCAAAGTCAAGACACATCTCGTACAATATTTCTCCAATAGACAAAATATTTCTGCAGCTACGAGTAAGCAATTCGTTTACGAGTTCGTGTTGAAATTGGGACGTTGAATTTGTTTTCTGTTGCGAGATTTAGAAATTGTTGTAGTAATACATATATTTTAATGTATTTAAATTTAATTAATTTAATTTAAACAGCCTCGAGCTGTTTCATAAATTTCTGAAATTTTATAATTTTCTATTAAGTAGGTAGTTACTTAGGTAGGTACTTACATTTTATTTGAAGGAATATGGAAATACTTTGTAAAGTTATATTAAAATAAAATTATCATGGTTAGGTACTTTCAATATTATTATTTATAACAGTCAATTAGCTAGTATAATATACTCATAAATATTTCTTTATTATATTTAGGTAAAATAATTAGTAACGAGGGTTAGGTAAGTAACTCCTAACCTCTACTTAGCTATGATTTGTGTATTTTTTTAAGAAATTTGTAAGCGTTGGTATTTTACGGGCGATCATAGGTAACAACTAGGTAACAGATAATCCGATTGTGCCATCATTTTGTGGCTTGGTATAATAGAGCATAAGCGAAGTCGCAGCTTGTTGGTAAGTACCTATTTTACAAGTTTATTTAGTTTATGTTCATCCTTAATTTGCGAAATAAAGACTACAAAAAACTATCAACTTATACCTTCGACTTATACACATACATAACTATCAAACTACGAAAGAGAACTCAAAGACGAAACAAAAAAATACTCGTTAAAAAAACAGTGAACACTTGCAGAATAAATTGTAAAGAATTGACCACACAGGCGCCACCTAACGTAGGAGGCGAGAACTGCCCGCATGCCCGACGAAGGGTCCCACACACTCGACTATTAATTTCCTAAGGGAACTCTACACCCGCAACCTCCGTACCACGATACACGCAACCTAAAATTTTCTTAAATTAATTAATATAATTTATATGTATTTTTGCGTCCTTTTTTGGGTAGTGTTACAGAATAAGTAATAGGTACTGTAGTGTGCACAACGTTACAAGGTGTAGGCTAACGAAAAGTTGAATTGAAGATTTGAATAAAAACTTTTTTAATAACATGGAAAATTTATGAATTATATAGTTTCGCACTAGCCTACTATTTTGTCTATGGTCCGGGTTGAAAAGTAGCTAACAAATGTATATCTTTTTGCTTCATTCAGTTAAGATCGGTATACCTACACAGTCAAGCAGAAAGACAAGACTTTATTTTTATATTAAAAAGAAAAATACATAAATTACTAAGTAGAGATTTAAAATTATTATTTTGTAGAACTAATTTACACAATCTTACAAAATTTTTACCTTTCGTTTGGTTTACAAACTGAAAAAGACATGAGAATGAATGCTCTTATAAAATGTGTGATGTAAAAAATAATTGAGTGTCATAAAAAAACAACTAAATTAACCTAAGTACATTCTTGGAACCGACATTTTCTTCTTTCACACTTCTCTACGAACTAGCGCCACTTTATGGTAAACTATACTATAGGTGGTAGTGGTAGGTAGATACCTATACCTACATGAAATGCATGTACACTGATGTTTTTTTAAAAATTATATCACTTACAAATCCTTAGAAACAGATTATATCTAAATGAAAAATTAAATTCTATCTAAGTAATAAAATATGTACTGTAAAGGCGGTTATCGACTAGTGCGAAGAAAAGTCCAGCTGTAGGGTAGAACACAGTTAAATGAAAATAAGGTCTCACAAGATATACGTGTTTGCGTTACGTTACTACATAGTTACAGTGATGTGTTACAGTACTACACTTTTGTCTGACGCTTTTGTGCCGTCACATATTATGACTATACAATACCAACTTTGCTGCAGTTTTATTGGCATCCGTTATTGTTTCATTACCATGAAAAAAATGTGAAAAAAACGATGATAGCTCAGAGATTGAGTTTCGTTAACACGTAATATGATGTGACAATTCACATAACACGACGGCCGTTTATAAAGAATACCTAGTCTTAAAATTATTGAAAACAATAGTTTTTTACCATTATTATAAAATGTTAGTAGAAAAACACATTAAAAATAATTTGACGTATAAAACAAAACAATTTTTTTTGAAGTAATAAATATTATCGCCTCTGCATCGCTCACTCGTGGTACAGGGGGACGGGTAAGGCTTTATCTTCACGCGCGCATGGCCGTCCTATGGTAATGTAATGAAAAATTACGCTCATCTGATACCCTGCTGTCTCCCCGAGCTTTTTTGCCTCCCGTCGAGTGTTATTATCTAATATACGTCTACCAAGTTAAATTACTCACTTCGACTAAGATAATTTACATAGTTCTACGATTTTTTTAATGAGATTTTTTGTAGAATTGAGTTTTTTTGTTAATAGATATGTTCAAAGACGCTGCAACTATTTTGAATGTCAAAGTAAACTACAAGATTTCAATATTTCAAAAGTTCCAAAGAATATTAAAAAGTTACCACTACTACTCACTACTACTACTTTTGAAAGAAATTATGTAAGTGGACGTAATAAACACGTATGCGACAATTAGATATTGACTCGATTGAAATAAAGGCAAAACTGATTTCTGCAGGGACGCACTTAAAAATTTTAAATTAACCTCACACTCGAGACGAGAAACCTGAAAAATACTTGTTTAAGGGTAGACACGATTAACAACAAGGTACTTAGCTCGACTCTGTACCTACTACTGAAGAGGTGTAACACGCACGCAACATTAGTTTACTAATAATGCTATTATAGAGAGCCCTATATTTTATGCAACTATGAAACTTATTATGTACTTAATAATGCCTATTTCTTGACTGAGAAGCAATGTTGTTTGTGATTATGTTAATGTCTTCTTTTTATGGTATCTATTTCAGATTGGGTGCCCGATGGAATTAGGAAAAATGAGAAACTAATGGAATTAATTATCAAAGACTTTTCGACCCACCTGCACCGGTGTGGATTCTGTGCTGACTAGCCGTAAAGCGCGATTCTAGGTCTGTGGATCTGACAGTCAATCAGTTAGTGTTAGAGACACTATTGTTCGATTGAGTAAAGTTGTATAAGAATACTTTTTAGTTTTTTTTTTATTATATTTACAACCTTTTACCAATGAGTTTTTCAAAAACTTACGTACATATTTATCACTAGCTCGACGGTGAAGGAAAACATCGTGAGGAAACCCGCAGGTCTCAGAATTAATTCTGAGACATGTGTAAATATGCCCGGTCCGGCGATGGGCTCACCACCTATCACATTTAGGGGTCCAATATATCTCGTGAAATGTGGGTATATCCAGTAGGTAATGGAATACCTCTGCCTACAACCTCGCGGATAAAAGGCGTGAGATTATATTATTATTATTTATTATATTTAAGAGCTGTCCCTGGATAAGGCACTGCGTGTTATTGCACTGAGAGATTGAAATAAGAGCACGAGTGAATGCGACAGAAATAAAATTTCCATACACTTTAATTTCTTGTTTTCAAATCAAGCGGAAGCTTAGAGTTGAATAACTTAATCGGCAGTCAATGGATGAGAAATAATAATTGCATTGATAAACTAATTTGAATATCTATTTGAGTCTTATAAAGTTAGTAATAAAACGAGTGAATTATTCCCTAATCAGTTATTTTTCTACGGATCGTTTAAATAGTGGGCAGACTATTTTAGGAAGTGTTGGTGTATTATTCGGATCCCTAAACGTAAAAGGTGGTGAGCTGTTACACATGTCTCAAACAGAACTATTTTTGAAACCTTCTGGTGTCCTCGCCGTTTCCTTCTGAATTGCGTGTAAGTTTTTGAAAACTTTTTTCACGTCTTTACTCTCAAACTTCATGCATGATAGGTACGCTAACTTACTTCCAACATTCCACTGCTATTTTAACATATTTGTAGTGCTTGGAAGTTATAATTATATACGAGGCTAGTTTATAAAGCCAGGATAGAACGAGAGAATGTAATTCTATGGACAAACTTCCACCTGTTTACTGCCAACAACAAAACATTTTTGAGATTTTTGACATTTTTGACGTTTTTGACATTTTAGAAATTTTTTGACATTTTTGACCTTTTTGACATTTTGACCTTTTTGACATTTTCGAACTTTTTGACATTTTTGTGATTTTTGACATTTTTGAAATTTTCGACATTTTTGACCCACGGGTCTTAAATTCAAACTCGATCGAGGTATTGACCTAAGGTATCTACTGACCGAATTTGAAGTCAATCGGTCCAGTAGATCCGGAGATATCCTGTCCATTCCATTAACTTCCTCTTATAATGCTACGCAGGAGGAAGTTAATAATTGTTTTTGCAAGATAGCAACTGGTTGTAAAAACAAAGAATTGGTATATTTTATTAACTTCCTCCTGCGTAGCATTATAAGAGGAAGTTAATGGTTTGAATAGGATGTCTGTCTGTCTGTGTGTCTTTCGACAGGATTTCTCCGGATCTACTGGACCGATTATAATCATATTTGACTATCCTAACACCATCACCTTCTCGGTGGCTTCGCCAATTACTTCCTTATTTAATATGAAATGCCCTTTCTCAGCAGTGATTTAAAAATAGTAGATGAATGAATGGAGTATTCATGAAGTTAATTTACATTCTATCAGACATCTTTCCGCTCCGAAGGCCCTCGAAGCAATGCGTCTTTTCCCCTCGCGTATGTCGACTACGTTTACCCCCACTCCCCAACCTCACCCTTATCCCGGGTGGCCTTTTTAATGTCCACCGCCTTTGCACTCAGGTTTGCTCAATTCTTAAAAGTCAAATTTTATGTCCATAAGCACAAAGGAATTTCAATCTAATGGCATAGATGTTTAAAGTTTAATTTTGGTTGATATTCAGAGTACAGTTAGATCAGTATCTAACGGAATGACAGATCAACAGAACTATACGTTCTTTGGAGAAATCATTCTACGATTGGGAGTTACATTTTCATTGTCAACTTTATTTTGTGAGCTACAAAGTTCAGATTAGGTTTACGTCATGCGAGAGAGATATGCTCTATGGTTTAGAGTAGAACTGGTATCAGGGTTGACAGTAGCATTTTCAAATAACGAAATTTTTGAACGATAATCGATTTTTTTGTGTAAAAATTTGAACCAAAAAAACCTCTCAATTTGTCACTAAAGAGTTCCTACTAGACTTTTGAAGTATCCTAGAAAATGAAGACAACGTCAAAAATCTTACTATTATTGTACGGTCCAAAAGACAGATAGAATATAAAATTAGTGTCATATTAAAAAAATCAATCTTATAATAGTGTCAACCATAACTGGAGGTGCAATAATTTAAGCAAAGGGTGGAAAGCGACGGAGAGTTCTTTTTGGAGTTTGTGCGAGTGAGACGTGCGTAGGTCGAGAGGGTGCGGTGCGGGTTAAACGCGCCGCAGGGATGAACTCCGGAGCCTAGTGATTGTCTTCGACTCTACATCATCATCTACATGTTGTTCCTCATGTGATCATTTGACCTTCATTATCAGTGCTTAGCGCAGGCAGGCGGGGTTATGTTAAGCTGTGGCCGTTTAAATATAATAGTAGGAATAAGGGAATGATCGAGATTCAAGCACAGAGCTTGTTTTAAGTCCTATTTATGTATAGGTATTATAAAAAGTACTCCGCGGTATTACTGGCAGTATTGTAATAATATTATCTTCTCCTATTATTACTAGTAAAGAAGATACGCTAACAAATTATAGCTTACAATATTAGTAGTGTTATGCTCGATGGAAATAATCTGGGCAGTACTGTTCCAGCCTGAAAAGACAAAAAGAAAATTGGTTATTTTATGTCACTACAAGAAATAGTACAAAAATATATAACAAACAAAAACGCTAAAACTAAACTACAATAAAATAAGAAATAGTTACAGCATTGATGTAAAATCGGATTTATACGGCCGCCCGAACACGAGTGTTATAAGGATTCGTTCTTAAAAAAATAATGCCATCTGTTAAAAATTTTGAGAACTATGGCTCGTGCAAATACTGTTTACTCGACGAAAAAGTCTACAATCCATTTGTAGGTGACTTTAAAAACGTTTTTATCCAGTCCATATCAATGACAAGTGTCTCAACCTCTACTACTAAACAAAACACGAATTGTTTACTAATCCCCGCTGGATGCGGCCCTGTTTTCCATCAACACCCCAAATAGGCCGACTCTGCGAACGCTAAAAACATTCCCCTCGGCCCTCACCCCGATTTTTAAGCCTACTCCCACCCCCTCTAACACCCGAGTTAGCCAGAGGTACATTTATGCGCAATAAATTTTGACCGCCAACACCAATGCAAAATGGCGTCACTACACCGGCTGTGTACTATTTAAAATGACTTTTATTTTTTCATAAATAGAGTACAAACTCCTTCACCTAAAATTTAGAAATACAGTCTATGTAAAAGAAACGCATGTGAGTTTTGAAGCGGAATGTTTTGCTCGGCGAAAACTAACTTTTTATTTTGTTATTAAGAATTATTTTCGCGTGTTCGCCGTTGATTGTGTAAAGGAAGGCTGTGGGAACAACGGGCGCTGAGGAGTAAATAGCTGTCGTCTATTTCTCATTTGTCTTGGCGATGGTTTTGGGAATTAAATATATTGTGTTTTAGCTGTCCTTTCGGGAATATAAATGTTGAATTTTGTTACATAAATTCATAGAAACAGAATTAATGCTTGATATCGCACTAGGGGAAACGTCCAATGTTTATTTCCTTCTCATAAATAAAATAAGCAATATTCAGAGGATACGGTATAAATAATATTTTGTGATTTTCTATCAGTATAATTATTATTTTTTGCTGATAGAATCTAGTCTTCGTAAAATTTATCTCATGTCTTTGATCACTAATAAAACTACTTACGAATTTAAAATGAAATACTGTGTAGTTACGAACGTACGTTGAACTTGAACTAATACCTACATCGTCTCTGCGAACTCTACTAAAATAGAAGCGTACCTATAGGTATATACTGAAATCATAGGCTGAATGCATATTTTTCTCCACCATTTTTAAGGCGTTGACTGTGTACCTACCTGGTTTTTTAGGATTCTTTACAAAAGGGTGCGGTTTTTTTCCTCGGTTGAAAATCTTTAAGGTTTATGACCGTTTCGTGCCGATGAGTGGAACTGAATAAAAAGAATACGGTGTTACATGTTTTCTGTTTAATGAAAATTAAAAATTGAATAATCTGTCGCCTTTCATCCCCGAAGGGGTAGGCAGAGGTATTCCATTACTAGATATACCCACATTTCACGAGATACATTGGACCTCTTAACGTGATAGATGGTGAGCCCATCGCCGGACCGGGTCTATTTACACATGTCTCAGAATTTAATGTTTTACTCTAATTAGGGGAAAGTTACTAAAAACTTGAGTTTTTTAGCGATTATTCTTCGTTTAGGGGTCCAATGTATCTCGTGAAATGTGGGTATATCCAGTAATGGAAAACCTCTGCCTACCCCCTCGGGGATAAAAGGCGTGAGATTTTTTTTTAAATTTATTTTAATTCTTCCAACTATCTCAGGCCAATGGTAGTCCATTAGTACTTGTCTCGTTAGACTCCTTTCATCCATCAGTTCAATATGTCCAAACCACTTCAGAATTGGGTATTTGACTCTAAAAATGCGTTTCGAATTTTTCCTTTTTTTTTAACAAAATAAAAAAAAACTTTAAAAAAGTGATGAAACACTAAAAATGATGACGTCACAACTCAGCATTCAGTATATTTTCCATAGTAAATATTCGTTTTGACAGATCATAAAAAGTAATTCATTTGACTAGGAAGTCAAATATCCTATTCTTTTCTTTATCCTGGTTACTATACTTTGCAAGCCACAGCGCTCTCAGAAGGCACTTCTCATCAATCGTACCTACTCTACGCTTCTTAACGAGTGCATTGAAATTAATTGGGAATTAATCTTATTTAAACACTGTATGGCAAATTTACCTTGTGCCAGCGAAAAAAAAACAAAGGGCCATTAGTATCGGAAGTGAGGCCCTCATCAAGATAAATAGAAACGTCACTATGATGGATTACGGCAAGCGGGCGCCGACGTCCAGGGACGTAGTCAGTGATATTGGCATCTCGGGTAATATTACAATCTGCGCCCTCAAAGTTCATTATGTTTGATTGCATTTCAAAGTCAATGTCAAAATGTTTTATTCAAAATAGGAACTTACAAGAACAACTAACTTTCGCATTTCTTTCATATTTCTAAAGAAATATCGAGGTATTATATTATACTAGCCGTATGCCCAAAGTGATTTGGAAAAATGACAAACTTCCATACAAAGTTTCATTCCATATTTAACCTCGTTAGGGAATTAGTTTTCAATAATCATTTCTTGACGGGCCTGTTTCTCAGTTGGTAGTGACCCTGCCTTCTGAGTCGGAGGTCGCGGGTTTGATCTTCGCTCCGGTTATATACATTGCCCCATTTGGGTGCCCAAACGAGGTCCGTCCGTCCTCCAAGGTGAATTCCTGCCCAAACCATAATTGTTCCTCCTTGGTATGACACAACCTTGAAATTACGTTTTGGTGGGTCGTTATTGCTTCAGCGAAATCACGTTGAACAGACCCAGCTTCCAGCATCCCTACAGCCCGTAACTTTTCCTCCCTAATTAAATGCTGGCGTTTATATGTCCAGTTGCATGGCTAGAATAGCTCAATTTGCACTTAATCTTTAAGTCTTCAAATGAAAAAAAAAACTGTTACTGAACGAAACTTGTATTTTTCTCTAAATCTCGCTTATATGAAAATTTGCTCTCCTACACATCAAGTCATTTTTTGTCACAGAAACAAAAGATTTATCAAAAAATTATCTATTTGCGGCCAATTCCGTCAAACGATTTCTGCTTAGCCTGATAGTTGACTGGTAGATAATGCCTAATATAAATACATGAAGTTAAATAAATAAATAAATTTAAAAAATTGAATTTAGAAGTACTCCGAGATAAATGACAAACAAAATAGTTGGTGTTTAAAAGATTTTAATATGGCCAGTACTTTTTGAGTTAATTAATTGAGTATGAAATATCCCTAGACCGTGTTGATGTGTGTATTTTCAAATTATAAATCCTTAGTCGCAAATATTTGACAAATCTGCCCCCCCCCCCCCTAAGTCACGGGTTTCATCGCCCTATCCCTAGCAATGGACCTGCGTCCCAACATTATATTGTAAAGTAATCAAGCTCCATAAAGCCGTATTTTTAGAGCGATATGGCTTATAATGGCGTATCACTTTGTTTTCAAAGTAGAAAATAATGTGAGTTCTCGCAAGGCTGCCTTCGTTGTTGTCTCCAGTAAGTAAATAGGTGTTATGTATTTTTTACGGGAAGGGTGGTTTGTTTGTTTTAGGCTACGCGGGAAAGATAAATTAACAAATGAAATATGTATGTTAAAATGTTTATCACAGTATCAGTTTGTTATTGTAGCTTTTGCGATATTAAACGAGCTTCCGGGTCAAAAGTAAATAAAAAGAAATACATAAAAACGGGAAATTCAATGAGTGGTCGTATTTGGCGGGTTCCTAGTTTGAATAATAATAATAAATTGTGCGACACAATTCACACATGGTTATTTAGTCCCAAACTAGGCAGGGCCTGTACTATGGGTACTAAAGAACTGATAAACATACTTAAATAAATATTAAACGACAGGTAACGAAGCTAACTGCCATGTTCATGCACAGAAATGTTGGACGCGAGCGGGGATCGAACCCGCGACCTCTTCGAATATAGTTACAATTTGTAGGGCCATACACGCTTTTCAACCCTTTAACGGGCATAAGCAGTTTCAACTTTTCATTGGTTTTGAATCTTATTCCAATTACATAGAGTTAAATATTTGGAGGTAACTTAATGTGACCGCGGTGGGTTCGCGTGTGCCTATAGACCATACTTCGTCATGTGTGAGGAAAGTTCCCTACCTTAGCAGTGCAAGTGAGCTGTTACGGGTTGATAGGAAACATGACAGATTATGCTCCCATCGCAAAACTGGAGCGCTGTTACACATGCTTCGGAACAATTCTGGGACCTGTGAGTTCTACTCACGATGAGCTAGAATGCACTGTGAAGCTCGATCCGGGGCGTACAGTCAAGAGCACGCTAAGTTTGACACTTTGGACTTTGACCCGGCCTTGTATTCTATGCCGCGTAGTACAAATCAGAGCTCAGCTTAAACTGGTAGTGTCAAGCTTGACTTGCTCTTGACTGTACCTGCTGCAAAGGTTGTCCATTGTCATACAGCGCTGCAACGCGATGTGTGTCATGGGCTCCTTTGCTGCTGGTGCGTCTCGGGGTATATATACCACTACTTAGTCAAAAATGCCCATTTTTGACTAAGTAGTGGTATTAATTAGTGATATCACTTTTGTACCTATTTGTATTGACCTCACTTAATATGATGAATAAATCATTTACAGTTAAGAAGACATGACGTTATTAAAATGACCTAAAGAACAAATCTAATTTTGCTTACTTTACGCCAAAACGAAATATACAACGCGTAACAGAAAAAGCGCAATTCCTCATACACCCCAATTAGTATATTAATATAAAAAAAATATGATGCTATCGAACTTTAGTTGTGTCTAACCAATTTTCATAAATATCGATTAATAATAGCACGATTTCCATAGAAAGCACTAAATTCAGCTACAATAATTCATTTTTTTGAAAAATTTGACACATATTATTAAAAATAGCTGAAATCGAATAAGTAGTCGATACTGAACAAACTAATTTCAGGAATTGCGCTTATTCTGTTACATAGTGTATATTAAGGATACTTACAATATAAAGCTGACCACCACCGGAGTTTGAGCATTGACCGGGACCAGGATTGCAGAGGTCACTGAAATAGGGTTGAATAATGTAATTAATAATGGGAAACTATCGATATCCGTGTAGTTAGTGAGTCCGCCTTTTTTGCGTGCCTGGGGTTCGAATCCTGGTGATGCAGGTAGATACCTACCAGTGAGTTTTTCAAATATTGAAGAGGTACTTTATGAATAGAATATAAAACGTAATTTGTTTGAACAATACACAGTATAGGTACCTACACAAAATAGAAACAGTTAACAAATTAGTACTACTATAACCAGCTCGAGGTCGAAGGAAAACATCGTGAGGAAACCCGCAGATCACGGAATTCGTTCTCAGGCATGTGTAACAGCACCCTGGGGCCTTGTTGTCTATTTATTTATTGTAACCGTAATCCTCTATAGTCGACATTCTGTACGCGACCAGTGCTTGCTATCCTTTACTGGCTATAATGACAGATGTATACGGAAGAAGCAACCTACGTCAAAATGAAGACGATTGCGATTACAATTATAAATAAACAATCAGGCACCTGCAGGCGATAGGCAATATTCGACGCGGAATCGGAAAATCTGTCGAAGATGGGCTATTCCGAGATGTCGGTATCGATTACTAATGTCATATTTGACATAAAAATTTTCCGTGGCTATCAGAAATGCCTAGAATACAGTTTCCGAAGTCGATAGATTCTACTTCGGAAAATTCTTCACTCGATCTGAATCGAACGGAAACGGTGTCGAGCCTTCGTGAATACGCCTGCTGGTCCGGCGATGGATTCACCACCTATGGTACTACTACCTCATTTAGGGGTAAAAAATGTTACTGTTAAAAAGTGGGCATTGCCAGGAATGGAATATCTCTGCTGACCCCCTCGATAAAGGAGTAAGCTATGATAATATTTATTTATCGACAAATAAACAGAAAACTACACTTTGCAATGTTGCAGGATTTATGACAATTTACAGGGTCATAATGACAAAAACATTTGTAATACTATTCTTTTTAACGTGTTAACAGTGCCAATAACGAAGCGAGCTAAAAATTTTAAAAAGAATCAAATTTCTTTTTTCACTATTAAATAAAATTCAGTCAATAAACTACACAAAAAACAAAATGGAAGGCGAGCTTAGGTATCGAGGCGGGTGGCAAATACGCATGTGCGTGCCACCCGGGTGGGGGCCGCCACTTGGCTGGTGGGGGGGCGGAGTTTTATCTCGCACGTTTTTCTCTAGGGATGTATTTGCCTACGACAGACTAGTAAGACTATTATGGCTCCCGTTGAAATTTCCAAAAATCCCTTCTTAGTGCTTGTTGCATCTTGCAAACCGATCTTTTTTAATATTATTATTTTTTACTTGATCTTTGACTTGGTTTTCTATTGTTCTTTATGTAAGTAGCTAATTACAGTCTAGAGTTTTCATTAAATCATTATTACAGTCCACTCATCAGTCATCAGCATCACACATTCTCGTCTTTCTCCGTAATAGTGCTCACTTACCTACATCATTTCATTTTATTCACCCTTGGATCAAAAATTTCATGTTTCTAGAGAGCGGCTTCGGCTGTGAGTTGATGGATCAGTAAATTTTTTTTATATTTTTATTTTTTTTTATAAAATAGCTGGCTGATCCATCCGACTTTAAAGTCATACTAAATATTAAAAATGCCTTTGCTTGTATGTTACGCTTTCACGCCTAAACCCTCAATTGATTAAAACAATTCTTTAACAAATGGAAAGCGGAAATAAAATATATCCTATGTTACTCCCTGATAATGTAATCAGGGAGTAACATAGGATATATTTTATTTTCATATCTCATACTCGGAAAGTAGTGTATGTTTGATCTGAGTACCGGGTCGGAAGCGATGATTCCCACCACAGAGAGATTCTGGGCTGTGATTCCCGCCCTCGGTCGGGAAAGACTCATAGTAATTGCTTCCGGCCTTAGGGCGGGAATAAATAAAAAAATATAGTACTACATTTGGCAAAGACGTTTAAAGAAAAAGTTTCTCTAGGAAAGAGAATGAGTTTCTTCCAACCTCTTTGGGTGCTTAATAGGGATACGAAACTTTTTACATAAATTAGAATTAGAAAAAAAGGTGCGGCCTTGTGAGTGTAGGTATAAACAACAGAAAATAGCCCGCGCGCGGGGCGGTACGCGTTCCATATTTGAAAATTAAAATAAGAGTAATAATTTGGTGAGCTGTTCCGAAATTCTAAATCTTATTTTTCATCGACACTAATAAGCACAGAAGATTATTTTTGTAATGTTATTTAGGTTAGGTACTCTATGATGTAGTATTCAAAGAAGTTTCTCTTTCTTCCAACCTCTTTGGTTGTATTGTTGACAATTTTGTTTTTTTTTCGTAGGTATAATTGCTTTTTTGCATGTTTGAATTTTTGTAAAATTGTAATTTTTTTTGTTTACTTCCCTTGAATTCGAAATGAAAAGTAGTGTTTAACGCGGGTGGAAGTTATCAATTCCTACTCGGACTATATCCGCCCTCGCTACGCTCGGGCGTCTAAATACCTCGTATGGGAATTGATTCCTTCCGACCCTTGTATAACAATCTACTATTCCGTATTCCCACGGGAACGGGAACTACGCTGCGGAAACCGCGGAGTGCTGCTAATAGTAGGTATATAAACGAGTACATCGGAATAACACATAGGCTAGTTTTAATCCAGGAACGCGGGCGAGGAAGCGGGCATAAGCTTGTAGATAATAACAAAACATGTTCTGCGAACCCTAATTCGAAAGAGTAGGTACTTCCAATTGACATCGATACGGGACAACCCTACGTTCACCCATTTCTTGAACTTTCACCCTTTGATGGAATTTCGTTGCGTTCGCGGTTTAATTTTGCTCGGTCTTGGGGTGCTTTGTGTTTCAGAATTATTTTTTGGATGTTTTAATTTTGTCTGTGGCTGTACCGTGTTATGTGTTCGTTATGAAAACATAGGATTTCATTTTCACTTTTGTTTTTGGGTCGCTTTGTTAGTAAAAACATGTCTCCGTGTGCTGGGACAACCTCTACTTTGAGACCAGTGTTTTGGATTGAACCAGGTGCTGTCAATGTCAAACTAATAAGTATTTTAGTTCCAACGCTATGTGTTTAGTAATATTTTTTCTATCTTGATATAACATAAAAATATATCGGAGCCAGCAAGCATCAGCGTCCCACAGGCGACCAGGGGCAATAATATCATATTGTGTCTGGATTCCGTTACTTAATTTTTAGTATTGTAGATGAAAAAAAATTACTGTTTGTTACCTATTACTGCTAAACTGCTACACTCACGTGAGGAAATACCCTTATCTCAGCAGTGGGCTGCTGATGATGATGATTGCAGAGTTCTCACAAAATAAACCTTAAACCCAACTGGGTGTTAAAGGCTCTACGATTTAAAAAAATGTAGCCTACAGTATTTTGGATACGAAGAGGAATGCAGCCACAACTCGCACATGAAAATCCCTCATACCATTTCGGCTACAAAAGAACAACTGCGCTACATTTTTATGTGACGTCACCAACTCAGCATTTAATTCAGCAACGAATACAAATCTAACGATGCCTCATCCACCCTTTTAGTACCTAGGTTATAATTATGTACCTACTTTATCTGTTATTCCAGAAGCATACCTACCTCTAAAGTCTGCGATAGTCGTTGCAGCTCCGATTCACAATGTTGATGGTATTAACTGCACGGCAGCATGGCAAACCTACCTATCCCAAAAAGCATTAAAAGGGGCGTTTCCTAAAGCCCAATTATTCACTTTGACGTCCCGTAGATAATCATCTGTCATACGACGGTGAACGAGAAAACGGACCAAGCTACGAAGACCTCTCACTTTTGATGCTACCCCTCTTTTGTTCAGCCTTTGTTATGGGGGAAGAGGGGGGCGGGGGTCAGTGTAGACTGGTGCAGGGAAAATGGAAAAGCAAAGGATAGCGACAGATTTTGAGCAGGGTCGCGTTTTGTGCGTAAAGATTATGTGAATGACGTTTTTTGGGAGCACGAGATAAATGTGATTGTGGGGTTTGTGTGTATCTTAGATCTGTACCTATTTATTATGTGTGAATGGGGATGAAACAGTTTTAAATACTTTTTTTGTCAGAGGAGTAATATGGATCTATATATCTAGCTGTTGCCCAAAACTACGGCCGCGCGAAATGTATGTTTTCTCATCTCCGAGTTTTGATGAAAAAAAAAGATCCACCGGTTGTAATACATTGAATGGAAATGTGCCTTCGCTTGTCGCACTCGATTGAACAATAGGTACTAATAAATAACTGATTAGGAAAGCGCCTTACTATACGGCAATGATTTGAGATCGGTTTTGCGTTTGTAAAACAAGTATTAATTAGAAAAACCAAATGCCTGACTGAAACTGTTAAAAGTCTACTAATTTCCAGTGAAATTTATACTACGATATGTATTTTATACGACGATAAATCGGTGCCCATTTTGCTGCAATGTGCATATATAAGCTGACTAATAATAATGCACTATCAATGCAGACGAAACCGCTGGCTCCAAAATCATGAAATTCGCACAGGCAGCCGCTGCTTAGTGAATAAATTAAAAAATAAATTTACGCTTTTTATCCCGGAGGTAGGTAGAGGATTACCTGTCCTTATCCATTTCTGGATATAATGACTTTACACGAAATATTTTTTGGACCCGGACCAGGTCTGTTACACATAATTCTGAGACCTAAGTGATGAATATGTACGTAAGTTTTGAAAAATTCATTGGTACATGCCAGGATTTGCTCCCGAGCCTCACTGATTATCATCATGTGAAGCAGGCAATTTTTTTTCTTTAGGAAACATACAGCATAATAAATTCTTAAAGTGTTTATAACAAAAGCCAACAAAGTATCCATCTGTAAGTTATTAACCGATTAAGTAGACACAGGTCGTCGTGAATCGTCATCATCATATACCTTACCAACACTAGAAATACAAATTCAGTTGTTTATTATTAACTAGCGACCCGCCCCGGCTTCGCACGGGTGCAATGCTAATACTTAAACCTTCCTCTTGAATCACTCTATCTATTAAAAAAAACACATCGAAATCCGTTGCGTAGTTTTAAAGATTTAAGCTTACATAGGGACATAGGGATATAGGGACAGAGAAAGCGACTTTGTTTTATACTATGTAGTGATTATTGTGTAACATTATCCAGGTTATGTAAAGTAAGACGTATGCATACGTGGTATAAAAAAATATAATTACCAAACAGGAAAAAATCTACGTTATGTTTTCATTTTTCTCTTTAATAGCAGATACGAACTTTGATAACTTTAACCGTAAAGCTATCACTGCTACTTAGTAAATAATCATATTTCTTCCTCTTCTATAATTCCAAGGAAATTTCAAGTTTTATATCTATTCTATACATTTCAGTTTACGCGTTACCGTTCCTTAGCTGAATAATAAAATAAAATTTTATTGTTTTAAATTCTAATAAAGGTCCCTTGTTTGTGTACGCCCGAAAAAAATATATTATTTAATTTCACCAGCAGAAAAAAAGGGTGGTGCCACGTGGAATACAATTTCGTACACCTTTTATATTATCCGGAAAGTCCGAATTAAATTTTAGCACGTAGCAGCAAAAAAGAGGCCTCCCAAACAACCCTTACGCCGGTAAAAAATGGAATATTTCTTTTTGATTACAACAATATATTGTGCCTTCGGTGTGGGTTAAATCATGGGATGAAGCGTCACGCTTAGTAGTTAGGTCCAAGACGTGACAGTGATGAAGAATTTCTAGCAGTTTTTTTGTTTACTAATAACTGGGATGACAAATCAAATGAAATTGAATCTATCAAATTGGCGAGGTACTAAAGAAAAGCCAGATAAAAAGTATGTGTAAGTAAAGTACTTGAGAGGTATGCCAGGATCGGAGCAGGTGGCGGGCTGTTGTCTCTGCCTACCCCTTCGGGAAAAAGGCGTGAGCATATCTATCTATCTATCTATGAAGCGCTCGTAGCCCTGCGGTGCCAGTGTGTTTGTAACGATCACACTGGTTAAGCAAAGTTGGGTGCGGTCAGTCAGTGGATGGGTGACCGCCTAGTTGCATTTATATTACAAGCGCTTCCGTGTTTCGGAAGGCAAGTTAAATTGTTGGTCCCGGTTTTCGTTGTGCTACGCACAATGGAAGTCGTTAAGCCATGTCAGATACCATTGGGTGGCTTGAAAAATTCTGAATGTTAAGTGGCCACTACTTTAACACCATCTCCCAATCCGCAGTGGGCTCGCGTGGGAGATTATAGCCCATACTTCCTCATGTGTGAGGAAAGACCCTTAGCTAAGCAGTGGGCTGTTACGGGTTGATGATGATATCTATGGATGACAACTCTAATTCTTACTTGAAGCAATTATTGAGACTTTCGTTGTTTTTACGCACTGTTGAAGTCGATAAACTATGTCAGATATCCCTGATGGCTTGATATTTTTGTGCTAGACTAACACCATATTTCAATCCGCGGTGAGTTCGTGTCGGAAATTATCTGTACTTCCTCATGTGTAAGGAAATACCCTTACCCCAGCAGTGGGCTGTTACGGGTGATGATGATTAAACAGTAATTACATGGCTGACTGTTGAAAAAAGTTACATTGCACTAAAGATTTCGTATGGAGATGTCTTGTTAAAAGAACGTGAAACGAGTGGCTGATTTGACTAGCAGTCCACAAATATAACTGCGTCAATGGTTGTTGGAGGGCTATAATAATGGTGCAATATGTCAGTATGCCACTAATGTTCGTTTTCGGATCTTTTAGTGTCTGCTCCTACCTTAAGGCATAAGGCAAAACCCTTTTTCCGAGTGCGGCAAATTAAGCAGGGACGCCCTTTGCGGCTCGAGGCAAAAATTCAATTACAAACTTCAGTCCCATCCCAAGAGCCCTCCTAAAGGGTGTACGCTTTTTTGCCTCTAAATTTTTATGTGGCCCTTTACAAGGTCGTAAATGGGGGTGTTTTATGAATATTCCATTTACGCCGAACCTCCGGGGCCTACCTAAGGCCTTATGTATTGGAAGTCGGCGAAGGGGAAGCGATCAACACTGTCCTGGTTTGCCTCTATGTACTTTCTTTTGTTTTATTTTGTGATAATGGGTTTTCATCGCTTTTGAAACCCGCTGAGTCGAACCGTCGTTGCGCATTTATTATTAATAATAATAAATTGTGGGGGAAAAGGCGCATAATAAAGTAAGCGACTGATAAACATATCTACCGATCAGTTTTCATAGAAATACAGAAGATGATGATGATGAAGGCGAGAGTATATAGTTGCTTTATTCAATGCGTATTGAAGTCGACGCTTTATTAAATATATTTGCAGGTGTGGAACTATGTCGTTTTTTGGAGATAGGTATTCTAAACATAATTTTGCAGTTTCACAAGAACAACACCAATAAAATGTCTGTCAAATAGGATTATTATATACTAGCGACCCGCCGCGGCTTCGAACGGGTGCAATGCTAATACTAAAACCTTTCTCTTCAATCACTCTATCTATTAAAAAAAACCGCATCAAAGTCCGATGCGTAGTTTTAAAGATATAAGCATAGTTCCCTACATAGGGAATAGGGACAGAGAAAGCGACTTTGTTTTATACTATACATTGATAGTGATTAGTAGGATTAGCTCGACGGTGAAGGATAACATCGTGAGGAATCCCGTAGGTCTCAGAATGGTTTCCGAGGCATGTGTAGCAGCACCCCATCTGACAATAGATTCACCACCTATCGAGTTTAGGGGTCCAAATAATATACTGGTGAAATGTGGGTAGGTATTTCCAGAAATTGAATACCTTTGTGTGATTCGAGAGCGTTGCGGCTTGAAAGATGATATCGTGACTAGGATTGAAAGAGGAATGCTGCGGTGGTTTGGTCACATTAAGCGGAATGATAGTCGTCTACCGAGACAAATATACAAAGGGTGTTGTGAATGGGCGAGTCGGTAGAGGACGATTTAGGCGTACCTATACATCGACCAGATCGGCGAAGTGTTGAAGGAAAGTCAGATAAAGAGTACCCGAAACCGACGAGCATGTATGAGTCGTTTGATGGATGTGGAGGAAGCACGAGAGATCTGCCAGGTTCGTAGCAAGTGGCAGTCTATGGTCACTGCCTACCCCAATGGGAAATAGGCGTGAGATTATGTTTGTATGAATACCAGGGCAAATTTATTTTTTCAACCCATAAAACGAACCCAAGTCCGCTAGCTATAATTTATTTTTGCTCAAATATCCGCAAACTCAAGCCATAAAACTCACCCGCATTTTCAAGCTACCCTTACGAAATGAAGTTTTAAATCCGTGCTCATATAAAATTCTAACCTTAGCATTTTAAGCGCGCCATCTCTGCAAATCACCGAACTGCGCAAAAAAGAGCGCATTTACATAATGACTTTATATTATACTCGCGACCCGCCGTCAGAATTTTAATGTCCTCTTCTGCTTTTTATGTGTTTGCACATGGTATATAATGAGGCTATATGCTTGGGTAAATATGTGGCTTGCAGTTAGATAAGAAAAATTATAATGCTGTTTTCTCTTCAGTGTTCTATAGCAGGTTTTGGTAGCTACTATCGCATCATGTAAATTATCGCCGGCGGTATTTCTGGGCGGATACGACCTTCAAACCTTCAAGAAGAGAGCGTACTCCCACCTCAAAGGCCGGCAACGCACTTGTGACTCTTGAGCTGCAGGTGTCCATGGGCGACGGTAGTCACTTACCATCAGGTGACCCGTCTGCTCGTGTGCCCCCGTTTTATATATAAAAAAAATTAAACAAGATCAGAGTTTATTCGGACGCCAGCAGCCAATCAGTGGATCGGACGATGTTCTATTGACACTTACGAGCCTACTCAGTCCGAGTGATACCGTGACAACCGGCTTAGGTATATCAAGTCAATGCTACTATTAACATATTATTATTTAAGAGTCGAATGGTGGCAAATAATCATAAAGTACCTACCTACATATAATTATTTTATACCTAAGATCAGCAAACGCTAAGCCTGATACATTTGGAAGAATTGTCGCTTGTAAGCTCCAATTTTATTACCCCGACCCTAATTAGAATTACACAATGAGAAACCAGTAAAACCGTCTTCTTTTCTATTCCGATCCATTCATCGACACCAAATGGTCATAAACATGAAAGAGACACTTTTTTGTAATTGTCATTGTTACTATAAGTGAGGGCTTTCTCGCCACGGGGTAGAAAAAGATAACTGCTCGCTAAAATGACACTTAGGTGTATCAGGCAGAACTTTTTTCGATAGTACATCGGACGATGTTCTATTGACACTTACGATGGTACTCGTCCGAGTTATACCGTGACAACCGGCTTATTTCTAGTCGATGCTACGTTTTTCTTAACATATTATTATTTAAGAGTCGAATGGTGGCAAATAATTATAAAGTACATAATATAATTACTTTATACCTACATATATAATATATATAAATATATATAATCTCACGCCTTATTAATCCCCGAGGGGGTAGGCAGAGGTATTCCATTACTGGATATACCCACATTTCACGAGATATATTGGACCCCTAAACGTGATAGGTGGTGAACCCATCGCCGGACCGGGTCTGTTTACACATGTCTCAGAATTAATTCCGAGACCTGCGGATATATTTATACCTACATATTATCTTAATAATTTTACACTTACATCTTAATACCTCTTATCTCGGAGTATGGCAGAGGTATTGGGTAGCTATACAGGTACTCCGAAATAGATCATATTTTCTTGATTAAATATCTACTTTCACCATTGTATTTTTCGGATCCTACAACGCTATTATCCAATTACCGAACCAGGGTGTACAACATGCCAGAGAACCAATTTTGTGTTCTGTTTGCTCACGATGTTTTTGTTCACCGTCGACCAAGAGCAAATAATAGATGTCCATGTCCTAAAACGGAATCCATATAAAATTGGAACCTTCAAAGAACGTATTAGGTAATATGGAGTAAAACGATATTTTGGGCGCCGTTCGATCTTAAAATTTTTGTACCTAGGTACTGTTTACTGCTTGCAAACTATATAGAGGCTGCCTAACATCGCTTAACGACTTTCATTGTTTCTAAGCTGACACTGCATAACGTGCTTTCTGAAACACTGAGCTCGTGAACTCCAATATACAACCTCGTCTATATTTATCTGCAAACAAGCTGTAATACAGCTATATAGACGTATATCAACCAAAACAGAGATAAGGGGTAAATCCCTACGATTTACGTCACGTCTGTACTCATTACGCATTCCCGCGAAGGCTTTGAAGCAAAATTACCGGCCCTTGAGGGGAAGGGGTCGCAAGGGGTCGTAAGGGGTCGTAGGGGGTGGAGGGTCGGATAATAAATGACTGTAGACCACAGGGACCCGCGGGGCGAAGTTGCCAACTTTTTGTGACAAATTGCTGTGAAAGTGCGTGTGTCTAATTCGCTTCGAGGCCTTTGTTGAGGGGAGATGGGTGGACGATACATACCTGGAGAATTATCTGAAATTATATAATTTAGAGCAGTGATAGCAGTGGTTAGTGAGCTCGCCTCTCATACGTGAGGATTTGATTCTAATCCTATTATATCATCAATGAGTTTTTCAAAAATTTACGTACGTATTTACCAGTAGCTCGACAGTGAAGGAAAGCAGAATTTATTCTGAGGTATGTGTACCAGCAACACGGTTCGGATGGGCTCACCACCTGTCACTGTAATATCTCTGCCTACTCCCTTGAGAATAAGGGCGTGACAATATTTACTTTATTTTATTTATATTGTAGACTAAAGGCGACCCTCATTTCGTAAACCTTTTGTTAGGCATCGTATAAATGGTAGTTTTCACTAATTATTTTCCATTTATTTTCTTATATACAATAAAAAATATATATTATGTTTTGATAAGATTCCTGAGAGAAAATGAAAGAAAGAGAAAAGAAAGATTCAGGTTGCTGAATTTGTGAATAAAATTCCAACATTCAACTACACAGAGTTACCCTTATCTATATACCTACCTATATATTACATATATACAAGCTATTTCCCCCGACAGGACCCTCACCGCACGTAATCAGAAAACATGCGAACAAACAGATTTAATCGGGGAATCTTATAAAAACAACTCGCCTAAACAAACCAGCCCCGCATTGGCTTGTGTGTCCCCGCTTAATAGGGTTGTGTCCTACCTAGTCAAATCAGTTACTTTTTACGATCTGTCAAAACGAAATTTTACTATGGAAAATGTACTGAAATAGCAAACCGTGACGTCATAGTTTGTAGTACTCAATTGCAGCACTTTTTTTGATTGTTTTATTATTTTTAAATTTGCTATAATTGTAAATTGAAAATCGAAATACATATTTTGAGGTGTTTTGGGATAATCTTTTTAATGTATGACTACTCGCAATTTAATTTCGATGCTGTCAACTACCCAATTAATTTTCTCATTTCCTATTAGCCCAGAGCAGGATTGTGTTTGATCAACTTTTTTTGCAAGTCCCAAGTTGGGAATCAAAGAGTGTGGAATTAAGTTTTTGTTAATCAATAGGGGAGCGTTTTGGACCCAAATATTTCTGGTATCTCTGAAGTTGGTATATACTTTACGCGACTTACTTATATACCCTGTATATGTTTTTCTGATGTATAAGATACTAGTGACCCGCCCCGGTTTCGTACGGCACTTCGCACGCAATATAAACAAACCTTATGCATCACTATGTACAGTCAAGAGCACATGAAGCTTTACACTTGTAGTGCGAGGCTGACCTCTAGGGCGATAGTAATAAGAACGTTACAAAGTCCAATGTTTCAAGCTCCACGTGCTCTTGACTGTACCTATTAAAAATACGCATCAAAATCTGTTGCGTAGTTTTAAAGATCTAAACATACATAGGGACAGACAGACAGCGGGAAGCTACTTTGTTTTATACTATGTAGTGATATTACTTTAAATTTTCATCAAAATGTGTTTTATGTAAGTATATAGGTGCCTATCAATTTTATTTTATTCTAGAAGTTGAGCTTTATAGATATACAGGGTGGTCCAACTAGTGACGTCAAGAAATTTTTTTTGGATTCCTCTCACCTGGGGGTATCCGAAAATACGCCATGTATGTTCCGCGATATTTTGGAGTTTTCGAGTTACAATTTTTTAATAAGATCGATGTGTTATCCGTGAAAACACTTTAGTTAATTTCGCATTTATAATATTATTGTTATGCAGATGTACCTACTCTACTTACCTACTGATAACGAAAGTGCCATCCAGTCAAAAGCGAGAGCCGTGAAAGTTCAGTCAGATGTGTTTAATCAATATCAATCTATGAGAGCTCTTCAGTTTCAGTGACAATGAAATGTTCGCCTTCTCACATTAAAATTATTATTTCACATACATAAATAAAGCTAGTAGAATTTTATAATTCTACTAGCTTTATTTATGTATGTAATGTCTCAAATGACTTTTTTACAAGTACAACCGAAATACCAGGAAACGCAGATCTAGGTTACTCACTCTACGCACAATGAGATACATATGCATAGGTATGTAACTAAAGAAAATAAGGATTTATTATCACCATGGGGCGGTGGGAAAAAACAAACACCTACCCACGTAAATCCAGCCCGATCCCGCCTCAAAACATAACTCTTCTTCATAAGCCCTTACTGCCGGCAAAACAGACCGTTCCAATTATAAAAAGGCGGCCGAATAACCCTCGGCTTTAGAAAAAAAGCTATTTAAATAAAACCCTGGCACACGGCTGTGTCGCATAAATTGCCTTCATTAATTTCCGGCCCCGCGAAATATTGTCTTGAAAGGATAATCAAATACAAAAAACAGGAAAATGGCGGTGCGTCATTTCCATAACATTTCCCCAGCCCCCTTTCGCCATTTTGCCCCCTTTCCGGTCCCTCCGGCCCCTTTATGAGGCCTCCAATTACAGCCAACGATAGAGCTTAAGGCTTGAATTAGAGAGCCGGTAATGACTACAATTATACGTCGGGTGCTTTGTATTAATTGTGCAAAGCTTTTAGGTGAGGACCTTTTAAAATTGCAGGTATACTTATTATCACGTATACTTTGTGAGGCAAGGCAATGATGGGTAAGTGTTGCCACTATATTCTTAGGTGCCTACCTAGTTATGCTAAATGAGATTGAAGAATGTTTTCGGAAAGAGATTATTTGAGTAAAAATCCAATCTGGTTCTAATAACACAGTGAATCTATATTGTGTTTATTTAGATAACTTTATAGATAAAATGAGATTTTTTTGAACATTCTATAATTTACTTTAGCATTACATAGGAAAACTAATTCAGCAACATACTTACCATACTTAAAAAAACCTTTAAAGAATAAGTTTTGAGGAGTTTCTTGCCCCGCTTCTTCTCCTCAACCATACATGTTGAATTGCTTTCAATAAGTGGAATTATATGTCCCTACTATAAATAAAAGCATTTTGGATTTGACTATTCTTTTGATGCTTAAACATAAAGTTGCTAGACAGACAGTCAACTCATTAAATCATTTACCGGCACGCCAAAGAAATGAATTTTAGCGAGACGCGAGAGGTAAACTAAAGACTTATTTCGTAAGGAGTCACTAACTATTGATAATAGTATCAATAGTGACTGTAATGTTGGACAGTCAATGCCTTCAGAGGCAATTTTCAAATGGATGTGGAGGAAGCACGAGAGATCTGCTAGGTTCGTAGCACTAGCAAGTGGCAGTCTTTGCCTATGTTATTATATTATGTATGTAATAATTTTAACTAAATATTATAGTCTATTAAATTCTACTGTTTTTTTTTATCAAAAACTAAAACTATTTCCAGTCATTAAGCTAACTGACGGAAATGATCTTCAAGTTAGATACGTTAATCTGCGATAGAGTTTGTCTGACATGTAATATTTGTTCGTAGGCGTCGGTACGTGTGTAATTCAAGCGACGAAAGCTACTGCGGCAGTCGAGGTATACATCCAAATCCCTCTACTTAAAATTTTGCGTCCCTTTTTATATACAAAGCCATCTGCCGCCTGATTACCCTAATAGAAAACGAACCTACATTGCAAACATAAAGAGTCCATTTTACAAAACCTCACACAATACCATCGTAAAACAGACTTGTAAAAGAATTCAAGCCGTATTTTAAGCTGATAAAGTGAGTTTTCCACTGGCTGAAGATAAATGTGCCTTTGAGAAAACGTGGCATTATGTAATAAAAACATTTATTTTGTCCGTTTCCGAGTAAATAGGACTTCTCTTCCCCCTATGTACTGTGATTTAGTGCACGAGAGATCGTTTTGATAACTCCTTTTCATATTTCGCTCGCTGGGAGTGTTATCTTAGTAGAAAATGCGAAGTTAAAACTTTTTACGGTAGCCGGTGCTTTTGTCTTTTTACTTGCGACCTCCTTTGGCTTTTGCATTAATTAAGCCGTTTGAAAATAGAATGTCAAGTGAAGAAGTTTTTGAATTAATAAAACATTCCATTTTTGATTTGCGTTTTTTATTTATATACATTTTTAACCTGCAGCTGCTCGAGGTTTTTCGCGGCTATAATGCTATATTGGTGCACACAATCAAATTATGTAGTGTGCTGAAACCCTTGCTGACCGAAACGCGTTCGGAAACCTGTTTCTGCGATCTGCAGCTCAATGTTTGCATTCCGCGTACCTGTGCATAGCTGTTGACCCTTCAATGAATGTTGTAGAAAAGATGTTCCATTCATCCGTAATTTTTAATAACATTCAAACGGATCTTTTTGGAGCAGGTTTTGCAGAACGCTGCAGTGGCTGCGCTTTGCAAAGAGCTCCATTTATTGAGCAATGGTCAACT
Organism: Ethmia dodecea; assembly: GCA_963855545.1. Lineage (NCBI taxonomy): Eukaryota > Metazoa > Arthropoda > Insecta > Lepidoptera > Depressariidae > Ethmia > Ethmia dodecea. The sequence continues at coordinate 3,977,755 of OY979457.1, forward strand.
GATTAGAATAGGGACGGTATAATTGCCAATTGTGAGCGCGATTGTCAATATCACAATAAGAGCAAGTTTTTACTGCTTGTATTATATGTATGCGCACGAATTGAACAACTTTTGCAATTTTGACAGAACTATTGTTAATGACATGCGTTGTAAAAGTACAAATATTATAAATTATTTTCTTTAAATTATTTTTAAATTCGAGCTTAGCTTCATATTTGAAAATATACATATTACCACACACGTACTATCGCAACACTTAGAATTTCTAAGCTACATAAATATTTTCTTTAATATATTAAATACTTTCTTTAGTTTTTTTTAATAACTTTGTTCTATTCGAAAACCATTCAAACGATGCGATAACTGGAAACATAGATTAATCAACATTTTCTTACCCTTTTCCCATTATTTTGAGTCGGCGCAGTATGTCTTCTCTTTCCATTAATTTTTATCAGCTGTCATATCTATGTTCACACAGAAAGTATTAGTTAAATTCTAAAATAGACTTTAATGGTTTTTTAGTACTACGTACTAAACTGGATAAACAGGATAATCAATAAGGTTCAATTTAGCCGCAGTAATGCTGACGGCACATTTGCATTTAGATTAGTGGATGCTGCGTCCACTTTTTACAATAATATGTGTGCATTATTTATTATTTTATTATTGCTATCCCCCGCCTCCTCCACTCAGGATTATTTTATAAATTTACATAATTTAATGTCATTTGCTTTATTATTAGGTACTTATATGACAGTAGCTAAATCTACCCACTTTCCAAAATTCAGCTACAGATAATAATGGTAGTGATAGATTAGTGAGATTAAGAGTCTCTTCTTCTTTTTTATAAATAACTAGCTGATGCCCGCGACTTCGTCCGCGTGGAATTTGTTATTCCTTTGCGTTTAGAAAATATACCAAGAAGGATAATCTACTCTATCTATCTATCTACACTAATATTATACAGAGGAAAGATTTGTATTTTTGTATGTTAATCATCACTATCACTACATAGTATAAAACAAAGTCGCTTTCTCTGTCCCTATATCCCTATGTAAATCTTTAAAATTACGCAACGGATTTTGATGCGGTTTTTTTTAATAGATAGAGTGATTGAAGAGGAAGGTTTTAGTATAAGCATTGCACCCGTGCGAAGTCGGGGCGGGTCGCTATAGTAACGAATAAACTCAAAAACTACTGGACCGATTTCAAAAATTCTTTCACTATTAGAATGATAAATTATCCCTGAGTAACATAGGCTATATTTATGACGAAAAAGAATTAGGGATCCTTACTAAAACTTGACTGTACATGACGGGATTGGAATCCGAGCCTCACGAATGAGAAGCTCGCTCTTTAGCCACTGGGCTATCATTGCTATTTATATTTTTGTTATTAAAAACACCTTTTATACAACGCGTCACAGAATAAGCGCAATTCCTCATATACGTACCCCGATTAGTACACTAACATAAAAAAATTGTGATACATTCGTACTTTAGTTTTGTCTTACCAAATTGCTTAATTAAAGAGCGGTAACAGTACGGTTTCCATAGGTAGTCCTAAATTTAGATATGCAAATTCATTTTTCGGAAAAACATTACACATATTAAAAATAGTTGAAATCAATACTAATTTCCGGAATTGCGCTTATTCTCTTACGTGTTGTAAAGCCTAGGACACTCTCTGGATTATGATTTTTGAATTAGTTCTTCATATCAATGGCTATGCATGTGCTCATAATAACAAACAAATTTCCTCAAGGAACCCATAGTGAATTCTCAAAAAAAGAAGTGGACTGTGTATGGAGACTATTAGAGAATATTTGTGCCAAGTTTCAAGTTGAAAATAAGGAAATACGTGTCTTGTTGTTTGTTTTGAGGAGTATTTCTACAAAGTTTTGAATTGATACATCCAAAAATGAAGGTTTTCCATACATACCAAACTCAACCCCCTACTTTCACCATTTTAGGGGACGATTTTCGAAAAATCCAAAAACACGTGTGTCATCATTTATTTCTATGAGTATTTGTGCCAAGTTTCAACTTGATAAACGTAAAAAACAACACGTCTCCATACAAACTCCAACCCCCCGTTTCACCCCCTTAGGGGGAGTATTTTGGAAAATCCAGAAACACGTGTCTTGTTTTTTGTTTTGAGAAGTATTTTTACAAAGTTTCGAATTGATACACCCAAAAATAAAGGTTTTCCATACATACCAAACTCAACCCTTACTTTCAAGCCTTTAGGGGACGATTTTAGAAAAATCCTAAAACACGTGTCTCATTATTTATTTCTAAGAGTATTTTTGCCAAGTTTCAAGTTGATATACGTAAAAAACAACACGTCTCCATACAAACTCCATCCCCCTCTTTCACCCCCTTATGGGGTGTTTTTTGGAAAATAAAAAAATACATTTCTTGTTGTTTGTTTTATAGAGTATTTTTACAAAGTTTCGAATTGATACACCCAAAACTGAAGGTTTTCCATACAAACGTTCAACCCCCTTTTCACCCCCTTAAGGGTTGAATTTCGAAAAATCCTTTCTTAGTGCTAGCCTACGTCTTAAAAACAATAGCTGTAAAAAAATACAGCTTTCTAGGTCTAAGGGTTTAGGCTGGGCGTTGATGAGTCAGTCATTCAGGACTTCTCTCTTTATATATATAGACTACCTAGCGGTTTCACCCCGTATTCCCAGTCCCGTTCCCGGGGATATAGGGTAAACTCATCTAATTCTGTGACTCACTCAATTCCGTGATAGTTGCTTTGAAGTCTAATATTGAGCTCTATGAGTGGATTGGAGCAAGCTTAATACCACCTTAGCGTTTGGAAATAAAGTCCGAATCCATCTGCAAAATTTTGTTTTACTCGAGCAAGAGGTATAGCAACAATCGACGATTTTCGTCAGTTTGCGCGCGAACGCGACCAGTTTCGACAGTGTGAGTAAATGGGTGTCAAACTTTGCGATTTTAATGTAAGTATTTTATAGATTTCTCTGCTTTTTTCTATAAAATGATATCTTAATGATATTTCCTTTTTCTGGAAGTAAGAAACTCTTCATTATTCTGTACATTTTAGGTGTGAAAGCTTATTTAGTTCGTCAAAAATATTGCATATTACATGGTTGAGAGAGTTTTATGTTATAACGGAATTAAGGTAGCATAATACACGTTATTGAGTTTTTTCAAGTAAATGGCCTTAGAATTATGTTTTAAATAAATGCAATGAAATACAAACGTAACTTTAAGAGGCAAAGGTTCCGTTAAAGTTAAAATTCTATCAAAAATGTAGCATTAATTTTATATCACGTAATTAGGTGGACTAAATTTATCACGCAATTACGTGACCTGATTGTAGACGGTACTTGAGAGCATAAATACAAAAAATGAACTTTTAATAACCGAAATCAAAAAATAAGAGGTTCCCAAGACAAACCGTCTAATTAATTACTTTTTCTTTCAGAAAACATGGAAGGCTTCAAGAAAAATAGAAAATACTTATAGGCTGACCTAATTTTTGTAATTTTTTTTAATTAATCTTAAATACCTATCTTATTTCTGTAAATGATCTCATATTTGCTTAAGTTTTGTACATATATGCATTTTAACTTGTGTAATTCCGTTATATCGGAGTTACACTAGTATCTATCACGGACTTAAAGATGTCATCCCGGAATTAGCCAAGTTGACTTACTTCTGTAAAATAGCTAGTAATCTGTACGTTGTTATAATAGACTGTGATTAATCGTGCCATTGTATCCACAAAAGACTGATTAATACTTCAGTTAAATGTCAATAAAATTGAATAATTATTTATCTGTGTTTTTTCACTCTAAGGCCTTTGTCACGAAATTAGATGAGTTCACCCTACTTGAATGTCTGTAAATTTTGCCTATGTTACTCAAGGATATTCTATCTTCCTAATGGTAAAAGAATTTTTAAAATCGGTCCAGTAGTCTTTGAGTTTATTCGTGACAAAGATCCAAACATACAAAAATACAAATCTTTATTCTTTATGATATTAGTAAAGACTAGCGACCCTTCTAGTGATTCGCTTCGGTTTATATAATACTAGCGACCCGCCCCGGCTTCGCACGGGTGCAATACTGATACTAAAACCTTCCTCTTGAATTACTCTATCTATTAAAAAAAACACATCAAAATCCGTTGCGTAGTTTTAAAGATTTAAGCATACAGAGGGACATAGGGATATAGGGACAGAGAAACCGACTTTGTTTTATACTATGTAGTGATAGTGATTATCAGAGTTTCTCTACTATATTTTGCTTGTTTTATATACATATAGGTAAGCCTTTCTCTTGAATCACTCTATCTATTAAAAAAAAACGGCAACCAAATCCGTTGAGTAGTTTTAAAGATCACAGAGACAGACAGACGGGAAGCACCTTTTTTTATACTATAGCTGTGCCCCGCGATTTCACCCGCGTAGGTCAACTTCTCGTGAAAAAATTACCTATAACCTTGTTAGTTCCAGAAAAGTAAGCTTTCCATTCGAGAATTAGAAAAAAAAAATATTAAAAAAAATGATGATAAATTTAACCACTAAGAGGCGGTTGAAATAATTACCTTACATAACCTCAAGTGAATCGAGATTCGCGAAAATTATAAACAGCATTAGGTAACGTCAAATATCTTGTCAGTTTTGTTGAGGTTATTGTCTCATATATGTACCTACACAGTAAACACGGAAAGCAAATACATTAGGTAGATACTTGAAACATTACAAACTAGAAACAAGTTTTAATGGAACTGTCATTTTCTTGCTATTGTGCTCGGTATAGCAATTTGCCTTTGTCTTGGTTGCTTTTGATCATTTCCTCGTATTTGCTTTTTATGTTTCTTTGTGATTATTCTCTTTTGATACATACTTTCTTTTTAAATTTAATGATTTTGATGTGCAACAACACCTCACCACAACATTTAGGAGTCAAAAAATTGCCCTGTTGAAAAGTGAGTAAGTACCTACTTCCACGAAAGGAATACTTATTATACCTACTCTCTTCTGGATTTCGGCTCTTTTTAAAAAAAAAAGATTTTTATAAATATAAGTAGGTACATAAATGTAAAGAAAACATTGCATATAAAAATGTTGAGTTTCTTGCTGGTTCTTCTCGGGGTACTGCATTTGGAACCAGCAACTGCTGTTTACATTTTGACAATATTCATGGACGAGTTTAGAGTTTTTTTTTTAGAGTTTAGAGTGGCTTGTTATTAGACTATTGACATTTCTAAGTGTATTTTTGTAACTACAGAAAATAAATGAGTTTGAATTTTGATGTACTTAAGTACCTACCTACCTATTAAAGATTGTAATTTATATCTTTATATTTCAGTCTCTACTTTATCGAAAATAAAATTTCGGTAGGTAATTAAAAAAAACCCGGTCCGGCGATGGGCTCACCACCTATCACGTTTAGGGGTCCAATATATCTCGTGAAATGTGGGTATATCCAGTAATGGAATACCTCTGCCTACCCCCTCGGGGATAAAAAAGGCGTGAGATTATATTATATATATATATATATATATATTAATTAAAAAAAATCTGATAAAAAAAAGATATGGATTGAGTGCGGAAGAAGCTTTAAATATAAATTGCAGATGTGTAATGTGTATACCTACTATTGCGTGTATGAGTATCAAAGTATAATAATTTCTGCTACCAAGGATCCAGCGGCTTATGAAAAATGCCTAAAAGCTACCTAAGTGTATATCCTAAATTAAATTTCACCTTTCTAGGTCCATCGGTTGAGACTGTAAGACAGATTAGATGAATAAACATTGCACTGTAAAATTTTCAGATTAAACCTACAGCTTTCCTTATTTCTGAACGCAAAAATATTTGCCAAACAACTCCTTAAGACCTTAGTCGTTCAAAAATCGCACCTCCAGCCACAAACTCTCCAAAATACCTACAACAAAACCGAGCACACCACCCTCTTCTTATACATACGCATATACAAGCTGGCCGGTTAGGGTTGCTCCCTTCGAGCACTCTGCAGGGCTGCAACCGCTGCAAGCCATTTACCTCAAATTGCTACATAAAGGAGCTGCGATTTTGCAAAAACCTGTTTTGCTTTAATGCATAGCGGACAAGCGCTCTTTGCCGAGCAGTTTTTGCTGTGACTTTAGACGGTTAAGTTTGTGTTTAATACGTGCAGTGTGAATTTAATATTTTCTTCTCAAAAGAATATTATTTATTTCTCAAAAAAATTACAAAAAGTCTGAGATGTCCAAGAACACATTACAAAATTAAAATATGATTATTTTAAACTGTCTATTTAAAATTTTGATGCGACTGCAAGTATCTGTAGTATTGTATTGCAGTAAAATGGATGCCTTTACGGATAAAGAAAGAGATAAGAAAATTTCTGGAAAAAATATTTTTTTCGCAGTAACAGAAAGTCACTATTGGTGAGAAATTAAAGAGAGACTATTGGGGGCGATTCTGCTTTACACCGACTAAACTTATTTTAGTTTAGTCCTGTCTTTGTCTTACCTCAAAAAAAGAAAAGGGATAGTAGATAACCTACTGAATTTAGTCCTGTCAGAGGCTGGTTTTTACAGTCGTGACTTCTTTACTTATGCACTAAACAGTACGTTTAGTTGACAGGACTAATTTTAGTTTGACAGGACTAAATATCTCTCGTCTCTTTTCTTTTCTAGGAGAAAGAAAATGACAGGAGCAAACAACAAAATAAGTTTACTCGCTGTAAAGCAGAATCGAACCCATTAATTCGCCTAATTATGGATGATACCTGTGTAAATTCGAGTGAATTATTAATGTTTGTTAACCTGCATTTGTGTATCCTGTACTTACGTAGTCAGAAAGACAATTGCAACAACACTAATCCCCAAATCCCAAATGTAATACCTAAACACGATCATCACAAAAATAAATGAAAAAGAAAATGAACATGGCGGAATACAATTATCATTTCTAAATTCTTCGTGTGGAAATTTGTGATGTCTCAAGTGAACTGAAAATATTCAGAAACATTATTTAGTCCATAGTATCTGTTCCTACAGATCTATGTGAAGAAAATATGTGTCAATTTAAAGATTGATTAACTCAACATAATATTTAAAAAAATACAACTAGGTACAACAGTTTGCGAATAAAGATCTTTTGTTTTTTACGCGGCAACTCAAAGCGGAAGTTAGGGGCGGAAGCAAGCAAACCACAGACAAAAAAATGTTTGTTTGTTTTTTATTTCTTTGCTTACAAAGCAGACAACGCACGCCATATGGGCGATGCGGATCCTACGCAAAATGACAACAATCGGGCATAGACAATTGTTGTTGTGTGCTCAAGCCGGCATTGCCTTATTTTTTGTTCTTTTAAACTTACGACTCTTTGTTTGGCGCCGTCATCGCGCTAGATTAAGCTTAAATTATTTAAAAGAAATTGGCATCGTCCAATGGACAGACTTGAGTAAACCTAGTACTTAATCTGGATGTTCTACAGCTAACAGGTGAATAACGGAGAACATAGTATCAGATTGAACTTATTTTAAGACATGTTCTCTTGTTCCTTATATATTTATGGATGCTATACCTACAGTTTAAATACTCAGTAAGTACATACTAGTACCTACATCGCAAAATAATTACTACCAATATAGAAAAGCTAGCTAAATAGCTAATATAAATAAGTATGCAGTACGTGACGTCATCATATAGGTACAACAACAGTTTCTACAGTTTATATTTTTTATTCTCATGTTTTCTTTGTTACATTGTATTTTTCAGAATAAAAAACACCGACACATATAACCAACAAAAATTGTAAATCACACAAATATTGGTTCGAAACCGGTGAACGGAAATAGGGAATTAATTCACTACGTCTAGTATATGTGGCTTAGAAAGAAGGGTTTCTGCCAACTGAGCCATAAGGTCAATCCAAAGAGATTTAAATATAATAGGGCATAGAGGGGGTATTGGGAATATTTTCATACAAAACTTTGAAGCCTAAGCGTCATGTCCTTGTCATGTCAGTAACTTATGAACGCGAGCTGTCATTCGGTCGAAATTGTACTAGACTTATTCCACTTGGAATAACTTTTGACTTCAAATTTTCCTCGCTTTGTCCCCTCTATGCCTTATTATATTTAATTTAAATCTCTTTGGGTCAATCACTTGTTGATATAGGTATAATATTATTTACTTAATGCCATTTAAACGTATGTCATCATCAATCAATCATCAACCCGTAATATGAAATACCCGTAATAAGTATACCCGTAAGAAAGTGTCTGTTTATGATCTTCCACAAATATCCTCGCGTAGATCGACACAATATTTTATTTTCATTATGCAATCTCTATACAACCTGTCAACATTGAAAAGTTCAGTCACAAAGAGGTGAAAATTCGATTTGGTAAAAAGGCGCGAAATTCAAAAATGGAACAATACCCCCTAACTCGGCCACGGGCGCTGCGAGCAAAAAGAAACGGCCAATATTTACTGACGATCGGCTACTCGACACGTATCGCCCGATATTCTTTCGTCGATACTTGACATGTTATCGATTTTGCGTTCCGATTAACGAGACATGTTCTCTGTAATAGCTGGGAAAAAGTATGGAGTCTTTTTGCAGGCCACGGATTATTTTTAATGCCACATGAGCCATTTAAAAATGAGCGAAAAGTGTAGATTTTAAATAGCGACATTACATTTTTCAGGGCAAAATGTCTTTGCAATTACGTATTAGAGTGAGTTTCTAATTCCCACAGCGTAAGCTTGAGCAGATGGTTTTAACGAAACCAATAACTATATCAATTTCACGGTTAAAAAGCCGATTGGTATAGATAAGCAATAGCCTCCTCATATTGATTTCCGATTATTTGTCTTCAACTCTTTGGTTACGTTAAGTAAAGTTCCTATTGTTTTTCCAGCTGTTTCTGAATTCAAATATTTAAAAAATATCAGATGCAATCCTGCAGAAGCTGAGTCAGAATGGTAATTATTTACCTACTATCCATTGCTACACAACGTTTATTTACCATAACATAGTATCTAAAATAAATAAAAATAACCTTTGAATTTATCACGAAAAAACGCCGCAGCAAAACGCCGCCATCTTGAATTCGCGAGGCGTCACAAACGACCTTAAAAAAAGGCGTAAGTGCGAGACCATTATACATACGTATAACACAAGCGACGGTGATTAAGCATAGAGAGCACCGAGTGAAAAATACACTTTACGTGTTTAGCTCTAAAGTTTGAATTTGTTTGTAGGGTGGGGTATTTTTTGGTTTTGGCGCGCAGGGATCGCCGAGGCGCATTTAGTCCACCCCCGCGAGGGGTGAGATTTCTTACATGGTGATATATTATTAATATCTCTGGGGTACGCGGAGGAAAATGGCGCTTTCGAAAGGGAAATTGTGTATTTTATCGAGGGCCCGGTGTTCCAAATGGCGAGGATTACAATAGGTATAAGTATAAAGTATATCTATCTAAAAACCAATAGGGACTGATACCTTTTTGGTAGAAGGCTTGAGTGTTATTTTTATTTGCTATAAACTTTTATGTAGGTACCTATATCAGTGTCAGTAAGGTCAAACAGTACAAACAACAGTACTATTATAAAGTGTTTGCTTATCACGGGTATAAACAGTACGAAACACAAAAATATTTTATTTAATATCTTTGACGAAACACACCAAAATTGGCACCCAAATTTACTGAAAAGCAGCTGGATATTCAGAGAAAGAATTTGTTCCATTAATTAATCTTTCTCTGTCTCTCTGGGTTTAATAATGATTTTTATTATATATACTACCCATATTATTATTAAACCCAGTGTTTTCACATCATATTTATTAAAAACCAGCGACAGCAACGGCTGCAACCATAAACCTTCCTCGTTTATCGCTATTTCTATTACTGAAACTGTATTAAAATCCGCGTTGTATTTTAGCTAAAGTAAGAACAAGGGTATTCCACAAAGGGTCAAATATCTTTATCATATAAATTCTGCTTAGAAATTTGATGAATGCATAAAATTTCTTTGAATTAAAGCCCCATTAGACAATAAAATTAGACCAGTGGAATGCCAACCTAAGCGGAAAAATAGACAGATTCAGATAACAACTTTGTATTATAGTAATTACATAAAGATACGCAATGATTTATGAATTTGCTGCTTTCTTTCGTCGGTTAAAAAGTTAAAGTAAATCTGTCAAAATATCTTGATAAGTTTGGCTGGGAGATACACGCACATGATTTGTTAGCCGTTTCTCCTGCACACATTTGGTCCAATACGCAGTAAACTTCATCTATTATGTAGTTCGTCAGGTGTAGGTACCTACTTAATGCAGTTTGTCCATATCTTAGTTCGTTCATATCGCTATACGTCTATATCTTAATACGTCCATGTCGCTATTCGTCCATATCTTACTTCCTCCATATCGCTATTCGTCCGTATCTTAGTTCGACCATATCGCTATTCGTCTACATCTTAGTTCCTCCATATCGCTATTCGTCTACATCTTAGTTCGTTCATATCGCTAATCATCTATATCTTAGTTCAACCATTTCGCTATTCGTCTTCATCTTAGTTCGTTCATATAGCTACCCACGTGTGAATTATGTCCCACAAATTTTTATTTATTATTATTATTATTATCTAAGTTCGTCCATATCGCTATTCGTCTATATCTTAGTTCGACCATATCGCTATCCGTCCATGTATCCTTAGTTGTAATATACCTACGTCTTAAAGAAAGCCTTCTTGCTTAGAACACGAAAGAGTGAAAGCGTAAAAGCTACAGCTAGACGTTACAAAAACAACAACTCTGTTCAAAAGTACAGAACATCTGGGCTCTGTCGTTGTGTCCACTACAACATTTTACATGCGAGTTGACGCATATAAATTGCGGTCTTAGTATAAAATATTGCTCGAAAAGGTTTTTGTTTTACAGAGGATTAAGTTCACGTATCGGTTAGGTTTAAAGTATAAAAATTGGAGTTCAACTCCTCTCCTTGAAGGATGTTATAATGGTAAATGAATGGGAGTAGTTCATCCGGGGAAGTGTTATTCATTTAGTGATGGGAAGACCATACAAAAACTCGCGAGCTAGATTTGCCGTGTATGCATCAAAAGTCGTCTTAAATAAAAATTTTCGTTATTTTTTTTTAATTTAATTACAATATTACAGTGTGTCCTGAGCTGAATTTATAGGTAAGTACCGGTTCTTTTTTTCACTGCAAAAGTTAACCAATTATGTATAGAGCTATTACAAAAATGAAGTCTACTAAAAATCGGTTCTAAAATCGTGATAAAAAATTCGGTAAAAGTATATTCAAAATATATGTATAATTGTTTATGAATGTCATTATTATATAGGTACGACATACAAGAGAAGATAATATACGGCAAACTTTGACATTATAAGCAAAACAGGCTCTAGGTATATAATTTTCTATGAATGCTGATTGAGAATTCATTTGTTTTATTAACCACTTAAATGCCAAACTCTTTTTTAAATAGGTAGGTAATTCTGGAGATTTTAAGAGTCGGTTTATGTGGGTTTATTTACCCCATATATTTACTTAATCTTAAGAACACTAACAGCTATAAATAGCTACATTGTAAATGCTTAGATGATGACAGAAAGCCAATAATAACTCTTCGCAGTTAGTTTATGATATACTAGCTTGAGGAATAATATGAGGAATTTTAGGACATTTCGTGCTTTTATACCAACTGGTTTAAGAGTGCATCTGTCAGTCATTGTAGGAGTTTTATTAGTGGATTTATAAATTATAAATATTTTTATTTGTAAGGCCGTACACATTGCTCATAGTAGGGGTCGTAGTCAATATCATTTTACTGTGATTTTATGCTACTGCTCCTCAATTTTCTTTTTAGTCGATATATTAGGTACTATTTTATTCTCCCTTAACATTTTAGTTCTGTTTGTCTCCAATTGTACTCTTAGTGTGCGAGCCTCAAACATGAGAAAGTATGTTCTATAATCTCCTATGCGAAAGGAAAGACCATTAGCTCAGCAGTGGGCTGTTGCGGGTTGATGATAATAATACTGTCTAAGATAGATGCGATTACGATCTATGAACATACAAAAATAATATATCAACCACTTGAGCGCCCTCTCCGCTAAGCCACATTTCCTTAAGTGCCCGCCTTCGCGATTCACGAAAATACACACCAAACGGCCTCTACCTTCTTACTAAAACATCATAGTAGCCAAACTACTACAGGTACATGGAAATATAAAATACATTAAAATAAAAAAATACATAATCTCACGCCTTATATCCCCGAGGGGGTAGGCAGAGGTATTACATTACTGGATATACCCACATTTCACGAGATATATTGGACCCCTAAACGTGATAGGTGGTGAGCCCATCGCCGGACCGGGTCTGTTTACACATGTCTCAGAATTAATTCTGAGATCTGCGGGTTTCCTCACGATGTTTTCCTTCACCGTCGAGCTAGTGATAAATATGTACGTAAGTTTTTGAAAAACTTATTGGTACATGCCAGGATTCGAACCCGAGCCTCACTGATTTTCGGCCGGCTCCTTAACCGTCCGGGCTATCACTGCTTAAAATAAATAAGTAATAAAAATACATTGAGTTTATAATATGCAGAATCAACGTATGTGAAAACTAAACTACAAGGTCCTTATACCTTAATAATGAACATGAGAAATGTGGGTATTTCCAGAAATTTATTACTTTGGGGAAAATGGTGTCAGCATTTTTTTTTGTTCCTCAAAAAGTAGTGAAGCAATCACCATAAGTCACAACCTTTTTCTGTACTAAATAAATATGTTTAACCATAAAGATTGTTTTATCTCTTTTTCTGAAAAAATACCCCTACAACTTTTTTAAAGCCTTAGCTACGCTATTTTGATGGATTTAAAAATATAGTAAGTAAGTAAAGTTTCGCCTGAAAATAAATGATTTAAAAAAACATCGTTAGTGTCTATAGTTATTAGGCTATACGTATTTGTATTCCACATATTTAGAAGTATTATTCTGTACAGTCTAATAAATAGGTACTTTGTCAGGTACATAAATATTATAGACCCTTGAGGCCCTAATGCATAGACCCCTCGTCTATTCGCCTAGCCATAAATAGGGTGGATCTATTTATTTATGAAATAGGGGAGCTTGCTATAAATAATTTATGTTTACTATTTACTATTCATAGATCTATTTTGTGATTGGCGCTTTAAAGCAATGGGGAATAAAGTATGTATTACTTATAAGATTTAGTATATTAGGTATATTTAATGGAACGCAAGACACAATAATACGAATATAAGTTCAGGTAGAGTTAGTTGAGCATCATAATATTGTATGAGTAAATAATAAATAATGTTATATGTTTTAGATAATAATAATGTGGTTTCTGACTTACATGTTAGGAAAACCTGTGTTATGTGAAGTCAGTTTTCTAATTAGTTTAAAAAAAACTTATGTATATAAGTGGAAAAATCTAGATTTTATTTATTTATTTATTTTATTTTATTTATTTTATTAGGTCTACCAACGTTTGGATACACTGAAACTTACTCACTAGTTTAACAACTACTTAAATCTATATAATTATACTATCTAGCTAAGTGCACCAACCATTTAAAGGTAAACACCACTTGCAAACATAATTTGAAAATATTGTAGATATATGTAAGTAGGACATTAATTTGGTTTATTATTTACATTAAATATATTTAGGGTTTTCCGAAGCTTGTTAACTGAGTCAACGTGAATGTCTATCTTATCACTAACGCTGTTTAATAATTTACACATTCTCGGTACAGGGGAATTAGCGCCAAAAACCGTCCTGCGTAGCGGCGGACTGAGAGGGGTAATTTGAAAACGAGGATATCTAAACGGAACACGTAGATTTAATGCCTGCAGCAATTGTGGACAGTCAATGTCGTGGCGGAGAAGTTTGGATAGGAACGTAAGATCCATCACATCTCTTCGGGCTTCTAAGGAAATCATCTTAAAGTGACTCAGCCTACTATTGTATGATCGTGTCGTTTTTGCTATCCCATTACAAAAGGCCAAGTTGGAAAGAAATCTCTTTTGTATACGTTCCAGTCTAAGCGAGTGTGTTGCGTAATGTGGTCTCCAAACTACACTACAGTATTCTAATATGCTTCTGACTAGACTATTATATAAAAGTAGTTTAATTTTATTCTTCCGAAATACCTTAATAGTGTTTCTATGTACAAAACCCAAGGCTCTGGAAGCTTTCTTAATCACACATTCGATTTGCGGAATAAAAGTAAGCTTTTTGTCAAAAATAACACCTAGGTCTCTTATTTCGTCTACTTTTTTAATAGGGTTTCCATTAATAAAGTATTGGGAATTAAATACGTTACGTTTCCGGGTGTATTTCACGTGAAAACACTTTTTTGTATTTAGGTCCATGCTATTGGCATGACACCATTCTACAACTCTGTTTATGTCTTCCTGCAATAAATTTATATCATTGGCCGATTCACATGTCCCCATGAATTTTAGATCATCAGCATATAAAAAAGGTTTTGAGTGGACAAAACAGTTTACTATGTCATTAATAAACACATTAAATAGAATGGGACCCAAATGTATGATTTAAGTTTTAGTTTCGCGTATTATGTGCTCTTTGGTAAAGTCAGTAAGGGGTTTGTTATTTAAAAATAGCTACACTGGCTGGTTGAGTGAATTTCAAGAAGACAGATGTCAGACAAGAGAGTTTTGAAAAACGATACGATTGTTGGAATATGCATGTTGTCGAGATTATTAAATATTTGCAGTAAAACCACTTTATTATCATTCGCCGACCCCACATATATATTTATTACTTCGATGGAGAAGGAAACATCGTGAGGCAAGTAGCAGGACCCAGAATTGGTTAAGAGTTAGACATGTGTAACAGCACCTGGTCCATCTAGGGTGTCACTTTTCATGTATTAGGGGTCTAAAATATACACCGTAAAAAAGCCTAGGAATGGATTTCCTCTGCCAGGCCCTTCGAGGATAAAGATAAGAATTAATTAATTATTCATTTAACTAAATTACAAGTAAATAAATGTATAAATTTAAAATTACTTTTCCTCTTATTAAGTACATTTAGTGTTTTTCACACTTCATTTTATTGTTTTTTATTTTACGATTTAAATAAATTCAGCGGTCGAACAAATGAGAAAACTAATTCTCAGTAGTTCGACGGTCGAAAAAATGAGAAAAACAATTATCACTAGTTCGACGATCAAACCAATGAGTCTAACTAGTGACAATAAACCAATTATTCGTATAAAATTAGTTAGAAAATAACTCAAATTATGGAGTAAGTATCTCTAATGAGTCTTGAAAGAAAACAACTAGGTACCTACTCACAATTTTAATTTCCACGATTGACGTCTTTGTTCGTCTTTTGTTTCAAAAACTGTTTAAATATATTACGTATTATTTAAATAGAGTGGTTATGGACACTGCTCTTACTAGACATTCGTGTCAATATTATGTTTAATCGATCCCCTGCCGAATACACAAGCAAGGGTCGAGCACAGCTGCGCGAGCGATCGGAGTTCTGCTCTACATTTTATTGTAGTTCAGGTGATTTGGGATAGAGGGCGCTCATAATTAAATACTGCAATCAAAATACACGATAAATAGATTATGTTTTAATTGTTTCATCGTCAATAACAATAAAACCTTTTTCAGAATTATGACTTAGATATATTTTTTTAGCTTATCCTTAACAAAATCATCATCATCATAAGTACGAGTTTAGTGCAAGCTGAGCTATGATGGGAATTCCTCAAGGAAAATATCGAAGGAAAATTAAATAACCTGCCGGATCGGATCCGCTCACAAAGTGACCATTTTTGAAAAAAAAAAATAGTTGTCTGTAGGAACAGTCGGTTTACGAACGATAATTTTATGATAATGATAACGTCATAAAAAAACATTCGATCCGATTGTGCCTCTATCGCTTGTTCCGCGTTCTCGCTTGCACGCTTTGCTTGGGCGGAACGTGACAATGAGTTATACTTTTTTGTGCGTGCAGCCGGCGTTTATCGATTTATAAGACCAAGTCAAAAAAAAAACACGTTTCTTGTGGGGACTCCTTTTTATTTTTTATTATAATTTTGATATTACAGTAGCAATAGAAATACACATTCGGTGAAAAATTTACAAACAAAGACGGACGTACAGCACTAATATGTATGTATTTTTTCTGTAGGACATAATTAACACGCGGTATTTGGTCCCAAATACGCAAATAAGCTACACCCTGTACTATGGGTACATAACAACTGATAAATATTGTTAAAACATATAAAGATATTCAGGCACAAAACCAACAATCATGGTTACCTATATAGGTATTTAAAAGAGGTGGCGCGGCGGAAATCGAACTCGTAGTTGTCCTCTACCCTAGAGATACGGAGACGAAAAATATTTTTGTACTTAGTCACTGCAAAAAAATGATAAAGTATGACAATATTTAAAAAAAAATGTTTGTAAGAATGTGTTAGCAACAAACAAAACTTTGATAACAAAATGCATCTTGAATGACATGAAGCGAGCTACTCGACGATAGATGGCGCTGCTAGGTAAGTTAGCAAAATAATTTAGAACTATAATAATTTATAGACTACAAGTCTTGATATTCTAAATAAATTGACCTCTAATTTATTTTTAAATTCTATACAGTGGTTAAATCTTAATAAAAATATGTTAAAAAATTAGTTCCACCACGATAATATAGATAGCGCTATGTTATAATAACTGCTACGCGTCGTAGCAGACGTCGCTCGTAGAGGGTTATACGTTTACGACGAAGATAAAGACGAGTGGTGTCCATTCTCAGAAGCGGTTCAAAAATAGGATATAAAAACATAATTAATGGGGATATAAAACAGAAATTTGAGCTTATTTTCCATTGATGAAGTATAAATAGATCAAAATTAAAGTCAGTCGCTTGACCTACGAAAGCGGTAAGTAGATTTTAGGATAGGAAAAATGGTATCAGCGCGGGCAAAGCTGGGCATTTATTATGAATAATATAAAAATATTTGATTTGACTTGACATACATAATGTCAAGTCAAATCAAATATTTTTATTCAACATTGGAATGTGTAATCTTATGCATACATATAAATAAATAAATAAAGTTTTTGGAAGACTAACTCTACCAAAAACTCAAAAAGAATTTCGATAAAAAAAAAGCGTGTGGTTTGTTTACATTTACAATTTCCATTCTACACAATTACAAATCTAATACTACAATTTACATTATCTTGTCTAGTCTATACATACTAATAGGTATCTGCAACGTGCTGCTTTATTTAATTGAACTTTATAGAGTGTAGTCTAGCTGTCCCAAACTACTCGATGACAAGTTATGAAAGTATAGTCAAGGGTTAGGTGGCCACAGCATAACACCGTCTCCCTATCCGTGGTGGGCTCCCGTGGGAGAATATGGCCATTTATGTGTGAGGAAATACCCTTAGCTTCGAAAGTGGGCTGTTTCTGGTTGATGACGGAGTCAAGGGTTCAATGAACAAAATGAATTTACAAAAATGGAATGCCATTCTTGAGAATACTCACTTTTCACTAATTTAACACAGGTGATGAGCCCATCGCCGGACCATAACAGTTCTGGGACCTACGGGTTTTTTCACGATATTATCCATCATTATTGAGCCAGTGATAATTATGTGGGTTGGTAAGTTTTTAAAAGCTCATTGGTACACGCGATCATCTTGTATCCGAAACTCAAGCAAGTGAATAAAAATTTGTCAAGTGCGAGTCGGACTAGCGCGCGAAGGGTTCCGTACCATTCTCTATAAAAACAGCAAAAAAATCACGTTGGTTGTATGGGAACCAGTAAATATTAATTTTATATATTTTTTGTATATGTTGTTATCTATAGCGGCATCATCTTTGAAAATTTCAACTGTCTGACTATCACGGTTCATGAGATACAGCCTGGTGACAGACGGACAGACAGACAGATGAACGGATGGCGAAGTCTCAGTAATAGGGTCTCGTTTTACCTTTTGGGTATGGAACCCTAAAAATGAATTTTGTGGTATTAAAATGACATAGATGAATCAAAGTAATTAATTACACGTGTATGCGTTCTTTAAACTCGGTTATCGAAATGAGGTGATCATAACATAATTATAATTTGTAAAATATAAAATAAAAATAAGTAATCTCACTGCTTTTATCCCCGAGGGGGTAAGCGATACCCACGTAGCACCAGTATATTCTTTGAACCCCTAAACGTGAGAAGTAGGTACCTAATCATAATTAAACCTGAGATCTGCAGAATTCCTCGCAATATTTTCCTTCGCCGTCGAGCTGGTGACAAATAAGTATCTACCCTACCCACGTAAGTTTTTGAAATAGGTACTCATCGGTCAATTCAGGATTCGAACCAAGATTCCTAGAATACTTCATGTTCAAAATAGCAGCTCGACCTATGGTATTCATAATTCTAAAACTCTAAATGATACTCATTTACCACAAATAAATTTCCATTATCAAAAACTGAAACTCAACTGTTTTCACGCTGATAAGCAAAACGAAGCCATGATTAGTCAACGTCAATTTAATATGCAAGTCCCTTTGTCCCAGAGCTCAGTTTGTGCATATACTGACATATCATTATAAACTGCTGGTACATAGCCCACGATCATCTATCTAGGACGTTTGCACGCAAAAATCTAGCACTAGGTGTTTGGCCCCGACGCACACACACATGCGTGTCACCACCCCGACACCCTAAGGAGAGAGACTGCGTGCGAGAAAAAGATAGACATAAAAAACACCCGGTGGTGTGAGGCGATGCCCCCAAAAAAAGCACCAAAAACGCAATCTGCGCAACTATCCAGCGCAGAATCGTTAGCGACACCCGCTCTCTTTATCGTATACGCCGTGCCTCCTATATTTCTATTTTTTCTCCGTCCACCATTAGGCTTAAGACGGTTCTAACCGCACACAATTCTAAACGTTACCCCGAAGACGATTAGAGCGAAATTTGGCTGTCAAAATCGTGACGTTTATTTTCCCCACCAACCCAGACGCACACACTCGCACCGGAACAGAAATAACGATCGCATTTTTGACCGAAAAGGACAGACAGATGGCTGAAAAGAGAAGAAAAAAATGACGACCATTTTGCTTGGCGGAGCTACGTCGAGGCGAGGTTATGTATGCTATCTTTTTTGAGAAAAAAACCAACCAAAACAAATGCACGTGGTCGGTGTTATGACCGGAGAGAAAAATTCTCCCGTCCGCGCATAGATGCCGTTGGCGGCGCGATTTTTTCTGGACTTTTTAGTTGCAGAAAAAATTACGCGGTGGCGCCTTTGTCTCGGGTTTTCCACGTTATTTAGAACGGCCCACTGGGAAAGTTAGTCGACCGTTTATTTGAGAGACACTATGGTTATATTCTATGAATCAGTAATGATTGCTAAATGAGTTGATAATGATGAAATCTATACATTTTGGGTAAGGGTAAATAATAATAAAACATGATTTCATAGGATCAATGAAAGTCTAAGTAGATGGTAGTCAGATCGTTTCGTATGCTCGATGTCCGGGTTCGAGTTCTGATGACTTACAACAAAATTACACAAGAACACATATATAACACTAGCGCCTCGATAAAGGAAAACATCGTGAAAATGTTGAATTAGGCTGACGTTGCGTCTAGGGTCCGAAAAATTAAAAACACTCAGTACAAGCGGTTTCTTCTTCGACTTTCGAATAAAATCTTCTCTCAACACTTTGGTGACAAGTCGCTGTTTCATTTTACAGAAAAAAAAAGTTTATAAAGGTCTGGACGTATAAGATCTATTACGTCACAATACACAGTACTTACCTACGTATAGAAAATATTGATAACAAAATATTGAAAAGTAAAATTTGAAGCTGCGCCAAGCAAAGCTAAACTGGGCCGCACATTGCAGAAGGAAATAAAACAAGACTTTTTATCAAAAATATTTATTTGGTAATAACGAGAAGTGCCGTGAAACAGGTTGGAACGAAATTGATAAAACAGGCACAATGAATATGAATATTACAACATTTGAAAGTAATTAAATTAAAGAATAAAATGTGTAGTGACGGTTGAACATTTTACACTTAAATCTTTTTCGGCCTAGTTCTCGTTCGCTACGAGAATGGACTGTAACGTGTGTACCATAAGGAGCTCATTTCCGAGAACTTCAATTAATAAATTAGATTGGTAAGGCACCTGCGACAATCACAGCTTCTGACCGCCCATTGTACTTTTTTTGTATCACTGTGTCACTTGTTGCATATTTTTATTGGTGCACAATATAGAGTTGTTACTTATTTACTTACTTATCTCCGCCTCTTTTATGTGTAACTCTTTTACGGTTATAAGATTGGACGACCGTCGAATACAATATTTCATGGTTACAAAAGGTATTTTAACACAGTAAGTCGTATGGTCTGAATATATTTTTATATGCATTTTCGTATTTCTGGTATGAAGATGAGTTATATTAGCTATGGTAATATCTTAGCAACGTTACATCTATTAGTGACCCTAAAATTTCATAAAACAAATGTCAAAAATGTGTTCTATTTAGCACGTTCCATCGCTGAATTGAGTAAGGGTGTTTTTGCTTAGAAATTTCACGCACGTTATCTTTTGTACTATTCTTACAAAATAAAGCCAGTCTCCTACTACAAATTTTCTCTTGGAATGCTATTCTTCTCCAGTCAATAATAATTTAGACGTATGAAGCGCTATAAAGGCGTAAGCACAGCGGAAGCGATGCGCGGCGCCCAAAGCGAAGTAACTGAGATGCTTACTGTGCGCGGACGATGGCGACGCAGGCGCAGGCAGCTGAAAAGAGAAACCACTCAATTAAATCACGCCTTTTATCATTAGTAAGACATGCGATTAAAAAGATCTGCCCTTGAGTTTCTTGCTGGCTCTTCTCGGGGTAGCATTTGGAACCAGCAACTCGTCGGTGAATGGGCTGCTGTTTACATTTAGCTAATCTTCATGGACAAGTTTAGTGTGCCTTGTTATTAGACTATTGACTGTTCTAAGTGTAATTCTTATTACCTACAGAATAAAATACATTTTCATTTCATCTTCAAGGGCACGCACAGAATGGAGGCAGAACCCGAACTTAACCTATCTTGCGGATAGGTTATTGAGACATCCATGCTGGTCATAGTACTATCAGTAAAAGTTTTGTCTGATACACCTAAGTGTCAAGCGAGCAGCTATCTTTTCCCAACCCGCGGCGATGAAACGCTCTCTTATAGGAACAATGACAAATACAAAAAATGTTGCTTTCACGTTTATCATGTTCATGTTGTATGGACTGGAATGAAAAAAAAACTATTTTACTGGTTTCTGATTTTTTAACTCTATTTAGGGTCAGAGTGATAAAAACTCGAGCTTTCAAGCGACAATTATTCCAAATGTATCAGGATTAGCATTTGCCGATAGTACAAGTGGAACTTTCTGAAAATGCTCATACTAAATTCGCTTAAAATAATAGACATCATGTTATAAGGTAAGTACAAGGGACAGGCACAGAGACGACTTCAGACATTCTGTGTTTGATGTAAGTAAGCTCAATTTTCACTGGTATAGTCGAATAGTCAAAGCGTGAGTACCTATAATGCCTCAGATTGAGACTTGAGATATTCCGTCTCCAATTTAAATATGGTTGGAAAAGTTACACCTATACGAGTGTGTGTACCTATTTTGTGAATACGATACGTACACATGATATACTTTATACAATATGTAACAGAATAAGCGTAATTCCTCAAAATTTGTTTGTTCAGTATCGACTACTTAATCGATTTCAGCTATTTTTAATGTTTAAATTTTTTCCGAAAAATTAATTAGCATAGGTGAACTTAGTGCTACCTATGGAAACTTCTATTATTGCTCTTTATTTAAGCAAAATTGATCAGACACAACTAAAGTACGAAGGAAGCATTTTTTTTTATATTTATACAAAGCGTAACAGAAAAAGCGCAATTCCTCATACACCCCAATTAGTATATTAATATAAAAAAAATATGATGCGATCGAACTTTAGTTGAGTATAACCAATTTTCTTAAATATCGATTAATAATAGCACGATTTCCATAGAAAGCACTAAATTCATTTTTGAAAAAAAAAATATAGCTAAAATCGAATAAGTAGTCGATACTGAACAAACTTATTTCAGGAATTGCGCTTATTCTATTACATGTTGTATACTAATTGGGGTGTATGAGGAATTGCGCTTATTCTACGCGTTGTATACGGTTTTAGACGTAAAGTGTTCAGGGTAAAAAGTACTTAAAGTCTAGTCACTTTCCGGTTTCCCAACTACCTATCTCTATACTAAAAATCACGTAAATCTGCTTCGTTCCGAAGTGAAAGAAGGACAACTCACTTTTGCAAACAATTGTTATGAACGGTAAAAAAACACCTGAACTACTAATCACACGATACTTCATACGATAACTATTCTTAAATGTTTTTTTTTATATTGAAATGCATGACTCTCATACAACTGTGTGCATTTATCGATACTTTAACGTGTAACTACAAGATTATTTTTGAAAAATACTTCTTATACTAATAATTTACATTTTGAAGTAATTATGAAATTCCCATTTGTGAAAGCAGAAAGCCAAGCAAAGGGCATTATCATTAATAATAGAATTGGGAAAAATTAAGTATTCGAATTTGATTTGCGATTGTTCCAAATGTAGGTAACTATTAACGACCGATAAATTTTAGGTAACAGATGTTTTAAAAACAATTTTTCAAAAGTTAAGCTCCTGATTTACAAAGTAATGTGATTGTCCTTAGTAAGTAATTAAATGGTTAATAGTTAGATGCCTACCTTTAAACTTATTCCCTTAGCTGTAAACAACTTAGAAGTCGCTGTATGTTAAGATGGCGTTTCCGAAGAAGGGTTCCCAAATTGGTCTGAAAAAAAAAACACCGCTAGTTATCAATCAGAAATAAATAAGTTGGCTCAATTGGTAGTGACCCTGCCTTCTGAATCGGAGGTCGCGGGTTCGATCCTTACTCGGGCCGACATTTGACAACATGAACATATCTGCTGGCTTCGTGTCTGGTCGTTTAATATTTATTTAGTATGTATGTTTACCAGTTGTTTTGTACCCATAGTACCTACAGGCCCTGCCTAGTTTGGGACCAAATAACCGTGAGTGAATTGTGTCCCACAATTTATTACTATTATTAGTTTATTATTATTATAAACTGGTATATTAACTGAGCACTCAAATCCTCAACTGATTGAAGTCTTGATTGGTCTTATAATAGTGATCTAAGAATTCATAAAATTCTGTCTGATAATGTTGTAATTGAAACTTACGCGAGTGCAGCCCGGTTCGGTTGTCTTTGTGTTCGTAGTAACAAGGGAAAGCTGAAAACAGAAAACATACATTTTTGAATATTTTATATAATTAGTTCATCGAGCACCGCGTGATTCCAATGGTCAGCGTAACAATTAAAAATCAATTGTGTTTTATTTTATTGGCTTACGAGGTTAAAAGAAGATACAAATTTCAATCCCTAATTGGTAACTACACAAACGGCACACATCTACACATATAATAAAACTGTAAAGAGATAGTGTCTGTACATGAACTATTTTTTGTTAGATAACAGGAATCCATAGATGTACAGTTAAACTTATGAACTTTGTTACTAACAAAAACGAATGGGGATGCAAAATAAAAGGCGTTTTCCCCCCTAATCGACAGCCTCAGTGATTTCTCTGAACGTTTAATTCACAGAATCTACCGATTAGAAAGGAATCCATTCTGCCTCCAATCTGCAGGCGTAGGTATTTATGGAGCTTCGATATTCGATATTCGACTCGGAATCAGAAAATCTGTGGAAGATGGGCTATTCACAGATGTCGGTATCGAAAACGAATGTCGTATTTGACATAAGAATTCGGAAAATTTTCCGTGGCTGTCAGAAACGCCTAGAATACTAAATATATAATTTTTTTACTCGATATGAATCGAACCCAATTCCACTAAATGACAGCGGTGATAGTTGTATGACAATTACATGATTGTGGTCACTCAATGGTGATATTATGTCAAATTTTGACATAATATCACCATTGAGTGTCAAATTTTGACATAATATCACCATTGAGTGACCACAATCATGGTATTGTCATACAACTATCACCGCTGTCATTTAGTAGAATTGGCCCCCAGGACTCTGCTTGGACTCACCCGTACCCTATAGGCACGTAGCTATAGAGATACTACATTATATTTTAATAAGCAACAGACATTACCATTTTACTGTAGCTGTGAAGTACATCTTGCAATTAAAATATGCTAATGAGTGTGCCATTGAGCTCTGCATGTGCAACTTTTAATGACAACTTACTATTAACAGCTTCGTTGCTTGTACGGAGAAAAATATCATGTCATCTCGGTGACGAAGTGATTATTAAAAAAATTATGATTTGATATGATCAACGATGTAATATATCTTTAAAAACTTGTGTGTTTCTATTTAAAATGTATTATGAATATAGAGTTTTATAAATAAAAAAAATACTATTTGAAATTAATTAAGTGCAAACACGACTTGATAGAAAAATTAAAAAGAGGCTTAGTGTTATAAGACATTCTCTATTATTAAAATATAACAGATACTTATTGTATTTTTTTAAAAGGTGAAATCCTTCGGGATCACCAACTTTAGTACACGGCATTATGTTAGGCTATAACCAACTGTTGTACATTATATACTTATAAGCGAATTAAAATTATGTACTTAGTCACTCTTTTTCCGTCTTTCATTACCTCTATCTTGTCACTACAGGTTTTAGGTGACCACAAAAAGTAGCTGCTTTTCTAAAATCAACTGAACTAGCTTGCTATTCACACTGCTAAAACAAACTACATATTCAGGGCAACAAAATATTAGAGAATGGCGGTGCTAAACGGGAAACAACATCGTAAAATAAAATCTCAATTGTCTCTCTATTTTTCGATCGTCAGCTACTAAAATTCCATTGGGCATGTAAAGCTTCCAAAAATACTTTTTACACAAGCAATTTATATACGAACAGATACTAATCCTAAGCACATTGCTGAGCTCTCGTGAGGAAACCCGCAGGTCTTAGAATTAATTCTGAGACATGTGTAAATAGACCCGGTCCGGCGATGGGCTCACCACCTATCACGTTTAGGGGTCCAATATATCTCGTGAAATGTGGGTATATCCAGTAATGAAATACCTCTGCCTACCCCCTCGGGGATAAAAGTCGTGAGATTTTTTTTTTATTTTGCTGCTGAGCTCTTTGCGAAATGGTGTTACAAGCTGGTGGCCATCTGACTGTCAGAATTTTTAAGCCACCCAAGGGTGGTATCAGACATGATGAAAAGCAGCAACCTGCTATACGGGCCGCCGACAATAGACAATTCTATTCTAAGTATATATTTTTTTAGCTACAGAAATAAATAAATATAAGGTCATTTTAAATCAAGTGCAAATATTTTAAAGGTAGGTACGAATATGTAAGAGAAATAGAATTAGCATAAAAAAAATGTAAACATACTTTGCATAAGTCTTCACTACCGTATTTATTTATTTTATAACCCATTTGCTCGTAAAAGGTGTCTTATTTCACCAATTTCAATATCGTATTGTATCTCATTACGCCCAAGCGCGGTAAGTGTAAAGTAAAACGCACTGTTTATCAGGATGCTCCGTCTTAAAACGAACGGTACTTTTTAAAATCTCAGCAAAGAGTTTTTATGTCAAAAAAGTTGTTAACATTTTATGATTAAAATTGACTTTGGGAGGTAAAATATAATAAAGAAATATTTATGTACATAATTATTTAATTTAATTAATTTTAAAAGTAAATTACAACCAATTAATCTGTAACAAAAACACAAAAATATTAATTTACTTTATTAGTAATACTGGCTGTTTTTTGTGCCTTTGCCTAAAAAAAATGCTGATGCGCGCCGCGCGCTTTTTCATAACGCTTTATTGTTTTTATTCGTTTACCATAGTCGGAGTTTTATTTTATTTCCTCGCAAATGTGTTATAAAACGTCGTATGACATACGTGCGCTTTGACAATTACAGCCTCTGCTTACTTGTAACCCTCGCCTACGGCTCGGGCTAGCAATATCGCCTCGGCTGTAATTTTCAACCTACCGCACTTATATCATAATGTACTATTGTTATTCTTGCGCAATTTTTGATTGGATAATGTGCATGTATTGTGTGTGTACGAGTATGTACCTACAGCGTGTTAGATTGTTTAAAAAAAAATAATTGTCTATGTTATCTAGTAAAGTAGAGTATGAAAAATAAAAATCATACATACATACATATGCTCACGCCTTTTTCCCGAAGGGGTAGGCAGAGACAACAGCCCGCCACCTGCTACGATCCTCGCATACCTCACGTGCCTCATCCACATCCATCAATCGGTTCATACAAGCTCGTCGGTTTCGGGTACTCTTTATCTGGCTTTTTTTCAATACATCGCCGATCTGATCGATGTAAGTATGCCTAAAGTAATAAAAATCAATACCCAAAATAGTTTGTTATAAATTTTTTGATCTACCCTTTAAATATTTGCACTTAATTTAAAATGACCATTTATAATCTTTGGCATTACAGGTATGTATGTCTACAAATAAAACTTTTCTTCTGCGTAAAAACATAAATAATGCTTTCTAAATATATATTTAGTTTCACTGGTATATGTGTATAACATTATTACAGTTCGAATAACTTCGACGTGTTGTAAATGAACATACGGCCCTCGAGAGAGTTTTAACGACACCAACTTCATGCTAATGTTATATTAATGACTAACATCAGCGTTGCAGTTCAAAACTATAATGGATTCAGTAAACAAGGAATAATAAAATGTAGAGAATTCAAGAAAGAATGAGATTTTATCCAACTGCAACAGAGGGTACCTACCTAATGTTTATTTATTTATTTATGGCTCACAAAGCAAGTTACAATCAAATACCGAGTTTTACTAATTATAGTAAAAATTTAAAATTAGATTGCAACTCACAATGTTTTTAGTTTTTCTACTATATAAGACTGAATATCCGACAGCGACAGAATATTCAATTTAAATTAGAACCCGATGATACGGCTGCTGTAGTTCCAACGGTGTACTAATATTAGTCTTCATCTAGGTAGTACATTCACTTCCTTGCTAAAAAAAGGCTTGCAAATTAATATACACGATCCCTTCGCCCGTAATGCAATTTTATTAAAACGGATTTTCGCCGTAATTTCATTATCGCAAATTGACATCAACGAACGATCAAATCCGTTCTAAACCACCCCTCTCTAATTCGATAATTTTTGCGTGACAGAAAGAAATGAAGCAAAAATTTTCGATTAAGTTAAGAGCATATATTTCTTCTATGTGTAAAGAGAAAGTGACTGACCAACTGATCTACCTAACGTACTTAGGGGTATAACTTATATAACTGAGAAATGAAAAAATAACAGACAGAAAAGAAACCGGTATCCCCAGCATTCAGAAACGGATTTTTGAGGACATCTGATTCATTTGAGATTATTTAAAATGTAGCTAACAGTATTTTTAATAAAATATTATATTTAAAATAAAAATAAATAATTTCACGCCTTTTATCGCCGAGGGGGTAGGCAGAGGTATTTTATTTCTGAAATAACCACTTTTTACGAAGTATTCTTTGGGCGTGATTTTATTATATTGATTTATAAATATTCTTTTTCCTGTGTATATCTTTATATCTGCGATCGGCTTTTATAGCCATAATCACACGTGGCTTGTGTCTATAGTTGGTTACGGTGCCATTCCATGGAACAGCAACCTTTCAAAAGATAATCCCAAAAAAAAACATTAATACTTGGAACTGACGACTGTGAAAGAAGAAGTAAGCATTAACAACAAAAGGTACAGAGAGACTTAAAAAAATGCAATGACCTTACAAAAAACCTATTAGGTACGTAGTAGTACAGTCAAGAGCACGCTGAGCTTGACACTTTGGACTTTGAAACAGCCCTGTATTCTATGGAGCGCAGTATAAATCAGAGCTTAGCTTAAACTGGTAGTGTAAAGATTGACTTGCTCTTGACTGTACAATTCACAATTCAAACAGTAAGTCGCCCTAAAAAATGGCAAATACTAAATTTGGAACATAATATAAGAACGCTAAATAAAATTGTTTGTTCTATAGAAACCAACTGTTTCATATATTAAATCGTTCCTTCCTCCCTGATTTGACCACGAGGAATTCAGTTCCGGATAGTCAAACTAAGAAAAATATCCACCCTTTGTTATAGTTCGTAAAATATATTTGTACAGTCATTATCAAAAATAATATTACACATTTTAGATTCCATTCGTGCATTCATTACACAGAGAGAAGGTAAAATTACCCATTCGAAAATGTTACAAAACAAATGTCTTTGAGCAAAACGATACTTCTATATCAAAATTACTGGGCCAACCTGTACTATCTAGCCTTATACAGGGTGTGGACTGACGTTACACAGGCGACAAGTTCGGGATAAAGCGTAAATATCGGGGTGTGAGGGTAGTTGGTCGAATTCGCGAGCGAAATGTGGGCGGGAGCGTGGTCTTCTCTGTAGTATATGGTTAAATTTCAGATGTTTTCTGCAGCGAACACTACCTATTATTACTTACATAAACTTCAACTCACACAACTGACTAACATACATGTTATCTCTGAAGGAAGTATGGAAAAAAGTGTTTCACCATAATGTATTGAAATTTATAAAATGGTCGCATAGCTCTACAAAATCTAATATAAATAACAGCTAAGTATTAGCATCCCACGGACGTTCTATATTCTGTTACTGAAAGGAATACGAAATAATGATTTCTCTAATATTTACGTTCTGGATGCCAGGAGATCCCATATAATAATCAGTATTAAAATTAGACTTAAAAAAAAATAAAATTCACAAAATCGTTGGCCCCGTGAGAATTTTTCACCAAAATACGACGTTAAATTCACATAATTAATAAATCTATTAGAATATAAATAGAATAAATTACACGTTTTCAGGGAGACGCAGAATCCTTTCAAGACCAAACTGGTTGTAACCGGTTGCCGTGAGATCGGTCAGAGATCAATTCGCATAACAAAAGAAGATCTCGTTCCCACAATCACGCATGCGCCGACCTTCGGCCAGTGGCAGCCCTCTGACTTGACCGTTGATCTTTTATACTACACCTTTTAATGATTCGATAAGAAACTGGATGAAGTCTTTTGAGATTGTCCCAACTTAGAACTTGTTATTCAATTAGGATGTTACTAGAACATTCTAAATAGTTTTGGCTAGAATAGTTATGTAGGTACGCAGTGCTTTAGATTCAGAGGAATCAGATTTCATAGTTTTGTTGTCATGAGTTTTTTAATGTCCTTCTAAGTATTTTTGTATTAGATGCCCCGTTTTTTGAAACTTATCTCCCAAATTTCGAATTTGTAGTATTTATGCTTTCTGTCATTTCATGAGTTAGTTTTATTTCGCTTATAATATTATACATGTTATCAGAAGTAATTTTATTACAGATTCTATTACAAGGTTATCTATAACTAGCTTTTACCCGCGGTTTCCTTCGCGCACGTTTATTTCACCCCCTTAGGGGTTGAATTTTGCAAAATCTTTTCACCTACTTTGTTTAGCTATATATGTGCAAAATTTCAAGTCTCTAGACCCAGCATGTTTAGGCTGTCCGTTGATATATCACCAATCAGTCAGTCAGTTTATCATTTTATAAACAATCTAGGAAGGATAATAATAAAAAGTAATTATCTTAAAGTTTTGCGTTATCTACGGTGGACTGCTTGAATTCACATGTTGGTGGTGGTGAAGGCGGATCACTTGAGGACGAAACTCTGTCTGTGTGCGGCACACACACACCCCCATACATATTTATCAGTGTAATTTATTACAATTTAGTTGCTGTTTTAGAACATGACCGCACAGTGCAGCTGGCGAGTGGTACATATCTGTATTCTGGAAATAATTACTTCTACAGAATTAGGTTTAGTAAACGGATGTGTGAGAATATTCAAATAGCGGTCCGAGTTCTTGGCTCGCAGAATTATGATATATTTTTATTAAAATTATTGTAATTTATCATTTATTTATTATTGTAGCAACATAATCCGCTGAAAATACATGTAAGTATAAAACTAAACACTAATGTTAAGAAATTCAGTTAAAGATATTAATGCATAGACAAACCTCAAATAGGAAAATACACCTAATCGGAGCAATATATTATTATAATTCTACAACACACAAGCAAAGGAATGTTTCATTAGCCGAATACGTCGTAATACCTACCCAAAAGAGACTGAGGCAAACTACAAACTAAAATCTAATCTCTTCTTAGTACACCCCAAAATAAAGCTTAGACAGAAACAGTTAACGAATCTAATCCCATGCGAGCATGTAGCCCGCGGCGACTCTCATACATACGTGAGCATGTGTGGGTAAGGCGAAGTTAGATCGGCCACACTTTACCGCGAGCCTTGATAGAAGATGTACAGGCGAACGGGATTTGGATTGAGATTACGGTAATTATAACTAACATTTTAGGTTAGTAGCAATGATAGCCTTACGGTTAAAATGCCTGCTTCTCATGATGACTCGGGTTCGAATCTTGGTATGTACCAATGAGTTTTTCAAAACTTACGTACAGTCAAGAGCAAGTCAAGCTTGACACTACCAGTTTAAGCTGAGCTCTGATTTGTACTGCGCGCCATAGAATACAGGGCCGGCTCAAAGTCCAAAGTATCAAGCTTAGCGTGCTCTTGACTGTACATATTTATCACTAGTTTGACGGTGAAGAAAAACGTGAGGAAACCCGCAAGTCCCAGAATTGATTCTAAGACATGTGTAAAAGACCCGGTCTGACCATGGGCTCACCACCTATATCACGGTTAGGAGTGAAAAGAATATCTCGGGAAAAGTAGATAGATCCAGAAATGTAATACCCCTTCCTATACCCCCTCGGGGATAAAACGCGTGAGTTTTTTTAATTTATTTTGTTTTTAGGTTAGAATTAAAGTTTGCTGTGACTTTGAGGAGTGAGGAGGACTTAGACTTGTGTGTTTTTGGGTAAAGGTGACTCCGTAATTATCTGGGGTTGGCAATATTTTTCATGTATTCTGCTGAACTTTGGATCAAAGTTAGTGCTAAACTACCTACTAAAGAACTCGATTACAAAACTGAACAACTATCTGCCAGTCAAGCCGTCTGACTTATACACTGCTTAACATATTGTAGGCTCCTATACAAGACAAAAACATTATATTGGTGCCAGCCATGAGGCTGCTTGGACGCTAAGAAAATTGCAACTGCCGTCCTGTAAGGACAAACTCACTCTCACAGACGAATCCGCACGCGAATTTTAATTTGATATTCTGTAAAGGCGTAGAAATGCAAAAAAAAAATATAAAGTAACAGTTGATTCTAAATACTTTGAGAGATAAGTTTAGGTTTAGGTTTTACAGATGAACATTTCTAAACCAAACCGAAATATTCTTTCCATAGTTCAATCACATACCTATCCGTAAGATACACTACCATTTCAATCTTTTTTGGTTCATTTGCCATGTTATCAAATAGATAAGTCATGTAAAACTACTTTTAACGACTGAAGGATACTGGGGTAAAGTGCAGAAGTTTGCATTGTAACGTCAATTTTCATTCAGATCCTGCTATTTTATAAACGGTAATCAGCATGTACAGTCAAGAGCACGTGGAGCTTGATACATTGGACTTATTATAATCGCCTTAGATGTCAGACTCGCACTACAAGTGTAAAGCTTCATGTGCTCTCGACTGTAATGAGTGTATGAGTAACAAAATCCAAAACTGCGTACGGCTGTACTCTGGTCAGCTCCTAACATCATTAATCTAACTTTCGAGCTACCCTTTATAATAGTTCAGTCCGTTCCCTCGGGTGGGGTGGGGTGTGGGGGTGTATTAACATAGGAATTTGGAGCCGTCCGCGCCAGCCTTCTTCTTCAGGGGGGATTTAAGTTTCGCGTCATGTATTGATCCGCACGTTTGCCTAGTGCGGGTGCGGCTATTAGATGCGGCTTTTGGGTGTTAATTATTTTGAAAATCTTTTTGGGTGTGTTTCTGTTGAAATTGGGAATTTTTGATTTTGTCTTTAAGGCGAGTAGTGTCGTGAAATGGTCATCTTTGAAGGCATAAGGCTTATAAACGAGCAATCACAAAATTCCAGAAAAAATATATCTTAAGCATTGATATATAATCTTCATTTTCATAGTTTGAAAATGTTGTAGAACATTATTTACTATACGAAAAAAATTATTGCAACAAGGCTGTTTTGAATTTTAAATTCGCTTCTTCTTCTAAACTAAAAGAGATATTTTCATAGCTCTTGCGGGAAAACATTGGTAATTTATCTATCTAAAATTTTATAGTTCAGTTTTTTAAAAGACCAATTAGTTTTTACGCAAATTCCGAAATAGCAGTTTCACTACAAATCGTCTCTAGCGGGTCCGCGCGGTGGCGACGGGAGCCAGTCCAGCGCAGACATTCAAGGAGAGAGGCCGCGCGCCGCGTTGCCGCTGCGCGCTCGAATTTTTACGCATTTTATGTGTAGTACAGTGTGCAAAGAGGGATGTCTTTTAAACTTTTAACACAATTAATAAATATGAAAAATTGTTACTGGTTTATAAAAAAATTAAATATGTCAAATTTCGTAATATTGGTGTAAATATACATACATTTAAAATAATGTTTCGATTAATAATTTTTTTACTCAAAATTTTTTTTATATCTCACCTCCTACCTCTTCCAAAAGCTTAGAATATGAACACAATAACTTGCATGTACTTATAAAAATAAACACGTAAGGCTTTCGCAAAGAATAATTATAAATAAACATAATACAACTAAAACGTTGAACTATGCATTTCTATATATACATACATATAATAAAATTGTAACTGATGTCTGTACATATATAAGATATTTAAGAAAAACGTATGTGTTTGGGGGTCTTCATAACGGCAGTAGAAGCCGAAACTATTATTTTTAGAATTTTTCATCATAACAAGTAATAACAAACATCATCATCCTTATGAGGCAGTCGGGTAAGGGATACAAAACATAAAGATTGATTCAAGGAAACAATAGGGGTGTTTTATTTGTTGTTGGAAACCTCAATTTATTGAAGTGGAACTGAAGATTTTTCTCATTTTCAATCGACTTCAAAAAAGGAGGAGGTTCTCAATTCGGCTGCATGTTTTTTTATGTTTGTTTCCTCAGAACTTTAGACTGGGTGTACCGAATTTGGTGATTCTTTTTTTATTTGAAAGCTGGTGCTGGCCGTGTAGTCCAGTTCTGACAATGGCATATACCTAGGGATAATATAAAGAAAACCATACAATTTAAAATCTGTTTTTTACTCTTTAGAGTTCTATTTTATTAATGCAAAACATTACCATACCAACCATAGTAATGTAAGCAACGGATCCGATCCGGTCCGATGTGACCTGATCCGATCCGGTCCGATGTGACCTGATCCGATCCGGTCCGATGTGACCTGATCCGATCCGCTGCGATGTGACCTGATCCGATCCGCTGCGATGTGATCTGATCCGATTCAGTCTGATGTGGTCTGATCCGATCCGGTCCGATTTTATGTGATCTGGTCCGATCCCATCCAATATGATGCAATCAGGTCCGATACTATCCGGTTTGGGCCTATCAGGTCCGATCTGATCCTATCCGACCTGGTCTGGTCTGATCAGATCGGTCCGGACCGATCCAGTTCAGATCAGATCGAACCCGAACGGATCTAACCAGACCGGATCGGACCACATCGGACTGTACCCAACCGGATCGGATCGGACGGAAAACACCCAATTCGCAAATCACTATAGATGTTCCTATAATATTTGAAGAGTTTCCTTGATTTCTCCAGACTCCCATCATCAGATCCTGACTTAATGATAGTGGGAACAACACCCGGAAAGTATAGGATTTCAAACAAAAAAAGAATTTTCGGAACCTGTCCTGTCGACTTCAAGTAATCGGGGAAAAAACCGACAAAATTGAGAACCTCGCGCTTTTTTTGAAGTCGGCTAATAACATTATTAGACACAATATAAAATAAGGATAAGATGTACATAGACAATGTTTATTACCATGATCCATGTTAGCTTTCACGAATCTCCTTCATTAAATCGTTTTTTTTATTTAAGCAACTTAAAAAAAAAATAGAAAGTTATCAGTGTCGAAATCTTTTATTTCTTTTTTTGTGTGTTCCCAGATTACTCGAGTACTGCTTTCTGCGATTCGGGAAATTGTTTTTTCGTTTGAAATCGTATACTTTCCAGGTAGAACCTTACTCATCAGGTCAGGATCCGATGATGGGATCCTCGAGAAATCGAGGGAACTCTTCCAATATTATAACGCACCCCCAGAACGAAAGTGACCTAAGTCAAAAAACGCAATTTGTGGGAAATGAGCAAGAAAGTTTTCAAAAGCGTGTAAATTTGAATAAACTTGATGTATCTCTATCGTGTTTCATCGGAAATGATTTCTTTTTCGCGGGTATATGTATTGATCTTTAATGTACATATTAGTAACATCATATTCAATTTAAATGTATTTTAAATATTTATTTTGACATTAAACATAAAGTAGTTCCAAATTACGTCACTTTATGGCAAAAATATATACTACTAAAGAGGCCTATACCTATAAGTGTCTTTCTTCTTTTATTTAATGTTAGCACTAAAGTAACCCAATCTAAAAACAGTCAATAAAATCTAATAGATATTATACTCTAAGCACCATTTGGTGAAGTGGAACTGATGATGAAGACCAGATTGGGCTACCTGAACTACTCAATGATTAGTATTTTATTTGTTGCGATTGTATTAATAATAATAATATTACTTTTATTAGTATTACTTTGATAGAGTTGCCAAGCATTTTATGCTCGTCCGTCACAATGCATACTACCTATGGTTAGTGAAGTTGATGGTGAAGTGGCAGGAGAACTCTTCCACAATTTTGCTTTCTAGGTTTTTGTTATCAGTTTATTATAATTACTAAAAGATGTTTGGTGTTTGAAGTAACGTTCCATTCACAAAATGTTTTGTTATGAATATTAGATCAAAGATTCATTTTTATATTGATGCAAGTTTCGTTTTGTATTGTATATATTTTATTACTGACCCTACTGCGTTATCAAGACGCGTGGTCAAAATGCGGGGAAGCGCGGAGCGGGAAACATAAGCTCCGCCCTGAAGCCCAAGGCCGTTGGCGGCTACAGTCGCCTTAAGTTGAATATGGCGTATTACACACATGTCTAGAAGATGCATTGCAAGAACACTATGTAAAGTTTTTAATCAATCACAATTATTATGGTAAACCATAATTATCAGTAATACATGAGATTAAAAAGAGCTGCCCTTGAGTTTCTTGCTGGTTCTTCTCGGGCTACTGCATTTGGAACCAGCAACTCGTCAGTGGAGATAGGATAAGTATAGATATAGATAGGCTGTTTACATTTAGAGAATCTTCATAAACGAGTTTAGAGTGCCTTGTTATCAGACTATTCACATTTCCAAGTGTATTTTTTTGTACCTACAGAAAATAAATGACTAGATTTTTTTATTATTACTTATAGTCTCATTGTGTCTGCGCATCCCGATAACTTGCGTTAAGTTAGTAGTAGCTATTTAAAAGCCAGGGGGTCGATTTTTTAATCTCACCGAGTGACTGATTCTCACCGATGTAAGTGATTTCCGAAAGTTCGTATTTTTGAAACTCATCGGTGAATTACATTTGTCATACCTATGATATCGGTTTACGAGTGCCCCTACCCACTCGTAATTGAAATCACCATGCGATCGTTTTTGACAGTTGACGTATGTAAAATCTGCCAAAAGTGCCAAAGTATGTTTTTCGGAAGAATTTGCAGCGGGGTTCGATTGTGATATTTTGTGATTGCGACGATTTATTGAAAACAGCGTGTGACTTTCAAAAATACATTTGGAAAATGGTGACATAAAAGTCATCGGTGATAATTTTAGTCACCGGTGACTTTGATATCACCAGTGAGATTCAAAAATCGTACTCCAGATCCTATATCTTTGGCTACAGGAAAAGTTCTAAATACATTTTGGTTATTGTCAGCTGTATACATGACAGTTACATACAGCAGTATCAATAAAATAGATTCTTTAGATCTAAATAACAACACTACAAATAATATGAAAATGTAACATTTATAACTTTTACAAATGAGAATCGATCAATGTGTTCGTTTTCGAAATAAACAAATTGACTGAGTCTTACGGGTCCGATCGTATTAGATAAAACTGATTGGATCTCAGTCGAGGGGAAATGATGCAAAACGACATAGCCGATATGGAATCAATTTGTATTCGCCTCAGCCTCACACTCGAGCACACTTGCAGATAGGCTATCGTATTCGCCCTTTACACTAATATAAATGGAAAATAGATAAGCTACAGGCGTTTACTCCAATCATGTTTCAGCTAACAATGGGATGGACAAAGAGAATGAAAAATTGGTTCAGGTGGTATAAAAAACAAATGCGAAAAGTAATAAAAATTAAATATGTTGTGGAATACGCGGTTGGAACGAAGTTACGCTTGCTCAAACACATATCTACGAGTACATTAATATCATGTAAAATGAAGATTGGTTTTTTGTATGTTCGAAACTGTTAGACAGATTTTAAAAATGGATTCTCCTATGAATAATAATAGGGGGAGAGGGGGTAGGCAGAGGTATTCCATTACTGGATATACCCACATTTCACGAGATATATTGGACCCCTAAACGTGATAGGTGGTGAGCCCATCGCCGGACCGGGTTCGTTTACACATGTCTCAGAATTAATTCTGAGACCTGCGGGCCTGCTTCCTTACGATGTTTTCCTTCACCGTCGAGCTAGTGATAAATATGTACGTAAGTTTTTGAAAAACTCATAGGTACATGCCAGGATTCGAACCCGAGCCTCACTGATTTTCGGCCGGCTCTTTAACCGTCCGGGCTATCTCTGCTCTTATCATTCT
Organism: Ethmia dodecea; assembly: GCA_963855545.1. Taxonomy (NCBI): domain Eukaryota; kingdom Metazoa; phylum Arthropoda; class Insecta; order Lepidoptera; family Depressariidae; genus Ethmia; species Ethmia dodecea. Next base: position 4,014,937 of record OY979457.1, read on the forward strand.
CCTATGAAAATTCACATAATTTGATTTTAGCAATAGTAAGTAAGCATACAAAAACCTATTTTACAAATTTAAAATAATTATATATAACAAAACAAGCACTATTTCTCTCTCGTAGCGTCTGAAAACGATGTTTATATTTATTTATCTTTAGACTAACTAAATTCACAATCTCAAAAGTAAGAAAAGTAAAAAAGTTGTGCCTTTAACATTTGCAAAAGTAGTGTTGCTAAATAAGTATGCTAAATACACATCCGTTAAGCAAAAAATTTGCCTATTTACAAGTACCCAGATGAAAGTTTCTATGTCTATACAGATCCGCCAACACTAGAGGCGGAACTCACATCTTTTGATCTCAGGTCCGTGCCCAGTGGACCGACCTTCCGACTCCAATGAACCGAGAGGTATGGACTATTCCATATGTACTCGAATGAAGATGAGACATAAAAAGATTATATGATTTATACTCGTATACCAAGAAGCGATTACATAAAAATGAAATCTATTTTCTGATGCATGGAGTACAAATGATTGATAAACATAGGAATAGTGTAATCTAAAAGCGTTGTGACTTTGACGAGGATACAAATAATATGTACCAGGGTAGACAAAGCATATTGTCTCGAGGTTTGGACAAATTGAGCGGATAAATGAAATACGTATAAGGAGACAAGTATGAGTTCTATATTAGGGATTTGGCTTCCGACCTTAGTCCTTGATTGGACCATTGTACAGTCGAGAGCACGCAGAGCTTGAATCATTGGACTTTGTGACGTTCTTATTACAATCGCCTTAGAGGTCAAACTCGCGATACAAGTGTCAAGCTGCAGCCAGCCCACCTCCCTCCAGAAGCAGATCAGACACATATGAGTTCATATACAACGAGATTGTGAGTTGAAGGATCTTTAGAGGGTGATTTAGACATACCCACATTCATAAGATTAGGCAATATACTGAAGAAAGGTCAGATATAGTGTATACCCTAACCGATGATGTATGAGTTTATTGATTTTGATCAATCACAAGTGTGCCAGATTTGTAGGTGTCGGTCTATTGTGTCTGCCGTCCCCATGGGACAAGAGCTACTAAATTACAACCCTTACTGTATATATGTATGCAAAATTTAAGGCAGATGTTTTTATAATGCAGTGATAGCCCGTTATAAAGAGCCGGTCGAAAATCAGTGAGGCTCGGGTTCGAATCCTGGCATGTACCAATGAGTTTTTCAAAAACTTACGTACATATTTATCACTAGCTCGAAGGTGAAGGAAAACATCGTGAGGAAACCCGCAGGTCTCAGAATTAATTCTGAGACATGTGTAAATAGACCCGGTCCGGCGATGGGCTCACCACCTAACACGTTTAGGGGTCCAATGTATCTCGTGAAATGTGGGTATATCCAGTAATGGAATACCTCTGCCTACCCCCTCGGGGATGAAAAGCGTGAGATTATATTATTATTATATTATATGTTTTTATCGAAGCTTTTGCACTTTCATCATGATTATTTCAGCAAAACAACATCCATTTTCAAAAGAAACTCCTCAACGCATTATTCTTTTTAACAATCAATATGCCTAATACAAAGTACAAGTTACATGGTTTTAGTGCTTTGCTGAGCGGGAAAAAAATTACACCAAACATCATTGTCGTTCAAGCATTCAAATAATACCAGTATATCTAAGGTATACATAACTAAAGTTTACCTAACCCGTCGTACACTGAGACTCCCATTTCAATCCGTCCCACTAATAAACGTGCCAAAACTACCCCACGCGTTCCTTACCCTTTAAAATTAATCCACGAAAATACGCAAGGGTTGGACGGACCCTTCTACTTGAAAATCCCCCGACTATTCAAGAAATCGCCGACCAAGGGCCAAATAACGCTTTATATCTAGCGAATTTTACCAAATGTCCCTTCGTCCCTTCTACCCTTCACTTCATGTACATATTTGGTTGAATGAGTTGTTGTAATTCTACTACTATTATAAATGCGAAAGTTTGTATGGATGGATGTATGGATGGATGTTTGTTCCTGTGTTTGTTTCACGCAAAAACTACTGAACGGATTTTGATGAAACTTTACAGTTATATAGCTTATACATCAAAATAACACATAGGCTATATTTTATCCCCGTATTCCTACGGGAACGGGAACTACGCGGGTCAAACTGCGAGGCGCTGCTAGTATAAAATTAATTGCTAAGGAGATGTTTTAGTATTGCAATTTTTCTGTTAAGCTTATAAGATTAGTAGGATAAGATTATCCTTTGTCTTAGTCCGCCCGTGGGCAATTAGTTGATGATTCAGCTGGGATTTTACTTTATAAAAAACATTTCTTTTGTGCACTTAATAATATTGGCAACTTATATACGACGGGGATTATTTCCAGACTTTGAAGTTTTGAAGTGAAAAAAAGTAAAATAAATAGGAAGCTGAACCAACAGGGAATGATGAAAATTAATTGACCTCTTAGGGTCAAGTACGTACCTAGGATGGCGATTTACCTTTACTTTTTGACTAATTATTATGTAACGTTACGTTTTTTTAAAAAAAGAATGACCAAGATCGATTCATAATTGGCGGAATAATCGTGTAAAATTCATACAAAAGAACAACAACAAGATACAGTCGAATTGAGAATCCGCTTCATTTTTAAAGTCGTTTGAAAATTAACCCTCTTTACGCAAAGAATCTGTTAGCAATATTTCTAATTGACCATGAAAATATTGTTATTTACATATAATTTTGATTATTTTGTGTTAGAAAATATATCATTTCAAATATTGTCTACAATCAATCGACAGGTTGTAACTACTGGCAACACTAAGTGGGGAGCGGCATTCTAGGCTCGACCACGAAAACGAACGGAGCTCTGTTTTGTAATTATTATACGAGTATAAGTAAAATCTGGTGATAATCAACAATTGTTTTAATTTGACATTCACGTAAGCCAAAAATTCTAAAGACAAGTTCTAAAAACGCCTATTTATTTATTTAATTCCATGTACCACGATAATGTACACATGGCGAACTTAATGCCTAAAGGCATTATCTACCAGTCAACCATTAGCCTAAGCAGAAATAATTTATAACTTAAATCCTAATACTTATATTATGTTAATAAAATAAACTAATACATACTATAATGTATCCTAATGAACATAAATACAAAAATACTTACACAAATACGACAAAAACGCACGAATTTTCCTTTTAAAAGAAAACTTGCATTTGAATTTCTAGTCAGTGTTTTCGAAAAACTGTTCCTCCTAGTATGTAAGCACACTCCTAGATTCTCCCCTTCAGATTACTCCTCAAAGATCATCCGTACGCACTTCCCCTCTTTAATTGTGACTCCGGTCTCATTATTGCTGTATCCTTGCGCGACCCGCTTTACGCTTATCTTTAGACGTTGGGTCCGTGCGTGTGTGTGCGTGTTTGTGTGTTTTAGGGGTACCCGAGATAGATTACTGGAAGCGAACTTAGAAAAAGGTTATTTAACGGGTGTACTTGTTAGGCAAACTTCATGATCAACCCGTTACAGCCCACTGCTAAGCTAACGTTTGTCAGTCTGAGGAAGTATGGGCTATAATCTCCCACTTTTGGAGATTGTGTTAGGCTAGTGACCACCTAACTGTCTGAATTTTTCAAGTCACCCAAGGTCCGACATGCTTTAAAGACTTTCTGAGCGTAAGCACAACGAGGTAAACACAAGGTAAACTTAAATGTAAAATAAAATACATGTGGTATGTGGTGAGCCCATCGCCGGACCGGGTTTTCTTACGATGTTTTCCTTCACCGTCGAGCTAGTGATAAATATGTAAGTACGTAAGGAACACTCATTGGTAATGCCATCGCCAGGATCCGAACCCGAGCCTCACGGATGAGATGCGGTCTATATAAACACAGGGCTATATAAACTAAACTTAATTGTGAAGAATAAATACAGATAAAACAAGTCACTTCCTTAAATTCTTTTTCTACGTCCAATTTTGTTTGTACATGGTGCAGTAGTGTGTGTTTGATTAATTTACGTAATTTGGGCCTTACGAGGGTTGGCCGAGTAGTTGTAGTTTGGTTCTATTGATTTACATAATGTTTTATAGAGCCCAAGGGTGCAAGCTATTTACGCTTCCATGGACGTTATGGAGAGAAAGGCAGAATTTTGAAATTCAACTTTGTTGTTGTTGACGTAGGTTTTTAGTCATTAAATTCAGGCGTTTATAATTTAAGAGTTGGCTATGTTTTACGGCATTCGGGAGTTCTACTTCAGGACGCTGTGTTATTTTATTTTGTTTACTTTTGTAATCAGAAACAAAATCGTAGCTTTGAAGTTTGAACTTACTAATTTACAAATAGCTAGTTGACCTGACAATCTTTAGAACCGCCGGTACAATTGGAACCGAGACACAATTAAAAATCTATTGTGTCTGTGATTCATGGTCTGAGAGGTTAAGGATGGGAGTAGGGGGTGAAATAGTAGATTGTTATACAAGGGTCGGAAGGAATCAATTCCTATACAAGGTGTTTAGACGCCCGAGCGTAGCGAGGGCGGATATAGTCCGAGTAGGAATTGATAACTTCCACCCGCGTTAAACACTCTACTTTTCATAGCGAATACAAGGAAAGTAAACAAAAAAATGTCAACAATACAACATTACAAAAATTTAAAAATGCAAAAAATCAATAGGTACCTAATACCTACAAAAAAACAAAAATGTCAACAATACAACCAAAGAGGTTGGAAGACAGAAATTATTTTTCTTTTAAACGTCTTTGAATACAACATTACAAAAATAATATAAAAACCCTTCCTCTTTATGTATTTATTAGTGTCGAAAAACAAGATTTAGAGTTTTGAAACAGCCTACTAAACTATTAGTCTTTTTTTAATTTTAAATATGGAACACGTCACCGCTGCGCGCAGGTTATTTTTAGTTGTTTATACCTACACTCCCAATGCCGCACGTTTTTTTTTTTTATCGATGTAAAAAGTTTAGTATCAGACCACCTAACCAAATGTACTACTATTTTTTTAATTCATTCCCGCCCTAAGGCCGGAAGCAATTACTATACTTACCCGACCGAGGGCGGGAATCATAGCCCTGAATCTCTCTGTGATGGGAATCATCGCTTCCGACCCGGTACTCAGATCAAACATACACTACTTTCCGAGTATGAGATATGAAAAATACTTTACGACCTATTCCTATATCTTATCAAATATTAAAAAAAAATTTTCAAATCGACTTCGTAGCCGTTTCAGAGGAGTCCAACAACAAACACCGTGACACGAGTTTTTTTAATACAATATGTAACAGAATAAGCGCAATTTCTGAAATTAGTTTGTTCAGTATTGACTACATAAACGATTTCAGCTATTTTTATTAGTGTTAAATTTTTCCGAAAAATGAATTTGCTCAACTGAATTTAGGGCTACCTATGGAAACCGTACTATTATTGCTATTTATTTAATAAATTTGGTTAGACAAAACCATAGGACAAAACTAAAGGACGAATGCTTCATATATTTTTCTATTAATATACTAATTGGGGTGTATGAGGAATAGCGCTTATTCTGTGACGCGTTGTATATTGGATAAACAACATACCTACTTAATTTATAAGAGCAGTGACAACACTGTTGGCAGTAAGCTCGCCTCCTATGCGCGATGCCCGAGTTCGTATTCAGGTGAGGGCAGCGCATGTAATATTAATAACAATAATAATTTATTTATGAGACTTCTTAGGTCCATAGAGGTAAGTAACAAAGTATCTTATAGACTATGTTAGTTAATGTATTTTTCATAAACTGAAGTAGGTAACCAACCTACCTAAATATTCATCTCCAGTTCGACGGGGAAAGAAAACATCGTGAGAAAACCCACGGGTTCCAGAATTGATTCGGTGGTCCGATGATGAAGTTCACTTGTTACTTTTAGGAGTTCGAAAAATACACTGTAAGTACTTCCAGAAATGGTATACCTCGGCCAACTTTCTCAAGGTGTGAGAGTATATTTATTTAAAAATAAATGAAATAAATAATCCCACATTATTTTTATATCTCCTAGGCGTACTTACATCGACCAGATTGGCGATGTATTGAAGAAAAGCCAAATAAAGAGTACCCGAAACCGACGAGCATGCATGAGTCGTTTGATGGATGTGGATGAAGCGCGAGAGATCTGCCAGGTTCGTAGCAAGTGGCAGTCTATTGTCTTTGCCTACCCCAATGGGAAAAAGGCGTGAGATTATGTATGTATGTATGTATCTCCTTGTTTTGGTGTACAATAGTGTACGAGTATCATCTTCAACAGAGTAGGAATGTAGTCCACATCTCTCAGTTCAAATTTAAGTTCAAGCTTCGACGTGACCAATGAAAATTAATTCAAAATATTCTATCAAAGCCTCTCCTTATTCTAATCATAGCATTAAAATCAGACAGTTTAATTAATTGCCTAAATTCGTTTAGCCATCCCAAAAGACACGAGCACGTTCGGAAACTTAACCACTATTTGGCTGCCATTTTGAAAATTAACAAGTCCCCTTTTATAGCTGAATACGAAACAATATGTGGCGAAATATTTAGTCTTAAAATGTCAAATCGACTTATAATTAAGCGACCGTGTTTCAAATTCAACTTTATGATGAAAGCGCTTGGATTTAGTTTGGCTTGTGGGAACTAATCCTTTGTTAGAAGATTAGCACGAAGTAGCACGTATTAGGGAGATAATGAATACCGCAAGTCTCGTATTCTGTTAGTTTGCTATGAAATTCGGACGGATTATAATAAGATTAGGTATTATTTGAATTTTAGAAAAACCATGTGGTTGTTGGTCTTTTATACTTATTTATAAGATGCCGTTAACATGGTTTTTGTGTGCCGTGTGTCCCATCTAATCTAATTTAACCCTTTTGGGATCTAAATATTTTAAAAAAACTTAGTGCTTACTTGCGTCATAATGGAACTTTTACGCATCTATACACAAGGATGTCCGTTGTATGTTAGTCAGTTAGTTTGAAACTTTTAGGTTTATTTATAACTTATTACGTTAATTATGTTTTAAAAATGATTTAAATATTACCTAAATTTCGGCCTGATAAATATTTAGTACGTCCTATAACTATTAATAAAACGCATAATAAACACTACGAAATTTTAAAATCATGTCATTTTAACCCTCCGCGGCCGTCATCACAATTAAAGATCGCGAGTCACGACACAGATCGATCTGTCATCTTGCAAACCGCTCGACGAAAGGTGGGAAATAGCGCTCGCGTGAATGGCGGCGAATGGTGCGATCGTGGGATGGCGAGAAAGGCACGCGAGTGGCTCGCACCGCCCCCGTCTAGGGTTACCCGTTGGTTCTGGTACATGTTTCATTCAACGGTCTTAGAATTAGTATCGTACTTTTTGCTTACATTTTAAATAGTAAATTAATAATAATTCCTACATAGGCATTATACATTAAAGTCCACATCAGTTTTTTTTTTGTATGACTAATATCAGAAAGTACTGTAGGGATTTTGATATGGTTTTCACAGATCGACTATACCTACTTGAAGTAAAAGGTGCGTGTTAGGTATAGGTAAGTATATAATTTTATTAGTCAAGCACCGTGTCGTTCCAATGCGCGACAGAATAATTAAAAATCAACTGTATCTCATTTTCTTGTCCTACAAGGTAAAATAACTCAAGAACATAGAAATATAGTACTTTTTATAAATTTTAGAAGGCATATGGTTCACATTTGAAACTTTTTTTAATTAATACTGTTCAGAAGAAAATCCCGTATGCTAGAGGCCACGGTGTTTGTCAACCGGTTTATGGCTCACCTGATTTCCAGTGGCGATCTAAAACAACATTTTGAACGTGCGTGCCAACCCTACCGCAAGCGAATATCTCGCGAGCCTCCTGTAATTGAAAACATAGTGTTCCGACGGTTTTAATGGTCCTAGCGTAATGTTGGCGATACCTACGCGACCGTTAGACGGATGTTAGTTATTTGGGGCCCGCTTTATTGTTTGCAGAGCAGGCGCAGGGTTAAGTGTATCGTATGGTTTAAAAAACATTCGTGTTTTTGACTACTGATAATGTTTAACGCAATCATGCTATCAGGAAACAGTACTCTTAGATACATAGGATTTAATGGTTGCGAATTAAAACAGGAAGTTTCACTTAAATATCCGTGTAGGTACTTACATGTTCCATTTCGATATGTTCCAGGGTTGAGAAGATATGAAGGGTAAATCGAATCAAAAAGCTAAGGGCCTTTAATAACACATGAAGAAGATGGGCGATATTCCCCTACGCGAGCCCACGCGAGCTACGATGATACTGGATTATGATTGTGGCTACAGTTAGAATTTTTTAAGCCACCCAAGGGTAGATAGCCTGTCAGATGACATGGCTTAACAACTTCCATTGTGCGTAAACACAAAGAAAACTGGTTCCAACAATTTAACGTGCGTTTCCGTGTAAAGAGATATTATCATAGCTCTTTCTATAACTAATCTGGTTAAATAGGAGAGTTCGCTAGTCTGTAATAAAGAAAGATTTTTTTTTTTAATTGATCACTTATCTGTCTGTAGTACAGGAATTGGGAATGAAGCTGCAGCGGTTAATATAGTTTTAATTATCCCCGCGTAATACAGGCTGGTCGGTAGACGTATGTTAGTGATTTGCCGGCTCGCTTTATTGTTGCGTTTGTTTCGCATAGCAATTTTAGGGTTAAGTGTATCGAATCCATTGATTGCTAACAAAGCAAATTAGCTGCGTTTCAGTAATACGAGTATAGTTTTGTTGGGTTTGTGTTTTCGGGATTCTATTAGGGAGGGGATGCGGTTTATTTTGAAATATAAAATAATAATCGGTCAAGTCAAAACAAACAAGCAGCACATAGAACTATTCATGGACGCCATTGTTAGAACTGGATCTGGAAATGGGACCACACAAGAGGCACCTGCTGTCAAATAAAAAAAGAATCATCCAAATCCGTTCACCCAGTCGAAAGTTCTGATGTAACAAACATAAAGAAACGTGTCGAATTGAGAACATCCTACTTTTTTGAAGTCGGTTGAAAAACGACATTTAACTCTTTAAACACCTTTTGCATGGGGAGCCCCTTAAATTTTGTACTCTATTTTTAATATTATTTTTGTTTTATGGCGACTACAAGAATACACAATCTGTGAATATTTTAACCTCTAAGACCAAGCATCCGAGACACAATAGATTTTTAATTGTATCTCGGTTCCAATTGGAACCCGCGTTTCTTTACAGAGCTACCAATTGCCAATAGTAAAAAAGAAATCGCATAAAAAAACACCTTTCTTGGATGAAGCTCATTTGAATTTAATTTCTTTTTAGTATTTATTGTTATATCGGCAACATAAATACACATTTTGCTGTCCATCTGTCACCATGGTGACCAGCACCAGCCTGTATCTCATGAACCAATCGTGTTAGACAGTTGAAATTTTCACAGATGATGTATTTCTGTTGCCGCTATAACAACTATCTAATACTAAAAAGCAGAATAAAATAAATATTCAACTGGGCTTCCATAAATGTTCAACAAACGTGTTTTTTTGCCGTTTTTATAGATATCTAAATGGCATGGAACCCATCGTGCGCGAGTCCGACTCGCACTTGTCCGGTTTTGGTTTGTTGTGTGTTAATCCGTATTTCCGTTAAATTGCGAAATATTTATGTGTTAGAACTGGATAACCCCATTTAAGTTTTGTAAAAATCTGATGAAGAACTTTAAGTGAAACCGCGAAATGGTGGTTACGATACATACTTTCCTCCAAATAACTAACCTATAATATAACAGTACGACACGTAGAACAATGTCCTAGATAGGCAGAGTACCAGTTCAGAAACAGAATAAACAGCAAACTAAAACTTCACAGAGGCTGCTTAGGTAATTGTTAAACCTACCGTGAGCTTTTTCCCGCAACATTACGCCAACTTTACGCAAAAGTTGCCAACTGCTGGCAACACAGCGGAACTAGAGCTCTACAACTTTCTAGAACTTTCTACAACTTTCTAGACTATATAGAGCCGACAAAGGTACCGTATCAACGCATCAGCGCTATCTGCTTTTGTATGCAAATGAGTTGGAAAAGTCCGGTGGAGTAAGAAAACAAGCGAAGTGGGTATATACCGCGGCGGGTGTAAAATGGCGCTGGCGAGAAAATAATTCTAGGTGCTATTCCAAAAAAAGGGATCTCTGAACCATGAATTGGGTCTTTATCTATAAAATTGGCACTTTGTATCAGCAAATTCCAGAAACACTTAATTGTTCATAAAAAAAATTAAGGCGTTCAAACATTCATTATGCCAAATGTACTATCAGTAAAAGTTATTTTTTTTAATAATAAAAACGTTTATTGGCATATTTATATAGTTTTACAAACAGTATTTGCGCCAAACTGTAAATAAGTTTGTTGGCGCATTACGCTCCTTACTTTATAAAAAGAATAACTACCTACACTACAATTTTACGTTAAAGTTATGTGAGTTGGTCTAACAGATATTTTTTAAGTTTGCCTTTTAGGACATTTCTGCTCATTTCTTTATCACTCAAGAGTCAAGAATAGTATATCGTTACAAATTTTAGGCATCATACAGCGTAGTGTTCTTTCACCATAATAGTTACAGTATTTTGGTACATCGTATACTGCTCTATTTTCAGTTCTTAAGGACTTATGAATATAACGAGGATTTTTAAAATTATCATTATCATATTGCTCCACGGCTAATAAATATTTAACTTTGAGATGCACTGGCAGCACCTTGCACACCCTGTAAAGTTGTTCATAGTCTTCTTTACATCTGTCCTTCGTTTTTTTGCTTACTAACATTTTTAAAAACCTAGTATGTATTGCTTTTACCTTATTTACATAGGTGGGGAAGGTACCTGCCTGATACACCTAAGTTTAATTGAGAGCAGCTATCTTTTTCCACCAGGTGGCCAAAAAGACCTATCTTATAGTAACAATGCCAAAAACAAGCAAAAAAGGGTTTCTTTCATGTTTATGACCATTTGAATAGAAAATTGTGTAAGTAGAAAAAATACCGAATTTGGAATCAAAAGCCTTAGATAAAAGCAAAAGAGGAAGATACGGTATAGTCTTAGAAATCATCGTTGACATTTGGACTACATACAACTACACGCGCAAATAAAAAAAAAAATAGAAAGACGTACTCGGGCACAAGCGCGAACGAGTTGACTACAACGAATTACGCTACTTGCACCTAATTTAAAGGATCCACGCGCGAGGCGCCGGTACCGTATCTTCCTCTTTTGCTTTTTATCTAAGTCAAAAGCATTATTCATAATTTCTCAGCTGTTCATAAACCTAACAGTGAATAGTTAAAAAATGAATACAAACCTTCCTATCCTACCAATATTACGATTCAAATTAGATTACAGAAGCAGCAGTGAATCTTAAAATTTACCTGTCATGAAGAGTCGAAGAGCAGCCTCCTAACAGCCAGGGCGGTGGGGTGCAGGCGGGGAACTATCACAGTTGCGCCTTTGTACCGCCCACTGCAAGCCACAATGAGTAAATAGGTATTTTGCTGACCAAATGTATCATAGGTTATGTATGCTAAGAGAAAAATGGGACAAGAATTAAAGCTGGCCCCGACAGTATTGTTTTAGTATTGCTGTCTTTAAACCAAAAGTAAGCTTGTTTTATTATGGTTTTGTGTCAAATCAAATAACTTTAATTATATAGCTTGTTTAGGAACACTGTGCAAAAGTGATCACGGTATTTGAAAATGAGGCTACATCTCGTTCGTTATGGAATAGACATATACGCGACAATCATTCGTTCTTTTACATCATTTTGTAGGAATGAAACAAGATTGTTAATGAGTTCGTGGTACGAATCTGAGTAATGTTGTTTTAAGCTAGAAACAAAACGTTCTCAAACTGTGACAGTTTTTTAAGAGGCGGGATAGGCCCCCTGGTCGGTGACTTATGCCTATTTTCACCAACAATCCCCTAAAGCAATTCTACGTATGTATTTCTTAGATCAAGGGCCTATTAAAACGAACACTTACTTAAACTATTACAGGACTTAGGTGACGCTTACACGTTGGTGAAAATTTATTCCTGATTAGGTATTCCTTAAATATTACTAAGGGATCCTTAAAAAGGGCTCAATGGTGAAAACGGGCAAAAACTCTTGTTACCAAGTTATGTTGTGGATGTAGTGTAATGACAGGTATCTATTATTAGTTTACTTTGACGTAGGTAAAATCATTGATATTTCAAGTGTTTCTTTTTGAGAGAGAGAAGAGATTTTTCTTTGTGAAATTGCGAAAAACGGGCAACTGTGGGGCTCAAAGTAGAAAAGCCAGTTGTTTAATTTGACCTGCAGGTGTATTCACGGAGCTTCGATATGCGATATTCGATCGGAAAATCTGTCGAAGATGGGCTATTCACAGATGTCGGTATCGAAATCGAATGTCATATTTGACATAAGGATTCGTAAAATTTTCCGTGGCTGTCAGAAATGCCTAGAATACAGTTTCCGAAGTCGATAGATTCGACTTCGGAAAATTTTTCACTCGATCTGAATCGAACGGAAACGGTGTCGAGACTCCGTGAATACGCCTGCTGAACACAATAATTTATGTTTAACTAGCGACCCGCCCCGGCCTTCGCACGAGTGCAATGCTAATACTAAAACCTTCCTCTTGAATCACTTTATCTATTAAAAAAAACCGCATCAAAATCCGTTGCGGAGTTTTAAAGATTTACCTAAGCATAAATAGGGATATAGGGACATAGGGACAGAGAAAGCGACTTTGTTAAACTATGTAGTGGAAGATGGCGGTCTGTCTTCCAAATAAACAATATGCATTGTAAATTGCATTGGAGATATAACGCTTTGATCATGAGCATGTATCATTATATCATTAACACACTGTACTGACATACTTCTTCAAAAATGATACACTGGCGGCGAGTGTAACAAATTCATGATAAATGTTATACATATTTTGCCTCCACTGTAGAACGGCGCGCTCTATCTGAGAAAGTAATTTGTAAAGTTGGATAGCTCCGCGATAGTTCCTCACATTATTTATTTGCTTCTACATTATGTACCACAATATTGTTGCTTGCCACAAAGCAGTGAAGCTCTGGTCTCAATGAGCTCGCCTCTGAGGCTTGGGTTCAATTTTTGGGAGGCGTAAGCATCAATAATTTATTTTTACACCACATGCTCGACATCACTACATAGTATAAAACAAAGTCGCTTTCTCTGTCCCTATATTCCTACTTCCCTATGTCCCTTTGTATGCTTAAATCTTTAAAAATACTCAACGGATTTTGAAGCGGTTTTTTTTAATAGATAGAGTGATTCAAGAGAAAGGTTTTAGTGTTAGCATTGTGCCCGTGCGAAGCCGGGGCGGGTCGCTAGTTGCCCATATATCATGAAAACATCACCTAAGGGTCGCGACACATCTGCGGAACCGCTTGTTCTTCGTACATAACTAAGTTACATTACTATGCGCCGAAGGTTCGGTGAACAACATATACATTGACGTTTCACTTTAAAGATAAATGGATCAGCCCGCGTCAACCGTAATGTATGTTTTTCACCGAACCTTCGGCGCTGTACGTTCCGCAGATGTGTCGCGTCGCGACCCTAAAGAAAGTCATTATTAACCAAAGTTTTATCAAAGTAGTATTACAAGTTTACTTATTGAACGTCATATTTTGAATGTATAATATATTATCATACTTCCACTAGACAACCCCTGTGGGTATAAATTTTGGGGGTATATTATTATTAATATTGTTGCTTTACTGCCTATTTAAGATCAGTTCTTTTTGCACCGATTTACTTGACAGCGACTGTCACTGCCACCGATAACATACTTAGATCAAATCTACTCAGTAATTTTGCAGACAAAAGAAAATGAAAATTTGCCTTGATTTTCGATCTTGATCGCAAATGTAGTTGTGTCCTGGCTTTTACTCGTAATCTTTTGGCACAGTCAAGAGCTCGTTTAGCTTGACATATTGGACTTTGTCACGTTCTTATTACAATCGTCTTAGAGGTCACTCTCGCACTATAGGTGTAAAGCTTTATATTTTGCTCTTGACTGTACATTTCTTAATATTTGATTTCAGTATCTTCAAATCTATCAATTTATTAATTCAAATTATTCCAATTCCAACCAAAATTAAATAAATATGAATACCAGATCTCGGAAAATATCACAGCGGTCTTCCCTTGTTCGCATCTTAATTCGGGGTCGCTGACCCCTGCCCTCCGCGATTAATGACTGGGGGCAAGATTGCTAATACAGAGACATTAAGATGACCCCTCGTCGCCATCTGTGACCCCCTTGCCTCCTAAGTCCGAGCGTTGGGGGATATATTGCAAATGGTCGTCTAATTCTGCTATTGTTTTTCTAATGTACATTCTATGTAGTAAATATATTGATTATTCTTTGCTACAGTGATGCCCTGACGTTGATACCAATTTATCCATACCTCGACTGTGAAGGAAAACATCTTAAGAAACCCGCAGGTCCCAGAATTAATTCTGAGGCATTTGTGTAGGTAACAGACTCTCTCTCTCACTCACCCCTTCTCAGTTTAGAGGTCAAAAGAATATACAGGTAAAACGCGGGTATTTCCATAAATGGAACCTCTGCCTACATCGTCGGGGATAAAAGTCGTGAGATTATTCTTTTTTTTTTATACTTTATAGGACAGAAATAAAATTTCAAAACGCGCCTGCCGACTAAACGGAAAATAATAGACTTGTAAATGGATGATTTAAAAAACAATCAAAGGAAACAACAGTAATTTCCTCGTCTATTACCACATTTATTATTAATCAAAGCTAACAGAATCCCCCTCAAGCCTGGAGGGTTTCTAATTTCATTCTACGAAGGGTATCTACAAACTAATTTTAGTTAGAAAAGCAAATAACACGATAGTGGACTTTGTCCACCAATTATAAAGTAAAAATTTAATTATCGAGTCCTCAGACTGGGAGGACTGGGTTTTATTTAGGAGTCTTAAGGGAGATTGCATAAGTGACCAATGAGAGTGGCTTAAAAATCATTCTTGAAATCTATCAAACCTTGCATTAGTAAATTTGAAGATTGGCATGGAAGGCAGAAAACTAAGGTTATGGTTAGTTGTATCATACCTACTACTAATTCTACTAATATTAAAAACGCGAATCTTCGTAAGGATCGATGGATGTTTGTTTGTATATTAAATTAAATTATTTTTAATTTAATTAATTCTAGTTTAATTTAATTATTTATAAAACCTACGACTATCATTACCGGTTTGACACCCAATGCTGAGTGTAATCAAATTTGTTACTTAAGCATTGATCAATATTAAAACACTATTACAAATAACAAACAATATGTGTAAATTTGGAGAATAACAAACAAATAGACTTCACCCAGGTCAACTGTCAGAAATCTCTATGTGCCCAAATACGTCATAATATAATAAATTTTAGGGATACAATGGGTTTGATTCTTCTTTACAGCGACTAAACTTGTATTAGTTTACTTTTGTCATTTTCTTTCTACTATGTATAAAAGAAAAGAGACGAGAGATATTTAGTCCTGTTATATTAAAATTAGTCCAGTCCAACTAAGGCATTTCATAACGTATTTAGTGCATGAGTCAAGAAGTCACGACTAAAACACAGCCTCTGACAGGACTAAATTCGGTAGGTTATCTTCTATCCCTTTTCTTTTTTTGAGTTAAGACAAAGACAGGACTAAACTAAAATAAGTTTAGTCGCTGTAAATCAGAATTGAACCCAATAGGTACTCAAATCAATACAAAGCTCCCAAACTACGGTCACCAACCACACAATGGGGCACAGCACAGCCCCCACTCCCAATAGTGCCCAACTTACTGCCAAGCGAAGGATCGCAATTAAAACTTCTTTGTGCGGCGGTGCCTGGGAGGGGTCACTTGGCGGGGCCGTAATTGGAAAACTTTCCCTATGGTCAGCCAGCAAACAGTGATAAAGGTTTTCTTGTGTCAATTCAGCGGAATTAGTAATTTAGTCAGTTGCTAAATAGTTGCGTATGCTATGTCAGGGGCTTAAACTTTTTAAATGGTTTTCAGTTTTTTTATTATTGATGAGCCCTTGCGTCGCGTCGCTTCGATTTTTCTGTTTATTTTGATATAAATAAAAGAAAGATGACTGAAAGATATTAAAATAGAACATACACGAAAATTTTATGATTTTAAATCCACAGGCACCTATAGGTATTTGTCTGTCAGTAAGTTAATGTTAACATCGTGAGGAAACCCGCAGGTCTCAGAATTAATTCTGAGACATGTGTAAATAGACCCGGTCCGGCGATGGGCTCACCATCTATCACGTTTAGGGGTCCAATGTATCTCGTGAAATGTGGGTATATTCAGTAATAGAATACCTCTGCCTACCCCCTCGGGGATGAAGGGCGTGAGATTATTTTAAGTTAATGTTAGAGTTTTATTTAATCAGTAGATAGATTACTAGCATTTTTTCAAATGATGGATCTATCATGCCTATACATCGATGGATGGATGTTTGTAAGTCTTTCACGCAAAAACGGTTGAACGGGTTTCGATAAAACTTTACAATAATTTAGTATGTGAGAATCACTTATAGGCTTTTTTTAAACCTATCGAACGAAGTCCCGAGCGTCGACTAGTACTATTAACGTAACATAAATATTTATCTTACTTGTACTCCGAAGTCTTTTTTTAAATAATATCATTTGACGTACAATAAAAGCTATTATCTTTTGTCCTGCGCTCCATACGACAGAAATAGCTTTAGCTCCGTCTCTTTGAGACAGTCTTGGCGCTGTTATTCAACTGTACCCACCAGATAGTGGGGAGGCATTGTAACACATTAAAAGGCACTTTAGTGTTCTCATAAGACAATAGAAACGCACCAATGGACAGCCTCCAGAGACAAAGAGAGAGCAATGAATAGAACATAATTAAAATACACGCTCATTGGCTGGGAATAGTGCTGTACTGCTTCAATTGGGGCCGTTTCGTAACTAGCGACTGCACACGACTTTGGCCGAGTTTGATTTGTATTAAATACTTAGAACTCGAATTTAACTTATGTCTGATTGTGATTTTTTAACAATTATCTTAAAGTGACCGTATTTCACAAGTAGCAATTACGACGTAAAAGTACAGAGAATGAAAAAAAACAACTGATGTAGAGTTAGCTCTGTTTTCTCGGGACCCTAACTCGAATCTCAAATCACAAATAACCCTTACAATGTCTTCGTTTTGACACCCTGTATCATCACTACAGTATAAAACAAATTCGCTTTTTCTGTCCCTATATCCCTATGTCACTATGTCCCTATGTATGCTAAAATCTTTGAAACTACACAACGGATTTTGATGCAGTTTTTTTTTAACAGATAGAGTGATTCAAGAGGAAGGTTTTAGTATAAGCATTGCACCCGTGCGAAGTCGGGACGGGTCGCTAGTAATATCATAAATTAAAAAAATATCTCTTCTTTTTTTGTCTACTAGGTCAGTATTTGACGGGTCTGTTGACTCAGTTGGTAGTGACCCTGCCTTCTGAGTCAGAGGCCGCGGGTTCGATCCCCGCTCGGGAAAAATAATTTGTGAGCATGAACATGTCTGTTGGCTTCGTGTCTGGTCGTTTAATATTTATTTAAGTATCTCTATCAGTTGTTTAGTTCCCATAGTACAGGCCCTGCCTAGTTTGGGACTAAAATATAACAGTGTGTGAATTGTGTCCCGCAATTTATTTATATATTTATGTTGTGTACGTGAAAACTTGGTATTAGGTACCTACATCTAAAAACATGAGATTTAATATTACCTATTCAGTATAGAACATGAAAATAAACAACTTATTCGAACTACTATATTCATTTCAATCCCTACCGTATGAAACTGTATGCTTAATACCCCCAAAATTTCCGTTTACTTTAACACACGCGACTGATAAACATGTACCCTATTTACAGGTAAATAGCAAAAGTTTTCGCTGAATTAACTAACAATGAAAATCGAAAAGCCATGTTGAATTAGAAAGAAAATACTTTATTGCATTATAACCTCAGCAGAGATCGTATGAGGAATTCGAATGCTGAGTTATTTTATATAAATAAATATATATAATCTCACGCCTTTTTTTTTTATCCCCGAGGGGGTAGGCAGAGGTATTCCATTACTGGATATACCCATATTTCACAAGATATATTGGACCCCTAAACGTGATAGGTGGTGAGCCCATCGCCGGACCGGGTCTGTTTACACATGTCTCAGAATTAATTCTCAGACCTGCGGGTTTCCTCACGATGTTTTCCTTCACCGTCGAGCTAGTGATAAATATGTACGTATGTTTTTGAAAAACTCATTGGTACATGCCAGGATTCGAACCCGAGCCTCACTGAATTTCGGCCGGCTCTTTAACCGTCCGGGCTATCACTGCTCATTTTATTCGTCAAAATATTCGCATTTAAAAAAAACTAAATGAGCTTTGAAAAGACGAGGATTGCTAATATTCTTGAATAGGTACCTACATCAAGGGTTTATGTAAAAAAATATGGTGCTACGTTAAATTTTCATAAGTATTTGTAGCAGAATTGTCAAAAATGATAGTTATTCTACTAGGTAATGAAAATTGCGGGACGAGTGCTAACTCAATATACTTAGGTAATAATATATATATATTTTTATTTGATGAAGGAAAGAAACTTTTACAGGTTCGGTCGTTACTCTGCTACTACCGCAAAGATATGTTATACAACTACTACTTACTTATACAGTTAATAACAATGTAACCCATAGGTTTCATAATTAGTAAAGACCCTGGCTCTGAAACTAGGATTGACCACTATGAGCTATTATTGCTCTTTCATATTATATTTATTTAAAATAATTTGCAATGGTATATAAAACGTATAACATAAATTGTATTCGAATTTAGTATATAATGTGCTTAATACATAATGAGAAACGGACTCACGAGAAACTCGTCAGATTAAATCCCTTGCCCTCATTAAACTAAGGTTCCAAACTAGCAAATTAATTATAAAACATGTCAAAACAACGCGCAAAGTTCGACCGGAGAGATGGGAACCGAGTACTCACTCACTTGAACGAACAATTTCGTCTAAATGAGTCACTGATTCCAGTTTGGAAGTTGAAATTGCGTCTATAGCAGAACTATTAGTTCGAATAAAATATACAAGCTCTAACACAAGAGTACGATAGTTCTATTTATTATTCTTTGACACGGGATTAAGAATTAATGGATTTTTGTAGTATATTTGTATGATTTAAAATGGGTTTAGGTGAAAGCCTAAATGATGTTAGGCGTTAATGTTGATGCCTAATAAAGGTGTACCTACCTACTTCATTACTAAATATTATATTGATACAGAATTTAAATCGCATTCAGATGTGAATTACATCTATTTATTTATATTTATTCTATTTTATGCCATTTATTTATTTATATTACATATGACTTAGTTATATATAATTTAGTAAAGTATTTAAAAAGCGTGCTGTGCTCTGTCTTCTGTGGCGAGTTACTCAATAATTGCCTAATAAATATATAAACGAAGACAATCAACCCTGAAAGTCTAC
This sequence comes from Ethmia dodecea, assembly GCA_963855545.1. Taxonomy (NCBI): domain Eukaryota; kingdom Metazoa; phylum Arthropoda; class Insecta; order Lepidoptera; family Depressariidae; genus Ethmia; species Ethmia dodecea. The sequence continues at coordinate 4,034,600 of OY979457.1, forward strand.
CGCTGTTCGATTTAAAAAACTCAACAGATGTCACTCTACTCGCATCCTATTATATTCAATATTCTTTTTACAAGCATATTAATAATTAATTCAAAAAGCTGGGGTCCGAAGTGCGAAGAATAAAAGAGCGTGCATGAAAAGGCTTATTGATGTAAAGGAAGCGAAAGAATTATGCAGAGATCGAGCTAAGTGGCGATCCATCGTCTCTGCCTATCCCAGTGGGACACTGGCGTGAGCATTATGTATGTATAATAATTATGACTAGCATTCTCCGGGGACTTTGCGTTACAGGGTATACTATGTTCAAGAAGTCAGCCAATCGTTGCCCAATTTCATCAAGATTGGTTCATCAGCTTAGACTTAAAAAGGTAAAAAAGACGGACATAATTATTTTCGAATTAATAACATTTTAAGGAATTAGGAGTATGTTACGTATGTAACAGTAGTGAACGTTCTTGAACTGAATGAGTGATGACTTTATTAATTGAGTGAGTCGAACTGAAAAGTCCCGGTCTCAACACTATAGAAGCGACCCATCTGAGACGCACAAAGGGTACCCTTTTCGGGTATTCGGGACATACCCTTATCGCAAAGTCTAATCTACACCCCTCCATCGATCTTAAGCAGGGTGACTTGACCCCTCGCTGGGGAGGGATGAAAGAAAACCGTGAGGGTGTTTTAGATTATTTTAGGGGGACCGTTGCCAAGCAAGATTATAGGGGCCTAGTTTCGTTTGTCATGCTCGCTGCGGGCAATTTTCGTGGAATTTGTATAATGGTGTTTTGCGAAAGGTAGGTGAGTTCGTGATTATTTTCTTCTTTCTTAATTTGCTGTGATATATAACTGAGATATAATAGTTATTATTATCTGTGAGAGGTAATATTTGTTTTTTTATGTTTTTTTTGTAGATATCATAGATACTAATATTATAAAGAAGAAAGTTTTGTACCTATTTTTGTATCTTTGTTACGAATAAACTTAAAAACAACGGGACCGATTTTAAAAAATCTTTCATCAATGCTAAACTAATAATATTTCTGAGTAACATAGGCTATATTTTATTCCCGCGTATTCCCACGGGAACGGGAACCGCTAGTATCTAATAAAGTACTGAAACGATTTCAATAACTCTTTGACCAATGTAAAGCTTACTTTTTTGATAGTAGAAATGGGCTATAATTTACCCATGGGAACTTGGCTTAGTAACTAATTCACTAATCACCTAACTGTTCATCTACACTAATATTATAATGAGGAAAAACTTCTCAGTAGTGATAGCCCTGACGGTTAAAGAGCCGGCCGAAAATCAGTGAGGCTCGGGTTCGAATCCTGGCATGTACCAATGAGTTTTTCAAAAACTTACGTACATATTTATCACTAGCTCGACGGTGAAGGAAAACATCGTGAGGAAACCCGCAGGTCTCAGAATTAAAACTGAGACATGTGTAAATAGACCCGGTCCGGCGATGGGCTCACCACCTATCACGTTTAGGGGTCCAATATATCTCGTGAAATGTGGGTATATCCAGTAATGGAATACCTCTGCCTACCCCCTCGGGGATGAAAGGCGTGAGATTATATTATTATTATTATTATAAAAACTTCTCGTGATGGTAGTCTTAATGATTTAGCATTTTTACCTACATAAGTATAAAATTACAAAATAGTAGCTTTTGTTTCACCCCCTTAGGGGTTGAATTTTGCAAAATCCTTTCTTAGTGGATGCCTACACTGTATAAGATATCTATGTGCAAAATTTCAAGTCTCTAGACCCAGCGGTTTAGGCTGTGCGTTGATACATCACCAATCAGTCAGTCAGTTTATCATTTTATATATATAGATAGATAGATAAATAAACAGACTCTCGTATATTCTGAATCTGAAATACAAAATTTCATCTCAAAAGGACAGGTTAAGAAAAATGCAACAAAGCAGGGGGCCAATTCTACTAAATGTCAACGGTCATAATTGGATGACTATGACTAAAAAATGGTCAGACAATGGTGTTATTTTGACACTTTTCAGAGCAAATAACACCATCGACTGACCATGTCATTGTCATCCAACTGTACTGTTGAAATTTAGTAGAATTGCCCCCCTGGACAACACGCGAAAGGTTCACTGTAATATCTAAATTGCTAAGCCAGTCACGAATTCTGTCCGTACGAAAATTGTCCAATATACTGTGGCGTCATCTTAGTGTGGGTGGGGCAGACCCCCGTGGGCTGGGGTGGGGCGAAGGAGGGTTTTATTATAGGTCCGTAGAGCGGTCTGCGGCTAGGACCCGGCCCCACTTCTTACAGCAATTGAGGCGAGGGTTGCCATTTTGACGTTTTTGGGAATGGCTAGTTTATACTATTAAACAGTAGCGACCCGCCTGGCTTCCTCTATCTATTAAAAAAAACCGCATCAATATCCATTGCGTAGTTTTAAAGATTTAAGCATTCATAGGGATATAGTGACAGAGAAAGCGACTTTGTTTTATACTATGTAGTGAAGTAGTGGGTATGTATTATTTTATTACATTAGGTATTTTGATTTTAGGTATTTTGAACTTAGGTTATTTAACGTTAGGTTTTTTTATTTTAGACATTTAAATACGTAACCATTGCAATAAAATATAATGATGACAATCAGTGACGCTCGGGTTCGAATGCTGGCATGTACCCATGAGTTTATCAAAACTAACGTACTTACATATTTATCACTAGCTCGACGGTGAAGGAAAACATCGTGAGGAAACCCGCAGGTCCCAGAATTAATTCTGAGACATCTGTAGACCCGTTCCGGCGATGCATCGCGATGGGCTCACCACGTTTAGGCGTCCAAAGAATAACTCGTGAAAAGTGGGTGTATCCACAAATGGCATAGCTCTCTCTGCCTACTCCCTCGGGGATAATGAGCGTGAGATTATTATTATTATTCATAATAATATTAGGAATGCGAAATAAACTTTACTCTTTCTGTCAATTGGTAGAAATTTAGGCGACGGATAGGTACCGTTTCGACGTTTTTGACAATACCTAGTCTATATTATTAAACAAGTACTATCAACAAACGTTTCACCTATATCATTTAGAAGAATTGTCGCTTGAAAGCTCACGTTTTTACCCTTAGGTAGCGTTAAGCAATGACCTGTCACGTTTATTGGTCCAAAAATATACCGGTAAAAAATAGGTAGGTACTTTTATTAAAGGAATAGGTACCTCTGCCTACCCCCTCGGGGATAAAAGGCGAGAGCATTTTTTTAAATATGGTTCCACAGATTAGACATTCTATTCTTCTACGAATACTACTTACAACTTAGTTAAAACTAATTTAACTGGTTTATAACATAGTTAGTAGATAATTATTATTACATATACCTAGTTACTTTTAAAAATGTTAACGTATCTCTGTCTGTTAGTTCGTTCGTTACCTTTTCACAGTTTCCCCACTAAACCGATCTTGTAGAAACTTGTCAGGAAGATAATTTGCATCGCGAGTAAGGACATTTTCCACTTTTCATAACAGAACGCGGATAAAAATCGCGGTCAGAAGCTAGAAGAATATAATATACTTATGTATAGTATCTACGATCTCCATTTATAATTGTTATAAATGAATATCTTCTTAATGGATCGTGTGAATATGTTTAGTATCAAGAGGATTTAATACTGATGTGTCTCGAAATACCTACTAGTGGGGTAGGTCTCTTGAGACACAACAGTATTCGGAGACCCAGGTGGGTCTGTTTGGTAAGTCCTTGAAGACGAAGCGCATGTAACATCGGAAAAGTGTTTAAGTAGTCGAAAAAATAATTTAACATCGGAGAAGTGTCAAATATAAATAGTCGAAAAAATCGAAAAGTCGACAACCCTACCCGGGGACACGTCTAGGGCGTATAAAATGCCTCCCTCGTTCGGGCACAAGAAATTACATACTTTAATCTTATCGCCGGAGTAAAATAGAATATTAAATCGGGCTGTCGCCGACGAATGGCCGCCGACCGTACTAAACAACGGAGCGGACGGGATAAACACATTCGATTTGACGGGAAATATGTCGGTTTGAGGACGGGCAAGTCTTTCCCGGGCGATTCATATTGGAAGACGCAAGAATTTGTGACTAATTGGAAAAAATATTACCTATCAAAAGACCCGTTTATAAACTATAGGGGATACCTACAACGGAGCGGATGGAATATACACATTCGATTTGACAGGAAATATGTCGGTTTGTGGACGGGCAAGTCTTTCCTTTGATATTCATATTGGAAGACGCAAGAATTTGTGACTAATTGGAAAATGTATTATCAAAAGATCCGTTTGTCAACTAAGGATTACTTGTTGAAATCCCAGTCAAACATAAGATGTTCATGGTTGCACAATAGATAATTATATTGTGTCTATATATTGGTACTTTATTGATTACAACATCACCCGGAGAAGAGAAGATGCAAGAATTTATTATTATTAGAACTGATTAGAAAATTTATGATCAAACAAGAACCGTTTGTACTAAGAGATACTTGTTGAAATCCCAGTCAAGCATGTGCCTACAGGTGGACATAGGTAGTCTCTGTATGTGCGTGCATATTGATATTAGTCGGACTACTAGTTTATTTGCGGTCAGATCACTGCCCGAGTAGACAACGCCGAAAAATTTGTGACTAATTGGAAAAATTATGATCCAATAAGACATAACTGTCTGTAAACTATAGACTAAGGGTTACTTTTTTAGTGCTTATTGGCGAAATCAACCTGAATAAATTATTTGAAAAAATATTGTTAGATCATGATATTTTTTTCGAACCAGAATGCGAATAAACAGCGTTCTTGCTATTGAATGTCATAAACAAAGACAACAATTCAACCGTCCCACGGACGAACGATGACAATAGATAACTTATTTTGTCAAAAGTCTTGACGACCTAAAAGTTGTTGGTTTTAGTATTATTCAGAATTTCTAAGCATATACCTTTCATCCAAGACATAGACTAGTCACTCAACCATCAGAATCACGAAATACAGTCACATTCACACACAAAACAAACCATCTACTTACTCAGACGACATTCAATGCAATTACTTTCCAAGAAATTCCGAATAGTGTACCGAATGGGCGATAAAATAGTCACCCCCACACTACCCGAAAACTAAGCGCACCCTTATTATTTTACAAAGGCTTTCTAAGCACAAACGCACACAAGCGCGATCCGTATCTTTGAGGACCGACATCGCACAGATATATCTAAGTGTCGGTCTTATCCTTTCCCCCTTTCGGCACTATACCCCATTCTACCCTCCCTAAGCACCGCTAAACAGTCGCGTGCAAAATTGTAAAATTTGGTCCTCCCCCCTAACCGGGCGGCGTCAATTTGTTAAGATAACATTGTTACGGCTATCCACCGCGTTATTTACGACTGGGGAATTAATTTAAAGGTTACTCATTAGATGGCGGATATTGGGCGGTTGGCGAGTTCCCGCTTCTTCTCCTTAGCGATAACACTGGAAGAGGTTAGGTAACTATCAGTAGGTACCTACCTTTTAACTTTAAATAAGGTAAGTTCACTGATATTGCACAAATACTTTATTTATTTATTTAAATTTATGTACATACCTGCCAAGAAAATGGACCCTTCGTACCAAAATAAATTGGATGGCAAATATTTAAACATAGGTATTAAATACTGCTTATATATTAACGTTCATCTTCTCTCGTTTTATACAGTCATGGTGAACACAAATACGTGATTTAATTATATTCATAGTTTGTCGGGAGAGATCTACCTAGCTAATCTAGGTCTGGAAAAACTTTTTTCGATCGACGTAATTTTTAAACAAATAGTTTGATGCCCGGAACCAAACATACGACTTTCCTCGAAAAGTATATCTTATCCTCGCAAAATTGTTTTCCTGTTACTAGGTTCGCTACTACGCATCGAGCCGCGAGTCCAAAAAAAACTTAAAAATTTATCTCAAATTTAAGCGCGGCTAAAAACGAAACATCTACGTATAGACTGACCCTAGTCAAGCACTGTCAGCAGAAAAAATCGATAAGTCAGAAATATTCAATTAACCGGGAACATTAATATTCTAGCATCGCGGTCGTCAAGAGCCGCCCGGGGATAGTGCAGGTGGGGGCGAAAAGGGGGGGGGAGTGGTGGCCGAAATCCACGTTTTTAGGCCTACCAGGCTTTTTAGTCCGAACACGTCCGCTTTGTGCGCAATTTTGGCGTGTTTATTTATTAACTATAGGCATTTAGGTCTATTGGTTTATACTTTAATGATTAAAAAGTATGGATCGAAACAAATGAGTTTTTAAAGGTCTTAGTTATCTTGTTAGACTAAGTAGAATGTGTGAGTCGTTTGATGGATGTTTGTGGATTTGAATTATATTGTATGTAATTAATTATAATATAAGTATGTTTATCAGTTGTTTAGTACCCATATAGAAGGCTCAGCCTTGCTTGGGACTGAATAACCGTGTATGAATTGTGTCCCAAAATGTATTTAACCCGCATAGTTCCCATGGGAATACGGGAATAAAATAGCTTATGTTGTATATGACAATTCAGACACCCGAGAAGTCATCAATGCGTTGCCGACCTTTGAGAAATCCAACACATTTTTTGAAGAACTTATAATTGAGAAAGTTTCACAAGTTTTCAATGAAAAAGAATCACGAAAATATTACGACATTTCTATAGTACTGTTTGAAAATTGAGATGACTTCACTACCAAAGTCATTAGAAGTCATATTATATTGACGCTTTTTAACCAAAATAGTCTAACAGACAAAATGCATGCAACTACAACGCAGACGCGCCACTATTAATCATAGAAAATGACGGGGCACATTGTGCCACTGCGTCCAACGCAAAATTGTGAAAACCTAACCGACGCAGCGAACTAATAACGCAGCTTCGTACTTCGGTTATACGAAGTACGGTAAGCAAAACAGTCTGTATTTAAATTGACCAAGGGTCAAATGGTCCTCGGGGTCAAAATAGTCAACAAAGACACAGAATACATAAATATAATACAAAAGTAGTTTGTCTAAAAGAACGGAGCTCACTCCGCTTCGCCCCGAGGGGATCAGCAGAGGTTGTCTTCACCCTCACCGCTTTCACCAGAATTTGAACTGTACTCTTAAATTAACCAAGTGTCAGATGTATGCGGGTGTTCCCGGGAAGACGAAGAACAACTTAAATAAGACCTGCCTTAATCATTTATATTTCTTTGAATAACACTTTGTACATGTAGTGGCATAAGACAGTAAACAAAAACTGTTGTAAAGCATACTTATTTGGAATTGTTTCAAATTAGGGCAGGGTCTGAAAAGCAGCAATTGTGCTGAGACTCGAGCCGTTTCATTCACGTTAGGTACCTATGTACTTAGTCTCTTAACGTAGTTTTTAGTTTTACCCTAGTTATAGCGTTGTGTGGATGAAGAAAAGTCTTATTATTTTTATTTATTATTATTTAAATGAGCATTGATGCGTAATCACCTTCTCAAGGCCCTTTAAGTCTAATTTAAAACGGATCATATTAACTAAAAATGCCCACAGACCCGTCCCAGAGATGGCTCACCACCTATCACGTTAAGGGTCTAAAGATTATACTGGTGAATGAAATGTGGGTATTTGTGGAAATGGAATATCTAGGTAAGAAAACTTTTATGTAAGTATTCAGAAAGGTAGGTACCTACTTACATTATATTTTAATGCCTTTGATATCATTTATCCAGGTGAGTTATGTTACTTTTGATTGATAAATTAACTCGTCGTGATACAAATATGTAAGTTAGGTATGTGTGTAAGATGGGTAACATATTAATAAGTATAATTATTTTTCAATTCTCTGTTGTATTTTTTATTAGAGTTCAAGCCTAATTTCCACGAAATAAAGATTATAATCTACTTTCAACGTCAACATTATTCGCATTTATGTTTTCCTATACAAAAAAAATCTAGCGATTCATTTCTGAAGTTGTAACCACAATATTATTTAGTATTCTGTTGCCCGAAAACAGAAGAAACTGAGCGAGAAATGAGTTTACATAACGGGCAAGGTCAGTAATTGTTTACCCAGGTGAATTTGTATTCATAGGAGTCGTAGGTAGGCTAAGTAAATTATTTGTTATTTACTCTAGGTCTGCTTTATTTACTCACTAGATACGACACACGATTTATTCCGCGTCAACAAAACAGCTTAAGTCACTCGGGAGTTCTGTAGCTTTCACTAAAAGTAAGAATTTTTAGAATTGCATAAAAAAAATAAAAATTATCTCAGAGGGGGTAGCCTTCCCTAGCCGCCCTAGGCCCTAGGCTATGTAGTAAGTACCAGCCCCGTTCTCACTAGATATCTTATAGAATCAATTTACTTTGCCAACTTTCATTTCTTTCTAACTATAAGGTAGAAAGTGATATAGGAAGATGTTATACGATGCAGGGCATTGCGGCTCACCATAATGTGATCCATTAGAATATTTAAGTACCTAGTCGGAGTTATTTCTAGTCATCATTACTGACTTTTTTGACACGATTGGCCGCCCCGGCGGATTTGCCCTAAGGTCCAGTAGGCCCGGGCCTACTGGACTTTAGGGCAAATCCGCTACTAACTACAACTACTGTACTATAATTGCGACTAAAACAACAAATACGTTTATTAAAAAATATGTAGATAGTGTTATATTGTAGTATTGTGGTCCGTGCTACCTTCGTGTCTTCGTACTTGCGTCCGAGTCGCACTTGGCTGGGTTTTATTTTTTTATTTTTTTAAAAACTTTTTTAGCCGATCGTACTTCGTCGTACTTGATGATGACGATGCTCTAGTGTGCGTGTGATGCCTGCGACCGACGTGATATATTGAGGACTGTTCCAAAAATCGCTACTGTTCTCACCTACGTACACCCCGTAAGAAAGACAGAGAAGGAAGACGTTTTTTAAAACATGTATCATTTCGGAAATTTTTTTTTTTATTAATAATAGGCAAACTATTTGTCTGCCATCTCACCTGATGGAAAGTGATGATGCAGACGACGATGGAGCATGTTTGCCTAGGTAATGCCTATTCACTCTTGCCTTTCGGAATTGTTTATAATAAGACTAATGGAAATGTAATAGTTCCGTTATCTTTTCCTTTACCAACCAAGAAAGAAAATAAGAATAATATAAAACATATATTTTTTTTTATGGAAAATGTCCGCGCAATCACGGACAATAGATAATCCAATTTTGTCTGCATTCCGTTGCTTCAGAGCTGAAGTAAGTAGGAACGTTTTAAAGATTGAAAGCAAATTGAAACCCTTTTAAGAACACTCTTTTGTCCGGCCGTCTGTCACAGAGGATTTTCTCGAAAACTAAGTAGGTATGTAACGTTGAAGTTTGTCAATATTAGGTCGCCAATTCCTCGTTTTTCTATAAACCTATGCCCAAATGTTAGTAAGTATATTAAAAATTGACATTATCGCAATTTTAAACACGAATTACTTAAATTTTAAATTAGAGGGGACGATAGATATTATTTTGTATCATCAGATAAAATTAATAAAATCTTAAAACAAACGAAAAACGTGAATTTTTGATTGCAAAAAATACCGTCAACTCCACCCACCACTCTCCCGAATAGATAGGAGTAAGTCAAATAAAGCGAAATCATGCATTCGTTCCACTTCGCCTGCCATCTCATTTGCGGGAGAGAGCCGAAACAAATGCCTATCTACGTATATTTTCGAATTTTATGCCTACCACGTAGTGACCCTTGTGTGTGGGTAGTTTTTGCATCAGCGCCCAGGTTTTGGAGAACCGTCACCGCTGATACGATGTAGTAAAATAGCTGGCAAGTTATATGGTAGCCGAGGGGTAGATGGGTCAACTTACAGTGGTTGTTACGTATGTGTGCGAATAGTGGAGCGATAGTGCAGGGGTAACCACCCCCGTCTCGTCCGTCATCGCGTTGACTATTGCGCCTGTGTTAGAGAATGAACATTTAAAATGCCCACCCCTTGACGATCACTGAGCGGCCATTTCTGTTTTTTTTTGCGTTCTCTGTCACTCTATGTTATGGTTTCCTTAATTTATTAGAACTGTTACCAAAACTGTTATTAGAGCGGTGATAGCCCGGACGGTTAAAGAGCCTGCCTAAAATCAGTGAGGCTCGGGTTCGAATCCTGGCATGTACCAATGAGTTTTTCAAAAACTTACGTACATATTTATCACTAGCTCGACGGTGAAGGAAAACATCGTGAGGAAACCCGCAGGTCTCAGAATTAATTCTGAGACATGTGTAAACAGACCCGGTCCGGCGATGGGCTCACCACCTATCACGTTTAGGGGTCCAATATATCTCGTGAAATGTGGGTATATCCAGTAATGGAATACCTCTGCCTACCCCCTCGGGGATGAAAGGCGTGAGATTATGTATGTATGTATGTTACCAAAACTGATATTTTTAAAAAGGAAAAGCAAATTTATACTTACATAAATCGTTGTATTTAGTAATTAAAAAATATATTTTTCGATTAGATACACATTTACGACGCTTTATTTTCATAAATTTTGCATTCATTGGTGTTTAGAAATGACTTAAATATGTACTTACCAAAATGATTTATGCATGGACGTAGCATAAGATTTATGTCATTTTATAATAGAGTTGGGGTCAAGTCATAAAAAGAATTAAAATATTTCTAGTGCTCGCTGTATGAATTTTCTTCTATGACTAGGTAATATTTATCTGTGGGCCTTATTATTTTTAAATCTATGAATTACGCAGCAGCCTAAATATTTATTTACCCGACAGTTTCCATGTTTTCTAACAGATTATTTAGCAAATAAATCATTTTGATATTTTTTTATTTTCGTCTTACTGCATTTACTCTCTGAATTATGAGACTGATCCAGATTTTTACTTTAGTACTAGCCGACCCAATAATTCGCAACTCGAAACAGAACTTGTCCTGTCCAAAATTCAAAAAAAAAAAAAAAAAAAATTTTTTTTTATATTTTCTTACATTTTTTTTTGTTTAGAATAGTCTACCAATGTAAAATTAAAAACCCAAATCGGTCCAACTGTTCTCTATAGCGATGCGCTTACCAACGAAAAACATTCCACTTTTGTTTATATATCAACAACAACAACAAGGTAACAACGGTCATAAAAAGTCTTCAATAAGTGAGTAAGACAATAGTAATAAGCTAATGTTTACAATCTTAATAATAGGTAGTAACTTACCCAATTAAAGCCAGGAATGCAGACACTATATATACCATTTATTGTCCTTGATCGGGAGCCGCGGATGCGTTTTTTTCAACCATACACAAATTTTTAAGTAATACGTCAAACATTGTAAGTAATACTGATCAATTGCTAATTTTTTTTAAATTTTTTTAGACAATGATCCTTCGAATCATTGATCCACGATCCACCAAGATCGAAAGTCGGATTCAGAATGTGTCATCTTCACGGCTGAGGGCAACGGTCATCTCGATTTCACACATACATTAGTTTTAAATTTACATTAATTTGATCACTAGGATTCCATGGGGTCAATTCAAGTGATTGTATCCTGATGGTGGCTCAGGTGAGGTAGGGTCGCGGGAACCGGTTATACTTCTCTTAAGCAAGGAGGGAAAAAACATTTTAGTTATTTTTTAAATAAACCTAAAATCTATACTTCTATAGGTACCTACTAATATCATAAAGAGGAAAGATTTGTATTTTTGTAACGAATAAACTCAAAAACTGCTGGACCGATTTTAGAAATTCTTTCACCAATAGAAATCTGCAAATCCTTGAGTACTAACATAGGCTCTTTTTTATCAGCGTATTCTCACAGCGAAACCGCGCAGAACCGCTATAGTAAGTACCTACCTATTATAAAGAGGAAATCTAGTCTACCCTAGTAGGTACCTATTACCTATAAAGACGAAAAATTTGTATAATATTTTTTTATCTTTGTAAATAATAAACTCAAAAACTGACGGACCTGTGGGTGAACGGAGTTAACAGAGTAGGTCAAGTTACCCATAGAAAAAATAAGAGTGTCAACTTAGCCCGCGGGCTAAGTGGTCTGTGGGCTCATTTGACCACAAAGCCATTAAAAAAATTCTTTCACCAATGGAAAGCTTACCTACTTTCTAGGACTACCTAACATGGTCTATAATTTTCCCACGGGAACGGGATTGACGCTGGTGAAATCGTGTGGAACAGTAAATTTTAAGTTGTACGTAGTTGTAAAGTATTATTGGGTGGACGACCGACGTCACAAAAAAATATGGCGGAACCTAGTCACCGCAATGCTTAAATTCTATAATCAAAAATCAAAATCAAAAATAATTTATTTTTATAGGTATTAAACATACACTTAGAAACGTCAATATTTTATAATAACAAGGCACTCTAAACTCGTCCATGAAGATTGGCTGAATGCAAACAGCAGCCCATCTCCACCGACGAGTTGCTGGTTCCAAATGCAGTACCCCGAGAAGAGCCAGCAAGAAACTCAAGGGCAGCTCTTTTTAATCTCATGTCTATAGTACCTACTATGTAGGTATTAGCAAACTTCTAGCATATTGATTTTGTGTGTCTTAGCATTATGTCACGGTGTATTTCTATAACTTCAGTAAAGAATTTTCGCTGTTTGGTTGGTACCTACTAGTCTTGGGTAGATTGCGAACAACATAGTTCGTAACAGTGCTTTTTAGGAGAACTATGAGAACTAGTTCGTCCGCAAAATGTCGCTCTTAGTTCTTTAAATTATTTATTTTTCTGGCGTGCCCTCCATTATGGAGTGGCGTGGCGTTGCATGGCTAACCGACTTATTTATTGCTACTCTTGCCGCTCTTACAAGAGTTTCTTATTAAATTATTTTTAGTCTATGGTTAAAGTTTTGTACAATAATAATATGACCTCCACTGAAAAAAAACGCGAACTAAATTGAGCGCTCCCAATGGCTATGCCCAAGACTACTTGGTACGACATCTAGTGTCATACCCGTATATGACTTTTATTAGAACTCAATAGATCGTTAATAGTTCCAACGTGTTAGCATAGAGGGCTCTCGTTTTATACACTGATGCGAAGGCTCTTGTCAATACAGGGGGTTGGATGACAATGACATGTCAATGGTCAGGTGATGGTGTTATTTGCTCTGAAAAGTGCCAAAATGACACCATTGACTGACCATAGACATGTCATCCAACTATAACTATTGACATTTAGTGGAATTGGCCCGAGGGGGTGTGATTTCCGAAAGTTCGTATTTTTGAAACTCATCGGTGACTTACATTTGTCATACCTATGATATCGATTTACGAGTGCCCCTACCCACTCGTAATTGAAATCACCATGCGATTGTTTTTGACAGTTGACGTAGTGCGTGCTATCTGCCAAAAGTGCCAAAGTATGTTTTTTGGAAGAATTAGCAGCGGGGCTCGATTGCGATATTTTGAGCGTGTGACTTTCAAAAATACGGCTTTTGTAAAATGGTGACATAAAAGTCATCGGTGATAACTGATAATTTTAGTCACCGGTGATTTTTATATCACTAGTGAGATTCAAAAATCGCACTCCTGGGCACGACATACTCTACATAGAGGTACCTCTGAAATTTCCAATAAATATTTCGTGAACAGACAGACACGGCCCCGTTAGAGAGTGTAGGTACTATCAGCAAACGCTAAACCTGATACGAGTACATTTGGAAAAATTGTCGCTTGCAAGCTCAAATTTTACTACCCCGACCCTAATTAGAGTTACACAATGAGAAGCCAGTAACACCGTCTTTTTGAAGTGAAAACTTCTTTAGCGGCGTTGAGCACTTTTGTGGGATGGGTAAAAACTGTGAAACTCGCGTCAGGTCACGTGTGCTGATCGAAAAACCGTAAGACGGTTTAGGCGGCGCAGAGCGCTTGCGCGAATGTTCGTGTGTGTTTACGTTAGAGCGTGCCACGCGCATCCATCGATGGTGACAGCTGATGGCTCGATCGTCTGTGTAGTGGTGACACTACTGTGTATTCATAAAATTAGTGTAGGTATATAAATTGTTTAAAATATGGAAATTGAACAAAGTGAATCTATTAATAAAAAAAGTGACGAAAAAATAGCGAAAGAAAATGAGTGAGTCCTACTAATATTATTTGCGAAAGTTTGTATGGATGTCTGGATGGATGTTTGTTCCTCTTTCACGCAAAAACTACCGAACGGATTTTGATGAAACTTTGCAGTTATATAGCTTATACACAAGAATAACACATAGGCTATAATTTTTAAAGATAGTGCGTAAGTTTTCCAAAATATCACAATAATTATCAAGTAAGTCGGAAAAAATCTGCGAGCTATTCTGGCGTACGCTGCAAAAACTGTGTCTATACGGTAGACTCAAATGAAACGCAAAGAGCGTAAAAATAAGTCGATCTGAGTCGACAACTTATAGGCGGAAAATTCGGATTAACGAGTATTAATGGTGTTGCTAAGTAAACATGTCAATATCATCACGTGTAACAGGTTCGTATTCCCTTCTCCTTTGTGTTTTGGGTAAATAAGATTTAGCAGAAATATCTAGAGAAGCAGAGAGAAGATAATCACGATTTTTTCAAGAGAGGTTAAATGCTCTCTTTCATATCTCATACTCGGAAAGGAGTGTATGTTTGATCTGAGTACCGGGTCGGAAGCGATGATTCCCACCACAGAGAGATTCAGGGCTGTGATTCCCGCCCACGGTCGGGAAAGACTCATACTAATTGCTTCCGGCCTTAGGGCGGGAATGAATTAAAAAAAAATAGTACTACATTTGGCAAAGACGTTTATAGAAAAAGTTTCTCTAGGAAAGAGAATGACTTTCTTCCAACCTCTTTGGGTACTTAGTAGGGATACGAAACTTTTTACATCAATTAGAATAAGAAAAAAAGGTGCGGCCTTATGAGTGTAGGTATAAACAACAGAAAACGCGCGCGGGGCGGTACTCGTTCCATATTTAAAAATTTAAAAAGAGTAATAATTTGGTAAGCTGTTCCGAAATTCAACACTAATAAGCACAGAACACTATTACTCGGCTAAAAGTACGTTTAAAGAGGAAGGATTTGTATATTATGTTTGTAATGTTATTTAGGTTATAGGTACTCTATGATGTAGTATTCAAAGACGTTTAAAAGAAAAAGTTTCTTTTTCTTGCAACGTCTTTGGTTGTATTGTTGACAAATTTGTTTTTTTTGTAGGTATTATTGCGTTTTTGCATGTTTGAATTTTTGTGAAATTGTAATTTTTTTGGTTTACTTTCCTTTAATTTGAAATGAAAAGTAGAGTGTTTAACGCGGGTGGAAGTTATTCCTACTCGGACTATATCCGACCTCGCTGCGCTCGGGCGTCTAAATACCTCGTATGGGAATTGATTCCTTCCGACCCTTGTATAACAATCTACTATTTATGCCCGGTTCCTATATTTAGTTTATTTTAAAGGTAAAGAAACGGCTTGAAATATGATGACTGGAATTGAAAAAGGAATGCTGAGGTGGTTAAGTCACATTGAGCAGTATATATAGATGTTTGACCGTGCCCCGTACGGGGCCCGGCCCAAACCCGGCACGGTGTAACGTATACAAGGGTGTTGTGAATGGGCGTGTCGGTAGAGGACGACCTAAGCGTACCTACATCGACCAGATCGCCGATGTGTTGAAGAAAAGCCATATAAAGAGTACCCGAAACCGACGAGCATGCATGAGTCTTGATGGATGTGGATTAAGCACGAGAGATATGCCAGGTTCGTAGCAAGTGGCAGTCTATTGTCTCTGTCTACCCCAATAGGAAATACGCGTGAGCAACGTCCCGCGGTTTCACCCGCGTCAGTCCCGTTTCCATTGAAAAATTATAGCCCATGTTACTCCCAGAGCAGTGATAGCATTACGGTTAAAAAGCCGGATGAAAATCCAAGTTTTCACTTCTGCCGGCACTCCCGGAGTGCAATTCGTGTTTTTTTTCTATTGTGATCCATTCATCGACACTAAATGGTCATAAACATGAAAGAACCACTTTTTTGTTATTGTCATTGTTACCTACTATAAATGAGGGATTTGTCGACACGGGGTGGGAAAAGATAGCTGCTCGCTATCAGGCAACAACGTAGTCAAATGCGGGGAAGCGCAGAGCGGGAAACATAAGCTCCTCCCCAACGCACAAGGTCGTTGGCGGCTACAGTCACCTTAAAGATAACCAACTAATGGTAGATGTAAGCGTAGAAAGAAGTATAAATAAAAAAAATAAAAAAATGCCAGAATTTATTCACATTAAATATTAAAGATGTATCCTGAAAAATAATAATGAAGAAACAGAAATATTTTTTTTATCTAACAAGTACGGCAAGGGTTGGCCCTGGTACCGATCTTGACGGTAAATTGTGAACGCGTAAGTCGGCAGACCTTGCGAACTCCGGTCCATCCATATGGAGCAGAAGAACCGGCACTAGCACTAGCAGCTGCAGATGCGCCAGATCCCGATAGGTATTGACCTTGTGAACCATATGCTCCTTGTGATCCCGAAGAGGTAACGGCAGAAGCAGAGCTAGAGGACGATCCTCCCTCTTCAATTATGATGACTGGCCCTTGGCCGTTGTTGCCTGATGCAGAAGCTGCTGCTGCAGAGCTGGAAGATCCTGAACCTTGTTGTCCGTATGAACCGTATGGTCCGTATTCGCCGTTTGGTCCTTGTCCGGCGGCTGCTGATGCAGCAGACGAGGATCCTTGTCCACCGTATGATCCGTATTGTCCGTTTGGTCCTTGTCCACCAGCAGCTGCGGCAGCGGCAGCGGCGGCAGCGGATCCATATTGTCCGTATGGTCCATATTGTCCGTTTGGTCCTTGTGATGCAGCTGAGGAGGCGGCAGCAGCAGAGCCAGAGGACGATCCTCCCTCTTCAATGATGATGACTGGTCCTTGGCCGTTGTTGCCTGATGCAGAAGCTGCTGCGGCAGAGCTGGCAGATCCGGAACCTTGTTGTCCGTATGATCCATATGGTCCGTATTGTCCTTGTCCTGCGGCGCCAGCAGCGGCGGCGGCAGCGGCGGCAGCGGCAGCAGATCCAGATCCGTACTGTCCGTTTGAACCGTATGGTCCGTATTCGCGGTTTGGTCCTTGTCCGGCGGCTGCTGATGCAGCAGACGAGGATCCTTGTCCACCGTATGATCCGTATTGTCCGTTTGGTCCTTGTCCACCAGCAGCTGCGGCAGCGGCAGCGGCGGCAGCGGATCCGTATTGTCCATATGGTCCATATTGTCCGTTTGGTCCTTGTGATGCAGCAGAGGAGGCGGCGGCAGCAGAGCCAGAGGACGATCCTCCCTCTTCAATGATGATGACTGGTCCTTGGCCGTTGTTGCCTGATGCAGAAGCTGCTGCGGCAGAGTCGGCAGATCCGGAACCTTGTTGTCCGTATGATCCATATGGTCCGTATTGTCCTTGTCCTGCGGCGCCAGCAGCGGCAGCGGCACCGGCGGCAGCGGCAGCAGATCCAGATCCGTACTGTCCGGTTGAACCGTATGGTCCGTATTCGCCGTTTGGTCCTTGTCCGGCGGCTCCTGATGCAGCAGACGAGGATCCTTGTCCACCGTATGGTCCGTATTGTCCGTTTGGTCCTTGTCCACCAGCAGCTGCGGCAGCAGCAGCGGCGGCAGCGGATCCGTACTGTCCGTATGGTCCATATTGTCTGTCTGGTCCTTGTGATGCAGCAGAGGAGGCGGCGGCAGCAGAGCTAGACGACGATCCTCCCTCTTCAACGATGATGACTGGTCCTTGACCGTTGTTGCCTGATGCAGAAGCTGCTGCGGCAGAGCTGGAAGATCCTGAACCTTGTTGTCCGTATGATCCGTATGGTCCGTATTGTCCTTGTCCTGCGGCGCCAGCAGCGGCGGCGGCAGCGGCGGCAGCGGCAGCAGATTCAGATCCGTACTGTCCGTTTGAACCGTATGGTCCGTATTCGCCGTTTGGTCCTTGTCCGGCGGCTGCTGATGCAGCAGACGAGGATCCTTGTCCACCGTAGGGTCCGTATTGTCCGTTTGGTCCTTGTCCACCAGCAGCTGCGGCAGCAGCAGCGGCGGCAGCTGATCCGTACTGTCCGTATGGTCCATATTGTCCGTTTGGTCCTTGTGATGCAGCAGAGGAGGCGGCGGCGGCAGAGCTAGACGACGATCCTCCCTCTTCAACGATGATGACTGGTCCTTGACCGTTGTTGCCTGATGCAGAAGCTGCTGTGGCAGAGCTGGCAGATCCGGAACCTTGTTGTCCGTATGATCCATATGGTCCGTATTGTCCTTGTCCTGCAGCGCCAGCAGCGGTGGCGGCAGCGGCGGCAGCGGCAGCAGATCCAGATCCGTACTGTCCGTATGAACCGTATGGTCCGTATTCGCCGTTTGGTCCTTGTCCGGCGGCTCCTGATGCAGCAGACGAGGATCCTTGTCCACCGTATGGTCCGTATTGTCCGTTTGATCCTTGTCCACCAGCAGCTGCGGCAGCAGCAGCGGCGGCAGCGGATCCGTACTGTCCGTATGGTCCATATTGTTCGTTTGGTCCTTGTGATGCAGCAGAGGAGGCGGCAGCAGCAGAGCCAGAGGACGATCCTCCCTCTTCAACGATGATGACTGGTCCTTGGCCGTTGTTGCCAGATGCAGAAGCTGCTGCGGCAGAGCTTGAGGAGCCTGAACCTTGTCGTCCATATGATCCGTATGGTCCGTATTGTCCTTCACCTGCGGCACCAGCAGCGGCGGCGGCAGCGGCGGCGGCAGCAGCAGATCCAGATCCGTATTGTCCGTATGGTCCGTATTCACCGTTTGGTCCTTGTCCGGCGGCTGCTGCGGCAGCGGCAGCGGCGGAAGCGGATCCGTATTGTCCGTATGGTCCATATTCACTGTTTGGTCCTTGTCCAGCGGCGGCTGCGGCAGCGGCGGCAGCGGATCCGTATTGGCCGTATGGTCCATATTGTCCGTTTGGTCCTTGTGATGCAGCAGAGGAGGTGGCGGCAGCAGAGCTAGACGACGATCCTTCCCTTTCAACGATGATGACTGGTCCTTGACCGTTGTTGCCTGATGCAGAAGCTGCTGCGGCAGAGCTGGAAGATCCTGAACCTTGTTGTCCGTATGATCCGTATGGTCCATATTGTTCTTGTCCTGCGGCGCCAGCAGCGGCGGCGGCAGCGGCAGCAGATCCAGATCCGTACTGTCCGTATGAACCGTATGGTCCGTATTCGCCGTTTGGTCCTTGTCCGGCGGCTCCTGATGCAGCAGACGAGGATGATTGTCCACCGTATGGTCCGTATTGTCCATTTGGTCCTTGTCCACCAGCAGCTGCGGCAGCGGCAGCGGCGGCAGCGGATCCGTATTGTCCGTATGGTCCATATTGTCCGTTTGGTCCTTGTGATGCAGCAGAGGAGGCGGCGGCAGCAGAGCTAGACGACGATCCTTCCCTTTCAACGATGATGACTGGTCCTTGACCGTTGTTGCCTGATGCAGAAGCTGCTGCGGCAGAGCTGGAAGATCCTGAACCTTGTTGTCCGTATGATCCGTATGGTCCGTATTGTCCTTGTCCTGCGGCGCCAGCAGCGGCGGCGGCAGCGGCGGCAGCGGCAGCAGATTCAGATCCGTACTGTCCGTTTGAACCGTATGGTCCGTATTCGCCGTTTGGTCCTTGTCCGGCGGCTGCTGATGCAGCAGACGAGGATCCTTGTCCACCGTAGGGTCCGTATTGTCCGTTTGGTCCTTGTCCACCAGCAGCTGCGGCAGCAGCAGCGGCGGCAGCTGATCCGTACTGTCCGTATGGTCCATATTGTCCGTTTGGTCCTTGTGATGCAGCAGAGGAGGCGGCGGCGGCAGAGCTAGACGACGATCCTTCCTCTTCAACGATGATGACTGGTCCTTGACCGTTGTTGCCTGATGCAGAAGCTGCTGTGGCAGAGCTGGCAGATCCGGAACCTTGTTGTCCGTATGATCCATATGGTCCGTATTGTCCTTGTCCTGCAGCGCCAGCAGCGGCGGCGGCAGCGGCGGCAGCGGCAGCAGATCCAGATCCGTACTGTCCGTATGAACCGTATGGTCCGTATTCGCCGTTTGGTCCTTGTCCGGCGGCTCCTGATGCAGCAGACGAGGATCCTTGTCCACCGTATGGTCCGTATTGTCCGTTTGATCCTTGTCCACCAGCAGCTGCGGCAGCAGCAGCGGCGGCAGCGGATCCGTACTGTCCGTATGGTCCATATTGTTCGTTTGGTCCTTGTGATGCAGCAGAGGAGGCGGCAGCAGCAGAGCCAGAGGACGATCCTCCCTCTTCAACGATGATGACTGGTCCTTGGCCGTTGTTGCCAGATGCAGAAGCTGCTGCGGCAGAGCTTGAGGAGCCTGAACCTTGTCGTCCATATGATCCGTATGGTCCGTATTGTCCTTCTCCTGCGGCACCAGCAGCGGCGGCGGCAGCGGCGGCGGCAGCAGCAGATCCAGATCCGTATTGTCCGTATGGTCCGTATTCACCGTTTGGTCCTTGTCCGGCGGCTGCTGCGGCAGCGGCAGCGGCGGAAGCGGATCCGTATTGTCCGTATGGTCCATATTCACTGTTTGGTCCTTGTCCAGCGGCGGCTGCGGCAGCGGCGGCAGCGGATCCGTATTGGCCGTATGGTCCATATTGTCCGTTTGATCCTTGTGATGCAGCAGAGGAGGCGGCGGCAACAGAGCTAGACGACGATCCTTCCCTTTCAACGATGATGACTGGTCCTTGACCGTTGTTGCCTGATGCAGAAGCTGCTGCGGCAGAGCTGGAAGATCCTGAACCTTGTTGTCCGTATGATCCGTATGGTCCGTATTGTCCTTGTCCGGCGGCGCCAGCAGCGGCGGCGGCAGCGGCAGCAGATCCAGATCCGTACTGTCCGTATGAACCGTATGGTCCGTATTCGCCGTTTGGTCCTTGTCCGGCGGCTCCTGATGCAGCAGACGAGGATCCTTGTCCACCGTATGGTCCGTATTGTCCGTTTGGTCCTTGTCCACCAGCAGCTGCGGCAGCGGCAGCGGCGGCAGCGGATCCGTATTGTCCGTATGGTCCATATTGTCCGTTTGGTCCTTGTGATGCAGCAGAGGAGGCGGCGGCAGCAGAGCTAGACGACGATCCTTCCCTTTCAACGATGATGACTGGTCCTTGACCGTTGTTGCCTGATGCAGAAGCTGCTGCGGCAGAGCTGGAAGATCCTGAACCTTGTTGTCCGTATGATCCGTATGGTCCGTATTGTCCTTGTCCTGCGGCACCAGCAGCGGCGGCGGCAGCGGCGGCAGCGGCGGCAGCGGCAGCAGATTCAGATCCGTACTGTCCGTTTGAACCGTATGGTCCGTATTCGCCGTTTGGTCCTTGTCCGGCGGCTGCTGATGCAGCAGACGAGGATCCTTGTCCACCGTAGGGTCCGTATTGTCCGTTTGGTCCTTGTCCACCAGCAGCTGCGGCAGCAGCAGCGGCGGCAGCTGATCCGTACTGTCCGTATGGTCCATATTGTCCGTTTGGTCCTTGTGATGCAGCAGAGGAGGCTGCGGCGGCAGAGCTAGACGACGATCCTCCCTCTTCAACGATGATGACTGGTCCTTGACCGTTGTTGCCTGATGCAGAAGCTGCTGCGGCAGAGCTGGCAGATCCGGAACCTTGTTGTCCGTATGATCCATATGGTCCGTATTGTCCTTGTCCTGCAGCGCCAGCAGCGGCGGCGGCAGCGGCGGCAGCGGCAGCAGATCCAGATCCGTACTGTCCGTATGAACCGTATGGTCCGTATTCACCGTTTGGTCCTTGTCCGGCGGCTCCTGATGCAGCAGACGAGGATCCTTGTCCACCGTATGGTCCGTATTGTCCGTTTGATCCTTGTCCACCAGCAGCTGCGGCAGCAGCAGCGGCGGCAGCGGATCCGTACTGTCCGTATGGTCCATATTGTTCGTTTGGTCCTTGTGATGCAGCAGAGGAGGCGGCAGCAGCAGAGCCAGAGGACGATCCTCCCTCTTCAACGATGATGACTGGTCCTTGGCCGTTGTTGCCAGATGCAGAAGCTGCTGCGGCAGAGCTTGAGGAGCCTGAACCTTGTCGTCCATATGATCCGTATGGTCCGTATTGTCCTTCTCCTGCGGCACCAGCAGCGGCGGCGGCAGCGGCGGCGGCAGCAGCAGATCCAGATCCGTATTGTCCGTATGGTCCGTATTCACCGTTTGGTCCTTGTCCGGCGGCTGCTGCGGCAGCGGCAGCGGCGGAAGCGGATCCGTATTGTCCGTATGGTCCATATTCACTGTTTGGCCCTTGTCCAGCGGCGGCTGCGGCAGCGGCGGCAGCGGATCCGTATTGGCCGTATGGTCCATATTGTCCGTTTGGTCCTTGTGATGCAGCAGAGGAGGTGGCGGCAGCAGAGCTAGACGACGATCCTTCCCTTTCAACGATGATGACTGGTCCTTGACCGTTGTTGCCTGATGCAGAAGCTGCTGCGGCAGAGCTGGAAGATCCTGAACCTTGTTGTCCGTATGATCCGTATGGTCCGTATTGTTCTTGTCCTGCGGCGCCAGCAGCGGCGGCGGCAGCGGCAGCAGATCCAGATCCGTACTGTCCGTATGAACCGTATGGTCCGTATTCGCCGTTTGGTCCTTGTCCGGCGGCTCCTGATGCAGCAGACGAGGATGATTGTCCACCGTATGGTCCGTATTGTCCATTTGGTCCTTGTCCACCAGCAGCTGCGGCAGCGGCAGCGGCGGCAGCGGATCCGTATTGTCCGTATGGTCCATATTGTCCG
The DNA here is from genome assembly GCA_963855545.1 of Ethmia dodecea. Classification (NCBI taxonomy): domain Eukaryota; kingdom Metazoa; phylum Arthropoda; class Insecta; order Lepidoptera; family Depressariidae; genus Ethmia; species Ethmia dodecea. Next base: position 4,057,357 of record OY979457.1, read on the forward strand.
TTTGGTCCTTGTGATGCAGCAGAGGAGGCGGCGGCAGCAGAGCTAGACGACGATCCTTCCCTTTCAACGATGATGACTGGTCCTTGACCGTTGTTGCCTGATGCAGAAGCTGCTGCGGCAGAGCTGGAAGATCCTGAACCTTGTTGCCCGTATGATCCGTATGGTCCGTATTGTCCTTGTCCTGCGGCGCCAGCAGCGGCGGCGGCAGCGGCGGCGGCGGCAGCAGATTCAGATCCGTACTGTCCGTATGAACCGTATGGTCCGTATTCGCCGTTTGGTCCTTGTCCGGCGGCTCCTGATGCAGCAGACGAGGATCCTTGTCCACCGTATGGTCCGTATTGTCCGTTTGATCCTTGTCCACCAGCAGCTGCGGCAGCAGCAGCGGCGGCAGCGGATCCGTACTGTCCGTATGGTCCATATTGTTCGTTTGGTCCTTGTGATGCAGCAGAGGAGGCGGCAGCAGCAGAGCCAGAGGACGATCCTCCCTCTTCAACGATGATGACTGGTCCTTGGCCGTTGTTGCCAGATGCAGAAGCTGCTGCGGCAGAGCCTGAGGAGCCTGAACCTTGTCGTCCATATGATCCGTATGGTCCGTATTGTCCTTCTCCTGCGGCACCAGCAGCGGCGGCGGCAGCGGCGGCGGCAGCAGCAGATCCAGATCCGTATTGTCCGTATGGTCCGTATTCACCGTTTGGTCCTTGTCCGGCGGCTGCTGCGGCAGCGGCAGCGGCGGAAGCGGATCCGTATTGTCCGTATGGTCCATATTCACTGTTTGGTCCTTGTCCAGCGGCGGCTGCGGCAGCGGCGGCAGCGGATCCGTATTCGCCGTATGGTCCATATTGTCCGTTTGGTCCTTGTGATGCAGCAGAGGAGGCGGCGGCAGCAGAGCTAGACGACGATCCTTCCCTTTCAACGATGATGACTGGTCCTTGACCGTTGTTGCCTGATGCAGAAGCTGCTGCGGCAGAGCTGGAAGATCCTGAACCTTGTTGTCCGTATGATCCGTATGGTCCGTATTGTCCTTGTCCGGCGGCGCCAGCAGCGGCGGCGGCAGCGGCAGCAGATCCAGATCCGTACTGTCCGTATGAACCGTATGGTCCGTATTCGCCGTTTGGTCCTTGTCCGGCGGCTCCTGATGCAGCAGACGAGGATCCTTGTCCACCGTATGGTCCGTACTGTCCGTTTGGTCCTTGTCCACCAGCAGCTGCGGCAGCGGCAGCGGCGGCAGCGGATCCGTATTGTCCGTATGGTCCATATTGTCCGTTTGGTCCTTGTGATGCAGCAGAGGAGGCGGCGGCAGCAGAGCTAGACGACGATCCTTCCCTTTCAACGATGATGACTGGTCCTTGACCGTTGTTGCCTGATGCAGAAGCTGCTGCGGCAGAGCTGGAAGATCCTGAACCTTGTTGTCCGTATGATCCGTATGGTCCGTATTGTCCTTGTCCTGCGGCGCCAGCAGCGGCGGCGGCAGCGGCGGCGGCAGCGGCGGCGGCGGCAGCAGATTCAGATCCGTACTGTCCGTATGAACCGTATGGTCCGTATTCGCCGTTTGGTCCTTGTCCGGCGGCTCCTGATGCAGCAGACGAGGATCCTTGTCCACCGTATGGTCCGTATTGTCCGTTTGATCCTTGTCCACCAGCAGCTGCGGCAGCAGCAGCGGCGGCAGCGGATCCGTACTGTCCGTATGGTCCATATTGTTCGTTTGGTCCTTGTGATGCAGCAGAGGAGGCGGCAGCAGCAGAGCCAGAGGACGATCCTCCCTCTTCAACGATGATGACTGGTCCTTGGCCGTTGTTGCCAGATGCAGAAGCTGCTGCGGCAGAGCTTGAGGAGCCTGAACCTTGTCGTCCATATGATCCGTATGGTCCGTATTGTCCTTCTCCTGCGGCACCAGCAGCGGCGGCGGCAGCGGCGGCGGCAGCAGCAGATCCAGATCCGTATTGTCCGTATGGTCCGTATTCACCGTTTGGTCCTTGTCCGGCGGCTGCTGCGGCAGCGGCAGCGGCGGAAGCGGATCCGTATTGTCCGTATGGTCCATATTCACTGTTTGGTCCTTGTCCAGCGGCGGCTGCGGCAGCGGCGGCAGCGGATCCGTATTGGCCGTATGGTCCATATTGTCCGTTTGGTCCTTGTGATGCAGCAGAGGAGGCGGCGGCAGCAGAGCTAGACGACGATCCTTCCCTTTCAACGATGATGACTGGTCCTTGACCGTTGTTGCCTGATGCAGAAGCTGCTGCGGCAGAGCTGGAAGATCCTGAACCTTGTTGTCCGTATGATCCGTATGGTCCGTATTGTCCTTGTCCGGCGGCGCCAGCAGCGGCGGCGGCAGCGGCAGCAGATCCAGATCCGTACTGTCCGTATGAACCGTATGGTCCGTATACGCCGTTTGGTCCTTGTCCGGCGGCTCCTGATGCAGCAGACGAGGATCCTTGTCCACCGTATGGTCCGTATTGTCCGTTTGGTCCTTGTCCACCAGCAGCTGCGGCAGCGGCAGCGGCGGCAGCGGATCCGTATTGTCCGTATGGTCCATATTGTCCGTTTGGTCCTTGTGATGCAGCAGAGGAGGCGGCGGCAGCAGAGCTAGACGACGATCCTTCCCTTTCAACGATGATGACTGGTCCTTGACCGTTGTTGCCTGATGCAGAAGCTGCTGCGGCAGAGCTGGAAGATCCTGAACCTTGTTGCCCGTATGATCCGTATGGTCCGTATTGTCCTTGTCCTGCGGCGCCAGCAGCGGCGGCGGCAGCGGCGGCGGCGGCAGCAGATTCAGATCCGTACTGTCCGTATGAACCGTATGGTCCGTATTCGCCGTTTGGTCCTTGTCCGGCGGCTCCTGATGCAGCAGACGAGGATGATTGTCCACCGTATGGTCCGTATTGTCCGTTTGGTCCTTGTCCACCAGCAGCTGCGGCAGCGGCAGCGGCGGCAGCGGATCCGTACTGTCCGTATGGTCCATATTGTCCGTTTGGTCCTTGTGATGCAGCAGAGGAGGTGGCAGCAGCAGAGCCAGAGGACGATCCTCCCTCTTCAACGATGATGACTGGTCCTTGGCCGTTGTTGCCAGATGCAGAATCTGCTGCGGCAGAGCTTGAGGAGCCTGAACCTTGTCGTCCATATGATCCGTATTGTCCTTCTCCTGCGGCACCAGCAGCGGCGGCGGCAGCGGCGGTGGCAGCAGCAGATCCAGATCCGTATTGTCCGTATGGTCCGTATTCGCCGTTTGGTCCTTGTCCGTTGGCTGCTGCGGCAGCGGCAGCGGCAGCACCGGATCCGTATTGTCCGTATGGTCCGTATTCACCGTTTGGTCCTTGTCCACCGGCTCCTGCGGCAGCGGCAGCGGCGGCAGCAGATCCGTATTGTCCGTATGGTCCATATTGTCCGTTTGGTCCTTGTGATGCAGCGGAGGAGGCGGCAGCAGCAGAGCTAGACGACGACCCTCCCTCTTCAATGATGATGACTGGTCCTTGGCCGTTGTTGCCTGATGCAGAAGCTGCTGCGGCAGAGCTGGAAGATCCTGAACCTTGACGTTCATATGATCCGTATGGTCCGTATTGTCCTTCTCCTGCGGCGCCAGCAGCGGCAGCGGCAGCAGATCCAGATCCGTTTTGTCCGTATCGTCCATATTGTCCGTTTTGTCCTTGTCCAGCGGCGGCGGCAGCAGCGGCAGCAGATCCCGATCCATACTGTCCGTATGGTCCATATTGACCGTTTTGTCCTTGTGATGCAGCTGAGGAGGCGGCAGCAGCAGAGCTAGACGACGACCCTCCCTCTTCAATGATGATGACTGGTCCTTCTCCGTTGTTGCCTGATGCAGAAGCTGCTACGGCAGAGCTGGAAGATCCTGAACCTTGACGTCCATATGATCCGTATGGTCCGTATTGTCCTTCTCCTGCGGCACCAGCAGCGGCGGCGGCAGCAGCGGCGGCAGCAGCAGATCCAGATCCGTATTGTCCGTATCGTCCATATTGTCCGTTTTGTCCTTGTCCAGCGGCGGCGGCAGCAGCGGCAGCAGATCCCGATCCGTACTGTCCGTATGGCCCATATTGTCCGTTTTGTCCTTGTGATGCAGCAGAGGAGGCGGCAGCAGCAGAGCTAGACGACGATCCTCCCTCTTCAATGATGATGACTGGACCTTCTCCGTTGTTGCCTGATGCAGAAGCTGCTGCAGCAGAGCTGGAAGATCCTGAACCTTGACGTCCGTATGATCCGTATGGTCCGTATTGTCCTTTTCCTGCGGCGCCAGCAGCGGCGGCGGCAGCTGATCCAGACCCGTACTGTCCATATTGTCCGTTTTGTCCTTGACCAGCGGCGGCTGCGGCAGCAGCAGATCCCGATCCGTACTGTCCGTATGGTCCATATTGTCCGTTTTGTCCTTGTGATGCAGCGGAGGAGGCGGCAGCAGCAGAGCTAGACGACGACCCTCCCTCTTCAATGATGATGACTGGTCCTTGGCCGTTGTTGCCTGATGCAGAAGCTGCTGCGGCAGAGCTGGAAGATCCTGAACCTTGACGTCCATATGATCCGTATGGTCCGTATTGTCCTTCTCCTGCGGCGCCAGCAGCGGCAGCGGCAGCAGATCCAGATCCGTTTTGTCCGTATCGTCCATATTGTCCGTTTTGTCCTTGTCCAGCGGCGGCGGCAGCAGCGGCAGCAGATCCCGATCCGTACTGTCCGTATGGTCCATATTGTCCGTTTTGTCCTTGTGATGCAGCAGAGGAGGCGGCAGCAGCAGAGCTAGATGACGATCCTCCCTCTTCAATGATGATGACTTGTCCTTGGCCGTTGTTGCCTGATGCAGAAGCTGCTGCGGCAGAGCTGGAAGATCCTGAACCTTGACGTTCATATGATCCGTATGGTCCGTATTGTCCTTCTCCTGCGGCGCCAGCAGCGGCAGCGGCAGCAGATCCAGATCCGTTTTGTCCGTATCGTCCATATTGTCCGTTTTGTCCTTGTCCAGCGGCGGCGGCAGCAGCGGCAGCAGATCCCGATCCGTACTGTCCGTATGGTCCATATTGTCCGTTTTGTCCTTGTGATGCAGCAGAGGAGGCGGCAGCAGCAGAGCTAGATGACGATCCTCCCTCTTCTATGATGATGACTTGTCCTTGGCCGTTGTTGCCTGATGCAGAAGCTGCTGCGGCAGAGCTGGAAGATCCTGAACTTTGACGTCCATATGATCCGTTTGGTCCGTATTGTCCTTCTCCTGCGGCGCCAGCAGCGGCAGCGGCAGCAGATCCAGATCCGTTTTGTCCGTATCGTCCATATTGTCCGTTTTGTCCTTGTCCAGCGGCGGCGGCAGCAGCGGCAGCAGAACCCGATCCGTACTGTCCGTATGGTCCATATTGACCGTTTTGTCCTTGTGATGCAGCTGAGGAGGCGGCAGCAGCAGAGCTAGACGACGACCCTCCCTCTTCAATGATGATGACTGGTCCTTCTCCGTTGTTGCCTGATGCAGAAGCTGCTGCAGCAGAGCTGGAAGATCCTGAACCTTGACGTCCGTATGATCCGTATAGTCCGTATTGTCCTTTTCCTGCGGCGCCAGCAGCGGCGGCGGAAGCAGATCCAGACCCGTACTGTCCATATTGTCCGTTTTGTCCTTGACCAGCGGCGGCTGCGGCGGCAGCAGATCCCGATCCGTACTGTCCGTATGGTCCATATTGTCCGTTTTGTCCTTGTGATGCAGCGGAGGAGGCGGCAGCAGCAGAGCTAGACGATGACCCTCCCTCTTCAATGATGATGACTGGTCCTTGGCTGTTGTTGCCTGATGCAGAAGCTGCTGCGGCAGAGCTGGAAGATCCTGAACCTTGACGTCCATATGATCCGTATGGTCCGTATTGTCCTTCTCCTGCGGCGCCAGCAGCGGCAGCGGCAGCAGATCCAGATCCGTTTTGTCCGTATCGTCCATATTGTCCGTTTTGTCCTTGTCCAGCGGCGGCGGCAGCAGCGGCAGCAGATCCCGATCCGTACTGTCCGTATGGTCCATATTGTCCGTTTTGTCCTTGTGATGCAGCAGAGGAGGCGGCAGCAGCAGAGCTAGACGATGACCCTCCCTCTTCAATGATGATGACTGGTCCTTGGCCGTTGTTGCCTGATGCAGAAGCTGCTACGGCAGAGCTGGAAGATCCTGAACCTTGACGTCCATATGATCCGTATGGTCCGTATTGTCCTTCTCCAGCGGCGCCAGCAGCGGCAGCGGCAGCAGATCCAGATCCGTTTTGTCCGTATCGTCCATATTGTCCGTTTTGTCCTTGTCCAGCGGCGGCGGCAGCAGCGGCAGCAGATCCCGATCCGTACTGTCCGTATGGTCCATATTGTCCGTTTTGTCCTTGTGATGCAGCAGAGGAGGCGGCAGCAGCAGAGCTAGACGACGATCCTCCCTCTTCAATGATGATGACTTGTCCTTGGCCGTTGTTGCCTGATGCAGAAGCTGCTGCGGCAGAGCTGGAAGATCTTGAACCTTGACGTCCGTTTGATCCGTATGTTCCGTATTGTCCTTCTCCTGCGGCGCCAGCAGCGGCGGCAGCAGCAGATCCAGATCCGTATTGTCCGTATCGTCCATATTGTCCGTTTTGTCCTTGTCCAGCGGCGGCGGCGGCGGCAGCAGCGGCAGCAGATCCCGATCCGTACTGTCCGTATGGTCCATATTGTCCGTTTTGTCCTTGCGATGCAGCTGAGGAGGCGGTAGCAGCAGAGCTTGAAGATCTTTCATTTTCAATTATGATGACCGGTCCTTGACCATTGCTGCCTGAAGCAGAAGCTGCCGATGCGGCGCTGGAAGATCCGGATCCTTGTTGTGTGTATGGTCCATATGTTCCATATGGTCCGTTTGGCCCTTGTCTACCGGCAGAAGCGGATGAGGCGCTTGAAGATCCTGTTCCTTTTCCGTATGCTCCTCCTGGTCCATATTGACCGTTTTGTCCGGAGGAGGATGAAGATGATGATCCTGACGCACTACTGCCTGCAGCCCCGACATTCACTGGCCGTCGCCCAGTAGTAGTCGAAGTTGTTTGGCTTAGTTGATCTGGAACTTTCTTAATCACGACGTCTTCTTCATAAATTGTTTCGTGGCCATCTTCATCTGTCTCAATGACGAAGGTTCTGACGATCTTTTCTTCGCCTGAGCCATGATGCGCAGTGGCCGATGAGCCTTGTCTTTCGAACTTCTTTCGAGTTGTCGTTCTTTCGATATCGCCTTCGATCACATCGCTTTTGCTTTCGTCCGTTTCATTAAATGAACTTAGGAAGGAGGTGTCGAAGAAGTCTTCATAATATTGTGCAGTTGCACACTAGAAAAAAATGTTTAATTGAAAGGTGGAAAGTTGCATTCTGCTCACTGAGTGAGACAAAGTATCTTTTTAATTTTAAATACCGAGGAAATATTACACGAAAAATTGTGTTTGTCTGATCTCGGATCAGATAAAATGAGAAATACAAAAAGTACAAAAAATATTCCGAAATGATTACTCTATGAAATATGGTATGTACGAGTATGTGTCTTATACGTCGTGGGCAACCGCTATGACGGGATTTTTAAAAATTTCCACGGAAACGGGAATCAACTGGATCCACGCCGGCAACGCCACTGGGCTAGTCTACACTTAATATTGCAAAGATTTGTATGTTTGTAACGTATCAACTCAAAAACTACCTACTGGACCAATTTGAAAAATTATTTCACCAATGGAAAGCTACATTGCCAGGGAGTAACATTTTTATTTTATTATTTTTATTCGTATACTAGAAGATTCAAATGCTTACCTGCAGAGTGGCGAAGCTCAGGATCACGAGGGTTATGGCTCTCATTTTTGAGAGTTGGAACCAAACTGATGCTGTTACGAAAATCCTGGGTCTTTATATACTCTAGATACTGCAGGCTATTGACGTACGTAGTGTACTCAAAAACAATAAAAGAAACAGTTTAAATATTTACCAATAATCGCCTTTTCTTCGGGACAATATAAAAGTTACCTTGCGATTTTGAACAATGCGCACAATTATCACTTGATTAAGATATTGTAACTTCATCAATATCACCGCACTCCAAATACACCTGTACTCCTTCTTTTTAAATTAATGATTTCTATAATGTTGTTCAAAATAATAAAAACATCTAGCCGCACCACCGATAAGGGTAGGCAGCGGTATTACTTTACTGGATTTTCAAAAAAAAAAAAAATAGGAGAACGTTTTTTTTTGTACGTAATAAGTTGTCTCCGAAACTAATGGACTGATTAAAAAAAACTTATACATAAGCTTACTTTTTCGGGAGGAATATGGGCAATAATTTTCCCAAGGGGATGGGATTTAAGCGGGTGAAATCGCGAGGAACAGATGTTTTATATTTTACCTATTTACCACCCCTGGAGCACGTATTATATTACTTCAAGTATTCTCAATTCAAAGTAAGCTATTAGAGCCCGAGGCAGGTGAAGTTGGATTTAAGTTCCCTTGGGTAAAGTGACATTTAAATTTTTAATCCAAAAATATCAAATAAAACTTGTAGGTATCAAAATAAAAACGTGATAAAAATTAGTTTCGAAAATCAATTTTGGTCCAAGGAGTTATTAACTAGGTACTCGTATAACATTTGACGCATAAAAAATACTTTAGTCTTATGAAAAATACATATTTAAAAAACTTGGGCTTTTTGGCCGGAATCCTTATTTTTTTTTTGGACGTCATGTTTTTTGTATAATTTTCCTTTTGCTGTATATTTCGGGTTTTCACTCATATAAGTGATAGTAAATATGTGGCAAGCCGGTGGCAAGTGTGCCTGAAATTGTGCAGTGAATGGAAAATTCGATAAAATGCGAGGAATGGAAATTTTTGGATTGCCTCAAGAAGTCACAACGAAATCTTCAGTAAAAGTGATCTCATTTTACTGTTGATATCTAAGCAAGGGAGGGATGTTGAAAGTGTGGAAGACACAATATTTTTGTGTACCTATTGCACAAAACTGACATGGGCATAGCTAGGGGGGGGGGAGGCATGGTGGGCCGGGCCAACCCTAGAAAGCTGTTGGCCCACCCTAGAAAAATACCCTTTCTCTTACATAAAATAACTTCATCCTCAATTACCGAAACCGAAAGCCGTCTTCAAAAGATAAAATAATTACCTACTCATCACTTGTGTCTATCTCGCTCGCCAACCTGCGATCCACAGATACAAATGAACAATCTGCATATAATTGTTACAATACACGGATGATGATTGATTTACCTTGCTGTTGGTAATTTAAGAGCGGAGCTCTTGTCGGTGTATAGCTAGCTAAGTATATTAGCGACTTAAACTAAGTTCATAGTATTGGTCAGCACAGAGCTATAAAAAGAAAAATGCGCCGATAGTCGTGACCACCTTGCTGTGCGGCCGGCGGATTCATGTCTGGGGCCATGGCCCCCCCTAGGAAAAATCCCTAGCTACGCCAATGAAAACTGAATTACTTTACATTGGCAAAATGTTAAATGCGGTGCCATAATAAACTTTTGGGTTCTTTCTTAGCTATTTACTTTCCTTTGCCTACGGAACTAAAATTATCTAAAGAAAAAAATTGTAATAAATGAACCCGGTCCGGCGATGGGCTCACCACCTATCACGTTTAGGTGTCCAATATATCTCGTGAAATGTAAGTATATCCAGTAATGGAATACCTCTACCCACCCCCTCGGGGATAAAAGGCGTCAGATTATTTATTTTTATTTATTTTATTTATAAAGAATCTGTGATTTTCGATCCGTGATTTTTGCCGCGAGTTGTTAGATATATTTTTTTCATATTTCTATAACAATGTACAGTCAACAAAGTTGTTAGTGTTACATGACCAGAAACTAAGATTCAGTTTTCTCTTAAAGCCTTAAATGTATTTATAACACATTTGCTCGTAAAAGGTGTCTTATTTCACCAATTTTAATATCGTTACCTATCTCATTACGCCCAAGTGCGGTAAGTGTAAAGTAAAACGCACGGTTTATCAAGATGGTCTTAAAACGAACGGTACTTTTTAAAATCTCAGCAAAGAGTTTTTATGTCAAAAAAGTTGTCAACATTTTATGATTAAAATTAACTTTGGGAGATAAAATATATTAAAGAAATATTTATGTACATAATTATTTAATTTAATTAATTTTGACAGTAAATTACAACCAATCTCTAACAAAAACACAAAAATATTATTTTACTTTATTAGTAATAAGTACTGGCTGTTTTTTGTGCCTTTTCCTAAAAAAAAAATGACGATGCGCGCCGCGCGCTTTTTCTTAACGCTGTATTGTTTTTATTCGTTTACCATAGTCGGAGTTTTATTTTATTTCCTCGCAAATGTGTTATAAAACGTCGTATGACATACGTGCGCTTTGATAATTACAGCCTCTGCTTACTTGTAGCCCTCGCCTACGGCTCGGGCTAGCAATATCGCCTCGGCTGTAATTTTCAACCTACCGCACTTATATCATAATGTACTATTATAGTTTTTTTTTGTAAATTATAGGGATCAAAGATACCTTTTGAAATAAACAATAATGAATAAGATTTAGTTATGACTACCCCAGAAAAATTTGTTTTTAGTTACTGGCCATGTAACCCTAACAACTTTGTTGACTGTACTATCGAAAAAAGTTCTGCCTGATACACCTAAGTGTCATTTTAGCGAGCACCTATCTTTTCCCACCCCGTATCGACAAAGCCCTCACATATAGTAACAATGACAATTACAAAAAAGTGGTTCTTTCATGTTTATGACCATTTAGTGTCGATGAATGGATCGCAGTAGAAAAAAAAGACGGTGTTACTGGCTTCTGATTGAGTAACTCTAATTAGGGTCGGGATAATAAAATTTGAGCTTGCAAAGCGACAATTTCCAAATGTATCAGGCTTAGCTTAAATAATAAAACGGTAACGGGACCATGTTTGCAAATGAAATATGTTAGAAAAATTTGAGGTAAATATATTATTATAAGTGAGAGCAGAGCAGTGATAGCCCGGACGGTTAAAGAGCCGGCCGAAAATCAGTGAGGCTCGGGTTCGAATCCTGGCATGTACCAATGAGTTTTTCAAAAAAAAAAAAATTACGTACATTTATCACTAGCTCAACGGTGAAGGAAAACATCGTGAGGAAACCCGCAGGTCTCTGAATTAATTCTGAGACATGTGTAAACAGACCCGGTCCGGCGATGGGCTCACCACCTATCACGTTTAGGGGTCCAATATATCTCGTGAAATGTGGGTATATCCAGTAATGGAATACCTCTGCCTACCCCCTCGGGGATAAAAAAGGCGTGAGATTATATTATTATTATTATATTAATATAAATTGAGTTCTGATATCTAAATCTACACTAATTTAGATATCAGAACTCAATTTATTGATATTTCTGTCTATCTGGTTGTGCACGCATCACGCTAGAACTATTTACAAACTGCTTACAAAGAGTAATGCGTACTACTCCGAAACGATAACTCCTAGAAACTTGAAATATGGTATGTAGGTATCTTAATATATCTTAGGAAATTGCTATGAAGGGATTTTCGAAAATTCCCACTGGAACGGGAATAAACTGGACTGGCAACGAAGGTGGTATTAAAATAAAACAGAAAAATGTCGAGTAGAGATAGCACACTGGTATATCAACAAAAGCTCAAACCTTTAATGATAGGATTTTGCCCGAAAAATCCAAAGATCAGTAGGTATAAAAAAAATATGAAGGAAGAGTTTATGAAATATATATATATATACTAGCGACCCGCCCCGGCTTCGCACGGGTGCAATGCTGATAAGATTTTCCCGCTTTTCTGTTGAAATTTTTCCTGAATTTTTTTTTGCTATAAACCTCACGGAGCCCGCGACCTTTCCAACGAATGCAAAACCGTGGAAATCGGTTCGTGCGTTCTGGAGTTATAGCGTCAGGAAAGAAAACCCGACTTATTTTTATATAGTAGATATATATATATATATATATATATATATATATATATATATATGACGGCGGAAGGCCCCCTGCTCGCTATACTACATCAGTCATTACTAATGATACTCAGGGGTCTCCCGTGCATCAGAAGTATCCAGGATCGCCGATACGGTATCTATGTGGGCATATCTATTCTGGGCAGGTTAGTAGGTAATAATTAAACTGGTTACACAAGAATGTACATAGTCACTTTATTAAATAAGGTCACAAAGTGAGTACGAGATAAGTCTACAGTTATGCTAAGATAATAATAATCTAGTAGGGGTTCCAATTGAATAAGCGGGTAGGTACTCATAATCCAGATAGTAGAATGGGACAGGCCCACTCCCCTCCTGGGGACATAACCCACCACCATCCCATGGTCTCGCCATTCCTTGGCTCTGACCTAAACGTGGGATGCGCTCAGTAATCCCTCTTTAATGCTTACTTCACGCATGGCTTGATTCCCTACAAATTATAACTGTCCCCTTACCTCGCTATTGTCTCCATAAGATACAAACATTACCAAACAGCAATGACCCATCTCGTCTTCCACGGTGCCGCTGTTGCACAGAGGTTCCAGCTCTGTCTCGTTTACCTTTCGACTCCTCTCACTTCACTTAAGGTCACTTGCGCAATACTTTATTTAGAGTCCTCGATGCAGACTTTGTATTATTCCGGCAAACCATAACAAACGAACCATATTCTCTCTTCATCTGTCAGATGATTGACAGCCCTGCCAATCGAATCCTGTCAAGTGTGAACCTGACATTTCAATCCAATTAATTCACATAGCAACACTGAGAAAGACTCGATCTAGCTTCATAGACTAGATGGCGTTGATGATTCTCCGACATATATATATATAGTTTATGAAATGGAAAAATAGTTAAAAAGTGGAGTCAACTTAAGTCTTAAGTTTCTGTAACTGAAATACATAATGTTTCTAACATAATATTTAATATTTAGTTTAATTTTTAATATTTAGTTTAGTATAATAAACTTACTTTTAATTTTATTTATAATTTCTTTTCTATTTAACCTTGCAGTAGGTGTATAAAGTAGAGTATGCTCTTCGGGGAATAAGTGTCTTAGCGTTGGGCAGACTTCCATTCGATTCTTCGCTTCATTCAGGATACCAATGTTCTTTCTTTCGAATGTTTTTTTTCTAAATAGTCTAAACATTGTTACAAAACATATTCTAGGGATACTCTAGCTTACCATTGGTGAAAGAATTTTTACAATCGGTTTAGTAGTTTTTAAGTTTATTCGTAACAAACAAATCTTTCCTCTTTAATAGATTAGTATAGATTTACAGTTAAACCTACCTATACTTAAAGAAGTTTAAAATAAAATCTCTTTTTATGCAACTTCTTTTCCCCTTGTTTCAGTAGTACCATCGATTTGTACCATTGATGGTACCTACCTGTGACACCGATTAATGTCGCTAGTACCATTGATGGTCTAGCGAGAACGGATACCTCACTAACTTATTTAAAGTACCGATTTTTTTGGTTATATTTCTTCATCTTTTCAGAGTTCCGTATTCAAATTTCAAACGACGAGAGCCTATTACTAAGTCTACGATGGCGCTGTCTGTCTGTCCATTAATCCTACATTTAAAACTGTCAAAAGCATTGGCATCTTTAATCTTTATAACTGTCGCCGGTTGAAACTTTCAAGGAATAGGTAAAAGAATATACCCTAAGTTTTCATGGCATATCAGGTACCCTATACAAACATTTTTTGGTGGTATTATCGTACATATGAAAAATCTGATTTAACTGGGGTTAATAGACGTTTATATAATTATTATACCAAAAATAAGAAAACAAACCATGTCTCCAACTAACACAGTTTTTAGAAACTTATACAAACTTAGATAAAATAAAAAAATATCTCTTGCCCCGATAGCCTTACGGTTAAGGAGCCTGCTCACATGATGATAAATAAGCGAGGCTCGGGTTCGAATCCTGGCATGTACCAATGAGTTTATGAAAACTTACGAATATTTATCACTTTCTCGACGGTGAAGGAAAACATCGTGAGGAAACCCGCCCAGAAATTAGAATCGGTCCGGTTCCGGTCCGGATCCGGTCCCAGAATTAATTCTGAGACATGTGTAACAGACCCGGGCTTCACCACCTATCACGTTTAGGGCTCCAAATAACATCTCGTGAAAAGTAGGTATATCCAGAAATGGAGTACCTCTGCCTACCCGTCGGGGATAAAAGGCGTGAGTTTATCTATTTTAATCTCTTGACCTTTGTATCCCTTAGGTATATACCTAGGTATCTATAAAAACTTCAAAGAAAGTATCTATAGAAACTTCAAAAAAATTGTATGGAAGCCCCCTTAAATATTGATTTTATTCTGTTTTCTTAGTATTTAGGTAATTTTGTTATTATAGCGGTAACAGAAATACATCGTTTGTGAAAATTTCAACTATCTATCTATCACGGTTCATGTGTATTTAGGACTTTAAAAAAGCTTTCTATCATAATACATGGAGATCAGATCTTGATACACATACCAACAGCGTTTTTGCAGCGTTACCATGAGCTCTTCGAAATAAAAATGATTAGAGTAACGAAACACTAGTACCACAGCAGATGCCGATTACATCCACTTGTTTAAACATTATTGATTACTGCATTGAGATGTCACATAATAGAGCATATTTACTTGTGATTTTACGCACATGAGTTCGGAACAAAAGATTAATTTCTATGAAATGATGTTTTAATTTTAACAATAGAAAGACTTGAAAAATATTTACTTAGTTTGCGCACGCAGTTGGTATAAAAGTAAATGAGTGTCACTTTTGAAGTTTTGTTTCGCGTCACATTTTGAGGAGTAGGTATAGGCTGACTTGATAGCTTAGTCAGATTTTGACCTCAACGACACCATGTGTAGCTACAATTTTGGTTTAAGTTAAGCTCTTCTATCGTTTCAAATGCTTTCGCCATCACAAATCTATTAATATTATTCAGTTAAAATTTATCAATAAATTAAATACGGTAACGCGTTATCCCCGAGGGGATGGGCAGAAGTATTCCGTTCCTGGAAATACCCACCTGTCAGTTTATTTTTTCCCGATCGATGTCAAAAAGTGACGCTCGCGATAATAAGTGACACCGCTCAAGAGTCGCTGTGGAAGGTACACACATTGATTAGTCAAGTGTTTAGCGATTAGTGCGAGTGTTTAGTAAAAACAGGTGGGGACAGCAGTCCTAACGCGTTCTTTACTAAACACTCGCACTAATCACTAAACACTTGAGTAATTTATGGGTGTCACAATGTGAACTGCTATGTGAAATAAATAGACTTTTAAAATCGTTATCCCGTTTTAGAATCGTTATCGGTACCAATGCAAACACTTTCCAATCCATCCATAACGGAATTCAATAACGACCCAGTGCCCCCGGATTCTAGAACTAGATCGGAACACTGAATCAACGTAAATTTGCTACCAAGGTACCTATATGAAAAAAATAAAGGAAAATGAAACCCATGCTACGTCTATAGTATTCTAATATCTGTGGCTATGTGAAATAGTCTATACCCCCATCATAGTCTATTTCTTAGCATGGGTCCGGTGACAGTTCACATTTTTCCGTTACATTACTCTTACTAATGTCGATTAATTAAAATATTTGATTAAAAATTTTTTTTTATTATTATGTCATCGCAAAAAAAAACAAATATTAATCAACAGTAGTTTCAGTAAAATGTTATCTGTCACCGAACCCATGCTACGTGAAAAGGACTATAAGTTTATATAAGTTTTTATATAAGTTTTCAAAAATCGTAAGTAAATCGGAAAACCGCAGCTGTAGCCCCCTGTTACACAAACCACTTCTAGGTTTTCTCTCGACGCGCGACGTTTTCCTTAATTGTTGACAAATATGCAACGTAAGTTTTTTAAAAATTATAAGAATAAAAAATATTTTTTAAAACAAGCTTTTATTTTAATGCGCTAAAAATAATAAAATTAACTTTTCCTGTGAAACTTTTATTATCTGAAAATGACGTTTTCAGATAGTAAACGTCATTACACAATTTATTATGTAAAAAAAGCTTGTCGCGAGATTTAAGTACTCATATTTAAGTAGGTAACTATAACACATTGAAATATTTTTTTTTAATTTTCAGACTAATTAAATATGAGTAGGTACCTACTTACATCTCGCGGCAGGATTTTATTACAATATTAAATTGTGTAATGACGTTTTAAGATCGCAAAAGTTTTAAAGGAAAAGTTTATTTTATTCTTTAGAGCATCAAAATAAAAGCTTGTCTTAAAAATTATTTTTACTCTTAATTTATTTTTTACTTTTTACTAGGATAAAGAATAGCGTTTCATGACTATCCTTCTATTGTCATCCAAAGTAAACTTGTATACAAAATTTCAGCTCAATTAGTTATCTTTCAGCTCCATTATCAGACCCTGGTTACCATTATCTATGGTTACCATCTAGTACCTACCAAAGTACTCGTCAAGACAAACTCGATGGGATTGTGTCGTTTAGTTACCGAGTTCCTATGGAATTTTTGCAGCTCCATCATCAGACCCTGGTTACCTTCTAGCACCAAAGTACTCTTCAAGACGAATCAAACGAGGCCGAACTCGATGTTGTTATGTCATTTAATTACTGAGTTCTATGGCCATCTTCCAGCTCCAACATCCGATCAGCTCGGTGGTACCATAATATTGCATTGTCACCGAACTTACATAAGTATTCCAAATCTCAGCTCAATCGGTTAAAGATATCTGCTTCAAAATTTAGTTGCGTGATTCCAACCGAACATACATAGGCAGTGTTAGCCCATAATTAATATCGATTGGAGCAACTCTAGTAGTTACATACATACATAATAAACATACATTGCAAGTTAAATAAAAGCTTTTAAAAACTCATTGGGCGCCCGAAATCCCTAACTTGGAATCGAATAAGAGACGGGCTCTCTTCCAGCAGCATTAAAAAATGGAGTAACCGGGATTCGACCAACAAATAATAAGGCTTAATTATAATAATACTCATAATTTTAGACATAAGCCACACCAGTCTTTTAGGCACAAAATTAGACATAATGTCAATATCACCAACAATCCTACAAATTGAGGAAAAAGTGAAGGACATTACAGAATGAAAAATCTGTGTTTCGATGATGATGATGATGACCACCCCGGACAATGAATCGGCGCTCATGCGCCCAGCAGGCGTATTCACGGAGGCTCGACACCGTTTCCGTTCGATTGAGATCGAGTGAAAATTTCTCCGAAGTCGAACCTATCGACTTCGGAAACTAAAATTTTCCGAATCCTTATGTCAAATATGACATTCGTTTTCGATACCGACATCTGTGAAAAGTCCATCTTCGACAGATTGTCCGATTACGAGTCGAATATTGAAGCTAAGTAAATAGGTGCAGATCTAAGACACTCTTCGAACTCGTACACCTGCCTCAGAATTAGACTTAGCAATAAGACCGGCCATTGTATGTGCTTTTACTGGTCTGCATATATACTTTTTAAATTTATATGTCGAGACTTTTCATCAGCAATATTGTTATTCACAGTATCTTTATATTTATAACTGTAATTATTTATGTGAGTCTTCCTAAACATAAATAAATAAAATATTTTTTTAAATCTGTTTATCAATCATTATATCAATCATTTAGGTATTGCATATTTTTATTGGTGTACCTACAATAAAGAGTCGTTACTTACTTAGGCAGAGTTTTTGCTATGTACCATCCATCCAGTACCATCCAGACACGAAGAAAAGAGACATGTTCATACACACAAATATTGGCCCCGCACGGAAATCAAATCCGCGATCTCCGACTCAGAAGGCAAGGACTACCGAACCAACTGAACCAACACCAACAGCGAAGCGAAATATCTATGGTGTTATAGTCATAAACGTTCGAGGATTTATTACAGCCTAATAAAATGTAACTAAAATCACAATTTATTCAAAGTTAATTCTGATTTGCATCTTATTTTGTTAATCTGTGATCATGTTTGAAAACAGTACCCTATCCAATTAAGGCGCCGGCCTCATGCGAGAAATTCGCATGCAAACGGGGTCATATGTCTGGTGGCTGAGTATAAAGGCCAAGACTAAGACAAACTTATCTTTAGTCCCATCTGATCTAAGCGATGTCCGTATATCAGACGGGGAACGGTTCTCAAAGTATTGGCCCAAGGAATCCGTTTATATAATACTAGCTACCCGCCCTGCCTTCGCACGAGAGCAATGACCCTAAACCCTTCCTCTTGAATCACTCTATCTATTAAAAAAAACCGCATCAAAATCCGTTGCGTAGTTTTAAAGATTTATGCATACATAGGGAAATAGGGATATAGGGACAGAGAAAGCGAATTTGTTTTATACTATGTAGTGAAGAAGTCAACAACAAAATGTGTATGCAAATCGTGCATACTCATTGTGTTGTTTTGTTGTTGCGTATATATTTTTAGTTTAATACAGCTCATCTTCTTTTCAATTTACTTACTGCCATCCAAACAATATTGGGGGATCCGATTGGAATGGAAAAATATACAGTGGATCGGACAAGAATAAAAAGCGAACATTATAAAGTTAAATATCTACTTATTTACTAAACTACCTTATTTAGAACTTGCAGGTCAGCGCGGTTTCACCCGTGTAGTTCCCGTTCCCGTGGAAATGCAGTCATAAAATATAGCCTATGTTACTCAGAGATCTTCTAGCTTTCCATTCGTGAAAAAAAATCAAAATCGGTCCAATAGTTTTTGAGTTTATTCGTAACAAACATACAAAAATACAAATCTTTCCTCGTTATATTATTAAAACAGAAGAAGTAATGTGGGTCCAAAATAAAGTTTGGGATCCTCTACACAACGCATTGTATCCAACCTTCACACGTCATACATGAATAGGAGGGGTTTGCTCCCTTCTCAAGCAGATGAACGAGATATTCAGATGTTCTTCCTACTAATCCTACAATATTATAAACGCGAAAGTTTGCATGTATGGATGTTTCTTCCTCTTTCACGCAAAAACTGCTAAACGGATTATGATGAAACTTTACAGTTATAGCTATCAGAATAAAACAGGAATACGGGGATAAAATATAGCCTATGTGTATATTTTATCCCCGTATTCCCACAGGAACGGGAACTACGCGTGTGAAACCGTGGGCCGCTGCTAGTATAACGGATCCACAAGTGTGGCGTAAGTATTCACAGGCAACTTTATTATTATTCTATGACACAGACGCACAGGCAGTACAGATTGGCCGGGGTTGGCGGGAGAGTCCTAGAACTTTTTTTTGTAATAATAGATGTTATCGAGTAGGTACCTAAAGCAGCGTAAAAAAAATAAAAACCAATACCGAAAATAGTTCTCCTAATTTTTTTAATCTACTCCTTTAAATATTTGCACTTAATTTAAAAAGACCAATGTTTATAGATGGATCTCATTTAATTCCTCAAAAGATAATGAGAATTACTGATAAGAAAATACATTTCCAAGCATTTTTAACGGCCTCGAAATGTCACAGGTGACTTACCAGTGACGGTTGGACACGGTGTCTTCACTTACACCACCCAAATAACGTGACCCCAGCTAATAGACGAACTTCTTCAAACGGAAGCTCTAGTTAAAATGGTTATTCAACCACTTTACCCTGATCCCTGTTCTTAGGTACATTACTGTACGTTGGATATCAACACATGGCGGCGAGATAAAGATAAGAAAGCCAGCTGTGTGCGCTACCCTCTGCGTAACAGCTGTTCTGGAAACGTCACAACTAGTTTTAGTATAAAGAATTTTACAATAGATTTTTTTAAACTGTGCACTCTTACATAACCTCAAAAATTTATTTGATTGAACAGACTTTTTGACAGTGAGAAAATAAAGTAGGGACTAATTTATTGTCATCCCCATAGATAGATTATGAGATATACTAAAAAAACGGTCAAGTGCGAGACCGAACAGCCAGACTCGCACACGAAAAGTGCCACCCTACCACAGACCTATAAACAACATATTTATCTACCTTCAACTGACACTTACGTCTCGAAAATTACGTCATCCGCTTAACCGGTAACAAGACAAAGATTTCGTACTGTCTACCGCATTTGTGCTGCCCCTATAGCTCTCACACCACCATAGGTAATATAATATTTAACACTACCTCCTTGTTTACACATTATTTTTTCTGTTTTTGGGACCACCTTTAATATATTTTTGTTATAGATCATAGTAATATTAATACACTATGTGAAGATTTCTAATATATTTATATCTGTCTCTTTTCGGATTCCCGCCAAAAAGCCTCATTCATTACAAAAAGTATTTTTTTTACAACATAACGAATTATTAGTAGCAGATGTTTCTTTTTTATTTTTTTGATATCTTCAATAACTCTTCAATTAATGTCGTCGCTGTGGGACTCATCGACAAAAACATTACCAATAGAGTTAACCAAAAAAAAATACACACAAAAAACTGTGTGGGGGCTCGGCTTTCTTTAGGTGCAAAAGAACAGGTTGACATTGAAAAATTACAATTTTGAATAATGGATTGCAATTTTTTAACAAACCGGTCTTCAATATGTCGATATTATTATATGTTGGATAGTGGGGAGATTTGGCAGCTCACTATTCCTTTTTATTTATGGGCAAAGATTAATTTCCCTATCTATAAACACAGCAATATTTGTAGTTCAGTTATAGTTGCGGTAACTGACATAATGGCAAACGTAGTGTAGGACGCCCTCCGGCCAGATGGGATGACCATCTGCGAAAGGCTGCAGACAGATGCTGGATGCGTCGAGCTGAAGACAGGGCGCTATGGCGCTCATTAGGGGAGTCCTATGTCCAGCACTGGACAAATGTAGGCTGATGATGATCATGAACTGACATAGCTTACTTACAACTTGCTCATATTTTCTTTCGTGAAATGGCGAGAATAATCTTTATTTGTGTCTTACCTTTCCTTATGTTGACACTAACTTGCAATCCTGCCTCCGACAAACACTAAAGGCAAAGTATTGTTTGAAGAGGTCGACACACATCATAAGGTCTTGTCGTAAACCCACCCTCTGTTAGTCTGTCTCCAAGTGCGACCTTAATTAACTTAGCGAGATTTATTACCCAAGTAACCCCTATACGATAATAGTGGACCGAAAACTGTAAGATAAACCACCAAGTCACTAACCGATTGATAAAATTCATCAATATCTAGACTTAATTGTCCTTCCAACAGATTTTAATCTTTGTCTTTGTCTAGCTAGTTCTAGCTTGAGTTATCCTACTAATATTATAAATGCGAAAGTTTGTATGGATGGATGTCTGGATGTATGGATGGATGTTTGTTCCTCTTTCACGCAAAAACTACTGAACGGAGTTTGATGAAACTTTACAGTTATGTAGCTTATACATCAGAATAACACATAGGCTATATTTTATCCCCGTATTCCCACGGGAACGGGAACTACGCGGGTGAAACCGCGGGGCGCTGCTAGTTAGTACATAAAATCGTCTCAATAATAATCTCACGCCTGTTATTCCTGAAGGTGTGTAGGCAGAGATATTCCATTTATGCAAATACCCACTTTTCACGAGAATATTTGACCCCTAAACGTGATAGGTGGTGAGCCCATCGCCGGACGTCTGTTAGGTACACATGCCTCAGAATTAATTCTGAGACTTGCTGGTTTCCTCACGATGTTTTCCTTCACCGTCGAGCTAGTGATGAATATGTAGGTAGGTACGTAAGTTTTGAAAAAGTCATTGGAACATGCCAGGATTCGAACCCGAGCCTAACTGATTATTATCACGAGAAGCGGGCTCTACCGTAAACCTATCACTGCTCTCAGAGAATCCTAAGTATTGTATCTGCAGAGCTTCAGGTGCTAGTCTGTCGAAGGACCAGCCTAGTTATCCAGATGGGCTATGGAGTCGATATTATATTTTAAATATACTGATCGACATGGTTCCTCTTAGAATTTTTGATACCTACATAAATATTGTAATTAATTGTAACCACTCATAGCTAAAATTTTGAATAAATGTAGATTTTAGGAAGTGTAAAAAGGTATACTATACTTCTATACTAACATTATAAAGAGGAAAGATTCGTATGTTTGTATCTTTGTTACGTGTTATATATTTGTTGTTAAACTCAAAAATTAAGTACTTACTGGACCAATTTAAAAAATTCTTTCACTAATGGAGAGTAAAATATCCCTGAGTAACATAGGCTAGATTTTATTCCCGTATTCCCACGGGAACGGGAACTACGCGGTTGAAACTGCGCAGAACCGCTAGTTCATTATAAATGTATATTAATTGTAAGCTCAATGGTTATCTTAAAATCCAAATAATAACAATACTTAAATCATACTTTACTAATAAAGGTGCCTACTCAAAAAGTAACAGCTTGATAATGACGCCACACTTATACGAACACCTGTAGCGAGTTTAATGAAGACAACTCAATCCAACACGTCATGACAAAGCGTAAGGTTTCTATTCCGTCAAAGATATGCTAAAAATAATAGATAGAGTGAAAAATAGCGTGATTCGAGATCGTGATAAGATAATAATTATATTGACTAGATTTGCAAAAGGAATGCTAAGATGGTTTGGTCACTTAGCGTGATTCGTGATCCTGATAATAATTATATTGACTAGGTTTGCAAAAGGAATGCTAAGAAGGTTTGGTCACTTTGAGCGGATGAATGAATAAACAAGGGTGTTGCGAACTCAGTAGAGTACGACCTACATCGACCGGGAGTGCGATTTTTGAATCTCACTGGTGATATCAAAATCACCGGTGACTAAAATTATCACCGATGAATTTTATGTCACCATTTTCCAAAAGCCGTATTTTTGAAACTCACACGCTGTTTTCAATAAATCGTCGCAATCACAAAATATCACAATCGAGCTCCGCTGCTAATTCTTCCAAAAAAAATACTTTGGCACTTTTGGCAGATGTCACATACGTCAAATGTCAAAAACAATCGCATGGTGATTTCAATTAGGAGTGGGTAGGGGCACTCCTAAATCGATATCATAGGTATGACAAATGTAAGTCACCACACCAATGAGTTTAAAACTTTCGGAAATCACTAACATCGGTGAGAATTAGTCACTTGGTGAGATTCAAAAATCGCCCCTTGGGGGTCGATTATTGAATCTCACCAAGTTATACTTATACTATGTTTTTCGGAGGAATTATCAGCGGGGCTCGATTGTGATATTTTGTGATTGCGGCGATTTATTGAAAACAGCGTGTGACTTTTAAAAATACGGCTTTTGGAAAATGGTGACATAAAAGTCATCGGTGACAATTTTAGTCACCGGTGATTTTGATATCACCAGTGAGATTCAAAAATCGCACTCGATCGGCGATGTATTAAAGAAAAGCCAGATAAAGAGTACCCAAAACCGGCGAGCATGCATGAGCCGTTTGATGACTGTAGATTAAGCACGAGAGATCTCCAGGTTCGTGCCAAGTGGCAGCCTATTATCTCTGCCTACCCCAATGGGAAATAGGCGTGAGATTATGTATGTATGCATATATGTAGGTACCTATGCTAAGTTATTTGGCTAAGGATGTGTATGATATACTCTAGTAAAGGGTTGTTTATTTTCATAGTTTAGCTTAGCACTGAAGGAAACGGGTTCAACAAAGCTATGTTTTTTTATATAGAGAAATGCGAGCTAGAGATGGCAGCTATGGATGGGAGGTATGATTATGAGCTAGGGATGCGCGAGTGGTGTAGCTATATGCAGGACAGCGTAAATGGCAACGATGACAACGAAAGTGTAAAAAAAAACTTATTTTATTCTGTTTATTTTTCTTTCTGCTTTTCTAACGGCTTTGTCTAACATGCTTCCTTGTCGTTGTCATTTGTTTTTTTTTATAAATTAAAGACATAAGAACTATAACCAATTGATTTAACATCCGATAGTCGTCATTAACTGTCTAAGGGTTCATCAAACTAATCAGATTGACTGCAAACATACCGTTACTATTAAAAATCTTAAGTATAGCTCTAAATACAACGTAATAGTGACTATAATAATATAATTTTACCGAATAGTCGTGTTTGTAAGGAGTTGTAACCGTTGAAAGGGAGTAACTTTTTTCGATAATTATCAATTAAAGACCTCTTTGCAATCTGTCGTCACAGTTAAGAGTTTGTTATAGTTTTTTTTTTGGGTCTCACTCGTAAAGAAAGAAACGACTAAGAGCTAGTTGGATTAGACCAACATTCTATAGTTTTGAACCATTTCTAAATTTGGTAAATATTGAAAGTTGGTAAAATTTTCTGTGAGGAAGCTTCGAAAAACATTTTAAGCTCTTGACCCAGCGGTTTAGGGTGAATCAGTCAGCCAGTCAGTTCCTTTTTTTATATATATCTAAATCTAGATACACATATCTAAACCTACACTAATATTATAGAGAAGAATGATTTGTATTTTTGTAACGAACTCAAAAAATAAAGAAAGAAAAGAAATTTATTAGACAAAACATAATACAAAACAAAACGAAAAATTAAACAGCGGAGATTAAATTAAACAGTGCCTAATGGGACCCCACTCAGCTTGTGCTGCAGCATTAGCCACAGCGCTGGTATTCTGCGGGGCCCCGGGAGCAGACGCGCCTTTCGTACACACTGCAGATAAACTTAATTTCTAACATAACTATACAGGATGTCCCAGAAGTCAACGATAAGCCGGAAACCAGCGATAGGCCTAGTCATGAGGGTAATGATTACCCTCATGACTAGGCCTATCGCTGGTTTCCGGCTTATCGTTGACTTTTACCCTCATGACTAGGCCTATCGCTGGTTTCCGGCTTATCGTTGACTTCTGGGACATCCTGTATATCACTACACAGTATAAAACAAAGTCGCTTTATCTGTCCATATATCCCTATGTACTTATGTCCCTTTGTATGCTTAAATCATTAAAACTACGCAACAGATTTTGGTGCGGTTTTTTTAAATAGATAAAGTGATTCAAGAGAAAGGTTTTAGTGTTAGCATTGCACCCGTGCGAAGCCGGGGCGGGTCGCTAGTACTATATAAATACAGGACCGATTTAAAAAAAACTTTCAAAAATGGAAAGTTAAAATATTCCTGAGTTACATAGGTTAAATCTTATTCCCGTATTCCCACGGTAACAGGAACTACGCGGTTGAACCGCTAGTAATATTATAAAGATATCTTTGTAACGAATAAACTAAAAAACTACACCGACTAAAAAAGTAACATCTACTGTAGGCTACATTTTATTCCCATATTCCCACGGGAACGGGACTTGCGCGAGTGAAACTGTGCGGAACAGCTTGTAGAAAATAAAGATAATTTCTTGCCTTTGTTTTACATTATATTGATAACCGTGTAGTTAGTAACTACCACAATAATGCTACAACGACGTAGGTGTATGTAGGTGGACGATTTTCAAATATTTGCTCAGCTTTATCAATTGTCTGTCGATTTTGAAGCATGTTCATAAGTAAGTGAAGATATTTTCAGAAATTTATATTATGTATGAGAAGAGCTTAGCCCCGGCGTTTAAATAAGTCTTATTGGTCAGTTTAGCTTGCGTGAACTAATTTGCAAACTTGTATTAATTGTTGTAACCCAAAATTCAGTTATGCTAATTCATTTTTCAGAAAAAAATCATCACAATAAATAATAATATAAATAATATAATCTCACGCCTTTTTTTATCCCCGGGGGGGTAGGCAGAGGTATTCTATTACTGGATATACCCACATTTCACGAGATACATTGGACCCCTAAACGTGATAGGTGGTGAGCCCATCGCCGGACCGGGTCTGTTAACACATTAACAATAACACAATAAAAATAGCTCAAATGAAGTAGCCAACAAACTAATTACAAGAATTGCGCAAAGTATAATAATCCGCCACTAAAGTTAGCTAGTAACCAGAAAAAAAAGTATACATTTTTAAACACATCCATTACTTTAATTCCCTAAACTTCCATCTCATCAAGTCAAAACTTCTCCATTCAACTGCAATCGGCACGAATCCAAAGTCGTTTGTCACGACGATTCGATTAAGGAAGTTAGGGACACCGAGACGGAACACTTAAGTTGCAAATCGGGAACTAATTGAGTCCAGTTGGGAACTTAAACTTACTTACTCCTGCCCTGTATTTGACAAATTGTTTACCGGACAAGAGTTACTGTTGTAGTTCAGTCTTTGATCACTGGGCAGTATACAACGAAATACACAAAGGATTGAATAAATTACTGATTTGGGTAGTTCTTACAGTGAAGGAATTTTAGGGGGCTCAAATCGTAGCGTCTAAAGTTTTAAATATTCCTGATGTATTTTTTATCCGAGACAGGTAACTAATGGTCTACTATTTGGGCACTGAATTTCAGAGCGGTAAGAAAGTTATTTCTTGGAAAAGAAAACCCAAATGTAAGCAAATTTGTCACTTTCCTGTGGGGCGATTCTCCGAAACTCAAGCTTTCAACCGTATTAATAAGCAAAATATGTACATAATCAAACAGATTAGCCTCAAATTCAGTAAGAATTAATATAACTTTGCTAAAACATAAACAAAATACACTTAACTCCCTATTTTTAATCAGTTTTCCTTAAGAGAATAGAGGTGACAAGAATTTCGTATTACATTCCTGTGAGCTAAAAAACATGATAAAACACCAACAATTTAAACGATAGGCGAAGTTGCCAGACTTTTGATGCAAAGTGCCTACCCAAATGAGTCCATTGCCGCTCAATCCGCAGCCAATCAGATAATCAGCCAGTCGTGACGAAGATTTCTTCTACCGCAGACGTGTAACAAGTTCTCACTCGTATGGTATGTGCTTACGTAATCAATATTTAATTTCCTTAAATATTTTAAATAATTTTAACTACTGTACCTAGTGTAAATATACTATTAAGTCTTGAAATTGCAATCAATAACAGCATTTTTGTAGAATGAATGAAAAACCTCAAAATTATCACTTTCCTGTATATCACTTGTCTGAATCCACCTATACAGGACAGTGATAACACTACAGGAACGTGATAAAAATTTACAGATTTATTGTTCCTTTATGTAATCAAGGTAATAACGTGCCTGAAAAATGAAAGTTAGCTATTTTAAAGGATTCTATAGTACTTATACGTGTAGTTGTTATTGTTTTATTTGTATATTACTTACTTTCCGGGACAAAACAAATATGTAAGATTTCCAATTTTCTTCTAGTTTGTGTAATTAAATATTATTAACTTATTGAGGACTTTTTTACAGAAACCAAAATGCCACCTAAGGAAATGAAAAGCCGGGAAGAAATAACTAGTAATAGTAGTCAAGAACTACTGCATAAGCTTTATACACTCGAGAGCAATGAATCAAATCTTGGAAACTAAGAATGCTTATTGAAATGAATTATGTTCAATAGACAATATAATACCCCTTAAATGAAAGTAATAAAATTTCAAAGTCACTACATTTTATTTCATGTCATGCATAAAAATAGCATCCTCACCCAAATTGACCATAAATGGACAAACGTGTTCAATGAGGATTTCTGCCACATATCTTTCGCTACTTATTTTCTGGGAACACCAGTTTTGTGCGACTTTCATAAGAAATCCCGGCTCATTCAAGTACAGACCCACTACCATAGGCAACGTTTTCTTGGATGCATGCTTGCTTGAATCGTTCCCCTGGCTTTCTATACACTCTGTGTCTTCTATCGTGCTTGCAGCACATTAATTTTTATTCTTCGGAGAACATAACTTTTGACTAATCTTCAACACTCCAATTTAAGTGGTTCTAAGCATTTCTTAGTCTCTAACCCATGCTCCAGTTGGTAAGTGGTTTCAAGTTACCTTCAGCAAGTGGTCGTCTTATTATCCATGAGCTGTCAAAACTTATTTGTAAGTTCAGTTCTTGGATTACGAAGCATGGAGTTCACAAAGTATCGATCTTTTCGTGCTGTGGTATACCTGGTTCTACCTGTTCCTGGTCTGCGTAGGTAAGAGCCAGTTTCCTCAAAGCGTCGGAGAACTCTTTGTACTTTTGATAGTGACACACGGACAGTCCTGGCTGTATCGCGCTGCCTTCGGCCGGTTTTCAGCATTGAGAGAGTTCTGGTGCATTCTTCAGAAGTAAACGACATGATTACAGCTTGAATAATAAATATTGAACACTATCAACATGGTTTATATACCCATTTAAATCACAGATTAGAAACAAAAGCAAAAACAAAGGCCAGTACCAAATCTTCGAAAGTCTCCCTTTTTCAAATTTGATTTTCTATGACATAACTTCACAATTATTAAGATGTTTTAATACCTTCGATAAAGGAGTATTTAAATGTCTATTAAACAAAATTTATTTAATTAAGCTAGCACTATTAGTTTCCGAGATTTTCAGGTATCTTTAAGTGACCCGGATTGTTTGCTTTCGAGTGTATTTTTATAATACAAAGACTTGTTTATAACGTTGATGATTACTAGTGCTCCACTGTTAAATCTTTGTGGTTATTTGTTTCTAAATA
The DNA here is from genome assembly GCA_963855545.1 of Ethmia dodecea. Lineage (NCBI taxonomy): Eukaryota > Metazoa > Arthropoda > Insecta > Lepidoptera > Depressariidae > Ethmia > Ethmia dodecea. The sequence continues at coordinate 4,085,863 of OY979457.1, forward strand.
AACAATAAATATGGACATATATGTGTAATAATTTCACTTTCCTGGTTATCCTCATTTTCCTGGTAGTAAATTAATGTTGTCATAGTAGTATTTTATATTGGTTTTCAATCCAAGGATAAAACATATATGTCCAGTACTATGTTAGTAACTTATTATGCATTTTTAAACATTTTTAACCATTGATTTCATTTTCCTGGGCCACGTCTCACTTGCCTGTCATGTAAAAACCTTAAAACGGCCATAATTTGAAGATTTGCAAATATTTTGTCTGACCCGCGATACTTTAGCTCATTTAAGTCATACCCTTTTGATGTCTAGCTAGTCTGTATACTCAATCTGGTAAAAAAAAGTGTGGAACCAAAAATGACCAGTTTTATTCCTTCATAATAAGAACTACCCATTTATAAAAAAATAAAAAAACGACACACGATTATTGCACTTGTTGAAACACATCAAATAAGTCCAACTCGACGGGCTTACGATCATCATCCAAACAACATACATACATTTGCAAAATTTTCACTACCTACTTTACGACATTATAAGCTACTAGCAGCGCCCGCGTAGTTCCCGTGGTAATACGGAGATAAAATATAGCCTATGTGTTATTCTGATGTTTAAGATATATAACTGTAAAGTTTTATCAAAATCCGTTCAGTAGTTTTTGCGTGAAAGAGGAACCAAGATCCATCCACAATCCATACATCCATACATACAAGTGAAGCTAAATTAAAGCGCGTAAATATGGCGGGTAAAAAATTGCACATAGTTGAGTAGAGTGCACTATTGTATTAGTTAGTAGGGTTCTCTATAGCCGTATATTAAGTATATGTACAACAGGACAGTTTTTCACAATGATTTTGTATTTTAGTAAGATAAAAAACTACATAATTAAACGGTGAAGGAATACATAGAGAGGAAACCCGCAGGCTCCCAAAATTGGGTAGTTGACAGCATCGAAATTAAATTGCGAGTAGTCATACATTAAAAAGATTATACCAAAACACCTCAAAATATGTATTTCGATTTTCAATTTACAATTATAGCAAATTTAAAAATAATAAACAATCAAAAAAAGTGCTGCAATTGAGTACTACAAACTATGACGTCACGGTTTGCTATTTCAGTACATTTTCCATAGTAAAATTTCGTTTTGACAGATCGTAAAAAGTAACTGATTTGACTAGGTAGGACACAACCCTATTGGCACTAGCTGTCACGTTCATTGGTCTGTAAAATACGAGTACACTTGAGAAAAAGAATATTTCCGGAGATGGAATACTTCTGCCGATGTCCTCGGGATAAGTGCTTTAGCATATTTTTATTATTTACGTATATGTGCCTACATATTTTTTACGAAGACGGACACATTGCGAGAAACCCACCCACTAGGCTAAAGGATTGGTACATACATTGGTGATAAGTGGATAGAAGCATTTCTAAAGCTTAGTCTTTCTAAATGTTTTGTATGGCATTAGTAAGACAATATTCTTACTTTTTTTACGTCTTGCAACGTTTAATTCAAACGTCTTAAAGATAGGGTTGTCACCCTTGAGTTAAAGCGCATCCTGTGCTTTCTAGAAACCAGCAACCAAGACGACGCGTGCTGACATAATTATAACCTTGCTTTAATATCTTTTATCGACAGAATAAGGTTGAATTTAGAATGGTAGAAAAGAATGAAGTAAACCATTGGCACATTTATGGAAATTAGAAACTTCCGTTCGTGTGGCCAGCACGCGCCGTGTGCGTTATGCATGCATATGCCATAACCTACTTAGGTGTCAGTTACATTTGAAAATACCTAATAACATAACAGATGTAAAAAAATATGAAAAAAAAACTTTTTTTACAACTGGAATTATAGACTATGTTTACTAGACTAGGACACTATTATTTTACTAGTAAGTATGTTTTAAAATTTATTTATTCACTGTAATAAGTTTGGTTACATTTAAAAATATTATAAGCTAATTAATGTGATAATAAATTATAGTTTAAATAATTAAAAATAAAAACACTAATTAGTTAAAGAAACATAACAAAACATTCTAGGCTTACTAATGAGTCAGGAACATGAACGTAGTAAATGTATAAATACTAGGAAATATAATAAAAAAAACAATACTGAAAGGAACGTTACCTCCGTCTTGCTCGAGTGCTTAATTTTAAATTTCGAAGACGCATAACGTTCAACGTACACTATGTTCAGGAGTGGATAGTTTATGGGCCGCAATTATAAATTCGTCGGTCTTTTTAATAATAGGTACTTTTATAAAGCAAATGGACTAAAATAATTCCGACCTAAATTTAAAACAAAACCAACTGCATGACTGAGATTAGGCAAAATATATTATTTTTAATTATATGTAATTGTGAAAAATATAGAACAAGAAAACTACTAAAATAATTCTGATACAATACTACAAAAAAAGAATACTAAAGAGATTTAGCAGTATTTTTAGCAGTCAGGCTTTTGCAATAATGCCCCTTTCAATCAGTCGCAACAATTATAAAATGTACCTATTCATTGAATCATCATCATACTAAGAATGCTTTCCTGATAGGATTTTAATTAGCCTTATATACAACGCGTAACAGAAAAAGCGCAATTCCTCATACACCCCAATTACTATATAAATATAAAAAAATATGATGCAATCGAACTTTAGTTGTGTCTAACCAATTTTCTTAAATATCGATTAATAATAGCACGATTTCCATAGAAAGCACTAAATTCTGCTAGGATAATTCAATTTTTTGAAAAATTTAACACATATTAAAAATTGCTGAAATTGAATGAGTAGTTGATACTGAACAAACTAATTTCAGGAATTGCACTTATTTTGTTATATGTTGTAGAAAGATATTAAAATTCTACATCATCAATATATCTCGTGAAATGTGGGTGTATCCAATAATGGAATACCTCTGCCTACCCCCTCGGGGATAAAAGGCGTGAGATTATTTTTTATTTATTTTTATTCTACATCATCAAGATATATATAATGTACGAGTATTATCTACTTAATAGATATTCTGTAGTAAGCAAAATAAACTATCTCTCTCTTATCAAGCGACCCGTGGTTCAGTAGCCCTTACTGCAAGGCGCAAGACGATATGACCGTTAAAAATAAGTCACCGTGCATTACTTCCTAGCACAGACATGGATTTAGGATCCTGAATAATTAATATCAAAATCATATTTTTACATTAATATTTACATTAATTTGATGATGTCACCAGATCAACATGGCATAGCGCACGTCTGCAAATTATTTTTTTTACATTTCTATTTTTTTTCTATGGAATACAAACATTAGTCCAATGTATTATCTTCCTTATCTTTGTTGGCATACTGTCATTTTACCCGACTGACCAGGAAGAGTCATGGATATTTTAAGGAGTAAGTACACCATATTAAAAATATATTATAAATTAATATTAAATTATTCATACATCCAGTCAAGCAGCAGTCATACCGATGAGCCCAACAGATAACCCTCTTATGTCTGCAAATGGTGGATTGAACAGTCTGTTTCTGGAGTTAATTGAGTAACCAAGTCAAATTGTCATTAAAGTACTCTATTTGTGGATACTTCCTGAAATGAAGTACCTTTTTCAAACTTTTACGGATAAGGTTGGTAGTGACACTGCCTTCTGAGTCAGAGGTTGTGGATTCGATCCCCGCTTGGGGCCAACATTTGTGTGCATGAACATGTGTGTTGGCTTCGTGTCTGGTCGTTTAATATTTATTTATCAGTTGTTTAGTAGGTCCTGCCTGCCTAGTTTGGGACTAAATAACCGTTTGTGAATTGTTGTCCCACAATTTATTTATTTGTTTAATAAATGTGTATTATGATATTTAGAAGTAGTTGTTATCATGATATCTAAAAGTATTTTTATAATACAATATCTCGATTCCTCCCTGTCACTACTGTGGTCTTTTATATTTACGAACAACAGTAGTGTACCCAAAGAAAGCTCACCCTCCTAAATATATTTTTTCTACCTGAGTCCTAAAATGCTTATACTTTAAGACTAATACAATAGAAGCTATTTTACATCAACACTGATGGATGGAACTTTTACTACAGACTTCTTAACTGGTTGGACTTTTTTAATATCACGTGTTAGGATTTCGCATGTCGCCTTTTTTTGAAAAATAACGAAGGGTCATTTAAAAAATATATCGGTTTGGTAAGTTACCTTCAAATTGAGTAGGCACACACGCAGTTAATTTTAGATCTCAGAAAAAACAAAAGCGATTCTCATATTAATATTATGGTTGTAATCAGGCAGTCTTTCTGGAAAATTTGTTTGAATCAAATTTTTAAAAATAAGCATATCATTGAATTTAATAACATTTAAGTCCGATTTATCAGCTTTTTATGTTAAAGACTTTACAAATATAGTCAGCTGTGCCACTAAAAAGCACCACGCCATTATCGCCATACAAACAAACGAAGGGGATTGAAGGGGCCCACGTAACGTCTTTTCGCCCTAAAGACGTCGGGTTCGAGTTCCTTGCCGACCGCCGCTCGAGCGGGCCGAGTGCGCGCAACCCCTGTCTGCCCGCCAAATTCAAATTTGACAGTTCCATATTCAAATCTGTGAACAAAACAAGTTTAGTGACCAGTATTCAAATCGAGATAAACGCATTCATCGGGGAATATTTTTTTTTTATTTAGTGGCCGTGTTTTTAATTATTTAAAGTGTTAATATTGTGCAATATTGTGATAAAAATGAAAAGTATGGTCTGAAAAGGTGCTTATGTTTGTGATGCAGTAAAATAAGTTTAGTTTTAAAGTTCCAAGGATTACAATTAATGGTAAGTTCCTGATTTGTGTTATATTATCAGCTGTTCTTAGTATAGTGCAGTGCTGTTAGTAGGGGAGACCGAGGACAGTTGTGACAATTTTTACTTTAAAGAACATATCTCAACAAAGAAACATACTACGATTATAAACTCTATGCCTCAATGTAGCTCAATCCTTACTCTTTTAAAAACAGTCATTAAAGTCAATTAAAGTTATAAAAATTCTGAGAAAATCCACGAAGACTGAAACTACTCCTTTTGTCACAACTCTCCTTACAGCGAGGTAAATTGTGACAGGTACCAAGGTATGTTGTGACAGATGTGTATCTGGACTATATTGATAGGTAAAATACTTTTATATAAATTATAAACAAAACACATATTTTTCTTTTGCATAAAAGTACTTTAATTATCTTTTGGCATAATTGAAGGAACTAAAATAACATGAAACATTAAAGTAACAAGTATTGAATCTTTTATGAGTAATTATGGCATCATTACGAGATAATTTGCTTTAAAATCAGCCAAAAGTCTTAATCTAATCTGGTAAACAATTATGACAGACGTATTGCAGCTTGCATTCCAGACACTGAACCCAATTCTCATTTGATCTGCTACTGGCAAAGGATTCACAGCAGCACAAGCAAAAATAATATTTTTCTGCATCTTCTTCGTCATCATTTTCACTTAAATTGTTAGAAGATGGCGTGGATTCATCTGTGGATATAACTGGAGTAAGAGCTTCATCATTTTCAACTGGTCCGATACTTAGATTTGGCCTAAGAACTCTTATTTCATTATTTTCTACATTGACCGTAGTTTTTTGAACACTTGACGATTGATCTGGTTCTGAATAGGGAACCATACCATCAGTGACTTGACTAGGCATGAAATAGGCTTCTTCAAAGATATTTGTATTAACAAGCCATGTTTGTTAAGCGAATAGGAGGGTTGTGACAGCGTGTCACAACTTTTCTAGGTGCCAAAAATCGCGACCTGGTCAGAATAAAAATTCGTAATTTCGAAACAAGATGCAAACTCAGAAAGATATTACCACGCTTTGAATCTTCGAAAACTACACAATATAAGAAAAAAAGCGCAACCACGTGGATGTAATATGTCACGATATAAATGCAATCAACATTTTGATAAAAAACTTAGTTTTAGGTTTTTTTTTCCGCAGACGTCATAGTCATGCAACCGCTTGCCGTAGGCCTCTGGCGCGTACTGCGCCAAGTAGCGTGTCTCTAAAGAAAGAATCGTGCGCTTTTGCGAACTCCCTAACGGTCATAGGTTCCGAGAAATCGTCTTTGTCACAACTCTCCTCTGTCACAACTCTCCTCGGTCTCCCCTATAGTGCTGCCCCTTTTGCTGTCTCTTATGGCATGACACATAATATCATAAATAAGAGACAGGGCTTTATTGGAAAAACACTACAATATAAAGTATTTAGTCTTATTTTATTTACATAAAAAATAATCTTCCAATTACACTTTTTAAAGTATCAATCAGCCCCGTCAATCATTCGCATCCTGCTGGCGATCAAGGACAATAAACAATCCTTTTATGTCTCGACGTAGCTGTTAGACACGTAACAGATTTCCCGAACGAAGATTTATCAGTCTTACCCAAATGGCCCTAGCTGCAGCGGAGAAATTAAAGTTAAAGGAAAACACGAATGCATCCTTTAACTTCTTTTCTCAGTTCTTTATTGGACTAATCCCATAAGACCATACTGATCTCACCTATTTGGTCAGCGTCATGTCGTTGAGTGTCAATTCACATTACTATATTGTATTACCTACTCCTCTTCGGTCCAGATTTCACACTGTGAATGTTGAATTCCTATTTAGTTCCAATTCTGAAACAAAAAATTTACAATTCCTAAACTTAAACATCGTCTCTCTGACGTACTATCGAAAAAAGTTCTGCCTGATACACCTAAGTGTCATTTTAGCGAGCAGCTATCTTTTCCCACCCCGTGGCGACAAAGCCCTCACTTATAGTAACAACGACAATTACAAAAAAGTGTTTATTTCATGTTTATGACCATTTAGTGTCGATGAATGGATCGGAATAGAAAAAAAGACGGTGTTACTGGCTTCTCATTGTGTAACTCTAATTAGGGTCGGGGTAGTAAAATTTGAGCTTACAAGCGACAATTCTTCCAAATGTATCAGGCTTAGCGTTTGCTGATAGTACCTATACTTCGAGAAATTAAAAATAATTATTGTGTAATCCTCCACTTCATAATTTACTCCCGTCAATGAAAATTACACGAATCACATTTCCAGTGACGTCACAGACCGATAGTACAACCTTCACCCAATAATTGGGGCGGGCCGGAGCGCGAAACGCAAAAAAACACGTTATTTTTAACCGTTAAAAACGAAATAAAAAAGTAATGAGTTATTGATTCCCGTTCGGGTTAATGCTCGGTGCGAATGACGCGGTAATTACGTTATTGGCAGTGTCAAGGTCGGCATTTGTTTACGTATGCACAATGCTATATTTTATTTCTTTTTTTGTTTTCAGCCAGGCTGTTTTGCGAGTAATGTATACTCATTGGTGTTAAATTTATTTTTGTTTCTTAAATGGTGTAGCAACTGTAACATTGATTGTCAATGAACAGCTTAATTCTAAAATCATTAAATTGCTTAAATAGCTTAGGTGAGCAATAAGATTTTTTTTTAATCGTATTAGGGATTAATAGCGCATGCAAGTCTGTGTAGAAGTTTGTGGTTTTTCTAAATCACATCGGTACACTACTACTAATATTTTGATAAAGCAATATTAGAGCAAGTTTAATTTCGTTTTTAAAAGTAACATTTGGTCTTAATTTGAGAACTGCTTGATAAATTACTTGTCTTACTTACATATGTCTGATTACTGCTTCCTAAGATACAAGAATTTAACATTCTTAATTTTAGAAGAAGTTATTAAAAATATTATAAATATTGGTAGTGACCCTGCCTTCTGAGTCGGAGGTCGCGGGTTCGATCCCCGCTCGGGGCCAACATTTGTGTGCATGAACATATCTGTTGGCTTCGTGTCTGGTCGTTTAATATTTATTTAAGTATGTTTATCAGTTGTTTAGTACCCATAGTACAGGCCCCGCCTAGTTTGAGACTAAATAACCGTGTGTGAATTGTGTCCCACAAATTATTATTATATTATTATTATTGTTTGTTCCTACTTATTTACAACTATGTAACGACATCTGTACATGCTGTACTATTTTAGTTAAATAAAGTTATTATTTTTATAAAAGGAAAATAATAGCAAAAGTATTTCAAAGCCTTCTTGCATACTAAAATTCCTTTATAAATCACTGGCCACCGCAATGTACATTAGTAATGTCCTCGAGCGGTGCATGCTAATTTATAGTGAACTTTCAATTTGGCGAACACGGTCCAGCCCGTAAATCTCGGAGACAATTTAAACGGCTTCTTGCGGTCCGGCGATTGGCCGCCCCTACTTGGACACTTGAGTGCGAATAGTGATTGTATTCCGAAGAAGTTTTCATTCAGAATGGTATGCATGCGGTCACGCGGACAGGGATTTTACAGGAAAATAATTGATTAGCGAGAAAAACACGTCACTTCTTGCGGCCCGGCGATTGGCTACCCTGGGTGGACACTTCAGAAAATAAAACGCGTTTAGGGTTTGGAGTCGTGTAACAAGATTGTCCGGATGTCTGTATAAGTCCCGATGTCACTCGGACTATGATTTGATTAACTTTCTGAGGCCATTAGTGTACTTATAAGTGGAATTGTGATTATTTGACCCTATAGGACAGATGTGACGTCGAAAGTAACGTACCTACTTACATCTAATGTACTTGTAGCGACACTACATAGAAACTAGAGTTCTAAACCGCGCTATCGGAGTTTTCTAATGAGTTTGTATAAATACAACTGTCCAACATCACCCGTTAGACCGCAGTCCTCAGGCACGATCACCTCGCCTGGCGGAAGATCTCCCCTTTTCACGATGGAGGAGCATTCCACCTCCGCTCCTCCATATACTTTTCAAGATATTTTATTATGCGCACCGCCAAGGAGCGGTACAGTCAACAGCACGTAGAACTTGACACACTGGAATTTGTAACGTCCTTATTACAATCGCTGTAGAGGTCAGACTCGCACTACTATTGTAAAGCTTCATGTGCTGGTAGAACTTGACACACTGGAATTTGTAACGTCCTTATTACAATCCTTTTAGAGGTCAGACTCGCACTACTATTGTAAAGCTTCATGTGCTGTTACCAATTTGTCTTTGCCTTCGAGCTAATTTGGGGTCAAGAGTAAGCCCATCATTACTAAAAAAAATAAGCTGATGGCAAATAAACGAATATCTGCTAAACAGTTTACATGAGGAAATCCGCCTTAATCCAAAAAAAAATAAGTTTAAAATTTTACTTAATAAATATCTTTTGGAGACACTCACAGAATAAATTGAAAAGTAAAAAATAAAAATTATACCAAAGACTCATACCTACCTGCAGACAAACTGTCTTATACAGTTTTCCAGGGAACTGTATTAGTATTAAAGAAACAAAATTGTTTAATAAATAAATAAATAATTATAATAAGGTCATCAATCGACAATTACCATTGGTCTTTCGTTGACTTCTGAATTTGCCAAAAAATATTTTACTCTGCCTTAAGACTAGCGTTGCCAGGCGTCCGGATGAACCCGGACATAGTTAGCGTTTTTGATCGCGTGTCCGGCCAAAATAAACGGAGTCCAGTCTGTCCGGCTTTTTTTATGCTTTTTACATTTCGCAAACGAGTAGAATTTTGACTGATGACTTTATTTGACTGATTAATACCTAATTAAGTACTAAGACTGATTTGGCTTTCAATTTTATTTATATTTCATTTGAATTTAACAAGATAAAAAAAGAAATATTACGCCTTATATCCCAAGGGGGTAGGCAGAGGTATTCCATTTCTGGGTAAACCTACTTTTCACCAAATATTTATGGTAACAAGATTTATGGTAATAATCAAAAAAAGTTAGATTTTACATAAAATTTTTTTAGTCGTACCTACTAATACTGAGACAAAAAATCCTCAATCATGTATAGTGTGTCTGGCATTTTTACACAAATGTCCGGCCAAACTGACTGGTCTGTCCGGCTATTTAGTTTGGCGACCTGGAAACCCTACTTGGGACCGACATTCAAAACAACAATACAGTTTGAATGTATCTTTCGACGAACTTAAAAAGCTGATAAAGGTCGAAGTTTTAAGTCCTTCGTTAAAACTGCATTAAATTTCTCATTTGCGAACCGAACAGAGAGAGCCCCGAACGAAAGAACCACAATCCTTTACGAAGTTCTTTGTGAAACTTCTTTTAACAAAATGTAAGGAACCACTTATAATACTTATTTGGGAGATTATTACCCTTTCTTTGTTATACAAAGGCTTTGAATAAAAATATCTTGCTCCGAGCTATTTCGAGTCTACTTTTTTAGGGTTCCGTACCTAATAGATAAAAGGGGACCCTATTACTAAGACTCCGCTGACCGTCCGTCCGTCTGTCTGTCTGTCCGTCCGTACGAGCCGTGATAGTTAGACAATTGAAATTTTCACAGTTGCCGATATAACAAAAAATACTGAAAATAATAATAAATTGTGGGACACAATTTACACACGGTTATTAATTTAAGTCCCCAAACTAGGCATAGCCTGTACCTACTATGGGTACAAAACAACTGTCTTACATACTTAAATAAATACTAAACACCCAGACACTAAGCCAACAGACATGTACGCGCGTTCATGCACAAAAATGGTGGCCCCGAGCGGAATCGAACCCGCGACCTCCGAGTCCGACTCAGAAGGCATGGTTACCACCAACTGAGCCAACAGTCCCGTCGATCGAAAAACAATAAAATAAATATTTGAGGGGGTTCCCATACAACAAACGTGATTTTTTTGCCATTTTTATGGATAACTAGCGACCCGCCCCGGCTTCGCACGGGTGCAATGCTGAATTTTCTTTGCTATAAACCATCCCTGGACCCACTCGAACCCACACAAAATGTTTCATCGAAATCGGTCCGGCCGTTCTCGAGTTAAATCGTCAGGAAGGAAAACCCGACTTATTTTTATATAGTAGATGGTAGAACCCTTCGTGCGCGAGTCCGTTTCGCACTTGGCTGGTTTTTATGTGTAGGGCTGAGTTAGTTAGTAAACAAGGGTCACAGGTTCGATTTTCTCGAATGAGTGAACAATTTATTTGTCTTCTTCAAAATGGAATGAGACAATCTAATCGATCTACAAAGTGTAAAAAAACGTGTGCCTGTACCCTAAGGTATTTATCGCGCCAGACTTACCTTCACATTATTCTGCCACATCAGTGTGAAGGATAAGAAACTTTATTCCTATTCTTCACTTTTACACTATCACTGAATGTCGTCACACTAGTGTGAACGTTGGGAAAAGATTATTCCTTACATTAACCTTTTGCTTCCACGTTATAAAAGAATATGACTAACGGACACAATTTGGGTCCTTACCTATGAAATTGGCGAAAAATTCTGACTAATATTTTTTATTTCAATTTCTGTAATATCTCGTTTAACCCCAAGATTTTTTATTTAATTGAAAAGTTGACTATTCTATTAATAAAATGATACATTTACAAAAGTATTGTTTTGTATATAATACACAAAAATTCATAAGATGCCGCTGCCAGATTCGATGCTTAGATTTGTATTATTGTTTACAGCTCTTCTTCAATTTTAACAACAAATGAAGCTGTTTAAACAAAGATTTGTCCAATAACAGACTCAAAAGATCTGTTGGATTTAGATGTTTAGATCCAGAAATAAATAATTAAATGTTAGTATGAAAAATAATGTATGCTTTAAAAACTTCATATATAACGTCAATTAAATAGGTTCGCGTCAATTTATATTATATTAAAATATGTAAGTATATTTTTATTGCAAGAATAAAAAAAGAGAGTCTGTAAGACTGTAACAGTAAAAACATTGTGTGGTATATTTAATTATAACAATTTCTTGTAAATTGTATTAACAATTATTTGTTACAGAAACTAAACAAATCAATGAGCAGTTGAATATTTAAATAAGAAGTAATCTCTAATTACTCAACAGTCAACATTCGCAGGAATAAAATTCGCAACTTTACAGTAATTCCTAATAAGCAATAGGAATAACTATTAATATTGTTAATAACGAAAGTTATAAAAAATATCAGCATTTTTTGTGTTGGTAGATGGAAAATGTAATGACAATCGGTAAACAAAGGTACAATTCAAATAAGTACATCACCACCAAAGCATTTATATTTTTTTGTAAAACCTTTTTTACTCATCGATTGTAAGTATAAAACAAAGAAATAAAAACTCCGATACGTGCACAGAGGTCTCATAGAAAACTCATAAACGGACTTTTGGTTTATCCCAACATTATAAGAGCTCTGCCACAAACCGACGCATAAAAATCTAGGGGTACACTGTGTCTAACGTTGTGGGTTCCGTAAGTTACTTTGAATTGGAACACGAACAGTAATGGACACGGGATAAAATAAAGCCATACAAACTTCAAAGAAGATGCAAGTTATCTATACTTCTATACTAATTTTATAAATAGGGAAGATTTGTATTTTTGTATGTTTGTTACGAATAAACTCAAAAACTACTGGACCGATTTTAAAAATTATGCCACCATTGGAAAGAGTAGAACATCCCTGAGTAGCATATGCTATATTTAATTCCCGTATTCCCACGGGAAAGGGAATTACGCGGGTGAAAACGCGCAGAACCGCTAGTCTCCCTGATAACTTTTATCAACATTAATTCAGTAGTTTGGTCGTGAGAAGCTAAAGTAGTACGCAGACAATTTTTGTGTTCATTAATATCAACAGAGATTTTGTATAATTATGTGAAATATAAAAGCATTTAAACAAACAACTGAACCTTAAAATGGACAAAGCAATTCAGATACAAAGTGAGAAATGTCAAATTCTGTTTAGAAAAATAGAACAAAACAGAACATAGTCGACCGCTAATAATGAACTTTACTGATTTGCAAAAGAGTCCTTTTTGAAATAATGTGAAATTGTAAGTTACGACCCACCCCAAACCCGCTTAGAATTTCGCTCCAGTTCAAAATATACCCTATTTTGTACCTATAAGCTTCAAAATGACTTAAGCAAAACAGAAGCAATAATAAAAACGTCCCAAATTCAAAGTTGTTCGAATTTCGAAATGCGAAAGCGTTAAAGGTGCGTCAATAAAAAGAAGTTAGCATCTTACGTTACGTCCCATTACAAGGTGGGAATTATGTCCGAAGGTGACGGTTTGTTTTAGGATTTATGTTTTTTTTTGACGACCTCTTTGGTTTTGCAATTTTGTTGGGTTGTAACAGTTTAGCATAAAGGGATTTGAAGGCTTTTCGTGACATTCTACATTCTTCAAATATGCTACATGCTATAAATCTTCAAGTTAATTCAGTTTGCATTAGAATAGGGTAATAGACAGTAGGTATCGAAATTAAATTGCGAGTATTATCCCAAAACAACTCTAAACATGTATTTAGGAATACAGGGATAAAATATAGCCTATGTTACTTACTGTATATTGTAGCTTTCCAATTGAGAAGTCACTTTCGCATCCTACTAATCCTACTAATATTATAAACGCGAAAGTTTGTTTGGATGGATGTCTGGATGTCTGGATGGATGTTTGTTCCTCTTTCATGCAAAAACTACCGATCGGATTTTCATTAAACTTTACAGTTATAATCCTTAACATCAGAATAACACATAGGCTATATTGTATCCCTGTATTCCCACGGGAACTACACGGGTGAAACCGCGGGGCGCTGCTAGTAAATGTTATAAGCGCGAAAGTTTGTGAGTAATACATACGGATGTGATGATCAAACTATACAGTTATATACAGCTTATACATCAGAATAACACATAGGCTACTTATATTTTATCCCCGTATTTTTACGGGATCGGGAACTACGCGGGTGAAACCGCGGGGCGCTGCTAGTTTGTAATATTACTTAGCTAGGAATAGGATTACGTGAGCAGTTCCTTAGAAAGACAATTCTGAGTACAGGAGCAAAAGTAAGCAAACAACTTTAACGCGTCTCACCTCGCCGGTTAGCTAATCTGGAGTTAAGGAAGGAATTGACAACATTTTTACGAGGTGCTTTCCGTTTAAAATTACAGGGGTGGCAAACTTTACGATCTTCCGTGCGACGTCTTTATACGTGGTGCCGTTTGCGCGTTGATGTTCGAGATTTAGACATACGTGAGGCTAGCATTTATCCAACGAAGAAGTAAGTTTTTTTTTATTAATGATGGGCTCACTCTTGACCCCAGACTAGCCCGAGGGCAAAGACGGAGCCTGCAATGGGACGAGCTTGCCCAGAAGATGCCTGTTCACTCCGGCCCGAATATAGCCTTTTTTCAGATTTATTATACCTACTTTTTACCATAAGCGGACATGGCGGATAATAGAGGTTATGGCGGTCAAGGAAAACATCGTGAGAACACAAGCGCAGAATTAATTATGAGATTCAGATATGTAGTTTATCTTTACATATGAGGAGTCATGAAAGTTTTAAACGCAGAATAAAATTTATTTCATGATAATAATTGTAATAAACTTGTTATATTTATCTAACTTTATTTGATAACAAATGTCACCGTTATCGAATTTACAATAAATCTGCAATAACTTAAAACACTAAAGAGTAAAAAACCGTCTTCAACTTAAGTGGTTTTCTCATGGATGCCATTGTAAGAACTGGACCAAATGAAAATGGGATCAAACGGAAAGCACCAGCTTTCAAATAAAAAAATAATCATCAAAATGGGTTTACCCAGTCGAAAGCTCTGAAGTAACAAACATAAAAAAACCTACTATACATTCGGTGGAAAATACAAAATTTCCTCTGTATAGTAGGACCTATTACTGTAGATGTAGATATATTAGTGTAGAAGTGTAGAAGACATAAAAAGCGTTCTAAGCAATGACTTCAACGCGACTACGCCGTAGTTGTCATGAGAAGAATCGCGCGTTAACGTGGTTTATTTAAAATAAGTAATTGTGCCCGCGGTTTACGCCCCTGCTTTTAGTGCTCCTCTCATATTCGGGTACACCTTTTTTAACGTCTCATACATTGTTATGGGGTACGGCCGGTTTGGTTGTATAAAGTTTGAGCGTTTATGGAGATGGCTTATACTCGTAATACGGGCTCGAAAGTGGCGAGACTTACGACTGACGTAAATCGATACAAGTTGAAAAACGGATTTACCGGCTTCAGATGCTACTGACGCTTGTCGTCTAGATGGTATTAGTAACTTTTACTCTTTTTCAATTTTATTGCATTTGTTTATCTCGATAACAAACTTGCAAGAACATAGCTAAATAGTAGGTATATAATGACATACCTACATACTAACTGCATTTTTCGAACCTTTTAAAAGTAACAAATGGTTTATCATAGCCCATCGCTGGACTGGGGTGTTGTTACACATGCCTCAGAATCAATTCTGGCCTGCGGGTTTCCTCACGATGTTTTCCTTTATTGCTGACCTACTGAAAAATAAGTATGAAGTTACCTACTACGTAAGTTTAAAAAAAACACATTTGGTACATGCCCTAATTTTGAATGGAATCCAGGGCTCACGAACTAGAGGCAGACTTACTTCCAACAAGGCTATCAGTGCCTATAGCAGGGATTGGGTCACTACCACAGATCACTGCATGTAGTAGGTATCTGACTTTAAAATTTTGATTTTAATTTTGTTGTTTTATAAAATTAAACAAAACAGCCAAGATAACTTAATAAAAAACTAACCGTCCAAATAATTTTCACTAACATACGCTTCAGAATGAAAATAAAGCCATCCGTCCCATTTCGTTGAATCTTGAAATTTGGAGACTGGTGGCGCCATCTCTTATAATGAGCATATAAACTATGATCATTATTATCTCATTTGTCTCTCCTAGTTTCATTGCATTAGTATTTTGTGTGTCAAATGTGTCTTCAATTTAGTAAATATTGAGTATTATGATTGCAGTCATTTTTAAATATTCAGTAGCAGTAGAAATAACAAACATGACTGCTCTACGGGGGCTAATACAGACTGATTCTACGACATGATCGAACGTCTGTAAAAAACTAATAAAAGCAAAAAGTAAATTCAGACGAAAATGGCCGTTGAATGCCCGACGAAGTGAACGTTGCACTTTCACGATTAAATTAAAAAGGAAAAAAAGAAGAGCGCGGGAGAAATGAACCATTGGCTCGCGTGTTTGGATGCCACGCGAAAGTGTGGCGCTGCTGTCGCGCCAAGAAATGAGTTAGGCTTAGTTCCGCTATTCGGCGCCGCAAGGTTTCAGCAGCACTGTTGTATTTTCTTTTATTTTTCCAACTTTTTGGTTGTTCAAAATAAATGGCACGGTCACTTTATCTAAGAACAAAAATAAAGTGTTTCTTATTTTTTATGTAACGCGTTGTTGCTGCTTTACACAGCTTACAAATACGATTCTGAAGTTTTCTGTTTTAGATTTTTTGTAGGGTGACTATCCTGCTGGTTATGCGATGGAACTCTCAGTTCCGTTCGGTGCAGCGTATCACTCAAACACCGGAAATCCATGGAAAAAGGTATCGAAAACATTCGATCACATGATCGGCTGACAGATCGAAGCGGGTCAAGCACAACAGGTGAGTTGCGCGCATCAACTAAAAAATAAAATATCGAAATGCGAAAAAATAATAAAAATCGGCAAATATAGTAAGTTTGAAAAAAGAATCGCTGCGTCCCTGTTCGGCATCGGGTTTTTGTGGCGGTGCGTCCCTGTCGCTGGTGCGCGCACGTGGTTTTCGGCGATGCCGGCTCGCAGTGTGTCGGGGGCTAAGGGGCGAGCGGGGGGCGGCAGGAGCGCTGAGGCCACATCCCGTCGCGGCCCGCGCCGTCCGGCTGCGTTGCCCGTAACCTCCGAATGACCTCATTTTTTTTTCTCCAATGTAAATATTCGGCTCGTTTTGCCGCATAGTCTATAAGTGGTATTAAGTTCCTTCATCGCGTTCTATTTTTTTAATTACTGCTTCTAGTTAATTAGTGAACTTTTGACTTTTGCAGCGGAGACTTTTTAATTACGTGTTTAAAAAATTGTGTAACGAACTTGGACTGTAACTAAAAAAAGTTTTTTAAATAGTTGATAAGTTTGGCAGCTTTGTATTTAATAAGTACTGTTAATGTCTATTACTAAATTGTTACTTCAGTGGTGTTTTTAAGAAAAAAGGAAATTTGCGATATTTACGATAAGTCCCGGTAACCGTCTGAAGATATCTGAAGAATTGCTCTTAGATAGCTCCAGGTAAAGTTTGAAAATCAAGCTAGTAGTAAACAGTAGTGTTTTGTTCTTTTGCTTATTGTTTTTAATTTTGGCTCGTTTATTGTTACTTACTTTTGTATTTCTTTTAAAATTCGATTTTGTAATGATATTCTCAATAACGTGTTTATACTTATTTAAATATGAGAAACCTAATTCAAGAATTAAAAAATAGGCAATGTTAGCCAAATTAATATATTTAACGTATTTTTCTTGTTTTTTTTGTAGTCGTAATATCAGTCTAAAAAAACTATATAAACGTAATCGTAGCTTCGGAATCCCGGTTTCTCTCTTAATAAAAAATTTTACTCTGTACCCGATTTTTGGCACCAATCTGTAACAAACTTTTATTATGACCAAAATGTTACAACCCACAAAATGGATAAGTATTACAAAAAAAAACATTATATTTTTTTGTTGAGTACAATATTATTTAAATACATAAATAGATCTGTCATTATCAACGTTTGTGTATCTTATGGTGTTAATTAAATCAAAGATTCATTCAAAATTCGTTGAAAAATCGTTGTAGGTTCAATGACCCTCGATACGACAGCGCGTCTGCCGGGATGAATGATAAAAAAAAAATAACATTAATTCAACGCGCCTGCCTCTATACGAGTTGGTCAACAATGCTTTCAATTGTAATATGTAACCGTATGTAAGCCAAAAGAAATTAAATTGAATTACACTTAAAATTTCATACGGCATACCCTTACGAGAATTCAATTATTTTTTTCTTCTATGACCATCTTTGCGATTTGTCCAATCTGAGGTAGAAACGAAACGTCATGCCATAAATTAAGGAATTGTTAGAATACAAGGGCAGAAAGATCCAATATCAAAAGCTGTTGATCCATCCAAAACATCCTTCGTCAACATTTCGTTTTCTTTTTTATATTTTTCATTCTCATCTTATTAAAAAAAGGTTGATAGTACCATTAACAACCTTGTTTTAAAACTAGCTGTTCCTCGCGATTTCTTCTGCGTAATCCCCGTTACCATCAGAAAATTATGGCCCCATTTACCAACTCCTAGAAAAGTAAACTCTCCATTTGTGAAAAAAAAACCGGTCCAGTAGCTTCAGAGCATATTACTTATACATACATATTATATTATTATAAGAAGAAATTCATATATGTTTTTTTTATATAATAATATATGCTCCGAAGCTACTGAACCGTTTTTTTGAGCTGCAGACTAGTGTAGATGAATTAAAGTACATTCAAGCCTTTGTTGATGGCGTATTTGATATTTTTACGGACTACAGGTCTGTTTAAAATACCTATTTTTTACTTGAAACATCGTGGGATTAGACACTTCTTTATATTTTTTTCGATGAAGACTTAATTTTGAAGTTATATTGAAACATTCTTTTTACATAAAATAATAGTGAGTACCTTACCTACCTACATATTAAATTTACATTTACTGATTAATTATTTAAGTGAATGCAAAACATAATGTAGTTTCAAGAGGAAGTAGGTCTAGAGGATGTAGTTTTATAGAACTTCAGAGACAATTTTTTAATTTCGTTTTGTAAATATTTTTTTTGTCTCTCACGACTGACATATTAGTATGAAAGATTAGTCAGTAGTAAGCTTGATAATTTTTGAGAATAAAAGAAAAGATTCAACCATTTTATGGTTTCATTAAATAATTACCACCCACAAAAAGTTATAAAAACTTATATTAAGGCGTCTTATACACCAAATAAAGCAAGTTAAAAAAACGCTCATTCATGAAAGTAAAATTTCGTACACAAGCCACAAAAAATAAATCTGTAGCATAAAATGTAGGTATGTCAAAAACTACAAATTGTATGTATAATTCATTGACGTTGCACGATGGCCGATTACGGTTTTTTTGCGAATGATTGAATTTTATTTACAATTAACACAGCCTCGGCGCTGTTGAAAGCGAGAGTGATGATTAAATGCCATTTAAAAATAAAACAGTTCGCCGCCATAACATTGGGATTCCGGTTTAAAATTTATAATTTTAGGTTTAAATTATTTTAGTTTGCATTCTGTTTTTTCCATTAATACAAGTAGGACCTTCACTCGCTTTTCAATCTACTGCTCAGTCCTGAGATCGACTAGTGGAAAACTAATGAGGAAGTTAGTACCGCAGTCGGCAAGGCGTGCACAAAACGTCTTAGCTCTAAGAAACCGCCCAAATAAGACATAGAGGGGGGAGCGGGCGGCCCGCCTAATTTGTCTTAGGCGGAAAAATCGCGCGGCGATTACAAGTGGCTCGTAACGAAGTCGGCCCGGAGCGGGAGGGGGTTGAGAGGGGGTTGGGTGGGAGGAGGCGCGGGGTGGCAGCGCGGCGGGCCGCGGACACGTCTCAGTCGTCCGTCTGGAGTCGCGGCGGCCGGCCGGGCCGCGCGACGTAATACACGTTCCTCGTGCTCTTGTGATTTAAAATTTAATAAAAAACAAAATTCAGAAAACAAATTTAAAAATACCCGCGTCTTATCGAAAATATTTTTAGGCTAAAACCCCCTCGACCCTCACTTTTTTGACCGAAGCTGTTGGTGAAAAAAAGTTTTTTGCAAAATTTTTAATATTTACGTCGGTTACATTTGTAAAGAGATTAAACGTTTGGCCGTTATTGAGAATATTTTTATTTTCAAAATTTATTTTTCCTAAGGAACGAGCGAGACCTCGAGTGAGCGATTGATTAATAAAAAAAAATAACAACTACTATTAAGCGTTAAATTAGTGATAAGCGATTAGCTGTACATTAAGATACTGACTGTCACGAAAGATACTTTTCTGATATACTTAGCTATAGTTATTGAGACTTTTGTGATTTATGGACATTGACCATACCTAGTGTGATTAACGCAGATCACCATTGGACCAAGGTTAACATTATCAATATATTTTTTTTTAACATAGTGATTTTAGAGTAGTGCCTATTTTTTTGTTATAAATTTGTATTATTAACTGTGTAGTTAGAAAGTTTATTTTTAAGTTTTATTTTAGTTCCTATTTTATTTTGTTGTAGTTATGTAATTAATAAAGTTTTATTAGCATTTCTGCATCCTTTATTTTTTATCTTTGTTTTATATTTATTTAAGGTATATTAGCATTTTTGTATGAGTAGTGATTATATCCGTCGGTTCCGTTGTTTGAGTAGCTAATAGTGCAATTTTACTTTTATTTTACTCTTAGGTCTAGCACATTTTCAAAAATATTTGTATTTCATCTATTTTTGTTTTTGTCCGTTGAAGCTACCATTTGTGTTATGCAAAATTATGTCCTTTACTTATTTTACTTCCCTACTTAGATTTCAAGGATTTTTTTATCTATGTCTATTTTATGGATACTTTTTTTTATGTTTCATTGATTTTTACATATGGTATGCGATTTTTAACCATAACGAAAGCTGTGGATTTTATTTAAGTTAACAGTACTAGATGCATTCAGTGTTATTAAAATAAAATTTGAGTTTATTTTTGCTTGTTTTTTATTTGCAAAACTACATTTAAGATAAGAGATAAGTTTTTTGCTAAGCATTTTTACAGGCTCGGAAACTATGTACGGTCTACATACTTACTTAAAAGTACCTGAACAGTTTCTTTAATTATGATTTGCAAGCTGCGTCCCGCGGTTTCAACCGCGTTATTATTTAAGCAATATATGAAAAGTTTTATACGAACAGCTATATTTACTTTTTGTTTATGAATTTATTTCTGTACAACTGAACTTTAGTTCTTAAATGTTCTTCAATTTTAATACTTATTATACGGTATCAAAAGAAAAAACGAAACCCTTGTAGGATCACTGCTGTCCATCTGTCTCGGTATCGGTATCGTCGAGGTATTTAGTTGAAATTAAAACCATATATGTACTCAAGTCTACAGTCCCTTTAAGATGTGAAAAAATAGTAGATTGTGTCATAAGGGACCAAAACTATATTTTTACGGCGAGGGCGTTTTTTTAAATCACGAACATAGTGAATGATTCTAATGTAGAATCATGAACGAAGTGAGGGATTTAAAGTACGTAGCCCAAGGTAAAAATAATTTTGCGACAGAATGATACACTCTGCTTTTCATACCTCTCTATGAGAAAAATTGTTGATGACATTGTTTGCTTCTTTTTTTAATATTTTCCGGTGTTTAACTATCACTGCAGTCACTGCTACTTGAATTCATTTTAAAATATAAAATACACAAATAATTCGATGTTGGAATTCGAAAATTTGGTGTAAAATAAAATGTGAATTGTGAAAAATAAGTACGAAAGCGCGCGCATTGCCACAGCAATTTTTCTGACAGTGTGGCACACCATCGAACGCAATTCAGCCTTCTCAGCCTAATGCGGCGAAAAATTGAACTAATGTTTCGATATAGTACTTAAGCTACAGTGGCGCCAACCTTAGATTGTCGAATTGAAGAATGTTGAATGTTGACACGAAACGATTGAAGAATGTTGAGGGATATTTTTAATGAAAAATTCAAAACACTTTTATTCGCACTTATTAAAATCCTATCGGAAAAGACTTACTTTGCTCCCTGTTATTGAGGAGCAAAACGTCACTTTTCGAATAGATGGTATTAAAAACTGTTAATTTATCTGTAAATGATAGGGTAACTTCCGTTGACCTAGAACTATGAAATTTTTCGAGGAGTACGTATCGTTTCATACTAGAAATACAGGAAAAAGTCTAAAAACCATAAATTTATATTCAAATTATAAAAAATATAGTATTTATTTATTTCAAGTACGTAATCAATCAGGAAAGGTAAGGTATAATATGTACCTACAAATTTGTACAGAACCCTCGGTGGGCGACTCCGACTCGCACTTGTCCGGTTTTATCGACTAAAAATAATTTGCAATTTGTTTATAAAACTACTGGGTAAAATATATTTATAAATACATCATCATTACCTAATTTCTGCTTACCTACTTAAAAAGTATTTATTATAATTACTTACTTATAAGTGTGTTTATCAATTCGTCAAAAGTATTTTAGTAAAAAATATCGAGACCGCAGTAACACATCAACAACAGATAATAAAATAAATAGTGGAACGCCTTATATCCCGGAGGGGGTAAGCAGAGGTATTCCATTTCTGGAAATACAGACATTTCACGAAAACATTCGACCCGTAAACGTGATAGGTGGTAAGCCCATCGACCGGGTCGATTACACGTGCCTCAGAATTAATTCTGAGATCTGCGGGTTTCCTCACGATGTTTTCCTTTACCATTCAGCTAGTGATGAATATGTAGGTACGTAAGTTTTGAAAAAGTCATTGGTCTATGCCAGGGTTTGAACCCGAGCATCACTGATGATCGTCATGAGAAGCGGGCGCTTTAACCGTAAGACTATCACTGCTCTGATAATCCCAAGTATTGTATTTGCATTCCTATATACCTTATGAATAGTACAAACTTACCTTACCTACTTACTTATGTATCACACACTTTTCAACGATAACTATTCAGCCACTTCTCAAATACTTTTTAAACAAAACAAAATAAAATTATAGCTTAAAATTACTTATGACACAACAGAAAAAAAAATATTTAACGGACATCAAACACCGGAAAAAAAAACTTTTGTACTTTCAAACTTTTGATTTCATTATTGTCACGAATGACTGATTCCTAAAAATAATCTTTATAGGTAGGTACATAGTTATGATAAGTAGGTACCCTTTCGAAACTTAAATATGGCAAAAGAGAATGGTTATCTACTTATAATGATAACTAAAAATATAGCTGAAAAAATGTGCATACAAATTAGGTAGGTTTGTAGGTATATTAAACTACGATTGGTATTATATCGGTTTTATCTGTGCATATAGATAAAACCGTTATTTGTATTATATCATACACATAAAGTTAATTGAAAAAGTCAATAATTAAAATATACAAATCTTAGATATTTCATACCTTTAACATTAAGGTACATACTTACCTTCCGAACGTAATATTATTTTATGTGCCTTATACCTATTCATTTACTCGATTAGAGTTCTCAGACAATGAAAGTGGTAGGTACAATTGAATTCACTAGTTGTACTGGATAGTAATTAGGTAGGTACCAACACTATTTTTTTCTTTTTAATGGCTGGTGATTTTTTTTAAATACATTTTAGGTAGGTAGTTACGTCTGTGACAGTTCGCATCCCAAATGAATGAATAAACCTGGAATCCTGACATACACTTATAATTTATAATAATACCTTACTATCTATACTACACAACGCATAATCAATAAACGTAAATCACACCCGAAAACTAGTGAAAGAAAATAATTATGATGTATAAGTGTGTTTTTTTTTTCTTTTCTTTTATCATGTTTTGATTTCACCATTATTTTGTGGACACCTATTATAGTGTGGTACTGCAACTGATTTTAACGCCATCTAGCAACACAAAGCGTTAAGTAGTAAAGGTTTCAGATGTAATACATCAGACAGTAGAAGTATTTTTATTCGCCGCTAGGTGTCACTAAAACAAGTTTATCAACCCCAGTACAGAGGGCGCTACATGTAGGAGCGCGTGCGCATGCATTAGTGTAAGTTCAGCTATTTGCTTACAGATGGCACTTATAGCTTATTACGAACCTAAGCTAACGTAACTCTGTTGTGTGTTTTTCAAAATAGATGTCAGTAAAATAGGGAACATTATAAAACTTGTATTTTTAAAACTTTTTTTACCTTTACTATTATATTTGTGACACTATTAATGTATACTTGATTTACTTGCATATTTGTTTCGATTAGTGTGTATCTATTAACACAAAATTTTATATCACAAACTTCTAGAGGCTCTACTTTTTTAAATAGATCATTTACTTATTGTAACATCCCAAAAATCTGTTATAAAATCGAACATAAGAATCGTTTTCGACGGAAAGTACGATTCGACTTTCAATTACGTAGATCACTTAACTGGCTGCTTAGAAGACTAGTGGGCGGGGCGAGGCGGATAACTTGTAAGATAGAGGGCGTGGCAAGACGTAGGCGGTTAGTGGCTATTGGCCGAGACACACTAGTTCATCGATTTATGATTAGAAACAAAAATGCTATCATTGGCTTTAAGCTCCAAAAGACCACGAAACTGTTTTAGCTGCAAATTGTGCTAGTGTAAAGTGAATATGTTGTAACAAGATTTTATTATTTTCTTAAATTTTAATGGCAAAGACACAACAATGTGTTGTGAAGATAGCGACTTCTTGATATTAGTAAATAGACGAGGGGGGCTCTACTATCGGTTAGTAGGTATCTATCTATAGAAAAATAATGAAACTTAGTATAAGTTCCTAATTTTCACATAAGTAGGTACAGTCAAGAGCACGTGGAGCTTGACACATTGGACTTTGAAACGTTCTTATTACAATGGCCTTAGAGGTCAGACTCATATTACAAGTGTAAAGCTTCATGTTCATGTAATCAGTCTTCAACTCGACATAATATTATGTACAAAATTTTCATATACCTACTTAGGTACCTAACATGGGTAAAAAATATTTTATGAATAAATTTATTTGTATTTGCAATCTAAATCTCAGGTCTCAGTGCTAAGATGCCAAAATTACTTTTTTTACAAATTATTTTCATTATTAGGTGCTATGAGGGGAAGGTAGGTGGGTACGTATGGGTTTTAACAGCCGTTCAGTGTTATTATACTCTTGACTTAGTACTGCTATATCAAGTATATTTCATTATTTATTTTCCTCGATCAACTTACTATTCCTACATACTTACAATGCACCTACATTCGTTAAATTAGTTTATGTATTCCATCATTATATTTAATATATTCACAATCATATTAATGAAATCCTCAATCAATCATTTTCGAAGCAGGTAACTAAATGAAACGCCTACACCGTCCAATACTCTTTTTAGAATCTTGTAAGAAAGGCGTCTTTGCGCAAGAAGGGGGGCGTCTAATAAGACTTAGGGGGGCGTAAGTAAGAAATAGAGGGACGGCGCAAGACGTTAGGGGGCGTGGCCTAAGTTAGAACTTGCCAGGCAAGTTGGATAAGTAGCCCACGTGTTTAGATTTCACAAGATATACTTAGCGTGTATTCGCTTAAATGTTTCTCTGTCAATTATGTTAGTATTTTAGGGTAGGTAGCTAAGTAGGTATGTGAGTCAATTCCATCAGTGGCGCAGCCTGAAGTTTGAACTGGTCGATTGATATATTTTGATAGATACAGATGTGGTTACATTTGCATGTCTTATTGATAAGAGTGATACAGGGTTGATGACGTCGCAAAAAACAAAGTATTGAAGAACGAGGTCGCTAACTTGGACTTCATTTCCAGAGTGTTGTAGGGCTAAGTATAGGTATTTAAAACAGAAAGTAGGTCCCTACCTACACGCCTATCTTATGCGGTTTCCGAAACGCAAATCAAACTAAAATTAGTCGAAGGACTTAAAACTCATGTTAGCTGTTTTGGTTTTGGATTGGTTAAATAGGTACAATCAGTAGGTAGGTTTTTTTCCAACAAACCAGAACGGTTTACATAGATTGAAGTAGGACATAACAGTCCGTCAAGTAATTTTATTTCAGTTACTTACTTTTCCTTAATATGAAACCGGGGGTTGGTCACGTAGGTGATCTGATACCTACCTACTAAGATTTTTACAATAAGTTCAAGTTTAACTTCACGGGTTTAAAAGCAAATTTAGAAGCGACAGTGGGTAGGTAGGAATCTAAGTCAACCATGAAGCACGGTTTATACGGAAAGAAAAAAGTTCTAAAGAATACTAGCATACAATAGGTACCTAGCTAGATATTAGGTACCTACCTACTATAATATAATGACAAGCTTACATAACATTACCAAATAATACCTACTTAGGTACCTACATTGAAATAATTTTGGCGAATTTACTTTAGGATAAGTTTAGAATAACCCCTCTGGATTTAGTTTAGGTATAGTAGGTATACTGTAAAGTACATACCTAAACGATAACATTTTTGCAGATAATCTTTGACCATCATCGACGGAGGACGGCCTCACTCATCAACTTACATCAATAGGTAAGTTGTTAATAATGCATTAGTCGTAGTCATATACCTACAAAATGTAACAGAATAAGCGCAATTCCTGAAATTAGTTTTTTAAGTATATACTACTTATTCGATTTCAGCAATTTTTAATATGTGTTAATTTTTTCTCAAAAATAAATAAGCGTAGCTGAATTTAGTGCTTTCTATGGAAATCGTGTTATTATTAATCGATATTTAAGAAAATTGGTTAGACACAACTAAAGTTCGATTGCATCATATTTTTTTTATATTAATATACCTACTAATTGGGGTGTATGAGGAGTTGCGCTTTTTCTGTTACGCTTTGAATAGTAGTACTATCGACAAAAAGCTAAGCATTTGGAAGAATTGTCGCTTGAAAGCTCATGTTTTACTAATACCCCCACTCTATTTAGAGTTAAACAATCAAAATCCTCGATTTAAAAAAAAATATTTCGATAAAATTTTAATGGGACCACCTCTAATATATATGATAATCTACCAAACAAAAAAGAATAAGTCAAAATCGGTTAAAAATTGGCGGAATCATTACGTAACATACTAAAAAACAATATAGGAACAGTCGAATTGAGAAACTACTCCTTTTTTGAAGTCGGTTGAAAAAGCTTCCAAGTATGAGAAGGCCTTCAAAAAGTAAGTTAATATATTAAACTTTAAACAATATATTTTAAGAGGGAATTTTTTTAACCCTTTGAAGAAAGGCACTATTTTCTGGGCACCCTGTATGCGACCGTTAGATCTGCGCAGTAACCGCATTCGTGTCTCGTTCGCATGCGCGACATCCGCCTTGATATCGCATCCGCTGATAACCATGACCGCTGGAGACGTCTTGTTATATTTATACTTAATAATAATCATTTATTCAGCTCACAAAGGATAATAGAAAACAATTATTGAAGGTTAGAAAACTACATAGACAAACTTGCATAGGTAGGTCACATAGGATTATTTTGTTACAAAGTCCAATGTGTCCAAGCTCTACGTGCTCTTGACTGTAGGTACAATACATTGTGAGTACCCACCTACCTACTCCTACCTTCTACGAATATGTAAATTCGGATCTCAGTAGGTATTGAAGTTTATGATGACGAAGAGGACTTCACGAAGTAACTATTCTTTAATCTGTGACTTCATTTTGACTCAAAAAAAGGTAGGAGTTCTACTTTTGTAGAAAATGTATGAAATTTTTAGGCACCTACTTACCTACTAATGTGTTGTACAACATTAGTAGGTAAGTAGGTGCCTAAAAATTTCATACATTTTCTAGCCAGACAAACACGACGCTATTTAATATAGTTACAGCCTTAAAATAACGCAAGCAAATACTGAGAACGTTAAGAAACTACAATGAGTAAAGATATTTAAGCAAACTTCAATAGCTAGGTGAAAAATACACCATTTTTAATGCCAAGCAACGACACCTCGCGTTTCGTTCTACATAATGATCGCCAAGATCGCTCCATTGCTTCCAGTTCTTAATTCCGAACGTTCTCTTAATGAGATCCACCTTCAACGTGTCTACGTACAATGGAACGCGATGCGTGAGTTTTCTTTTTTTCAACTTTTTTCTAAACCGATTCAAGGGTTGCGCCCATTCATCCTTTAGCATTTAAAAAGATGACGTCTAAGTAATTATACGTTTCTAGCAAATTCATGAGTGTGAGTGGTGTGAGACGTTTTTAATTTCGTTAGTGAGTTATTGTGTCAGCTTTACAATTAATTTTTTTGGTTACTTTGTCTAACGAAACCAAGTTTGACAGCTTTAAATAAATCAAAACGGAGGTTCGCAAACTGTCACATAGAAAATCGAAATAAAAAAAAAACTTGTTTTTATAGATATTGTCAACAGGACATCATTTTTTCAAAAATTGCATCACCTTATATCAAAGAGTATTGTAATTAGACAGATCTTGCACTTCTTATCGATGGCTGGGAATCATTATCTAAAAGTCAATACCTATCTATAAATAAATAAATAAGTAGGTTAACCAAACAAGCCAGACAGAAACTTTGGCAGAAAGAGTTCTCTATTTCACTCGATGAAACTAAAAATCTAATTATATTAAGACTTTAATCCAAGCAGTATATTTAGTGACCTGATTTTAGTGGTTTTTAAAAAAGGTTATTAAATCTATATTGTTGCTCATTGTTATACACACATTTCTACAAGACAAAAAATAATAGTTTCGTAGAATTCTTTTGTTTCAAAAGGGTTGAAACTAAAAGAATATTCCCTTAAAAGAAAGAGAAAGAAAGATATCAAAAAGATTTGTTTCTACTGTGACTGCTGTCAGATTTCTACGGAATTAAAAATCTGACTTTATAATAAACTAGTAATAAATAGTGGGACAGAAATTTAGATCTATAGATCTACATATTATATATTTATATACATTGTAAGTATGTTTAGTTCCCATAGTAGGGTACATGCTCTGCCTAGTTGGGGCAATATATTAAATAGTACTAGTGTAAATAATAATAATAATAATAGGCAGAGTTACTAACAACTAAGCCACAAAATTCGCATCAGATGCCGATGCCGTTTTTTCCAGTACTCAACCATTTCTTTCTTAAAATATTATCTCAATAAAATTATCGTCGGTTCTTTTTTCTTGAACTTGGCTTGACACTCTGCTGCGCTAGATCTGAAGGTCTAGTGCAGTGGTTGAGAATTTCTCAAAATATTATAATTTTAGGTCAGTCAGTCATGGCATTTATATATCGGTGCATAATATAGATACATAATAAGCTTGTAATCAGCACGTACTGGGGGGCGATTTTTGAATCTCACCAAGTGACTAATTCTCACCGATGTGAGTGATTTCCGAAAGTTCGTATTTTTGAAACTCATCGGTGACTTACATTTGTCATACCTATGATATCGATTTACGAGTGCCCCTACCCACTCGTAATTGAAATCACCATGTGATTGTTTTTGACAGTTAACGTATGTGACATCTGCCAAAAGTGCCAAAGTATGTTTTTCGGAAGAATTAGCAGCGGGGCTCGATTGTGATATTTCGTGATTGCGTCGATTTATTGAAAATATAAAAAACATCTCAAATAGATAAAACAATATCCAAGTTATTAGTAAATACAATTATTAAGTTAAATATACTTGTAAAACATATGCCACTAACAAATGTATCTACATACCTACCTTTTTCTTATAAATTGTAAAATCTGTGTTATGTTCTCTTTATTCGTCCTTTTCTAGTGAATTAAGTGAATTTTTCAATTCAAAACTTTAATTTTCGTTTACATGACACTGACAGATACGTTACGTTTTACGATTGACCAATTTGATGAATCTTTTTTAAGTTATAGTATGAGAAAATAAAAGCCGATATCAAGGGCAACACTATAACATCTGCGTAAAAAGGAACAGTATGAAGTATTTACAACATTTTTAGATTATATTTCAGAGAAATAATTAATAACTATAGAAAGACAATTTTGTAGCGGTTCTTGAATATTTTTCCTTTAACATTTTCCTGTAGATACGTATTATACATTTCCCTTCCGGGCAAGTAACTATCTACTGCAGAAACTTCCCAAAGGTGAAAAAAAAATGAGGTTGGTAAACATCGTGTGACTTTCAAAAATACGGCTTTTGGAAAATGGTGACATAAAAGTCATCGGTGATAATTTTAGTCACCGGTGATTTTGATATCACCAGTGCGATTTTTTTATTTTTTCCAAAAGCCGTATTTTTGAAAGTCACACGATGTTTACCAACATGCAGAAATTTTACAATGTCAGTCAGAGACAATCTTCCCGTTACGTTCCTTTTTACGCAGATGTTATAGTGTTGCCCTTGATATCGGCTTTTATTTTCTCATACTATAACTTAAAAAAGATTCATCAAATTGGTCAATCGTAAAACGTAACGTATCTGTCAGTGTCATGTAAACGAAAATTAAAGTTTTGAATTGAAAAATTCACTTAATTCACTAGAAAAGGACGAATAAAGAGAACATAACACAGATTTTACAATTTATAAGAAAAAAGGTATGTACATTTGTTAGTGGCATATGTTTTACAAGTATATTTAACTTAATAATTGTATTTACTAATAACTTGGATATTGTTTTATCTATTTGAGATGTTTTTTATATTTTCAATAAATCGACGCAATCACGAAATATCACAATCGAGCCCCGCTGCTAATTCTTCCGAAAAACATACTTTGGCACTTTTGGCAGATGTCACATACGTTAACTGTCAAAAACAATCACATGGTGATTTCAATTACGAGTGGGTAGGGGCACTCGTAAATCGATATCATAGGTATGACAAATGTAAGTCACCGATGAGTTTCAAAAATACGAACTTTCGGAAATCACTCACATCGTTGAGAATTAGTCACTTGGTGAGATTCAAAAATCGACCCCCTGGTCCACAATGATTAGGTAGATACTAATTTGTAAATGTAGCTGTAAGCTCGTCAAACAATAATAAATAAATAAATAACATTGAAATCTCGATTAGGCGATCTATATTTTCGCCATATCGCGGCACTGATCACAAATATTCGTAGTTTTACGAAAGACAATGAAAGCCTTAGGTTCCAAGTGATCTCTCACTTAGAGTCTCAGTCAGTCTCGGTCGAGTCTCGTTTTAATGGAGAGCTCAGTTGCGCTTTCGCTAAAAGACCGACTTTTAGGCTGACAGTTAAAATTGTCTCTTTGTCGCTTTGCATTAATGCGTGGAAAGGAACGTGGTTAAGAATTATGAAGGATAAGATGCAGGATTGCTTATCTGATGAGGTCAAAGACTTCTTCCAAGCATGGTTTACAAGTATGTAGGTAGTCACAGCATATGCCAGAGCTGTGTTATGTCCAGCAGTGCGCAGGTGATGTAAACTAAGTAGTAAAATTACTTAATGATAGACCGGTATCTACTATTTTTGGTGATGTTAAGAGTATTAATATCAGAATTGGCAATCGAGTGACCATTTACCTAGCATACATATACAAGACATATACACACATTCTATACAATTTGTAACAGAATAAGCGCAATTCCTGAAATTAGTTTGTTCAGTATCGAGTACTTCATAGATTACAGGTATTTTTAATGTGTAAAATTTTTCCGATAAATGAAATAACATAACTAAATTTACGGCTACCTATGGAAACCGTACTAACTTATTTAGTTATTTTTATTTATTTAGTGCTCTTTATTTAAGAAATTTGGCTAGATAAAACTAAAGTACAAACGCGTTTAATACGAATTGCGCTTATTATGGCGACTTGTGGTCGCTCCGACTGACTATGATAGGAGACCACCAACGAAGCCCGTGTATTAAAAATAAAATACCTACATATTTTTATTTAATAATTATAAATAAATAAATAATCTTACGCCTTTTATCCCCGAGGGGGTAGGCTGAGGTATTCCATTACTGGATATACCCACATTTCACGAGATATATTGGACCCCTAAACGTGATAAGTGGTTAGCCCATCGCCACCATTTGATAATTAATCACAGATAACCATAATTTTTCGCAAAATTATTTCCTTTCCGACGCCTAGGTCATACAATAAACCTAGGTAGGTACTGACTAAATTTGAAGTCTCTAACTTCAGTAGTTTCCGCTACGTTTTGATGAGAATCAGTCGATCAGGTTTTATCTCATAATATAATAGTATAGATATGGAATTGTAGATAAATTCTATTCCAACCTGTCATATTAAACACCTATAGCATGATTTGATTACTCATTCCAACAACCCTATAATGATGTTCACACATCCTTATGTACAGGTGTGCCAACCTTTACAAAATAAATTCAGGAAACGGAAGCGACGGGCCAATGGCGTGCCGTCACGGGTTGGCCAACACATCAAGTGTAGCTATTGTTGTGCTAAAGATGCGGTGAGATCCGGTTTACACCGGATATTGTACTTGGGGGCAGAGGAGTTAATGATCTATATGGGCTTTAAATCATATGCATTTGCATATACTATACCTATAGTAGGTACCTATAGATGAAACTCGCAATTATTACACATACCTACATAACATTTTATAGAATGCTTTTCCACACATTGTACTTTTTTTGTTAAAAGCTTTTATTTTATTGTGTCACTTGTACTTCTTACAATAAAGAGGTTTTCTTCTTCCAACCTCGTTGAAAGAGTTGTTCATTAGGTACAGTCAACAAAGTTGTTAGGGTTACATGACCAGAAACTAAGATTCAGTTTTCTCTTAAAGCCTTAAATGTATTAATAGTTTTTTTTGTAAATGATAGGGATCAAAGATAGCTTTCGAAATAAACATTAATCAATAAGATTTTGTTGACTACCCCAGAAAAATGAGTTAGTTGCTGGCCATGTAACCCTAACAACTTTGTTGACTATACTAACTTTTTTACTTCTACAACTCCGAAAAAATACAAAGAAGTGGAGCATCACGTCATATTTCTAGCAGCTTTGATTTAAATTATGTAAAGTTCATATACGATACGATACGAGTACCTGGTTAATATTAATATTAAAAAGTTTAAGTTGCACAATTAAATCTTTCCCGATCAAAAACAATCCCATGGGTTAAATTATAGCGATTAATGACAAAGTAGTTTATAACATTCATGTAAGCTTTAGAAATATTTAAGAAATTCTAAACAGTAGTTAGTGAGTTAGCGTTTCTCGACAAAAGAAAAGCGCACAATGGGTTGAGCTAAGTCGCAAATTGCTCGCGAGATGCCACAAATTGAATCCGAGCTAGGTGTAACCGTGGAAACACACGGGCTGGATTTTTGGACGTGACAGTCTGCACTTGGAATCTAAAGAACCATAATCAACATGACACACTGGCTCACTGATCACCAGAAATATTACATCTAAAAACAAGAATTTTGGTGTATTGATATGATGTAAGCTCCTAAGCAAAGTTTATTCGAACATGTCAAAATGAGCACTACTAACGAAACTACAACTAATGCATCAAAAAATTTTACCTAAGTCATCAACTGCTATCTATACCTACTTCTATACTAATATTATAAAGAGGAATGATTTGTATTTGTGTATGTTTGTTACGAATAAACTCATCCTGAGTAACATAGACATAGATATATTTTGTTTCCGTATTCCCACGGGAACGGGAACTACTTGGAACTCTAGTGGTAAATAAAAGGTGAGAAGAGCCACGGCATATTTTTCTATGAAAATTGACAGCCGTGATGTTTCATTGTTCTTCCATGCCCAAGTATCAGTTTTAAAAGAAGGCGTTTCTCAGGTGTTTTGTCGTAGACGCTCAAGTTTCGCTCCCCTTTCGCACTCTTGGTCCTTCAGATTTGACTGATTCTTTTGTTTTCAAGTATTAAAGGGCTGGAACTCAGATGTGGTCAGTGATGGAAGTAACTCACCCTGAAGAAGCCTATGCACCCGTTGAAAATAGATATACTTTTATCCCTTTGACGGGCATAGGCAGTTTAAACTTTTCATTGGTTTTCAATCTTATTTCAATTACATAGAGTTCAATATTTGGTGGTGACTATTTGCCCTCTGACCGTTAAGTGTTAAGTCTTTTAGAAGTCTGTTGACCTGCGCTGGTCGTGCCGGTCTCCAATACAGTCCCGTGTGTTTCCACGTTAAGTATGAACACACATTACACGGCAGCTTAAGCACTCACACCTCACACGGTGCCTCTCGTGAGTATAAAGGCGCTCCTTTTAAAGTTTTCGCATTAGCTCTACAATACCGGGAGAGGTAATTAGGAACGCATCTTGTAACTCTGTTAAGAATTAGGCGCCAAATAAAAATTAAAATAATCCAAAGTGTAATATTTTTTTAATTGAAAATTTAAATGTGGAACTTTTTTGAGGTTAATACTAATACGGGTACTTATCTACCACCGCTTGGGAATTGGCTGCAAAGTTCTCCAGTCGAAAATAATATTAAAAAAACGCTCTCCTTTCTTTCTCACTCTCTTTCTGCGGACTCAGAGACATATATGTAAGTAGTTACTAGTAGACACCCGATGTTGTTGTTTGGGAGTTATCGGTTTTTCTTGTTCTCTTTGGAATTTCTTTTAAAATCTGCCATAATTCGAAATTGCAAGTTTCTAGGCGGTGTAGCTTCAAAGGTTTCTTGGCGAGCAGTACAATAAACAATAGCTCTGCATCGTATAATACAACAGAATATGGGTATAACAATTAATCTAAGTAGGTACAATTGGCGGTCTTATCACTTTATTGTCTGTTTATGTATTCTATAAAACATTTAAATAATAATCACTATGAAAATCATGGACTCTCCCACAGATTTTGGTAAACAACAGACAGGTAGACTTACTCTTACCAAAGTTTTATTAATTTTGAATACGTAGGTACTTACAAGATAATTTTAAAGAAAAAAAACCAACTTCAAAACAAAAAAAAGTAAAAAAACACTAGTTGCCACTACGATTTTCGACGGTTTCCCTCGATTTCTCTGGGATGCCATTATCAAATCCTAGTTTCCTTATCATAGTACTTGCCTTGGGATATCTCCTATCCAACAAAAACAAGAATCATCAAAATCGGTCCATAAACAACGAAGTTATCCGCGAAGACACAAAAAAAATATATGGTGGCATTGAGAAACCTCCTTTTTTGAAGTCGGTTAAAACTAAAATAGTATCATTTTCATCATTGTTGCTAATTATATTTCAAACATGAGTAAGTACCTACCATGAATGTTATGGCATACCATAAGTGTTACAGTAACCAGGTGTAAGTGTAAGCCCCAGGACAGATGGCTGTGACTTACTCGAAAGAGCGCGTGCACCGAATATAATGTTCAATTATGTATGCAGCTTGAGAGGGTTGAAACTTGAAGTAAGTATGATTTGAAAGAATTTACAGTATAATTTATTTGTTTGGAGACAGGTGTGTTGTGTAGCTTTTAGATTTTTATTATTTCTGGTACCTACAGAATAATATAATGTTTATTTTATTTCAATTTTAAGTAAGTCTGCCTAAGTTAAATTTTATTATCGTTTAAAATAAGCACTGTGGTTTTCCTGAACTAACCAAATAAGTATTATCTAAATTATAACCTACAGTTTATTTTGAAAAGTACGGATACGAGTATTTCTTTGTTTTTTCCTAACTTTAAGCGACCAAGCAAGTCGCGAGATAACTCAAAAATTGCCACTATCGAATAATAAAAAAACAAAATCCTTAACAATCTTGCAGACGCAGCCGGCACGCGTACGCATTCGAAAAAAGAACGAAAACAATAAACGCCATTAAACGCAGACAAAAGGAGTAAAAGGCAAGTCGGGGCACAATTAAACAAGAAATAATAAAGGAGAATGTAATAATAAGTATTATTATATTATATTGTAAGAGAGAGACAGGGGGACCGTGCACCTGGTAAGCCACGCGTCCAGCGACCCTCTGCCGACTATTTTTTTAAACTCAGTGGTTATGGTTTTTGATGGTGTTCTCGTATTTTTCTTCTGGTTAATAAGGTTCGGAATTTTCGAAAAAATTTAAGAAGATTTGATTTTAATGTATTTGGTAATAAACATCATAGACTTTTCCGAAAGATTCTGGCAAAAGTACCTTTGTTTCTAGTTTCAGTAATGACTTGGATGTTTCGATCGAAAAATATTTAAAAAAAATATCTTCACTGGTCGGCTCTTTGAAGAGTTGAGATGGCAAGAATATGATTATTCACCAAAATTGCTACCATACTAACTTTTTTTACAGTTAACACTTTCATGCAAAATGGTATGCAACATAACCTTACCTATTTTTAAACTTAGTTTTTTCCAAACTCCATCTACATGTAGGTATATATAGTACCTATTGACGATTAAAGAAATATTCTAGAAGACAAATGACGGCAAAGGGGTCGGTATAACAAATATAACATCTCAAGATTTCTCGAAGTTAGATTAGTGAAATTCCGAACACACCGCGGGCGAGGCGCGAGTTTGTGGTAACTAACTAAATTGATTTCCCAACTTTCACATGTGATTGAAGATTCGCATTCTTCCTGCCCTCAAATTTGTACTTTCATTAGCCCAATCTGTGTAAGGGGGCTTTGAGCAACGTACTCCTAGAAACTGCGAATAGAGAGTTGTTACTAACTTTCCTACTTACTACCTAAGTCTTTAACAAAAAAATTAATGGAACCATCGCAAAATGTCAAATTCGCAAAATGACGGATTCGCAAAATGTCAGATTCGCAAAATGTCGGATTCGCAAAATGACGGATTCGCAAAATGACGGATTCGCAAAATCTTGTCGATGAAATGATGATAATCCAGTAGAAATTTTGAAGAGTTCAACAAAAAAATCAGTTATATATATATATATTATATATATATATATATATATATATGTAGGGGAAACAGGAACGCCATCTATTATGATAACTAGAACTAATGAGTCGTGTCGCAGCAACGCGGTCTAGTCTATGAAGTTGGATCTAATCGTTGTCAGTGTTACTATGTTAATTAATTGGATCGATTAGAAGAAATGGCAACCCAGAAGTAGTTTTGAATTTGAACGGCTGTCAATCAAAGGACAAATGAATGGAGATTATGATCGTTGCATGGTTACGGTATGGTCGTTATTCCTAAATAATACTGAGTCTGCGTTGAGGAGTCTGAATAAAGGATTACGCAAGTGAACATAAGCCAAGTGAGAGGAGTCACAAGGTAAACGTGACAGAGCTGGAACCTATGCACCAGCGGTGCCGTGGAAGGCGAGATGGGTCATTGCTGCATCAGGTAATGTTTGCACAATGAATAGACAATAGCGAGGTAAGGGGACAGTTGACTTGTAGGGAATCAAGACATGCGCGAAGTAAGCAGTAAAGAGGGATTACTGAGCGCAGCCCGCGTTTAGGTCAGTGCCATAGAACGGCGAGACCATGGGATGGTGGTGGGTCTGTCCCCAGGAGGGTGGGTGGGCCGCCTGGTCCCATCCCACAATCTAGCTTGAGTACCTACCCGCTCATGTATTTGGAATACCTTTAGCAGACTATTATTCTGTTGGTGTGATTATCGCATTGTCTCTTGATCTACTTGGTGACCTTACTTAATAAAGTGACTATGTACCTTGTTGTGTAACCAGTTTAATTATTACTTACTACCCTGCCCAGAGTAGATACGCCCACATAGATATCGTATCGGCTAATCCTGAATACTTCTGATGCGCGGGAGACCTCTGAGTATCAATAATATTGTAATGAGTGATGTAGGGGCGAGCAGGGGCCCCTCCGCCGTCATATATATAAAAATATGATAAACAGACTGACTGATGGGTGATATATCAATGAACATGTCCACCGGTGCGAAGCCGGGGCGGGCCGCTAGTTAGCTCATTTTACTTAAAGGAATCATTTCTTCATTTTTTAAAGAAACAAAAAAATATTCAAAGATTTTCTAAAATTCGCTTGTATCACCCGGGACTCGAACCAGCTAAAATCTGAAACAGTAACATCCTGTACTTTTATGGTATCGATCGCTAGGACATTCGACAAAATGGAGCTCATTTCGTGAAACTAATTAGGTACCGTATTTAATGAAGATGTTAGTTTACCCTTTTTCTTCAATTAGAATAAGTTAGGATTTATGGTATTATTTTACATACTAAAAAAATAAGTGAAAGATTTAATGGTTCATTTAATTTGCCAAGTTTGTTAGAGAGATTTTATCGTTATGAAAGACCCTAAAGTTACCTAAAGTTTTTATTTTTATTTTATTTATTTTTGTTGAACTCTTCAAAATATCTACTGGATTATCATCATTTCATTGACAAGACTTCAAATTCGTCTATCCTAGTTTCGTGGGAAGTGTCTTTAAAATTCCGTCATTTTGCGAATCTGTCATTTTGCGAAAAGCAAATGGTCAGATAAGCAGAATGTCAAAATTCCGACATTTTGCGAATCCGTCATTTTGCGAATCTGACATTTTGCGATGGTTCCAAATTAATTGTACGGCCTACTTTTCAAATTAAGATTTTTGTTATTTTGTATTTTTTGTTTGTTAGTAGGTATTAGATCTTAGTCTGGTCTGGATTTAGATTAGACACCAAAAGTAAAATGGGCATATTATTTATTTTTATTGAACTATATTTTATAACAATTAGGTACCTACTATATTTTATAAAATTAAATTAAACTAGGTACCTACGTATTTATAAGAGCATTATAATATTTTTGTACCTACCTAAATATACAAAATAGAATTGAGTTAAATTAAATTGAACCGAATTATAATAATTAAAATTATTGATTAACTACTTAAATATTTTTATTTCAGTTACATACCTATATAGGTATGTGTTAAAAATAATTGACGTAATATTAATATAGTAGTTTTGTTTAACTTTTAGCTAAAAAAGGTAGACTAAAACTTGATTTATTTGCTACCATGTACGACTATGTACACAAAATCCTGTTGCGATTATTATAATCGATTTAAATATTACATATAATATTTTGAAGTGACGGTTGTAAGATGACACAAATGAATCCAACCCACATGTGACAGTCGTAATGATGCACCAGATGGCCGAGTATGAAGTTTCTTCTGTACACAGAAATGATTACCTACTCGCGTAGGTCAAAGAAAGGGTGAAGGTAATTGACCAAATTTCTAATGTTCAATAAATGCTTACTGAACATACTATACTGCTACTATAATATACTTATGTACGCTAATATTACGAAGAGAAAAAAAAATTTTTTTTCTATTTATTTTTAAAGAATATAGACTCCGAAACTAATGGACCTATTTTAAAATCAATAATGGAAAGCTTACTTCTGTGGAAGTAATATCTATACTAATATTATAAAGAAAAAATATTTGTATTTTTGTATGTTTGTTACGAATAAACTGAAAAACTACTGGAACGATTTTAAAAATTCTTTCACCAATGGAAAGCTAGAAGATCCCTGACTAACTAGGCTATACTTTATTCCCGTATTCCGACGGGAACAGGAACTACGCGGGTGAAAGCGCTAGTGAGTTATAATTTTCCCACGGGAACGGGACGTAAGCGGGTGAATTCTTCTTCTAAACGACTTGACTGATTTAATGAAATTTGGTAAGAGCTGTAGCTTGCATCTCGAGAAACGACGCAGACTACTTTTTATCTCAGAATGAGCACAAAGTCTCAGTTATCTCAAAATTCGGAAAAAACTATTTATAACATAATATATTATTTTCGTGAATTTTATAAGTAACTGTTTTGTTTTTTGTTTTAGTGTTCCTAAATTTTCTATCCAGTATCTCATCCCACGGTCACGGAGACATTAATAAAAAAATGTAGGTATATCTATCCAATTAAAGAACTAGATATCAGAATTCTAAAATTAGAACCAAGCCAGTTACAAACGTTAAACTAAAGTGCACACTCCACCAACAAAACTTTGAGTCTACAAAATCCAGGAAAATGTCAAAATAAATAAAGCAAAAAGATAACAAACTGAATTTGAGCGGTTGCCACAAAAAATAGAGTTCGTTGCCCTGCAGAGTGCCTTCTGTGGACGCAATGTGTTCCTGTTTGCAGTGTCAATAGATATTACTTTTCAATTCGATAGATAGAGACTGTCCATCTACAAAATAGTGTCGCTGAGTAACTTACTGAGGTTTGTGGTTAAAATTGAATTTTAGAGCCACATTTTGTAGGGTTCCGTACATCATCATCATCATCATCAACCCGTAACAGCCCACTGCTGAGCCAAGGGTCTTTCCTCGCACACGAGGAAGTATGGCTTTAATCTCCCACGCGAGCCCACCGGGGATTGGGAGATGGTGTTAAGCTAGTGACCTTAACAGTTAGAATTTTTCAAGCCACCCAAGGGTTTCTGACATGGCTTAACAACTTCCATAGTGCGTAAACACAACGAAAACCGGGACCAACAATTTAACGTGCCTTCCGAAACACGGAAGCGCTCGTGATATAAATGCCACTAGGCGGTTACCCATTCACTGACTGACCGCACCCAACTTTACTTAACCAGTATGATCGTTACGAACACACTGACACCGCAAGGCTACGAGCGCTTCCGTACCCAAAGGGTAAAATGGGACCCTATACTAAGACTCCGCTGTCCGTCCGTCTGCCTGTCTGTCTGTCTGTCACAAGGCTATATCTCAGTTAGACAGTTGAAATTTTCACAGATTTGTTTCCAGCTTTTTTATTTTACTTCAATTTACTTACATATTTTTCTTATAGACTTAGAGTACCAAGAAATTAAAAGTAAATACATTCTTAATACCTAAGTGATTTGGAAACGCTAAATTTCACAAAGCAATTTTCTACGGGTTTCTAAGAAGACGTCTGAAGTTTACTGAACAGGTGATCAATTACAAGTTTCTTATATTTCTTTATATTATTAGAAAACAAATCTATGTGCAACAAATCCTTGTTATAATCGGAGAGGGTTTCTAGAGAATAGAAGATAAAAATATATCATCTTCATCATTTTAGCTACAGGACGCCCACTGCTGAACATAGGCCTCTCCAATGTAGTCCAATAAAAATATATCTTAAAAAATCTTAAATGGTTCAAAGCTTGCTGAATAGATGTTTGAGAGGAGTAAGCTTTTTCCAGAAGATATTAGAAGATATTAATCATTTTGAGATTAAATTCCTGAGTAAGTCTTACTTTTTTCTTTAGACGAACTCAACCGAAAACGTTTGTTATATAAGGCAGGTACTCTGTACTGGAAAGGATACTGAAAATAATTTGGTATATTGTGGCTAATGTAGCTTTGTAACTGTAGTTAGTGCTAATTTCATAGACGGACAGGTTTTTGTTATTCTATAACGCAAAAACTACTAAACGGATTATACCTAATGAAACTCTACAGTAATAATATATTCATCGGTTTAAAATAGGCTATTTTTTATTCTGAAAAACAGGCGAAGATGCGGCAAAATTCCAGAACATTGCAATCAAATGACTTAAAATTGTTTTTCTTGAATGTCGCAGAGGTATTCCATTTCAGGAAAGAGGTACCCACATTTCACCCAGTAAAATGTTTTGACCGCTTAAATTGATAGGTAGCGAGCCCATCGCCGGATTTTGGAGCCGAGTAATTCAAAAACAGAATTTCTCTACAATATATCCAATATTATGAGAGATTTGATATTCTCAACACAGATTAGTGTTTATGATTATGACTGCCCATCAATATTACAACAAAGAAGTTTTACAACCGACTTTATGGTCCCATTTAGCAAATGCTCGAAAGGTGTTCAATTTTAAGAATGGCACGCGCATCCAACATATGTTTGCCTCCAATGAAGCCAATATTCAATCGAATGGAAAAAAAGATGATCCGAAAACCAAGGTGTTTTATCTTTTGCAAGCCGACTAAACAGCTTTTAGACTATTTTTTGCCACTTTTTTTATCTCGAACGTTTGTTTATTTTAATAGCTTCCGAACCGCAAATGGATGACGATTTTTTCTTTTTCGATTTTTTATTTTTAACCCTTTGACTTCCTGCAACACGGTGTCAATATTTTGAAATGTTTTTTACGCCGATATTCGTTATTTATTTGCAATCTGATACGGTACAGTTAAGAGTTGAAACTAGTTTAATTTTCGTGTACCTATATTTGGAGGACATTCTAAATTTTTGTTTCAATGGCTATTTGTTAGAAAAGTGACGGTTTTTTATTCTTGATTACTTACGTTCCTAATATAAAAACTTATACCTATTTACATAACTTAAAAAAACACATGCAAGAAACATTCCTTTGGGTATAGTTGAGTCACTGAGAAAACTGGTAATCATAAAAGACGTGAAATCAGGATAAGTAAGATGAATTCACCTCAAGGACGGAGAATACTGATATCACCAAAAAGAAAGATGATAACACGTCTGATGATGATAACTGCATTTAAGATGACGTGTAACCATGGCTTTAGTCGGACGAGCATACATAATGTGATTATGCTTACTACTATTTATGTTTGCTTTCATCATATCTCGAGTTACGTACTATTATATTTCCTACTATTTATCGATGACTTCCTCGTACCTTTTTTTACTATTTATCGAGGACTTCATCATATTTCCAGTTTTGTAAAATTGTAACACGCTAGGCTCGGTGGGGGAGACTGTCAAGTTAGAAGCCTCACAACAACTCTTCCTAAATAGTGCCCGAAATTCCCTGATCCAGATATTGCAATGGTGTCCAAAAGAGCCGGGGAATGAAACCTAATGAAACCTTGCACTCAACTCTGGGGTGGATACAATTTCAAATGCATCTTAAGTACTTATATCTAAACCCTGAGTCAAACGATAGTGCGTTTTAATTCAACCATGGCGCCATCTATCGAGAACGTATGACAACACTTGTTTGCGTTACGTGTGCGTTAACACTAGTGTGTTCCACTATTATTTTTCTACTATTTGCCGATGATCATATATCCAGTTAGGTCTAGTCCAGGGTGTCGAGGGTCAGAGGAGTATGGAGGAGTGGAGATGGAATCTCCATCGTGAAAAGGGAAGATCTTCCGCCAGGCGAAGTGATCGTGCCTGGGGACCGCGGTCCAACGGTTGATGTTGGACAGTTGTATTTATACAAACTCATTAGAAAACTTCGATAGCGCGGTTTAGAACTCGGCCGTCTATTGGCGCGTTCTATGTAGTGTCACTTATATTAATATGCTTAGCGCATAAAATAATATGACTGTAATATTAAATAATATGATGCTGGGATTTCATCGTATTTTCGGTGATACTTCTTCATATTCAACTAGGAAATCTATATAAGTACGGTGACGGTGTCATTGTGTTTTATGTTTATAATCTTACTCATAAATATCATACAAATTTATAGTACAGTGAGATATTATTTAAAAAGAGAATATTATATTGTGTGACCAATTTTTACGGTACTAAGTATTATAATATCGCATTACCTATTCCAACTTAACTTATTAATTCGATTATAGCGTAATATTAACCTATTTTTTCCTTATTGTACGACAATGCTCCAGTTTTAGACAAACGTCACGTTATTTTATGATTACGAAGAATTAAAGAATATCATGTCTTTGTTATAATTATGTGAGCGGAATGGAGCGATTGGAGCTAGCGCCGAAAGTGCTGTCATCATATTATTTTTAAGGAATCACACAGAATGTTATGCATACTCATAGATGAAATTCTGTAGTCGTATTTTAGTAATCATCACAATATTAATATGATGCTTATAGTCCAGTCAAAATAGACATTTCAAATAACAATAATTCCCACAGAGCCAAATTTTGGTGGACAGCTGGGGTTTACCATTACAAATAAAGTTTTAAAAATCCCCATCGATCCTATGTGTGCTAAAAAAGTTATTCGGGTCGAAAGGTCAAAGTTTGAGGTTTTTTGGATTTTTCTCGAAAACGGTGAGTTTTATCAAAAAGAACCTTAAACCAAAATTATAGATCTTAGAATTATCTACTGAAATGGCTCTTATATTTTTTTCCGTAAGAGTTACCATTCCTGAGATATCGCGACTCTAAGAGTCACACTATACATGATAATATGCACACATTTCCACGCCACCTGTGAGGTAATGTTTTCCCCTGTAGGCCTACTCCACTAACTGCCATGACAATTTTAGGATAATTTAAGGGAACAATACCCGTCAAGTTCTAGATATTGATATTGCTATTGATTATTGGGTTAACTAATTGTTTTGATTCCTTTAGATATTTTTATCAGATTCATACTCTTGAAAGTCTGTTCTTATAATGTAAATATTCAATATTTATATTACTATTATATATCAATGTAATCCTCAAGATTACTATATCCAATTATGTAAAACTATCATAATGTCCAAAGTTTGATGCGACGACAAATCGACAAGAAAAAATAGGGTATTTCGTCGGTTTTTCGCTATGATTTTACTGTTTCTTTTTTTGAGAACTTTTAATTATTAGTTGTAATTTTCTTTTTATAAACATTGGTTCTGCATATAATAAGCTATCCCTACGTCGTTTTTATTTCCGTGTAGCTGTAGTAGTTCGACTGCTATCATGTTTTTAGTAACAAGGTAGCGGCCGCTTGGTGTGTTTTTCCTTGAATCGCGAAGGCGAGCGCTCAAGGCAATTGTGACTCTTAGAATCGCGATATCTCAGGAATGGTAACTCTTAGGAAAAAAAATATAAGGACCATTTTAGTAGATAATTTTAAGATCTACAAGTTTTGTTTAAGGTTCTTTTTGATAAAACTTACCGTTTTCGAGAAAAATCTAAAAAACCTCAAACTTTGACCTTTCGACCCGAATAACTTTTTTAGCACACATAGGATCGATGGGGATTTTTAAAACTTTATTTGTAATGGTAAACCCCAGCTGTCCACCAAAATTTGGCTCTGTGGGAATTATTGTTATTTAACCACAATTTTTATGTCTAAATTGACCGGACTATTACTCTAAAAATAAGATTCTGTAATCAATTTTAGTAGGATTCACATTATTCTATAAAATTAAATGTGGTGCTAGGACTTCATCGTATTTTCGGTGATACTTCTTCATATTCAACTAGGAAATCTATCAAAATACGGCGACGGTGTCATTGTGTTTTATAATTATAATCTTACTTTATCAATATCA
Source organism: Ethmia dodecea (assembly GCA_963855545.1). NCBI lineage: Eukaryota > Metazoa > Arthropoda > Insecta > Lepidoptera > Depressariidae > Ethmia > Ethmia dodecea. Next base: position 4,130,703 of record OY979457.1, read on the forward strand.
TACAAATTTATAGTACAGTAAGTTATTATTTGAAGAAGAGAATATTATATTGTGTGACAAATTTTTACGATGCTAAGAATCATAATATCGCATTACTTACTCAAACAATTCGATTCATACTAATATATTTCGATTATAGCATAGTATTAACCTATTATTTCCTTATTTTACGATAATGCACCTGTTTTAGACCAACGTCACGTTATTTTATGATTACGCCGAAATGTCATTTTTTTCAGTGTAAGGTTAGGTCAAATCCTACAACTTGAAATATAATAGAATAGAATACTATTTAAGTATTTTTTCAACACACTTGCTCATAAAGTGGCTCTAATTTCACTGCAATTAGGCACATAATGACACCTATAATCAAACTGAGACTTTTTGTTTGCTATTATTCACTAGTGAGTTATAGATTTTTTTTTTCAATTTTGTTGCTAGAGTTGCTTTGTTCTTAAAAAAGTTTCGATACAAAAAAGATCGTATTCAATCGTACTAATAAATTAATACACAAATATGGCTTGCTCATTTCATGCAACTTCGTATTTAAATAGATCATTTCAACTTGTACGTGTTTAATAAACAAAACTTTCACTCAAATATAACTTTGGTTTTCTCTGTAAAAACTTTAAATACCCCATTTTGTACGTGGCTAAAACGCTATCCACGACAAACCAAAGAAAAAGAAACCTAATTTTTTTAGTCCATGGCCGATCGCCATTGTAAGATGCGAGCGCATAGGAAAACGAGGCTGTATGGGCCTAGATCCTTTTGCCTTTTCCAAATTATATAAATAAAAAATTGGAAAACCAATTAATTTTCCCCGCCATTGCGAATGATTATTTTAAAATGATTTTTTAGTATTATTTATTCACAAGTGTGTTGAAAAACGTCGTATGATACACGTGTGTATTGATGATTACCGTCCTCGGCTCTCTTATGACCCTCGCCTACGGCTCGGGTCTCAATGGCGCCTCAGCGGTAATCACCAACTTTACTCACTTGTACCATAATGTACTATATTCTTATCACTAGCAAGAACTCATTTTACATTTTTTCTTTCTTCCATTTATAGTACAATGTTAATTTACACTCACCAAACTACAAAGCAGTTTGTAGGCAAGAATAACAAATAAAATAATTAAATCATTTAACAGCTTATTAAAAACTGAGTTTTTAAAATATATACATACCTACGTAATGAAAACTAATTACTATAAACGAATTAAAAGTTAGAATTACTTATATAAAATTATGAATTTTTATTTGACAGCAATTTTTATAAGCCCTCCAGCTTATTTTATCGTAACACCATCAAAAAAACCACAAAGCTAATAAAATCACAGCGTAAAAGATTTTTTTCAACACACTTGCTCATAAAGTGGCTCTAATTTCACTGCAATTAGGCACATAATGACACCTATAATCAAACTGAGACTTTTTGTTTGCTATTATTCACTAGTGAGTTATAGATTTTTTTTTTCAATTTTGTTGCTAGAGTTGCTTTGTTCTTAAAAAAGTTTCGATACAAAAAAGATCGTATTCAATCGTACTAATAAATTAATACACAAATATGGCTTGCTCATTTCATGCAACTTCGTATTTAAATAGATCATTTCAACTTGTACGTGTTTAATAAACAAAACTTTCACTCAAATATAACTTTGGTTTTCTCTGTAAAAACTTTAAATACCCCATTTTGTACGTGGCTAAAACGCTATCCACGACAAACCAAAGAAAAAGAAACCTAATTTTTTTAGTCCATGGCCGATCGCCATTGTAAGATGCGAGCGCATAGGAAAACGAGGCTGTATGGGCCTAGATCCTTTTGCCTTTTCCAAATTATATAAATAAAAAATTGGAAAACCAATTAATTTTCCCCGCCATTGCGAATGATTATTTTAAAATGATTTTTTAGTATTATTTATTCACAAGTGTGTTGAAAAACGTCGTATGATACACGTGTGTATTGATGATTACCGTCCTCGGCTCTCTTATGACCCTCGCCTACGGCTCGGGTCTCAATGGCGCCTCAGCGGTAATCACCAACTTTACTCACTTGTACCATAATGTACTATTAACCCTCCCACGATGCTATCGACAACTTAAGAAGCACATGTCGCGCTCCCCTAAGCAGAAAAGACCCACTTAAGGGTTAAGATGCGGCCTCAGTGTAAGCGGAAACATCAGCCATTAATAAACAGTCGTTTGAGATAAAATATGAGAAAAAAAAAATATGAAAATCTTTTAGATAAGTATTTCAATAAAGTATTCTAGATAAACATATTTTATATATTTTTAAAGAGGATGGCAAGTTACCTACCCCGCTGAAAAATGAAAATTTTTGCTGAGATAAACAACTAGAAAGATTCGGATTCATTAAAAAGTTCGGTATTGTGAAACATCCACAATAATTTCAGATTACTTAGGTATATAAAAAATACACCAAAAGTAACCAAATAAAACACTTTCACATGACTGCCTAGATATAGCGAAACACTGCTATAGAAGTATAGACAATATAATCAAAATACACATGACTTTTTGTTTACATGTCTTCTTCTCATACGCATTTCATTTAATATACAATTATGTACCAGAATAAGCGCAATTCCTAAAATTATTTTTTTCAGTATCGACTACTTAATCGATTTTAGCATTTTTTTAAATAAGTATGTGTAATTTTTTTCCGAAAAATGAATTATCGTACCTGAATTTAGCTCTACCTATGGAAACCGTACTATTATTGCTCTTTATTTAAGAAATTTGGTTAGACAAAACTAAATTACGAATGCATCATATTTTTGTTATGTTAGGTTATATACTAATTGGAGTGTATGGGGAATTGCGCTTTTTCTGTGACGCGTTGTATATAAACTAACCAAACTAACCGTGACCAATTACTTTTAACCCGCTCCGCTTATGTTATCGCTCACACAAGGACCCGACACTATTATCGTTTACGGTGTTTACCCGCCGTCTTGAGACCGAGGGTTAAGACGAAGGGGCGATAGGGTTGTCACGCTATGCGGTGTAATGTTTGTGTTAACACGGTGTTGTTACACGCGATGTGGTTACGTTGATAGCCAATTTATTGTTTCGTTTTCCTTATGTACTTACCTATATCCTTTCCACGATAACTGTAATGAAGATTGACGGGCATTTTAGTATGTTAAGAGTAAAGACTAAGTTTTAATATTAAAAGCGGAATAGAGACGTAAATTTGTTTTAACAATAATCCAAAATAGGTTTTATAAAGCCTATTCATTTCTCGCTCTCCAGTTAGTGGTATGAATTGGGTAAATTTTAAATTTAGGGACATACACACACACTCACACACACACGAAATAATTGTGTAACCTGCATTAAAAATTTAAAATATGTACTCAAATTTCACCTCAAAATAAAGATCTACGTGATCTTTTACTGTAAAAGCTAAGACATATTTACGAGTTGTAAGATAACGGAGTTTAAGACAACTGAATTTCAGATAATTGACAGCCCTACGTTCCTAGACTTCCCGTCCCATAAAGATTTCCTCTCTCAAGGAGGGCTCCGATACTTGTGCGATCGTTTGAAGGGCCTGAAGAGATTCTCACCCAATTACAAGTGTTTTATTGCTGTTTTGGTGGTCTTTTAGTGTTGATTTTAGTTATTTTGTTTATCTCTTCATCTTCTCCGTTTATTGCTTCAAATAAAATAGCACGTGTTTGAAACGACCCTACATAGTTCTGCTACGCATCATGGTGTTTGTTTTACACTATTCTGTTGAACATTATAATTTAGAGTACTAGTTCTTTGCCGCGACTGTATCCCCTTGCCTATGTCCTTCCTCAAGGTGTTAACTAACATCCTGCCAAATTTCATCAGTAGCCATGAATAGGTAACATATAGAGTTAATTTCAAATTTATCATATTAGTAGGAATTAATAAGACAATGTTTTTTTTTATATTTAATCCCCTAGAGTGCAATATAACATATTATTGAAGCAATATTTTATTTTTAGAGATAAAAATAATAGAATAACTTCCGGTGAAAGTAAACTTTAGACAGATTGTAATTTCGATCCTCCCAACTTTCTACTTCCCTCACAAAAAATACTTTCCCAAGGGATCCTCCCCAAAATTGGACCGAATCGACTTTCTAAAATGAGATACAAATCATTTTAACAATAATTAATAAATATGACTTTTCCAAAACGATCTATCAAATATGGAGATTCACAAATACACCTACACGAGTAACTAACACTAAAAAAACGAAACAAAAAAGCCACAATAATACAAAAACGACCGCAGAAAAGTTTTTCCGCGCATTATTTAGCACAGAGCGTTCACAAACCCACACTCTAGCATATGCGTTGAAGACAGGCTTTTAATATCAGAGGAACGATGGAGACAATCCTCTTAATCAGCGTACAGACAATGTGTGAAATGGGGCCACGCATACAGTCTCGCACAGAATGATTAGCCAGCTTTGTTGGCTACACTTTTGTTGTGGACTGTAAACTTCGGTGCCGGCAATGAGAGTAATTCGTTGGCCACTGCTCATTTTTTCCACTAGCTAAGTTAGTTTACGTGGACGTTTGATAGAGTAACGATCGTATAAGGTGGACCTTATAATCTTGCGAAATTTTGTAGCTGATCAAATTAAAACTATTCTAAAACATATTAACTAAACGGTTCTGCGCGGTATATAATCTCTTTGTAAATCCTGGGTAAATAAATATTAGTTTGAAGAAGAAAACTACAAGCTAAAATATACAAGGTCTACAAAATTAGCTGATACCTATCCCAGTTAAACTTCAGCGTCCTACGGGGATCAAGGACAATAGATAGTCCCACTGTGTCTGCATTCCGTTACGGGACTCGATGAGGGTGAAATGCAACAATCGCAAAAAAAAGGCGTTAAAATGTCAAACTTACACTACTTATGACAGAACAATAATTTTCTTGTGACTCCTTAACGAAAGACGTTCAGTTTGATAAGTAGATTCACCTCAAAAAATAATTTGAGTTTATTTTGTTGAAAGCATTTAAGGGTTAAACATTTCCACAAAGGTAGTTTCGGCAAAAAGACGAAACTCCAGAGTCAAAAGCGAACAAGCGAGAAAACAAAAAAGAAACCGCATCTCAACTAAGCCATACACGACACATCCAACCAACACGACTGGCTAATTAAAAATAAATCGGGTAACAGACAAAGCCAGCCTACAGCCACGAGATTCCTTTTATTGCAGGAAAAAATCATTTCGGAAAGAAAAAAGCTGGGATAAAAAACACAATAAAGATACAATGTAAACAAGTTAGAATGTACTTGAGTGGCTCATTACGTCCCAGATGCGGCTGTATTAGCCGGTTGGCTCGTTTGAGCCGCTTGAGCCGCGGCGCACGGCTGGCTTGAGCCACGAGTCGCAAGGCTTTGTTTAACCTATTTCGGTTTAGATTACCCTTTTATTCTGATGAGATAGTTTTTTTAATTAATTGTGACATTATTTTATCGCCTTTGCGTCTTTACAGTCAAGAGACATGACGCTTTAGGTACACTATAGTGCGAGCCTGACCTCTAAGGCGATAGTAATAAGAAGGTTACAAAGTCCAATGTGCCAAGCTCATGACTGTACATTAAATGTATTATTAAAAATTTTTAGGACATTATATAAAAAAAACAGTGGATAAGATAATATACGAGGCATGCCTTTTAAGTTTTGTCGTTTGAAGAAAAAAACACAACTAGAACCTTATAATACTTTTTATTGTTTTTCAAAGTATTCACCACGTAGCTTAATACACTTGTCCATTCGCTCAAACCAGTTATTATAACATTTATTCCACTCCAAAGTGGGGGTGTTCAAAATGGCTGACTTGAAAACGTCGACTGCTTCTTCACCGGACTGGAACCTGTGACCACGAAGACTTTTCTTAATTTTAGGAAATGTAAAGAAATCGTTAGGGCTAAGGTCAGGACTGTATGGAGGATGGTCAAGAATTTCTACTTTTTCCTGCTTCAAATACTCAATCGTTTGACGAGCGCTGTGTGAGCTTGCGTTGTCGTGGTGCAGGATGATGCGTCGCTTTGAGTAAGATTTTCGAAGTTCGGCGATGACTTGTGGTAAACAAACTGTGGTATACCACTCTGCGTTAACCGTTCTACGATCTTCAAGTGCAATAGTAGCAACATGGCCGGTTTTTCCAACGAACGTGGCCACCATCTTCTTTGAAGTGCTTCGAGAACGAACAACTTTAGTCGGCTTTGGCTCGTCTTGAAAGACCCAGATTGTAGATTGTTGTTTGGAATCAGGATCGTAGGCATAGATCCAAGATTCGTCACCACTGATGATGTCGTAGACGTGATTTGACTCTCCTCGGTTGAACCTTTGCAGAGTTTTCTTACACCATCTGACGCGGGCCGCCTTGTGATCGTCGGAAAGCAGATGCGGTATCCAACGGCAAACTAGCTTTCTCACACCAAGCGCTTCATGCAAGATATTTTGGATAGTTGTCCCTGAGATGCCTAATAGAGCCTCTATCTCTCGATACGTCACATGACGATCTTCGAGAATTAGTTGTCTCACAGCAATGATGTTATCTTCAGTGAAGGCGGATTTTGGGCGTCCTTCGCGAGATTTGTCACCAACACTAGTATGTCCACGCTGGAATTCTAAATACCAGCGTTCGACAGTCCGCAGACATGGGGCTTCATCACTGAACACAGATGTTAGCTCTTCAAAACACTGAAGCCGTGTCAGGCCTCTTCTAAAGTTATAGAAAATTATTGCACGAACATTTTCCTTAGAAAGATTCATTTTCGTAGGTAACCTGACAGATTCCAATCGACGCTGTGACTAAAAAATAGCATTAATCCTAATACTTTCAACTGTTTTGAGATTCAAAATTTAAACACATTCGAATATAGAACAGTTCCAAATTCAAAATTGCCGGGAAATATGGAAACGACAGAACTTAAAAGGCATGCCTAGTATCAGGTAAGTTATAAATGTTACGCAGAATAAAGAAATATCTATTATAATAAAATACTAGAATAAAATATTATATCTTCCTCGTATCTTTAAAAACCTAACATATACACTTAAACAATTGTGGATAGTTTAATTAATAAAGCCGAAGCTAATCTCACAAAGTGGCTATTTGAGGATATAGGATTAAATTTTAAACGTAGACAGAACGAAAAGCCTAGGCTTAATTGGATCTCTAAATATTGTTGAGTAATTTGGTTGCTTTTCCAGTGTAACTTTGAAAATAAATCTAGAAATCAATCAACCCGTCAATTAAAGTGGAAATGTACACATTGAAGTACCTATCCACTCATGCTTAGAAAGAATTGTAATTCCCGTTTTCGTTTTGGCTTCCGATTGGATGACGATACGTGAACGTTACGAGAGCGTTGTTTTCTTTTGTCTGAGTCAACTTCATGTTTCATTCGCAATTTTTTCATTATCAACATTGTTTGGTAGTGAATTATTACTACGGTAATAGCACACACTGAGGTATTAATAAAGTAGCGAAAGCATTTACTTTTACCAGTCAATGAGTAATACGTGTTAAAACTGAAAAACAGCGTTCGCGATTATTCATATAGTGATTATTTCGAAACCTAAAAAGGGGGTTATTTTTAAAGTGATTACTTATATCAAAGCCTAAATCCAGATCTACTCCCTTAACTCACTTCTCGAAAACTTTTTAAGTAAGATTATGAAACCAATGAAAATGATTAATCTACACTTGTACACTAAAATTATAAATAGAAATGTTTTTTTTGTTTGTAATGTTTGAATGATTAAGCTTCGAAACTACTGGACCAATTTTGAAAAGAGTCTTTGTATCGGACAAAGGCAAAGATACAAAGGCGAGAGTATGTATAATAGTTTCCAACATCACTTTTCAACCGACTTAAAAAAAGGAGGAGGTTGCCAATTCGACTGTTTTTTTTTTTATGTTTGTTACCTCAGAACTTTCGACTGGGTTAACCGATTTACCCTGCTTCCCGTATACTCCCATTTCAATTTATTCCAGTTCTGACAATGGCATCCATAAGAAAACCATATAAGTTGAAGTCGGTTTTTTACTCTTTAGAGTTCTCGCACGCTTTTTATAATTACATAATATACTTCTAAAACAATTTCACTCGCGACTAAGATCACGATAGATGCGCACGCGCCGGAAGCGGCCATAGCGCACGGAAGCGGGCGCAGCGAGCTTCCGCTGCGTCACGCACCGTGACTTAGTAGGTACTACTGGTCACACGTAAAGAAGGTCTACCTATTTTTTAAATATTTTTTGACTGTAATTCACAACTTCGACATTTATTACAGCGAATTTTACCAAAGCGAATGTTTGTGATCGCGATGTACGTTACAGCGAATGTTTGTGATCGCGATGTACGTTACAGCGAAAGTATTCGATGTCGACGTATGGGACTTCGACGGTTTGTCATCGCGATGTACGTTACAGCGAAAGTATCCGATAGCGAAGCATGCGACTTCGAATGTTTGTGATCGTGAGGTATCTTACAGCGAAATTAGGTAGGTTATCTCTAAGCATAAATCTTGCATACTAAACAAATCCATGAGCTCAAACTGAATACCTTAAATTTTTTTTCTTGAAGAGTTTAGAATTTGAGCAATAAATTATCTTCAAATGAGATTGTCTCTGCCTACCCCGACGGGAGAAAAGCGTAAGATTATGTATGTATATATGTATTTATTGTGAAAACATCAAGAAAATTCGACCGGTAGTTTTTTGCGTGATCCGTGCGTGAGACAGACAAAAAGCACAGTATAATAAATAGCAAAATTTAAGGTATTCAGTTTGAGCTCCTGGATTTGTTAAGTATGCAAGATTTATGCTTAGAGATAACCTACCTAATTTCGCTGTAAGATACCTCACGATCACAAACATTCGAAGTCGCATGCTTCGCTATCGGATACTTTCGCTGTAACGTACATCGCGATGACAAACCGTCGAAGTCCCATACGTCGACATCGAATACTTTTGCTGTAACGTACATCGCGATCACAAACATTCGCTGTAACGTACATCGCGATCACAAACATTTGCTTTGGTAAAATTCGCTGTAATAAATGTCGAAGTTGTGAATTACAGTCTTATTTTTTGTATGTACTTATTTTGTGTAAGATTTTATTAATTGCATTCCTGCATTCGGACATTACACCTCCAAGTTCTATGTGTGTATTATGTGTCTATAATAGTTATATTAAGTACCATTTTCGGACGCACACATTACAGTGGACAAGCGCTATAAAGGTAAAATAGGAACGGAACGTCACGCAAAAACAAAAGCAATTTTCATAAATTCTTTAAAAATAATATTTTTTATAAAAAAAACTAAGAAACTGTTTATTATAGGAATATAAATACACATACAAAACAATACGGTACTCGTAATCGCTAAATCTGAGATTATCTTAGATTATCTCCGGATCTTACGTACCCACCCACGTAACAAAAACTTACGTAGGTACTACATATTATTATACCTATTGACGGGCCTGTTGGCTCAGAGACGGCAGGGTCGCGGGTTCGATCCCCGCTCGGGGCCAAAATTTGTGTGCATGAACATGTCTGCTGGCTTCGTGTCTGGGTGTTTTATAATTATTTAAGTATGTTTAGCAGTTCTCCAGGACCCAGGCTCTGCCCAGTTTGGGACTGAATAACCGTGTGTGAATTGTGCCCCACAATTTATTAATATTATATTTTGTCACTAGCTCGACGGTGAAAGAAAACATGGGGTTTCCTCACGATAATTAATTAATTTTGAGGCATGTGTAACAGACCCGATCTGGCGATGGGCTCACCACCTATCGTACGGCTATTGAAAACTATTGAACGTTTTATATACAGCAGGAGATACAAAGTTTTAAAATCCCGTTAAAATAAGTGCAGTACAATGGTGACGTAGAAGCTCAGACTCTAGTTTAGATCAAAGCTGTAAATAGTGTTTTTATTTACAATAATATGGACACTATATAGACACGGCTATTTCTAGACTCCACTACTCGATTCTACTGTTAATTTCTTTCTCAACGTAGCCCCAATATTTTACCGTATCTGCCCATTACACCTGCCTATGATATTCTAAACCAGTATGCATTGACGAGCAAAGGAAATGACAAGTGTGCACTTGCCGCCATTTTCTTGTTCACAATCTCTGTTCCGTTATACGATAGCTTAATTATATGTTTTCCGCACATCTCTTTTGTGGAGGGCTTGTGTGCTCACCGCTTCCTGTCTTGCATAAGTTGATGTACAGTGCACGTTACATGAGGGAGCGGAATAAATATATTTTTTATCTGTCGGGGCGGAAAGCGGCAATTTGCGACCCGCTGCGAGCAGAAAAAAGTAGACACCTCGGAAAGTAAATAATAAAGCGTCACACATGTTTGTAGGCTTCTCATCGGTCGACAATTACATGTGATCTGAGACATTTCATTATTGGATAGGTATCTAAGATTTAATTTGAAACTCTATACTAATTTACGAGTAAGTATATTGATTTGATTTGTAAGTAGGTACTTATGTTGTAAGTATTATCTAGAACTGAAAATTATTGCAGAAAGCTACGGGATAGGAAAAAAAATTCTACATGTGCAACGCCGTTATCGGGTTAGCTGTCATTCATAGTTCTATACGTAATATTAATACGCACCTCTTTTTAAATAATTAATGAATTAGTATTAAACGATCAATGTCACACATAAAAAATAATCGGAAAAGTATATTTTATTACCAAATAGCGACCCGCCCCGGCTTCGCACGGGCGCAATGCCAACACTAAAACCTTCCTCTTGAATCACTCTATCTATTAAAAAAACCGCATCAAAATCCGTTGCGTAGTTTTAAAGATTTAAGCATACATAGGGACATAGGGATATAGGGACAGAGAAAGCGACTTTGTTCTATACTATGTAGTGATAGTGATAATAAAATAGGCCCTCAAATAGCCTCATACTCCTATGCTCTATTCCCGCTACTCGCTTATACTTTAGGGCAGGGTATAATGAATGCATGCACTTTAATTGAAAGGGTGACTGTGATTTATAGTTTATTTATTGATAACCTGTTTCCGTATCTTTTTGTCGTGTTGTTCAATTCAAATTCTAATACAATCTTTAATCTTTAGTAGATGAAAGATGACGTACTTGTAAGAAAATAGTTAATTCCACAAATAAGCAGAGCGTAAGATCAGCTTAGCAGTGGGCTGTTACGGGTTGATGATGATGAAACTTTGGATTCTAAACAACTGACACATGTATTTAAATACTTACCTACAAACAAAATTCAAATTTACTATGTGTGTCTGTCCTTAACAGCTGCACCTCTAGTGAAACTTTGCACTAAGATAGCTTGTATCTTGAAGAAGGAGACCACGCACAAAGTTACCGGCAAGAGCTAGTACTAATATAAATGCATAATTATCTCGTCGTGTCTGTTAACGCTTCCATGAAGTAGGTATAAACAGATAAACAGCCTACAAAATGATATTCTAAGGATACCGTTTTAATTCTGTCTCCTATGAGTTACGGAACTTTAAACATATTTACTCTTTTGTACATTAACTTTCACTCGGTCACTTTGATCAGATAAAAATCAATATCGAAAGAAAAACTCAGTGTAAACCAAAACGTTGCTCAGTCTTTTGTTCAAACAAAACACAATCGAGTCTTATATCAATAAATGTATTCGACACGCGCTCCATGCAAATACACGCATAGATAAACGGCAATGTTATTCAAAACCCCTGAATGTCCAATTAAAAAACCTTCAACGACCATTTAAGGGTAACACCAAATGTCACGCATTAGGCCTCGTTCACACGGACGCAAATGTATCGTGGAAAATTGCATAGTTCATATTTTTTGCAAATTGTTTTCGTCATGTCATAAGAATATATAGTACTAGCTTTTACCCGCGGCTTCGCTCGCACACGTTTATATCGCCCCCTTAGGGGTTGAATTTTGCAAAATCCTTTCTTAGTGGACCTACACTGTATAAGCTATCTATGTGCAAAATTTCAAGTCTCTAGACCCAGCGACTTAGGCTGTGCGTTGATACATCACCAATCAGTCAGTCAGTTTATCATTTTATATATAAAGATGGATATCGTGGAGAGAAACACCAAGACGAGCGATAAGTTGTTGTCGATTATAAAAGTAAAAGTAGTTATTCAGCTTGTGCTGCTGCACTATTCGGGGTATTCTGTGGCGCCTAGGAAGCAGGCGATGACAAGACAGAATAACATAAGTGTCGGTGAATCAAAATTGTTTGCCATATAAAAAGTTTACTTCAGGAATGATTTTATAACTTTATCTCCATGTGAACGTGGGCTTATTCTAACCAACCCCTAGACTGTGCAAACAGATGTTAGGACTACGAAAAGTAGGGATCTAATCCACCAATATTAATGGACCCCTGTTACTACGTTCTTCCAAACAAATTGACAACGATTGTCATAAATGACAGTTCAACTGACTTTGGACAATTCTCCGATATAAATTCATAATTTTGTAATCTGTGGTTCGCATTTAGAGTTGATTTTCGATTAGGTACATGGATTCGGATAGGGTTGTGCGATATCGAATAATATCGATTAATGCGAATTCGCCCCACTGACATAAATGTTGTAACCTTGATGTGTTATGGTGCAGCAATTAAGTGGAGCTATGAATTTTGAGATGCAAAAAAGGGAGATAAATTATTTTTGAGCAATAACCCATTATTTTATATGTTTATTACTTTATTTAGAAAGTAATGTATTTTTTTGGAATTATTTTCAATAGGACAAGACATAAGATCAATTTAGCTGCTTACCTATGAAAAGCTAAAATACAGCTAACTTCGCATTGATAATTATTACTAAATGAACCATAGGACGCTTTATCACGAGGCAGTAAGGATAATAATAAATCAGTTTTCAAGAGATCGATGCAAAGGGCAACGATGAGTCGCAACTACAAAGGAAATCCTCATGTAGAAGACATGACAGATGAAGATTACAGCGAAAAAACTTTAAGAGATGACCTACTTCAAAGTTCGCACCTTTCGTCGCGAAAGAGTTTCCATAGAAACTTGCCACCTTGCTATGCACATGGTGCTATGCCCGCATGTCTTGTGATGAACATACAGATTTTTTGCTTTGCCATTCTTGATTGAACATTGCTATTTGGGTTTGATAGCGAGGGTATCGGGCTGTCCTATTATTATTATTAGATGTCGAAAGAAAGGTAATTTACCTGGGTTTTATGTAATTTAGGATGGTGGTAGACCGAAATAATGTGCAAAGATTAATAAAGGTATATACCTACGGCCTTACTACCAAACTGTGTAAAGTTAGACATTGCTTAAAACAAATAATGGGTTCGATTCTGCTTTACACCGACTAAACTTATTTTAGTTTAGTCCTGTCTTTGTCTTACCTCAAACAAAGAAAAGGGATAGAATATAATATAACCTACCTAATTAAGTCCTGTCAGAGGCTGTATTTAGTCGTGACTTCTTTTCTATGCACTAAACACGTTATGAAATGCTTTAGTTGACAGGACTAATTTTAATTTGACAGGACTAAATGTCTCTCGTCTCTTTTCTTTTCTAGGAGAAAGAAAATTACAGGAGTAAACTAAATTAAGTTTAGTCGCTGTAAAGCAAAATCGAACCCACTGTTTCTTTTTTGACAGTAAAATATCTAACTTTGACGACGGTTCTATGGTAAGCGTGATGATTTTTTTGTTATATAAAGTTGATTAGTAATAAAGTTATATTAGTAGGAATACATCCAAGGACTAATGAAGAAATGTTATTCTCATACCATGACGAAAGTCGGACCCACTTAGCGAAGAAAATCGCATGAGAAATACAGAGGCCTTGGATAAGGTATTCAAATAAACTGAAGAACGATTGTCTTACGACACTACGTCAATATCTAAATAAAGCACTGGCAAAGAAGATACATTATTTAGTTGGGTAAAAGAAACAATAGTAATCTAAACAATATTGCCAATGAACAAAAAAAAATATTACCAACTCCTGGCTAACAGATTGAGATTATAGCTTCCACGAGCGGAACCCATTGTTAAGATTCGATCAATTGTTAAGGCCCTCACACATTAAATACTTTTCTGGGGTTGATCCGTCGAATGACGTGTAATAATAGAGAAAGGGGTCGGCTGCACCTTTCTCCGCTATAGACGTCATACTTCTGTAAACTTCATTTCTGTATGCCAGGATGTCGCGTGCCCGTGCACATGTGACACCTTTGCGGATACTACAATATTGATGCTAGCTTTGCACCTTGCAATGTACTGTACTTAAACTATTAAAATGCAATTTTAAATTCAATTAGAGTCAAACCACAGAAAAAGAAGGCGTTGTATAGAAGTCATGATTATTCATTAATCAATCAACCTTCTTCTTCTTGGTCGTATTGACATAAACGCTCTCTGGGAGGATGCGTGTCATGTTGTTTTAAGTGCTCGTGGTTTGCTTATGTGTCCATCCATCTCGTTGTCGGTTCCTCTTCTCATTACTAAGTATATAATTATTAGTATTGTTAGCCGATAAATATCGATTCAAGCGATCTCTAGTGGAACTACGTCTCTACGCGTAACGTCACGAGGAACTGTCAACAATCGGTCGGACGAGCTAGGCTGTGCTGTGGCGCAAAAAGATAATTGATATAAATTTTTGCCAGTGTCTATGCAAGTCTGTAACTTAATACTAAACCATATTATGACTATCGCGTTATAAATTCATCCTGTTAACAGTATTGACGTTAAATAAGTAAATTTAGCATTCAAAAGTGGAAAAAATAACTTGGTATTGATTATTTTCTACCTTACTTCCCATGATCATCACTATTTCCGGACTGTCTGCGTCTGCGTGATATCTGCGATCTTAGAGAATTTTTGTATCGACATGGTAGGTATACACATCAATCGGCTTCGAGAATACCAATATCACCACGAGGCGTTTGGCCCTCTGTTCCCACTAGTTACGTTGGAGTTCCGTTGACGTAACTAATGAGACTGTTTTAGTCTCAGTAGTTACATTATACCAAATATTTTCTAAAACGTAACTACTGGGAATATTTTTGTCTCAATAGTTACATTGGAGTTCTGTCGGTCAACGTCTCCTCTTTAGTAAGATGTAACATGTTGCAAAAAATTGTTGGGAATTTTTCAAGAGTGCAAAAACATCAGTAAGTAAATACTTAAAATATTTTTAAGAAATGGCACAAAAATTGACTTCTCTAACTTCTACTACCAAAAGTACTAGGATCTCATAGCTTCATAGACGTGTCATTTGTTTGTTTTTTTATCTATTAATTCTAGTAATGTAATCTATGTGTCTATATGAAACCTCCTTTGTATTTCTATAAAGTGCTGGCCACTTATGATACTAAAGATAACATACCTGAATGTCATTACTCGTTAATTTCCATTTAATTTCTCTAAGGGAATGTAAACACAATATTTTATTTATTGTATACTAAATAGTTTTTTTGTTGAATTGAGTTGAATATTCATATACCTAATATGAGTGAAGATCGCGTAAAAATTATAAAAAGAGGGCGCGGATTAGTCGCTTTATACCAAGGGTTCCAATATTATAGACACAGCTTTTACAAGGATAAAAACACACTGTGGAAATGTGCAAAGTACAAAAACTCTAAATGTGTTGGTTCAATTACAGTGGCCCCGGTTAGTTATTAATTAGTTATTATTTTCATAAGGTTCTTACTTAAATTTACAACATGAAAGTGCTGACACAAAATGTTAATGGTCTGACGGGTAGATTATAAACCAACGGTTCACATAATTTGACAGTGTCATGTACAGGATGTTTCTGGATACTGAAATAATTTTATATTGTATTTGTATGGGGAGTCGAAAAAAAACGTCCAAATTTGTTTTTAGTTTGACCTATCAACCCTCACACAGGATACCTCCCCGAACACGAATCTGTAAATTCTATATATCTCTGAATACTATACTTTTAAAGTTAATATTTAGTAGTCGTGTTTTTTCTTCTATTCCAACAGGATAATACAAAGGTAAAATCCAAAAGTCATAGTCATGATTGCCAACCAGATGAAGTACAAAATTCGATAGACGACTTAATTAATAGTGCTTGCGAAGAAGCAATTGAAGGCATAGAACCTGCACCTAGAGTGTTCAATAGAACATTATCATTAATAAAGGTTATGATATTGCCTCCAAAAAGCCAGTTCCATCTTTCAAGCAGAAAAAGTCTACAATTTATAGAAAAAAAAATAAAAATGCCGGGGTGACAAAATTATGCACCAGAAATATTGAAGAAGTCGAAGTGCCCATTCAATATGAACAATTTAAACTCGCGGATTACATGCATGAAGATATGAGAATTATCATTTTCTGTTCTGACCATACACGACAATATATAAAAAGTATAACACATTTTTTTATGGATGGCACTTTTAAGTCATGCCCGAAACCATTTCGACAGTTATTCACGATTCACGGCGATTGTTTGTTTTTACACAAAATATCCGTCTAGGATCACTAGTACCATTAGTACCCTCAATGGTACTAGTGGTACAACAAGATGATTTTCTGTATCCCTAGTACCATTGACACATTAAAACAGACTTACATATGTTACATCTTACTAAAGAGGAGACGTTGACCGACAGAACTCCAATGTAACTATTGAGACAAAAATATTCCCAGTAGTTACGTTTTAGAAAATATTTGGTATAATGTAACTACTGAGACTAAAACAGTCTCATTAGTTACGTCAACGGAACTCCAACGTAACTAGTGGGAACAGAGGCGTTTGGCGAGGTGACAATCTCAGTAAGAATTGATCAGTTTTCAATTCTTCTTTCTATTTATCCATTGAGCCGTGTCTTTAGGCCCCCATAAATCATTCTTTACTCGTCACGGAACCTAAACTTTCTCCAGTAACTAATGATAAGGAAATATATCACATTTGTTTATTCGTTTCGAGTTTCTCTGTCGCATGATAGAACTCGAATAAAACTTATCAATATTGATAATGACAACAGATGTGAAATCAATATGCCGATAAATTTGCATTCATTTCTAAATCGAGCACGTTACCTACATACAAGGGGTGCATTAAAAAAATGGAAGATGCTCTGTTTAAAAGTTCGCATCTGTCGGGCGCGTGCTACTTGCCAAAAGATGTTTCGCGTATGATGGATGGATGTCTTTTCTGTTGAAAACGTATTGATTTCAAAATGTGGTAGTCTTTTGTTTGATAATCGAAATAAAATTAATGGTTTTAGGTTTTTAGGCTGGTTATATATAATATAAATCATGTAGCTTATTGGAAAGGTTGGAAAAGCAAACGTTTTGACATCTTCCTAATAATTATTCTTAATTATTGTGCATTGGTTAAGGAAAGAAAAATGTAACAAAATTAGATATTATGTCGAAAGTCGACTCTGCTAAAAAATTACAAATTAAGAGTTGGACCGTGAAAATATACCTGGAGTTATTTCTAGTAACAATTTTTCAAGAATTTCATGATGATGATTTAACATACTATCCCATTGTCCTTAGCTGATTATGCTTCCTAATTTCCCTGATCGGACTCGTATTTCCTCGTATCACATATTATACTTAATTCTTAACTTAGACTCTCAATAACAATACCAACACCAACTTTGTATGGCGAATTTATCGATCGCGATGCAACCCCTGTCAGCCATCTTTGGGTGCAGCTGCTCACGCGCAGGGTCAAAGGTGGCAAGTGAGGGGTAAGTAGAGTAGCTTTGTACCGTGTAGTGGGTGCTGAGTGCGCTGTCTGCAGGATTACCGTCATATTGGAGGCGCGGGCGTTCGATTTTTGAAAATTAGTTTTTTAACATAACACTGGTTGTAACGAATAATTGCATATTGATGTCTATTATTAAGCTCTTCAATATTTAAGACTATTCTCGGATTGAACATCGTCGTCGTTGAACTTATCATTGAAAATATGTAATTACCATGCAAATACATTTGGACGCAACAGTACTCAGTAGATGACTTCATGTCTCATCAGGACAAAAACTGAACGGCAATGATTTAAAAAAAATGTATAATTGGTAAAATTACAATACTATCACAATATAAAATATACCTAAACTTACATAGAAAAAGACTCTTTAATAAAAACATCAAAAGATAAAGATTAAAAAACAAAAAAAAATTCCACGGAAATGACAACCTTTCAACACCAGATGACCGAACCACACCTGGTTTTAAGTCAGGCGCCACTGACGAAACCTGAAGACATTTGATACGCCCACAAACCACATTAAATCGCCGGATCAAACAACATGTGAATAGATATTATCTTTACAACACGTGCCTTTAATATCCATTCTAAATTCGATCTTAACAATGTGGATTTTGGTAGAAAATTGCAAGTCACAAACTATGAGTCAAAGACGGTGAATGTCTTATTGGTGTTTTATGAGCTTGAGCAGTTGTAAACCTTATTTCAAAGGGAGCTTAGTTCAGGTTTCTATGATATGATTTTACTACAAATATTTACGGTAAGGTGCGGGCGTAAGATCAGCTGTTCTTTTCTTTAAGGCTTTTTTACCACTGCAGAGGAAACACCGTTGTATTACTTTGTAATAAGAACTGCCGCTGTTGCACGGTTGCTGCTCCAAAATATCGCAGACGGATTAAAAAAAAATATCTTATTTTAAACCATAACGCAATGTATTAAAGATGCTATCTTAGTTGTAGGATAGTAAATGTATGGTTACCTTGGCGATGTCCACTTTCATTGACAGGAAGCCGCTTTTTTCGGGTCGTTAGTTCAAGCCATAAGAGCAATGAGTGCCTTACTTTGAATGGACTCTTATCCTTATAAGAATGAGGCGCAAGGTGCTGTAATTTTATTTCTGTAACAATTTGTCTGATTTACTGAGGTACAGACATTGTAAGGAACTAAAATTTTATATGAAAGGCGAAACTTTTAAAACGTGTATCTGAAATGATGATAATAGATCTTTCGGTGTTTGGTCGAGACATCAGGTGATCAGAGGGCTATCAGTTATCTCTGTCAAATCCAGAGAAAACAAAATCAAATTGTGATCATTCAATTCAGGCTTTGGAGTCCACTTATTGAGAGTCATTACAACTCCACCGCTTCGGTATGACTTATAGTTGAAAAGAAGAAGCAATGGCAACCAGAGTTTTAAGTACTGATAAACAGTTCCTCTTTGGAGGTCACTATTATCTGTAAATATTGTAAAAAATGAATTTCAGTAATAATAAGAGTCACCAACCACTAATGTAACCTTCAGTAATCCTCGAACAATGCAAAACTAACAAAACAAGTAAGAGCATTATATTACGTACCGCTCATTTCTATTTAGGGTGGCCCTCTTAGGGACATGTGCGCACGCGTCGCTCCCGACAATCACAGTAATAATATCTAAAAAATAATAATAAATCCGGGTGAAGAATAAAGAAAATCACCCCCCGGCTCCCCTTGCCTTTATCTTGCAAACAGACTTCAAAATGCTAAAGATAATAGGGGTGGTCGGACCCCTGTATATGCGTACGCGCACACCTTTCGCGGGGGTTGCATCCACGCGTGCGTGCGGGGTGACGCGACGCCGATTTTGGCGGTTGATTTCAAATTTCGAATTTCGCGTCTTGTGTATCTGGTCGTTTAGGGAGGTTTGCAAATATCAAATTCATCTAATAGCTACCTCTAACGAATTAAATGATCGTGTAATTAAATAATCTTGGATTAGAAAACCCCTATTATAGAGGCATTTTATACTCTACGACTAATTTTAATTTGACAGGACTAAATGTCTGTCGTCTCTTTTCTTTTCTAGAAGAAAAAAAAATACAGGAGTAAACTAAATTAAGTTTAGTCGCTGTAGAGCAGAATCGAACCCACTGTTTCTTTTTTGACAGTAAAATATCACGGTTCTATGGTAAGCCTGATGATTTTTTTGTTATATAAAGTTGATTAGTAATAAAGTTATATTAGTAGGAATACATCCAAGGACTAATGAAGAAATGTTATTCTCATACCATGACGAAAGTCGGACCCACTTAGCGAAGAAATAAATGATCGTGTAATTAAATAATCTTGGATTAGAAAACCCCTATTATAGAGGCATTTTAATAGTAATCGTTTAAGCTAAAATGACTAAAGTTGGATTTTTAGTAGGTACAACTTACGACTGTACGACTTATCGTAAGGATAAATCATAAATGGTTTTTAGCACTTTGCTACTTAGTCTACCAATAAGACTTAGGATTACCCACAGTTTTCGTGGACAACAGGTCGCAAGATAACAATACATAAACGAATATCTTGCAAAAAGTTTGCCTCACCGGCTTACAAGTAGGTATTAATATCAATTTAGATGATCTGCAAGTTGATTTCTCAATTATAAAAACGACCTCACTTACCCAATAATATTGTTAAAGTATTCTCGTACCAAAAGAATACAAACAGAGGCGAAAACGAAAAACGTCATAAATGTAGACACAACGTAAATCGAAAACCAATTACTGAGATATGAAACAAGAGCGGCGCAAGCAAAGGACTCGTGCAAAAAGCCAGAGATAGGCTTTGTCATCCACCTTTGATTACCTCTGGACTGGACAGAACGTGTGTACGCTAGTGAAGACAATGTGCAGATAAAAATGGAAGGTTTTCATCTACGTTTTTCTGCTAAAAGTGTTTCAACTGGCAACTAACGAAATTGTAAATCTTTGGTACCCGAATCGAGTGACGGCTTTCTTTGAATAATTACGTATGGAAGGGTCATCATTAGTGATCATCTTAAACACTTTATTGTGTTACTTAAGGCTTACACATTTCTCTTATGAGAAATCTAATGTGGTGAGTTCTTGGTTGTGTTGTACCTAATGTTATAAATATTTGAAACAGTGTCTACGAGTAGAAGGCTGAATGCATTCCTTCTCTCTGGATAGGCTGATATTATTACAGAGACAACTGGTCAATTCAATAATGCTTATTGTTTGTCTACGTACTCTATAAGTTATCACTTTAAACTTTATCTTAGTATTTATTTAAAAAGAATGCGTCAAAACATTTCAAAGTTCCGCATTCATCTTACACCCATTAATTAGTCGTCCCCGTAGCGGCCCGTAATCAAGCATAAAATTAAAACTTGGCACACGCCAAGCGCCCAACAAAGGTAAGGGTGTGTCCACGCTGTAGGAACCTTATGGCACGGCAATTTGTTCAAGACATCTGGCCTCACACCTGCCCGCACCCCCCTAATTCAACTCTCCCCGTTTGTTCTCCATACCGATAGTGTGTTCGCTTCACGCAAACATAGAGAAACTGACAAAAATGAAATTTTATAGCCTTACCGTCCTCGAAATAAAGTTTGAAATCGAAAAACTTTTAGGATGGCATTAGAAAAGACACGTACGTGTATTATGGTTTTGCCACGAGGTCCGATGCCCCCGTCATTCATCGTAACGTATTCGCTCATTAAAATTCGGAAATGACCAACAGTTTTTCAACTCTAATTGTTCAAAGCTCGGTCAAGTGAGACATTATGGTGGAAAATAGGATTGTCTCATTAGAAACTACTACTTTTCGGCAACATGCCAGTAAACTGTTTAATTTGTCCGACCGGATGACAACAAACGTTCAATTAAGCGCGATACACGTCTATTAGTTATGTATCCGTCCGCTTTGCAGCCGCTGAGGCCGTCAATCTCAATAGCGAGGAACCGTCTCGCAATACAATCACGACGTAAACGCGCTGCGTACGTTCATTCACGCAAACAACCGTCCAAGACACGTCTACAAATCTTCCGTTGGTGTGCGTGTCCATTGAAGACGCGGCGACCTCCTTGCGTCACTTCCTGTCGACGTCACAGTCTTACAAGTGGGCGTGTGAACGCGCCCTAATGACATGTTTTGACAAGTTGCGTTCTGAAACGGCGTCGATTCCGATGACGAGATAAGTGAAGGGTTATTTTTATTCAATTTAATTGTGTGTCATATAATTTACCCATTTAACATTACAAAGGAGTTTTTAAGGCGTGTAATGCTGACAAGTTTGACGCAATTGTCGCCTTCCGGTGTCTGCTTTGAATCTTTTTCTTTAAGCAAAAAAAAAGTTCACAGTTAATTTGTGTTGCTCCCACCAGGGGGCAAGGATGCGGGATGTGGCATACTGGTAATTTGGGCGAAGTAGGCCAATTCCACTGGTCTATTGTAGTTGAGGGGCTCAAGAATCGTTCCTTCAATTTGGTGCCCGCCCGCATGTAACTTACTTACCGCGAATAAATATTAATGTGTAGCTGAAGTGTCTTTGTGACGTTCTTTTCCGTTGCCATTGAATATAAAAAGAGAAAAGAATTAAGTAGTTTTTTTTAGTAGGTGTGTGTTATTGAAGATGTCCATGGATGACGTTGACCACTCATGACTGGACCTTTTTAAAAGCTTTTATTTAACTTGCAATGTATGTATGAATGTATCTTGTAACTATTTATGTTCGGGTGGAATCTTGCAACTTAATTTTGAAGCAGATATCTTTATAAAATAACTAGCGGCCCTGGCAGACGTCGTTCTGCCACCGTATAAACCATCCCTGGACCCACTCTAACCCACACAAAAAGTTTCATCAAAATCGGTCCAGCCGTTCTCGAGTTTTAGTGAGACTAACGAACAGATTTTTATTTTTATATATATAAGATTAACTGGTCATAAAACCTCAAATACTATACGCAAGTTATCGAAAATATGCCGTAATAGTGTGAGAAAGGACCAATGAAACGGTTTAGCGTGCCTTCTGAAAACGGAGGACATGGTGATATAATGCCACTTGGTGGTCACTCATTCGTTGGCTGACCGCGCTAAGTACTAATAAACCACTGTGATACAGCATGCGACATTGAAAAGCAGCAAAAACCATTATGTATAGCGAGGTATAGACTCAATTTAATCTTGTAAATCCATAAGTCAGGAAAGCGAAACCAGACATCTGCGCAAAATAAAAACTGTAGATAAATTGTGCAAAATATTGATCCACAGTAGGCCCCATGTAGCACGCAATGCTTTGTCCAAATTAATGGTTAATCGTTGCGGGGGTGTGGATCCGATTTTCGAGAAAAAACGCATTTGAGTCTTAGATGTAGATGATTCGTAAATTGACCACTTGCTTCCTGTTTTTTTCTCTAAATATTAGGCGACAGTCGTATTCGATTCATATTTTATTTATGGCTCAAGTCAAAGTGACTTTGGACAGCTCCATTGATAAAGACGTTGTTAAAAGACACGTTACTATTCTGCTCGCATATGTCTCTTTGTCGTGCATCTGTCATACACCTTTTTACACGCTAGTCGGACAAGTAACAATTTGTAGACATAATAGGATTATTTATTGTCCTCACCAACCAAGTGAGGCCGGTAAGTGAGATGTCACGGCGTTACAAAGTCAGCGACAGCCCGCAGTATAGCAAAGTTGAAGTGGCAGTCGGCAGGGCTATAAAGCAGAAGTCATGGCCGGAATGGTTCTTGAGTGGCGACTGTGTACTGATGTCATGGGGTAGCCAAGACCCCACAGCGAAGACCTGATGATTGCCTCACGAAGCCTAAAGGATGCGGGAGGCACATGACCAGGAGTTGTGGAGATCTATTGAGAGGACTATGTCTAACAGTGTCTGGTGGCTGACATGATGATGACGAAACTAAAGATGGGTATTGGATTGAGTAGCGCCGACCGCCGTATGTGATTCGTTTAGTCTAGAAGAAATCTGTAGAATTTTCTAACAATCGGATCGGCGTGATACGACTAACCAATACGGTCAATTATAGTTTATAGTCTGCATTGTATAGACATATTCTTCGATGTTATCTTATGGTAAATGGAGATATTTTTGACGACACCGATGGTAGATCTCAAACTAAAGATCTTTCAGGTGCTTCTAGATATCACACGCCATGCCCAAAATCTTTCGAAAGAGAGACATCACCAAAGAACTGCACTCAAATGTCATGATCATATCAAGCTGTAATCACCAAAATAAATCAATAATTGTATCCAAAACTGACAATAAACTACAAATTGCTTCCTGTGCCGAAGGCTTCCTCTATTCACCTGACAATTAGGCTCTTAAGTACCAAGTACAAGGGCCAGAGTGCAGTAGTGGCCATAAAAGAACCATAACGCCAACAAAGACCTCATACCACGGGAATGATGTATATGCGCCCACGTAAATGACACCTGGTGTATTAAACATCTTGCCAATCCTAATATGTAATTATATAGCGAAAGTTTGTGAGGATGGATGAATCTATGTTTGTTACTCTAGTCGTAAATTAGTATTTGTAAATTTTCAGCTTTCGCTTTGACAGTTTTCAAATGCTCTGGTAGAAAAATTTAATAGAAAAATATTATCTAACTAAATAATAAATTAATGATACTAGAAGACATCTCGCACCTATGGCACCTTTTGGACGTTCTTATTAATCAATAAAACTTTTTATTAATACGGGTTCATATTAAAGATCGGGCTTATCGGAAAGAACAAAAACCCTATTGCTTGCGCACGCGTCCCCGCCGGGTGGTCTAGCACGTGGCAACCCGTATAGATCGATATCGATAATGCTTCTTATCGATAAGTAGGCTTGGGTATAGGTGAGGTAGCTTTATCGATCGTGATTAAAAGTGTTTGTTTTGTTCAGACTGTAGTAAACATTGTTTACAATTAATTCTTTTTCTTTTACAGAACCATCGCAGGCCACGGGCATTTTAACCGGATAAGTGTAAAAATCATATTAATGGTAAGACATTAGTTTTAAGTTATTTTATAATGTACTAGCAACTTTCTTTTTCAACCACTGAAAAATTGGCTGAAAAATTGGTAGCTACTGATGAAAATTTGGAACCAACTTTTTAAATTCCCACTTGACTGCTTTAATAATCCTCTTTACGCCATAGAGACAATGACTTATAGGCTAGCCGGCGCGATCTGGTATGCACCGGTTTTGGGCGGCTGGCGTCGGAATAAAACCGGTCGAAACTCGTATAGGTATACCCGTATTTTGTCTGCGGCCTGACAGGGGTGGACAGCGCATGAATTTTCGAATAATCAAACCTACGTGTGCCGACACTTTGCTACGACTACATTTTGTACTATAGTCGAAAAATTCTATGCAAACGCTGAAACAAGAGTCGCACTGTTGACATAGCAGATAGGCAGATCTAGTCCATCTATTTATCTATGTCTATAATACGTATCCTTCTTTAAAAAATATAAATTTGAAGGTAGATATTATTGGTAAGTCCTTCCAGGCAACGGTTCGACGTAATTTGCACAGAGACAGTTAGAGAAAAGGGCAGTGACATAGGTACTCCTTTTTTTATTGAAACGTCAAAAAAGTCGCAGGCATTTGCTAGTCTTCCAATTAGATTCGGTTGATTCGACAAAAATATGAAACTCAAGTCAGTCTATAGCTGTTTCAGTTTCGAAAATATTAATTCACATTTTTAAACCAACACTGTTCAAAAACATTACATAACATTACGTATACTTTATCTTCAAATTCTACGAAAGTATCGACACATCAGCCACCGTATCTACTATAGGTAAGTACTTACGTAGGTTTCCGGCGCGTTTCCAAACTGCCAGTTTTTCAGCCCGACCCCTCATTTGGAAAAGTTCTGAATATTTGAACAGGGAACTCGTGGATAGCCAAGCGGGAGTGCTATGTTGATATTTTTAGGCCCACAAAAATCCCGTTTAAATTACTTATTTACGTAGACCCAATATACGGTACTTAACTTGTAATACCTTTGCCTTCAACACGATGAAGAAATGAAGTTCCAATTCGAAATTCAAATCGGTTCGAAGTTCGAACATGGCTACAGAACGAGCCGATAAGGCACATTAATCAAGAACAACGCAGTTTTGAATATCGACTGCGATGCTATCTCGTTTCAATGCACGGCCAAAATACGCTTATTTGAGTCCGATCCAAATGGGAAGTAAGAATAGCTAGTTTTCCATTATTTGTACTTATTATTAGGTATGTTTAGTAACGTAACGTAACGTAACGCGCGATATAATATTTGTCCCCGTTCTCGGAGGAATTTTTAAAAACCTTCTCTAAATTAGTTCTTCTTCTAGCTTCCTAGGTTGTCTAGCTTCCTAAGTCAGTCAGTCAGGACATTCCCCAATATGGTTGTCCATTACATCACTATTGGAGGTCCACTGCATATTATTCCTATGCCAATGCAAGTCGCGATGTCAGAACACATCGCTATGTTTAGCGTTGCGATGTTATCTACATCGCTGGTAGCTTTGATGTGTGTCAGCGCGTAAAGTCGCTGGTCTTGTGGCCCGACTTCTCGCCTCAGATAAGACGGTAACGTTGCAGTGCGGTTATCGGTTACCCGTCGACTGCGTTCATACAGATCGAATACGTTCTCCTTCTGTCGTCTGTTTTCGTTACTGCATTGAGATACTATAGAGCAGCTATAGTCTTTCTTAACTTATCAGTTTGCAGTCAATAGTACGAAGGCTCGGCATACTGTGTGTCCAATAAAGTCAAACAAAAAGGTTAATCCTACTACAACATGTTATAAATGCGATCACGTGTTCCTTTATTAGAGAGGAGTAGGGACCAAAGAAGATACATGGTTTTATCCAGGAACGTCGCACAAAGTCGCAGGCAAAAGCTATCAATACCTAGGTAGTGGAAATGAGTCGACTTAATTGCAAGATATTGAAATAAGAAAAATAAAAAGAATTTAATTTAATCTCAAGTGTCTCGGGTGGGCAAACACCATAATTGCGGTGGAAAAGAATTTAAATTTTATTATGTATGAAATTCCGTCGGTCAACGTTTTATTTAACTAACCTATGATGTAGGAACTATATAGGTAATAGGTATAGGTAATTGTACTGCATAAAAAAAGAAAGAAAATAATACAATGGTAAATTAAAAGGCAATGGTAAATTGCTCACTTATAGAAAGGTGAGTCTCTAAAATCAACCGAAGCAATCAACCAATTTCTCAAAATGAAATGCTAACTTGAGCTAGCGATTGCACAAGCAGCCTAATCAATATAAGTAGCCACCATTCAGACGCTATAATTCCGTTAATAAAAATACTGAGAGGAAGAGGGGGCAAGTGGGGTCGGAAGCGCAATGGGCTTCGGAAAATTCACCCGGTGAATGGGAAAACGCGGCGATAGACAAACAGCCTCGCTGACCCCCAGCCTCCCCCACCTAACGTGCATTTTGAAATAATGCGTCCAGCCAGTATTACCGGCGGGACTTCCAATTTTAAATTCCCTATCCGTGCACAATTCGCATTTCGAATTCGAATTACCTATTTTGAAATGTGAACTATTTACTTTTTACAACGCATAGCTTGGCCGGCTATATCAATAACAAAGCGGGCTGCTGTGTCAGTTGCAAACGTACAATCTTACTAAAGTTAGCACGCACAGAGAGGTTATAAATCTCGTCGACACGAAATGGCTGACCAGCTCCATCCCCCTTCACAGATCTGTGCTATAGCTGGGACCGCTGCAAAAGTGTGTGCTATAAATTTTATACAAGCGCCGCAGTGTGCGGTAAAACTGGACTAGGGTTTGTGTGTGTGCGAAAATTCGTGTAAGAGCAGTGGACATCGCCATCCGCTGTGTACGTGTCGTGCACGAAAATGCCTACCAGATACAGGGAGTGTAACGGATTAATCTAAATAAATTGGTAGAAACAACGGGTTTCATTGACGTGAGGTTAGTTAGCCGCCGTATTAATTGAATTGTCTTCGACCGCACTCTGCTGCGGCACCGATGACCTAATACATGTACAGGGTGTTATAAAAAAGGCGGTAATACTTTTAGAAGTGAAAAAACGTGCCAATATTTGTATGCATAAAATATTTTTTGCAAAAATATTGTAGGATTGTATTGAGGTGACATTTTCTGCTGGGGGTGAACTTTTTACATAAATCATTCATAGTCATAGGTATTCATTGGCATTTTTATCCCACACACTTTGTTTTAAAAGGTAAACGCGATTTTGTTACATCTTTTTTGAATTGTACACATTTTTTTCTTCTGTATCAGTTTTGGTTTTTTTTTTTTTTTTTACTAAAAAATGGGCTTGCTCTTGACCCCAGACTAGCCCGAGAGCGAAGACGGGGCCTACGTTTACTAACTGGTTGCAGCGTTTACTAACATTCGACGTGCGATTAAAAAGAAAACAAACGTAATCCTATCGTGTCTTCACTAACATCAGGGTTGTCACTCATCAAACTTTTATCAATCAAAAATCTGCAGTTTCTGATTGCTGAACCGTCCAAATTTCCTCGTTTGCGCACACACCTTTTACTTTTTTCTTAGTAACGAAGTAACCCTTTCATGTACCGTTCCAACCCAGGGCTTCACAACTGAAAGAAGGGGTAAGTGCCAACCCGGCCGTGAGCGTCGCCAGTCAGGTGTTAACTCAGGACGGAGCTAAAGCCACTTAGTCTGCTCCTGTCACTAAAAATACCTACTCGTTTATTTTTAAAAGCCTACCGGCCGACCCATTATAGTGTCTAGAGTCTGACACTGCCAGTCATAATTGAGCCCCTAAAATGTGACTCACACAGCGACAGCCCGTTTATCGGTTACGCACTTAGTATATTTCATAACCGTAGCTAAAGCGGGTAGGTAGTGCACAAAAACGCATCTTTCCCCCCATTTCCCCACCCCCACCGGCCGGCGGGCGAACGAATACATTCGACTAGCCCATTTGCAATATTGCATTGTGTGAG
Source organism: Ethmia dodecea (assembly GCA_963855545.1). Taxonomy (NCBI): domain Eukaryota; kingdom Metazoa; phylum Arthropoda; class Insecta; order Lepidoptera; family Depressariidae; genus Ethmia; species Ethmia dodecea. The sequence continues at coordinate 4,159,527 of OY979457.1, forward strand.
TGAGTGTAACGACGCGGGTGCGTATGTGTGCGATTCACACAAACTAAAGTTTGCTTAGCCCGTGCGTAGTTTTACCGTGTAGGTACTCGCAGTACCTATGTACAGTATTGGTTTTTCTGTAGTACCGTTGGGCTTTAACAAATTTCAAATTCACAAAATCGTGATTGGTTGGTATTTTGTTTGAATAAGCGACGCAGTGCCCGGCTTAAAATTTGCCGGCCGATAATTCGGTTAGGCGCAAAATGATGAGTTTTATCCAATTTATTTTTCGCGTGACTATGACGTATTGTCAAATAGCTTTGTTTATGCCCGGATAGTTATTAGAATTAGAAGTAGTATTAGAACGTCATGCATTATGAAGAGCGTGACTAATAATTTACAATCACCAGTAGAGCAGAACACCTCAAGACAAATAAGGGAAGAGCAATCAATATCCCGATCACGCATTATAGTTCCAAATGAAGCAATTAAGGGCACGCGCCACTAGCCATCGACAGCCGGAAGACAGACGCTCTAATAGCCACCTAAGACACCAAACAATATCAATTTCCTAAAAACCATCCGACCGCATCGACGTCACATTCTAATATTTGAATTCGGAACACGACAATCCGGAAGTGCGCTACAAAAACCCAGCCAATCAAGCTAAGACTTCGACATTCGAAATTCAAGCTTGCCGAGTCACGGTTCCTTTTCGGCCAGCATGACGGCGTTAATTTGAAACTTTGAAAATGGAACAATGCATGGCTTCCTTCAAGACAGCATTGTTTAATTGAAAAGGGCGTAGAGTGGAAACTGATCAAGCATCAATAAACAACTCAAATAAAAACTATATAAAGGACTCTATGGTGTGGTGGTATGAAACAAAATACTAGCTGCCAGAGACAAAACTATTTTGGGGTAAGACATGAAAATCGCCAAGTCACTGCACACATGGCCAACGTAATGGACATATGGTTGGTGATTTTAATTAGTAAGCAGAATTATTCCTTACAAACGTAACCCCATTTCAGATAAATTTCTATTATTTTGATTTTCTTGCTTAATCACGCTAAACTCTTTCAAAACGAAATCCAATGAACGTCTCAAATAATACTCGCATGGAAATATATAATAAACAACGCGTAACAGAAAAAGCGCAGTTCCTCATACACCCCAATTAGTATATTAATATAAAAAAAATATGATGCAATTGAACTTTAGTTATTTATGTCTAACAATTTTTTTTAAATATCTATCAATACCTAATAACATGATTTCCATAGATAGCACTAAATTTAGCTACGCTAATTCATTTTTCGGAAAAAATTAACACATCTTAACAATAGCTGAAATCGATTAAGTAGTCGATACTGAACAAACTAATTTCAGGAATTGCCCTTAATCTGTTACACATTGTATAAATTATACAGTACTAAAATGAAAAAGTATTGATAGTTTATTTTTAATTGTTCGTAACAATCTAAAGAATGTTAAGCTAAGGTCATACTAACGTCCGCGATCGTAACAGATGTTCCGCGACCGGTACGGTACGCGACAGCTTGCTAGTCCGTTGTGTAGATATAATTACTGCTCTAAATATGAAGGTGACTTATCGTCCCTTAGGAATGTTTAGAATTGCCCAATAAACACTTTTAACAAAATTGTTACAATTTGATAAATGCTCATGGTAAGTATTTTTTTAAATAAGAATATGAAAAAATACTTTATAATATTTAGAGAGACGAAGAGACTACCGAATATTGATCAAGACCCCTAAGGGTCCGAAAAATAACACTGGTGTAAAATGGGTTACTGCAACAGTGGAATACCTTTGCCAGTCCTGACGGTTTAATGAGTCAGCTTTTTTTTATATTAATTGTTATAGATCCATAATTATATCAAAATAGGTATTTAATATTGTTGGAACGCGTCAAACTATGAATTTGCTATTTTTTTATGTAGCTATAAGCCTTGTTTCTAACAATATTAATTTAATACTCGTTAATATTGATAGAAACCAGGCTTCTACATAGCAATTTGCTCAATACTGAATATTCCAAAGCCAACGGAACTCAAGTTAGTGCACAAACGGTGGGCGATCGCTCCCCGCAGGTCGCGCAATATGCCGCGGTGTAGACGCGCCCTAATGACACGGCCGCACGCGATGATTATAATCTGAGATGACGTGTTTTTGTGAATTATTACAAACTGATATAATGATCATTAATTATTACACTTTCTTGCTTAAAACATACGGGCCATCAAACTAGGACAAGGATTTTTATTTCCTTTGCTATTGAAATTTTTTTTACTGCGATTTTAAAATTTTTCACTAATGGAAAGAGTTCTTTTTCTCGGAGTAACAAGAGCGATAATTTTCCCACGGGATCGAGACTAGGCGGGTGAAATCGCAAGGAGCACATAGTTACACAAACCGTAGATTTTTCTGTGCCTGGCGTCACATATTCATCATAAGCCTACAAACATGCGGAAAAGGAATTTAAAATTACTATAAAGATGTGTCCAACGCCAACTCGCACTAATTCTACATTCATCAAACCGTTATAGATTCAACTAATAGGAAGAACCAAAAAATACTACTGTCCCTTTAAGCAGTTGGGTAAGCTCGTCGGTGGAGATGGGATGCTGTTTACATTTAGCCTTGAGTGCCTTGTTATCAGAGTATTGACATAATAATTAATAATATAATCTCACGCCTTTTTCTCCCCGAGGGGGTAGACAGAGGTATTCCATTACTGAATATACCCACATTTCACGAGATATATTGGACCCCTAAACGTGATAGGTGGCGAGCCCATCGCCGGACCGGGTCTGTTTACACATGTCTCAGAATTAATTCTGAGACCTGCGGGTTTCCTCACGATGTTTTCCTTCACCGTCGAGCTAGTGATAAATATCTACGTAAGTTTTTTGAAAAACTCATTGGTACATGCCAGGATTGACATTTCAAGTGTAATTTTTAATTACCTACATAAATTAAAACATTTTTATTTTTAATAACCCGAATATAAACAGCAACCCGAAACACACTCACCCAGTAACCAACAAAAAATCCATCAAGAAACGTGAAGACAATAAAACTAAAACCACCCCTCTAATCACCGCATCCCGTGGGAACAGCGGGCTAGTTAAACAATGAAACATTGAAACAAAGACCTGACCTGTTTGCTCTTAAGACAAGCACCCGTGAGACAGTCTCGATGAAACAATGGTCCTTACCACAAAGAGTAAGTGGTAAGGAATCGGAAGAAAATCGCCTTGTGAAAATGTGGGTAGCTGTGGTTGCAATTTTTTTATAAATATTTAGCTGTTCTGTTGTAGTTCCCGTTCCTGTGGGAATACCGGGATAAAATATAGACTGTTACTCCCTCACGATGTAGCTTTCTATTGGTAAAAGAATTTTTTAAATCGGTCCAGTATTTTCGGAGCCTCTTGAATACAAACAAAAACCAAAAAAATAATCTTTCCTCTTTATAATAAGTACTAAGAAAGAATGGATATCGATAATTTAGGGGATTTTACCAAATAGTTTTGTATTTTCCAAACCCACGACCTCTGACTCAGGAGTCTAAAATACGTAAGTATACCTAATTGGAAATAAAATCCTTTAAAAAAAAATTATGTATAGGTCAAGGTAGGCTGGCTGTATTAGACAGGGGAACTTCACCAGGCTCCTGACTAATTCTGACAGAAATAACACTATCACTTGTAATATGACTCCTCAATGACAACTCAATACCTTATACCTAATGTATTTTCCAATCCGACTACCAAGGGCAGTAAATGTGTTAATCGGCTTACGTCCAAAAAGTGTGTCATTGTACAGTCATCAACACAATAAACCGATCATATCCTGTTAAACTTAATCTTTATTGGCGAACGGCCGTAAAAAAGTTTTCCACTTCTACAAACTTCAAACGCGGGTATAATTTTCACCAGTCTATTCTTTGGATCCCTAAACATGATAGGTGGTGAGCCCATCGGGTGGACATGCCTCAGAATTAATTCTGCAACCTGCGGGTTTCCTTGCCGCCCAGTGTAGTGCCTGTTTGCCGACTAGTGATATACGTACATTTTTTTAAACTCTTTGTATACTGATTATAGGTACTCCGACTACCCTAAGTAATAATGGAACTTCCGTTAATTACCTCATGTTTTAACACTTCAAACTTCCTTTGTAACCACTTCTATGTAGAGCTTCCTACCCATAGTTCTCACAATCAAAAAAAGATTTGACACTTCAAGGGGAATCCCGGAAGAGGTTAGTTCCCAGGCGGTCGGCCGGCAAACGATAATCACCCTGACCTTAGTGGATTGGTTACAAAGTTGACCCTTATCTGAGGCGCGTTCGGATATTTTTTATGCTCACCCATTTGTATGACATTTACTATGCGTATGAGACTACGAAAAGCCAATTTCGATTACATATCACGTCCTTTACATGTCCATATTTTTACAGTTTTTAGTTAAGTACAATTTTATAACAGAAGAAAAAATATTGAGGTTATATACGGTCTTTTATGGTATTCAAATTATCTTATGTCTTAGTACCTGTCCCAATTATAAAATACAATATACCTATTTATACTTAATAATACGCATATAAACGTTAAATAAGGTTGTTTGGAAGAAATCTCTTAAAGCGATAAGACCGCCATTGAACCATAGAACTCTTTTTGTCCTTCTGTCACTTAATAAATAATAATTATTGGTGTACAATAAAGAGTTATTACTTACTAAAAAAAATAGACAATCAAAGAAAAAACTTAATGCACCGCAGATAGTTTCCGAACGCACGATGCGCAAGCACCGCAATGGGCGGACAGGAAGGAAGTGTAAGGCGACCGCGTGAGAAGCGCGCCTGAGTCGTGAGAACACGCCTCTTCTTTACAGGTGTTCTTTTGTATATCGTCCTCTGTACTTATAATATATTTGACACTTGTAGACTTTTTATTCTTAAATGACGAAGATGTTTTCCGATTCGAAGAGACTGTACACATATTAAAAAAAATTAGGTAAAGAATTTCTTGTACTAAGGCTGATATGGACATCGTTTTTGCCTAAGAATCTGATAGAAAAATTTTAAGCAAAAATGAGTTTGTTGGATTCGGTAGAAATATGGTAGAAATACACCTTAATAATCCTATTATGTAATCAACAAAAAATGCCTGTCTTTGGAGTATATTATTATTTAAAAAGATTATTATTATTTGGTATTTCGTACTTTTTTAATTATGATTCGTAGCTTAAACGTGCTTCGCTTCTTATTTACATACTAGCGACCCGCCCCGGCTTTGCACGGGTGCAACACTAAAACCTTCCTCTTGAATCACTCTATCTATTAAAAAAAACCGCATCAAAATCCGTTGCGTAGTTTTCAAGATTTAAGCATACATAGGGACATAAGGACATAGGGATATAAGGACAAAGAAAGCGACTTTGTTTTATACTATGTAGTGATAGTGATACTTACCTAACTCTACGATTGCTCAAAATAAGATAAGACCTGGCAAACTAACTAGTCATCTTTATATGATCCAGATCGTCTGCTTTACAAACAGTTACCCCCCGCACTCGCATGCAATCTTCGCCGGTTCCCAAAGAAATCATCTCGTCCAATAAATCACTCTCATAATGTGAGTCAGCGGCGACACGATATGATGAGCCCAATAAAAAAAGATCAGCCAATCGTTCCGTGCTGAAGATCAGGGAGCGACGACCTGATAGTTGTTAAGTTACAAGATGAAGCGATAGCGGGAAACGTCATACAATCTCTTGAAGGTATTTGTGAGAGAAAAAGTCTTGCGTGTTTGTGAGAGAATAAATCTTATAATAAATATTTTAGGTTACTTTATATTAATATTTTGCTTATTCATTCCGCAATTTATTTTGATTCGTAATAAGATAAAAATTCAGAGCAGTTATAGGCTCGTTTTATAAAACGATCTTCAAGCATGGAACTTCGCTTGAGGACAGTCAGAAAGAGGTAAATATGTATCGCATGAGTATCGCATGATGCTGTCCTTTTCAAAGTGCGTTAAAGACGAGTTCCGTGCTTGAAAAAAGTCTGTAAGAAACTGGCAATAAAAATAGTTTCTTTGCGGCGGCATAGACAGAGAAAAAAAATCAATACTTTCTGCAAGAAAAGATCAAGAAACTGGCAATCAATTACAGGGACTCAGATCATAACGGAAGAGTTCTTAGACTTCTACCTAATAAGTCAACCTTTCACGATTAACCTAAGTTACAGTTTTTAATTAATTCAGTTTTAGTACCTCTTTGTGGCCCGTTACCTCCTATGTCTTGAGAGCCTTTCACTGCACGGGCATTGGGAGCCACCGGAAGGAATCAGGGGCTCGGGCCACAATCTCGGCGTCCGGTGCGGGAGGGACTTCCGGCGAGCAAGGCGTGACGCGCGCCGCCCGTGACCTGCGTATGCGCACGCGACGCTATTGTTGTTAATTAGATAGGTAGGGACTTTGTTGGGAGGAATTTTAAATTACATGGAACTGTGTAATGTGATTATCATGTTTTATATGGAATTAATGAGTTGTGAAGATATAAGGGCTCATGAATGATTTGAAAACAGGTGGAGCACGTTATACCAAATATTATATTAAAACCGGCGTATGACAAAAATAAACTTACCGTTGGTTTATTTGTCATCTCGGCGTCATCAACAGTTTTGAAAACTTGGCGCTCCTCTGCCGTGCAACCAATCTCTTAAGACATTCTCCAATTTTATGTGAAATTAAGTCCATTGTAATGTTGATAATTTTTTCAACTATTTATATGTTGATTCCATAATGGCCACTCCAAAATAACAGTCTTCATTTTGATGAATTTTAAAATTTCTTAAGAATACCTCTTTGCTCTTTGCAAGTTAGGATCACAATGAAGGATAACATCACTCGTCAACCTTTATAAAGATCAGCTGATGATATTTATGTGCCCGATATTCCTGTAGCTGCCCCCGCTAAGATCCTATTCCGTTGCCGTAAGCCGCGGGAGTTCCTGTATTATAAATACGAGAACTTTATAAACAAAAGAAAACGCATTGTTGACATCATTGCTAGTGCAAAGAAAATAAAAGTTTTAGAATGGGTATTTTACACCTTCCTTCTAGTATAGTTGATTAGTTATGGTTTTTTCATGATGCCGTAAAAATTACCATCTTGAGCAAAGAATCCAGAAATTCCAGAGGTAATATTATGTCATTTCTATGACATCTATGACATGTCATTTTTAAGAATATACTTCATTCCTAAAAAAATATTAATATATTTTCCTCCATTTGCTGGCGTGTACAATGTACATTTAGAAGACCGATCCTACCTATATGACTAGAAATTGTATGTAATATTTACTAAAACAGATAACAATAATGTATAGATTTAAGTAAGTTTTGCCTTTCCTACATAAAATTTTACAAACGAGTAAGTAGTATGAGAATGTGGAGCCCTAATTGCTTTCCTTACGTAATTATAATTGGCGCGAACATTGGCATTAATTATTCATTAAGCCACCCCTCATTTGTCGTCGCGACTTGAGAATCGCTGGTTAAACACGTGAGTGCGTCACTATTTTGCTGAGATTTTTTAATTGCATTTTTGTCTTGGCGTCTTACGGTGTATAACATCCATTCCACCGATGTCAATCAGGACGAGTATCGGACGTAGAACAATTTGCTTTATACTCAAAGACGTTTTAAGGGAATGATTCTCTTAGGTTTTTTCTTCCAACCTCTTTGTTTGTACATACTATTGTGTCCAAGACAAATTGACTCAATATTCCAAAGTAGATAGGTACAGTCACTGAAATATAGTTTTTAATAGTTATAGTCTTATACTATTAACCGAATGTAGATAAAATATGGAATAGTGATAGCCCTGACGGTTAAAGAGCCGGCCGAAAATCAGTGAGGCTCGGGTTCGAATCCTGGCATGTACCAATGAGTTTTTCAAAAACTTACGTACATATTTATCACTAGCTCGACGGTGAAGGAAAACATCGTGAGGAAACCCGCAGGTCTCAGAATTAATTCTGAGACATGTGTAAATAGACCCGGTCCGGCGATGGGCTCACCACCTATCACGTTTAGGGGTCCAATATATCTCGTGAAATGTGGGTATATCCAGTAATGGAATACCTCTGCCTACCCCCTCAGGGATGAAAGGCGTGAGATTATATTATTTTTATATATTATATAGTACACAAGTTTCGATACACGGATTGTTGAATGATTAATTTAATAGTACAATATTGTTTTATGTATCATCAATGCTATCGATATAAATATGTCGATCATGTGTGTGTAATGAATGATATAACCCTTAACTTTTTTTAGTTTCTGTATTTTCAGTAGACAATTTATGGCTAAAGAATCAACTACTCGTATGTAGATGAACAAGCTTAAACTTAAAACCTTTTTTTTTAAAATAGAAGTACTTTCTTGTACCTATAGATAAAACGACAAAACATTTTTAAAGAAGTGACCATGTCATGTCAATAGTTTATAATTATTTTAAAAAGATTTTGTATTAAAAAAAAGGGCTTTGAATAGAAACTATTCAAAAACCACGATACCCACCTTATTTGTGCTAGGCAGTATTAAAATCGCGATGTTGTTCTTGAGGCGATGAAGGGTTGCTTGGGGTGGTCAAGTGCCCCCCTCCCCACCCCCGTGCGTGGCAGATCCCGCGGAAAATGTTAAATGACGATGAAAAATAAAATAAGACAGCTCGCTTTGATGGCGGGAAAGAAATTCTGTAGTAATTATTTCGTCGTGGATTTTTTCCGTTCCGAACTTGTAATGATGGAATGAACTAAAAAAAAAAAACCTTTTTAGAATACTAAAAATGCCGCTTGATATAATTAAGTCATGGTTCGGAAGGAATCCATGTGTTTTTTTTGTATTTGATAGAAAAAAGTGTTAGGTATGTTTTTTCTTCAAAATGTAGATAAACTTAAGACTGGCTTTCATAAAGTGGATCTTGTTCCTTAATGTTATTAAAACAATTTCAATTTGTTCTAATCAATTTGATCGAAAAATAATATTATAATACAGACAGCTTCAAAATTATGTGCCAATGGATTGATGCCCAAGCATAAAATAAACAAACTGTTTGCTTATAAATTAAAAAAAAATAACCTCTCAGCATTTCAAAATCCCTACAGACGCACTTCGCACATTTTTTTAACATAAAACGGCCTGTAAAAAGAAACCAAGAAAGCTAGCAGAGAAACGTACTCTAACAAAAGGAGTGCCGGCAAGGTGCGTGAAAAGGGCAGACAATGTCATGTATCAAGTTCACTCCGAGTGAGGTTAACCAACCGTCTTTATGTACAGTCGGTTAGGCTAATGAAACTGCTTCTTCTTTTGATGAACTTTTTGAGCTGTTTGAACTTTTAAATTTTATACAGACGCTTAGAAAGGCATAAACATAAAAATAAAAATGAGATAAGCCTAAGAAAAAGACTGTAAATAAGTTTTATCAAAGCATATGAAGTATTTTTTTTAAACCAATGCCTCTGTTGTTTTGTAAGTTATTGCTGAAGAAATAAAATTGTCCATTTATGCGGAAAATCATCAGTGTGACTAAGTCTCGTAGGTTCCTATATAATTTTAATACCAAAATTAATGTTTAAACCATAGTTCAGAAATTGTCAGAAATAAGTATTTTAATTATTTTTAAAACATCTTAGAAAACACCCACAGTAAAAAGTTAATTGAAGTAAAATAGTACACGTCTAATTTTGATAGCAAACACTTACAAGTTACACACTACACTAACACTAAACACATTGATGTGAGGCCGAGTGTACATGTAAGCGATTCTGTACTTTGAGGAAAGATTCAGAAATTGTACTTGTGTGGAGACAATACCAAAGTAACGTGATATGACCAGAGTGTGGGAATTATTAGAGCATTGCCTTTCTCAGGCGAGTTGAGGCAAAAAGTACAATGGTAGCTACAATAAATTAACCTAATTCGTGTGTTTGTTTACTTAGGTTTTGTCTAGAGATATTAAAATAAAAAAACAGACAACTCGGACTCGCCCGACGAGGGTTCTTTACAAAGTAGGTACGTTACACCTCGATGATAGATTTACTTACTACTTATAATGACTAAAAATATTAGTGATCTGAATTTTTCCTGTACTTTTAGTGTGAGACGATATTATTCACCAAAAATTGTTCTAGGACAACGGAAAGTACCCTATACATCTTGAGTCCCTCGAGAGTGACGAAATATACGTTTAAAAAAGTTTAAGGAAAGAGAATGATTTTCTTCCAACCTCCGAGTTTTAATTTGAACTCGATACCTTCACGCGTTCCCGAGATAAAGGGTCTTCACAGTCACATTTGGTAGTCCGAAAAATATATTGGTAAAATGTCAGGGTATTTCCAGGAATGGTTTTCCTCTGCGATAGTTGCCTTGGGGCTACAGCGTGAGCATATAAATCTTTAAATATTTTAATAAAATAAATAAAAAATATAAAATAAATAAAACTACACTAAGTACAGATATCACCAAAAATGTCGCGCCGCAACTTTTCCGTCATAATTTTCCTTGCACTAAAGTCTAGGCAGACTTGGGGTGTGTCTTACCCCTTTTGGGGGGTACTTGAGACCCTTATCCGTAGTAAGTTTGTACAGCGTAGTGGTTTGTAGGGGACCCCTTTGGTAATGCATCTTGAGTCCCATGTTGCGGTGAAAGTCAGGATGCAGTTGGGAACTTTGGAAAAACTATCGAACTTCCAAATGAACCTTTTATGTAAATACTACATGCAAAATCCTATAAAGCTGTCACTTTAACTAGAAAAGCTTTTTTTAAATATTTTACAAATAAACTTACAAAAAAAAATGCTCTTTCAAAAAAAATATTCAAATAAAACTTAACTAATTACCGATAATATAAACGTATTAACCGATAGGTACTTTTTCCATGATACGGAACACTCTTATTTTTACTGGAATGTGAATGTGTTGAATCGCCTGTTGAGTTGCATTTGTTTTGATTGGGTTAATTATGTTTTTTAATAACTAGTTAAAAGTCATAAACATGTTTATTTCTGCGCATGATATCACAATCTGAGAAGCAAAATTCCTTTATGATATTATCCTTATTTACCGCATTCCCTACAGTTTGATATTGTTAACAGTGACTCATTACATAATAATTTGTGATTATTTTCTAGTGAATTACACTACAAATTTTACTAAGAATACTTCAGTTTAAGATTCTGTCATTCTATATCTTTACAGCCAAAGTTTCCGCACTTTTCCCGCAGCATACGCCTACTACTTATGCGTGAATGCAAGTTGAGGGTATTTTTTTTTATTTCTTCCCCCTGGCCTGTCTGGTCTTCCATTTACAAAGCTTCGAACAACTACCGCGATGCTTTGATTAATACGGGTAGTGAGAAAAGGACTCCTAAGAAAACTTTTTTTTTTATAAAATTGATTTTATTTTTTTATAAAAAATATTTTTCCCCTGTACTTTACTTTTATGATACTATCATGACAATAAATCGAGTTAGAAATGAAGGTTTACATTGTTTTTTGTTTTAATTTTTGTTTTGTTTTTTTTTGTTTGGAGCAGTGATAGCCCGGACGGTTAAAGAGCCGGCCGAGAATCAGTGAGGCTCGGGTTCAAATCCTGGCATGTACCAATGAGTTTTTCAAAAACTTACGTACATATTTATCACTAGCTCGACGGTGAAGGAAAACATCGTGAGGAAACCCGCAGGTCTCAGAATTAATTCTGAGACATGTGTAAACAGACCCGGTCCGGCGATGGGCTCACCACCTATCACGTTTAGGGGTCCAATATATCTCGTGAAATGTGGGTATATCCAGTAATGGAATACCTCTGCCTACCCCCTCGGGGATAAAAAGGCGTGAGATTATACTACTATACTTATACTTATACTATACTTTGTTTTAATTTGGGGTGCCGCACCATTTATAGGTAGATTAGGTCTACCGCCCTGTTATACCTAGATTTTATTAAAATTGAATACCTACCTATCAGTGGCAATGATTTACTTACACTAATATGTGCCAATGAGTTTTTTGTTGTGTATTCAATTTACACTTAACATTTTTAACATTTCCCGGACATTACAATATTTTGTATATTTTCTATTTGCATTTCATAAGTAACATTACGTATTAGATGTCAAGAATTTTAAAACAAAAAGAAAGCCACGAAGAAAAAATCGACTGAGTGCAAAAGCCATCGAAGGGATTCAAAAAACATTACCTTCTTTATGGTACAATAAGGTAATGTAGCGATTCATCGCGGCAATGCGGTCAGCATCATGGACACTCAGCCCGGGGCCGGGTGGGATTTTATAAATAAAAACAAAATAGGGGGTAGGCAGAAGTATTCCATTTTTAAAAAAACCCACTTTTTACGAGTATCGGTTACGCATCTCGTAATTCTGGGGCGTGCCGGTTTCCGCGATATTTTCCTTCATCGTCGAGCTAGTGATAAATATACAAAGTAACAAAAGTTTTTCAATAATTCATTGGTACTATGCTAGGATTTCAACTCGAGTCTCATTGATTTATCATCATAAATATAATGTCAAAATTTTTAATAATTATTTATTTATTTTATTTATAATATATAAAGCTGGACTACCACTCACTCACTCACTCACTCACTGACTGACTGATTGACATAATTGTTCTCCCAGAAGGAGTCGTTTTGGAGTCAAGTCATATATGAAAAAAGTGTTCAAGATGGCGGGGTGACCCCGGGAAAATTCCGACTTTTCAAAAAAACAAAATGGCGGCCAGGCTTGCCTATCGTATCTCTTTTGTTTTCCGGCCGATCCGGCTGAAATTTTTGGAATCTGTAGAAATGTTTAAATGATTTACGAAAATAGTTAAAAAAGTTGAAAAAACAAAATGGCGGCCGCGTAGTAGTGTTTCAAAGTTGGAGTGGTTTTAGACCCCACTTGACCCGAATTGATCTCCCAGATGCCAATATGCTAAAGGGATGTGTTTGGTGTCATCGCACAGGGCATATCCTGTAGTTGACCAGAAAATCCCGAAAATTTGAAAAACCAAGATGGCCGACCGGTGATTTGCTCCCAAAGAAAAAGATGAATTTTACCAGATTTTGAATGTCGATTTTCGGCAAGATGGCGACACCTGAGCGAGTTGGCTTGTATGGCGGGGTTAGAGGTCTCATTACGTGGTGTTGCCATGTTTAACAATTTTCCCAAAATTTGGGGTATTTTTTAACTTTTAATGCAAAAAGTCAAAACTCGAAATTTTATCATTTTGCAAAAACCAGTAACAGTCAACGGTACATTTTATCTCTCCCTATGACCTTTTGTAGGTTTTTTGATTTTTGCCTGGCAACACCGAAAGTTATGGTTGATTTAATTTTTAGGGTAGACCTCAAAAGACCCGAATTGATCTCCCAGATGCCGATATGCTACAGGGATGTGTTTGGTGTCATCGCATAGGGCATATCCTGTAGTTTACTAGAAAATCCCGAAAATTTGAAAAAACAAGATGGCCGCCCCGTTATTTTTGTTTTACTGAAAAATTTAAATTTTCATAATAATAATCGGCTTTTTTAGCCAGTTGGCAACACTTTGGAAAGTTGACTTGTATGGAGCGATTGTGGGTCTCAGTAAACAGTGTTGCCATGAAAAAAAATATTTAACAAAATTTTATTATTTTTCGACTTAAAACGGCTAAAACAAGATGGGCACCCAAAATTAGACTTTATTTTTCTGTCAAAATACGACCCCACAGAGACACGCTTGCGGCCTCGCGCACCGCGCGACATCTAGTTTATAATATATAAAGCTCGACTACCACTGACTCACTGATTGACATAATTGTTCTCCCAGAAGGAGTCGTTTTGGAGTCAAGTCATGTAGGGGAAAAGTGTGCAAGATGGCAGGGTGACCCCAGGAAAATTCCAACTTTTCAAAAAAACAAAATGGCGGCCAGACTTGCTTATCGTATCTCTTTTGTTTTCCGGCCGATTCGGCTCGATGAATTTTATAAGATTTTGAATGTCGATTTTCGGCAAGATGGCGACACCTGAGCGAGTTGGCTTGTATGGCGGGGTTAGAGGTCTTATTACGGAGTGTTGCTATGTTTAAAAATTTTCCCAAACTTTGGGGTATTTTTTTACTTTTAATGCAAAAAGTCAAAACTCGAAATTTTACCATTTTGCGAAAACGAGTAACATTCAACGGTACATTTTATCTCTCTCTATAACTTTTTGTGGGTTTTTTGATTTTCACCTGGCAACACTGAAAGTTATTCCCGATTGAATTTTTAGGGTAGACCTCAAAAGACCCGAATTGATCTCCCAGATGCCAATATGCTATAGAGACGTGATTGATGTCATTGCATAGGACATATCCTGTAGTTTACCAGAAAAATCCAAAAAACTGAAAATCCAAGATGGCCGCCCTGTGATTGGCTCCCAAAGAAAAAGATGAATTTTACCAGATTTTGAATGTCGATTTTCAGCAAGATGGCGACACCTGAGCGAGTTGGCTTGTATAGCGGGGTTAGAGGTCTTATAACGGAGTGTTGCCATGTTTAACAAGTTTCCCAAAATTTGGGGTATTTTTTTACTTTTAACGCAAAATGTCAAAACTTTAAATTTTACCATTTCGCAAAAACAAGTGACAGTCAACGAAAAATTTTATCTCTCCCTATGATTTTTTGTAGGTTTTTTGAATTTCACCTGGCAACACTGAAAGTTATGGCCGATTGAATTTTTAGGGTAGACCTCAAAAGACCCGAACTGATCTCCCAGATGCAAATATGCTACAGGGTTGTGTTTGGTGTCATTGCGTAGGGCATATCCTGTAGTTTACTAGAAAAATCCTAAAAACTGAAAAAACAAGATGGCCGCTCCGGTATTCTCTCTTTACTGAAAAAATAGGGTTTTTATAATTTTTATCGGTATTTTTAGTCAAGTTGGCAACACTTTGGATAGTTGGGTTGTATGGAGCGATTGTGGGTCTCAGTAAGCAGTGTTGCCATGAAAAGAAATATTTTACAAAATTTTATTATTTTTCGACTTATACTAAAAAAAGTCAAAATTCACATAGAAAATTTTTAAAAAATGACTAAAACAAGATGGGCGCCCAAAATTAGACTTTATTTTCTGTCAAAATACGACCCCACAGAGACACGCGTGGCCGCTTGCGGCCTCGCGCACCGCACGACATCTAGTTTAATTTAATATATCTCCAATCATTCTGTGATGGTGTTTACAAAAATCCGAAGATGGAAATGAACCTACAGATAAAATCAGTCAAATCCTTTACATACATTCATTGTAACCCTTCTTCTCGATCATTCGGGTAAATACTGCCTATAAAAAATATTCCGAAGTCGCAACTTCTGTTCACGAATGATCGATTTGCCTCGAGTCCTATTAAAAACCGCTAGAGAAAATAAAAATGTAGTCGGCACTAGTGAACCCTGTAATATTGAACAAGCACAAAATACTCTGGAACAACTATTTTACAATTTAACCTCTCCCGCTATTGAGGCGTGTAAGGCTCATTTGAATACAAAACTCGTTTGTAGATAATCTTAGCTAAGTACATTTTCTTGTAACTGTAAAATTTCTTTGAAATAAATGGCTTCAGAAAATATTTAGATATCCAAAGAAAAAATACTCAATAACATATCTATCATCAACATATTAAATTATAGTGGCCTACTTTGAATATTAACATTTATTTATTGTACAGAGCAGTGATAGCCTTACGGTTAAGGAACCTGCTTCACATGATTATAATCGGTGAAGCTCGGGTTCGAATCCTGGCATGTACCAATGAGTTTTAAAAAAAACTTACGTACATATCTACTTATCACTAGCTGAAGGTGAGGGTGAAGGTAAACATCGTGAGGAAACAAACATCGTGTTTAAAAGAATAATGTGTTGAGGAGTTTCGTGCCCCGCTTCTTCTCCTCAACTATACATTACCCAAGCGGTCGAGTCGCAATGACTTTCAATAAGTGAACCTATAAGCCCCTACAATGAATAAAAACATTTAGACTTTGACATCAACAAAATACCAAACATTTTCGGGCCGTTCTACCCAAGCATAGTTCAGTGGCTACCGCCTTATAGTTAAGATTGACAGACGAAAGGGTTGAGGAGGGGGTGCAATAGGGGGAGTGAATTGAAAGAGAGTGGAAAAAATTATACGTGGCAACCGACGCATCTTAACTTCCGAGCTTGCCTTCCGAGGTCCGTTTAGAGGGGCGAGTCGACTCGACAGAGATGTAGCTAGTAATATGGCGAGTGAGCCGAGATACTAGTTTAGTGACATCCTGATCTACTAATATTATACCTAAATGCTAAGGTAACATGTTTGTCTGTGATGAAATTGGAGGCATAGGAGGCAGGCCAATAGTTTACATTTTAAGGAAGGACATATTATTATGTTACTTTTCTTTCCGTTAAAATACATAATTCGATTCCATAACATAACGTTCACGTAGACAGAGTCACGAGCAACAGCTAGTAAACTATATATTTAATAGTATTTAACACAATAGTGATAGTACATATTAATTATGCATGTAAGTAGTAATTTTATATACTTTTTAAAATAAAATATTTCTTGAATTTGTCAATTTAGAATTACAGTAAATTTTTTTTAGTCTTTTATTCCCCAATTATTCGTGTGCATCTGGATTGAGGGCCCACTTTTTAAATTATTGCGAAACGAAATGATACTTACAGGGCATTTACTTAAAATTTTGTAAAACCTAAAGCAAAGATTCTTAAATTTCTTAAACGTGAATCAAAAGAGTTATGGTCAAATAGCTTGGGCCCTCAATCCTGACGCTTGCATAAAACGGCATAGTCGAATCTCAGAAAGTACTATCCCTGGGATAATAATTTTTATTCGAGTATTTAGTTAGGAATTTGTTAAATACATTAAGAAATTGTCAAGTCTTAAGAATGCGACAATACAGATTTATGGCGGTTTAGCTTGGGCCCTCAATTCATCAATTTTGATATTGTAGAATCGGCAAAAAATATGAGTTTTTCTAAGGAAAGATATTAATACGACTTTAATATATTTGAGTTCCATATCTCGGAAAATTTGTTAAAAAGAAATAACGACACAAAAGTTAATTGTTAAAAAGTTATTGAAATTCGTATTTTTTCAAAACGTCTGAACTGAGGGCCCAAGGTTTTTGTCAGTATTGACTAGACTAAGCTTTCTACACTACCGCACTTTAGGCTAAGTATTTTAACAAATTCTTAACTAAAAGGCTACAAAGCGTCCATTCTTCTAAATGCCGTACTTTAGGAGAAAATTGATTTTCGATGTTTTATATGAGAAAATTCAGTAGGGTGACCATAATGTTTATCGTAAGTATAAACAAGTATTCGTTGTGATCATGTAAGTAGTATTTTGTAAAGCGCAGATACAATATATATAATTATACAACGCGTAACAGAAAAAGCGCAATTCCTCATACACCCCGGTTAGTAAATTAATATAAAAAAAGATGCAATCGAACTTTAGTTGTGTCCAATTTTCTTAAATATCGTTCTATAATAGTACGATTTCAATAGATAGCATTAAATTCAGCTATGCTAATTCATTTTTCGGAAAAATTTAACACATATTAAAAATAGATGAAATCGAATATGTAGTCGATACTGAACAAACTAATTTCAGGAATTGCACTTATTCTGTTACATATTGTATATAATATATAAAGCTCAATATAATTATATACGATTAGCTGTGCTGTGCCTTCACCTACGTATGCGTGGAAAAATAAAATAAGAAAGTGCCAATAATCAATGAAATTATGTACCTATTGGACGTATTAAAATTATAACCCTGTATATTAACAACTAGCATTGCCTTGCGGTTTCATCCGCGTAGTTCCCGTTCCCGTGAAAATACGGGAATAAAATATAGCCTTTGTTACTCCCTGGTAATGTATCTTTCCATTTTTAAAAGAACTTTTTAAATCGGTAACGTGGTTTAGGCCTGTTCCCGTGGTAAAATTATAGCACATGTTACTCCCAGAAAAGTACGCTTTCCACTGGCAAAACATTTTTTTTAAATCGGTAAAACCGGTAGTATTGGAGCCTTTTCAATACAAAAAATCAAAAAATTCAAAGCAGAGCCATTTTACTAAGATTAATAATAATAGGAAAGTAATAAGGCTATTAGGACTAGAATCCAAAGGCCGCTAAACAATAAAAAAAAACCATACAAGTATGGAGCGATTGTGGGTCTTTTTTTTTTAACAAACTTTTTGCAACAGTAAAATAATAGCACTTTTACTGATGACTTCATTAAGACTTCTTGAGGCAATCCAAAAATGTTTATCCCTGGCATTTTATCGAATTTCCCATTCACTGCACACTGTCACGGACCCTTGCTACCACAGAGCTAGATAAATGATCTGTGCTTGCCACATAGGTATAATATACTATCACTAATATGAGTCAAAACCCGAAATACACAGCAAAATGAAAATTAAACAAAAAACATGACGGGGACGCGCGTACGTCAGGCGTCAAAAATACGAATACTATGATAACCATTTAAATAACACCTTTTATTAATTTTGGATCACACAAAACGTAATCGCTTCCGACAACAACTTATGAAATATCTTCTAAGAGGGTACATGCTGATTTGTCTCAAAAAAGTAACAAAATCATATACACCCTACTGAATTTTCTCATATAAAACATCGAAAATCAATTTTCTCCTAAAGTACGGCATTTAGAAGAATGGACGCTTTGTAGCCTTTTAGTTAAGAATTTGTTAAAATACTTAGCCTAAAGTGCGGTAGTGTAGAAAGCTTAGTCTAGTCAATACTGACAAAAACCTTGGGCCCTCAGTTCAGACGTTTTGAAAAAATACGAATTTCAATAACTTTTTAACAATTAACTTTTGTGTCGTTATTTCTTTTTAACAAATTTTCCGAGATATGGAACTCAAATATATTAAAGTCGTATTAATATCTTTCCTTAGAAAAACTCATATTTTTTGCTGATTCTACAATATCAAAATTGATGAATTGAGGGCCCAAGCTAAACCGCCATAAATCTGTATTGTCGCATTCTTAAGACTTGACAATTTCTTAATGTATTTAACAAATTCCTAACTAAATACTCGAATAAAAATTATTATCCCAGGGATAGTACTTTCTGAGATTCGACTATGCCGTTTTATGCAGGCGTCAGGATTGAGGGCCCAAGCTATTTGACCATAACTCTTTTGATTCACGTTTAAGAAATTTAAGAATCTTTGCTTTAGGTTTTACAAAATTTTAAGTAAATGCCCTGTAAGTATCATTTCGTTTCGCAATAATTTAAAAAGTGGGCCCTCAATCCAGATGCACACCAATTATTCTGTTACTATTCTGACCCATAAACTAACGGAATGCAGACACAACAGGATTATCTATTGTCTATGGGCGCCCGTGGGACGCTACCTTTAGGTAAAGACCACTTCCCAATATGTCAGTTTCCCAGAATGTCCGTTTTCAAAATGACCGTTTCCCAAAATGTCCATTAATGCTTGACTGATTGAGTATTTATAGGACCTACGTCTTCCAAAAACCACGCATTCTGGGCCGATTTCATAAAATAAAAAAATAATAGAAAAAGTCATGTCAACTCCTTGCAGTCTCTAAGTATGAATTATGCCGCTCGGTGTATTCGTTAAGGGGCGGATCCATTCATTCTTTTTGTCCGCTAGCAGCAGTTAAGGAGGTCCGCACCACCACCCCACCCCCTGAACTTACTCTAGAATATTTTTTTCTAGACTACTCGAGGACGCTGGAAATCGACACACTTGTCGGTAGTTGTACCGATGACAGTTTCAGTAAGTTTTTTTTTTTAATTAAGCGCTGTTGATGACCGTGAAGTTTTTATGGTAGGTACCTACAGAGTTTGTTTTCGCATAGTAGGTATTGTGTTCCACTAATGTAACCTTTTGTATTGATAGAATTATCAAGGTCACTTTAAAAAGATATAACACCATGATATTTTATATATACAATTGACTTCCATTTATTCTTATTCTTAGTCTTACACATATTATCTTGCACACAATCTACCTTTAAGTTTTTTTTTTCTGTTCTTCCTCTCTTTCTATTTCTCTCGGCAACTTTACAAATACAAAAAAAATAACATGTAGGTAATATCTGATCTCATTACCTACTGCTGGGAACCTTGCGTAGCTTTGGATGAGTTCTATTTATAGATTTAATTTAACTATAGTAGATTTGTGTTTAAGTATGAAACGTATGGTTGTTTAAACAATCAATGATTACCTACTTAAAAAACAGCTAATAATTTTATGTTAAAACTGTCGATAGAACATCCACAGCCCTTCACTAGCGAAACAAGAAACTAGTAAGACGGTAATTGGGTAGTTGACAGCATCGAAATTAAATTGCGAGTAGTCATACATTAAAAAGATTATCCCAAAACACCTCAAAATATGTATTTCGATTTTCAATTTACAATTATAGCAAATTTAAAAATAATAAAACAATCAAAAAAAGTGCTGCAATTGAGTACTACAAACTATGACGTCACGGTTTGCTATTTCAGTACATTTTCCATAGTAAAATTTCGTTTTGACAGATCGTAAAAAGTAACTGATTTGACTAGGACACAACCCTAATCCTCCGCTCTTTGACGTCGCTTCGCGCCTTATCTTTTGCGTAATTTGCCTTGCCTTAAACTCGTCTAACATGGTAATGAGTATAGAGTACTTCTCGTCTACTTTATGCTCATATTCACCATTAAAACAACGCGTGACCGAATAAGCGCAATTCGTAGTGTACGTAATATAAAAAAGTTACGGATTCATACTTTTGTCTAACCATATATTTTCTTAAATAAAAAGCAATAGTAGTACGGTTTCCATAAAAATTTAACACATATTAAAAATTTATAAAGTATTCGATACTGAACAAAACTAATTTCATAAATTGCGCTTATTCTGTTACATAAGTATTGTGTGAAACGCGGCCCTGCTTAGTTATGTGACGTAAGACAGAGTCAAATAGCTTTTTATTATTGTTCAACGTTCCATTTTACGTTTGCGATTAGAATTGAATTAAACTTCAAATTATATTAAATTAAATAACATTTATTTCTAACTTAGTAGTATAAACATAAACATATCTCATGAAATAAATTCTCCCACCCGAGCCACGCTGGAGACATCACGTGTGTCCTCATCCAGTGCCTCAGTATGGGAGGATCCAGTTTCCCCGCAGCGGTAGTCAGGACCATAAAGATCAACAGTATTTTTTGTTTTTTTATTGTCTACCTGTGCTAAATTAAATGACGTTAAATTATATATCCCATACTGAAACTTAAGTAGTACGACTACAGAAAATTATAAAAATTGTACTTTAAATAACCTATGAGCGTAATCCAACACTTCAACAATAATGATTAATGACGATATTCTTGGAAATTACGTTAAAATTAAATCCTATACCTATTAAACTTGAATGTCACTCAATTAGTCTGCGGTTTTACGACTTTCCTTGAAATGATAAAATTTATGGCATCACATATAGTATAGGTACAGTAACTTCACTAATGAATAGCTTCTGTTAGCTCATTGGATAGGTATCTACTAATACTGGGTTCTAGGGTTCGCGCAGGGTTAAAATTAGTGACAAAATTGATAATCATTACTAAAAACACTGTTTTAATATTAACAATTATAATTAACGCTCAAGAAGGTCCCGGTCAAGAAGATGGTTAGAAGATAAAAATACATAAGCTATCATTTATTTATTTATATATATATATATTTAACATTCAGTACACATCACATCACTGATATAATATCCAAATTGGTTTTGATCTTAATTCTAAATAAAATACAAAATAGTAACAATTTTGCAACAATTCTAAATCATTTATAACTACTTCACAATAGTTTTCGCTACTTATAAACTACTAGCGGTTCAGCGCGGTTCCCGTAGTTCCCGTTCCCGTAAGAATACGGGAAAAATATAGCCTATGTTACTCATTGATATTCTAGCTTTCCATTGGTGAGAGAATTTTTAAAATCGGTTCAGTAGTTTTTGAGTTTATTCGTAACAAACATACAAAAAAACAAATATTTCCTCTTAATAATATTAGTATAGAAATATAAATAAGTAGTACGGGCGGAGTACAGACAATCCTCAACATCGCTCTTCTGAATTTTCCGAGTGAACAATGGATTATCTCGAAGAAATATTACTTGACCGGCTAACAACTGCAAGTATGTAAGTTGACTTCATTATCAGACGCCGCAAATTCTCTTTCCTTAATTGAAGTTCCCATGAAATGCAAGTATCTTAAATAACATTAAATTAAAAAATTATAAAACCCCCGACACAATAAATACATATAAACACAAACGGCTGAACAGATTTTCATGAATTTGGGCTAAGAACACTCGGGATAAAATTATCTATGACACAAAAAAAACTAAACGAAAATCGGTTCATCCGTTCGGGAGCCACGATACCATAGACAGATACACAAACACACAGACAGACACGTTAAACTTATAACCTCTCTTTTCGGGTCGGGGTTAAAAATAGATCATTTGATTAGTGATACTAGATCTATATATCTATATAAAAAAGCAGTTTTAGCTATTCAACCTTTAAATGCCATTACCTGGTCTAATAAAATAGTTCATTAAGCCTATAGCCAAATTGAAGCGTGAATTACCAGAATTTCGCGAAGCACTTCCTTTATCTTCAATCGCACTTAAACAAGTGCTTAGTTTGATGCCTGATAGTTTACACGAAACTTCTAAATGCGTTTTGTAAAGCGAATGACACATTATGTCGCTAGTGGAGCGACATGCGAACGATTTTGGCTTCGCACTAAGTAGGCATATAGATGTACAAGTCGCACTAAAGTACAAAAGATGTCCTGTCAAAATCCATAATATTATTTACTATCATATTTTGTGGCTACAGCGAAAATTGTACCTAAATATAAAATGTTGCGCTTTCAAACGTCGCGTCGCGCGTCGTCGCTGCGAATTACGACTTATTATAAGTCTCTTGTCTTTACTTAATGTAGTAATATTCCCGTTATTTAGTACCTAATTCCAAGCTCTCACTATTAAGGGACCACATCACTGTGATCATTGTCTTCTTAGAATGTTTCTTAGAAGTCGTAATTTTTGATGTTGTTCCTCATTATACAAACAATTTTTCGACCAATTTCGTCGATCTCGGCTCTGTTCCGCCACGTTTAAACAAACAAACAGACGGAATCACTACTGTATAACTTATATTTATCACTTGGTTAAGTTTTGTTAGTGTTTTCGTAATTTACAACATTCAGTAATCTTACAACTAATCTTGACAACTTAAGTTAGTCAGTATCAAGTTAATGCTTTCACCATCCCTTCTGGCTGAGTTAGGTTAAGTTGTCCTTAGTCCAAGTTAAGATTGGGGATAAGATTGCTTTGAACTTCGTTAAATTTATGTTTATTTGTAAGTGCAGTGTGTCTGTGGGTTTATCCTTTTATGATTCGATCTAACATTTGAAAACTCAAAACGTACTAACGTTGTATATTTTGCAAGATTTTAATGCGGTTTTTTTATAGATAGAGTTATTAGAGGAATTGATTGATTCTGAGGCATGTGTAACACACCGGGTCCGACGATGGGCTCACCACCTATCACATTTAGGGGTCGAATATACTCGTGAAACGTAGGGTATTTCCAGAAATGGAATACCTCTACCTACCCTCTCGGGGGTAAAAGGCGTGAGATCATTTATTTATTTTTGTTTTAAATTAACTTGTTAGATCTTTAATAACGTCTCAATCTTAACAGCTGCTAAGATCATTGGTGCCAACAATTCTCATGCCTTAATCCGAGCCATCTTCAAGTAAATTATCACTCTGTATATCGACAACACTACAGGATGAGTCAGTTAGATATTTTATAATACGTCTCAATCTTAACAGCTGCTAAGATCATTCGTGCCAACCATTTTCATGCCTTAATCCGAGCCATCTTAAAAAAAATTAGCACTCTGTATATCGGCAACAATACAGGATGAGTCAGTTAATCCTTGCCCCAATTATGACATTGCGTCGGAACCAAGACGATAGGATGTGCCAAAGGTTAAATCCATAGCGTCACATCCTCCTCGCTTCCTGCTTAACCGCTGTCAGCTAATTGTCGGTGCTAGCACTTATATCGCGAGCGTTCTCAATTCTATGCCACAGTGTAAATAATCACAATGTTCTGTGTCATATTAGTAGAGTCTCGGCAATGATTCCCTGTAAAATATGTGCTACAAATAAGGTGAAGAACCATCGCTATGATAGAACAGAAGACTGAGAAGTAAGTGCTATGGTAATAGCTACCATATTAGAAAACTGAATTTGTATCATAAATAAATAAGACATTTATTCATCATCACAACGCAACTTTCTAACTAGACTATAAACAAAGTTAAAGTAAGTTCATAATGTGGATGAAATAGCGTCTCAGTACAACTGCTACTTTACAGACCCTGCCCCAATTTAAAAATAATTCAAAATATACCTACTTTATAACAGTTAATAACACCTTGATTATAAATATAAATTTTGAATGTAAGTCGTGATACTACCGTTTAAGCTACTCTGTGGCAGCAACACTATTTGGGTAACGATGTGCGCACACGCACTCGCGCGAAACTAAACTCGGAGCGTGAATTGAGCGCGCGTATTAATTTGTAAAAAGGATATATCCTTAATGAGTGATTAAGCGCAAGACTGTTTTGAAAGTTTGTTTGTATTTCTTGTGTGAAGAATCTTGACAGTGGGGAACGATCATTAGACAGACATCAAAATCATTAAAATTTCTGCTATTTATTTACCAAAATAATAAAGCTACGTGTACAATAAGAGTACATACTAATAAAAATATATTATAAATAAATTTTATGACATTTAAGTAATGGTTAACAAAACTCTTTTATTTATACATAGGTACTAAACTACCTGTTCTGCACGGTTTCACTCGCGTAGTTCCCATTCCCGTACACGGAAAAAAAAATATGGTTACCGTAACGATATTTCGGTTGTTCCCACCATATTTCTGGTACTATATGTGACAACTCTACAGATAGTTAACTCTACTATACACTTCTTGTAAAACATAATAGTATAGACAACTATGTGTATAGTATTTACAACAATATGTATAGTACGCATAACGATTCAAATTGTAAACTGCCTTTTGTATACGTCGTACGTCCCATACGTCTGCGATACTGTCTTGTAACGTCTACTATATGACCTTGTTGTGCCTACATTACTTTGTTACTACTTTGTTTACTATACTAATTTGTAGTACCATACTATACTACCGAATTTCCTAATCAGTAATCCCTAATCCAGGTATTGCAAAGATTTCCAAAAGAGTCGGAGAACCGTCTACTAGTGGTCTAAATCTTACGATCAAAACTGAATACAAAGCAAAAGTCGTCCGACCTTATGGCTAAACGCCGGGAACCAACCGATAGCGCGTTCTAATTCGCACCCCACGCCATCTATGAACGACGTATTCTAACTGCGTCACGCGTTACGCCCCGCTGTCTACCACACACATTGTAGCCGCTATCATCTCATTCGTTGAGAGAACGATGCATATTGTAAACACAACGATATTATTGCAACTATTACTTGCTTATTTGTTGGTTTAAACATTTAGATAGTAACCCTTACAATGTTGCAAGTTACTAGAAATGAATATTGCCCGTTACAAACAAATTGTCACTGTTACACAAAAAATACTTGGTGATACGAAAAAATTCGTAAGGCCAACAGAAAAATTGTTAGGAGAACTAATTTCCATTTACTACACATTCTGGTAGTATTGTAAAAATATTTTTTTTCCGTGTAGGAATACGGAGATAAAATATAGCCTATGTTACTGAGGGATATTGTAGCTTTCCATCGGTGAAATAATTTTTTAAATCGGTTCAGTAGTTTTTGAGTTTATTCCTGCAAAGGCTTCTAAAACCTCATTGGTAGATACGTAGGTACATGCGCTCACTTCGAACAGAGCTATTATTGTGACGTCATTCTAAATCTTTGAGTATTAAACCAACAGGAGAGGTCACGCGGACTAGTTCCTTTGCAAAAAAGTCTGCCAATTTCTGCGGGGGGGGGACGAGGAAACAAACACAAATAGTGTTAAAACAAACGCATTTTTTGACAAAACAATTCAACGCTAGCTTGAACTAGATGCACACAAATACATTCACCAATCCAAGCACTCCGTGAACTCAATAAAACTAGTTGTATTTAACAGGTGTGCGCGTTGACCGACACTTTTTTTTGGCAGAGGGGAACGCCTGTCAGTGGCGTCTCCGGTTGGTTCAATACTTAAAGTTCTAAATACTCGAACGTCTCAATATTAACCCATTAGCCTATGTGGTTCCCCTATATAGCTAACTTTTAACACTTTTGGAGCCACTACTCTAATAAAAAAATAATTAGTCCAGCCGCATCTAGTCTCCAAATTAGTCCTCGCTTCCGCTAATCTATAAATATCCTGGCTACAGCAGCCGCAAATTTGCTGAAACACATGTTTTCAGTTTCAGCAAGAAACGCTCAATTTAACACATCACGTCTAATTGTATTCGTTAGGCCAATAAAAATGCGTTTAGTTAGTTATGTCTTAGTTAACAGGCAGTATGATGACCTAGCGGTTTTATGATTCAAATTTGAAACCTAATTTACAGATTATTTAATTTCAAACTAGAAAGAGACTATATTGAAGGTACTTACATGAATTATGAGCATTTAGTACAATTTCTCAATTTGTACAAATACTCAGTTTGTCACGATTTTGATGATGATTTAGGTACAATCTGTCATTCCTTTATTAACACTAACTGTTCCCCGCACCCTCGTTAGTCCAGTTCCAGTCAGAAAATTATATAAAAAGCCCATGTGACTTCCAAAAATGTAAGCTTTCAAATGGTGAAAGAACTGTTAAAATCGGTGCAGTAGTTTCTGTGTTTATTCTTTACAAACATAGGTACAAAAATTCAAATTGTTCCTGTTCATAATATTACTGTAGATGTAGATAAACTAGAACAACACTAAACAAACATCTAGTCATGAAACCAAAAATCATGCGCAGAAATGGGAGTGGACTCGGATCCAAAACTCTTCGTCAAAAATCTCAGAGTCGGAACGCAGGGTTGCTATCAAATCCCGAATTCCCGTAATGATCGTTTTGTACCATGTGGGCGCTCGAACAGAGTATGCTCGTATATCAGTCAACAGAACACTATCCATCATAGATGCAGTAGTCCGAATGCATTCGGATCACGTGTTCACATGATACGAGTAGCGTAAGAATATATAGAGACTCAGTTCATAGGTCATTCGGCCAATAGATTAATATTATATTAATTGTGAACTAAACCTACACGCAATAGGTATATTATATATTGACGGGACTGCTGGCTCAGTTGGTAGTGACCCTGCCTTCTGAGTCGAAGGTCGCGGGTTCGATCCCCGCTCGGGGCCAACATTTTTGTGCGTGAACATGTCTGTTGGCTGCGTTGTCTGGTCGTTTAATATTTATTAAAGTATGTTTATCAATTGTTCAGTATACAGTACAGGCCCTGTCTAGTTTGGGGCTAAATAACCGTGTGTGAATTGTGTCCCACAATTTATTATTTAGTTATTATTATTATAACCGCTTAACTTTCGAACGTACAATTTTCTCCTCGGTCCTAAACACCCTCAAGCAAAGTCCTCTAAACCCGCCACCGCACTGTTATTACCAGATATTACACTTAGAAACAACGACCATTAAAACTGCAAGGAAACTTACCCCGTTACATATGCATGCAGTTGCGAGAGGAGTTTGTACTGGGGTCATTCATAACCCGAAAGACTGAGGGTAATACTTGCGGAAAGACCGGACAGCAATTCTTTTATGGGGATACAGTTTCCGCATATCGCAGTGAGTTTGGACGACGAGGATGTAGATGACTTCTCTATACTTATAATCGCTACAAGGTATTGGACTTGTGTAATGTGTGAATTACAC
Organism: Ethmia dodecea; assembly: GCA_963855545.1. NCBI lineage: Eukaryota > Metazoa > Arthropoda > Insecta > Lepidoptera > Depressariidae > Ethmia > Ethmia dodecea. Next base: position 4,187,643 of record OY979457.1, read on the forward strand.
GAGGTAAAAATTTGTTTAACAATGCAAATGAAATTCATTTTTCAAAGTTTTAGTACAGTAATAGTGAGTATACAGTCGTGGGGAAACCTGCAGGTTCCTAAATTGATTCGGAGACATGTGTAGTAGCACCCCGGTAAGACGATAGTCTTACCACCTTGTCACGTTTGCTGGTGCAAAATAAATATACTGGTGTAAAGTTGATATATTCATTCATGGAATATCTCTACCGACCCCCCCGGGGATAAAGGTGAGAGCATATTTTTTTTAACAAAATACTTAATTATTTGTGTAAAAACGTTCTATATGTCGCTCTTCACTCGCAAGGACTGTGTGTAGCAATTGTATCTAGGATCGTAGGCAGACTTCGGTACACTTTGGACGATGGCCAGGAGTCTTTTTGGCCTCAAGATGTCATTTAGGAACTTCTGTAATAACCACACGAATTTCTGTTTAGTGAACCGTGCAGAAATGGAGTCGACGAGTCGAGTACCTTTTACAGATAGGTAGTGCACTTTGGAATTGTGGGTAAAAAGACAACAACAATTTCAAATAAGAATTAACATTTTGTTAGTTAGCGTTCATAATAAAATAGGGTGTCCAAAAAATCTTGAACATTTAAGCGACATAATTAAAGACACCAAAAAAACATAAATTAAATGTTGACATTTCGTAAGATCATTTTGAAACTAAGAATAATTTCGCTCATGTTTTACCTATGAGTAGGTAAATTTATTTTCTACAGTTCAGCAGCAGCACTATAATGTTCTTTTATCTTGCCTAACAGACTGCTTCTGAATAAAGGACTCATCATCATCATACTATTTTCGTGAACTAATATCAAACCCTCTTCCAACAACAATTTGCAAACAAATCTCTTACAAAAACTATAGTCAAGCCAGACACAGTCGTGAGTAAAGTCTATGCGTGATATTGTAGTGGATGCGCGCGCGCACTTGAGTGAGCAATTTAACTATTAGAGCGGTTCCGCAGCAAGGAACGGAACCCGCAATTGGCCGGCTAACGAGGAAACAATCTTGTACGCGCACCGCTTGCTAACGGAACCCTAGTCAATCTCGGCTGTACTAGGACTAGTGCACACTGGGTAGAGCTGTTTAGTGTGCACTAGTCCTATACTGGTATTATTTTAGAGAGTTGTTTCTCATTTCTTTATTTAATTCTGTTTATAAGTACTTAAATTTAAGACAAATATAGTCACTTTTTATACTTAAATTTAAGACAAAAAATGGTCACTCCGCGCCTTTATTCCGGAGGGTATAAGCAGAGGAATTCTGTTCCTGGAAATACCCACTTTTACCAATTATATTTTTGGACCCTTAGCGTTCTGTCAGGTGGTGAACCAATGCCCATACTAGTGTTAGTACAGGATAAAAAAATATTCACCAATCTGGAAGCTGCATTATTCCTGAATATTTAAACCTATATTATTATTCAAATAAAATAATTTTGCAGTAGGTACTAAATTTAAATATTAGAAAATCAAGTAAGAAAAAAGCTCCCGTTTGTTTTATCGGTGCGCAACCAAAGAAATAAAATATACTTTATTTTAATCTCTTTGTGCGCAACCCATATAAACGGAAAATAAGTTGTCGCTAGTCTTAATTATAAGATTGATAGCGTGGACAAGCCTTTACCGTTTGAGAGGAAGAGACAATTTGATCATAGTATGTGGAAGTAGAGCTAAGTGCAAGCTACAAGTAATGGGTTAGGGATGTTTTGACGGGCCTGTCTACTAGGATGCCGCTATTATTCCAATTGAACTATTCAAAAGCTCTTCATAGTAAGTACTGCGTATAGCCTGATAGAGAGATTACTGTTTAAATTAAGAGGAATAGTTGCTCTAATTTCTTTTTGAGTAGAGACTATAAATTCGAATATGTCATTGAACTATTTTGTCGTCTTCAATATAATGAGGTAACACACGTAACAAAAAAATACAGTCTAATTGATAACCTCCTCCTTTTTTGAAGTCGGTTGAAAAGATACGCTCTACCAAGTTTACTTATTCCCAAGTGACAATAAAAACGTGCCGGAAACATGGTCAGTGTGACTTCGATAAACCGATGTTTTTCCTTCAACACAACGACTGGTATTTTGTGTGATAAGAAGCCAGATGTAGGCAGTTATTGTCTGTGGTTTCGGTGGCGTATCCCGAGGGATAAGCGGTTAACGGGTTCATCATTTCAGTTGACATTTGGACATATGTCAGTTGGTCATTTTGGTAAATATTGATGAGCCTAAAATAGATTTTTTGTCATAACAATAAGATAGGATTATGAAAACATAATATTTACAAAGACAAAAACTTTTTTTACTGCTAAAATTATTGTCTTATTTTTGTGACAGTGACAACTTTAAAGTAAGGTTTGGATGGTTGGCGTAGACCTATTCAGCGGGCGTATTCACGGAGATTCGACATTCGATATTCGACTCGGAATCGGAAATATACTTATAAATAATATACGAGGGGTGATCAAAAAGTAGTGAGAATGAGATAGAATATAATGACTATTGATAACTTAATAATTTATTTTTCTACATAGTCTCCGAGTCTCTCTACACACCGAGTCCAGCGCTTTTCCAAGGCTTCAATCCCTTTCAAAAAAAAAGTTTTGTCTTGGTCCTGCAAAAAGCTCTCTACGGCATCCATCACCTGGTTATCGTCTCCGTACCTGTTTCCCCTTAAGTATTCTTTCAATTTGGGGAACAGATAAAAATCACTAGGCGCCAGATCTGGTGAATAAGGGGGGTGGTCAACTAATTCGAAGCCAGCTTGTTGAATGGCAGCCCTCGCAACTGCCGAGCTGTGCGCGGGTGCGTTGTCGTGATGAAACAGCACGCCCCTTCGAAGTTTCCCTCTCCTCTTCTCTTTGATGGTATTTCTCAACTTGGAAATTAATGATGCATAATATTGGCCTGTAATAGTGGTTCCACGCTCCAGGTAATCAATGAACAATATCCCTTCTGAGTCCCAAAATATTGAGGCCATAACCTTGCCAGCCGATGCCACGGCACGAAACTTCTTCGGGGTCGGTGATGATGGTCGTTTCCACTGTGAAGATTGCTGTTTTGTCTCGGGATCAAAATGATGGACCCATGTTTCGTCCATTGTTACGAAACGAGACAAAAAGTTTTCAGAATCTTCTTGAAACTTGTCCAACAATGTCTTCGAAATGTTAAGTCGAATTTGTTTCTGACTGTCTGTTAACATTCTCGGCACCCATCTTGCGGAGACTTTTCTCATATTCAAAGATTGTTTCAATATGGATTGAATACTTCCATACGAAATGCCCGTTTCTTGAACTAAGTAACGGATGGTAACTCTTCGATCGCTCAATACAATTTTCTCGACTTTAACAATATTTTCTTGGGTGACTGACGTCGATGGGCGGCCGCAACGATGTTCGTCTTCCGAGCTCGTTCTCCCTACTCGAAATTGAGAAGCCCACCTTGCGACAGTGGAATACGGCGGAGCAGACTCTCCTAATGTTGCCTCCAAATCGCAGTGAATCTCTTGCGTCGTTAACTTTTTTAAACAGAGGTATTTAATAACGGCTCGCACTTCGTTTTTCTCCATTTTCGAGAAAACGTTCCGACACCAAAGCAAACAAATGAAATTCAGAAAAAAAAACAAAAGAGAATCGAAAACTTTTTTCTTTATTAATATAACAAACATCTGAGCTATGCATGCCAGTATTTATTTTTTTTCTTACCAAGGAATATATATGTCGTTCTCACTACTTTTTGCTCGTATATATATATAATCTCACGCCTTTTTTATCCCCGAGGCGGTAGACAGAGGTATTCCATTACTGGATATACCCACATTTCACGAGATATATTGGACCCCTAAACGTGATAATATACTTATAATATAAATATAATTATACTTGTATAATTATCTATACTTCTATAATAATATTATAAAGAGGAAAAATTTGTATTTTTGTATGTTTGTTAGGGATAAACCTAAAAACTACTGGAACGATTTAAAAAAATCTTTCACCCATTGAAAGCTGGAATATCCCTGAGTAACATAGAGAATACTTTATTCCCGTGTTCAAACGGGAAGAGGAACTACGTGGGGTAAACCGCGCAGAAAGGCAAGTTTATCATTAACTATACAAACCGGTGCTATATAATATTGACAATTTATACCTACCACTGAAGGAAAAATGCGTGAGGAAACCCGCAGGACTCAGAAGTGTTAAACCGCGATACCCTCACCGCATGATACTTATACATTTACTCTGATGAAGGACTGGGTTTTTCCGGAAATGGAATACATCTGAATAAGGCGTTATTGAATAATTATTTATTTCTATAGAAAAATCGCAAGCTCTTGTATCCAACGCCGCAACACAAAACTGTAACTGTATACCCTTTATCATTTTTCTGTGCAGGACAGACGGACAGACGAATGATAAGAACTGAGTGCGAGGCACAGCACTACATTTCGCAACTTGTCATAATGTGCTATTAATATTAGTCATTGGTTTCAAAGTACCAATGACTGTTTTAATGTCCGATGACAGATACGACATATGTTTAGCATTGAGAAATTACAGATTACAGATTAGTCATTATGTCGATATGAATTCATATCTGTAGGTCCAAATGGTACATGATCTGTTTCACGACCCACTTTGTGTCAAACCGTACCATCATCACAAACTATTATAGTCGATGGTAACTTTAATCATATTTTTATAAGGAAACGTACAACTCATGATAGAAATACAAGACGTGTCGTAGGTATTACTTTATTAAAGACGTATTAATCTCACTAAATGTCGAACCTATTCAACTACTAAAATAACAATTATAATATTCATGAGAAGTATGGAAGTATGTATCATTTTTCTAAGATGATTTTCTGGGATAAAAAAAAATACAAAAGTTATTTATCTTTTAAGAAAGGATACATATTTATTCTTCAAGAACTTTCCCACATCGTCCTTGCTTCAACCTCCACAATGCACATATAATAATGAGTATAGAACAACCAATTTCGTAGTACATGGCAATTTTAATTGCTTTGCTTTCCAACAAAGGGTAATTAAAGTTGTTTTTTCCATAAAGGGCTAGCGTGGCGTCCTCTCGCATGTCGCAGATACCGTCGTGTCCAATATTGGCCATATGTCACAGCGATACCGCGGTAGATAATGGCTACTAATAAGTGCCTGTCTTCCAACACACCATGTTAGGGTTGGCTGGTTGTCGACAGCAGGTGAAAAGAAGAAAATTGTATAGTTTTCTTTTTTATTGTCTTTGACATTTGAATTTGGAAAATCATCTATTTTTGTTTTCAGTTTTTGGACTGAGACCATGTAGTATCGATTTGAACTCATGTTTATTGGTTTTTACATCTCAATCTATATAAAGTGTCCGTATTTAACGACAACCGAATGAATATACATGGTAATTTTTAAATTAAGTACAAATATTTAAAGAGTAAATCAAAAAAATAACAACAAACTATTTTCGGCATAGATTTTTATTTTTAAGAAATTAAAAAATATATATTTTTTGTTAGGAAAGAACAAAAAAAACTGACGTATTCCTTTCTCTTTATATATTAATTCTATTTCTCTTACATATTTGTATCTACCCTTAAAATATTTGCTCTTGATTTAAAATGACCTTATATTTATGAAATATATTTCCTTTTCTCTTCATTTTTGACTTATTGTTTAGAACACATAAAATTGTTGTCGTAGAACATCAGTCTTTATCGATGTCGACGTAAACTTTTATCGACGTCGATAATCCAGCGAAGCAGTTCGCCACCCACTGCGATCTTATCACCAGTTTTTATTCTAGCGATATCCGCCGATAAGCCAGAATGTCCTTTTTCATAGAAGCACGGTAATGGCCCAGAAGGCACGCCATCCGAGCTTCATAACTTATGCATGATGATTGCTTGACTTCACCCTTCACTGAAATATTTCCGTCCATATTGTCTACACTATTGTTTTGTTAGAAACCTATATTGTATATCTTTGTAACAAAACAATTATGACTTAATTATTTTAATTAACATTTCCCTTATTTATTATTTGTGTAGTTTTGACAATAAAATTTATCCTTTCAAGTTTGCGCTTTTTTTGTTATTGAAGTTATAGCTTCTTGCACAATTTTCGAATGGGAAAGTTGTCAGTAAAATTTAAATCACAATATTATGCTGCAACACACACATCCAATCCTCATTCTGTTCAATGAAAGTTGGTTATCGATACCGCTTGTAAGAGTCACTTTCAGTGATGCAAATCTGTTAGAAAACATAACAAAATGGTGCATTTGCATGATTATTTTTTATTCCTTATGATATGCATTATAACTTTATTTAACAAGTATTTTTTTCTAATAAGGCACAACTTTTAACTGGGTCATCAAAAATATTCCGACTCACCCTATGTTCTAAAATAAATAGGTCATTAAAAATGCTTGTATCACGCGATCTAAATTGCTCACGTTCTGTCATCTACAACCTTCGCGCCATGACAGTCCGCCATTTTGGATCCGTAGTGTCGCCAATCTTGGCGGGAAAGTGTTTTCCGTTGTAACTGTCCACTTGCTAGCATGACCGTTTGCGATTAGGGTGCTCTGTATGCTTGCCTTTGTGGACGGACGTATATTAATATTAACCTAATTGGAGTTTGGGGTTTATCAATACCAAATCGGGATGTGACTTTGAACAGATTACTCGTGGCTAGATATCTTCAGTTCCTAAAGTCGTTTTGGGAACAATTTCTGGATATACGTAAGTAAATTGTTTGCTGGTTAATTGTAATTCATCTCGGCAACCCATCATCACATTGCTCATCTATATACTAAATAGAATCTAGGTACCTACACTGACAATAATCGGTTATGCAAACTATGGAAGATTGTGGTACCTAACCTCTTCCCCTACAGACTGGTAGGAAGTACTTTCAATTATAATCTATAAATATGTGCATACTCTCACATCTGATTTGGTATTGTCTTATCTACTTTACTGTAGGTATCTCTAATGATACACTTCATCCACGAGATAACTGGCAAAGGCATTCCATTTCTGGATCTAACAACTTTTCACCAATTGTATTCTTACCAACGTATTTATCATGTTTTTTGTTTTCAATAATATGGTATTTGTTTAATGGTTCAATGTATTTTCTAAACACCTGAAGCATTAACTAAACGTTGCTTTCCTGCTATAGCGTGACCATTGCCATATGGTCACTGACCATAAGTCACCGTCGAATTAAGGCGAACGCGAAAGAATAGATAACTACAGTGTGTAATTGCGAGGGTGAATATTTCCCACGAATTCCTTTGCACCCCCTCACTACAATAGGAAATTACGGTGCCAGTATGTACCATATGCGAACTCTGATGGTATCACTTAACGATATTTTATATTAATAGTTGTATTACTCCTGTGGAGTTGGCTGATTATTCTTTTGTTGATGTCGTTAAATGTCTACGATTTTGGTTTTAAAGTCCGGCCCCATTGCCCGGTAGATCTATTCTCGTAATACAAAAACACAATGGATTCAAGTGAACTATATTGAAATCCAGATCATCATAATTATCTTGATCTTTCGCATTGAGCTCTACCAATCGTCACCTGCATTCACTGCATTCTTGCACATATTCTTCAGACAGTCAATGTATTTATCAATTTTAATCCCTTACTACAATGCTTACAGGTCTAATGAGATTAAGCAAGGAGGTTTTACTATCTCCATAGGTTGAAATAGCAAAAAGATTGTATACAATTCCTATAGCCAGATTTTATTAGGTAGTTATTGGCCAGTAATTATAATCCGTAAGTTTTTATGATTATTAATAGGTATGTAATGTAAGTATATGTAAAATATATATATGTATACCTATCACAATTTATAAAAAATATGTTTCTGTACTAAAAATATGTCTCTAATCAAATTAAGACACAAAAGCAAATTTTTGTTTCGATGTTCCTGTAATTTATACGTTTTCTTATAAATAAATAAAAAAAGATTTGTAAGGCGTTTATAAACAAGAAAATTACTGTGGGAAGTTTTTAGGCGGAAAAGACGGATTTCCGTAAAAATATACGTCGTAGGGTCACGCCAAATTGAACAGGGGTGAATCGCGGTACTAGTGTTGTCAACTTTAACGATGAATTCAAAGTAGGTATATTCATATAGTACTTAATTCGACCAGCAGCCGTATTCAGGGAGTTTCGATATTTGATATCGCAAATCTGTCGAACACTTTCGAGATGGGCTGATGTTGGTATCGAAAACTAATGTCATATGTGACATAAGGATTCGGAAAATTTGGCTGTCAGAAACGCCTAGAATAAAGTTTCCGAAGTCGATAGATTCGACTTCGGAAAAAATTTCACTCGATCTGAATCGAACGGAAACGGTATCGAGTCTCCGTGAATACGCCTGCAGATCGGCGAAGTATTTAAGAAAAGCCAAATAAAGAGTACCAGAAACCGACGAGCATGCATGAGTCGTTTGATGAATGTGGATGAAGCACGAGAGATCTGCCAGGTTCGTAGCAAGTGGCACTTTCTCTGCCTACCTCAATGGGAAATAGGTGTGAGAATATTGTATGACCCACCCACTTTAGACTCTAACTTTCTCCACTAAAATAAATGGTCGTTATTAGGTAGTAGGTATGTAGGTACCTATATTGGGTATTAATTTTAATTAATATTCAAAATTCACGTTCCAGAGACAATTTTTGGATCTTCCAAGGAGTGTGATTTCATTAAATTCTCATTTGCTAATAAACACATTATTAGGTGAACAAAAAACTTAATTGACGTACAAAATGTTATCTTGTAGATAACTTGTTACACCGAAATCGATAAGTAACAACATCGATATCCTGAGGGATATCAGGGCATCCCTAGCCGTGCGATATGGGTAGAAATCAACAGGTCGTGTCGGAACCAAATGCCTATACTGCCTCACCCATGAAATCAAATTTACATTATACGATTTCGTTATATAAAAATAATATTAGAAGATTTAATCATACACAATGTTCGTGAACTTTTTATACACTAGGGTGACTATGTAAATAAACAACATTCACAATGTTATAAATCCTTACTATCCTTACTTCGTTACTTAGTATTATATTAATATTATAAATGCGAAAGTAACAGAACTCTGCCTGTATGTGTGTTACACCTAAAGCCTGAGAAAGGACATAGACGTTTTAATGCGAAAAAAATTTTAATGTGAAACCGCCGCGGGGCGCTGCTCGTAATAATAAAGAAGACATCGAAAACTATAAAAAATATTTCAAATATTGTGGTTCGTTACGTAGAAGATCATGTTTAGAACGCATCAAGCATGCATTCGTAATTACTAATATAAATTATGTATATTTTGTTTGTCCTAAAAAAATTGCCACCTCACCTACCTACTTATATAAAATAACGTAAAAAACTATGTACCTACCCGTCACTGCGACAACTCAGCAGCTACGGTCGCTCGCTACCAACTCGATTGCGACGACTCGGTCGCTCGATTCCGTAAATCGTAGTCGTAAAATCTAAAAGCCTGTTTCCACTGCATTTGGGTATCAGCTACTGCTCATATTTGACAGTGCATTGCTTATTCATGACCGGTAATTACCGGAATTGTTTTACCGAGGCAAAATTACGATACACAACTATTTTTACCCCTAAAACGGGGTGGGAAAGTTGCACTGAAGCGTTTAGTTTTAAAGTTTTATTTAGGAGATATTTTCTTTTACTTAAATACATTGTAAATTAACATATTATTTTGTATTCTGTGGAAATGTATATTTTTTAATAAAAAGAGTTCTTCGTCTTTTTTTTATACTTATGAATTAAATTACTATCACCGCACCTTACATAAGAAATTGACTAGGTAACAACAGTCTTAGTTTCACAGCTACATAATGGTGCTAATAAAATTCGTAGATGTAGGAAGAAATATCACAAAACTATATACATTGATATTTCACAGCATTTGAAGTACCTAAAGACTATCACAACTAAAACATTAACAAAGTATTGTAACTACCGGAAACATCAAAATAAACTTTAAGGAGATTTGGCGATCGTGTTTACTATCGCCAAATATATTAAATCCGCTATAGCAATTTCAACCTTCACTGTAATTACTTACAGTCTGGAATAGCATATTTGATATTACACTATCTGGGTGAAGGTTCTGTTCTGACGATCCTATCATGTTGCAATTGTATAAAAATAAATGCTGTTTTTAGTGCAGAGGGCAATATCATAACGGTTGACTCATGCTGTGTATCTTATAAATAAAATATATAATATATGTATAATTATACTCACATGTGGCCATTTCTGGAAATAAGTACCTACCCAATTCTCACCAGCGCCTACCCCCCTCGGGGATAAAAGGCGTGAGTTTTATTTTGTTATTATTTTTTTATTATTATTATTATCACCAGTATAGCTATATTTTTTGGATCCCGAAACATGAGAGTTGCTGTTAAACATGGCTCAAAATCAATTCCTGTGGATTTCTTCACGAATTTTTTCCTTCATAGGTAGTCGATCTAGTGATACCTACATTGTTATTGTTTGAAAAACTTATTGGTTCATGCCCAACCATGCCACAACCTTGTCTATTAAAAGAACTTTAAGATGACCATTACTAAGGATTTGATCTTCAATCGCAGTTTATAAAAGAGAGGTGTAGATTTTGATGCTCACTTTAAAACATCAACAAAAAGCAAACGGAAATCAATTCAAATTCTTATAAGATTTCCCCTCATCGCACCATAAATAACCCTTACAGTTTCCCCAAAATCGAATTAAACCGTTTAAATCCAGTGAAATCCGGTTATAAACATGAAATTTAGAAATCTCGCAAACGAGTCCGGCAAGGAAGCCAGCCGTGACGGCGGTCGCAAGTGGTTGGACATGGGCATCGGAAGTGCTCCTCTATTGATACCATCTCATTGTGGGCGCAATTTGCAGCCGGATGTTGCCAGAGACGCGAGATATACGCGTTTCCATTACCTATTTTTTTCTATTTTTATCTCCTAATAAGAAAACTAAGAATAAAATTGTACTTGCAAATGGTTGCAAGAACTGTCGAAATGCAATAAAAAAACCTGTCTAGAAAGTAGCACCTAAGCAATTGTATTAATTTTTTTAATTAAATTGGAAAAATATTTATATTATATATTAATCGTGTAGGTATTGAGCTTCTTACCGAGAACTTTACTGAAAAAAAAAAATTGCATTTGAAAAAGTGAGAAATTCCAACAGAACTTTAGTAAATGTGCGGTTGCTGCAAAGTCGGGTTAAATGGTACCTATGATTTATTATAAACAGTTGCTGCACAAATTTTGAATACTTAAGTATTTTTATAATTATAATTTTAAAAACTAACGTCAAAAGTAATATCTATATTTTCCTTTATTTAGGAATTAGGGAAAAAACACTTTAACCACACAAGCATTTCATAGGTGACTATTGCGTTTCTTATTATTTACAATGAGAATATAAAAATATGTTATCTACCATTACATATTATGATATCATTATCTACTCTCATATTTTGAGGTAAAGTTTTCAAATCATCTCCTTAGGTAACATTAATTATGTCAAAACGTGGTGCGAACAAAAGTAATAGTTATGTTTTATATGCGAGATTATGAACAAATAAATATTGTAGACAACCGTACTTACGAGTACGGTTTTCGTATCCTTATATTAGACTCTAGTATTCGTATTTGAATCGGGATAGTGTATTTTAGAGATAGACGTCACTCATAATACTCTCATTCATTAATCAGTGAGGCTCGGGTTCGAATCCTGGCATATTACCAATGAGTTTTTCAAAAACTTACGTACATATTTGTCACTAGCTCGACGGTGAAGGAAAACATCGTGAGGAAACCCGCAGGTCTCAGAATTAATTCTGAGACATGTTTAAATGGACCCGGTCCGGCGATGGGCTCACCACCTATCACGTTTAGGGGTCCGATGTATCTCGCTAAATGTGGGTATATCCAGTAATAGAATACCTCTGCCTACCCCCTCGGGGATGAAAGGCGTGAGATTATATTTATTATTATTACGTCAGTCATAACACTCTCATTCGTGACGTGATACGCGAATGGAGACATGCGCCCACGCCGCGTGTCTCACAGAATTATTTCTGACATTTTTAGCTTCATTGTCCTCTGAACGCGGAGTCACGCTCCAAAAGAAATTAATGCCGCTGATACACTGCCTTTTGTCATGTCCACATTACATGTGACCTGTTGTACGAAAGTACTTGTATTGTCTCATTAGCTTAGTAAATGGTTGTCCATACCGAGACGAGCGATGCCACGGGAGGATTGTGAGAGTACGTTGAACTTTTTTAGTGTCATTTTAGCAGGTGTAGTAGGTATATGATACTGTACTTATTGAATAGGATTCTTAGATAGGAACTTTGAGAAGTTAAGTCTTGGGAAAGATCTTGAGATTCGTTGGAAGATAAGAATATATTTTTCGATATCTTAAGCTTTTGTCTTAGACTTATTTATAAACAAACAAAAGAGTTGTAGCATAGGCAATTTAGTTTATCTGACAGCTTAGATCAGAAGCTATTTTCTTTATATTACCAATATTGTGATATTATTAGAGGCCATTTGAAACAATCTACTTATCGAAGTCAGATCGCGAGCGCGACAATTTCGATATCTCTGACAATAATGCTTAATAGTCGATCGATATCTCGATAAGGATCTTCAAAACGTGGCAGATAGGTGCTTGTGTTTCATAAATAATACTTATCGATACCGAAATATATGTTGGTCTATATACAAAAAAAAATATAGAGCCTTAATCCTGGAATATTACGCTCATACTTACACAAATAATAATAAGAAAATATCTTCGATTTTATTATATTTTTGGAAAGTTGCTAGTACATCGTTGTTTATAATCGCTGTTTAATTTTATTTTATTTGTAGAGTTCATACTATAAGACGGTGCACGCGCAAGAGCGCGGCGCACGTCGCGAGCGCACGGCAGGTGTGCTTATCGCTCCCCTCCTTGTTGCAGAGCGGGCGATGCGTAGCAAGTAGCGCGGTGGGGCCCTGCCTGCCGCCCGCCCGGCCAATCGTGGCTCGCCTCGCCTATGATGTCATCGGAGGAGGAGGCCGACTCACACGCGCCCTACTCGGATAAGCTGCTAAAGAAACAGAAACGCGCCAGACAACGCGTGGACGCCGGCGAGCCGCGCAATTCTTACTCGACTCTCGCGACGAACGGACTCGCGCCCGCGCGCGCCGCACTCATGAGTGGCGGACTTTACGGCGCCATCTTCGAGGGCCGCCAACACTTCGGCCTCTTCGGACCCGGGTACGCGCCGGCTGAGGTGCTCAATGAGCTACTCGGTCGCATGCCCAAGCAGGAGGACAACGGCGAGGAAGCCTCCGGTGGTGATATCGCGCACCACGTCCTTCGTGGCATTCTGCAGAAGAGCAAAAAGGATTTCCTGCGCATGTCCCCGGACAATAACAATGTGCTTGCAAATAATAACAACGACGAGCCTAAAGAAAAACGGTCTCCGGAGAGACCCGCTTCGCACGACTCTCGGCCAGACCTCGACGACGCTCTGCTAGCACTCGACAGTGCCGGCGAATCGCGCACGTCGCCGCCACCTGCGCCGCCAGCCTCTGAGCCTCTACTGGCTCCTAAGTCAGAACCTGATGATCGTGATAGTGACCTTCAACGTTCCTCACCGCGACCTCTCGATGTGAAACGTGCTCGTGTTGAAAACATTGTGTCGACTATGCGTGCGAGCCCTGCTCCCCAGCAACCACAAGTGAACGGCTGTAAAAAGCGAAAACTGTACCACCCGCAGCAACACGACGGCGCGGCGGAGCGCTACGGCACCAGCCACAGCAGCAGTGCACAGACAGTCTCCGACGACTCCGAGGACGACGGTGAGCGACCCCCTATTCAACAAAAGTTAGTGGAAAAGAATGCTCTAAAATCACAGTTGAGGACTATGCAAGAGCAACTCGCTGAGATGCAAGAGAAATATGTGCAATTGTGCAATAGAATGGGACAGGAGTCGGAAACGATAGACAACGATGGTGCTTCTAGTGACGTAGAACAAACCGAAGATCCAGTTCCTAAATCCGAGCCTGCTTCGCCAGTGAAAGAAGTACCACCACCAATACCTAATTCTTCTGCGCCCAACATGCTTTCGCAAGTGATGAGCAAAGTGATGTCGGCGAGAATGCACGCCGCGGCGCACCCTCACCTCCCACCTGGTTTCAACGGCTCGCTACCGATGATGCCGCATCTGCCCACCGGCGACCATATGCACCCACCACATCCGCACCAGCACCTCAATAATGCTGCGGCCATGTACCTTAACGTCAGCCAAAAGCTGTTCATGGAGCAGCAAGAGGCTCGCATGAAAGAAGCAGCTGAACATCACCATAATAATCAGCAACAGAGAAGAGAGCCACAGTCCAACCAGCACTCGCCACAGCAAAGACATCTTGGACAAACTCCAAAGCCCCCACTTTCTTCGGAACTAGCTGACAGACTAGACGCTCTTCGTAGCAACTCCGGCTCAGTAGGATCCGGCGCTGGTGCTGATCTCGAGGGACTGGCTGAGGTGCTCAAAAACGAGATAACGGCATCCCTGGCGAGCCTCATCGATTCAATAGTGACACGCTTCGTGAGCCAGCGACGAATGTTGGGGAAGCAGTCGGAGGCAGCGGCAGCGGCCGCGGAACAGCTCAATAAGGATCTGTTGCGAGCGACGCGGTTGCTCGATAGGAAATCGCCTACGCCGAAGCCACCGGAAAGGCCCTCTATGCAGATGTCAGGTAACACTCCCGTCCATCACCCGGGTGCGCCCAATGGCGTCCCGTTCATGACACATAATCAGATGCTAATGAGCCAGATGAACGGCCCCCGCGCGCCTGGTGGAGCAGCATTCCCGCTGCACGCCGATGCGGGCGGGCCTGTCCACGGTGCTCACGTGCGGCCTCCGACAGGCATGTTCCAGACGCCGCCTAAGCCGCTCGCACCTCTCTACGGGCCGATGAACGGGCACTTCGAGCGCGAGCCTAACCCGGAGCAGAACGAAGCGCTCAGCCTCGTCGTCACGCCAAAGAAGAAGCGGCATAAGGTGACCGACACGCGCATCACGCCGCGGACCGTCAGCCGGATACTGGGGGAGGGAGTCGGGCACTCGCCGGAGGGCAAGTTCCCGGAGTCACCGTCTCCGCGGCCGTATGTGGGCGGCATGGCGTTGCCGACGTCGGTGGCAATACCGAACCCTTCGCTGCACGAGAGCCAGGTGTTTTCGCCGTACTCGCCGTTCTTCGGCACGGGCGGCGGTCTGGCGCGGTCACCGCCAGCGCCGGAGCGGGACTCGCCGCCGTTGCCTCACGCGCCGGCGTTGCTGCATCCCGCGCTGCTGGCGGCAGCGCACCACGCCGCCTCGCCGGACTACATGCGCCACCACCATGCGCACGCGCCACACCATCCCCCGCCGCACCACCCACACATGGACCCGCAGGACCCGCACTCCGACTGCAACTCCACAGACCTGCCTTACGACGGAGTTCCGCCTACTATATCCTTTTCAAATAGAACACAGCTAATATCTTCTCTTTCAGGTTACTCGTCAGCATAGTATTGTAATCTGAGCCAGCACTCGGTCACAAATCCTGGCGTTAGATATCTTATTTCTGTAGTGTTTAACCTTACGACCGCCGCGCCTACTTCCTACTTAACTTAGGTATTACGACTCTCGAAGCCCCACAAAGCTGCGGTTTCTACGCTTTCCACGATTCTATTGTATCGTCTAACTATAAATGAAGGTATAAGTACCTACGAGTAATTATAATTGCACTGTGTGTGGTAGGTATCTGGGTTTTCTTACGAGGAAATTTATGAGGTAAAAGAATTATAGGAAATTATTTTTAAATTTACATTCAAGGTAATTAATCAAATAGAACTGTTAGAATTTTTACAGTGCAAAGCTACAGAAATGATGAAATAACTATTTGAAACATCTACATAATACACAAATAATTAGGTACCTACAACAAAGCTGGAGAGTATGTGCTAGATACAGTACGCATAGATGTTGGCTAAGGCACATTATAAGATTAGATGCAAACGGATTAAGTTCTTGTGGTGCTTCCTGGGTAAGCCCACTATACGACACAAATGACACAATTCATTTAATAATCTGATTTATTTTTACAAATTCTTTTCAAATTCCTCATTTAAACGATTGATAACCATTTTAAAATTATCGCAGTCCTATTTAAAAAGGTTACATTCCTATAACACCATTTTGTATGTTAATTCTGTCGTTAATTTTATCAGTTTTTCGATAACAAAACATATTAAATAATATTGACGATAACGACTCATTATATTTTTATGTTTTAAACCCGATTACGATATTACATAAACTTTGCTAGTTAGTTTGATCTTAGGAAAAAAAAGTTTTTTCTTCTTAATTTCGCCATACTTGTATAGACAGGCTCGGGTCAAGTTATCTTTGAATGATTCTGCCTTCAGAGTCCATGCACAAAAATGGTAGTAAAGCAGTAAAATGATAGTGTTCTACTTACTGAAAACTTAATTGTGACTTCTTTACGTACCTAATCCGCAATTGGACGCTTTCCCAGACTCTTCCCACCCATACCTAACAGTATCTCGATTATGACTTATGAGTCAGAACCCAAAATATACAGCAAAAAGAAAAAAATATAAAAGATAGTTTAGAGGTCCAAAGAATATCTCGTGAAAAGTGGGTATATCCAGAAATGGAATACCTCAGCCTACCCCCTCGGGGATAAAAGGCGTCAGTTTTTTATTTTACAAAAGACATCTTATTTGGGATTCCCGCCAAAAATCTTAAAAAAAAAATTTGAGCATTTTTTCCAAGAGTCGTTCAAAATCCTTAACTCCATTGCACTCCTCAACGCTGACGCCGATGCACCTGCGCAAAGCGAAGCTGATGTTCTTCTGGGTGAGATACCCCAGCTCAGCTGTTCTCAAGATGTACTTCCCCGACATCAAATTCAACAAGAACAATACTGCACAGCTCGTCAAATGGTTCTCCAACTTCAGGTGAGTCCCTTTTTTACAGACTTAATAAAAACATACAGTCGAATTGATTACCGCCTTCTTTTTAACCGACTTCAAAATGAAGAAGGTTATCAATTCGTCTGTATTTAAAAAAAATGTTTCTTACCTCAGAACTTTCGACTGGGTGAACCGATTTGGATGATTCTTTTTTTATTTGAAAGCTGGTGAATCCAGATTGGTCTCGTTTCGTCTAGTTCTGACAACGGCATTTATGAGAAAACCATATAACTTGAAGATTAAAGTCGTTTTTTTTACTCTTTAGAGTGGTTATTTAAAGTCGATGGAAAAGGAGAAGGTTCTCAATTTGACTGTATGTTTTTTTTGTATGTATGTTACGCGATTATTCCGCCAATTATGAACCGATTTTGATTATTCTGTTTTTTGGTAGATCATACTTCAGTGGTCCCATTTAAATTTTATTGAAATAAGTGGAGCGGTTTTCGAAGAATCAACAAAACTTAAAAAAAAATATTAATCGATTATAAGTATGTTTCATACTATAATTTATTTTGTCGATTTAGAGTAAAGTCCTCAAACAGAATCGTCACTAATGGAGAAGTATGCTAAAAACTCTATGCTTTATGCTCTACGCTACTGTAATCTAAATCCAGGTGGCAGTTAATTAATTTTAAATCTTGGCTGTCTCCTTGTAACTAATAGAACTGTAAACTAAACTAAATGGATTTCTTTCGAAAGAGAGAAAAAATAATATTTATTTGAAGAAAATTAACAATCAAATCTAATTTTTTTTACAACAGACCCCAAAAATTCACAAATAAATTCATACACTTGCTTAATCACATGTTTCGGGTAAACTTAGTAAAACGTTTGATTAATAGCAATCTGCTCCTTCCAGTTAGTATAATCTAATAATAACAGCAAAGGGTTAGAATTCACTATTTCCTAATTATCAAATAGGGTGCGTCCCTAAACGCAAAAGTGGTGATTTGGGTCGGGTGTGGCAACACTAAATAAATACGCAACTTATTATGGCTCAAAAATGCTACAGAGTTGTTAAAGGAAGAAAAACTATGTAGGGCATATTTTAAAATTATTTTTGTATTTAGTCTATGTATATAAAATTATAAACTGACTGACTGGTGATATATCAACGCACAGCCTAAACAGCTGGGTCTAGAGACTTGAAATTTTGCACATAGATAGCTTACACAGTGTAGGCATCCACCAAGAAGGATTTATTTTATTTTTTCGTTTGGATTTTAAGGATTAAGAAATTCATCCCCTAAGGGGGTGAAATAAACGTGCGCGAGCGAAGCCGCGGGTAAAAGCTAGTATTGCATAGATATTTCCTTCAGAACTTACAAAATTGTGCTTTTTATATAAAATTTATAAGCCTCCAAATTATATCTACGTCTACACTTCTACATCTACAGTTCTATAGGTACTAATAATATTATAAAGAGGAAAGATTTGTATTTTTTTATGTTTGTAATGAATAAACTAAAAAACTACTAAACCGATTTCAAAAATGCTTTTACCATTAGAATGCTACATTATATCCCTGAGTGACATAGGTTATATTTTATTCCCGTATTACCACGGGAAATGGAAATACGCGGGTGAAACCGCGAGGCCCTGCTTTAGCTTATAATATTACTAGCAGACATCCAGCGGCGTTGCCGATGCGCAACCCATTTATTCCCGTTCCCTTGGGAATTTAAAAAAATCTACAGTGGATTTCAAGTTTGTAGTATTTATAATTCTTGAAAATTCTTGTGTCAGTGGTAGGTACATACTTCGCTTGTAGGTACTTATGCGAGTATGTAGAGATAATTAGTTGGAATGGTAATATTTAACATTTTAAGTTACCTACTTAATCACACAAGTAATTAATGGTTCCTGTGTAGATTAACTAAAATATTTTGCGACTGTAAGGTAGAATTTTTTACAACAACTCTCATTAAAGTATAGGAAAATCCCGTTTCGGTATCGATTTGCACTCGACCAATTTTCCCGTTATCAGCTCTGATAAGAGGCACCTGCCACGTGCCTCGTACTTCGACGATAACCTCCCCTTCTTCATATCTGTGTGCCTATTCTAAAGCGTTCGATAGTTACACTATCGACAGTCGCCGAATTCGATATTTTACAGCTTCGATTCTGTCGCGTTTGTAGTTTTGCACGCTAGGTTATTTACTCTCGCGAATTTGTAATATATTTGCTAATAAATTGAATATAAACACGCTTTATCCTTGAGGGGGTCGAAATGCATTAAGAAATGCGAGTTTTTACTAAGGGAAAGAATAAACTAGAGTAGGTACTAGGTTTGATTTGTAAGCCAGCAAAAAAAAATTATAGGAAATTATTCGTCTTTATTGAATTCGAGCGGTTTTCAGAATAGCCATTCGTATGTGTGGATAGCACTTGTAGCGATAAGTAACTTTTATATTAAAGCTTGTGCTATCTCAAGCCAGTATTGCCATTATCTAAGATAAAGGGGAGTAAAAGCTTCGATAAGTCTATTTGGACTCGCACTTAACTCGATATTACGCAAATGTAGGTTTTAGTTACACACATAAAAAGTAAATGGCTAACAATTTGAATTATAATACTTATAATGATAAATCGAAAAATGAAAATCAAATGTTACTTTTTGACTAAACCACATAGGTAGGTTACATACTCATTTATACCTTTTTCCTGACAGAGTAAGCATAGATAGACCACTCGTGCTTTATCCAAATCCATCAAATGACTTCTATGGACATGCAAAGAATTTCTTGCTGGTTCTTCTCGGGGTAGGTACTGCATTTAAAACCAGCAACTCGTCGGTGGAGATGGGCCGCTGTTTACATTTAGCCAATCTTCACAGACGAGATTAGAGTCTCTTATTATTAGACTATTGACATTTCTAAGTGTACTTTTTGTACCTATAGAAAATAAATGATTTTAATTTTTTAATTTTATGCTCTTCGATTTAGGGTTCTTATGACTCTTATCTTATATTTAGGTATAACTAAGTAGCCTACGCTTTCTCTTTTCTGCGTGAAAGCACCTTATTAAGACGTCAAGTATAAAATCTAGACACAATAGGATTATACTTATTGTCGTTGATAGCTCATAACCAAAGCTGATAACACGCTGACTCTTGACTGATTTGGGTAAAAACGTGTCTTTTCCAAATTTATCTCTTGCAAACTTTTTCTTTAGACATCCAATGCTCAGTCCATGAAAAAAATAATAAAAAACAAATTTATTTATTTTAGTTTATTTATTTATTTGGATAACTAACAAGACATACACTAATACAATCTTAACACTAAAGCTGTAAACATTTTAAGAGTTGTCTTAAATATAACAATCCCAAAAACTATTCATACATAAAGGAGCTACCACACTGGCGACGGAGTCCAGACCGATACCTGATGTGGAAAGCGCGGCCAGTAAACACGGAATCATGAAAACTGACATTTTCTTGGAAATACGACTTACAACTTCGTCCATTAGTATTGTCCCCTTAATGGCAGCATTGTGGACAACGGAAAACGGTCATTTCCTTTGCGATAAACATCTCTGAAAGCACCTGAAAGGGTCATTCTACAATCGCACGGAAGGCAATTACAGCCGAGGTGTCTCCACGGTGGACTAGCTTGAATTATAAATAGCATTTTAAATTTACGGAAAACATCGATTAGTGTGTGCTCCCCTTTAGTAGGTCTTTTATAATGCCAGGGGTGATTTAATTTAGTCGCTTTAGTTTCTTGATAAGTTACACTTTTTTCACGATATGACAGCAAAAAGTTTAAGAAAAAAAATCTCACGCCTTTCATCTCCTAGGGGGTAGGCAGAGGTATTCCATTACTGGATATACCCAAATTTCACGAGATACATTGGACCCCCAAACGTGATAGGTGGTAAGCCCATCGCCGGACCGGGTCTATTTACACATGCCTCAGAATTAATTCTGAGACCTGCGGGTTTCCTCACGATTAATTAATAGGTAGTCGTTGTTATAAATAAACAAATGATCATACTTTCTTTATTATAATTAATGCAGATATGCAGCAGACTTTATTTTAATGTCAGTACTGTAATACTACAAACAATGTAACAGGAAAACGCTATCAACACCTTAATTAAGAATTGCGTTCAAAAACTTCAGCGATAACCTTATTATAACATTAATTTTATGATGCTGTAAAATAGAATGAATTAATCTGTAATCATCTAACATTTATAACTATTTACATCGATAAACTACGAGTATGTAGGTAGGTACCTAGATTTTATGAGCAAAAAAGTCTCAATTTGAAAAATAACGTATGATCTTTTTAAATCTTGCGAAGACCTAAAGCACTCCACACACGACTGCCCACTTGTTAACGTGTGTGTAGTCCTCAAAGGCACTAAACGCCGAGAGCCCTTGCGTCTTTTAACACCTTTAGTCGCGTACCGCCTTTAAAAACGCTCCTAGGCAACAGCATTTACGTCTTCAGCCTATTTAAAAGTCTCGCAACAAACATTTGCTCAAAGTCGACGCAAAGACAAATTCTTTTGGCGCGAACTCAAAGAAGTGCGCGGGCTCGCAAACAAAGAGTCACTCGTAGAATTAGCAACGATAGCACTAATTAGCAACGGTGACTCGTTTAAGTTATTTCGCTTAATTAAGTAGCGCAGAAGTGGTCTGCGGCCGGGCCGAGCGCAAGGCGTCGTAAATTGTTAGAAGCACGGCAACACTCCAATTAATCTTTTTACACATCCAACTAGTCGCATGAGGGTGTGCACTCTCCTGCCTACTTTTTTTCATGTTAGAGATTTGGATTTAAAAGCGAATTCTAATTTTAAAAAGTTACTATTTCATTAAATTTTACAATAGGTACCTATATAGTGCACCGTCTACCCTAGTTCTAATCTCTCAGTTTCATCCATCCTAAGGTTGTCTGGAAGAGATCGCTAAAAGCGATAAGACTGCCCATTGTAGTTTAGTTAAAATTGGTATCCTTATTGTGTTGTTTTTGGTGTACAATAAAGAGTTATTGTATTGTATTGTACCTATATTGAAAGACATTCTTACGCCGTCACGCTGAATATAAAAAAAGGATTCAGAAATCCTTTTGAAAATGTAAATAGAATCATACATATTTACCTAGTAAAAAGAAAGTTAATTTTGAAAAAATATAATTGGTAGAAGTAGTGGAAGCTTACCAACTGAATTGAGAACAAAATCTCTCGGCTGTAAGGGCCCTTATTAAAGTCGGCAACGGAAATGTTGCAAACCTTACGTCGCAATTTTCATATGCCTTTTAAACTCGCCGTGAAGCTTCGCGGATGTTAAGTTCAATATTTTTACGTAAGTAATTAAAATCAAAATTCATAATTAAAATATTATATAAGAAGAAACATGTTACGCTTTAAACTACTTGGAATGTTATCAAAGTGTGAGGGAAAGTTATGTTTTGTTTTTGTAAAGCCTCTCCACAAACTAATTAAAGGCAATAATCATCCCCCGTATCAGCCGCAGTGGAGTGAATACGCAAACTTATTTCATTTAAATGGTTCGCTAATGCATTACCTCCGTATGGAGTCTAATTTACGTGTTAACATTTTTAATAAGGCCGGCTAGGCTAGGGCGCCAAGTGGCCGAGCCATTTATATCGCGGCACGCTCGTACGAGCACCTCCAGTAATTAATACGACCCTTTCGAGGAAGCTTATGAGTAGTTTTCCTTATAGAAAAAAACTGCTAATTACACGTTTGTACACTTGAAATGTCGCAGCCAATCCCATTAGTAAGTTAATTTGTTTAGCATAAGAATTCACGTGAAAAGGAACGTCACGCGGCTGTACTAAATTTTCACTAACATGTCTTTACTTCCGAATTAAAGTTCACACGCACGCAACACTGTAATAGGCGCACGGGGCGCGGCAGAATATTTACATATCATTGCGATACGCTGGCCATTATAAAATATTAGCCTTTCGCCGGGCATCGTCGTTAATAATATAATTAAAACACGCGAAGGCGCGGTCTTCACTTATCGCTGTAATCAAGAAGGAGGAATCGTACAGTATGTAGGCAATGCCTCCAAGCTGGTGCTCGTTATAAAAAAAAACTGAAATTTACTTTACAATTTAGATTTCAAGTGGGGAAATTTATTGTTTCAAACGTCGGTGTTCTACGGACGATCAAGGACACTGGACAATAATAATATATAGTTTATTGTATCTGGATTCCGGTATAAACTGGACGGTACAAATATCATAATCAAAAGTAAAAATTTCAAAACCCAATTTCAATTTTCGCAAGCCTAATAACGAATTACTACTATTGAAATGTTTCTATAATGCTCATAATTGCATGTAAGATTAGTACTTCGAATATTGTTTAATAAAGGTTCTAAAGACGGAATTCCATACTCAATATAAGAATATTAATTATCTTCGAATTCGACCACAATTGTGGTGCCTACGAGTGATATAAACCCGTTGAAATACCAGTAGGTACCTAACTATTCGTTTTTAACCTCAATTAAGTCCAAACAAGGTTTAAGGCGAAATAAATAAACAATTAAAACTATTTATTCTTGCTGAATAACTAATATATTATTATATTAATACCTATATCTATATAAGTACCTATTTAAATAAATATTATTAAAGCAATTCGGGAAATACGTCTGAATTCGTTTTACGTAATAAACTTCATCGTAAACAAAACCGCGCTCACATACATACCTACTGTAGATACACTTATGTATGTACTACCTACACAATCCATCAACTAATGAAAGTGTAATTAGAAAAGTGGGGGTTTCTTCCGACCGGCCTTATCTTGTCTTCGATGAGGCATTCAGTTTTTAATTATGCCTCGTAGTGTGGGGAGGGCCCTAGTACTACCTATTTGTGGTAGGTATACACTTACTTTTATCCAAAAAAAATATATTGTATAGCGATAAGATAAAAAAAGATTCACTGAGTATTTCACTTTGGGCGTTTATCAAGATCTACTTACATTAAAAACATTTTCATATAAATTAAGGCGGGTATCAAAACAGCCTCATAAACGTATTACACGAAACATACCCTTGAGTTGTTCAACATGCGAGGTCGCGACACGCCTTGCGTTGGTCTCGAAGGAGCGGGCGCGTCGTTCTTTCATTAGTCTCTACGTTAAAAAACCTTATACTGTACCGTTCTAATGACACACTAGTTTTGGGCGGGAACGGCACGCGATTCTTTTTTTTTAGAAGATAGGTCAATGATGTTACGGTTTCAGCCTAGTTATACGGAGTAATACGGAAGTCATAAAAATTAAAATTTAACTCTACATACTACCCATTTGCGTGTAGAGTAAAATTTAGTCACATGTCATATTTAATGTTGCTTTATATATACATAATAACATTTGTACGATTGTCTTTAATATTGCAAAGAGGCTTTAATAGTTTTTTTCCTGCATTCCGCAAAAGCATAGTTATGCAACCGTTCGTATTTACTATTTAATAAATGACCTTCTTTATATACAAAGGTTAAACGCATATTATTAGTAAGTGCTTCTAAGAATTTAATATCTGCAATGTTGTGTCCTTTGGCCATTATCGTTTGTAACGGAAATGGTGCGCCCGCGCAGCCTCTTATCTCCCTCGGACTGAAGCTTGCCGACCAACGCCCAAAGATCCCCGACAACATAACACATTTGTGTCTTTCATTTGTTCCTGGAATCAACGGAAGACCAACTTACAGTGGACGAGCCAAGACGCCAATTATGTGGTTATTCCGAAGTATTTATTATACATAATATTCTGTTTTTAATTAAGCATTTTGATAGCTGAGTATTTAAAGACATAATAAATGGTACTGCGTGTTTCCTTAAGGACACTTTACCAAGAAATTAATCAAAATAAAATAATAACATGTTTCTTGTTTTGGTATTTATTAAAAATCAAATTATTATTTTAATAAAAATAATACAGCATATCGTATGAGATATTACAATAGGTAATTATTTAATAGTAAACCAATTCGCTACACCACTTTAATCTTCAAGACTAATTAACTCTGTCTTTATCTTAATAAACCAGTTAGCTCTCCGAAACTCTAAAAATCTACGTTATTTCGAAAGTCGATCTGTCTAAGTGTGTTTCATTTGTTACCTTATAGCCGAGCTATTTAGAATGTTAAACCGAATGAAATCAGATGTTGGGACTGGTTTTTCTTCAATTGTTGTTGCGTTTCAGTAAATTGTCTCCCTCAGTCTTGATGTAACGGTGTTCGACTTCTAGCATCTGTGGTCTAAGTGCCATCTTTTGGCATCTTTTAAATCTTGTAATATCCTTGTTGGTAGAACTAAATCTCAAGCGAGTTGTTTTTGTGATTTTGCTTCTTGTGTTTGGCCAAAGAGATTAAAATATAATAGGACGTAGAGGGGGCATTGGGAATGTTTTCATACAAAACTTTGAAGCATGTTTGAAGCTCAAGCGTCATGTCAATTAGTATGAACATGAGCTGTCATTCGGTCGAAATTGTACTAGACTTATTCCACTTGGAATAAATTTTCCTCGCTTTATCCCCTCTATGCCCTATTATATTTTAATCTCTTTGTCTTTGGCACACTATTTGTTTACCTCCTTGACTATTAGTATTTTGAAATATTCGTGTACCTATCTCTACATTTCTAGCAAACCACGGTGAATTTGATATTGTCCTCAATGCTTTATTTTGAAACCTTTGCAAGACGAACCGATCATAAGAAAATATCTCCAAACTCAAAACAATCGCAAGCAAGAGGTAGAACATAAATGTGATAATTTCGTCGATAGGTAAGAAGTAACACGTTGACGTGAAAAGGCGCGGTAGGCCGTATACTCATGGGAAATTACCTAAGTGCAATTACTATACGACAAGGCGGGCCCGCCCTAAGACGTATTAATTATGGCACATCACTAAATGACTCAACTATTTGCTTTTTTAATCCGAGGAAACACGATGTCGCGTCTATTTTCAGCCTGAATTTCTGTCAATTGGAGATTAAAGGTAATACGGCCTATCCACAGAATAGAGCTTAAACATAATCTGTTTTAGTTACTACGAGTATTACAAAACAGTACGAAAATGAGTTTAAAGTTAGAGTTAGTTACACTTTAAAACAGAGGCTGTCTCTTTTAACATTATTATTTCAAGAAAATTTACAAACAGACATTGTAAGCCCCGTTTCATTATATAGTCGTTTGTCTTTTTCAACAGCATAGACAAACAAGGTAGAGCATGAAGAAAGTGTCTTACTTTAAAACCGTTTTATGGTAAGACCTTTGTTTCTAAAATTTATAAATAAATCAATATTACAGGAAACGAATTTCATATTATGCCTTCCAACTACGCTGCTTGTAAAAGCGATTTCTGTAACAAAACGTAAACTCAAATTATACTTACTTAAAACGGTGATACCACAACAGCTTTACAAGTCACAACATATACCTAGTCGCAATTTCGAGAGCCCTCAACCAACCACAGCGAAGGAACCCGACAAAAAACGAAATAACGAACACTTAAAACGTTTTTGAAACTGTCTCCAAACAGTAATTAGCGAACTAATCCTGTAGTCAAGCACCCGTGAATGGTCAGCTGCCCTTAAACGGCCCTGGTTTTAACCCTTTTTCGAAATTTTAATACCGAGTAGTTGGGCTAATAAAATCTCGCTGGCTCTCAAATGAGCGGAACTTTTGAAGCGTACAAGACAGAGGCAGGTCAGCGAGGGAGTCATTGAGCAGAGATGGATTTGTGATTCATCAACCTGTAACGTCCCACTGCTGAGCTTAGCATATTTTTTCACTCATAAGGTAGTATGGGCTGTAATCCCCCATGCGACCCCACTGCTTATAGGGAGATCCTGTTAGGCTAGTTGCTAACTGTCAGAATTTTTCAAGCCAGCCAAGGGTATCTGACGAAGCTTCTATTGTACGTAAACACAACGAAAACTGGGACCAACTTTTAACGTGCCTTCCGAAACACGAAGGCACTCGTGATATAATATTGTGATCGTTACAAACACGTTAATTATAATTTTAATCGCATTCGACTCTATTTGAGAGCAGCTGTTTCACGGTTTCACCCGCGTAGTTACCGTTCCCGTTGGAATACGGGGATAAAATTTAGCTTATGTTACTCAGGAATATTGCAGCTTTTCATTGGTGAAAGAATTTTTTAAATCGGTGTAGTAGCTTTTGAGTTTATTCGTAACAAACTTACAAAAATACAAATCTTTCCCCTTTATAATATTAGTGTCGATTTCTAACGCGGTCAGTGCTTGTTCTACTTACACTGGTAGTAATGACAGATGTAGGTAATAAGGTACGTACTTCAAAATTTGGAATTTTGATGATCGTAATAAACAATAGTCTATTTGGACGGGCTTGTTGGCTCAGTTGGTAGTGACCCTGCCTTCTGAGTCGGAGGTCGCGGGTTCGATCCCCGCTCGAGGCCAACATTTATGTGCATGAACATGTCTGTTGGCTTCGTGTCTGGTCGTTTAATATTTATTTAAGTATGTTTATCAGTTGTTTAGTACCCATAGTACAGGCCCTGCCTAGTTTGGGACTAAATAACCGTGTGTGAATTGTGTCCTACAATTTATTATTATTATTATTTACAGACTTAATCGTTAGACCCGCAGAACTTACGTTGCTATAAAACATTCATAGAGCATTCTTAAGTGCCCACTGAAAATTGTTCGAATACACAATAACACTTACACATTCTCAGTACGATTTCCCGTTACTTCAAGCATTTAGCGATAAGTGGAGTATTCGCGAGAAAGTTTGCAGTGACAGTATGGCGGTATAATCGTCTGGGCCCGCATGCTGCTACTTGCGACAGAATAGTGTTAGGTTAATGACTAGACTGAAGATCGCGATACCATTATCTATGTGTGCTAGTTCAAGTCTCAATTTATGTTTTTATTCAAGTTATTTATCGGTATTTTCTTCTTTATGGCTTTAAAAGTTAAAAAATTATGAGGAAATCCGCAGGTCCCAGAATTAATTCTGAAGCATGCGTAACAGATCCGTTCCGGATGGGCTTCCTCACCTATCAGGTTTAGAGATCCAAAGAATATACATGTGAAACATATCATGAAACATCCAAAAGTGAAATACTTCTATCTAGGATAAAATGTGTTGTCGAGGTTAAAAGGCGTGAGATGATTCATTATTTAATTTATTTATCATTAATTTTAGGTACTATCGACGAAAAACCCCTTAAATATTTAATTAGAGGCATTAGTAGTGTAAGAGTCTATCTAATAATAATAATCTTTAAATATTGCCTGAAATCAAGATTTTTATTATTATTATTATTATTAGATAGACTCTTACACTACTGAATAAGGAAAATAAAATAGGGGAAATTTATTTTTACAAAAGTAAATGGTAGATAACATCCTCGAAGAGGAGTCATGAGTTGTGTGCCCACTGCCTAACCACAAGTGCTTTCCGTTTAGGTTATTTAAAAACAAGTTCCAACGTGTACAGTAGGTTTAATGGCATCTTAGCAATAGGCATGTTGTTCATGCGTCTGACATACATCTATCACTCTTTACCGTCAGTGTATGAAGAGCAAACGTTGACCGTTTAGAGACGATTTCCGTTCCAATTATAAATACCTATTCAATGAGGCCTTATCTAAACTCGACATAAATAACGCATGAGATATGTAATTCAACTGTCTACGATCGCCTAAATGCGGCCCTGCACCGGACGGCGGAGCCTGAAAAAAAGTTTTTTCACTAACTGAAGCATTAATCCGGCCTGGTATTAGTTTACTCGCTTTTACTTGTGTGTATGGTGAGCATGTGTGCAGCGCCGTGCAACTTTTTGCACAGATAAAAAACAAACAGAAGCTTCTCAAAAGTTGTCTGCTTGAATGTCCAAAAATTAACTGCTTTAATAACGTTTTTGGATGGAAAAGTTTGTATAGTTCGGTTGATATTAGTTTGTTGCTTCTGATGCTGTTTG
The DNA here is from genome assembly GCA_963855545.1 of Ethmia dodecea. NCBI lineage: Eukaryota > Metazoa > Arthropoda > Insecta > Lepidoptera > Depressariidae > Ethmia > Ethmia dodecea. The sequence continues at coordinate 4,216,769 of OY979457.1, forward strand.
CTATTTTTGTTTCAAGCATTGATTGATATGCCTTTTCAAGGCTATTAACCATTAACTGCCACAATTTGCCTCAAGAGTAATCTCGTGTACCTAAATGTAACGCCATAATATTAAACTCTTCGATGTCGACGAGGACAATAGATAATCATAATATTATGTCTGCAAATCGTTGCTTGTCCTGACGAAGAGGTAAAAATGTTTGTAAGTAATATTGCAAGTAAATTTATAAGTATGTTTGTTGGAGTTAACCTCTGGAACTACTGATTCGATTCTGAAAATTCTTTTAGTGAAACAAAGCTTCACTATTCCAGAACGGTAGGCTATTTTTACTATTTACTCGTGCAGCTAGTATAAGTTTATAATAACATCAACAAAAAAATACTATCTCCACTATAAAAAAGGCTCGTAAAACCAAAATAAAACACTAAAAAATGTTGTTGACAGTTCGATCATTCTTCGATATATCAATAAATAATCCCAGCCTCTATCTTCGACCACTACTCTGCGCTCTCTTCCATTCGCTGTTCTCGAAAGCTGGCCAACGTCCACTCACTCACACAACTGCGCTAGTGCTCATGCTACAGGCATCTAGTTACGTAGGTACAGACTTAATACCTCCCCCGTATCATTTGAGCTTCGCATCAGCTTTTAATAACCATTGTATTTGGGTACGATCGAAATGAGTGGTTTAATGTCTGGAAACTATTTTTTGAGCGCTCGGTGATTATGAGTTTTTAGCATTAGGAATTATCAATACAATTCGTCGTTTTGTATGTAAAATACTCCTTATCTTCGAGAGGATCAGGTTTGAGAAGTGTGAACTACGAATTGAAATAAATAAATCTGATTCTCATACAGTTCCCAATTAGTTTTTGGACTTTGCAACGCATACCAAATAACAGAAATACATAAAAACTCCCACTCTCCTCGCCAATGCATTAGATTTTAAAATGTGTTGTGACTTTGGGTTTAAAAGAATTTATTTTTTATTTGCTTGATTTCTTTAAACGTTGGATCTACGAAACCCTTTCAAAATAAGTACATTGCGTTGTTTACTAGAACTAAACGTATAAACAGACTGAAGCGGATAGCGAGTTAGCGACTTAATTCGAGATAGAGACTGAATAGGTATACCTATACTTGCGGTTCTGCAAGGTTTTACCCGCGTAGTTTCCGTTCCCGTGGCAATATGGGAATAAAATATAGCCTATGTTATTCAGGGATATTGTAGCTTTCCATTGGGGAAAGAATTTTTAAAATCGGTTAAGTAGTTTTTGAGTTGATTCGTTACAAACATACCTACAAAAATACAAATATTTCCTCTTTATAATATTAGTGTAGATTTAACCGTGTGTAAATTGAGTCTCACAATTTATATTCACATGCCATTAAAAGCTTCGTAACTCACTGTTTACTCGAAAAGTGATCGGCTGATCGAAGTCGTGGCGATAATAAGTCACATAGGTATTGAGGACATTGTTTTATTTAAAATTTAAACCTAAATAAAGCTATGCAATGAATCTCATTGGTGATGTGTTTCACAAGTCTTCTGCTTCCCCTCAAGAAACCGCGTGATTCCCGTGTGAAACTAACTTAACGATAGGGCTATAGAGTTGCAACTGATTAGAGGCGCTGGGAAGCTTTTTTATTTACAGATACTTTCGTAAGTATTGAGATCTGTTTTTCTCATTTGTTATTAAAGGGTAGAAGCGTTGATTATACGGACAGTTTAAATAGTCAAAGGATAAATTACGAGATTGTACAGTGTCATCATCTATAAGTACTTATAAATAAAAATGTAAATATTTGTTCGAAATGTTAAATTCCCGAAAGTTCTTTAAAGATTGATTTGAAATTTTACTAACACCGCATTCTAATATGCATGTTTTTATGTTCCTTAAATACATATGAAACAGTATTAGACAAAAATAATGTAAAGAAAACGTTTTCATATAATAAGTAACGTAATAACGTAACGTAAATCATAATAACCTAAGAAGTTTATACTTAACTATTATTACTAGACGTTTTTGTATAAAATATAAGGTGGTTATATTAGTTACAAATTAATATGCAGTTCTATCTTATTCTTAACTCTACAAACTAAACCCAAGACGTTTCTCCGAGGGGTCAGACCATTGTTTTTTTTAGTTTCTTCCCTCCTTTGTTGACTTGATCGGTGCGAATGTGTGGATCTTACTGTTTGAAAAGATTTTTGGTAGGCACCGTTACTTTTTGAACAAGTTTCAATTCACAAAGATACTAGTAGCTTGCCATCATGAGGAATACATACTCTACCATACGTGTTTATCTGTTTTTGAGTTCCTATTCCTAGGGGATCACCGCCGTTCTCCGATCTACGATATTTTCGCATTGGCACACTCATTGGAGTATCAAAAAGTGACACTTGCGTAGTGGAAAGTTGCTTTCTCTGGTATATCTAGACATACGTATGTCTGTGAGATCGGCTTAAATCGTTTAGCAACAAAATATAGGTCGAACTCACATTTTCCGAATCAACAAACAGTTCTTACATTTTTTTATGGCTGTAACTTACGGTGCTACGCACATGCGGGCTCGCATACCGCTATGTTCCGACGGGTTAAAGAACCCAGTAGGTATAGTTATGCTAATGAGACAAAAAATTTTAAAAAATAACTTTTCATAACAATTGAATTACTACTGAAAACTAACGTCAGAATTCAACTCAGATTTTTTTATACCAATGTTTGATTTTCATCGCGAAGCTGCCAATATTATTTCCTATACTCGATTCACAATTTTTGCGTTGTCATTCTTACATCTAACGCGAGAGAGATCTGTCAGGTTCGTAGCACATGGCGGCCTGCCTACTCCAACGAGAAAGAAGCGTAACATTATGTTACGTACGCATGTATGTTTAGCACATCAGCATTTTTTTTTTAAATAAACTTTTTAAAAATGCACTGTAGAAAGTCAAACTTCACCTAAAGACGACTTGAAGTAACAAGCGATCTTCACAAAATCACTAATTAAGAACTTCAACTAAGAAATCGGAGAACCTACAAAGTTTCACCATTCATTCCAGACCCATTAAAAACTAAGTCCACAGTTGCAGCCAAGTTAAATCGTAAGAAAGACCTACTTTTATTCCTTCAACTTCTGCTAAGTTTTTTGCAATGGACAACTGTATTCAGCAAACAATAGAACCCAAGACTTTTGATACCAGGTACACGCAAGATGTTGGGCGTCTTAAGAAAATCGGGGACAAAAGACTCTCAGCTTGTGTTCCACTTCCCTATTATAAAGGAATAAAGTACAAAATCGAATGGTAGAAACTCCAGAAACCAATACCTGTTTATTGGGGTATTGTGATTTGTATTCGGCATAACTTTAGCGTTTAATCTATCGGTGGAATAGCAACATAAATACAGGGCATCAGAGTTTAATTTTGCGAGTGTAGTTCAGGGTTGTATCTGCAAAAATACGTTAAGGTTAGTGAATAATCAAACGAGGTAGAAACAGCTGACTCAGAGTAACGGATTTTTCAAAAATAGTGTGGTTTGTTAATGTTAAAATTTTCTGGTAACAAACTGGCAAAATCTATGGCCAGTGTAAGTTTAATTTGAAAATCTTTTACTTGTTAAACAAATAACTCACGCCTATTATCCCCGAGGAGATAGGCAGAGGTACACCATTTTTTGAAATACTAAAGTTTCACCAGTATATTCTTTTAAATGTCATAGATTGTGAGCCACTCGAAGGACCGGGGTTCTGTCCCACAATGTCTCAGAATTAATTCTGGGACCTGCTGGTATCCTCAGTAAAAGTTTCGTACAAAAATTTTTCATACAAACTTTGTCTTTACAATTTTTTCTCAAGCGATGATGTTTATTTATAGAAACAAACGTGTCATCGAGAAATGTAGATATTCATTCTTAACCGTTTAGAGAACGAAAAGTCTGAATTATTTTAGGTAATTATTCTAGGTATATATAAACTTATAAACCTACAGTTAATTAAAAGCAGATATATGTCCATAGACATACAATTTGCCACAATCCGAAAAACGGTCGGTGTTGTTAATCTACAATTATATTTTGACTCTGGCGTTATGTGTAGAAACACAGACGATATAGTATTTTTTTTTGTTTTACTCAGTTTAGACAAATTTTAATGGAATACCCAAAATAGATTTTCTTTCCTCGACATTTTTTGCTCAACTATGCCAACCCGCATATTCGTGGTGCGCGGGCGCAGACGTTAGCTGCCTACAAATGACGTCACAAATACGTGCGCGATCTTATCGCGGAAATTCAAAGTTTTCCTTTAAATATTTTAGTCTCTATTTTCTCGTGTTTTTGAGTAACTATACAATCTATCTATCTATATAAATAAAAATGAATTGATGTTCGTTAGTCTGATTAAAACTCCAGAACGGCTGGGCAGATTTTGATAAAACTTTTTGTGTGGGTTAGAGTGGGTCCAGGGATGGTTTATACGGTGGCAGAACGACGTCTGCCCGGGCCACTAGTTAGTAAATAAAAAAACCTACTTACTCGTACTTACATAGTCGGCGATACAGACCTAAATCGCTCTTATAGAGTTCGGTAACATGGTTGCTGAGGAAATACTTAGATCAACGAAAACTTTTATTATAGAAATAGACACAATAGCCATGATATTCTTGTTAATATTTATTCGTGGTTAGACAGTTCTAGTAGGTACCTAACTTTGAAAACCAATTGATAGACTCATTATTTTTCCTGCACAAAATATTGTCATAATTTATTAAATATAAAAGTATGTACCTAATCAAATGTTTAAACAATATGATTCAATTAGGTACTTACATAATATACCTACGGATGGGTATAGCTCATTATAATCATTATATGAATGCAACTAACATATTTATTACGCAAATGGTTTGCAAGGTTGGATTTTGAGATCTAAATCCAACTTACTGACATAGTTTTTGAACACTAACAAAAAAACAATCACATCACCCACCTTTTAGCCTCAGTCGGGTAAAAGGAAAGACTATCAGTAAACCACTTATGTCTTAACACGCAGATCAGTGACTATTAAATCAACAACATGTGTTTCATTAGTGGTATACTCAGAGTATTTAAATGTCCACCATCTGAAGACGCTTATCAAGTTTTAAACGATTCGATCGTAAAGTATGACACATTAGATGACTAATAATGTTTTACCATGCGCCTGCACTTATCTATAAAACACATTGGGTCACTTGTAGAGAGTAGAGATTTTTGGTACAGAGTCTATACTTAGTGTAACATTTTTGGTCTAACCATCAACTTTTTATTATGTGAACAAGTCTTAAATTACAAGAAAAATTCGACTGTAATTCACAACTTCGACATTTATTACAGCGAATTTTACCAAAGCGAATGTTTGTGATCGCGATGTACGTTACAGCGAATGTTTGTGATGTCGACGTATGGGACTTCGACGGTTTGTCATCGCGATGTACGTTACAGCGAATGTTTGTGATGTCGACGTATGGGACTTCGACGGTTTGTCATCGCGATGTACGTTACAGCGAAAGTATTCGATGTCGACGTATGGGACTTCGACGGTTTGTCATCGCGATGTACGTTACAGCGAAAGTATTCGATGTCGACGTATGGGACTTCGACGGTTTGTGATCGTGAGGTATCTTACCGCGAAAACAGTCATGGGTTTATGAGCGACGCACGCATCATTGAAAATATAGGTAGGTAGTATTGCAATACGTGACACATACGACACACGTGACTTCAAAAGTTTTTGATCGGAAAGTAGGTAGGTATGTGAAATCAATCTTCTAAACACAAACAACAAACACATATAAGTACTTACAAAAATGATTTGTTTTTGTATTCTTCGCTTTTTCCTCTTCTTTCATTTTCTAAAAAAAAAATGACTGTTTTCGCGGTAAGATACCTCACGATCACAAACCGTCAAAGTCCCATACGTCGACATCGAATACTTTCGCTGTAACGTACATCGCGATGACAAACCGTCGAAGTCCCATACGTCGACATCGAATACTTTCGCTGTAACGTACATCGCGATGACAAACCGTCGAAGTCCCATACGTCGACATCACAAACATTCGCTGTAACGTACATCGCGATGACAAACCGTCGAAGTCCCATACGTCGACATCACAAACATTCGCTGTAACGTACATCGCGATCACAAACATTCGCTTTGGTAAAATTCGCTGTACTAAATGTCGAAGTTGTGAATTACAGTCGAAAAATTCATGTGATTGTTGGATTTAAAATCTCATTATGTGAACGGAAAAAATATCACAAATGTGCAAGAAAAACGGGGGATCCTCTGACTCGTCCTCGCGGAGGTGTGTGTTAAGAAAAGTAAAAAAAAGTTTTTTCCACATAATTCTTCATAAAGTTTTACACCAGTTAAGAAAACCACCAAAATAAAATTTCACCCCGATAAAGACCCACTCCCAAAAAAGTACAGAAATTCTTACTAAAACTTTGTACCCCTTTATTAATATTTTGCTAAATTCACTACACTACCACAAAGCAAAATATATACCCATTTCAATACAGTTACCTCTATGTTCGCTTAAACACTTAACAATCGTCTAATTAAATAAAAGTGCACCGCAGTGTAATCGAGTTGCACAGTGGTTCGTGTTAGCTCTCGCGCCAGTCAAAAAGACATCTAATTATTTAGACACTTCATTTAGTCAATTAGTAAGGCTGCAATCTCGCACCGAGTGCCAATTAAAAATAGGAGCCCTGTGCGAGTGAGAAGCTCGAGTGTCTCTTTCGCGCAAGTGGCTTAGAGATGATCATTGTCGATTGATTGACTGTTAACAAATTTGACATTTTGTAGATTCCAAATCTAAGTCTAGTATAAAAAAACTCAACAATTGCTAAAGAGCTTCCACTATGCCTATTCAACGATGGCAGATCTTTTTGCACTGATATTCTGAAATTTAGATTTTGAGATAGGCCGTTGCAGAAAGAGATCCAATTTCATCGATGTGCTCGTGATAAAAACCATTTCCAGTTGAGGCTCCTACATCTACAAACAAATCTAGTCACTGCCACACTCGTAACAGTTTCCCTGTACATGAAAAACCGAATTACCTCGTCTGAATGCGAACTCGTAAGTAATTAGCCTCGCGAGACTCTCGAACCGCTCTCGCCTCTCGTAAGCGAACCGAAGCGAAGATAGCGATGCAGCTCAGCTAGAGCGAGCGAAAATGGCTAATCAAATTCTTTACCAGCCCTCCACGGATTCGAGTGCTTTTTATTTTCATTGTACCGTGAAGTGTCACCATGGATATCTCCGGTCTATTTTCGTGCATACAAGCCACCATTCTTTATGGCGCCAATATAATAATATGGTGGTTTCATACCTCCTCATTATTCTTGGTTAGAGGTTAACAACACTTTAATTTTTTCCTCAATATGTCCTTACAAAGATAACACCAGGATAATTCAAGAATACGGTAGTTTTCCATAAATAACAGCCTCTTTATCGTTGCCTACAGAGAGTTCTACTACATCCAAATGGAGAAGTACGCGCGGCAGGCGATCAGTGAAGGTATGAAGACGCCGGAGGACCTGCATGTGGCAGGGGACTCGGAACTTTATAGGGTGCTCAACCTTCATTACAACAGGAACAACCACATTGAGGTGAGTTTCGACTTAATTAATTCCGTACCATTATACAACGCGTCATAGAATAATCGCAATTCCTCATACACCCCAATTAGTATATTAATATAAAAAAAATATGATGCATTCGTTCTTTAGCTTTGTCTAACCAATTTCTCAAATAAAGGGCAATAATAGTACCGTTTCCATAGGTAGCCCTAAATTTAGTTAGGCTAATTCATTTTTTGGAAAAATGTAACACTTAACACACCTCTTAAGCCAATAAAATAAAACACAATTGATTTTTAATTGTAACGACTGGAACCGCGTGGTGCTCGACGAATTAAAAATAGCTGAAATCGGTTAAGTAGCCGATACTGAATAAATTAATTTCAGGAACTGAACTTTTTCTGTTACATATTGTATAATGCACTTTTAAATTAGCTTTTTTTTGGGCGTAGAAAAATAAATATTTGGTTTACAACTATGGATTTGGGCAGAGGCTTACCTTCATCATCAACACGTAACTGTTGGTATTTCCTCGCATTGGCTACAATTACACATGCGAGTCCTCCATGGATCCTCGGTGGTGTTGGGCTAGTCTGTCGGTCAGAATTTTTGAAACTAAGATTAGCGAAATTATCTTACTTTCTCAAAAATTTAACTTCTAGGAACTCTTAAACTAAACAAGTTATCTTAAGTAATATTTATCAATCCACCGTACTTATGACAAATTGTCTTTTATTCCAGGTGCCACCCAACTTTAGATACGTGGTTGAGCAAACTCTCCGGGAGTTCTTCCGCGCCATCCAGGGCGGGAAGGACTCGGAGCAGAGCTGGAAGAAGTCCATCTACAAGGTCATCTCTCGGCTCGACGACCCCGTTCCTGAGTACTTCAAGTCGCCGAACTTTCTCGAGCAGTTGGAGTGAGCGCGTCGACTCAACGCACACAAGTTTCGGCATAAATAAATTTAAAGACATTGGACGATTGTTTCGCACACCAAAATTTTACGACACTCGCATTTAGGCCTTCAGATTCAAAATTATTGATAAAAGTTAAATTAAATTATTGAAAACGTTTTGAATTCGTACGTTGGACGTCGAGGGGCGTGGTCTGGAGCTCCTCCGGCCGCCGCCTGCGCTCTACTAGGAAATTCATTAGGTTATATGAGTAAGAGAAAATTTAAGTCACCTAGAATTTTATTTCTGCACATAATATATTTCGCTATATATAATTATTATTATATTATTATTAAGTATTATCTTAAATGGTTTTTATAGTTGTGTATATCTAAAAATCATTTATTGATTTATTCTTTAAGGAAAAAAACGATTAATATATTAACTGCTTAAGTTTTGAACGTTCTGTTGTTTTTATTTTGTTTCTCCTCTGTTTCCCGTCCTTTGGTGCATGTTTCAGTTGATTTGTTCCCGTAGTAGTATAATTTTGTTGGCACGCCTCGCGCGGCCGAAAATTGTCAACCTTTACCTCGTCGTAATTATTATTTTAGGAATAATTAACGTTAACCATAGTCATTAGTACAATAGAGCAGGGTTATTTTTCGATCCACAAACAAATATATTATAGATTATTTTTATACTGACAGCCGGTTTTATGTTCATGCAGGAGAATTTTCAATAGAATAAAGAATAATGCAGATACAAAATTCGAAAACGTTAAGCATCTTTAGTTATCAAGTAATGTCGACATCTTTAGTTACGTTATGATATTTGGACAGTATTCGGATCGCATCCTCAGTTGGTCCGGGTATCCGGGCATAGGATTAAGTTTATTCGTTAGATAAAACCACTACTTTCCGAAATTAAGCGTGGGCATCATATTAACTTCGTGCGAGGGCGGAGCGTCACACTAAAATTCGGTATCTATTTCATTTATTGCCATTTTTTGTATCCACAGTGTTTCTACATCAATAAAATTGTTTCCACAAAATGAAAAACCATAGTGACAGTACAATCTTATTTCATTTCTGACAACAGGCAGTTTAAAAAAATGGTTTATTTTGTCCACGAATTTTTGGCAAAGTACTACTGTGTAGACGCACGCTCTACTGAGGTGCACCGCGGCAAGGCAGGTATACACCTCTGACAAGCCTTTCTAAAATAATCAATAGTTTAAGGCCAACTATCAGATACGCATAATCGAATAAATGATGGGTCTGGGAACATACCGACTGAATAAACCAAACTTATGTCGTGTATCAGACATTGTTTGAATAACGAATCTTTACCTAAGCAGAAGAAATACCCGATAGCTATCTGCTCCAAAATACCATTAAAACATACTATGCAATTCCATCAGAAGTGCCTTCAATATTGTTGATATTTTACGACAATAACAAAACCTGCCAAGCCGCGTGCGCCTGCGCCGCCCGCCTCGCCACACGCAGCAGTTCGTCTTGAACAATCACTATACATACACACTTACTATTATACTATAGCAGAATAATTAGTTTGATTCGTAGATATATGTAGCGCGGCTAGCTCAAAGTTTCTTCTTAAACGGCAGTGTGATTGCATAAAATAGAATGATTGTGTTGATTCGTAACAATAAGGATGGGTTACGTTTAAGAAGAAACTTGAATACCGTTGCAGATCTCGATGTATTTGTTATAACATTTAGTAGCCGGCCGTCTACCCCGCCACGCGGTAACACCTTAAGTTCCCATCTTTCGTTCTACAGGATACAAAATCTATAGTTTTGCTTTTCAATATAGATATAACACAATAAGATAGATAGTTGTACAGAGATGTATAGCAGCGTGTACATAATAACAATAGTTTTAATACAGATGAAACTATACAAGTAACACTATCTTAGCGCTAATCGTATTTTAAGTAAGGCTCAATAGAACAAAGGAATATTGTGATTTGATTTGCGGAATTGCACAAGATTATTCCATCATGAGTTTCGAGTATGGAACCGCGCGGGGCGCACGGCCGGCCCTAGCTAAGCAAGTGTAAGCATTTTTCATTTGATATTACACGTTTGTTATCGTTTAATTTGTAACCATTTTGAACTATTACGATAATATAAGAGTACCTCAGTTTAGGATGGACCAGGCGTCGACTGGTATGCTTAGAGTAGCGTTCAGGTTAGGTGAGAAGAGAGATACGGAATATTTTTACGACATCGACACATAGAATATACTCGCAGCCTCCCCCTGTTTGGATACTGGTTTTTTGTTCGGAATTTTCCCGGTCGTTTCGGTGGTGCTGCAGTTTTGCATGCCGCCGAGATGGCCAGCCCACTGGTACTCCAGCCACCCCACAGCAATAAAAGCCCGGGTTAATTTTCCACATTTGCGTCGGATCGCAGGCATTGCAGTCGCCGCAGGGCTTATTCGAGATCGAGCATCGTTCCATGTTACGTTACGATCGTGTTTTGTTACATGTTATTTGTTCTGTTCGTACCATAGACAGTGGCATTTTAGAGCGCAAAAGTACCCACTTATATTAATCACACCTCTAGTTAGAGTTTAATGAAAAAAAGTAAGCGAATTGAAAAAAATGGAATTGATATTGAAGTTGGAAGCTCTAGCTAGGGATACTAATATTTAGAAATTATGTAGTTACAGTAATCTTTCATAAAACAGTATGGTTATTCAAGAATGAACTTTTAGATTTATAAAAACTTTTAAGCTCTAAAATGACATTTCCGTATTTAATTCCTTGTATAGTAAGTAATAAATCCGTTACTCCGATCTCTCCATAGTTTTCTTCATCTATTAGAAGTGTTATTGCAGGCTACACAACACATATTACAATAGATCCATATATTCATTTCCCATCAACAGTAATCAACCGACGTGCCATCATTTGCAGATACTTGGAGCCGTTAAAGTGTTTTAGGATAATTCTATTTTCAGGAAGGTGAAACATAACAGCATTTGTAAATTTATTTGTAAGATTTTTTAAATAAGTTTGTCCGGATTTTTTACTTGACTGACCACTGTGCAACAGCCGCTACATACGAGACCACAATGGATATAGTTCGTGTTTCGATGATTTATGCGATATTCCAAATTATTTGTAAGTTATTGGTTGACAATTTTTCTAAAATTAATATAAAGACTCAAGTTTAAAACATCGAAATATTTAGTCCACAGTGAGCATGGGGCTATCCCTCAGAAAAAGTACAAAATTCGGTGTTGAGAGCTCGTTTGTATGTATATGTATGTAGATGTATTTAAAATTGCCCTTTCGGCTGACAGTTCTAATTATTTTAAAAGATAATGTATCTAGATAATAGTTTATTTCTGTTTCATGAAATTGTATGAAGATTCCTTTTACACTTCTACTATTTTCGAAGCCGTCTACGAAACGTTTGGATAATCAATGTAAAATGAAATAAAATATGTGTATTTATTTTCAAAATTAATTATATTTAAATAAAAACAATATAATGTAGAATGAATTTGGTTCACGTTTGGGTATTGTGGTTCCTAAATTTTCGAAATTGTAATAGACTCTATTGTATGTAGCGTTTCATTTTTGGAAGTTAGTGAGCATTTAGATTTACCATAGCTGTATCAAACTTTTCTATACGTGAGAAATTTCAATAAGGAAAATGCTGAAAATTAGATAATTACAAGATAAGTGTCATTCGTTAATAATATCTGATAAAATAATCTCAAATTGAGCACGGATATACTATTAGGAAGATTCAAAACAAAAAACTGCCGACGCTTATATCAGTTATCAATAATAATAAGTCGTAAGGTAAGCTCGAACGCCCAATATTTAGAAAATTGTAAACAGTCAGTAGGTATGTATATCTACACACAAAAGTTCCAAGTGATCGTAATTTTCAATATTTTGTATCTAAAAAGTTACCTTTTAGTGTTTAAAAACTGTTTTCAATATCCTTGTGGTCTTAATTAACAGCGATACAAGTTCATTTGTGACTGTGTGTATTGTGTAACGAGTATTTAGTTACTTCAGTTTGTGGTGAGCAGTCCATTATTTGTGGCACCATTTGGTATAATGTTTATATTTGAATAAACTACGATGAGCGGACGCGGACACCGTGATAAAATTAGTTACAAAATTTAAAAAATAAACGAAATTATTTTAGTAATACGACTTGTATCTTTTGCCCACACAGTAGCGGTCACGTTCCACTGTGCGGCTTTTACGGAGATGGTTGCGTGTGTGAGTAAAAGAGGCGAGTCACTTGAATCGTCTAGTGTTTAGGCAACGTTTCGGCATCCTCGCATTTCGGCTAAGTGATAAGGGTCCGCGTCCACTTGTTTCGATATTTTAGTACAAATTTCATGATGTTAAGGTTACGAGGCTCAAAGCTTTTCTTTTGAAGCGCATGCGCCGCCGCCCCCCTCCCACGCCGGCGATATAATGAGTCGTGTATAAAATTTTATTCAAAAAGAGTATTTTTGTATTGAATATTTCTAAAGTTGGTGTAAAGATCAAAATTTCATAAATTATAGCGATGACAAAATGGGACGTTAGGTAATTCTAGAATGTCATGCGTTTTTTGTATTTAATTTTAAGAATAGTGTCGGATATTAAACTTTTAGGAGCATTAACCATTTGTAAATAAAAAGTTGATCGGCGGGGAGCCGGGGCGACGGCGAACGCGCCCGTTATATAGATAAAAAAATATATAAATAACTCAAAGATGTTTATATGGTTCTGGATGTAAAAAAAGAAAAATTTAAAGGTGAAAAGTGGAAAAATTGTACGTGTCCTCGGTATTTGTCTTGAATGGCTGCTCGGGTCACTATTGTAATCTGTGGGCCTCAGACAAGTAATACCTGTCACAAAAACTAACCTAACCTAACTACGCATTAATTATAACGGTTCTTAATACTACAACAATACATAATTATACATTAATATAATATCACATTGTCATAATGCTTATAATTTAACGAGCGTGTGTCTTTGTCCGTGGATGTTTTAGGATCTAACACTGTTCGGTGTTTTAGAGATATGGATAATAATTGTGGATGAAATTGTATCAAAATTGATTCGCCGGTACATCCGGTATTCGGCGGATCGCAGCAAATTGCGTTCGTAAAAATTGGCGGTTCTGAAAAGTGTTGTTCAAAATTATCAAAATTAATCGATTGAGTATTGATTGAAACATGTTGTAAGATGTGCAACAGTCAGAGGAGACTTGTTGATACCGGTGATGGATGTTTCTTCGTGAATATAACGAGTAATAAAGCTAAGCTTTTATTTGAATGTGGTTTTTCATTTACTTCTCTCCAAGCATACATATAACACAATATATTACCTAATTAAACGGTATATAGGTACCTTACTTTGATATTCGTAGATTTTATTAAAATTATTTACTAGATGCTGTACTGTAATTTTCCGCTCCCCGCTCCAATTCCGGGGTAAAAAGTAGCCTTTGTCCTTTCGCATGGTGTAAATTTCATCAATAGCAGTTAACCGTGAAAAAGTTGCAGATAAATATATTATACCTAGTCACTCTCGCCGCTCTCGCGTTAGTGACCGACCTCTCCAGAGATGTGACTTTTCTGACCCCAAAAACTGTAAATATTAGGTACCGAAATAGTTAAATTACCCTGAGAACCCGACTTTGTGTACCTACCGCTTACTAGAATAAGTGCCTAGGTAATTGATAATGATATATCAATTTAGTATGATCACTCACTAAAATAATGATGATACCTGCCTACCTACCTAGGGGAAGGGTGGGCAGGATGGATATTAGTTTTCTTAACTAGCCCCAATTTTCACAGTTTTAGTAATCTATAGGTCTAATCTACTTAAAACTACTCAAAAGCTGTTAATACTTATTCAAATCTATTAATAATCAGTCGCAAGAGATTTCTTTGGAATAGCAGTTTTTTTTAAAATGGCGTAAGTATATCCATCTTGCCAACTTCAGGGTGGGCATAATTAATACCAAGTTTAATACCTCTCATACATACATACATAATCTCACGCCTAATACCTCTCAAAATGCAAATAATAAGGAATTGAAAATCTTAAAGCAAACAAAATGTGACTTTACATTCATTAAACTCACACAAAATAATTAACTCTTATAAAATTAACACAACATAAATATCTATAAAATAAAATAAATAGATCCGGAACCTTCTACATATTTTGGAATATTGTAATATTAATATTAATATAATATATATTTTGAGTTGTTTAAATTGAATTATTCATTTTGACCACTATGTTCATCTTTCCCACCCTTCCCTACTTACACAAAAAATATAAATATTACAAAAAAAACATCAGTAGGTACATTTTGACGTGTTGCTGTATAGAAGCAGATTTAACTGAAATATTGAGTCACAACTCCGCTAAAACATACCCCTCGAATTATCATCGAAGAACCTCGCACATCATCACTATCACTACATAGTATAAAACAAAGTAGCTTTCTCTGTCCTTATATCCCTATGTCCCTATATCCCTATGTCCCTATATCCCTATGTCCCTTTGTATGCTTAAATCTTTAAAACTACGCAACGGATTTTGATGCAGTTTTTTTAATGGATAGAGTGATTCAAGAGGAAGGTTTTAGTGTTAGCATTGCACCCGTGCGAAGCCGGGGCGGGTCGCTAGTATGTAATATACCAAAGTAAAGTCGGTAAATAACAAAAAGTCCCTCTTACAATAATAGGACGAACCAATTCACTCAGCTCAAAGAAATTAATTCATTAACTTTCTGGCAAAATTGATAGATGGCGCTGCCTGCAATTTATGGAAGGTAGGCTGCGCTAGGTATGCTAGGCGTATGTAACAAATACTTACATAATAAAACTTATTTATTTGCAAAATACGTAGCTAGCTTCTCTTTATTACTATTTTATTTTATTACCCAATTACTACTAACAATTCAGTTGGCATGCTAAAATCAATCAACTCATGTGTCAATAGATGTCACTATGCAGTATTTCTCATTTTCCTACATCGCGCTATAGCGATTCGCCCCGATCGAATGACCACCCCGACCGTGCATCGTTTGGGTATCGCTTCTCGGCCTTTTGGCTAAGATCAAAGTGTAGTATCTGTTCTTTTCAGCTTAATATCTGAAAGTTCCCTCACTGAGGGACCAGTATATTAAACTGATTTTTGTATCCAGACGGGATGTTCGGGGCTCGCTCCACTCCCGTCGCGGGTCAGCCCGGCATTGCAGTGCCGCCGGGATCGGCCCACATAAATACCAATGAAAAATTTGTCTTGGGCATGGTAGGTCGCCGCCGCGCCGCTCCGTTGAGAGCGCTCAATTTAGTTCGCAGACCTACAACTGCTCATTTAGTTCGTTTTATATTCATAATTAAAAAAGGAAATTCAATAGGAAACTCGTGTCTCGTGTAAGAGCGGCAAGAGTACAAATAAAGAAGTCTGTCAGCCATGCAATCCCACTCCATAATAGAGTGGACGACGGAAAAATAAATATTTAAAGAACTTAGAGCGAGATTGTAGACGTTCGCAGAGCGCTCTTCCCATAAAAAGTGGATACTGGGCATTTGGTTTTTTTTTTACTGGGCAGTGGCGCATTTGAGCTAAGGCCACGTAGGCCCGGCCGGGCCTAGGGCGGCCAATCGTACCTAACCAAAAAAGTCACTAAGAAATAACCCCGAGTACCTAATTTATTCTAAAGGTTTGAGCACCACTGCACTGCATCATATTATAACAAAAATCTTCCTAAATCACTTCTTACATTTAATGTAGAAAGAAATAAAAAATATAAATAAATTAAATTCACTAGTAGTCTAGAAGAGATCGCTAAAAGCGATGACGCCGTCCATTGTACTTTAATTAAGGTTTATGTCCACACTATATTGTTTTTGGTGTACATTATATAAAGAGTTGTGTATTGAATTGTATAGGTACTGAGTGAGAAAGGGGCGGCTAGTAGGTAGGACAGATAGATAGTAAAAAAAGGATTCTTGAGCATTTTAATATGGAACCCTAAAACACACTAGTAGGTACCTAGGCAATTTTAATTACCTAATAAATGAATGTATACAGGAAAAAATGTAAGATAAACTTTTCTGATTTTTCCTATCTATTTAATTCGCTTTTAATTTCAAACACTTTCCTCTTATAGCCCTAAAATACTCCCTAGGTAATTTATGAGAAGTAATTAAATGGGCAGCAAAAATAAAATTTGGTTAGCCACAAAAAATCAGCATTTAAATCATTTGGTCGGCATACAAAGATTTTGTTCGCAAATAAAAAAATCAGGCAGCAATCCCTGTTCGGCAAATAATTTTGACAATGGTCAAAAATTAAATCAGAAATAGGCAGCTTACAACAACATGGGTTTGCATAATAAACATTCAGTCCGCAAAACAGTTACTTGGTCCGCAAAATAACTACTTGGTCAGCAAGACTTCATGATTGAACAGCAGAGAAAACATGTTGTAAAAAATTATACTATAGCCACTTCCACTCTCATTCCTACCTACCCGCTCCTACCCTCTCATACCTCCTTCAGGTGGTAGGAGGAGGTAGAAGGAGGTATGAGGATGTAGTAGGAGGTAGTAGGATGTAGTAGGAGGTAGTAGGCGGTAGTAGAAGGTAGGAGGATGTAGGAGGAGGTAGGAGATACTACCTCCTACTACCTCCTACTACTTCCTACTCCCTCCTACCACCTGGAGGAGGTAGGAGGAGCTAGTAGGAGGTAGAGGTAGGAGAATGTAGTAGGATGTAGGATGAAGTAGGAGGGGGTAGGAGGAGGTAGGAGGGGGTAGGAGGAGGTAGGACGGGGTAGGAGGTAGGAGGGGGTAGGAGGTGGTAGGAGGTTGTAGGAGGAGGTAGGAGGAGGTAGGGGGATCAAGGAAGGGGTAGGAGAAGGTAGGAGGAGGTGGTAGGGGGTGGTAGGAGGTAGTAGGAGGAGGTAGGAGGATGAAGTAGGAGGTAGTAGGATGAAGTAGGAGGTAGTAGGCGGTAGCAGGAGGTAGGAGGAGGTAGGAGGGGGTAGGATGAAGAACGAGGGGGTAGGAGGAGGTACGAGGGGGTACGAGGGGGTAGGAGGCGATAGGAGGAGGTAGTAGGAGGTAGGAGGGGCTAGGAGGGGGTAGGAGGAGGTAGGAGTAGGTGGTAAGAGGAGGTAGGAGCTACTACCTACTACTACATCCTACTACATCCTACTACCTCCTACTACCTCCTCCTACCCCCTACTAACTCCTCCTACCCCCATACTAACTCCTCCTAGCTCCTCCTATCTCCTCCTATCTCCTCCTACCTCCTCCTACCTCCTACTACCGCCTACTACCTCCTACTACATCCTCCTACCTCATCCTACCACCTCCTACCACCTCCTCCTACCTCCTCCTACCACCTCCTACCTCCTCCTACCCCCTCCTACCTCCTCCTACCTCCTACTACATCCTCCTACCTCTACCTCCTACTACCTCCTCCTACCCCCTCCTACCTCCTCTTACCTCCTACATCCTCCTACCTCCTACTATCGCCTACTACCTCCCACTACCTCCTACTACCTTCTACTACCTCCCACTACCTCCTACACCTTCCTACACCTTCCTACACCGAACTCCTACACCCCATTCCTACCCCCAACTCCCACGCCCACTCCCACTACCACTACCACTACCACCACAACCACCACAGCCACCACAACCACCACCACTGCCACTGCCACTACCACTAACACCACCACCACTAGCACCACCACCACTTGTAATCGTAATAATAATCATAATCATAAAAGTTGCATAATCCAAAGTCCTTCCTAATCTATGTAAGGAATGCGCCCATTTTGCGCATGACAAGTTTGCTGAGATTATTTTTGCTACTTTTATATGAAGCTCAAAAAATTTTTTTTGGTTTCCCCTCTGAGTGCTTACCAAAATTTTATTAAACAGTAGCAGCTCATTGCAGCTCAAAAATAATTACAGCCATCCAGAATGACATAAATTGCTGATAGGTTTTGTAATGTTTGCTGGCCATGAGTTGCTGACCAATTAGCTATTTCTGCTTACAGATTATATTTTTCTGATTACAAAAATTCGAATACTCTGCTAACCATTTAAATAACACCCGTAATTTATTCAAGTTCTTTCCAGTCAAATGAACTCCCTTGAGATATTAATATTCAAATTAACACTTATTTCGACTTAAGTAGCTTAGAACAGCATGTTTTAAGCTAGTCCTGAAGACTTAATAGCCTCTATATTGACATGCATGTTGCATAATTAAAAAGTTGAGAGCAATGTCATCAAGGGAATTTAATTGACTTATAAGTAGGTACTTACTTACCTATTAGATAGTTTGCACGAAAATGCCTAACGATTGATTATAAAATTTAGGTACCTACCTTGCGTCCTTGGCCTACAGAAGCAGACCACTGAGAGGAAGACCAATAATTTTTCACTTCTCGTGCTCTAAAAGTACGCCAAATAGCCCTACGAAGCGGGACTAAAGTGACCACTTTAGTCTCTAGGGAGTAAAAAGTAATTAGATTTTAATTTCCATAATAAGATGTAGACAAACTCAAACAGCTCTTAACTTCATTGCGAAAACGTTGAGTTTCAGTTTCATGGTTTTTCCGCATAGAAGGTGGCGCCATGTGTTTCAAAAGAGATTTAAATCTCTCTGCCAATCTGTGACAGGTTTGGTTAGAAAAAAAAACTGCCTGCGAAAATTTCAGAATATTTGTCGAGTGTATTTATTCGGTTTTAAATAAATTTGTACTAAATTGTTTTGTACAGTTTGCACCTCGAGAACAAAACGCCAACTTAATATATCCTCGGTTTCATTGGCTCCCTCGCAACCTCTGGTATATTATGGCTTCGCTTAGTCCCTCGATATAAAATATACTATCAAAATTTAATATACATATATAAATATATAATATATAATCTCACGCCTTTTTTATCCCCGAGGGGGTAGGCAGAGGTATTCCATTACTGGATATACCCACATTTCACGAGATTCATGCGTGCCTGCGGGTTTCCTCACGATGTTTTCCTTCAAAATTTAATATCTTTGATCAAAATCGATAATGTACCAGCAGAACAACATCGTAAGATGTCTAATGGCAAACAGTAATATTACCTGTAATTTCGTTTAAAAAATATTGATAATACCAGGGCCCTGTTTTATAAAGCTACAGGTTACAGGCTACAGGCTACAGGAAAAAAAAAGCCTGTAGTGCTCCTGTAGTTACAATCTACAGGTAACAGGTGTTTTATAAAGACCCTTGTAATATTACTATTGTAGCTTAGGCTCGAAAATCTCGACTACAGGCGCAGTTAACAAGTCGGAGTACAGCACTATGAATCAACCGTAAAAATAAAAAAAATTACAGAATCGACATCAGTTTTTTGGCTTAAAGTCTAGTGTACCACTATAAAATATTAATATTTATTTATAATAAAAACAGATGTTTGTTTATTTACTTGTATTTCTATGGTTAAAGAGCCGGATGAAAATGAGCGAGGCTCGGGTTCGAATCCTGGCATGTCCCAATAAGTTTTTCAAAAACTTACGTACATAATTAATTAATTAAGCAATTAATTATTTAAGCAAAGCGAGGGCGGGTCGCTAGTTTATAATAAAAACAGATGTTTGTTTATTTACTTATATTTCTATGGTTTATTTACGTAGGTAGTTATAGAAAAAAACACATGATTTTCTCTAAAATTAACATTCAACCATGGCCAATAATTATATCTCCTCCAGTATGCTCCAAAACATATTGCATTTAAGTAGGAACGTATTCTAAATTTCTCATTATAGGTGAAACTCGTTTGCGGGTTCATATTGGTTCTGACGGCGAAAGTTCTTGGCGTCGTCTTCTTGGATGTTGACCACTATCCTCAGAGTCCGAGTCTGAGTTCCAAACACGCAAAATCACTCAAAATATTCGAATTAACAAACAACAAAACGTAAGTAAATATAACAAACTTCCTCCTGTAACTAAATTACCTACGTCTAAACACCTGTAGAAATGTTTACAAGTTTTTCCGTAAACACCTGTAAAAATTGGTCGAATCATGCTCGAAACACGCTCGATTAAGCATTAAATTGTCTATGGAAAGTTACAGGCACGGGTTCCTGTAGATTGTAAATAAAATGAACTGCAGGACATCATAAAATAGTAAGAAAAACATCAGACCTCTAATATTTTAATAGATATACCTGCCTATGATTATAATACATACACAGGCGCTGCTCCATATTTGAAAATATTTTTGTTGAAATAGGCAACAATTTGATGAATAATAAAAGTCAAATTATAGCTAAAAGTTTATTTAGATAATTATATCCGTTGTATATCAGTTTTGTTTTATTTCTTATCAACTATTTATCACAAACTTTACGACTCTGCTTCTTTACAGTAAATAGTAATTATGTGAACTGACATACACATCAACACCAAGTAACTTCATACAATGGAGGTAGCAAAGAGGTTGGAAGAAAATCCTTCTCTTTCCTAAGAAACTTTTTCTTTAAACGTCTTTGGGAGGTACAGTATTCTGTGCTTATATAAAATTAGTCCCTTTTCACACACAAGTACCGGTTTCCGCCGGTACGGCGGTCCGGTCCGGCGGCGAAATGTATGGCCGATTGCCCGGTTGCCCGCTGGTACGTATGAAAGCGAACGTACTATCGAAAAAAGTTCTGCCTGATACACCTAAGTGTCATTTTAGCGAGCAGCTATCTTTTCCCACCCCATGTCGACAAAGCCCTCACTTAAAGTAACAATGACAATTACAAAAAAGTGTTTCTTTCATGTTTATGACTATTTAGTGTCGATGAATGGATCGCAATAGAAAAAAAAGACGGTGTTACTGGCTTCTCATTGTGTAACTCTAATTAGGGTCGGGGTAATAAAATTTGAGCTTGCAAGCGACAATTTTTCCAAATGTACAAATGTATCAGGCTTAGCGTTTGCTGATAGTACATGGCCATATACTTCCCCGCCCGCCTCTGTATTAAGTGCTATATTTGTTTGTTAATATGTAAGTATTTTTCGTAAAAGATATAGACTAAATACTGTCTTATACTTGTACATAATAAAGAAAAAAATCCTACACCTAAACAAATACAAACCAAATCACATTGAAATTTGTCCACTTGACCTTATTACATTATAAAAGGCTATTTCAAACCCTACTAAAACAAAAGTGCACTCAAATCAAATAAGCTGATTGTGAGTACATACATACTTTTTCAACTATTTTTGAAATCTTAATTGTATTTAGTGATCAAAGTGTCACACAGTTCTAAATAGTCCAAACAACAAATACTGCTATCACCTGGGGAAAATAAATATGATATTGCCCATATCATTTTGGTGACATATATGGGCCCAAAAATATACTGGTGAAAAAAGGGAGAAAGCATTAGTGGAGTAAGATTGATAGATAGAGTGAAAAATAGTGTGATCCGAGAGCGTTGCGGCTTGAAAGATGATATAGTGACTAGGATTGAAAGAGGAATGCTCAGGTGGTTTGGTCACATTGAGCGGATGAATGAAAGTCGTCTAACGAGACAAATATACAAGGGTGTTGTGAATGGGCGAGTCGGTAAAGGACGACCTAGGCGTACCTACATCGACCAGATCGGCGATGTGTTGAAGAAAAGCCAGATAAAGAGTACCCAAAACCGACGAGCATGCATGAGTCGTTTGATGGATGTGGAGGAAGCGCGTGAGATCTGCCAGGTTCGTAGCAAGTGGCGGTCTGTTGTCTCTGCCTACCCCAATGGGAAATAGGCGTGAGATTATGTATGTATGAAAAAAGGGTACTTGCAGGGAATACTGCCTTCTGCCGACCCCATTGGGAATACAGTAGGCTTTTAAGTAGAATTAAGTTTCTGACATTTCAAGCAAAATTAATATGGACAAATGTCAGTATTTTAACATTCATTTTGCCCATTGAAAGAGCTATAAAAAGCTACCTTTGCATAGCAGTGTTTAGACCAAACAAATTCAAATATAATAGGACATAGAGGGGACAAAGCAAGAAAAAACTGAAGCCAAAAATAATTATCTGAGGTTTATGACCTCAACAACACAAGTCTAGTGTGATTTGACCGAATGACAGCTCGCTCATACTAACTGCCATGACGCTTGAGATCAAAGTTTTTGTATGAAAATATTCCTAATTCCCCCTCTATGCCCTATCATATTATATTTAAATATCTTTGGTTTAGACAAATTTTACCATAGCTTATTATTACACAGAAATTAGGAAGAGTCGGCCACATTTATCAAGTTTTTAATGTAACTTTTTTATTTTGCAGCTCGCCAATACCCAACAACATTAATTTAACATGAGCCTTCGTCTCTGCACTCTTATTCCTTAGTTCTTCAGCCTTCTTCTCAAACGCTTTAATTCTCACATCCAAGTATTTATTGGCTTCTGCTATTGTAAACTCTACGTAGTGATTCAAACCTATATTGATGAGTAACTTCGACGTATCAGAGACCGAAGCTTCCATAAAAAAGTTAGAGCCCATATTTACTTGCGTTTTAAAACCATTGGGATGTGTTGTCTTATCAGATATAACCTTAATAGAATGCTTTTGTTGAATTAAGTCCGTTATTTCGGAGTTCACCTGCTGTAGACGTGACTCTATCTGTCGCAAGTCTTCTTTCAACACGTCGTTAATGAAATTTTCATATTTGGTTACAGTTTCATATATGTTCAACTGAGACATGTTTGGACCTTGGTGTTTGTGGTATAAAATATTTTTATAAACAAACAAAAATATAACCAATGCAAAATTACATTAACCTTGTCAACCTAGTGAAGTAGTGATGTCAACCGGTTCTAATAAAACCTTTAAAAACCGGTTTTGCTGAAAACCGAAAATTACCGGTTGTTTTAAAAAAAAACGATTATATTTTGGCAACCTCTTTTATAGAGGACTAGAATACCAATACCGAGGCCCAATCCTCTTCTCGTTCAGAATTAGTACCTGCAACTGAGCAGGTAGCCACAAACAAGCCGGGAATTGGATTTTCTAAAACAAAGAAGGACAGAAAATCCAAACGCGACTGCTTTTGCAGTGAATATAATACGCATGTGCATGCATCAAAAAAAGAGAAGTGGCTGGCCTTGGCACTTTTTGGAAAGTTAATAAGCATTTAGAGCCACTAAATAAGATTGCTCTTAAGTATTTGACAGTGCCATCAACTTCTGTAAATTCGGAGAGTATATTCTCAACATCAAGCTACATCCTATCATCACGAAGGAGCAGATTAAAGAATGATGCAATAGACTATAATCATAATTATCATTTAATTGATTAAATATTATTATATCTATCAAAATAAATGGAATTTTTTATTTTGCTTAATTATCACTCATAAATATACCAAAAACCTAAAAATACCTTAAAACCCGTTTTTTTTTAAACTAATCGGTAAATACCGGTGCTGAAAATTGTAATTAGTTGACATCTCTATTGTGAAGTGTGAGTGTGATCCAGTGCTGCCAACTTAGCGCGTTGCGCGCCAGATCTAGCGCTTTTTTTGTCTCGAAGCGCGTTTTAGCGCTAAATCTAGCGCTTTTTCAAATTATAGGTAATATATTACATAATACAGCGTAAAACATAATAACTTACTAGTGCTAAATAAAATTATGTATTACTACCATACCATCTACTAACATTGAAAAACTAAAAAACTATGTCTGTTTTCATCTTAAAGTCGACATCTATGAGAACGATTGTCTCGGGGATTCCCCGCGTATTATTTTGTATTCCTCCGTAGCGAACTTTACTACGATCGTCTATGGCTGAAATAAATATAGACAAGAAGAAATCCAAGAATCCGATGATTATGAAGACTTACCTAACCCTGCTTGATTCTTAGGGGGCGTCCATAAATTACGTGAGATGTTTTTTTTAAATTTTCTGTCCCTCCCTCCTCCTCCCTCCCTGGTGAGACGTCGTGAGATTTTATCCAACCCCCAATCTCACGTGAGATTTTTCAAAATGTGGGTTTCTTACGTAAACGCGTTGGATTGTTATTGTAAAAAGAAAAAATGAATAATTGAAATAACTTGCATGCCTTATTAAAATAACTTGGAAGTAATAATGACAAGAAAGAATATTTTTGACATAAAAAAAAATTTGATGTATCTGTTTCATTTCATACTATCATAAAATTTATTTTATAAATATACATCTATATAATACACACACTGGCACAATTAGCGGAACAGAAAAAAAAGGGAGTATTTACGCATTTTTGCGTGTTACTGGCCGGCTAAACAAGCTTTTTTTAAATTTGGGTTTTAATTTAAAAATGGAATACTAAGCGACTGCCCTTTTTTTCATTCTTTTGTTTTAATTTTCATTGATTCATTTTTTCCACCGCTTGTCCGTTTTTAGAAGGTTCGTGAATTCCATTTGAAAAGCTTTGAATTGCAGTTTTTGAGGCTTTTGAGTTTTTTCGCATATTGATAATTTACGAGCATCTAATTATGCCTGATTTAACGCCATCAGAAATCATTAGGGCAGATCAAATGAGGAGAAATGGTCAAACCTACAGATCGATTGCCAGAAGCCTTCGTCGATCGTTATCAACGATTTATCGTAGCATCCAACGATACAGATTGACGAATGCTCTAGTGAGAAGGAGAGGACAAGGCCGGAAAAGGTGTACTTCAAGGAGGGATGACCGTTTTCTCCAACTTCAAGTCCGACGGAACACGAGACTAACGGCGGTGCAGGCTCGAAATTTACTGGAAGAGGTACGAGCAGTAAGGATGAGTGAGCGGACAGTTCGTAGAAGATTCGAAGAAGTGGGTATAGGCTCGTATGTGCCCGCCAAAGCCCCAAAACTTGAGAGACATCATCGCACAAACCGTCTACACTTTGGTCGTGAACATCGTGATTGGGACTTCGACGACTGGGGACAGGTTCTTTTTACTGATGAATGCAGAGTTATGTTAAATCAAATTGATGGAAGGCAGCGAGTATGGAGACGCAAAGGAGAACGGTATATCCAGTCTAATTTTGAAAATACAGTTGCATATGGCGGCGGTTCAATTATGGTCTGGGGAGGAATATGTTTAGGAGCTCGTACGGAGTTAGTAGTGGTCGATGGCGGGAATCTGAATGCTGATCGGTATATCAGGGAGATTTTAGAAGAACATGTTGTGCCATTTGCCCCCTTTATTGGTAACAACTTCATTCTAATGCAGGATAATGCTCGGGCTCACAGTGCTCGCACAGTACAGACATACCTAAACCATGTTGGTATAACGGTGATGGAGTGGCCAGCACGGTCCCCCGATATGAACCCTATAGAACACGTCTGGGACTTGCTAAAGAGGAGTGTAAAGTCAAGAATGCCCCCTCCCAATAATCTCAACGAGTTGCGAAACGCATTACTTGAAGAATGGCAGAGGTTGCCCCAAGAAACCATTGATAACATCATCCGCAGCATGCCCAGACGGATGGAAACCCTCATCAGAGCACGAGGAGGAAACACTCGATATTGAACAGTCATTGAAATTGTTGTTAAACTTTGGAAAATCTTGAATTTTCTGCTGTTTCTCTATAATTAAAAATCGAAGAAAAATGCATTTTGTTTAATTTAATTTTTATTTTTATAAAATTTTAAGTATGGTGTTACAAATGAATGTCAAAACATGTTAATTTAATTGTTGTTTCATTTTAAATAATATATTGTTTAAAAATTACATTCATTGTTCTAAATTCCCTCTTTTTTCTCCTTTTTTTTTCTGTTCCGCTAATTGTGCCGGTGTGTGTATAAATCTACTCGACTTGTAACGAGCAAATAGTAAAATCATTTGTTTTTGGCGCGAAATATAACGCTTTTTAAAAAAAGATCATTTAGCGCGTTCTAGCGCTTTTTTACAGCGCTGACAGCGCGTTTTCGCCAAAACTAGTTGGCAGCACTGGTGTGATCACTGATCAGTGTGATGGCCGCTTTTCAGGATCGCCCATGATGGGCGAGTAATAGAGACGGACTAGCATGTGAAAAATCAAATGAATAGTAGATTGTTATACAAGGGTCGGAAGGAATCAATTCCCATACGAGGTATTTAGACTATAGTATTTAGGATATAGTCTGAGTAGGAATTGATAACTTCCACCCGCGTTAAACACTCTACTTTTCATTTCGAATTCAAGGAAAGTAAACAAAAAAAAATACTATTTTACAAAAATTCAAACATGCAAAATCGCAAAAACACCTAAAAAAAAAACAAAATTGTCAACAATACAACCAAAGAGGTTGGAAGAAGAGAAACTTTTTCTTTTAAACGTCTTTGAATACTACACCATAGAGTAGGTACCTAACCTAAATAACATTACAAAAATAATAAACAAATCCTTCCTCTTTATGATAATATTGTAGGTAATAGTGTTCTGTGCTTATTAGTGTCGATGAAAAACAAGATTTTGAATTTCGTAACAGCTTACCAAATTAATAATCTTTTTTGAATTTTAAATATGGAACGCGTACCGCCCCGCGCACGGGCTATTTTCTGTCGTTTATACCTACACTCACAAGGCCGCACCTTTTTTTCTTATTCTAATTGATGTAAAAAGTTTCGTATCCCTACTAAGTACCCAAAGAGGTTGGAAGAAAGTCATTCTCTTTCCTAGAGAAACTTTTTCTTTAAACATCTTTGCCAAATGTAGTACTATTTTTTTTTAATTCATTCCCACCCTAAGGCCGGAAGCAATTACTATGAGTCTTTCCCGACCGAGGGCGGGAATCACAGCCCTGAATCTCTCTGTGGTGGGAATCATCGCTTCCGACCCGGTACTCAGATCAAACATATACTACTTTCCGAGTATGAGATATGAAAATGAATTTTCTCCAAGTAGCCTGCTATGATGTGAATTTCATTTCATAATTCATAATGAATTTTCAGTAGAAAGTGTGATTTTTCACCGTACCGGTAATTACAAATCATTTCCTGTGAAATATCCCAGGTAAAATCAAATGTAAAACGTAACGTAAGTAACTGTAAGTTATTTACATCAAATGAAAATGATTAAAAGTAGCAATCATACCCATTACTAGCGACTAAGTAATATTGGGCAGTGATTGCCACAATCATCGTGTCCTGAACATTTTAAATTTTCATATTTAGGTATCTACTTAGGGATAGTTGGCCAAACACTCCTCTCAACCCCCCGTCACTCACTCCTCACCATTCACTATTCACATACACACTACTCCCATACCCATTACCCCCCATACATACTCACACACACACCCAAGCATTTATGTAGATAAATTTTCCTACCATACCTTCTCTACTGAATAATTAAACTTACCAACCGTTGGAGGGAGACCAGGACCCCATGACACAGGATCTACCTAGTTTGGGTTCCTGTCTCCGCTAATGTTCTTCCTGACATCTTTAAATGTATCTACATAATTTGATCTAGCTATAAGGACTGTGTGGAAAAAATAAATAGTTTTTTCATTAATTTTTTTTTCATTTCCTTTATTTGCCTACGACATGGATAGAAATCAGTGAAAATACTACTAAACTACACCTGGCAATTTGTCATTATTTTACCAAATGAAGCAAGGTTTCGTTTTATAAAAGAGTTGTGCTGCTAAATACGTATGGCAAGTAAGTATGTAATATAGATAAATCTTGTAAAATATTAGTTAGGTACTTTACATTAAACATTAAGATAAGTAACAAAATACAAATAATAAAATGAAATTAAAAATATATTTAAAATTATTTCAATAATCCATTGACACTCATCCTCACCGTATCGTAAATATTCGTAAATAAATAGTGATCGCCGATCATTGATGTGCTCGAAAAACCGACATACGTTCGTCTGTGTTTGCCTTTCATGGGCAATCAATAAAAGGATGCTGTCATCGGCTTTTTGGCGGGAATCCGAAGAGGGACGTCATGTTTTTTGTATAATTTTCATGTTGCTGTGTATTTCGGGTTTTGACTCATAATAGTGATAGATTATTATGTGGCAAGTGTGCAGCGAATGGGAAATTCGATAAAATGCTTGGGATAGATATTTTTGGATTGCCCCAAAAATTCACAATGAAGTCTTCAGTAAAAGTGCTATCATTTTACTGTGGATAAACAAGGGAGGGATGTAGAAAGTGTTAAAGACACTGAATTTTTGTGCATGGTCTCTGAAGCAGTATCTAAGATTAAAATTTTTACCCTGAACTTGAAAACATAAAGCTGAAAATAAATTATCGGATGCGGCTGACGGACGCGGCAGACAGCCGTGACTGATACGTGTACACAGTCTTTTGAATTCAGCACGCCAGATTTGTGTCGGACATCCGAACGCTCAAGGTTACGTCCACGACTTACGTCCGATAGTTTGCACAGCTCTGTGTACATTCATTACCTAGAGCGCGGCTATCAGCCGCGTCCGTAAGCCGCGTCCGATAATTTGTTTTCAGCTTAAGACTTGGCTTTTTTAGCCTTACAACATTCGGATCAGGCTAGGCCGTATGGGCTAGATCCCTTTGCCTTTCCCTAAAGGGACAAATTAAAAAAAAGGATGCTGTCATTTATTTTTATTTACAGAAGACAAAGGGATCTCCACCCATACAGCTTGACTGCTAGACTCATAATGCTTTTAAAAATAAAAATTTTTTTTTGAGAAGGCTCAAGTACAAGGTGAACTGGAAAATCCAAAGAATATCGAAAGTAGATCTAGCGCAAAAGCTCTTATAAATCATGAAATCTCCTATAATATAAATAGCGTTAACCATTAGTTAGCACCGAGTAGGATTTTTAATATGCCAGCCAAAACCACTGGTTTATTTTTTAATATTGGAGGGAAACATTTGACTTTGACAGTTAACAGCCGAAAGAAAGAAACAAGAAAACTGCGAATGCGAAATACAAAGCGATTTCGATTAATGAAGTTCTAAAAGAAGTTTGCTGGACAAGAATTTTTATTTCTGATACATTTAATATATCACTTTTCAATGAGTCGGTGATATTTGGAACACGCAGAATGACGGCTACAGCATCGGCTTCGACTGTAACAGCTGGTTTGGCGGATGAAGATGATGAGTGTGGACCACAGCTGATCACCAAATTGGAGGTGACGTCATTTACTGAATACCTACTATTTTGACACTGACTACATTCCCTATAGGGTGTATTTTACCATGGATGGCGGTGCAACAAGTCGCCGCCACCAACAAAATTAAGATGACACTCACCAAATTATGTATTTATTATTTTATTTTTATTAATTTATTTTAATATCACTAGCGGTGATGAAATAGCATTGACATTAGTACCTAAATTGTCTCTATTTCATATAATATCATGGCACAATCCTAGTTACATTATGATGTTTAACTTTTTTAATTTGTTGTAATAGTAGCAACAGGAATACACATTCAAAGATAGTACCTATTTATAAAAAGACTTGTTACTAGAACGCGGAAACGGAGGCGACAAATGTTGATAATTGGTCTAATTTTATTTAGTTGCATATCAGCGAACATTTGCATTTTTCACTTAGTCGTATTTCTTGACCGATACCTACTGTATTTTTCTAGGTATATTATTTATTCCCTATCATCTTTCCTATAAATATGCTAAGAGGTAAGTATGTACATGTAGCCACCAGTAGCAGAACAATACCCAAACATGCGCAGTATGAATATTAAGTCATCTTTACTTTAATATCTTTGCATTCTGACCTATTATGGTTTATGGGATATAGCCTACACGCAGTAGAGGCTTGGTAATAGGGTGCCATTGGCAACTTTTTGGAATGGAACCCTAAATAAACACCCTATTCTTGATCCCAACATGTTTTACCTCACCAGGGCAATGGAATAACATCTGGAGATATCAAAAAGTTGGAGGAGGCTGGTTATCACACTGTGGAGTCAGTGGCATATGCTCCGAAGAAATGGCTGATCACAATAAAAGGCATATCAGAGGCCAAGGCTGACAAAATCCTCCAAGAGGCCTCTAAATTAGTGCCAATGGGTTTTACTACTGCCACTGAGTTTCATCAGAAAAGGTAAAACTGGAATGTTACAGTTGTAGGCACTTACCTAATTAAACTTTATCTATGTAGCAACAACTACACTGCCATACAATGCTTTTATTAAATACTAGCGGGTGCCCAGTAGTGTTGCCCGTGCGAATCCAGTTTATTCCTGTTCCCGTAGGAATTTTCAAACATCCCTTCAAAGCTGTTGCCTTCGACATATAAGATACATAGGTACCATATTTCAAGTTTCTAGGTGTCTCTAGTTGTAGTACATATTTCTCTTTTTAACCCGTTTTTTAATTTTCCCAATGGAAATGAGACAATTATCCCGCTTTTAAATAATAAATAAAAAGCCTTTATTGCTGTTCTTAGTTTTACAAACTATATCAAATTACTTAAACATGCCAAAACTTAAATACTAAGTTCCTTATGGAATTAAATTAAATATCGGCAAACGGTGGTTGTGGTATCACAGCTTGTCCTTCGACAAAGGCCTCCTCTAAAGATTTCCACTGTGTCCTGTCCTTTGCTGTCCGCGTCCATGTAGTACCAGCTATTTTTATTGATCTAATTTATGCGTCCTTTTATTCTGTTGCTTTGTTATACTGTTATACATCAATGTTTGCTTAATTTTTGGTTCTTTTCTAATTTATCTAGAGGGTGATGGTCTGAAGTCCCACGGGGACCAGCCGGATTGGGACCTTTAAGATTTGTTGTATCATTTTCTGAGTTTTTACATTTAATGTTCTTCCGATTGTTGATGCCTGTTGGTTGCTAGTTTTGTCCGCTGAACGAGATAGACCTTAGTTGCCCTGCATTTAATTTAGAGAATGTATCCACTTTATTTATTTTAGTTGGCATTTTATTTGCGCCTTGTTGTGCAGAGTTATGAGGTGAATTTGAAGGTGAGCGTTTCCTCTTGTCGCCTGTTTTATCTTTCACTATTAGTTGATCAAAGTATGCTATTTTTCCTTTGTTGCGTTCCTCTATTAGTTTGTTCCTAAGTTCCTTCCTTTTGTTTAGCACTTCTCTCGGAAGGTCTTCAGTAATATAAATGTTCTCAGGGAGGTTCTTTTTGTTTTTCAAAAGTTCAGCTCTTCTCCAAATCAGCGTCAGTGATAGCAGTATGGGTCTTGATGATTTTTCATTTTTCTTGCCCAGTCTGTCCCAGGCCAAAACACTGCAACTGTGCAACTTCTGTAATAAGGATATTAATTTTATTATTATTGCCAGTGACTCAGTCTGCTTGAACTTTAGGTCATCGCATCCGAAGTTTTTTTTTATGACGGAAAGTAAATGAAAAGTATTTTGCACCGGGTCAGCATTTGTGTGCAATGAACATGTTTGTTGGCTTCATGCCTGAGTTTAACATAAGTAGAAGTATGTTTAATACCAGTGGAACATGCTCTGCCAAATTGGGTACTAAATAACCGTGTGTGTATTGTGTCCAAAAGAAAATAAAAAATAATTCTGAATCTTACCATTACTTTTTACCGTAGGGCAGAAATAATCCAGCTTACAACAGGGTCAAAGGAACTGGATAGACTACTGGGTGGTGGCATCGAGACTGGTTCCATTACTGAGATATTTGGAGAGTTTCGTACAGGAAAGACTCAACTTTGTCATACACTAGCCGTCACATGCCAGGTGAGGTTAATAGTAGGAATGTTTGTATCATTTAAAGACTTTTTAGAAATTTTAAAGACTTATTCTAATCATTCCAGCTTATGTTTTATTTTTATTAAACTGGTACAATCCTAATACCATACATGTGAAACGGGCACTGCTGCTGGTGTAGTAAAAATTAAGTGTATTCTCTTCTATGTTCATAATATGTATCACAACAGTGAAGGAAAACATCGTGAGGAAACCGGCAGGTCCCAGAATTAATTCTGAGATATGTCTAACAGCACCCCGGTCTGACAAATCTTTCTGAAGTAAGCAAAATGTCACGACAACCCAAAAAAAAAAACAAGAATTATGACAATACAGACCTGGTCTATGGGCACACCCACCTATCATGTTTAGGTGTCGAATATTCTCGTGAAAAGTGAGTATTTCCAGAAACGAAACCCCGTCAAGGATAAAAGGCGTGAGATTATTTATTTAATGATGACAATGTTGTTTGCAGTTACCAATCGAGCAGTCTGGCGGTGAGGGCAAATGCATGTATATCGACACCGAAGGCACTTTCCGCCCGGAGCGACTGCTGGCCGTGGCTCAGCGCTACGGGATGGAAGGCGCCGCGGTGCTTGATAATGTGGCGTACGCTCGCGCATACAACACCGACCACCAGACCCAGCTGTTGGTGCAGGCATGTGCTATGATGGCTGAATCCAGGTGACTATGTTATATGATTGTAAACCAATAGTCGGAAAATAAATAAATACTTCTACTATATGTACATACGCTTCGTAATACATTATTAAACGGGTAATTTTGTACCAATTGAGAACCAGACAACACATATTAGCACTATATAATTCTTTCATACATTGATACATGCATGTGATATTATGTTTTTCATCTCTCCGGGCGGAAAGCGGCAACTTTCGGCCCGCTGCGCTAAACAAAGGTACCGCTTTCCACCTCCATCCAGCAGAAAAAAGTATACACACCTCAGGAAGTGCTTTCTTATTTACTTCCCTAGGTGTGAAATATACTATACCCATGGAGTGCCAACAGGAACCTTTAATTAAACCTCTGCTATCCGTCTCTCTTTATGTCTGTCAGTAGGCTATACCTATTTCATGAACTGTATTTGAAGTTTTCACAGAAGGTGTTATCTGTATTGCCTATAACGAAAATTTAGAAAGACGTGTTTTTTCGCGTTTGTTGCTCGTTTTTTTTTTGTATGGTGGGACGCCAGGCCAGTTTTATCGACGTTTTGAGTATAATGGATGGTCCATGTAAAAAAACTCGCTATTCATGATTATTTAAGGACATACATATATTTGCTATTTATGATTTTTTAAGGACTTTATTATAATTTTAGGTACTCATTGCTGATAGTGGACAGCGCAACGGCCCTGTACAGAACTGATTACTCGGGCCGAGGAGAGCTCAACTCCAGACAAGTGCATCTCGGCCGCTTCATGAGAATGCTGCTCAGGCTAGCCGATGAGGTTAGTAAAAAAAATATGCTTATGCCTTAAACGTGGCTGGTTTTGAACCCTGCAAGTCTCTGAATCAATTCTGGGACCAGCAGATTTCCCCTCGACGTTTTTCTTTCACTCGAGTAGTGATAAACATACAACTCGTCACAGAATAAGCGCAATTCCCCATACACCCCAATTAGTAAAAAATATGATGCATTCGTACTTTAGTTTTGTCTTACCAAATTTCTTAAATAAAGAACAATAATAGTACGGTTTCCATAGGTAGACCTAAATTCAGTGATATTAATTCATTTTTCGGAAAAATTTTATACATATTAAAAATAGCTGAAATCGATTAAGTAGTCGATACTAAACAAACGAATTTCAGGAATTGCGCTTATTCTGTTACATATTGTATTGTAAGTTTTTCAAAAACACCCTATTTATAATCACAGGCTCAATAAGAAACATTCAAATAACTACCTTATGAGCGTACACGCAGAACGCAAACATTTTATTTCAGTATCACATCACTATTACCGCATCAACAAGTATCTAAACCTCATTCCACTTTCTAGTTCGGCGTTGCAGTAATAATCACAAACCAGGTGGTCGCCAATGTGGATAATGTGGGCGTTTTCAACGCTGACACTAAAAAGCCCATTGGCGGACATATAATAGCGCACGCGTCGACTACACGCCTCTACTTACGCAAGGGGAGGGGAGACAACAGAGTGTGCAAGATATACGACAGTCCGTGCTTGCCGGAAACGGAAGCCATGTTTGCTATTAGCGCGGAAGGAGTTACTGATGCGAAGGAATAAAATTTAATGGTTTTTTTCTTGCTTTGTAATGCAGGCCAGAGGACAGGGGCCTTATTGTCTGTTAATAATTGGAATCGGAATCGTCTTAATTTGACATTAGTTACGCGGCCAGTGCTCGCTAACGGCGATGACAGATGTACGTCAAAATGAAGGCGATTGCGATTAAGTTTGTATATAGATAATCGGCCAGCAACTTTCTTTTCAAAACCGTTTAGTAAAGTCCATTCATCCATTGTGCTAAATAATGACTTGACTTTCTGAAATAAACTGTGCCTGTGGGAATCGATAGTGACCTTAATAATTATACATGTAAGATATTTTAAGAGAATGTATTGAAAGTATTTTAATGTAAATATTCGAAATGTTTGAGTAATAAAAACAACTTTGATATGATTTTTATTTTGGCTGGTTTTTTTTTTGTGTCAACACTACATAAATACAACTACTAAAAGGAAACTTGGTAGGGCAATTTATTTACCATCGCCCAGGTCGAACCACTAAAGCCTGAACCTAAAATGTATTTTTGGAATGTTGAGATAACATTATTACGGAGGAAAAGCAGAATAACTGTTGTATGGAAGAAATACGGGACGGAGATGAAAAATCGCATATAACGCTTTTTATATTGTTACCGATACATATACTCACAGAAATTGTGAGGAGAGTCCCGTCCCATCCTTATGTTTTTTGATAAGGATGTAAACACTATGAAAGGATTTCGAAACGGAAAAATACGGGATTCACGCGAGAAGCATGCCCAACAGTTTAAGAAATAAAACAAGTTTATCAAATCAGAATATAATTTTTGTATCATCAAATCAACATTATGCATTATGATTTATAGGTCTACCACTTAACTGAGACCGTTCTTGAGGTAGCTGCGTGGGCCAGGAGGGATCACAGATGACGTCACAACACGCAATTTTAATCAATTCATAAAATGCAGAGCGACAGTACTGTGACGTCATCTGGCGCGTCTGTCTCAGGAACTGTCTCAGTTAAAGGGTAGACCAGGGGCCTTATTATGTATTTATAATTGTAATCGCAATCGTCTTCATTTTGACGTACGTTGCTTCTTCCGTACATCTGTCAATACAGCCAGTGAAAGAAGAGCAAGCACTGATCGCGTAACAAATGTCAAATAAAGACTATTACGATTACAATTATAAATAGGCGATAAGGCCCCTGTACGGTACAATAGTTCATTCCTAAAAACTTTATAATTTAACAAAAAATTAAAACACTAAAATGGGTAAATATTAGGTATATATTGTAAGACATTTTAAAATGTTCCCTTTCACAAACAAAACCCCTGCTCGTAAATAAAATAATAAATAAAACTTACAACTTATTATCACCTAGAGAAATTGTCTTCAAACTACATATATTTCATTGCTACAATAAATTATTCATAATACAAAAATGAGACATCATTAAATACATATTATTCTTAATTTGCGTCGCAAAACTTTAAAACTTTTTCCCGGACAATTTTTTTTAGCAAGTTGTCAAGTATGACGAAAGTCGTGTGCATCTGGATTGAGGGCCCACTTTTTAAATTATTGCGAAACGAAATGATACTTACAGGGCATTTACTTAAAATTTTGTAAAACCTAAAGCAAAGATTCTTAAATTTCTTAAACGTGAATCAAAAGAGTTATGGTCAAATAGCTTGGGCCCTCAATCCTGACGCCTGCATAAAACGGCATAGTCGAATCTCAGAAAGTACTATCCCTGGGATAATAATTTTTATTCGAGTATTTAGTTAGGAATTTGTTAAATACATTAAGAAATTGTCAAGTCTTAAGAATGCGACAATACAGATTTATGGCGGTTTAGCTTGGGCCCTCAATTCATCAATTTTGATATTGTAGAATCAGCAAAAAATATGAGTTTTTCTAAGGAAAGATATTAATACGACTTTAATATATTTGAGTTCCATATCTCGGAAAATTTGTTAAAAAGAAATAACGACACAAATGTTAATTGTTAAAAAGTTATTGAAATTCGTATTTTTTCAAAACGTCTGAACTGAGGGCCCAAGGTTTTTGTCAGTATTGACTAGACTAAGCTTTCTACACTACCGCACTTTAGGCTAAGTATTTTAACAAATTCTTAACTAAAAGGCTAAAAAGCGTCCATTCTTCTAAATGCCGTACTTTAGGAGAAAATTGATTTTCGATGTTTTATATGAGAAAATTCAGTAGGGTGACCATAATGTTTATCGTAAGTATAAACAAGTATTCGTTGTGATCATGTAAGTAGTATTTTGTAAAGCGCAGATACAATATATATAATTATACAACGCGTAACAGAAAAAACGCAATTCCTCATCCACCCCGGTTAGTAAATTAATATAAAAAAAGATGCAATCGAACTTTAGTTGTGTCCAATTTTCTTAAATATCGTTCTATAATAGTACGATTTCAATAGATAGCATTAAATTCAGCTATGCTAATTCATTTTTCGGAAAAATTTAACACATATTAAAAATAGATGAAATCGAATATGTAGTCGATACTGAACAAACTAATTTCAGGAATTGCACTTATTCTGTTACATATTGTATATAATATATAAAGCTCGATATAATTATATACGATTAGCTGTGCTGTGCCTTCACCTACGTTTGCGTGGAAAAATAAAATAAGAAAGTGCCAATAATCAATGAAATTATGTACCTATTGGACGTATTAAAATTATAACCCTGTATATTAACAACTAGCATTGCCTTGCGGTTTCATTCGCGTAGTTCCCGTTCCCGTGAAAATACGGGAATAAAGCCTTTGTTACTCTTTGGTAATGTATCTTTCCATTTTTAAAAGAACTTTTTAAATCGGTAACGTGGTTTAGGCCTGTTCCCGTGGGAAAATTATAGCACATGTTACTCCCAGAAAAGTACGCTTTCCACTGGCAAAACATTTTTTTTAAATCGGTAAAACCGGTAGTATTGGAGCTTTTTCAATACAAAAACTCCAAAAATTCAAAGCAGAGCCATTTTACTAAGATTAATAATAATAGGAAAGTAATAAGGCTATTAGGACTAGAATCCAAAGGCCGCTAAACAATAAAAAAAACCATACAAGTATGGAGCGATTGTGGGTCTTTTTTTTTTGACAAACTTTTTTCAACAGTAAAATAATAGCACTTTTACTGATGACTTCATTAAGACTTCTTGAGGCAATCCAAAAATGTTTATCCCTGGCATTTTATCGAATTTCCCATTCACTGCACACTGTCACGGACCCTTGCTACCACAGAGCTAGATTAATGATCTGTGCTTGCCACATAGGTATAATATACTATCACTAATATGAGTCAAAACCCGAAATACACAGCAAAATGAAAATTAAACAAAAAACATGACGGGGACGCGCGTACGTCAGGCGTCAAAAATACGAATACTATGATAACCATTTAAATAACACCTTTTATTAATTTTGGATCACACAAAACGTAATCGCTTCCGACAACAACTTATGAAATATCTTCTAAGAGGGTACATGCTGATTTGTCTCAAAAAAGTAACAAAATCATATACACCCTAGTGAATTTTCTCATATAAAACATCGAAAATCAATTTTCTCCTAAAGTACGGCATTTAGAAGAATGGACGCTTTGTAGCCTTTTAGTTAAGAATTTGTTAAAATACTTAGCCTAAAGTGCGGTAGTGTAGAAAGCTTAGTCTAGTCAATACTGACAAAAACCTTGGGCCCTCAGTTCAGACGTTTTGAAAAAATACGAATTTCAATAACTTTTTAACAATTAACATTTGTGTCGTTATTTCTTTTTAACAAATTTTCCGAGATATGGAACTCAAATATATTAAAGTCGTATTAATATCTTTCCTTAGAAAAACTCATATTTTTTGCTGATTCTACAATATCAAAATTGATGAATTGAGGGCCCAAGCTAAACCGCCATAAATCTGTATTGTCGCATTCTTAAGACTTGACAATTTCTTAATGTATTTAACAAATTCCTAACTAAATACTCGAATAAAAATTATTATCCCAGGGATAGTACTTTCTGAGATTCGACTATGCCGTTTTATGCAGGCGTCAGGATTGAGGGCCCAAGCTATTTGACCATAACTCTTTTGATTCACGTTTAAGAAATTTAAGAATCTTTGCTTTAGGTTTTACAAAATTTTAAGTAAATGCCCTGTAAGTATCATTTCGTTTCGCAATAATTTAAAAAGTGGGCCCTCAATCCAGATGCACACGGAAAGTCATATTCAGATGGTTGTTAT
Organism: Ethmia dodecea; assembly: GCA_963855545.1. NCBI lineage: Eukaryota > Metazoa > Arthropoda > Insecta > Lepidoptera > Depressariidae > Ethmia > Ethmia dodecea. Next base: position 4,255,539 of record OY979457.1, read on the forward strand.
GGATGAATGTTACTCGCGCTTAGCAGAAATGAAGAGGGCGATAAGAAAAATGCCTTAAAATAACTGTAGGCTGGTCACACCTCACACATTGTTATAAACCCAAGATTTTAAACGTTAGACATTCCCTGATACCGAAAATCTGTAGCATGTAGGTACCGCGTCAAATAGTGTATTGTTTCGTACAAAAAAAAATATAGGCATTTAAAGAAAAAAAAATATGATTCGATTCGACCAAAACCATTTCACGACATTATTTTACTAAAGTTTACTATATTTTCATCTCATAATAACATATATGCTTATTTTTTATGTTACCACTTGACCTCTAAATGATGGCACGAAGCCGGCTGACTCTGTGACACTAAGTCATTAAACTGTCAAATATTAATTCAAAAGTCACTTTTACTTGCCATTGGTATCGTGTCGTGAGGTCATTGAAACTGGTAACATAATTTTTCATAGTTGCTCCAAATGGCCTTTAATACAAGCTTACTCATTTCATTGTGCAAACATTTTGGCGCGGTAATGCTACCGTAAGGGCGTGTCTAACAGTTTAGATATTTTAAATGAGATTTTATATGACTGGTCTAAATGATTGATTCGAATTCGGAAAAAATATGTGTCTAACTTCTACAGAGTCGAAAAAGGCAAAGTGGGCATGATCCAGGCAGGATTTTTTTGTAATTTTCGTCGTCATGCAACATTGTGTCACAGAAAACGGTCGGACATTAAAAAATCCCTGCGATATATCAACGAATGATCCAAAAATTGAGGTCCACCCGCATGAGTTTAATTATTTCTACTATAATTTACGTAATTCTATGCACCCCTTACAAAAATAATTATTACTACTTAAACATTTCTTTATATCATTGCGAGTACTAAAGTGTACTATGTAATTAAGCTTGTCGTAAGTAAATAAATACATGTTAATTTTATAAGCATTTCATAAGACTTTTTTCTCTTTATTGAGTTTAGTTTTTTAAATACTTCAGTTTTTTTTTTCACATGGATCGGATTAACAATATAGGTTTCAAGGTTATAATGGGATTAATCTTCGAAGCCTTATTTAAACACTAATATAGGCTATGGCTGACCAGCGACTAATGAAAAGCTACGAAAACTAGTACAATGTTTATAATAACTGGTTCTTTACATTTATATAAAGGGTATTGCGAACGACGCTTTTGCACAGTTTGAAGGGGATAGCTTTATGTTACTAATATAGCGGCATCTCTTTCTACTTGTCCTTAGGTTACATTCTGTAATACCCTTAGAATACATCAAATTAACATAAATATGGTAAAAGAAATATTGCAAGCTCCTTAATTGACTGCTCGACAAATCAATTGCCCTTTATATAGGAACTATAGTCCGTGCGAAATAGATCTGGATAAAAGTGTATTGACCCAACCTCTACTACATTTCACAAGACATTTACGTACTTTATCGCTCGTCATACAAACTGTCGCTAATCATGACGCGACACGTGTTTCATAATACGTCGGACAAATGTGAAAAGTGTAACCTCGAAAGTTGCACTTTATTAGGATTTTTTTTTTGGTAAGTATATGACATTATTATTATTTTGACATTTATTATCAATACAGAAATTAAGGTTGATATGGTTGTTAAATACATATATATTTCCTAAATTTTCAGTATTTTTGATATAATCGAAGATTTAGTTACGTTAAATAAATATTTTGTAAATGTAACCCTCAATTCTATATGCTTAGTTCATTATAGACTGTAAAATACTTAATTACAAATAGTAATTAACAATTGTATTTTTCAGACTCAAAAATGTAATATTTTAAGTTACGCGCATTCGTTGCCAAACGTCCTGCGGCCAGGGGTACGCAACTCAATCGCAGTTTAGTCAACCTTAGTTTTAACTGTAGTGCTACAGATTTTTGAAAACTCTCTCAGTTTTTAGTTTAGGCTTAGATTACACGTTTTTTTTTGTTTTTAATTCCTTCCCCATGAGTTATTTTATTTTGTCTTTTATTTTTTTTTGTCTTTTTATTTTGTATTGTTGACGGAATTCGGAGTGTACCGAAAAACCCTACCGGTTTATGTTACACTCTTTGATGAACATTTCATGTATTTGTTTTAGAATAAGTTAATAAATAAATAAATTTATTACCACAATCAAATAATACAAACTAAAAAAAATATAAAGATGTAGATTTACTGCTTTTTAATTTGATTTGAGTTTTCTACAGTTTTTTTAAGCATAAGTTTAATTCTATGATAGAAAAGTGCTTATATTCCATTGAGGAGTTTATTTTGAATAATATGTTTATTGGTATGCTTATTGGTATGCTTATTTGATTGGTTTGAAACGCATTATTATTTATTTTTATTGAAGAATAATTTTTACATTATATTTACTTGAAATATAAAATTTATAATTGATTGTGCTAAAGTGTTTTTTTATGATTGAAATTCGATTACAAATTTACAATGTACATTGTTTATGAATAAATACTACTACTATACAACCCCACATAAATAAATAAACATTTATTCCAATAGCGAAGCTCTATTTTTTAATCTTATGTCATTTAAAAAATGTTTGTCACGTCTGGCAAGGTCATTTGCTCACCCCGCCTTCCACTGCGATACGCAAGGTAAGACGTATTTGCGATACTTGTCATAGACATTGTATCGTATTGTTTGCAAAAATGGCGTACATTGGTAGAGAGGCGTCAACGCACTTTTATCCAGATCTATTCCGCACGGACTATAGCGACCCGCCCCGGCTTCACACGGGTGCAATGCTTATAAGATTTTCCCGCTTTTCTGTTGACATTTTTGCTATAAACCTCACGGAGCCCGAGACCTTTCCAACGAATGCAAAACCGTGGAAATCGGTTCGTGCGTTCTTGAGTTATAGCGTCAGGAAGGAAAACCCGACTTATTTTTATATAGTAGATTAAGAAAGGGTCGAAGAATATCCTTTGGAGGCCTGAGGAACATTCAGATTCCCCGAATTTTATACTACAACGAGTTGTATATAACTAGGTTCAAGAAATATGATTAATTGGATAGCTTAGAAGCCAAACCAACTAATCTATATAAATAAAAATGAATTGATGTTCGTTAGTCTGATTAAAACTCCAGAACGGCTGGACAGATTTTGATGAAACTTTTTGTGTGGGTTAGAGTGGGTCCAGGGATGGTTTATACGGTGGCAGAACGACGTCTGCCCGGGCCACTAGTATTATATAAGTTAGAAAAACATATGCTTCTCTTTTGTGCACAAATAGTTACCTTTTAATGTAGTTTTAACAAGATACAATGATTAATGTTTTTTAAACTGCTAATGGTTTCATAAAAGCCAATATGCACATGGATCACTGGGCTTCCAAGATATCCAATTTAATTATGCGGGTATGAACCTAATGCAACCTAATAATGATAACTAAACTTATTATAAGTACTATTATTTTAAACTCAACATCACTTTTTAAATTTACTGTATTTACAGATTCAAGTATTTATTTTAACAAATACATAAAATAAATATTGCATTTTTTACATTCACTCTAATTCAGGACAACACAAAATTATGATTTGAAACAAAATTATAAAAAGAATAAATAAAATTTCGTTTTGAAGTTACAAAATAAATACATAAATACACACATGTGCTACTCTACTGTACCTAAGTTATTTTTCTAAAATCGATATATTAACAAAATATATCGATTCTCCCCTATTAAGTATTACATTTAAAATAAATTATGTTGAGGCACTATTTCAAATATCTACTAATCACCACTGAAAACTACAGTAACTTGTAAACAATAATTTAAATAAATCTGTCAAACTTTGACTATCGGAACCATATTATGTTCATTTAAGTTCCACAAAGGGTCGAGTTCTACCAATCGGCATCGATGTTTACGGTCTACGCGATGAAACCATGGTCAATTAAAGTCCCTTTACTTTGCCGGCCAATCACTAAAGCCTAGGTCGCACTAGGCCAGTAATTTAGTCGAGTCCTTGTTCAGTATGTAGTACCTTCGGAGCCTAATATTGTCGAGTTGTTTAGTTGTATGTGTACTTACTACGAACAAGGACTCGACTAAATTACTGGCATAGTGCGAAACTGCGAACTAGACTTTAGTCACGATTTGTGTTACTGTTCACACGTATGGTAAAACCGTTACCAGAATATATTCAAGGTTCTACCAAGTGACCTAGCTTTCACGAGAACACCTCTTTGAATCATTTAATAAATTCGTTTTTACGTCTATAACCCGTTGTATGTGTACATAAAATTTAGACACAATCGATTTTTAACTGTGTGACTAAACACAGGATGGGTTGATTCAGCTTGGCAAAACTACACGTATATTTTCTTTAAAAACGAGTCCATTAAATTCAAATATCTAACAAAGCCAAAGTGGACCAAATCGATGGAATTAAATAAAAACATTGGTTCAAGCTACTTCTATTGTAAGGGCTGTGAAACGGACACATCGTTAACTAACATTATCTTTCTGTTTACTTATTACAACACCATATAAGGCATCCAATGCGGCTAAATATACTACATACTTTTCGCTCCCGATTTTGCAATGCCGAAACAACATTCAATTTTGTTTTTATATTAGGTTTTATTAGCGTTAACTGGTAATTTATCTGAATTCTAATACTATTTTTATGTCAAATGTTTAATAAATTTAAATTTGCAAAATCTATTTGACATTGTATGGCAGTGAACTAGCAAAACCGCAAAGCGAAAAGCTAGTATTATACGTATTTATTAAACATATTTAAATTGAAAGATCTCTATATTTACAGGTCTATTAATACACGTTTAATTTTGTCGTTTTAAACACGATTATTAGTATACAATTTTCAAACATTTTAAGCACTATATTATTCATAAATTAAGGCGCATAATTCCGACACAGGGTAGGAAAACTAATAAAAAGTAGTTTTTAATAAAATGTTGGTGGTTTCGATATTTTAATAAGTACTTGCTGTGTTTTTGAGTAAACTTTTTTAAAAGTGGCGCTATTTTTACTCTTGTCGTCACTAACAAAATACCAGAGCTTTTATATCACCATAATATTCAGTATAATTATTCAGTTCTCTACAAGTTCATTTTCAATAATTTTCTTTATAATGTTAACTTGGTATATCTACACTAATATAATAATAAAGAGGAAAAAATAGTTTTCATCTCTCCGGGCGGAAAGCGGCAACTTTCCGCCCTCTGCGCTAAACGATGCCGCTTCCCGCCTCCGTCGATCAGAAAAAAGTATACACTCCTCGGAAAGTAAATAAGAAAGCCTCAGATCACCGGTTTGATCACAATGACACGTGATCTGAGACATTTCTTGTTACTTCCCTTGGCATGTAATATAGTATTGTTGTTTTTAGTAATGAATAGGCTCAAGAGAACTACTGGACCGATTTTGAAAATTTCACTAATGCAAAGCTTACTGTTGTATTTTTCTACAGAAACTGTATTTACGCGGGTGAAATCGCTTGGAACAGCGTATATATATTAATATCTTTACATGAAAGAAGATACAAATGCAATCACAACCGTGTCTAGAACCATATTCTGGTAAGGCCGTAACTGGTGGAACCGGTATCGTTCAATGAGTACCTGTATAATCAAACCGCCGTTCTCAAACATGTACAGTCAAGAGCACGTGGAGCTTGACACATTGGACTTTGTAACGTTCTTATTATAATTGCCTTAGAGGTCAGACTCGCAAACAAGTGTAAAGCTTCATGTCTCTTGACTGTACTCAAAGACATTAAAATATAATAGGACATAGAGGGGACAAAGCGAGGAAAATCTGAAGCCAAAAATTATTACCTAACGTCATAAGTATAAGTGTGATTCGACCGAATGACAGCTCGCTCATACTAACTGACATGACGCTTGAGATCAAAGTTTTTGTATGAAAGTATTCCCAATACCCCCTCTATTATATTGAAATCTCTTTGACTGTACTTGACAACCAGTCCTTATTGTCTATTTATGATTGGAAACGGAATCGTCTTTATTTGACATATACTACGCGGCCAACGCTCGCTATAAAGACACTGACGGTAATGACAAATGTACGTCAGAAATAATGACAGATGTACGTCAGAAACAATGTACATCAAAATGAAACCGATTGCGATTAAGTTCCGATTTTTAATTCTGAGGAATTTTGATGTTTCAATAGTGTTGAGAAAAAATAGTTACCTATTTTAAAAGTAGATTTTGGAAGGGGGGGGTTCAAAGGTACGAGACGCAGAATAACTTTGCTGCCGAGCGAAACACACAACTTTTCACCTCACTACAGCTATCTAAAGTTTTTTTCATCCAATCGTCATACTGGCCAGTACGATGAAATGAATAATAATTAATCTTCAGAAGGCTGGCAAAAAGTTGCGCTTTTGCACTCAGATTTCGAAGGACAAACAGAATCTTTCCGAGCTTGTGATGTGAAAAAAATTTTCCCTTAAAAGGAAAAACTAAAAAGTATGTAAATATTAAAATTGCAGGTGTAAAATTCCGAAGAATTAAAAATCAGACTTTTAAAGTTGTTGGTTGATAGACAATAAGCCAGACTATTATCGACTTAGCTACCGCTCTAGATGAAGGCACTGCCTGGGGCCTTAGTGTCTATTTATAATCGTCTTCATTTTGACGTACATTGCTTCTTCCGTATATCTGTCAATACAGCCAGTGAAAGAGCACGCACTGATCGCATAACAAATTTCAAATAAAGACGATTACAATTACAAATAGAAAATTAGGCCCGTTTGTTGCTACGGCCTCGCCCTAATAGCGCAAGTATAAAGTTACAGTAGGTATAGTTACAAGCTGACCTTTAAGCTCATAGGTCAGCGGAAGGCGAGCTGGGTCCAGCTGCGGCTAGTGCTGGCATATGGGGCGGGGAAATCCCTTCTAAGCGCTCATGTTCCCGGGCTACTAGTGCTCGCAGCTCGTCCTGGGGAATAAGATGTACATAGTTTAACCTCTCAAGCCAATAAAATAAAACACAATTGATTTTTAATTGTTACTCAATGACGCCTCAGCGGTAATCACCAACATTACACACTTGTACCATAATGTACTATTATTAATTATAGTCTGGCCAGGTTTTTTTAGCCAACCCACTCAGGTAGGATAAGTACAAAGGGGAATGCCCATGAAATGCCTGGAATAAACAGAAAACATTACTAGCCCTAAAATTCATTTATAATAAAATATGAGTAATAAAAGTATTTTTGAATCTGTTTAACTAGGGTGAAAATATAACGTTTATTTTAATGTATTATATGTCGAGGGACTAAACGAAGCCATAATATACCAGACGTGGTTTGACTCCCGAGCGTGCGATGTCAATGAAACCGAGGGTATATTACGTTGGCATTTAGTCTCAAGGTGCAAACTGTACTTTCCACTTTGACATTTAATAAATATTACTTAATAAAATAGTTAACAATTTAAAACACATGGCGCCACCTTCTTTGCGGAAAAACCATGAAACTAAAACTCTCAACATTTTCGCAATGAAAATGGTCCACACTCCACAGATAACAGTATATTTACTTGCTGTTTCAGTTTGTCTATGTCTCATTAAGGAAATTAAAAAAGTGATTCCTTTTCATAATTTTGTTATAGAATAAATATATAATAATAATAAAAGTAGACCACACGGGCCTAGCTGTACTTTTTACATTACATATATGTCCATATAACACTCACCCCCCACCCTAGCCTGTCAGCGAGATCCTGGCACCCATCATCACAGTCTCCAAGCCTGGCCACGTCTCGTCCAGACTCCTCGTCGAGCTGCAGTCCCCCGCTCATCAGTCCCCACAGTCGAAGAATGGGAGACTTCATCCCAGCTTTCTCCCGGTTTATAAGGAGCCGGGGACACCAGTCCGGCACCCTGTGGAAATGTTGGATACTTAATGGAGAATTTACTTGAAGAATATATACATATATTATATTTCATACTTTAGTTTTGTCTAACCAAATTTCTAAAATAAAGAGCAATAAATAGTACGGTTTCCATAGGTAGCCCTAAATTAAGGTGTGTTACTTAATTTTCGGAAAAAATTATAACTTTAAAATAGCTGAAATGGATACTTTACAAACTAATTTCAGGAATTGCGCTTATTGTATATTAGGAATATATATTCGGAGCTTCCTGGGTCATAAGTAGTCTTCTATTCATCAAAGGAAACGTGCAATCAGATGACAGGTTAAGCTGTGACTGAGTTTTTTTTATCAATAATCCTATTTTGTATTTTAGAGCTTAGAAAACATTTACTTTGTAACTCACATGTCAATAAGCGAGGCGAAAGGCTGGACTTCGAGTGAGGAGCCCATGATGATCAGCATATCACAGTGCTGGAAGTCTTCCTGAAGGCAATGCTGGAACCGCTCCGGGAGACTCTCCCCAAAGAAAACAATATCTGGCTTTACAACTCCTGGGCATTCTGTGCATATTGGTATTTGATCTGCAAATATTTTACCTGTGGAAGAAAGAATATGAAAATATAAATTGTATGGCATTGCTTCACTGTTCAATAGGGTAGTATCAAAATTAAATAGAGAGTTGTCATTCATTAAAAAGATTCTCCCACCGTAACAACGCGAATTTAATCATCAAAATTTTTCTGTGAATTGAAACTTCAATCAAAAAATATTAGTTAAGACTATCGCGTACCAAGCGGCGTCAACCGTAACGATCCTGTTATTTGAGCGGGAGATTGAACGGGAATAACCGATCCCATGGGAAAATCGAAAAATAATTTCTTAGAGGACGCCTAGATGCTTCTTATGGAATCTCCAAGCAATATATGAACTTTCTAGACTTAGCCGTTTGGCCCTTAGCAGGATTCAAACCAGAGCCTCATACATAAGAATAAGAGGCTGGATCACTGGCCAATAGGCTATCAGTGCTCTCTGGAAAAACAAAGAGACTATTACTTTTTCCAACATTACCTTTAATAAATTCAAGTGAGTACTCCTTGCGGCAATCCAGGCAGTGGGAAGTATAGAATGTACCGTGGGCTTCGACAATTTTATCTTCTGGGATGCCAGCGCCGCGCTCTAATGTGTCTATGTTCTGTGTGTAGTGGCGAAGGAGTAACCCTGAAAATGTTCATAAATACACTGATGAGCAAAATATCTTATCAATTACTTATATAGATAATTAAATTTGGATGATAGCTCCAGGCCTGTCTGACTCCGTAGTTTAGGTATAAATATTTGACTACAGCATGCGCACAGGCGAGTTGCAAGGGCAGTCGGCAGCGAAAGACTGCCAAGCTTTGACTGTGAATGCACACGTATATTGCTGTTTTATTCGTTTGTCTTACTAGTACTCAAAGGAAAGTGGGTACTTGAGTCGACTTTCTGTATGTTACTACTATTATAATACTGGATGATTATTTTTACCGTCTGGAAAAAAATATGACGTATAAGGTATCTAGAGACGAAGTTATACACGAGATTAATTGTTGAATATAGTCCTGTTTAGTGCAATTTACAAAATCTAGAAAACTACGCACAGTACTACGCGCAGCTGGCGGTTTTAGGTAGATTGCGCATAAATGGAAGCTACGGGCCTATTTCTTTTTAAAATACTATTTCAAATATCTCAGTGTGTATTATTGACTACAATTGAGTAATGTATATTAGTTTAAGCAAGTTTAAGTAACATTGCCAAATGAATCTATTACACTTACCTATCACACCACATTTTTTTCCAGACAGTAAAAAAAGTCACCCTGTATAATATTCTGTGATAGCTCTTTGAAGTAAAATGTATATTGAAAAGAGTTTTATATATTGCATTTGTGTAGATATACACTTCAATGGTGTTGACTATTTTAGGATATACACACACCGGCACAATTAGCGGAACAGAAAAAAAAGGGAGTATTTACGCATTTTTGCGTGTTACTGGCCGGCTAAACAAGCTTTTTTTAAATTTGGGTTTTAATTTAAAAATGGAATACTAAGCGACTGCCCTTTTTTTCATTCTTTTGTTTTAATTTTCATTGATTCATTTTTTCCACCGCTTGTCCGTTTTTAGAAGGTTCGTGAATTCCATTTGAAAATCTTTGAATTGCAGTTTTTGAGGCTTTTGAGTTTTTTCGCATATTGATAATTTACGAGCATCTAATTATGCCTGATTTAACGCCATCAGAAATCATTAGGGCAGATCAAATGAGGAGAAATGGTCAAACCTACAGATCGATTGCCAGAAGCCTTCGTCGATCGTTATCAACGATTTATCGTAGCATCCAACGACACAGATTGACGAATGCTCTAGTGAGAAGGAGAGGACAAGGCCGGAAAAGGTGTACTTCAAGGAGGGATGACCGTTTTCTCCAACTTCAAGTCCGACGGAACACGAGACTAACGGCGGTGCAGGCTCGAAATTTACTGGAAGAGGTACGAGCAGTAAGGATGAGTGAGCGGACAGTTCGTAGAAGATTCGAAGAAGTGGGTATAGGCTCGTATGTGCCCGCCAAAGCCCCAAAACTTGAGAGACATCATCGCACAAACCGTCTACACTTTGGTCGTGAACATCGTGATTGGGACTTCGACGACTGGGGACAGGTTCTTTTTACTGATGAATGCAGAGTTATGTTAAATCAAATTGATGGAAGGCAGCGAGTATGGAGACGCAAAGGAGAACGGTATATCCAGTCTAATTTTGAAAATACAGTTGCATATGGCGGCGGTTCAATTATGGTCTGGGGAGGAATATGTTTAGGAGCTCGTACGGAGTTAGTAGTGGTCGATGGCGGGAATCTGAATGCTGATCGGTATATCAGGGAGATTTTAGAAGAACATGTTGTGCCATTTGCCCCCTTTATTGGTAACAACTTCATTCTAATGCAGGATAATGCTCGGGCTCACAGTGCTCGCACAGTACAGACATACCTAAACCATGTTGGTATAACGGTGATGGAGTGGCCAGCACGGTCCCCCGATATGAACCCTATAGAACACGTCTGGGACTTGCTAAAGAGGAGTGTAAAGTCAAGAATGCCCCCTCCCAATAATCTCAACGAGTTGCGAAACGCATTACTTGAAGAATGGCAGAGGTTGCCCCAAGAAACCATTGATAACATCATCAGCAGCATGCCCAGACGGATGGAAACCCTCATCAGAGCACGAGGAGGAAACACTCGATATTGAACAGTCATTGAAATTGTTGTTAAACTTTGGAAAATCTTGAATTTTCTGCTGTTTCTCTATAATTAAAAATCGAAGAAAAATGCATTTTGTTTAATTTAATTTTTATTTTTATAAAATTTTAAGTATGGTGTTACAAATGAATGTCAAAACATGTTAATTTAATTGTTGTTTCATTTTAAATAATATATTGTTTAAAAATTACATTCATTGTTCTAAATTCCCTCTTTTTTCTCCTTTTTTTTTCTGTTCCGCTAATTGTGCCGGTGTGTGTATTATGTATTGTCATTTCAGTGACTACTTATTTTCACTAGTCGTTTAGTTTCGTAGTTTAGTTTCTCTTCTGACATACAAAGCTGTATGATTTTCGAATAAAAAAATATATCTATTTACCACTATTTTTACTTTAATAACTGACCTTTTTCATGTAGAAGTCTGATAAAATAGTGTGAGATGGTAGGCTTGAATCTTCCGGGGAATAATTCCTTTGCTAATGTGAAGAACGGTTTAGGATTCTGTCTAAAGAAGTTGATTTCAAATATGGCTTGTGGTTCTGGCAAGTCATATTTCTGTAAGTTGTGGTATAAACCAGTCTCGGGGCTGCGAAAATCAGGGATGCCAGCCGCTAGAAGACAAATTGATACAAAAATAACATATAATATTAAGGGTATTTTGTAAACTTTTTTTTTTTTGGTGAAGTGAAGGAAGCGAACAAAGTATGCAGAGATCGAGCAAAAATGAAGTCTGTCACCCAGACTATAGTGACCAATTGATTGACACCTCATTTGAAAACATGTATTATGTAGTAGGTACCTAGTTCAGGTGTGACCTTTACTGTATTTAGCTCACAAAATACAAAAGAATCGAGGAGCTCGAATGGAAGCTCACTTGACAGGTAGTAAGTAACAGTAAGTAAGTAACAACTCTTTATTGTACACCAATAAAAATATATATTTTTTTTTTCTTTATGACCCCTTCTTTAGCGGCGATCTATCACAGGATGGACATTTAGCCACTTTTATGACACTATTAAGTTACAGTCTCTTAGGAATCCGTTCATTAACGAAATCCACTTGGTTTATTGCTCCATCGGCCCATGGAACATTGTCCTGGGGTATGCCTCGTTTTAGGCGTCGTGTAGCGGTGCATGGCTTCATCAGGCATCTTGCCAGCTTGTTTGGGTGGGCTTCCATCCTTTTCTTGTATGCTTTAGTACTGGCTTGTATTTCCTCTTTGACTGTCAGTACTCCAAGGTCGTTGTGAAGTACATAGTTGGGCACATACCATGGAGCTTCAGTTATAATTCTCACCATTTTGGACTGGAACCGTTGGATTATTTCTATGTTGGAGTGACACGCAGTGCCCCACAGCTGGATACCATAGGTCCATATTGGCTTTAATATTGCCTTGTAGAGGAGAACTTTGTTGCTTTGACTCAGTTGTGATTTTTTGTTCAGCATCCAATACAGGTTCCGTAGTTGAAGGCCAAGTTGCTTTCTTTTCGTGAATATGTGGTGTTTCCATGTGAGTCTACGATCCAGATGTAGCCCGAGATACCTGACATGGTCCAATTGAGGGACTTGGATATCATTAAGAGTGACAGGTGGACAAGTTTCTCGCCTAAGCGTGAATGTTACATGAACAGATTTTGCCTCATTTGCCTTTATGCGCCATTTTTTTAACCATCCAGAGATTTCATTCAGGTCGCCTTGTAGCATTTGTGATGCGGTTGAAGGGTTGCTATGACATGCTAGAATAGCAGTGTCGTCCGCGAAGGTTCCCGTTGTTGAACTTTCACCTATTGGTAGATCGCATGTGTGCAGGAGATACAGAATCGGGCCAAGTACACTACCCTGTGGGACTCCAGCATGTATGGGTTTTAGGCTTGTTACTTCCTCACCATACTTTATCAGGAATTGTCGGTCTCGCAGATATGATCGTAGTATATAAAACAGGCTGCTCGGGAGAAGATGTTTTAGCTTGTACAATAGACCTTCGTGCCAGACACGATCGAAAGCTTGGGAGATGTCCAGGAACACAGCAGAGCAGTAGAATCTATCTTCGAATGATTGATGTATTTTATTTACCAGTCTATGGACCTGTTCGATAGTACCATGTTTATGCCTAAATCCAAACTGGTGGTCAGGAATCAGTGCTTTATTTTGGATTTGTTGCATGAGCCTTTTCAAGAGTAGAGTTTCGAGAAGTTTGGAAGTTATAGGGAGGAGACTAATTGGTCTATAAGATTTTGGGTCGTAATGGTCTTTCCCCGGTTTTGGGATCATCTTAACTTGTGCTACTTTCCATTGTGGTGGAATGAATGCCATTCGGATTACAGCATTAAACAAATGTGTGAGAAATAAGAATCCTATGTTTGGTAGCTGTTTAAGGATGCTTCCAGTTATAAGCTCGTACCCCGGGGCTTTCTTATCTTTGACATTTGTAATGGCAGTCATTACTTCACCCTTTGTTATTTTTGAGCATCCTTGGTCCGGTGATGATTGGCACGGGGTGAAAAGAGTACTCTCGACTTCTTCAATGTGTGCAAGAGGTCCATCATAAGGATGTGGTGTGAATACCTTAGCCAAGTGCTCCGCAAATGTTTCTGCCTTCTCGGCGTCACTTCTGGCCCATTCGCCATTACTTTGGCGCAAAGGGAAAGATGGTACTACGGGTTTTTTCAAATAATTTGTGGCTTTCCACAGCGAGTAGTCGGTGGCTGAAGTAGGATCCAGTGTGGAAAGAAATTTTTGAACACTTGAGTTCTTTTCCTTGTTCAGAAGTAGCGATAGTTTTTTCCTTAAGAAGTTTAGCTTTGTCTTCAGAGGCGGGTATTTAGTTTTGTGCCATTCTTTCCTTAGTTTGCGCTTCTGTGCAATAATTTCTTCCGCCTTCTGCGAGATTCTTAACGCCGTGTTTGGGCTATTTGAATTGTTTACTGGTGTCGCTTCCCAAGCAGCTTTTTGAACGGTAGTGTTAAATATCTCCACTGCCTCAACCAAGTCCTCCTCACTTTTAAGGCGAACGTTCGCGTCAAGGGATTCATTTACCAATTGTCTGAAGTAGTCCCAGTTAGTTTTTTTGTTGATCAGTCGACAAGTTAAAATTCTTGGTAAGATTTCCGCTTCCACAGTAAGCAGTGTCGGGGTATGATCGGATGAAAGGTCTAGATTGCTCTCACACTTCAGGTAGTTACTGTTGAAGCCTCGTACAGCAAAGAAGTCTATTAGGTCTGGAAGTTTCTTGCAATCGGATGGCCAGTAAGTAGGACTTCCGCAGGAGATAGTGCTCATGTTTGCAATTTCTATAGCTTTGAGTAGTTCGCGACCTTTAGTATTTACTAATCTTGAGCCCCAAGCTGTATGTTTGGCATTAAAATCGCCGCCAGCTATGAACCGTGGGCCCAAGGATTCAAAGAAGTTAGTGTAATAAGGTTGTTTGGTGTTGTGCTTTGGAGGACAATACACTGCTGATATGGTGACTGGTCCATTCTTGTCCTCAATAACAACATTTGTCGCCTGAATAGGAGCCTCACGGAAAGGAGGTGAGATATAATGTTTAATTTTACTTTTGATAAATACCGCTGTTCCGGCGTGGGCTGTGCCATCAGGGTGATTGGTGAAGTATGAATCATATGACTTGATTGATACGTAACTTTTGTCTGTGAAGTGCGTTTCAGTGATTAACATTATGTCTATATTGTAGGAGCTTAGGAAGATCTGTAGTTCTTCCACATGGTGTGACAAGCCGTTAGGATTCCAGAGTGCTATTTTTATGGCAATGAATTTTGTAGCGTTCTTGACATGAGTTCAACTAGCATTTCGGTGATAATGGTCATTTGATGCATCATTTCTTGGAGCAGTTTTTTAAGGTCACTTAGGATATCTGTTTTTATGACTGATGTCGGGTCGTTTTGTTTCAGCTGATCTGGTAAGTCAACAGGGCTTTTTTTGGATGCGGTTATGGAAGCAAAGGTTTTTAGTTGTTTAGTAGCTATGTCATGTGCATTGGTAGTGTGTTTTATTTCTCCACTTGGTTGGTTGGAAGTCACTGTGTCTCTCTTTCTTAAGGTAGGGTATTTAGATTTTTGTATTTCTTTGAATACTGCACATCCCCTATAGTTAGCAGGGTGATTGCCCTCACATAGCACACACTTTACATTGTCAGAGCGCTCCTTGCGAGAGCACTCGGCTGATTGATGGTTTCCTGCACATTTTATACAGCGGGCTTGGCGATAACAGAATTTCTTTGTATGACCATATCTTTGGCAGTTAGCGCATTGAGGTATATCGCGTTTGGCCTTTAGAGGTTCGAAAGTTATGCAGCAGTTCATAAGTTTTTTAATATTATAAATGTCTTTTTTATCCTGGCGCTGTTTTAGGTCTACAAAGAACATATTCAATGGTTTCTTCGTGAGCTTGTTTTTTGCATTCCATATATTTGTGACCTGGTGGCCAAGTTCCTCAATACAAGTTTTAAGTTCTGTAGTGTCTGTTGATGCATGCATATTTTTGAGGACCACTCTAAAACTCCTCTCTTGCTTTGGTTTATATGTGTGGAATTCCGTTCCTCTATTTTTAAGCTCTGTTATAATTGTTGTATATGCTATGGATGATTTTGGCTGTATTTTCACTTGTTCTTCTTTGACCACTTTAATTTCATAGTCATCCAGGACTGTATCGTTTAGAAGTTGAGTAAGCGGTTGTATGTTAAACACTTATGTATGTATATTATTAATAAAAATATGCAACAAGTTACACAGTGATACAAAAAAGTACAATGGGCGGTCTTATCGCTTTAAGCGATTTCTTCCAGAGTATTGTACTAGTGAAATAAAAAGACTATTTATTTATTTAATCATATGGTGTCAATGCATAGGTGTACTAAATATAAGTCAACATTAATTTTCTGTAGGCACTTGACAGCAAATGACTATGAAACAAAACCTACTGCATAATAAATAATCATATTTCCATAGCACAATTATTAGAAAACATTATGTCACTTCAATTAAAGTGGCAACAAACTGATAAAAATATTCCATAAACAATCAGGAAAAGACCAAGTGACCTTGACTCGCTATTGTCAGTAAACAAAACATGTTATGTGACAATTTTCCACTGTAACTGCCCAAGTATACTGGCAGCCACTAATTAATGAATTTCGTAATAAAGAAACGTGACTCACAGGTGGATATTCCCGCTCCGGACAGTGTTATTATTTTTTTGCATCGGTCGCTCTGTATCCACCTGACGATACCGTCCAGGTTAACCTCATCCAAAACCTTTTCTGCCGTCGCCGATGTCTCAACGGGCTCATAGAACCCGAGCTTCTGGGCCAAATACCTCCGAATAGAGTCCACATCGAGGTCTCGTATCCTCGAACCGCCTCTTTCTGTAGAGCTTGGCGGGACAACCCTATCAATGGATTCGTCTCCTGCAAACCAATCGCAATACACAATCACCACACAATTGATCACTTTAACGCTAATTATATTCGCAAAACTCACCGTCACTGTTTCCTGGAGGCGTATTAGCGGACATTTTGCGTAAATATTGCAAATTGCGACTCCGAAACCAAAGCTTTGTGCAATTTTGCCACGGCCTCTTTGACAGAATGACGCACATTCTCGGGAACAGTTGACAGTTTTAGCAAACTATGAGTATTTATATGTTTCTAATTCAAAGTTCAATTTTGCAGTTACGTAATTAATTTGTACGTAATCTTCCACGATAAATATAAGTATACATTTAGTTGCAATATATACTCATTAATTTAATTTCAGATTTGCAAAACTCTAATACTTCACTTCAATACTAATGAAAGCCGTCTTATGAGCTGCAGCCATTATAAATGATTGCAGATCTAGCTCTATAAACGTTAATATAACGCGCGGCAAGCTTAAAAATTTACAACTATAGTAATTAATTGATCCTACTAATATCCTACTAATATTATAAATGCGAAAGTTTGTTTGGATGGATGTATGGATGTATGTTTGTTCCTCTTTCACGCAAAAACTACTGAACGGATTTTGATGAAACTTTACAGTTACCTATATAGCTTATACATCAGAATAACACATAGGCTATATTTTATAACCGTATTCCCACGGGAACGGGAACTGCGCGGGTGAAACCGCGGGGCGCTGCTAGTAGTATAATAAGGCAGATGTTCTGCAATTTGCCTTCTGCATTTTCATGAAAATGACGTTAGAGTGTATTAACCAGTCTATAAAAATAAGAAGCTGCATACAATCACGTTTTATAGGTAAGTAAACTTATAATATTTTCATATAACTAGGTACTATTTCGCACTACAAAAAATATATTGGTGTCGTAATAGCATCATCATAAGTATTTGATATTTTCAATACGTTCAAAACAATCAGCGATCCCGCCATCTTGAAGTCAAAATGGTGGTGGTCCTTAAAATTATAACAAATATATCATTGGACATTATATATAGTTTTGTAAACTTCTAAATTCCTTCTTATATCGTTTAGTCTGGCATTTTCTATATAAATTGTTTTGAAAGTACGACATGAGAAACGCCTGCTTAAAAAGATTTAGCAAACATATCAGACAAGGAATTCCTTAGGTATGTACAAAAAAACGGTTAAAGAGCCGGTCGAAAATCAGTGAGGCTCGGGTTCGAATCCTGGCATGTACCAATGAGTTTTTCAAAAACTTACGTACATATTTATCACTCGCTCGACGGTGAAGGAAAACATCGTGAGGAAACCCGCAGGTCTCAGAATTAATTCTGAGACATGTGTAAATAGACCCGGTCCGGCGATGGGCTCACCACCTATCACGTTTAGGGGTCCAATGTATCTCGTGAAATGTGGGTATATTCAGTAATGGAATACCTCTGCCTACCCCCCCTTATGTACAAAAAAAAATCTGAATATAAAATATGGGTAAGTCATTTAAATTTGTCGGCGTCGTTTGCTAAATCGTTTTACGCAGGCGTTTTTATAAACTAGATATTTATTGCTTCCGGACTCGGTAATGTTGTTAGAGTACCTATGTGTCTATATCTAAAAGAAACCAAAGTAGGTATAAGCATAAGTATATTAATCTATAAATCACACAATTTTTTTTTTTATTAAATTTCTTTAGCAATGATGTGGAACAATAAAAGCTGTGTGGAGTGCAACCCAAATGAAATTGATGTCCGCAATCTAATAATACTTTGTAAAGTTCGAATAAAATATCTGACAGAAGCGTATTGTAGAAAAGTATACAATTTCTATAATGCTTATGAAGGAAAAACCCATAATGATGCCAGCAAAACCGCCAATATTACCTGAAAATAAAAAGTAACGTTACGTTTGCGACAAGGTAATAATTTCTTTTTCGCGAGTAAAATGTTAATGATCAGTGGGGCCTGCCTTTGACGTACTCTACGAGCGCACTCGGATCCAGTCTGCTCAGATATTTACTAGGCTGCTACTCGTTTTATGTAAATTCGTGATCTGAGAATAGGTACAAGTTACTTATTTAACGACTCCAATTGTGTCTCATATCAATTTTTTTTAAATCATCGCTGTAAACTCCGCAGTCGGGTAAAAGTACATTTAAAGTCGCATTTTTAATCAGACGGAGTAAACTGACAGATCGAATGTTGCCATTTTTTTACAAAATAAAATTAATGTTGTGCTTAAATGGTTTACTCAATTTAATCATTTCAGTTCAGTGATCTAAAATCCAAAATATCTGTCTAATGTGTGTTTTTGCTACCTAATAAGAGGAACTAGAACACAAACAATGGGACATAAATAAGAAACATGTTATTTTCATTATAATAATTTATTCACTATCGGAAGAATCGTCATCATCATCAGTAACATTTATCAAAAATCTGTCACTAACAGTATCAATGTGGTCGTCGAGCTGGCGCATTTTGAGTTCTTCTTTTTTTACATGTGTGACGCAATTCTTCCACTTATTAGATATTTGCATTTTATTCATAGTCACATCTTTTGAACTATTTATGAATGAGTCAAATACTTCACTATAATGTATCATTATTACGTTAATTGACATTTCGATCTGTCAGTTTACTCCGTCTGACCTCTAAGACCAGCCATCCGAGACACAATAGATTTTTAATTGTGTCTCGGTTCCAATTGGAACCCGCGGTGCTTTACAGATTAAAAATCCGACTATAGACATAATTTTTTTTATATTTTATTCTATTTTAATAATGTTTTAATATCTTCGTTTTTTATTTTTTATCGCGAATGTTGTGCGCTATTAATAGAAGAGCTTAAATTTTATAGTTTTTCGTAGGTACCCCTACTACAATTACAATTTGCTGCAATCAAGCCTAATAAATAAATTTATAAATAAAAGCCTAATAAGAACTAATTACATTATTATTTTTAATTAAGTTATTATAGGGACTTACTCAATATTTCAAACCAGTAAAAGACCACATCCAAACGGTTCAAAGTAGCATCACGAACGGGGAAGTAGATACCCACAAACGTTTTGTTGGTCATGTCAATATCGGAGCTAGAAGATGGGAAGACAATTATTAAATTAAATAAAACATGAAAGTAAATTAAATAATTTTATGAATTGGTTGGCTCAGTTGGTTTGAGCATAATTATGGTCCGTTGTCCATTCCGGGTGGCTTCGGGCGTATGCGGATTTTTTATTTAAGTCTATGTTTACAATATAGCAGGTGGGTGTTGGGATGTTACAATTAAGACTTACTATTGATATAGGTACTGTTAAAATTAGATTTAGAATTTTTTATTTTGCAACGGAAACTACGCTGCCGTGCTGGTGAAATCGCGCGAAACCGCTAATATTTTTAAACAACGCGTAACAGAAAAAGCGCAATTCCTCATACACCCCAATTAGTAAGTATAATAAATATGATGCAATCGAACTTTGGTTATGTCTAACCAATTTTCATTAATGTGTGTTCTCTGAATGACATTAAGGTCAAGGTCAGTACCAAGCACATTATCCTTAAGTATACAAAAAGAAGATACTGAGGGCTGACTGACCGATCGATCAACGTACAGCCGAACTGCTGGGTCGAAAAGACAAAAGTTCCTGATGACGTTAATAATTAAGTACTTACTTAGAAGGGATTTTTAGAAATTCCTACGGGAACGGGAATAAACAGGATCCACCGGAGCAACTCCGCTGGCCACCCTCTAGTTAGTAATATTAAGAAAGTTATTATTGAGTAATTATTGAGCAGTGAGGCAGTAAGTTTTAACAAAACAGAAAGTAGCTGATACATCTCGGGCCTGACGTACATAAAGGAGTTACTGAAGTCCTTGATTTGGTCTTGTTTGCGGGCAGACGTTGTAGAGGTCTCGAAAGACCTCGTAAAGTATTGGGTGAGTTCACAATCTGCGTAGCACTCGGGGCAAAACAGTGAATCTTGTAGCTCCATTTCTAGACCGCTCAGATCTTCGGCGTCAAAGGGGTATAGGTACAAGAATTTCTCTGAAAAAAGTAACAGTAAGTTTTAGGTAGGACAACGCACTGGAAAGGGTAACTTAGAACGTCTACAAGACAACTGAACATCGCGAGATGCCGCTGGACGCAGCATAAGTATTCTGCAGTCGCCCTGTGACTGAAATAGTGATGGAAATAGAAGTATGTCACAAATAAACATAACATAGAACCCTAAAGAATAAAAAACCATCTTCAACTTATATGGTTTTCTCATGGATGCTTTTGTCAAAACTGGACACACGGGAAGCACCAGCTTTCAAATATTTATTTTATTTATTTATTTATTTATTTATTTATTTTCCACAGAATACAACAATTATCATGATTATTAGATATCGCCAAACTGCATTACAGTTTGTTAACGAATAAATAATATAATATAATCTCACGCCTTTTTTTATCCCCGAGGGGGTAGGCAGAGGTATTCCATTACTGGATATACCCACATTTCACGAGATACATTTGTTGGCGAATAAAAAATAAAAATAAAGAATAAAAAAATAATCAACAAAATCGGTCCACCCAGACTGGGTGACCCAGTCGAAAGTCGAAAGTTCTGAGGTAACAAAAATACAAAAACATACAGGTAGAATTGATAACCTCCTCCTTTTGTGAAGTTGATTGAAAAGAAGGTAAACTTTACTTTAGCTCTTAGCACGTTTACTGCCGGTGTCTACAGATGGGAGTCAGTAGAGGCCAACCCCTTTTCTAGTAACCAAACAAAAATCACGCGTCCTTACACTATGGCAATTACTCTACATTCCGAATCAAAATCAAAATCACGCTGTATCAGGTGATGACATTCTGTGAAAGGTCTTTGATGGCTCAATCTAATGGCTAGCTCAGAGACATTTCTTAAATTATGCATGATCATTTCACGATTAACTTCCTCAATTTAACGTAAAAAGGTCGTAAAAATGACACAGAGCTTTTTTGTGATCCACTGCAACATAGTTTAACAAACTGCGCCAACCCCGAAATAAAAAATATTGAGAAAATCTACAATTCTATCTGTTATAGTCCTTATTACTATGCAGTTATAGCTGAAATTTGCATTTTTGTTTAACTACTTATAATTTATTTTTCCAATTAAGTATTTTTATTATTTGCGTCTAATTTTGCCAAATTATTTCTGCTTAGCCTGATGGTCGACTAGTACATAAAGTTAAATAAATAAATTTAAAAAATGAAATATAAATATATTAAGTTCCTAAATAAATATTTGGTACTTAGAATATCTTACAAATCGAATCAGTCGCTCTATCTATAGTATAAAAAGTCAAATATGACCACATCTCCACCTTTCGTTCTCTGCTTAACTGGCTATCCATCCGAAAGCGAAGACAGCTTCGGATGCTTTGCATGCTTTATTCTCTTCTCAACGACCCGTTTTCTCCAAACTATAGGTACCTATACTTGAAATGTAGATTCCCTTGGACTCCTCCCACAGTCGCAGTCTTCGCAATAATCTGTTGTTAAGTATGCCTTCTCACTGTACTGGTTTTGTGTCCAACTCCTTCACTGTGCATGCCATCAGGCTTTGGAACACCCATTGTTTGCATTAGGAAATCCCAATGCAAGTTTTCTTTTAAAAGGAAAGTTTGTGCGTTTTATAGGGTCAGGCATAAATT
This sequence comes from Ethmia dodecea, assembly GCA_963855545.1. Lineage (NCBI taxonomy): Eukaryota > Metazoa > Arthropoda > Insecta > Lepidoptera > Depressariidae > Ethmia > Ethmia dodecea. The sequence goes on from OY979457.1 coordinate 4,277,855, forward strand.
GTTCGAAAGAAAGTCATCATCTCTGGTTTATTTTATATAAGTATTTTTGTATTTATGTTTATTAGGATATAGTATGTATTAGTTTAGAGGTCTAGGCTCCGAATACCATTTTATCCCTTTCGGTGTCGAGACCCTTGGTCCGTGGGGTCCTAGCGCTAAAAGCCTCTTTAAGGAAATATCAAATGTTATATATATATTAATATGTTAGTCGACATCACAGGAGACCGAAGAACTGGCAGCTACCTCGGACAAAGAATTAGTCTAGCCATTCAAAGGGGGAACGATGCCAGTAGTATCTTCGGAACCTTGCCTAAAGGGACTCCTTTTAATAATATATTTTTTATTATTTACGGCCCATTCCGCCAAATTATTTCTGCTTAGCCTGATGGTTGACTGGTAGATAATGCCTTTAGGCATTAAGTTCGCCATGTGTACATTTTCTTGGTAGATGAAGTTAAATAAATAAAAATAAATAAATGTCTACACGACACGTTTGATTATTTCAATCTGCTTCCTTACCTCTGTATTTGTTTAGACACTTCAAGTTCTCGATTGAACAGACAGGGCCGTCGTCTTTGTGATGATTATCAGAAGCCATAAAAAATGGGGTACATTTACACAAAGATTGAATAGTCCTCATTCGGCATAGCACAATGCAGGCGCTGTAGGAGTAAAGATTTCCAAATATGACGTCTTCATCGGGAAAGAGACACCGTCTCTGGAAAATATCGTTGATTATCATAATCGTATTTAATTTTTAGTACCTATTTCTTTATTTTGCAACTGTGACGTCATAAAATTATTGTAAAATAAAAAAATATTATAAATTAATTTGGATTTCATTCGACTTAATGTTAAGTAACCAGTTAATATCGTAAATGAATTAAGATCTTACAGTTTTTATAGAATATTTGCGGACTTCTGGAGTAGCTTTCTGCTTTACAGCCTTAAGTTCTAGGTAAAGAGTTGTATTGGGCTGTGCTCTGTGGAGTGTGACTCGCCCAGAAGTCACGTCTGCGTAATGGTGCGGTGGGAACATTAAAATCTGTGGAGGTGAAACAGTATCACATCATCTTCTTCATAAAATACATTGCCTGGGTGGGATGCTGAGCTTCATCATCTGTCAGTAAGTGGCCTTATCATTCTAACGCCATCTGTCGGTGTTCGGCCGTATTATTCAATATCTTTTTTCGTTCAGTCGAACTCTGTGACAAATCCAGGGCTGCAACATATCAGAATTAATATTGAAGAATGTGTTTTTCTTACATCGAATCCCATGGTAGCACTCAGCGTGTAGGCGTAGTCCTTGATTAACGGATCCATAACCATATTCAGTCCGTACATGTAACCAGCTCCCCCCTGTTTCTTCACTTCCTCCATGATTTTGGTTGGACTAGAACATTTTGTATCAAACAATTTTTTTATTCGAATTTTAAAATTTTTATTTTTTTTAAATTTCGATCAACAAATAGCAATTTGGCAAAATTTGAAATCTTTATAAGTTCGCTAACTACTACAACCTCTCGAATATTATATTTCAAAGGTTGTAGTAGTTTCTCAGACCCCCACCACTAAAGACGACGTAGGCAGTTAATATAAAAAAAAAGTTAGCGAACTTAGAAAGATTTCCAAGGATACCTTCCAGGCGTGCCGACTTCCAGAACGTAGTTGAAAGTGCAGCAGAAACCCTTCGATGTTCGTCGCAAGGAGAAGATGCTCATGCATTCCACTATCTTTCCGCCCCATGCGCACCTCACCAGCATCTCCTCACATTTTGGAGACGCCTGACCAACAGACCCATGATTATGATTTAAAGGAGACGTTCCATCTTGGGCCTGCACATTGTACACCAGCGTGAAAGATGGAGAAAAATCTAGTGTTTATCAGACAAATATAAAAAAAACATTTCCATCTATTTAGCTTGCACAAAAGTAATTAAACTTCAATGGATCCGCATGAAATCATATTGAAATAATACTATTTCTAACTTCTTAAGCCCAATTTCTAGATTATTGTGAATTAGTCCAACAACCATCAAAATAATATATAATAACTATAGCTACTTTATTATATTTATCTAAAAAACTAATGTACATGGTGCAGACCCAGTCTCCATACATTCCTGAAACGTCTCCTTTATGAATAAATTTCGTCACAGAACTCGCAGAGTCGCAGAGGCACTCCGACGTGAAAACGTGCCCATTCCAGGACCCACTTGCCTCAGCCAGCACCAAATCACGGTTCCTATGGTTTTCATAACTAGGTATGTTTTCCGTCACCGTCTAGCTAGTGATATTAAAATAAAAAAAAAAATAATCTCACGCCTTTCATCCCCGAGGGGGTAGGCAGAGGTATTCCATTACTGGATATACCCACATTTCACGAGATACATTGGACCCCTAAACGTGATAGGTGGTGAGCCTAGTGATATTATACTATGATAATTATGATGTATGATAAACAATATGTAACAGAATAAGCGCAAAGTTTGTTCAGGATCGACTACTTAATCGATTTCAGCTATTTCTATTATGTGTTAAATTTTCCCGATAAATGAATTAGCATAGCTGTATTGAGGAAAATCGTACTATTATTGCTCTTTATTTAAGAAATTTGGTTGGACAACTAAAGTACGAAGGCATAATATTTTTTTATATTAATATACTAACTTAATTGGGGTGTATGAGGAATTGCGCTTATTCTGTTACGCGTTGTATACGGGGATTGCCCGCACCTGCTGCCCTGGGTGGGGAAGAGCATAGCCGCAGAGCCATGCAAGAAACTATTTTCCGGTGGCTTAGGGCAAGGGGGAATAGGATGCCAAGTATTTAGTTAGTGCAAGACTGATATTGCGTGATTGTCGTCCGCTGCCACCAGCTATGCTTAAGCCATTTTCATGCCAAACAAAAAGAAATGATGCATCTGGTCAAGTATAAAAAAAATTAAGTGTGAAGTGGTAAAGCGTTTTCTTATAGCTCCTGATTTTACATACAATAAAACATACGCTTCTCATAATGTTGACGATTTCATAAGAATTGAGGCGAAGTTTTTCTACCATCATCTCGTTAAGACTATTTGCATATCTACTGCCGCTCTGATACGAGAAGTCGTGGAGTCGACCCCATTGCAACCAGATATGTTGGAACTGCTTATGTCTGTAGGTATTGTTCGACGCTGCTGGAAATCTGGCAGATGTTGCCACAGAAGGTATAATGGTTATGTTACACAATGTATTATGATATGCATTCAAATCACAGACATTAAAATATAAAATCTCTTTGCGTCAAAAGTCCTAAGTAAAATCAGTCCTAATTAACCTTAAATGATAACCAAATACCATTTCACACTGTCGGAAATTTAAAGATTGTCTTATATACCTATAATATGCCTACTTTACTATAGAAAACTTTGAAAAAATGCTCACTCTTGAAGAATCCATTGGTCCAAAGCCTTTAGACTGATTCTGTTCACATTGCAAATGGCGACAGCGGGGAAATCGATCTCGGTTATGGGATACGTTGTGGATTCCGTGGAGACAATAAGTGGCCTGTCCAGCGTGTCCGACCAAACAAACTGCAGGAAGTAGCCGATGGTGGCGACTCCTGTAAAGACCAATGCTGCCCATATCAGCCTGTTGATAATAATAGTAACATTTATAAAAAAAACTCACGCCTTATATCCCCGAGAGGGTAGGCAGAGGTATTTCATTTCTGGATATACCTACTTTTCACCAGATTTTATTTGGACCCCTAAGCGTGATAGGTGGTGAGCCCGCCCATCGCCGGACCGGGTCTGTTACACATGTCTCAGAATTCATTCTGGGACCTGCGGGTTTCCTCACGATGATTTCCTTCACCGTCGAGCTATAGTGATAAATAAGTACCTACGTAAGTTTTTGAAAAACTCTTTGGTATATGCCAGGATTCGAACCCGAGCCTCACTGATTATAACAACACTGATAATAACAATTAGGTATCTTTAAAGAACAAATACATTATTTTTTTTTTTCACTTAGTATGTAAAATTTATTACCTACATTATCATTATTAACAAGTACATTCTTATGAGAGGTTCTCAACAATGTATACTTAAGTATATACCAGTAACTATAACCATACTTATACATAGAAGAGTATTTACTGATAAAAATGTCCTCCAAAGAGGAACCATGTGGGACAGTGCCTCTGGTCTTCAGACAGAGATAGCTTCTGGTCACCTAAAGCCTCTTTTTATTTCAGGTGACATGATTATTATAGCTGATCCGCCCGGAAGACGCTTTGTCCTACTCCCATGGAAATAGCATGGAAAACATGCACTGTAAGTTTTTCCAGCAACTTTTCAACTTTTTCAATTTTTCTATTCCTAAAAACTTGAGTCAGACTGTTTTATTTATATAGATAACATTGAAGTGTTTTATTTATATACGGAAAATGACCCTTTAAGCATAGTACAATTACTTAGTATCCTGACTCTTTTGCGATTCAACTGGTGATACAAGGTGATGTCTAAAAACCAGTGTCATTGCCCCGGTTAGAATTGCCACTGAGCCTATGGCCTATTTTCTTCTGCAGCACACAGCAAGTTACAAACTTAATATTGTGTAGGTACATCTACTAACCAATAAAGATAAAAAAATGCAATTGTTAACTTTTAATTAATTTTCTTTGTTGTTTTTTTTCTGTGCGACTAAAAGGCAAAATAAACGGATTATCTATCTATATATATCAACCAGGCGAGTCCGAAGGAGCGGGTGAAATAAATAAAAAATAAACGATCTCACGCCTTTTGTCCCCGAGGGGGTAGGCAGAGTTATCTATTCCATTTCTGTATATACCCACTCTTCACGAGATATACGGAACTCTAAACGTGATAGATGGTGATTACCTTCCCCCCCGCAACCAATAAAATTGTGTGTGGTAAAAAACACCAATGAAAAGCTTGTTTTTCTTAGAATAACGAGGGCTATAATTTTCTCAAGGGGACGTTACTAACGTGGGTGAAAGCGCCGAAACAGCTAAGCTATCTTAGATAACTGTCCAACTTTGAACATACCTTTCCAAGATGCTTAGTGTTCCGTCAAAAACCTGCTTTAGACCACCTACGGAACTATGCCGAACATATTCCTTGAAGTTGTCCGCAATACTTTTGCGGAGAATCAGCTCCAAACTTAGTTTTTCAGGTTTTTCTTGCTCTCCATTTTCTTCTGGTGTTTTGTTTACGTGCATCATTGTACCAACTTTTTTTGTGGGATAATTTAGTTCTAGGTCAGTCTTCAATCTTCATCAAAGAGCGAACTACTGTAGAACTCTATGACTCTTACTTTTACTGGATATACTTATAGGCAATTAAGTGACTATAACAAAGTACAAAGACAGTAAGTTTGCAATGTTCTGCTGCAGTCAAGGTGACCCTGTTTAAAGCTTACTGCCCGCCACTGTTATGTACGCAGGCGCCCTGTGTACAAGCTACACTCAGCACTCACTAAAAGCGCTGCGTGTGCAATATAACATTGCCTTCAGGGTGCTGATGGGGTTGCCACGGTTTTGCAGTGCCTCCGCTATGTTCGCCGAAGCTCGTGTCGACAGCTTTATGGCTGTGCTACGAAAAAAGTCGGCGTCGCTACTGAACAGAATTAGTGTCAGCCCCAACAGCCTCCTGAAGACCATTGCGGAACGGGTTGAGTGTCCAGTGATGAGGCACTTAACCCAAATTACAAAATCTCTTGTAACAATATAAGTACTAACATAGTGTTAAGCCTACTAACAACCTAATGTATATTTGTTGTCCGCCATAAAAAGTTTTGAATTTGAATTTGCCGCGTTTTTACTGTACGAACACTCTCGGACGGATTGCACTCGTACGAGTGTACCGTCGGATCCAATGACAGGCTGCCGGCGTACACTCGGACCACTTGTTTACACGAGAACTGGAAGCATCCGAGTACCTAGCAGAGACTAGGTAAAAGCGCGCTCATACCTTGAAAACACGGCAAATAGGTACTAACAATGCAAACCAAACGACCTATCAAAGTCGACTCGTGATTTGATATGCCAGTAAAATGCATGTCAAGTAATTAGTAACCACTGGTTTACTACTATTTAAAGCATGTAAGTACAGGTAATTAAATATTTAATCATACTGAAACATGCACAGATGCTTAATTGTTCTAGTCGACGAGACATGAGTGGGTGTTTATTCGTTAATTATTTTTTAAATACTAGCTGTATCCTAACTAAATTTAGGGTATCGCCCTAAGTCCCCTAAGAACTAATTCAAGTATTTCATTTAGACGCGGCGGCGGCAAAGAGACTAATTTAGTAACAATTAATTCTTCTTTTAAATAGTGGAACTTTAAGTCTGTAGGTAGGTATAATACCAATATTGTTACTATTTGTGTTAAAGGCTGTAGGTATGTTTCACAAATATCAAAATCAAAAAATCAGGTTATAATTACTATGTTTTCAGTGCAGTGTCCCTAGACGACGATGTCCATTTCCCATTAGATGGCACATCAGGGGGCCAATTCTACTAAATTTCAACAGTTACAGTTGGATGACAATGACAATGACATGGTCAGTCGATGGTGTTATTTGCTCTGAAAAGTGTCAAAATAACACCATTGTCTGAACATTGATATGTCATAGTCATCCAATTAAGACCGTTGACATTTAGTAGAATTGGCCCCCTGCTCGTTTGTCACGATTTAAAAAAAAAGTTAATAATTTTACTGGGATAAGCCGCGAAGCGATGAGAGTCCTACAGAGAAATAAATTAAGTTCTAATTAAATTGTTTTTATAATTATAAAACATATAGAGAAGCCGCGAGAATAGGTAGTATAATACTAGTATTGTACATTGTAGAAACTAGTAACAACACTACTAGCATGTTTGTGAATAATTGAATTCATTTACTAATTATTAAATGAATTATTAATCACATAATAATAGCTAACGGATTGAAATGTGACCATGAAATTTCATTGAACTCTTTGTAAGTGTAGTGTGTTAAAAGTTTTACCGATCGATGTGTATCTATACCTATGGATACGTGTTAACTATTAGATAAAATGTAACTGGCCGGTGTCTGTCAATACCAAAGCTTTTCAAAGTAAATGCTAAAATCTAAGTGAAGAATGTCGCTCTGCAAGTTTGTCTCCGTATAGGCACCGAAACGGCTCAACTGATTTCAATGAAAATTTTAGGGATTAAAACTAAATAATTAACTTTCGGATAATAATATGTTCCATTTCGATATCCTGTGGGGTTTAGATATACTTACCTATCCTACTAATATTATAAATGCGAAAGTTTGTTTGGATGGATGTATTGATGTATGGATGGATGTTTGTTCCTCTTTCACGCAAAAACTACTGAACGGATTTTGATGAAACCTAACAGTTATATAGCTTATACATCAAAATAACACATAGGCTATATTTTATCCCCGTATTCCCACGGGAACGGGAACTACGCGGGTGAAACCGCGGGTCGCTGCTAGTATGTATATATAAATAGGTAAACCGAAGAAAAGAGAAGGTGAACGTACTAACTAAATGAGTGAACTAGTTACGACTAGAACCGACTATCGGGGATCGAAATTACCTCCGACTCAGACGGCAGGGTCACTACCAACTGAGCCAACAGGCCCGTATAATGTTGAAGTTACTGAAGGTTCACGCAGTATAATCAGGAATATTCCACTTCGTATCATCACACCTTTTCATGCGGCCTTTGCCTGAAGAATAAAGCACAAAAATGAGTTTGGCAAAAAGTATTGCAGTATTTTAAAATACGATTGTACCAAGTAGTGGCAAAAACCGTCGGACATGAGGTGTCAAGAGTTAATTTGTCAGGATATGGTTTATGTTTTTCTTACACACAGCTTGTATTTTGTTGGGATAAAATAATGTGAGTTGCGGCACAATATTATTAGCGGTGACCACCAATTGCAAAAAAGTTTAGGATGACATATAATTTTACTAACTTTTGCCAGCGATTTCGCCCGCGTTAATTTAAACTAATATTATACCTATATAGCTCAGTGATAGCCGCAGGTTAGTGAGCGCATGATAGCAGGTTAGTGAGCTCACACCTCATGAGTGAGGCGCGGATGCCGGTGACGGCATGTATCTACCTACCTACCAATGAGTATTTTGGCTCGAGCATTTTTAAGCTATTTTAATGTAAACTTCCAAGAGAATCAGTGGGTCTAAAATGGCCACTTTGAGCAATTCCTCTGAGCAATTCCTCCTTTTATGAATTCCCAGCAAATCCTAACCAATTCCTCTAAATTTCGTAAAATGGTCCTTCATTTTAGTGATTCACTGACAATTCAATTCATTAGTAGATTCGTATTTGGTGAAAATTTCGAATATGAATCGAAATATGATCCTATTATGATTCACCCGAAACGGCCTTTTTAGACCCCCTGTTCAATTCATGATAGAGTAGTAACAATCATCCGACCGATTCAAATGTGATTAAACTTTTTTTTTATTTCGCCATTAAATCATTAGTGAATCACGAAAAAAATGTAGCGGCAGTAGCAAAACTTCTATCCACTCCAACTTTTCACTGAAGTCCTTGCTATACAGCCAACGTTTGGTCATCCCAACCGCATAAAACCTTATCTTTTTATTGCAAAGCGCTTCAGTTCTCGCCTTATTTTACTTTTGAGTACAGAAATCGTCATACATAATCAAAACTGCGGCGGCACCTTTATTCCTTGAGCGCGAAATTTGTTCGACGTTTTTGTTTATCAGTGAAGCTCCAAATACACTTAACATTGCGATGGGTTAGTCCCAGTTCATCCGTCTAAAAACGAAAGGATTTATAATAACCCACCCCGGTTCGAACGAAGTTACATATTTTGTTAACTACATCTATTTACACTAGTCTACAATCTATAAATATTTGTATTTTTGTATGTTTGTTACGAATAAATTCAAAAACTACTAGACCGATATTAAAAATTCTTCCACCAATGGAAAGCTAGAAGATCCCTGAGTAACATAATCTATATTTTATTTCCGTATTCTCACAGGAACGGGAAATACGCGGGTAAAACCTCGTGCAGAACCACTAGTAACAATATAAACAGGAAAACCAATGAAAAGCTTAGATACTATTCTGGACACATTGTAATGGTAACATTGGCTTTAAAGTATTTGGAACTTACGTCGGTAGGTAACATCACGGGAAACAGTATAACGAATGTATTTTTTTACGTTGTATGGATTTTTGTGCTTTGGACTCTACTATTAAGTGCAAATTATTGCTACAATTTTTTTATTAGCCTACTCTATTTTGTAGTCTACACTTTGTTTGTTTGTTTGAATTGAATAGGGTCCGAAACTACTTACCGATTTTAAAAATTTTTTTACCAATATATAGCTACATTATCAGGAAGTAACATAGGCTATATTTTATTCCCGTATTCTCACGGGAACGGGAACTACGCAGTGAAACCGAGAGGCCTAGTGACACTATAACCTCTTAAAAGGGGACGAAATGGGAGTTACCTACCTAAAATAAAAGATCATTTAATTTAGACAATCTGAAAGTGAGCGAAATGGGAACAGCGGACACGGAAGTAAATGAGCTGACCGACCAAGAAAATGCTTTACCAGTTTGGACGCTAAGTTAACAAGTTAACATACATTATGCAATAAAAAAAATAGAAGAGATAAGTATGGTCCTGCTTTATCACCTAGGGGGTCGGAAGAGCACTTTTTACCAATATATACAAATACAATACAACAACTCTTTATTTTTCACCAAAAACAACATGCTATGGATACTAATATTAACCAAAGTACAATAGGCGGTCTTATCGCTTTTAGCGATCTCTTCCATACAACCTTTGGATGGATGAAACTGAACCACTGAACCCATCGCGAAACCAGGGCACTATTACACTTGCTTCAGAATCAATTATGTTCCTGCGGGCTACCTTACAATGTTTGACTTTACCGCACAGCAAGTGATAAATACGCACCTTCGTAAGTTCTTAAAAAAAGTCATGAGTACAGTCAGCACGTGGAGCTTGACACATTGGACTTTGTAACGTTCTTAATACAATCGCCTTAGAGGTCGTCAGACTTGCACTACAAGTGTAATGCTTTATGTGCTCTTGACTGTACATGCCCTCACCAGGATTCGAACCTGGATCTCACGCATGAGAGGCGGGCTCACTATCAATCACACAGGGCTATTACTGATATTTAATACTCCTCTGCAATATAATAGGTATAATATTACATAATATATGAGAACAGTGATAAGCCAGTGGTTAAAAAACTCGCTTCTCATTCGCAGGGCTCGGGTCCGAATCCTGGCATGCACCAATGAGATGTTCTGAGGCATATGCAACAGAACAGCGTGCGTATTTACGGAGATTCGATATTCGACTCTGAATCGGAAAATCTGTCGAAAGGTTTCGAGATGGGCTATTCACAGATGTCATAATTATTTGACATAAGGATTCGACAAATTTTCCGATTCCGAGTCGAATATCGAATCTCCGTGAATGCGCCCGCCGGTCCGGCGATGGACTCACCGCGTATCACGTTTAAGGGTCCACATGCGGAATAAACTGGTGTTGAAACGCAGGTATTTCCAGAGATGGAATACCTCTGCCTACCCCCTCAGAGATAAGGCGTGAGATAATTTATTGTGTTTGTTTTCGCCACAGGAATTGAGTGGTGGCAAGGACTTTTGTATACTGTATCTTTAATTAATTTAAAAAGAAAATATTTATTTATTTAACTTCATGTACCAAGAAAATGTACACATGGCGAACTCAGTTTAGTATGTGTCAAATGAATTACCTTTCTTGCTCAAGACGTGTGCACGAAGTTACCCTCTAAGGAGTTCGGAAGAAGAGCAAAATAGACTAAAAAGTAAACCTATTGAATGCAAAGTACCACTTATAGCCCATCGAGTGACGGTCTTGCTAAATGTAGCTAGCTAAGAAAAACTGTACTTCGCAGTCGGACACTTGTTGAGACGCAGATGCTATATGGATACATTTATAGTTCCACCTCATTTGAATATGATCGAACATTCATTGTACTGTGCATTAAAAGGCGTCAGATGCGCATACACCGACATTATTACTGACGTTCGAAGGAGGTCGTAAAATTTGAATAAAATCTCTTTGGGAGTGGAGACGCGAAACTTTTTGAAACTATTAAAATGTTTATAATGCATTTTATGGACTTAGATTGGCTGAGACAAGATTCCGATGTCGTATGGTGCTTAGATTTGTTAACAATAGATGATCACGCATTTTGTGTTTTTAATTTATTAAGAAATAATGAAAAGGAAGGAATTCAATGAAAGAAGGAAGAGCAGTTCCATTTCACACATGATTTTTACAGGACAAAGTTAGTGTAGGTGTGACCCGAGATTAGAATAGGGTTAATGTACCCCATGCCTGTCGTATTGAAGGCGACTAAAACCGGCTTTTCAAGATACGAATAGTAGAGTAAGAAGAGTAGAGTGCCTTGTTATTATAAACTATTGACTTTTTTAAGTGTACGAGTATATTCAATACCTACTGAAATAAATGAATTTGACTTTGATTTTGAGGACCGAGAGCTCTTGTACGAGTGAAACGCCGTCTGATCCCCTGATTGGATGTAGGCGTCGAAGTATAAGCTCACGTGTTACGATTACGAAAGTGAAAACGTGGCTTAAGGGTACCATCAGACCCACCGGCTGTCAAAGTGGGGAGTTTGGTTGGCTCCGGGTACGACGGTAGCACGAATGATTTCGCACCGTCCTGGTCCGAGACGGCCTTGGGATAGGGGTACCCTCGGGAAAGACCGCTCTGACATTGCAGGGTTTATGGCGCATCGGTGTCCACCGTCAAGCACAGATGGTGGCTATCGAGGAAGGTTAAGTCGTTACGTGTCCGGTATAACTCCATGACTAACCCTGAAGGCATAGGGTATTAATGAGGAATAAGGAGGAGGAAAGTTTGTGAGGACTGATGTTTGTTACACGAGAAGCGAGCTCACTAACAGGGCTATCCTTGCTAGACCACTTATTTTAAACTGTTTATAATATAAAGTGTGTGTTTTAAAGTGTTTATTGTGTTGCAAATAAAATGGTTATCTATCTATCTATCTATAAAGGAATTTATTTTCGTAGCTTAATTGAATATTAATTTCAGTTAAGTTAGTCGGTGCATATTTTTATTTGCACTTTTTGGAAATTAGGAATTATTGTTATGACACACAGAGAAGCAAATTAGTTCTTCAGCAGAAATTTAGATCTATAATATGCTAACGTTTCTGTTTACTCTGTTATATGTATCGATGTTACCTGACCGGCTAAAGGTTAAGGTCTAAGTAATCGTTGACCCGCTACATTGATAAATGCAAAACGTTATGCAATTCTACGTTTAAAAGTTAGGTAATTACTGAAAACTGCTAAACGTCGTTCAGCTGTTTTGGAAAACCGCTAGCGGTTATGTGAAACTGCTAATTATGCAATCCATATGTAACATATATGTACATTTATCTCGTTAATCAACGATCGACCTTCCCGTTGGCCGTAGAAAGCGTGTTAACTCAGGCCGATGCCATAATGTTCGGATAAATTTTGGGCGAAGCGACCGGTTCTTGCTTCTTGCTTTGATCAACGGCTGTAAAGACTGTGTTTAACAAGGGTAAAGCTGCAATTTCACATAATTTATTTGCAGCTACCTTTTTATTTACGATTTAAATAAATAGTTTATAGTATTTCAAGGGCTTCGTTACGAAAAGATAAAAAAAGTCCCTTATTTATTTATTTTTATTTTATTATTTTTGGGAAGACTTATAGACTAATTACATTACAATAAATTCAAAAACTGAGTACTCTGGTTGCTGAAAACAAGTCTCCACATATAGCTATCAAACCTAACTACCTACTAGGTACCTACCTATTAAGATTGTTTGGAATATAAGTTTAAAAAATTCAACTACTTACGTTAATAAAAAAAATAAAAAACTACAAACTTAATTAGGTGAGCAGTCTGGGTTTGACAAGTCTGTTATTAGTGCTCTTCTAACAAATATGATGTTAATGCTCTTCTAAATTCTATCTTCTTATTATTATACTAGCGGATGCCCAGCGGCGTTGCCCGCGCGGATTCCGTTTATTCCCGTTCCCGTGGGAATTTCCGAAAATCCCTTGATAGTGGTTGCCTACGACATATTTAAGACACCTACATACCATATTTCAAATAGCGGGTGCCCAGCGGCGTTTTTCCGCTTGGATTTAGTTTATTCCCGTTCCCGTGGGAAATTCCGAAAATCCCTTCATAGTGGTTGCCTACGACATACTTAAGACACCTACATACCATATTTCAAATAGCGGGTGCCCAGCGGCGTTTTCCCGCTTGAATTTAGTTTATTCCCGTTCCCAGTGGGAATTTACAAAAATCCCTTCATACCAATTTCCTATGACATATCAGACACCTTCATACCATTTTTCAAGTTTCTAGGTGTTATCGTTTCGGAGTAGTACGTATTTCTCTTTTTAACCAGTTTTTTTATTTTCCCGTGGGAATGAGATATTTTCCTGGAATAAAAAGTGCCCTAGATGTTGACCCGGGTACTCAGTTATCTCCATACCAAATTTCATCAAAATCCGTCCAGTAGTTTTTGAGTGATGCGTGCACAACCAGACAGACAGACAGACAGACAGACAGACAAAAATTCCAAAAATTGGTGTTTCGGTATCTATATCGATAACTATATACACTACCGTTGAAATTTTCAAAAAATATTTAATGTACAGACACGGCCCCGTTAGAGTTTTATTATATGTATAGATCTTCTTATCTTCGTCGTTTATAAAGTTAAATTTCTGATAAAATTAGGTTTACTAGAAGTTTATGTAAATTTTACCGGACGGCCTCTACTTCGTTCGGGTAAGTTCAAAAACATTAAATCTTATCTTTATAAAAAACTAGTGTAATCTTATATACTTACTTATGTATAGGTAATAGTGGTGCTGCCACGGTATAAACCATCCGTGGACCAGTCCCACAAAAAATTTCATCAAAGTCAGTCCAGCCAATTTCGAGTTTTAAATTATAAATATTCGGTAAGTACTTTTATTTTTCCTGTAATATTTTCACAATTAATCCTATTAAAGCTGTATGAGTTCTAAATAAAATAAATAAAAAATTAAAATAAATAAAACTACATAATTAATTATTTATAAATATATATTCCGTGGCTCACTTTGGAAAAAAGGAGAGTAGAACTTTTTAATTTTTTTATTATCTAATTCGAAAGTTACAGAATATAAAACTTGTAAAAACTGATCTAGTAATATATATAATAGCCATTTCATATAATAAACTGCTTACCCCGGCAAATCCGCTTTAAAATTTCAACCCGTTTTACTCCAAATCCGAAAATATTTTTTAAATAATTTTATTTTCAATATTATAGCTATGCAAGCATTAAAAACTGTTTTCAATTTCAAGTCGAGAGCATTAGTAGTTGCCGAGATAAACCACCAGAGCGGCACGTCCTCGGTAAGAAAAACTTTTTGTTAAGATAAAAAAAACTATTTTAGTTGTGAAAGCATAGACCGTACATCATTTTCAGCTAATTGCTGTCCACTGCTGGACAAAAGCCTCCCCCAAGGAGCGCCAACCATTCCGGTCTTGGGCAGCCCAATAGACCGTACGCTTACTGTAATTTCCAAACTTTAAATCTTTACGATCACGCACACATATATGTCAATACATGTCATGCCCGTAAGCCGTGCTGCAGGAATGTCAAAATTAATTGATAATGAGAATATCTGGTATTGTCTTTGTTAATGATAAATGGGTAAAATAAAGGTCGCTTGGTTTCTTTTAGGATATTCTAATTGAATAGATGTAATTTACATTTTTGTATAAAAATAATATGTGAAGATAAAAGCCAAGAAAACATAGATTGACCTTGTCAAAATTATAAAAAAGTAATAAAACTAAAAAGATTATTCTTCTTCTGAACAAACTCCCCGGGTTGATCAGCTTGCTGAATCAACAGGAAGAGGGCAGATGTTGTTAAAGGCTCTTCTTATAGTTCCTCTTCTTGTGGAAACGTCTGCGACGCGTCCCACTCCATCGCTTCCCGGATCCACCTTGACTACTCGTCCCAAACACCATAATAACAAGGGAGTCCTGTCCTTTATTAGGACTAGTGATCAAAACTTCAATCTTGCGTGATCTTTGTCCACTTAATCCTCTGCTGCAGTTGGCATACATAGTCAGTGGATAATCGTGCCCAAAAGTGTTGTCGGATGATCTCAATTCTCTTGAACCTTTAGAGATGGTTAATACCTTCAATGCCAGGTACCCGTGAATGTGGTATAGACGCTAAAGTGCACCCAATAAGAAAATGTGACGGAGTAAGACATGAAAAATCTGTTGGATCTGAAGATATAGGAACTTAAGGGCAAGAGGTCAATATTCTTCTTAACTTCAAAGGTGAAAAGAGTTAGTTTTAATATTCTAGTCAAATGATAATATACAGATCGAACATCAGCTTCAGCTGGATTTGCAATAAGATTTGACCGAGGGATGAGAGACTGCAACTCATCTGACGCGCCTACATGTTTTTAGCCATTGCAAAACGTGATACTTATTTGTTTAACACGCCGTGAGATAAATCGTCAAAAAATTAAATTAATTAAGTATACAAATGTACGACATAATCAGCCTAAAACCTCGTCCATTTTTATCAGCTATTAGCACTGGTCTAGCATAATGTATTAAACAAAATAAAAGAAAAATATAATAAAGTAATATCAATAAGAAAGAAAAACTCTAACGTTAGCCTAGACTCTAATAGTTGACTCATGTGTTTAACAGTAAATATATTTATTATTAGATATACAACATTCTTACAAACCTCACCTCGCATATGGAAGGTTAAACATTTTCGTTTTCTTACGTTTTCTAGACATGATATAGGAACTACTTAATTCTCTAGACGTCAAAGAATGTTTGGAATTGACGCTAGGGACTCCCCAAAATCTGGTTATGCTATCATTTTGACTTATAAAATGACACTGATGCATCGAAGTAGAGGGATTAGCTACACAGCCTGATATAAGCCAACCCAGTTTCGTCTCATACAATTTGGGCTGGTTTTTCCCTAAGTTAATAGAGCTACTGCATAGAACGTTCCAAAATGTTTCAGCTCCAACTAAAATGTCAATAGCTGAAGGAATGTTGAAGGAGGGATCAGTTAAATGTAAGCCCATTGGAATTGGAACCTGATCAACGTTGACTATCTTTAACGGCAAATCTTTAGTAATTTGGGATAATATTTGACAGTCAACAGTTGTTTGATATTCATTGTAAAGTGATTTCATAGTAATTTTACAAGACTGTGAGCTCTTGCTCATTCTATTGCAAATTCCTGTTACTGTAGAGTCTGTACTATGTTGAGGCGAACCCAACTTGCTACACAACGCGTCTGTGATAAAGTTCGAAGTACTTCCATTATCTAACAGGATTCTCGCGGTATGTGCGTCACCATTATTGTCGTAGACATTCACCAATGCTGTAGATAAAAGTACTTGGGATGAAGTATTTGGCTGGTGGATATCAGTTGACAGCACTACGTCTTCGGTAACGGGCTGAGAAATATCAGTAGATAATGCAACGGTCTCTGGTTTAGGCGCTGCATTGGATGTATGAGGCTTAAAATCTAAATGCAAAAGTGTATTGTGTTTTAAGTTACAATAGCGACAGTGAGACAGCCGGCATGTCGCATTTGTGTGACCAGGCCGCAAGCAGTTAAGACAAACATTCAATTCTATGCTCTTTGATATACGAGTCTCTATAGGAAGGTCTCTCAATTTTTCGCACGTGTATAATAAGTGATCGCCTTTGCATAATAAACATTTGTAACTCGTTTTATTTATTTGGGAACTATTATTATAATCGTTATAAACTGTAACATAGGTTTTGGATTTCGACGTTTCAGGCGTGTTATGAACCTTGTTTTGATATTGGTTCTGTTCTAAAGTTTCCAATAAATCAGCTCTATTACTTAAAAATGTACAGAATTGGGATAAAGTAGGAGTCTCATAAAAAGAATTACGATGTTCTTCCCAATTGCGACTGGTGATAGGATCTAGCTTGGTAGCCATCATATGTATAATCAGAACGTCCCAGTACTGTGTAGGCTGCTTAAGATTACTGAGAGCTCGAATATTCTTATTAGTTACGTCAATTAAGTATCGTATCGAATTACTGGACTCTTTAACAATTCTTTGAACATTAAATAATGCTTGTATATGCTGGTTAATTAGTAGCCTGGGATTATCATATCTATCTAGCAATAAATCCCATGCAATTGTATAATTGTCATTAGTAAAATCTATGTTTTTGATAACAAGTGCTGCGCTCCCTTGAAGGGACGTACGCAAGTAATGAAATTTGCTTATATTATCTAAGCTGTTGTTATTATGAATCATAGAAGCGAACGTGTCCCTAAACTCTAGCCAGTATTGATAGCTGCCGTTGAACTGAGGTATATTTATTTTTGGCAACTGAAAACATCCGTGCTGTTGATTCGCACCAGCTGACGCATCATTGAAGCTTGATACAGACCCTGCGCGACACTGAGGCTGACGAGCTTTGTCGGCATAAGAAAGGAGGCTCTGCGCCTTGGCTACGAGCTTATAGTACTGCGTCTCAAACATCTCCCGGTCTTTGTATTGCTCCTCAGGCTGGTCGGACAAAATTTCCATTTCACACTGCAAATTATCATAATCATTATAAAGTTTTTCTATTTTAGATAAGCGACATTGAAGCTCATTATAATGTAACTCGCTAACTACTTCATAGGTACTGGCTAGATTCAGAAAGGTTTCGAATTGCGTAAGTTTAGCCTTCATTGAAGCTCGAGTTTTTTTTAAAGAATCTATTTGACGTGAACTCGTCATGATGTTAATATGTTGTTGTAAATTGATATAGACGTGAACTTAGTAGGTAATAGTAGGACTCGCACTACAGTGTGGACATCGCCAAGACAAGGCCCTCGGCGGACCTTGCGGCTGCCTCAAAACACGTAGGTAAATGCGAGATGAAGAAATTAAATTATAGACATAATAGGATAATAAAAAATGTGGAGAGAGATAGAGATTGGAACGAACTAACAGCCATACCACTCCACGAGAATTTTGTCAATGAAGGTATTCCGTTTCGTCGTTCTAGGTTCTGAATTTTCTTCGGTTCATTGTTCGGATAAAATTTTTTTTTTCTCGGTTGAAGGACCACTTTGTTAATGATAAATGGGTAAAATAAAGGTCGCTTGGTTTCTTTTAGGATATTCTAATTGAATAGATGTAATTTACATTTTTGTATAAAAATAATATCTGAACAGTCTTAGCATACACCATGTAAGAATGGTAGAGAATACGAAACGTTTATTATAATTGAGACTACGCACGAAAGAAAACTTGTACTTACCTACTTTACAAAAAAATTAAGTATCCTTTTTATTGTAAAATTAGTGCTACTTCCTTAGCTAACTATTGAAAAAGTGTTAAAATAAATTAAAGTATATATTCAGAATTTTTTTTAGAGCTGTCGCTAGTTTTGTTACTAAGTCCACCACAACTACAACAACTTTTTTTTTATTATTCCTTTTACAAATAATAATACACTTAAACTTTTTAACTTAAAAATCTAATTCGATTCGATCTTTTAATAATGCTCCACTTAACCGGCACAATTTTAACTTTTTTTGCGCATTTTTTTCTCATAAGTCCCGAACCACAAGTAAGTACCATAGCCATGTCATTATCGACCGCGTGAGTGATACCGAACACATCGCAACCACAACGCAACCACCAGCGGCTTAACTCTCTTATCATCGTCATTTTGCCGGTACCACAACGCGACTGCAAAAAGCTTGTATGCTTGACCACATTTTGTCTGCGATGTAGTGTGGTTGTGTCAGCCAACAGCCATCATTCAGTGTACCACGTACTTTATTATTATTAATATATAAAATGATAAACTGACTGACTGATTGGTAATGTATCAACGCACAGCCTAAACCGCAGGGTCTAGACTTGAAATTTTGCACATAGATAGCTTATACAGTGTAGGCATCCACTAAGAAAGGATTTTGCAAAATTCAACCCCTAAGGGGGTGAAGAAATAAACGTGCGCGAGCGAACCCGCGGGTAAAAGCTAGTTATTAATATTTTTTTAATTAATGCCACTAAGTATTTAAATCAGTTACGAATTTCTTATCTAAACAATTTGCAAAACACTTTGCTTTAAAATATGCCGGTGTCACTCACACATGAGAAGGTCGTGACGCGCTGGCCGCCACACACGCTCGGCGCGCAGTGCACGTGTATTGCAGTTGCACGCGATCATATGGAGTGCAACTCGTGCATCACGCCGCCTTTATTGCTGTTCACATTTCCAATTTGCAAGTTCGTGACTTAATAAAAATCGTTTTTAGATGACGGAAAAAAGGAGGAGGTTTTCCAGTAGACGCATCATTACGCTTTTTTCAGTTGTCCTTTTTTGATGATTCATTTTTTATTGCATAGGTTGGTAAAAGTACCTTAAGATTGTGCTATTTAGTTAAAGTTAAAATGGCTATGGCTGATTAAATAGTTTGTTAAAATAGTTTTTGTTATTGTGAATTAAAATCAAGCATATCATATTTTTCAGTTAATTTGTAAAACATAACTTAGAATGGAAAACGACGCAGAATTTAAAACTAAATTAAAAATATAGTTTTAAGCTCAGTTAAACTTTGTCCATTTACATGTAAACTGCATTTAGGTTACCTACCTACATGGAATGAATTTTTTCCGACCAGTTAAGAAAAACCGTTTTTGTAACTTTTCTACCGTTTGTTATTGACCAGACTCTACCGCATGCAATACTTCGGTCTTATCTAGTCTTAAGTGCAGATGAGTCACTTAGAAACTTACCTACTTTGTAAGTACGAACTTATTTATCACAAAGTTATAATTCTCATTTCCGAACCAAAAACGTAATCCTTATCAAAAGCCAATATTATTAGCACGACTACTGCATGAATGACATATTTAGTATTACTTACCAATTCGAATCAACATATTTTAATCTATACGTTTGGCCAGCGATAGGCTGATAGCGCTAAAGAAACAATCTCCCGGGCGTGTAGAGCGAAGATAATTTCGCGCGAAGACAATTGCATTGTGCACTGCAATAAATGCATCTCGGCAGCGGGGGAGGGGCGCGGTGAGCGGCGGGGCGGGGGGCGGGGCAGTGCGCCGCCGGCGGAGCATGCAGCTAGTCGCATTTTGACCGCGACGTGTCGAGCGCGTATAATCCGCGCCATCGCGACGCGACCACGGCCGACAGCGATTGCGATATGGTGTCCGTGGGCGCGTGGAGGCGCCGCGCGCCCGACGACTGCGAGGAGCGCTCGGAGCCCGGCGCCTCCAGCTCGGGGGTGCCGCGCGCGCCCCCAAACTGCGCGAGGTGCCGCAACCACCGGCTCAAGGTTGAGCTGAAAGGGCACAAGCGCTACTGCAAATACCGGTACTGCACGTGCGAAAAGTGCCGGCTGACGGCAGACCGGCAGCGGGTTATGGCTCTGCAGACGGCGCTGCGGAGAGCGCAGGCACAGGACGAAGCGCGTGCGCGGGCGCAGGAGGCGGGGCTGCAGCCGCCGGGCCTAGAGCTGGACCGGCCGGAGCCTCCAACGGTGAAGGCGTCGCGGAGTCCCGCGGTGCCTCCGCCGCCGCGCTCGTTGGGCTCCACCAGTTGCGACTCTGTGCCGGGCTCCCCGCCGCCCGGTGTGTCACCGTATGCGCAGCCGCCGCAGTCAGCGCCGCCGCAGCCGGTCATGCCGCCGCTGTTGCCGCCTCAGCAGCCAGGTCAGTAAAGTGCTATTGTGCTCCAACCTGTTTGTTTATAAGTTTACTTTGACTGTGAATCACAGAATCTTTTTTTCTTATCTGTTTAAAAGTTTTGATCAAAACACCCTTGCATGGTGTAAAGTTGAATAAAAAAATATGATAGAGACCAAGCTGACCAAGGGTCTGTGGGGTTTGGGGGCGCTGCAGCTCATTAAAGAACTGTCGGCGAGTCGATCTGATCGACGCTTCAGTTCGCGGCGTCCAGAGGGCTGAGACTACCTATGACCTACTTAATATCTGTCAACGATCTGCCTAGTTATCCAGAGATTTATCTATGGATACCTAGGGTGCCATTCGTGTGGGCATTGTGGCACAAGGTTCCTTTATGGAGGATATTACTAATAAAAAATATACTTCTCCCTATCCGGACTTACTTTTTATCTAAGACACAGTTTAACTTATTAATTAACCTCAATAGGCAGTCGGACACAGACAGACCTTGATTGTTAAAGTTTAAGACACGTATATGAATACACGCAGATTTTGGTGTTTCAAACCTGAAAAGATTAATAATAGAATTGTATGGACGATAGTTTGAAAAGTGGAATAGATAACAGTTAGCATACCACTCAACACAAAATGTTTGTCATGCTTGTCACTAAAACTAGCTCCAAATAAATTAGAATTGGACATCAATTTCTAAATCAGTTCGTTGGCAGCAAGCCACTCGATAATGCTCGGTAAATTAAGTCATCCCTTCTCTACATCAGTCATCCATCTTTCGCATGGTGCGATTCTTTAATCGCTGGTAGACTAAAAAACTTAATGAATAGAAGTAAAGTTCTTTTGTATTATTCTCGTGAATATTTATTGGATTTTATAAACTGAATTAAAAGTCCTTGACAAGTTATGTATTTTTTTGACTATTTACGACTAAGTAACAGTCAGAAACATAAATATTAATTTGATGACTCTATATTTCGGTCCTGCTAGAGTCTATGCACAAAAATGTTGTGTCTTCAATACTATTTTCCACTTGACAACGATAGTGTACGACTTTTACTGAAGATTCAAGTTACATTTTGAGGCAATACTAAAATGTCATTCCCACGTATTTTATCGAATTAAAGTCTAGCATTTTCTACGCGCGACTTTTACCTCGTTCTAGCGGGTAAAGCCTTTATCCTACTACTCCAAAATGTAATATCAACTTCCTAAGCCCACCACAGAGAAACTGTGCGTAGATACATCAACCAGTCACTTTCTCTTCATCTATAATTAGATAGAGTTACGTGAACGATTGAAAATTCTAATCAATATATATCTTTATATAGTTGTACACGTGAGTCTCACAAATGCATCGACATTTATGTAGTGTCTTGCAAATGTATAATAAAGATAATGTCTGACTCTCATAATAATAATGTTATCAAAGTGTTAGATTGCACTGCTTGTTAATATTGTTTATTTTATTAAAGAACGTTATCATTACATAGATACAAAGAAGTCCAAATCTCATCATTTACGTACCTATTGCTTGTAGACATTATTTCATCCAGAGAAATAGGTATTAACTATATATGCATTTTTCTGCTTTTATCTTTTATCACCTAATCACACCAAGCAACAAAAAAAAATATTTTTTTCAGATTTAATAACAAAAAATATCCCACTAAGTAGGTACTAAATTTAATAACTATCTATATGATATAATTAAGATAAGTACTATACGTATCGCTTTATAATAACCTTAATTTACAAGATTTTTATAACGCTTCACTGCACTTACGGAAATATTTACGATAATCAAAATTAACTACGTAACTTACTCATTTTTTTGTACCAAAAAAATCTTTGAATACACCTAGAAATTCCGTAGTATGTTGTAGGAAATAGCACTACATCAAACTATTCTACGCGAGAAACATAAAAATGTTAAATATTTTTAATTAACATTCCTATTATTACTATTCCTGGCATTTTGCAATGAAGTACTCATGTGTTAACACTGATATAGCAATTAAATTAATATAGTGTATCGATTATATTGTACTTATACAGGATGTCCCCTAAATAGTAGCCATACATTTTTTTTACAGAACAGCTGGTTTAAGTTGGTAGATGAAATTATTTAGAATTCAATGTTGGAAACAAATTTAACTTTTTACTTAAAAGTGAGGCAATTATGTAATTTTTTTTATTGTAAATTGTAGCACGGCTATTGATTATAGCATTACAGAAAAAATATATTCAAAAAGTAAATATTTACAGTCACGGTACAAGAAAGTTCATTACAGGGTGTCCGTTTTTTAGGATTTTTTTTAAACCTTCATAACATTTTGAAAAAAGAACATAGTTTTTTTTTTATATTTTTCTGATTACCCTAATGACTAGGCCTATCGCTGGTTTCCGGCTTATCGTTGACTTCTGGGACATCCTGTATAAACAGGAAGTATACCAGTCATTTTATGACAAGAAACTTACTTTATAGGATTGAACCACTACACACAAATTTACTGCAAATGAATGTTAATTGTCGTTCCAAATAAATAAAATCGTATTAATGAAAGTCACATGTTTTTACTCAAGTCTTAATTCAATTTGTCACACGTTCGAGTATTTTGCTGTTACTGTTCGTTTATTGTGTAAATGACATGTGACATGACATGAGACATGTGTAAACCGACACGACCGTGGTCCGTATTAACCGAGATTCGACATTCGATATTCGACTCGAAATCGGAAAATCTGTCGAATTCTTATGACAAATATGACACCTGTGAATAGCCCATCTCGAAACCTTTCGACAAATTTTCCGATTCCGAGTCGAATATCGAATGTCGAATCTCCGTGAATACGGACCGCTGTCCGGCGATGGGCTCACCACCTATCACGTCTAGGGGTCCGAAGAATATCTGGTGAAAAGTGGGAAAATCCAGAAATGGAATACCTCTGCCTACCCCCTCGGGAATATAAGCCGTGAGATTATTTAATTTATTATTTTAGTCCATACCTAGAAATTTCCATTTTATAATAGAGACTTTAAATAAAACCTTTTTTTTGGAATCGGAACATTCAAATCCATCAAAATTGTGTGTGTACGAGTATATTAGAGTAAACCAGCAACATTACTGTTTTAAAATTAACAGCTATAAGTATAATAAAACTAATCCTAAGATTCGAGTCGGACAAGACATGGCACGTAAATGTGATAGGCCTACCTAAGATCCGCGAAGCTAAAGTCGTTTATCTCATATTTTTTAGTTTACTTTTTAGTTTTTGATCTTTTATTTTTTAATAACTTTAGTATTGCCAATTTTGTAAGTAGTTGTTAACTTTTCTTTTTATACTGTTTTGTATCAATTGCAATTTATTGCTAGAATGAGTTAAAGTGCCTACCTAGATGGGCGACCGAGCTCTACTAAATGAATTTTCCCTGAGATGATTATTTATTTATTTATTGATTTTTGGAAGACTAACAGCAAAATTTTACAGTAGATTAACATATTAATAACCTAATGCTAATTATAAGTCTCCACCTTTAAACCTAGCAAAATCGACATGTCGCCCCTTTAAACCCATAAGTGTCCATTTCATGAAAATCGTTAAAGGTATTTTCGAAAATGCAAACAAATACGAGTATAGTAGAGTATCTGGGTGACCAAGCTCTATTCGTGAAAACTCGCAGAATATTTTTTTCCTAGGGAACATATCTTTTTTATATTGCTAGATTAATGGTAGAGGGCTACAGTATGAACAGAAATACATTTTAAAATAGGTATATACTTAAGGTTAGATACTAAAAAAAAGAGGTGGTTTCGTTTTGAAACAAAGTCAAACTATATGGTAGACGTACTATGTAAAAATATTAATCTTGTTTACAATTTTTGAATTTCGAACCAGGTTAATAATGACTTCGAACGTTCGAATATTCGGCGGTAAGAAAAAAAAATCAGAGTTAAATATTGTTTCGGATACAAGTATAATCGCGGATCTTAAACGACGAACAATATCTTACTTAGTGTTAAACTTTGCTATCACAAAATACTACTACCAGCTACCTACCGAGTAATTCATAACAATTCCCAGATAGCAAATGTCGCTTTGTTTGATTTCATTTTATAGATGGATTATATGGGTCACTGTGATTTATCTTCAGTCTTCAATATATTTGCAATTTGCATGAAACAATTGTTCAAATTAATCTAATAATAAAACACAGTGTAGGTTGGTTTACTTAGATAAGACATTGACTGATTAACGCTCAGTCCAAACCGCTGAAACTATAGAGCTAAGTACTTAGTTGTGTTTATGAGCTCATTTTTGACATTCGTTTTCTAGGATAAAAATGCTCATACGTAAAAAATGCTCTCGTTTTATCACCGAGAAACCATTTCGAATAGCGGATGATTCTCTATATTTTTGAAGTTTGTATTTGTAGAAATGTATTTAAGTAATATCAAATATTTGTGGTAAAATTAAGAACTACAATATTGTATATTTATACCTAGGTACCTACTGACAGCGACATAGGCAACTAAGTACCTACCTACTTAATATTTTTTTATTTATAACTTATCTTTAAATAAAACAGGCACATAATGTTGTGATTTTTTTTAAATAAGAAGTGCATCTTATCTCATCCAATAAACAACAAAGATAAGTACTTTTTTTAAAAACTCGACACAGAAATTTTATTTGAGACATATATTTTATCAAATGTCAGACGCTTAAAATTTAGGCCTAAAAGCGAAGTCAAATCTTCTTTCGGCATAAGCTTTTTTTTACCATAAGTCCCAGATTTTGTTTTGTTTTGAAAAGTGTTCAAGACGGTTACGTATCTAAATGTCTAAAATTAAAAAACCTAACGTTAAATAACCTCAGTTCAAAATATGTACCTAAAATCAAAATACCTAATGGTTGTTTGACTTAAAGTTAAAATACCGAAAGTTTAAAATGTCAAATGGATATAATACTGAAGTTTAAAAGGATAAAAGATGCTCTTGTGTGGTAGGTATAAGATATTCTAAATTGATAACATCTTGGGATCCCAATGGGCTGGCGTGATGATTGAGTGGTTTCGCGGACGGACTCAGGCAAATGTCAAACCACGGTGCCAACTTTAAATATCTTCTTCTATCTATATATATATATATATATATATAAAAAGAAGAAACTGACTTGCTGATAGATCAACACACAGGCGAAATCTGGTTCGTGAAGTAGATTTTTCTCAAAGTTGTAGTCATTACCTGTTAAATTGACTAAGGGCCGATTTGTCCAAACCGTTGTTACACGTGTAGCTGTCACCTGCATAGTGGTAGTTCCTATGACATAGAATTATTGTTTACATAATTTTAATCAAAATATCTCTACAAATTTATATTATTGGGTGGCATCTTGTTTGTCTACACTAATGTTATAAAGAAGAATGATTTGATTCTTTGTTTGTTTGTATCGAATAGGCTCCGAAACTAGGTAGGTAGGTATTAGAGCGATTTTAAAAAATCTTTCACCAATGGAAATGTTATTTTTCTGGGAGTAACATGGGCTATAATTTTCCCACGGGACCTGTTTCTCGTGGGTAAAATCGCTTGTAAGTATTTTAATAAAATAAATTTAAAAAAGTACTGTCAACTGTTAGACTTGACGCCATTTTTTTTATTTCTTCTATTTTGGCGGTATCGCGATATGCGCCTAAAATAATTTAATGACCATGGACATATTATTTACATAATATAAAAATACGACCTGAGCTGATCTATATAAAAAATATTGTAAAAAATAAAACAGGGTTTATTTCCGAGTAGGTTTATTTCTGTTAGGCACATTTCGTCTTCTCAACTTCTCACCCGACGACCTATTCTTGTAATTTCTCGAAAACCAGAATTTTTTTTTAAAGAAACCGTCATCACAGGCGTTGTGCTTGTGACATAGGTCAGAGACTTTTATTTTTTATTTAATGTTACTTCCCTCTATATTGACATTTTCTTTACTCTTTACCGGTACTAGTGATACTAATTGGTAGGTACTGCAGCCCTTAGTCAACCAGATAATGATTACTTGAAATGTAATTGAAGTAAGCATCTACACTTTACGTTAACGTGGCAACTTGAACTGGTATCATTTCTTGACAGGCAAATTATAACCTATAATCGTCTGCTTATCGAAGCGTAGACAACATGGTGTCATTTTATAACCCATAAAATTGCTTACCTCATTCCTTAGAACGCCCTCTATATTATCTATCCTTAACTTTATAATGGCGTATTATGCTTCCATCTCTCTCTAAGGCGAGGGGTGAAGCAACGCGATAGGTTGTTACGCAAGGGAGGATGTAAGGGGTGGGGTGCAATAAAAAGTTAAGCCTATAGCGGGGTATTTCCAGCCTGTATATAAGCGTTGTTATATACAATCTTTGGTCCTGTCTTCAGACCTTTAAGTTCCAATAGTGTAGACGGGGTTTTATTTCATAGAGAATTAGTGGACAGTGCTTTAAATGCTATATGTATTGTTTACGAAGTGTATGAAAAAGCAGATGAGCTCTAGCGTGGTGAGTTTTGTCTCAAAAGGTGAATCCTGCTCATCAATACAAGAACAAATCAATGTCTGACGCCGGATTTGTTCAGATAGAATAAGCTATGCCTAAGATTTTTTTTATAGTATTGTACAGTATTAAGGGCACGCACGCTGGTGGATCACGGAGATTCGACAGCGTTCCCGTTCGATTCAGATCGAGTAAGAAATGTTCCGAAGTCGAATGTATCGAAAATTTTGGAATGCTTTCCGAGACTGAAATGTAAGTTTCCGACAGCCACAGATTTTTTTTCGAATCCTTATGTCAAATACGACATTAGTTTTCTACACCAATGGGTTCGATTCTGCATTACAGCGCCTAAACTTATTTTAGTTTAGTCCTGTCATTTTCTTTCTCATAGAGAAGAAAAGAGACGAGTGATATTTAGTCCTGTCAAATTAAAATTATTCCTGTCAACTAAGGCATTTCATAACGTGTTTAGTGCTTATGTAAATAAGTCACGACTAAAATACAGCCTCTGACAGGACTAAATTCGGTAGGTTATCTTCTATCCCTTTTCTTTTTTTGAGGTAAAATAAAGACAGGAATAAACTAAAATAAGTTTAGTCGCTGTAATGCAGAATCGAACCCAATATCTGTGAATAGCCTATCTCGAAACCGTTCGACAGATTTTTCGTTTCCGTGTCGTATAGGGAATCTTCGTGAATACGCCCGCCTGGTAGGCTAACTTCTAGACAAAATTTAAAACAATATCTTGACGATAAATATTTATTGCACCTTTTGTTACTAAAAGTAGGTAGGTACCTATACCCTATAAAGTTTTTATAAAGTTTTACTCAGCTCGTATAGTACATAAAGGTGATAACTGCCAAGAATAGAAGGTGATAGAGCTAATGATCAAATATATTCTTTATCTAAATTGCGTTGTTGTTCTTTGAAAAATCAGATTTCTTTGAGAACCTCGTGTCATAGAGATAAGGAAAAACTCAGGAACCATAAAATTTCTGTGAGATTCCGACAAAATTAATTCTATTGAAAAACATTTTCTCTCTCTTGAAGTTAAAACCTCTGATAAAGTCATAATTAGAGATATAATGTAAAATTGCTGAAAATAAATTTACTTATGACATTATACAACATTGTTCCTAACAATAGTACCGACCTACATTATGGTACAAGTGTGTAATGTTGGTGATTACCACTCACACATTTCTTCTTTTAAATATGTGCACTATCTTGTAAAGATAGATGCACTATCAGTAAAAATTCTGCCCGATATACCTTAGTGTCATTTTTGCGAGCACCTATCTTTTCCCACCCCGTGGTTACAAAGCCATCTCTTATAGTAACAATGACAATTACAAAAAAGTATTTTCATCTCTCCGTGTGGAAAGCGTCAACTTTCGGCCCGCTGCGCTAAAGGAAGTTGCCGCTTTCCGCCGCCGTTAGAAAGTAAATAAGAAAGCATCAGATCACATGTTTGTATAGACCTCGGCTTCGGCTTGGTCGACAATTACGTGTGATCTGAGACATTTCTTATTTTACTTCCCCTGGCATGTAATATAAGTTCTATTCTTTCATGTTTATGAAGATTTCTGGTCGATGAATCGGGATGGTGTTACTGGCTTCTGATTGTTTAACTCTAATTAGGGGCGGGGTAATAAAAATTTGAGCTTTCAAGCGACAATCCTTCCAAATGTATCAAGTACATGTCTAGTACAACACTCGTATCTAGTCGGAAGTTTGAAGAAAACTGTATAACGTATAATATCATTGGGAAGTCTCGAAAACATAGTTGCGTTGCGTCAATACTCTGGATGTTTTGCTCAGCGGACCACTGGGGTTGTAGGTCGCACAGTAGGGCTGTCCAAACTTGGAAAACCAGTTTCTGTTTGAGTTTACATTGTAAATTTCAACTTCGGTAGACAAAACAAATGAAACCGCGGTGCGCTTTATCTACAAGTATGTTTTGCAGGAGAACTTATAATAAGTTTGGTTTGAAACTGTATTAACCCTACTTACCTCGGAATAGGAAGTCTAATTTATTGCAGCTTATTGAGAGAGATTTGGGGACTGTCAAAAGATGACGAAATACGAAATGTGAATTGTACCTAAGCTGCGAAGGCTTTTGAATTAATGGAGCTTCAACTGAATGTACCTTTGTGTACGGTGTGTGTTAAAATGATCAATCAAGGAAAAACAAGAAGTAGATAAGTTATCTAATACTTGATTATGAATAAAATATAAGGATTAATTTCATGTTAAAGAGTATATATATAAAAAATATATATAATCTCACGCCTTTCATCCCCGGGGGGGTAGGCAGAGGTATTCCATCACTGGATATACCCACATTTCACGAGATATATTGGACCCCTAAACGTGATAGGTGGTGAGCCCATCGCCGGACCGGGTCTATTTACACATGTCTCAGAATTAATTCTGAGGCCTGCGGGTTTCCTCACGATGTTTTCCTTCACCGTCAAGCTAGTGATAAATATGTACGTAAGTTTTTGAAAAACCCATTGGTACATGCCAGGATTTGAACCCGAGCCTCACTGATTTTCGGCTGGCTCTTTAACCGTAATGGCTATCACTGCTCTAAAGAGTATATGATTCCTATAGCAAAAATGAGACCTATAAGATATATTTGAATAGGTACTAGTTAGAAGAAAAGGTTATGAAATACTTTACAGTAGATTTGCACTGACTTCCTTTCTGATATCATAAATGCAAAAGTCTGTAAGGTTGCACGGATGTTTGTTATTCTTTCACATAAAAACTAATAAACAGATTTTGATGAAACTTTACAGTTTTGTATAACAATATCCATCGCAACTTGCAAATACATTCGCTTCACATAGACTCATGTAAAAACATAGTAAAAAAATGGTTACAAAATCTCTCCTACGAAGATACAGAACAACTCCTCTTGCCCCCTACTTAAATAATCTGTCCTCATTCACTTACACTCACTCCACACATATCTATCACTCAATCTCACCCACCCTCAATTACACTTACATATTATCAGTTTTGTAATTTAATTATTTCCTTTTAGTACCTATGTAATTATTCTAATTTTATTTATTTAAATTTGAGAAGCCTATACTTAAGCTTTAATTGTATAGAAATCCGTTAGTACTGTCAGCCCTGATATATACCCACTTTTTACCCTCGCACCCTTAACCGTGGTGCTGATATCTATAGCTCAGGTTTTACCTATTTTAGATATCAGCTGTTCCTTCCTTCTGCACATAGCCTAACTTTAATACCTGAATAGTACTTAAGGAAAAATAACAAATATACATGTATAAATTTAGGCTCACGTTAATAAAGAATTACTTACTTACTCACTATATAGCATAAACATCAAAATGGACAGGCAACTTTTTTTTATTACGGAACGGGCCGAAGTCAGTCCACAAGCTGGTTTAAAATAAAGTTCTTAAAGGGGTTGCCAGTCAACCCTAAGTTTCAGACATTTGATGTTTACGACTTCGCCGCTCGTCATTAAACCTTCCCTATTTGAGACGAACCCGGCAGGGTTGCCACTTCGAATTTCATGAATAACAATTCGGCGCCGTATCTTTTAGACTGTTGAATTAATTAAATCTTTTTATGTGAGTAAAGTTCAGGTGACTATAATGAAATTGTTCAAGATTTTAAAGAAATAAAATCATATTCAGCTCTAAAATAATATGTGACGAGTTTACTTTACAAAACTGAATGTGTGTAAATTTTACACATGCTTTTTTCTGTAACGAGTTTTGATGATATAGGTAATAATAATAAAAATAATATATTTATTTAAAAGCAATGCACTCTTAAATCGAAACATAAATGTATGTTACAATGATTCTCAATTAATCTAGTTGCCTGGCTCCCAAACTAGGATTCCCTGTACTATGAGATGTGACGATTAATATCGTCGATTTATATCTATCTACCTGTTTTTGTCCTTCTAAGAAGGCCTTGTTTCCGTCTATGTTTTTAATACAGAATCAAGACTATTTACATATTTTAATCTGTAAAGCACAGACACAATACAGTAAAATGTATTGTGTCTGCGATGCTTGGTCTTAGAAAGGGTTATGCAGTTTTTTTACTGTGTGCAGGTCGTACACCGCTATTCACATAACTGGCGGTGAAACTAGGCACCAACTCACAGAAAATTACAACTCTACTTTGTATTTTTAAGTCCTGTGGCGCAACGGAACTATTATTTTATTACTTTTAAAATGAGAGGCAACCCTAGTGCGGGGTTCAGTTTTAAGCGCCCCGTATTTCGGGGCAGTAGCTATGACGGGCAAGGTCGCATTCGGTAGTGACTCGAATCCCGCACACAGACAGACTAGCGGTTGTGAATATGGAGAAAATAAACAGACATCCACGCCTTACGCCAGTGGATGTTGGCAGAGGTATTGCATTTCCGGAAGTACCCAGAGGTGAAGATCATGTTATTGAATAATGCAAAGTTTACTGTATTAAGTGCTGTAACTGTTGGTATTTATAACTATCAGACAGTGGATTTACTTTGAGTTTCTGTTGGACAAGCTAATAATAAATATCAAATTAAAAATATTTTATTTGTACCTATAGGTCAAATTGTGAAGCCGTATAGCTTCTGATATTGTCATTAGAAGTAAAAATATCAGATAAGAGTTGTGAAAATAATAGGGGGTTGCTTGGAATCCAGAGCCAAGAATAAAGGTGAAAAAAAATTGATACAAGTTCGGCTCCGCCCACCGAATAACGCTGCGTCAATGGCGTAACGATTATGAAGAAACAGCATAGATCACAATTAATTTGCGGTGAAAATAACTCTGGCTGAGGCCAGACGAATTTAATGTTGTGATTTGTGTTGCGTAATTTACTTTAAATAATTTTGTAAATATTGTAAGTAAGTAAGTGATTTTTTCCTAGTAAATAATTAGGTAATATCGCTTCCTAAGACTTTTTAGTGAACATTTTCAAATGTTTTTCACTGAGTATTAAGAGTAAAGTAGGTAATAGTATATTAGACATCTAGGGAAGTAAGCCGAGGTCTACAAACATGTTGAGGCTTTCTTATATACTTCCCGAGGAGTATATACTTTTTTTCAGGTCTAAGGAGGCAGAAAGCGTCAACTTCGTTTAGCGCAGCTGGCCGAAAGTTGCCGCTTTCCGCCCGGAGAGATGAAAAATATATTTAGCTACTCAACTCCCCAAATTAGGGGAGATGTCAGGATACTAGTAAATTAGTTTGTTACAGACATGTAGTTAAGACAGATTTGATTTATTTAAGCAGGAATGAAATTTCTGAATTCACTCAAAGTCGGTTCCAACCGTCGTCGTCGAAATAAAATAAGGCAGTTAACACGACAATCCTGGCGTACGGCCAGTGGCGACTTCCATTTCCATATTTTCATATCAGAAGTTATTGATCATTGTTATAATTTATTTGCAAATTAATGTGCAATTTTAATAATTCTTAATTTAATATTATTACCAAAATGGATTTGTCATTTTTTATTTTATTTGATATTTTCTTGATTTTTTACTTTATATTCATACGCCCGCGCCAGCAAAATCACAAATTATGTTGAATCTTGACCTTCGAATCTCCTTTTTTGACATAGGTACCATCTACGACACACATAATAATGAATAAATGTTTGAAGGTTGAAGTCGATTTAATATTATTTAATATACAATGGTCCTATCGAAGGAAAATGGAAAATATCCTGTTTGTGAAATTAAAAAAATAATTATTTAAGGGGTATTCCATTTTTAGAACTTTTGACACACTAGTGAAAAGTATTAGTAGGTACTTCACCTACTTTTCATCAGTGACTTTTTCCGACGCATAAAGGTGACATATGGTGACTTGATGAGCCTATCGCCGGTTCACAGTTTTCCCGGTACTCATTTCATCGTCAATAAATGAACCCTTATCGGTAAAATAGTAGTCGACTGAGCCCGCGGGCTGAGTTATCCGGTACGTGTGGGTCGAGTCACCTACGAAAAAAAAAACTAAGGGGTCAACTTAGCCCACGGGCTAAGTCGTCTGTGGGCTCATTTGACCACAAAGCCACACTAAGTTACTTATTTCGAAAAAATAAATATTTTATTCCGATTCTTTATTAAATTAAAATAATTACAGTAAAATTTTTATTTAGTTGAAATCTTTTGCATTGTTCACAATTTAAATTGTAAGAAACTATAAAGAAAATGTTTGAAAATTAATTAAATTGGTAAATAACATTGGCAACATGTTTAAGAATGACTTTCTAAGCTACGACGAATGCTTAGGATATTGCAACAGAAACCTTTGTTATATAGGTAAAAGTTAGGGCCGAATGATAAAAAAAAACGCTTGTCATTTAATTCTTTTTTTGTAATATGAAGGATACTTCTGGAGGCACGGCGGAGTCCCCTAAAAAGCTTTAATTCTTCTTTGCAGAGTCGCTATTTTTTTATTGCTGTAGCTGTCAAAATACACTACGACTAAGTAATTACATATTTACATAAACTTTCGAATAGTAAAATCATATCAAACTCAGTTCTCAGTATTTATTTGGAGTCGACTTATCTAGCTTTCTATTAAGTAAGTACAAAGTTAGCTTTTACAAACGCCTTAAAATACTAGCTTTTACCCGCGGCTTCGCTCGCACATTTATTTCACTCCTTTAGGGGTTGAATTTTGCAAAATCCTTTCTTAGTGCATGCCTACACTGTATAAGGTATTTATGTGCAAAATTTCAAGTCTCTAGACCCAGCGGTTTAAGGCTGTGCGTTGATACATCACCAATCAGTCAGTCAGTTTATCATTTTATATATATAGATTTAACGGAATCTAGAAAATCATTATCTAATCCATCACTGCTGAAAAAGAAAAACAAATTATTAGCATGCAAACGAACGCAATAAAAAACGTTTAATCATAAACACGCATAATTCGTTTGCGCAGAAAAAGAAATCGAATCGGGCTCTAAATCAACCGGCAACTTTATTGTTTCCAGAATTAACTTTTCTTTTTAATTATGAAATTGTACAAAATTGCATCGTTACAGAGTGAATGAAGCAAAACATTCCCGGCTTAATTAAAATCGTTAATTTCTGAACGAGTTTCGAGACGCAGTAAAAAAAAAAGATTATAAAATAAAACGTTCATGGCTCACCACCTTGCACTTTTAGTTAACAACTAAAATAATGTTTGGGCCTTTATTTTATGACTCTGTATACGGAAGCTAATTTAGTTGTCATGTAGACATCCGCCGCTGCGTTTTACAGTACCTAATTGCTACTAATGTGGTTTCATTTCGGATTTAATGCGACAGTTTCGATAAAATACGTTATTATAAGCAACTAAATTCGATATGGGTTGTTGGTTGTTGGTTACAATAAAATGATTTTTCTGCGGCGCTTCCAAGCTTACTACTTAGGCAAATAAGTACCTACTCTATTAGTTTGTCAATATTTTTCTTTTGCAAAAAGGTTAATCGTTACTCCGATTTGAGGCAGAATAGCCACATAAATTACTAATATTATAAACCGGAAAGTTTGTGAGGATAGATATTTGTTGCTATTTCCGCAAAAACAACTGAACTGTTATTGATGATAGGTACTTTATAGTGATATAGCTTGTACAACAGAATAACACGTAAGCTACTTTGATTCCCGAAATGCAAGCGAAGTCCCCGGAAACTGCTAGATTTATTATATTTATTGAAGGATAAAAAAAAATTGCAAACAATTATAATAGTATTTTTACACAATTTATACCAGCCTGTAAGAGTTGTACCATGCAAATAGTTTTCTTATGGCACTAATTTAGCTCCAGAACGCACTTTAAATCCATCAATGATTTAACTATTTCCATATTTAACTTACTCCTAAGAACTTTATTGATCTATTAATTTTGCGTGCACAGATAAACAATTTATTTATCACCATACGCTTTTACACGTTCGACGAATAAAACTATAAAGTATTGCGTATTAAAACAGAGTAAAAAGTATGCGTTTTCCATTTCGCATCGTCCAGAAGTTACAAATCAAACCGAAATATATTGGTAATAAAAGTGCAACAAGTATGCGAAATCCACACTGGCCGTGGATGTGTATCTTCTCTTGGTTTTATAGGTCATAAACGGAGTTTACGACTGCCTGGATAATACCATTCGGTTAAAAGGGTTTGGGCACTCCGCCGCTCTCAGCTGTATAGTAATGCCGTAGGATCCCGATGACGCTAATTGGCCCAGACTAGGTGAAAAAAGAGTGCAATGTCAAAGTAAAAACAACAGAACTTTGAACAACTATTCCGAGCCCTTGTTATTAATGTTATACAGTGCCAGATGTACCCTTTTCATAAGTATAGGTCAATTAAGAGATTGAAAATATTATGGATAGGAAACCATCTATATAATACGCAAGTGATTTTTTTGAGCATTACATTCATAATCGCGTACTAACTTGACGGTTTACCTAAAGCGAAGACCGTACTATCGACAAAAGTTCCGCCTGATGCATCAAAGAGTAATTTTTGCATGCAGCTATTTTTTCCTACATAGATATAGCGCCTCTGTGGCAACAAAGCCCTCAGGATAGTGACAATCGCAAAAAGTAAAAGGTCAAGCCCCTCCCAAAACAAAAAAAAAACTTGAGAGATGTCATGTGACACCCGGATGGAACGTAGTTCCTTCCGATTAATTAGTGAAGGAATTGCATTATTTTTAAGTTATATATTTTTTTATTATTAAAAAATATAATGTAGGTAATATAAACTTAATCAGTAGGCTAAATTTTAGTAATAATTGAGTCGTGGTAACTGGAGTAGAAAACATATGTTTGGGATTCTATTTTATTTATATG
Organism: Ethmia dodecea; assembly: GCA_963855545.1. NCBI lineage: Eukaryota > Metazoa > Arthropoda > Insecta > Lepidoptera > Depressariidae > Ethmia > Ethmia dodecea. The sequence continues at coordinate 4,314,134 of OY979457.1, forward strand.
TCTTGAAAAAACTGCATCGATGGTAGTATTATATTATGTGTTAACAGCGCCATCTCTTGATAAGTCAAGGTATTACTTCGTAACGGTGTCAGCTCTGGATAATTAGCGGTATTTCATCGTAGCAGCGCTATCTGTTAAGTTTCCAGCATTAACTCAACGACCAACAACAGACAGAGAAACACGCGAACGCCGAAAAGTGTCGGTCGTTACAACTTTTGGTCTTATTTTTTTTCGTCTAGCCCCCTTTTGCAAAGCGCGATAAGGAACTTCGTTCCAAAAACATCTCTGTAACATTTCTCACAACTTGAAAAGTAGGTAGTTTGTACCTTTCCACAGAGACCTGAGACGATAAGTAAGACTGTCAAGTCAAACAATGAGTACCTACGTGCTTACTTGACCAGTCAAGCATGAGACGCCGTGTATGACCTACACCCCCCGCACCTCGATTTTTGGTTGAAGTAGTTTTCATACTGTCATTTACACACATTACACACACATTAGCAGTCTATTGGAAATAAACTTTGTGGAATATGTTTGCCTATTGTGTGTTGAGGCTTGACGAGTAACTATCTATACTGTCATATAGAAATGAGAATAGAATCTTTTGAACTACAAAAGCACTGTTACACTTGGCTTTACTTTGGAAGTAATACAATACACAATACAATACAATAACTCTTTATTGTACACCAAAAACAACAAAATATGGATACCAGCATTAACTAAAGTACAATGGGCGGTCTTATCGCTTTTAGGATGGATAAAACTGAGAGATTAGAACTAGGGTAGACGGTGCACTATATATTATTGAACATACTCTTACATACTATTACAGTAGTAATGTATTGTGTGTAGATAATCTACTTACCTAGTATCTGCTAACTCCTAAACCACTGAACAGATTTGGATGCGGTTCTCATTAATTGAAAGAGCGATAAACGATGAAGGGTTTTTCATATAAACCAAAGTGAAGGAGGGTGGGTATAAAATTGTCTAAATAGGTATTTTCAGGAAAATATTACTTTTTACGTATTTGTTGTTCTACGAATTAGCAATGTGTCGAAATAAGTTTCACTATAAACTCTTCCTCTAGATTTCCGTGTTTGTACAGAAGCCTCAAGGCTCGGTTAGTTAAAATATTTCCCAATCACATGTTCAGGAACATCTACGCTTAACGAAGCCATAGTTTGTGGTGTTTTATTTGTTTTTCTGCCCACAACAATGGGCTATTCCACTTGTAATTACGGCTCGCATTATAACCTCGCCAGTAACAACGGGCAATGAGACTTATCTCTATAAAAAGGTTTCTTCTCATTTTAACGCCGTCTCAGTTGATGCCATTTTGCGTCAGTGCAGTTGCTGCGGACTTCAAAAACGTCACGTTGTCTTAAGGTGCTTACAGACTCGAGCCTTTTAACACTGTCGTGCGTATCGGCGCGTGTCAGTTTTCGATTTAAGATGGGGTAGCTTTGATAGAAGAGAGTGTTGTCTAGTTACATTGCTAGCTGGAGCAATACGCGTCACTGTTTTACAGTGTTTAAATAGGGTAAAGTGTAAAATATTGTTTATCAAAACAAACATTTTTAAAATTATTATGTGATCGACAAGGCAGCTGTTTTGCGAGTAGTTTTATCTTAAATTTATTTAAGGTCCTGTCACATCACAGAATCCCGTGCGACGCACGAGGAGCGAGTATCGAAGTTACGTCAATTACAGCGCGTGAATCGAGTAATTTTAAATCCCTCTTAACCCTCAAGTGCGTTGTGAGCAGCAACGTAAGCGCCGGTTGACGTTGCCGGCGGCTGCCCAGCCGCGGTCGTAGCCGCCGGCTATCGCCCCCAGACGGTCGTAAACGCCCCCTTCGAATGCACAACCAAAAAATCGAAAACAAACAGCTTATATAATTACACAAGAAATAAAACCCAGGTTTATTACTCGGCGGTTTATTCCCTTTATGACCACCAGGATCGCATCGGATAGACGTCAGGTGGGAGCCTAGGCGTCGTAAATAAGTATGAAATATGATAATTGCGAAATTCTTCAATATATTACGATTTAAACATTGATGATTCGCCTGACGTTTTGTGGGCCCATAACTCGGTGTTCGAGGAATTTGGCGTCCCACTCGCACGCGCCAAAGCCTTATGAGAGCCTGTAGTTTCATTTGCTTCCACAAGTTTCTTTGTTTGTTGTTTTGATTTTGAGTGGAGCATTGTGTGTTGGCCAGTTTTATTACTATTAGTCAGTATTCAAAGTGTTGGAGTAAAAATATGACACGTATCGTTGGGGTTACTTTCATTACTTGCACATTATTACCTTTCCTGCGTACAACCTCTACAAAATGACTACAAGTTTTTAGGTTTCCGCATTGAAGTTGCCTTTGGGTATTTCTATAAACGGCATACCTCTGCCATACTCACGGGGATAAAGGTGAAGGAAAACATAGTGAGGCAACCCGTTAGGTCCCAGAATTTATTCTAAGCTCGGTGCACCACCTGTCAAGATTAGGAGTCCAAAAAATAACCTGGTGAGAAGTTGGTATTTTCAGAAATAAAATACCTCTGTCTACCGCCTCGGGGACAGTAGGCGAAATTTTTTTTTTATATGTTTTTACATTACCAACACAAAACATCAGGTCCTTTTATGGAAGAACCATGTGAATTTGTCGTTTTGCAGCTCAAATGGATATTTGTCTACGACAAAGATATTTGGTCGTCAAGCCTTAAACACAAGACACAATAGCCAAAATCGTTTGAAGAAAAATATTATCTTTCCAATAGTATATTGGAAAGATAATATTTTTCTCAGCAACTGCACTGACGCTAATGACTGGAATACTAATTTTTCTATGCGATTTACACTAGTGTATGACGGGCGGAATCAAGTTTCCAATCAATATCCCAAGAGAAACAACTTTTAATTAATCAAAGTCCACTCTCCCATTTGCAACATTAACTCATAGTTACGATAACGGTTCGTATCGTGTCGTAATTATTTTTTTATAGCCTGTTCGCAATTAGTACGGGACACGGTGGCCGTGTGGTGGCTGTCGCAGCAAATTATGTGTGACTTGGCAAATGGGACAGATTGATTAATTCGTGTTGTTTACGCACTTGATGCAGAAAAGAGACTAGGTTACTGATCAGAACAAAACGTCTTGTTTACAAAATTGTTCTCTGTAACAGGCTTCTCAATAAGAGTGCAGTATTTAAATGTTATGTAATTCTTTGTCTTACAAGCGGCAACGCTGTAAATTTGTTCTCAGTTTTCATTATTTGTCTTTACAGAGTTAGAACTCTGACCACAACGATGTGAAGTATATAGAGCGCGCCTCGGTAGAGTGCGCCGTACGTTAGAACCAAAGTTTTCCGAAAATGTGTTAGTTGGTAGGACCAGTCAAACGAGCGCCGGAGCCTCGAGGTTTGAATATAACACATACATTGTACAAAGTTTTATTATAGTAGAACTATAGATATTATGTAGAACTATAACATAAAGTCTGCCGTTTCCTATATCGAATTTAAAGAAAACAAAGTACCTAGCTACCGAAACTTAACTTTTTCTTCAAACGTCTTTAAACTATTATAAGTCAAACCATAGATCTAGAAAATATTTACTTTTTAAGGTAATTTTTGTTCTCTATGGTCAAAACCCGAATTAATAAGGACATTAAAATAACGAAATAATATGACGTACCTATTCCAATATCAAGTGTGAATAAATATTTCGAATCTTACTGTTACGTTTATCGTTGTCGGATATTTTTTTTATCATAAAATAATGCCTGTATTTTCGCATTTCTTGACCTACACGAATGCAATGTAAGGAAAGATAAACACTACTTAATAATCTTATCAGCAGTCTTGCCCGGTCAAATAGATATCGCGAATCGCCAGTTTTGAACTTTATCTGTTGTCATTAAGTATTTTATTTAACAGATCTGTGGAAAATTGTGAACGTCGTTATATATTTTAAAATAATATATAAAGCTGGACTACCACTCACTCACTCACTCACTGACTGACTGATTGACATAATTGTTCTCCCAGAAGGAGTCGTTTTGGAGACAAGTCATATATGAGAAAAGTGTTCAAGATGGCGGGGTGACCCCGGGAAAATTCCGACTTTTCAAAAAAACAAAATGGCGGCCAGGCTTGCCTATCGTATCTCTTTTGTTTTCCGGCCGATCCGGTTGAAATTTTTGGAATCTGTAGAAATGTTTAAATGATTTACGAAAATAGTTAAAAAAGTTGAAAAAACAAAATGGCGGCCGCGTAGTAGTGTTTCAAAGTTGGAGTGGTTTTAGACCCCACTTGACCCGAATTGATCTCCCAGATGCCAATATGCTAAAGGGATGTGTTTGGTGTCATCGCACAGGGCATATCCTGTAGTTTACCAGAAAATCCCGAAAATTTGAAAAACCAAGATGGCCGACCGGTGATTTGCTCCCAAAGAAAAGTATTAATTTTACCACATTTTGATTGTCGATTTTCGGCAAGATGGCAACACCTGAGCGAGTTAGTCTGTATAGCGGGGTTGGAGGTCTTGCTACGTAGTGTGGCCGTGTTGAAGAATTTTCCCTGAATTTTTCGTATTTTTTTACTTTTAACGCAAAATGTCAAAAGTCTAAATTTTACCATTTTGCAAAAACAAGTGACAGTCAGTGAAACATTTTATTCCTCCCTATGACCTTTTGTAGGTTTTTTGAATTTCACCTGGCAACACTGAAAGTTATGGCCGATTGAATTTTTAGGGTAGACCTCAAAAGACCCGAATTGATCTCCCAGATGCCGATATCCTACAGGGATGTGTTTGATGTCATCGCATAGGTCATATCCTGTAGTTTACCAGAAAATCCCGAAAATCTGAAAAAACAAGATGGCCGCCCCGTTATTTTTGTTTTACTGAAAAAAATCAATTTTCTTAATCTTAATCGGCATTTTTTACACTGTTGGCAACACTTAGGAAAGTTGGCTTGTATGGAGCGATTGTGGGTCTCAGTAAACAGTGTTGCCATGAAAAGAAATATTTAAGAAAATGGTATTATTTTTTGACTTAAAATGGCTAAAACAAGATGGCCGCCCAAAATAAGACTTTATTTGTCTGTCAAAATACGACCCCACAGAGACACGCGTGGCCGCTTGCGGCCTCGCGCACCGCGCGACATCTAGTTTTAAATATAATTGTAGAATAATACGATAATATAATAATAATAATAATATAATCTCACGCCTTTTTTATCCCCGAGGGGGAAGGCAGAGGTATTCCATTACTGGATACAGGCGCGGGCATAGGTTTTCAACCCTGGTAGGCATTAGCCCGCCTGGTGTCTACTATAATGCCTATATTTCAGAATGATCCTCAAGCATAGCCAGTGAATGATGGCTTGGGCAAAAAATAGGGATACCTATATTAAAATATCGATATTTTTCCAAATACATAATTAGCATATTATTATATATATCGTCGATATTTTTAATGGCGATATATCGACATTTATTTTACAGTATCGAATTCGTATCAATTTTAATATATTTTTAACGCAATTCTGGTTTCGTATTTCATTTCATGTTAGGTACTAGATACTTGTTTAGACTCAAGAATTTATAAAAAAATACTATTTTCATCGTCCTTTTTGAATATTATGTATAAATAATAATGTAAAGACTGACGATATATCGATATTTTTCACTCGATTTTTATCTATAGTATTTAGAAATGTCAATACGATAAATATCAATTTATTTTTTCACTTGGCCATCCCTATTGAATGACATGGTTGACGTGATGACACGACTTTCAATTTTACCACAACAACAAAAAAGTTTTTGTATTAATCAAAGACATTAAAATATAATAGCATAGAGGGGGCATTGGAAATATTTTCATACAAAACTTTGAAGCTCAAGCGTCATGTCCTTGTCATGTCAATTAGTATAAACGCGAGCTGTCATTTCGGTCGAAATTGTACTAGACTTATTCCACTTGGAATAACTTTTGCCTTCAAATAATCCTCGCTTTGTCCCCTCTATGCCTTATACTATTTTTTAATCTCTTTGGTATTAGTAGATTTCCCAATCGATCGATTCGTGTTTCTATGATATTTCTGTTTTATTTGACTCAATATTTCCAACTGCTAGATTAATTAAAAAATATGGAAAATTTCGACTTGTTATGAGTCAATAAAACAAGCATAGTATGATACCCCGTGGGTGTCTATTTCAGTGGGTACCAAAGCTGCCGATGTTCTTTCATCTGAACCTGAATTTCACATTACCTAGATAAAAAATGAATAGGAAAGTTTTAATATTAAAAATACGCTTTAGTTTAACTAAAAGGAGAATACCATAAGGAATGTATTTCTAGAAATATACAGTATCCAGACGCCTGACCTGCTACTTCTTTCGGTCGAGAAACTATTCAACGGAATATTACCTACATTAAATGAACAATGAATCAAAAGGCGAAGGAAGAAATAAGAGGGCATTGTCAATCACAAAAGCAAAGAATATTAAAGATAATAATATGAAATATGTAATAATGTTTTAATATGAAAATTATGTTTCTTGTAATAACAATGGCGATTCTTTCAGTCTCAAATACGAAACGCCGCGGGATAAGTACACGCAATTTATAATTTTACCAATTTGATTGTCGTGCACGACAAAATTTTGATCTAATTGCGCCTCCCGGACATTGCACACAATGACCGTGGTCTTGACAAAAGCTACAGTTATAAATCGTACACCCAGATCTAAAGAGGTATTAACTCAAAAAAACACTTTTTTCAGAAAAGGCGAAAAACTGATTACTATGACCCTGTGCACTGCAGGAGTTTTCTGTATAGAATAATGCTATTTATACGCAGCTAGAATAAATATATTGTAGAATTCTCGTGTTTTTATCATGTTTTAGTGGTTAAAAATTATTGTATTTTTGGTGTTATTTCCCTATTGCATTAACAATGCATGTTTATTTGTTTCATTATTTTGAGTTGAGCCTGAGTTGGTGGATTAATTTTGAGTTGGCTCTCTTTTGAAGAAGCACCATGAATTTAAAAAGCAATAGCATTTTGTATTATTTTTAATTAGTCCCATTGATAGAGTGATCTGTGACCAGGAGGAGGAGTATATTGGATAATTAATTAGCAAGAAAACAGTAGTAGTACTAAAGTTAATCAATATTATTTATTAATAATACTTTAAAAATCACTAGTGACAGTCTCTTATGTCCCTTTTTATTAAAAAATGTTTTTTTTTATTTTATTTATTTATTAATTTAACATTTAACATTTTATTTATAAATTTTTAACATTACATAAAAAATATAGCAAACTTCCGTTCTATGAAAGACAATTGAAAATGCATATCTATAATCGAATTTCACTTATATACCAGTACCTATGACTTTTCTCTATTTATTCTTAGTACATAAGTACCCGATTTTAATAAAAACCATTACACAATACAAAATGATGCTCAGGGTTCGGTTAAAACTCAAAAGCATTTAATGTTTTGAGATAAATTTATGTAATTGTTTACTTGTGGGAAAACACGACCACCATCCAACTGGTTGCCCAGTTTAGATGGTGGTCGTGTTACCTCTCTCTACAAACATGTGATCTGAGGCTTATTTATTTACTTCCCGAGGTGTGTATACTTTGTTTCTTTTCGACGGAGGCGGAAAACAGCAACTTAATTTAGCGCAGCGGGCTGAAATGTGCCGCTTTTGGCCCTGAGAAATTAAAAAGAAGATTTATCCAGGTATGAGATGTTGACACCCAATCGACAGCATTTGTTTACCACCATTTTTACCCGCCGGCCTATGAAGGAGGGTAAAGTTTTTGACGTGATAACTTCCTATAAATCGATGAACGTCGGCTGCACTCACGCAAAAGTGTCACGTTCTGCCTGAGCCGAGCGTACAAGCGAGAGCACGGAACAATCGATACAGAGGCATGATCGATCTGAGCGTTCAGCTTGTGACGCATCTATCTCATTTCCACTCCAGTATGCAATTTTTCATAAAGGTTTTCTTATGACCTTATCACGTAAAATTATCGTCCGAAAATTGACTGGGAATAGATGTAGTATCAACCACTGATAGGAGGCACGAATTTCCTTAGATGAGACTTCATCAATTGATGACATCTTAAAGTCATCTTCCAGGGTTGCATATTGTGTAAAAATGATAGGAGGAGTGATGTTTTCTTCTACTATATGTACTAAAAACCACTGTTTGCCCAAATAGAAAATGTTTATTTTACTTATTTATATGTTTATCTGTGTTAAATCGATTTAAAAAGTCATCAATCAATCTTCGATCTCATTAGCGGTGTTGTAAAATTATATTTAGCGGAATCCCATCTAAAAAGATCTAACTAAAAATTTTGCAAAAAAAAAACAAAACAAACTCAGTAAATTCCAGTATGATAATAAAATTATACTAAGATGGAAAAATTCCAATTGCCAATAGAAAAAAAGTTCAATTTCAATTGGTTTTTAAAGAAATATAAGAGTTTAAAATAATATGACCCAACAAAACAGCCAACTACAAATTCAAAAAATGTTTCAACAATATTATGGTGACAACTTTTTTTTTTTTATAAGAAAAAGGGGGCAAGCGCGCAGACGGGTCACCTGATGGTAAGTGACTACCGTCGCCCATGGACACCTGCAACTCAAGAGTCACAACTGCGTTGCCGGCCTTAGGAGGTGGAATAGTGGGAGGGGGAGAGGGAGGGGGGGGGGGGGGAATTTGGGCCTCCGGTTACCTCACCCACTCAACGAAACGCAATGCATTGCTGTACGCTGGTTTTTTGTGAGGCCGTGGTATCACTCCGGTCGAGCCGGCCCAAGCGTGCCGAAGCATGGCTCTCCCACAAAAATACACGACATAATAAAATAATTCGACAACTCCAAATAAAAATTAAAAATTTTCTTACCCCGTCAGCAATACGGGTTCAACTCAAAATGTGTATTCAGTTACTACAGCAACTAACCATCTAAATGTCGACAACAAAATAAGACTGCACGGGCACGTCTACTCCAGTTGTGATTCTGATTGCAACTAAAGATGTCCTTGTTTTGGTAGGAGGGGAGTGGGGCTCGCTTGTTCAACAATAGAGTACACTTACTGCCATCTAACGTCGAGTAGTGGACATACTTTTAAATCTGTTTTATTGGTCGATAGGTATTCGGACAAGGAATTCGATGGTGTGCATAACTCAAAATATTAGATTTTTGAGTTAACTCCCTTTAGATCTCGGTGTGCGAAATACAAAGCATACTTTTGCTTAATATCCTTATAAAACTGCATGCAAATTACTCTGGGCCGATTTAATGAGAGAAGGGTCTAAATATTGCGTCAATGTATTTTCAGTAACAATATCGATGATACAAAAGGAATTAATTAACAATTTTAATTGAGTGTTTAATTACGTACCTATATCGTCCCTTCCAAGTTCCAAGGTAAAACGTCTAAAGCGCCACTTTTGGCGAAAATGAGTTATATATACCATTGGAATCAGCTGATTTTTCTGCGTCGATCTGTCTTGGTTTCATAGCGATCTGAGCATGTTTTGGCGCTTTAGACACCCCAAAAATGGCCTAAAATGAGGACCTCTAATGACTGAAGTGACGCTTAAACAGGCACGATGTCGCTTAAGTAATTACCATTTATATGACTTCAGATAGTTTGTGCATTTTAGTCGTTTTTCTTTTCGCTTCTGTAGGATATCATGGCGCTTACGTCTTTTTAGCTTTTTCTCAATTCTGAGATAATGGCGCTTTAGTCAAAAGTGTTTCTATGTCCACTAGTAAAATGGTGATTAAGTCATTAGTAATCTCTGATAAGGCTTGAGGCTACCTCCTTAAGTCATCTTATAACTGTGTATCGTGAATATAATGGTATTTTAGTAATTTTAACAGATAGTTACTCTCAAAATTAAATACGTTAAGTTATAATATTCGAAATCATAAGGGTAACGTTCACGACTTTAGTCGAATTGCCTGTGTTTAATTACTACATAATGAGTACTTACGATCGTATCGCAGCATCAAAAAACCATTTAGGTGTAGAATCATGATACAGAAGAGAAGAAGAATACAGAGAAAGAAGAAGACCCAGATAAAAATAAAACAAATACAAAAGAAGAGAAAAGGTTGCTAAGAAAAATTTAGATGAAAAAGTACATTGATTTTTTATCAGACGATGAAGATATCGTGTGGAGTTCCAGTTTTTGGGATGAATTTGGTTCAGGTTCTGACACAGACACTTCAGACCCCGAAAGACGAGCTAAAACAAAGATGCTAAAAAAGAAGAAAAATAAAGTAAAAAAAACTCGCGGAAAATACAGGCACAGCCGGAGATGGAGTACTGGATATGAGAATAAAAAAAAGAAGCTTAATAAAGTTGAGGAAGCCCAAAAACAAAGAAACAGAGGAGAGGAATACACAACCAAAAAAGGAAGAGTGGTACCAGGCAAGAATGTAAAATCCAATGCATGTCAGCCTGGTATTTGTAGTAACGGCTGTTACGAAATCAAGGAAGAAAAACGATTGAGAATTTTTAACCATTACTGGAACCTCAGTGCGCAACGAAAAAAAGACTGGATTGTAGACAATACTTTGAGGACACAAGTGGGCAGACGACGAACTAAAAGCAACATCAGCAGAAGACAATTTACATACAAATATTTCATCAATGAAGGAGAAGGCAAAAGGCAAGTTTGCCTAAGTTTTTTGCTAAAAACACTTAATGTAGCGCTTTCGTGTTTCGGAAGGCACGTTAAATTGTTGGTCCCGGTTTTCGTTGTGTTTACGCACAATGAAAGTCGTTAAGCCATGTCAGATACCCTTGGGTGGCTTGAAAAATTCTGACTGTTAAGTGGCCACTAGCTTACACCATCTCCCAATCCGCGGTGGGCTCGCGTGGGAGATTATAGCCCATACTTCCTCATGTCTGAGGAAAGACCCTTAGCTCAGCAGTGGGCTGTTACGGGTTGATGATGATGATGACTTAATGTTGGTCAGAAATACGTTTACAGGACTTTGCAAAATGCACAGTTTGGACAAAGGACAAAGGACGACCTTCGTGGGATGCATAAGCCACTGAACAATACTCCTTTAGTTTTGACAGATGAAGTAAGAGATTATATCAAGAACTTACCAGCAGTTCCGTCGCATTATTGCAGAAAGAAAACAAATAGAGTTTACTTACCTCAAGAATTCAAAAACCTATCAAACCTATACAGAGTCTACAAAGAGACTTTGTAAAATGGCATATTACAAACTAGACGACTATATAAATGACAATGATGCTTGGAACAGATTTCCTCCAGTCCAGCGCAATACGATAGCGAAAAACAAACGAAATTATGTAACCCAATTTAGTATTAAGTAACAATTGATTAAAAGAATATTGTATTGAGGAGTTTCTTGCCCCGCTTCTTCTCCTCAACCATACATGTTGAAGCGGTGGAGTTGAAATGACGTTCAATAAGTGGACTTGTAAGTTCCTATTTTGAATAAAACATTTTGACTTTGACTTTGACTCAATGAGCAAGCAATAAACCTTTTGTTGGTGAGAATGTCTTTAGGTCTATATTTGGAGAATTCAACATAGGCTTCCATGTGCCCTGAAAAGACAAGTGTGGCACTTGTCTAAAACATGAAGCAAAGAAACTCAGTGAAGAGAATTATGCACCACCACGCCACCTTAAATATAAGGAAGACACGTTAGAAAGATTTAAGAAACACCAAAACATGTATCTCAAGGATGACACTGTTTTATGCACGTCTTTCGATTTGCAAAAAGTATTGAACACACCACACAGCACTAGTTTGTTGCTTTATTACTACAGGAAAGTCAGTGTTTTTAACTTGACCTTTTACGAAAGTGGCACAAGAGATGGTTTTTGTTACACGTGGTCCGAAGTGGAAGGAAAACGGGGTGCGAACGAAATGTGTTCAATACTACAGAAATACGTAGAAATGGTAGATGAGAGGGGAACTGTAAAACACCTGCTACTTTACAGTGATTGCTGTCCAGGTCAAAATCGGAATAGATTTATACTAGCATGTCTTCACAAATGCTTGCAACGATGTGAAAATATCACAAATATTCAAATTCATTCATTCATTCAATATCTATTAACCGGTCATACATACATGCCGGTAGATTCAATGCACTCGAGAAAGTGTCAAAAACTCCTCGGTTTGGTTATCATCGCAATGACCTACAGTGTTTAGCCTGGCCAGAAAGGTACCAAAGCCTTACAAGGTGACTGCTTTGACCCACAAGGACTTCATGGCCTGGGATGTTGGTGTAGCGAAATATTTCAAAAACTTAGCAGGCAAGATAAGCAAGATTCGCATTGCGACCCTTAAGAAATCGCAGCCAGACAAGATATTTGTGAAGTTTTCCATGGATAAAGATGCCGCTACTGAAGAAATAACTGTTTTGAAGAAAAAAAAGGAAACGGAGCTCAAAAAGTCGTACAACGGATAAATATCAAGACATCCTGAAAATGTTGTCTTCATCAATCATTCCAGAAATGTACCACTCCGAATACAACCGTTTCAAAGCCTCCGAGACTGTACAAGATGTTCTTGAAGATACAGATGTTGAAGATATTATTGAAATTGAGTATATATAAGTCTTTGGATTTGAATTGATTAGTCTGTGGCTGATCCACAGATGCCTACAATGCCTGAGCATTGTAATTTCCTTTTTTTATTATTTTTAACAGTATTATTAAACCAAAAAATTACGTGCTAATAAGATCCAAATATTGTTTTAATATATACTTAAATAAGTAGATATTATGCGAGCTTACATAAGTAAGCTCCATGTAAGGTTCAAATACCTAGGGTACCTATTGTTACTAAATAAGTACCAACAAAAGTAATTTCTAATAGGACTGATTAGTTTCACAGCTTATCTATTAATAATAATGCTACTTACCTACCTTTTTCATAATTATTGTTAACCTACAGAATTTGTTACATACTTTTTGAGTTGTTTTTGTTTTCTATTTTAATAGATATAGGGGGAAGTAGGGCTGAGCCCGATCGACGAGATAAAGGTTTTAAATTAATCGCAACGAATTTACACTTCAGAACAGCATTGACAATGAATTATTTTTGTTTGCGCACACATACTAGTGAAATTCCCTGGATTACTGCTCTAAGGTCATAACTTACCTACCTATTAACACAGTTTAACAATTCTTCCTTTGTTTTTGATACTAATAATTATGTTACTTTGCTATATTTTTTTACGACGTTTATTTGGTGAGAGTGGGTGATTGGAAATCAAACGATGATAACCAGAGGTTTTTTGTTTGCTAAGCTATTATTTGAGGTAACTACCTAAGTACCTACCCAGTTAGAAAGTTTTTGTTTTGTTTTGTACCTAATAAATATATATGAAAGTATTCCTATTCAGTCAGTGTTTAATTTATCATTACATTCATCTTCAGCTCATAACTATGTCCTCGCACCTCAGTAAAAGGCATTAAGCTCATGTTCTAAATACAAAAATCATGACTAAAGTCACTATTATGAATCACAGTGACTGTAAAAGTTGTAGTTTAGCTGTTTGTATATTAACTTAAATGAAACTTCAGTGTTTTGGTTTCGTCTTAACTGACATCGATAATGTTATTAAGTCATTAGAAGATAATGTTGTAATGAAAAAAAATATTTAAGTTTTCATTCTTTCAAATTTTTGGTTTAGTTGGTTTTTAAGAATACTGGACTTACTGATAACAGACAACAGTGGTCACTTAAGTCACTTTAGAGTAATAAGTTAGCAAAGCAAATGGTCGATAAGTACTTTCAAAGATCTGTGTATTGAATGGAACTAGGGAGATAAGTCACTTTGCCTTACTCTACTCTACTCTACGCTCGAAGCAAAATGACTAAAGCGCCACCTATCTCCTGAATTAAGCAAATCTTGTTAACATTGTAAATAAAATAAAATAGGGAAAAAAATAAGAATTAAAATTCTTTTTACCGATTCAAAATCGGACATCATGGGCGTGAGTTATGATTTTTTTTCCGAAAATAAAAACTTTAAAACGCTCTCCTGTAAAGTTACCCACATGGCGCTTTAGACGTTTTACCTTGGAAGGGACGATATGTTTTTGAGTATCATTGTTTGTGTAGTAGGGAGTAATATCTGCTCCAATGGTAGGTATTGCAATTTCCATTCCATCCATTCGTAGACATAAAAAAGTCGGACTCGTCCACCAAGGGTTCCGTACAAATTTGTAGGTAAAATACGATACATAATTCTTTTAGAGGATACAAAATTTCGTGTATTTCTTATAGAATAATACAATCAATATAATTTATATTACGTTTACCTACCATAAAAAACAACTAAGCTTTGTCAAAAATCAACACTGTTAAATAAACTAGGCTTGTTAGACTTATGAATGAAATAAAAATGAAAATCCACTAACTTCTGATTTTCGGCTTAGCCGAACCGTTGGCTGGTTTATGGCCGAATACGAAAATATGACCTAATCGTGATTTTTTGGCCGTAAATGGCCAAAAACGATGCTTCGGTATGTAATTAAAAATATTTTGTAAATTGTCTCCGCGCCCGGCGCCTCTGTTTGTGTTGCACTTATTGTATCAAAGTCAAATTCCAAAATTGAATTACCAATTTCAATTAATAAATTTATACATATTTTTATAAATAAATAAATATCGCTCCGACATTCACCGAACGTCCGTCATCTAAAAATCAAATCGAGTAGTCAGTGAGTTTGAAACAGAAGGTACCGCAGTAATATTACAATGCAAGAGTGGACATCGAATTTTGATGGAATTGGCCAAACTCAATTTCCTTGCGAATAGGTTGCCAGTGGGTCAGTGCCGAGAATAATTGCAATGGGACTGGGACCGCTATGCAAATCCCATCGCTGGCTGTCGTCGCCATAACAACGCGTACGTTCAAGGTCGTTCATAAAAGTTTCTTTTTGGCCATACCATACGGAATGTTATTACGTAACTGCTGGTTCGGATCACAAGCAGGGTAATGTTTTTTGAGTGTATGTACGTATATGTATGGATATTAAGCTGCATCGCCGCATGAGTCCAGTCAGTCAAGACAATTAATTCATAATAATTCCAAAAGTTTTCAAACTTCGGTCAAGTGAATGGTACATTGGGACGACAATAAATCTAATTTTGCAACCTTGTCAGCAGTCCGGAACATTGTTAAAATTGCAATTAAATTAATTTTTGCTGTATGGTCGTGAAAAAAATTCCAAAAGTTCTGGAAACTTGGGGAAGTTTTCGATATAATATTTCATATCACGTATTAAATTTGCAACCAATCTAAGTGTACGGAACATTTTTTGTTATTGAAAATTAATATTTTTTTTTATTAAACTGAATGTAAACGTTCCAAAAGTTCTGCAAATTTGACAGATATATCGGAAAAATATATCGAACGATTGTATAAATTTGCAACCTTTTTCGTTGACCGGAACATGTTTATTCAAGAAAATTTCAAAAGTTCTGCAAATCGAGGGGACGGTTTAATTTTAGGATTAATGTCAGTATTTGAATTTAATTTTATTACCGTCGAAAAAATAAATAGACATAATAAGAATTTCAAAAGTATAGAAAAAAAGTATGAGGATATCAAATATTCGTAACTGCGTAGGTGAGTAACAGTGTATATGTGCCCTAAATATATAACAGCGATGTGTACGGAAATAATATTTTTCGTGAATGTGATTAAAAAATATTTCCGTATTCCGGATATGGTTGCAAATTCAAATACTGACATTAATCCCAGAATTAAACAGTCCCCTCGATTTGCAGAACTTTGGAAATTTTCTTGAAGGTGAAATAATAAAAAAAATACATTTTGGCAAATTGCATAAAGTTCCGGATCGCGTATGAGGTTGCAAATTTGTAAATGCATCAGAATAGATGTTTTCGAAGTTTGCAACCAAGTTTCAAAACTTTTGTAATTATTCCGAGACCACCTTACTTGAAAAAATGACCACGAATTGAAAATAATTATAAATAAACATGTTCCGGTCAACGAAAAAGGTTTCAAATTTATACAATCGTTCGGTATATTTTTCCGATATATGTGTCAAGTTTGCAGAACTTTTGGACCGTTTACATTCAGTTTAATAAAAAAAAACATTAATTTTCAATAACAAAAAATGTTCCGTACACTTAGATTGGTTGCAAATTTAATACGTGATATGAAATATTATATCGAAAACTTCCCCCAGTTTGCAGAACTTTTGGAATTTTTTTCACGATACAGCAAAAATTAATTTAATTGCAATTTTAACAATGTTCCGGACTGCGGACAAGGTTGCAAAATTATATTTATTGTCGTCCCAATGTACCATTCACTTGACCGAAGTTTGAAAACTTTTGGAATTATTATTAAATTTTCGATTTTGAATGTCTATAATGACTGGACTAATATGCGTGTGGTCATATTTAGCCTAAACGATTCGACGGATTTTGGAGTGCGAGGTGTCGTTTGATTTGTTTTCACCAGAGTGTCATAGACTGCGTTTTTACTGGACTTTACCATAAGGGGCTTAACGAGGCGCGCGTCGATGAATATGAAAAAAATATCTCACGCCTTTTATCCCCGAGAGGTATTCTATTTTTAGAAATAGGTACCCACTTTTCACTTTGAACCCGAGCCTCACTGATTATCATCAATGAGCGGGCTTTTTAACCTTTTTTTCTTTAATTTTTATTTAATTGGATTCTTGTAAAACAAAATTTTGAAAACAACCTCATTGGGGGAGCCCCCCTTCCCGGCCCCTAGATCCGCTAGTATCGAACTCTACTAAAACAAATCACACACAAATCTATAGCTTTAGCACATTGATTTCCACCTCTTTCATTTGTCAGGTTTCCTTACTACAAATAATAGAGCTAAACGGGACCCTACTGCTAAAGCTCCGTTGTCTTCCGCCTGTCTCAAGGCTGTATTTTGGGCTGATGGACCATTATGAGAGTAGCATGTGAAAAATCATATGAATTGAATTTTCATACGGCACACCTGCTACTTTCCTTCATTTATTTCCTGCTACTTATGAAATCTGTAAAATCGCAAATGATGTAAATTACAGTTTAGTTTTCAATTTTCATATTTCGTTTCCAAAAAATAAAAATATATACTCATGCCTTTTGTCTTCCAGGGGGTAGGCAGAGGTATTCCATTTCTGGAAATGCCCACTTTTCACGAGAATATTCGACCCCTAAACGTGATTTCGTTTCCGGTGTATAAAAAGAAGAAATCATATACCCTTCCCTAATAACAAACAATTGTAAAAAGTAAAATATTATATTGGTCCCCATACAAGAAATCGTTTTTACGTTTTCACGTTTTTGTAGTGGAACCCTTCGTGTGCGAATCCGTCTCGCTCTTGTCCGGTTTTTACTTTGATGCTATCCCACACCCAAACTTGTACCATTAATTTCGAGATAATTTTGCACAATCCTGGCCGTGTATGTCAAGAGCACATGAAAATTTACAATTGTAGTGCGAGTCTCAACTCTAAGATGATAGTAATAAGAACTCAAACTCCAATGTGTCAAGCTTTACGTGCTCTTGACTGTACCATATGGACTAAAACGATGCCCCCGACGTTACTTGGTGTTGCTCAAAACCAGACCACTCATGACCCATGTAAAGGTGTTTGCCCACTACACCGTAGCATTAACACAGATCGGAAAGCCTCAACTATGCCCATTAGAGTGCCCAAAATATTATCGCCGAAATTTATTGACGCTCCGTGCATGGCACGCGAAGGTAATATAAGATTGTAGGCAGCTGCTAAGAAAGTCCATCCGACTGTCTCTATAACAAGAAATAATAAAATTAGATAAAGCCCCATAATATTATAATAATGAAGAGTTTTTATGAGGAAGGAGGTTTGGCCCGACAGGATATACACGGATAAGTGTCCCTTTGCTCAGCAATGGGACAAAAATTATGCTAATAAAAAGGCCTCATACTAGATATGTGGTTCTTTTTTTAAAAAAAAATGTATTGTTAGTTTTTGGGTTTATTCGTTCCTCTTTACAATATTATTGTGTGTAGAGACGTAGATTTGGCTTCGGAGACATTGGTACAATTTCCATATTTGTACAAACGCTTTAGAAGTGCAAGTTTGTACAACGTTTAATGACTACTTATCCATATTTGTACAAATTCAAAAATGTTTGATAGGGAATAAGAAAACAGTTTGATTTAACGTGTATCATGTAACATTGTCCTAATGGCCTCATTATGCACAGCAATTAATTTCTTCAAAACATATTTTTTTCCAAACAAAGAAATCGCTGGCGACAATAAAAAGTATCACCGTGCGTATCTGCGGTGGGTCCGTTCCGAAACAAATTAAATAAAGACACTCCAATAACCATAAAAAGATGGAAACTGTATCAGTTTGTCACCGCGGAAGCTTTATACTGACTTTACGAGCTATAAATACGGCAACACTTAACCTTGACCGCTTATTATAGGTAATAAAATGTCGCGAAACTAATTTAATTAATACGTATTTATTGCGGTTTTCAAATTTACTATGGTATTAAAAAAGATCGTCTAATTTCACCAAAAAAATACGAAGTTTGTTAAATAAGATTGCTAATTTAAAAACGAAGTATATTTTATAACTAGCGACTATAATTTTATTTTCATAAACCAAAGCGATGGGGGTTTATGAAAATAAAATATATCTTACATGAAATAGATTGAAAAGTTTCAATGAAATCCGTTGAGTACTAGCAGCTTCGGAGCCCATTCCAGAGAAAAAACAGAAAGACATATTATCACAGACAAACATTTAAAAAAAATGATAAATACTTGATAAGGCACCGTATATATAGCAGTAGTCACTTAGATAATTAGTCAAGCACCGCACGGTTCCAATGCGCACCGTAACAATTAAAAATCTATTTTGTCTCAGTTTTGGCATACATTTTGAAATTACAGACAGTTACATTAATTAGGTACCTATATTATATTGGTATAGATAATAATAACTTTTGATAAAGTTGCGGTAGTTCTAGTAGTATATCCTCCTCCTTGAGATAAGATGGTAAGCTATATCTGCCAAAACCCATAAAAATCGATTCAGCGGTCTAGCTTTGAAAAGTCAACAAGAGACAACAGACGGAAAGATTTAGTTTCACATTTATAATATTAATTAAGGAAGTAGGGATTTTAGACTTTGGCATTCAACAAATATCTCATTATCAACCCGTAACAGCCCACTGCTGAGCTAAGGGTCTTTCCTTAAACTAAGGAAGTATGGGCTTTAATCTCCCACGCGAGCCCACCGCGGATTGGGAGATGGTGGGCCACTTAACAGTCAGAATTTTTCAAGCCACCCAAGGGTATCTGACATGGCTTAACGACTTCCATTTTGCGTAAACACAACGAAAACCGGAACCAACAATTTAACGTGCCTTTCGAAACAAACAAATATCTCACACATTTTTATTATATTTTTATACCTAATATGGATTAATAAATCATGTCAGTTTAATTTCCAGTCACCTGTTAACATAATAACATCTATCAGATGGACGAAGTAAAATAAATCTATCAATACTATAACCTACTACCTATGATAATATAATGAGACTACTATGTCAACCTGCCATATTTTGATGCAAATCGCCATCACCTAGACACATTACATGCGTAGTTGAATCCTAGTTAATTAAGTCAGCAATGGAAATTAACTTTGATCGCATGCATGATTGGCATAGCGCTCAGGGGGTCTCATCTACATCCACACTGTTTGGAATAAAACAAAGTGTTAGATATAATAATTAATTATTAATAAAATTTAATAAAAGTGAAATAACAATGTTCTTAGGTCAAATAGAAGGAAGAGAAGAAGATGTGTATTCCTGTACCCGGCAAAAAACTCAAAGACGTGTTTTAGGTATTTTTTGCTCGATATGTTTTATTGTATGGTGGTTCGGGGTTCATGTGCGAATCAATCTCGCTCTTACCCGATTTTTTAACACACTCAAATAGATTTTACAACCGTTTCTCCGTCCCATTGATTTAGCCCCCGATAATCGCGTCCGAGCTCCCTAACCGCTAGGGCCGCAACTTTATCGATATAAAATAAAGTTAAATGGGTTGGCAACTTTTTTGCCCGAACAGTTTTATTTTCGCGCGGATTTTACGAGCGCCAACAATTTTTTACGACTTGCGAGTGTATCGCAATGAGTTGCATCGGGTTCATAATACTTTAATTTCACCGCCAGAAAACCATAAAAATATGCAAATGCGACGTATAGTCGTTCGTGAGGCGGCGATAAAATACATTCGTTTGAACTAAGATAAGTAGTGGTGAGTGGATTACTGAGTTTCGTTGACATAAAATAGAACTTTTAAAACAAATGCTGTAAGTCGAAATAAAAAAAAATAAAAAAGAAAAAGACTTCTATTTTCGAATTCGAGCCAAAAAGCCAGTGCTCGACTACGGCTATGTAGCTTGCCAGTAATCAGAAAAGAAAGTTGACTCCTCTCATAGTTTATTTACAAATTAAGTGACAGTGACAAATCTCTTTAAAAATTCTCCTTTTTTAGGGTCCCGTAGTTAGTATTTATTATATTCCAATAGAAAAATAGGGTCAAGTGTGACAAAAAGACAAAAAAAGTACATGCAGGTCTTGTTGCTTTGAGCACTTAGTCCTTATAGACGTTACTGAAATAAACAGATGAAGGTGGATGAACGTAGATGGTGTAATATAATCAAAATTTTGCACAAAAATACCAACTGAATTCAACGAAATGGCATTCAAAAGACTATTATTTGCATATTCAAGATCCATTACCTATATACTGTTAGTAAACCTATTACGCTATATTTATTTATTTACTTTTTTAAGATTAACAGCTTTAATAATTAATTGTGTAATATGGATTAAATAACAATATTATGCCAATTACTAATCTCCACTCATAGGTAACAAATTACTTGAGACTTCAATGTTGAATTTAAAGCGCGCTCTACACACAAGATTCTTGCGTTCAAGAATTTCGTGAGAGTGTAGAGCGCGCTTAACAAAACAAAATGATTTTCACAAGTACATTTATATTATGTATATATTACATATGGATTCACACTTAACACAAATTTTTGCACACGAATTGGCGTCAACGTGTGTGGTTTTCGGCGACTTTTGTACAAGTTCAGACGATATCAATGTAAATAGCAGCCTTCTTGTTCCATACAAAGGACGGTTCTGTTGGCTCAATTGTTAGTGACCCCGCCTTCTGACTCAATGGTTTCAGGTTCGATTCTCGCCTGGGGCCAACATTTATGTGCATCCATATTATTATTGGTTTCGTGTCTGGGTATTTTTTTGGCATGTGTAATACGCCGGTTAGGCTCGCCACCTATCACGTTGAGGGGTCCAAATATATTTTTGAAATCCATAGATAGAATACCTCAGCCTGGGCGTCTCGGAGATAAGGCGTGAGCATTTTTTAATTTTATGTATGTTTATGAATATTTCATATCCATAGCTCAGGCCCTGATTAGTTGGAGACTAAGGAATCGTGTCCCACATTTTACGCAAAAAAAAATTTTGTCGACATCAACTAAAGTAATGTCATTAATTTTTAACAATAGCTTATTTACGCAACCTTTGATCCAGGGCTAGAATCCGGTCATTGGATGAAAGAATTGTACAGTCAAGAGCACGTGGAGCTTAACACATTGGACTTTAACGTTCTTATTACAATCGCCTTAGAGGTCAGACTCGCACAACAAGTGTAGAGCTTCATGTGCTCTTGACTGTACAATTTTAATCAGCTATTTCACAAAAGAGTCTTCACCATTTATTTTTTTAAATTACTTAGACTTAGTATACGACTCATAACCAACCTTTCCTTAACAAGAAAATACTTATGCAAACCACCAGAACAGTATTTGGAAGTAAAGATGCCGTATACAAGACAAAATTCCAAAATGGCGTCTCAGATAAAAATGTCAACTGCCACCTACATACGCGGGAATCACTCACTTTGTAAGACAACTCAATGTACCTGAGTGGATGAAATCGTAAACTTAGTAATTAGTTTGAGTGCCTTAATCCGAGGAGCTAGCTGGTTGGACACACTGTCGGGTAGACCCGTGAATAAATGCTCAGAAAATCAACAAAAATGTATTTTAAACTTATTAACGTAATAAGTCTACTTACTAGCTTAACTGACACTTGAAATCTGATCTTGAGCGAACGGTCTATGCCCTAGTATATTTAAGTCTCTTTGCTGTGGAAATAGAGAAGAGGTAATAAGAACACGCATTTTGGTTTCTTGTTTAACTGTTCTACAATCTTGTTCGAACCATATTTTGCTTATTGCCTTGCCTACATTTTGATACAGATTGCCTTTGCCTACAGAAATACGACCCATGCGGCCGTGTGTCCCCAAAATAATCCTTTGCGGCCAGCCAGCCCCGTAAATAACACAAGCTCAGGCACTAAAGAAGGACGCGAGAATTTTCCTCTGGCCCCGGATTATCCACTTAATGAAACTGCGCCTTTTTACTCCGGATTTATCGGAGAATACAGACATAACTTCTGAGTGGGTTTCTAACTTCCAACCAGAGATGGAGTTGGGGGGAGGTTATAATGATCGTCAGTCATCACTCTTCACGAAGTCATAAGTACCATATCATATTCTACGGCAACTTTTTTCTAATCAATTTATTTATGGATGGAGGGTGAAATGTTTATAACAAAACTGAGAGTTTTGTTATAAACATTTGAACCAAACATTTGTTTATAACAAAACTCTGTTTATAACAAAACTGAGAGTTTTGTTATAAACATTTCACCCTCATCGTGACACTCCTAACTTAATTACCTAACTATTTACAATATTTTTCCTATCTTTAGTTCCGAGCTTTACTTAATTAAACAAAATCTCACGTTTTGGGAATCTGGTGCAGATAACATGTAGTTAACTGCTCCCACATAAAATGTACTATAATATGTGTATTGCGAACCCTTCACCAGTAGTCATAACCATGGTGGTAGTTTTTTTGATTTGGTAAAAGTTATGTTAGACACTAATCTACTAAGTGGTGAATAGCTGTAATTGGTTTTAAAACTGTTATGATAAGGTTATTCAATAAACTTTAAGCTGTTGTTATTCCAAATAAAATAAATAAACCTTTACGTATCAAACTGTAACGAGACCGTATTTGATTATAAAATTATTCTGCAGTGACGTCATAATTGTTAGTTAAAATTAATAATTTATTAAAGTAGTTATGTCATGCACATTAAAGGTAATAATCCGCAACAGGCTTCGTCAAAATCTTAAAATTATAACAGTCAATTATCCGCACCAGACTTCGTCAAATAAGTACATCAGTGAAGTTCGTGTTTGAATTAAAACAGTCGGAACCTTCGAGGCCCGAATCAGACTCGCGCTTGTCCGTTGTTTTTATCTACGATTAGTGTGCGCATGAATATCTAAGTACCTATTTATCTAGTTCATAAGAAACAATGTCATGTTCTAGAATTTGTTAATGCGAATGTTTTATTTGTTGAGTCTGACCAAGTTTTTATACGCAAGCAGATCCCAAGGGGCAAAGAAGTCAACCCCTTAGACGAAATCAATAGAACCATTTATAAATAAGTTAAAAAAAGTACCCACATACAACCCACATATTATATTGTGGTAAAAGGCTATATTTTTGTGCCGCTTAGGGTCGTGGGTTCCAGAGGCCTGGAAGCTTATCAAAGACCTGTTAGAGCATTTTGTGCAGGCTTCAGGTGATAATGATCAGAGTGCAGTCAGTTATCTTTGTGAAAGGATCCTAGCTATCCAGAAAGGGTCCTCTGGGCACTGCCCCACATTGTTTCTCTTTAGAAAACATGTTTATCTATAAATATTGTATGTAAGTAGATTATTGTAACTGTATCACCTATGTTTCTTTACAGGATATCTAATAATTTAAAAATAACGGGCCTATATTGGCTCAGTTGGTAGCGACTATGCTTTCTGAGTCGGAGGCAAGGGCGTAGCTAGGGGGGGCCAGGGTGGGCCGGGCCCACCCTAGAAAAATAAATACCCTTCCTCATACATAAAATAACTTCATCCTCAACTACCGAAATCGAAAACCATTTTCAAAAAGCTAAACACAGAAAACATAAAATAATTTAAAAACATATTTTTCTAATTTCAAGGTCGTGGAGTGGACCTATTTAATGTGCATTTGGATTGAGGGCCCATTTTTCAAAATATTGCGAAACGAAATGACACAAGGCTTACAAGGCATTCAGTAAAAATTTGGTAAAACTTAAAGCAAAGATTTTTAAATTTCTTAAACGTGAAACAAAAGAGTTATGGTCAAATAACTTGGGCCCTCAATCCTAACGCCTGCATAAAGCGGCATAGTCTAAACTCAGTAGGTAGGTAAACGGCAAAGTAGGTACTATCTCTGGATTTTCTTAAATACATTGAGAAATTCCCAAATCTTAAGCATGCGATAATACAGATTTATGGCGGTTTAGCTTGGGCCCTCAATTCGTGAATATCTGTACTGAGGAATCAGGCAAACAAAGGAGTTTATTTAAGGAAAGAGATTAATACAACTTTAGTAGGGGTTGTCTCCACGGATCATGGTATCAGATTGTAGCCACGGATCACAGCCAGTTGTATCCACCGATACCGTGATCCGTTTCCATCAAAAAAATCATTAATATTTTTACCCACAGATCACGGTATCCGTAGCTACATGAAATAAATTATATAAGTTTTGGAAACTGATCACAGTGTACAGAGATAAGTTATATGTTCAATATCGTTCAATATCGTTGGTAAGTTAGATAAAACAAATAACGACACAAAAGTCGATTGTAAAAAACCTTCTACACTACCGCACTTTAGGTTAAGGATTTTAACCAATTTTTAATTAAAATGCAACAAAGCCTCCATTCTTCTAAATGCCACACTTTAAGATAAAATTGATTTACAATGTTTTATATGAGAAAATTCTGTAGGGTAGTTATGATTTTGTTAGTTTTTTGATACTGAATAAAATAAAAAATAAATAATCTCACGCCTTTCATCCCCGAGGGGGTAGGCAGAGGTATTCCATTACTGAATATACCTACATTTCACGAGATACATTGGACCCCTAAACGTGATAGGTGGTGAGCCCATCGCCGGACCGGGTCTATTTACACATGTCTCAGAAATAATTCTGAGACCTACGGGTTTCCTCACGATGTTTTCCTTCACCGTCAAGCTAGTGATAAATATGTACATAAGTTTTTGAAAAACTCATTGGTACATGCCAGGATTCGAACCCGAGCCTCACTGATTTTCGACCGGATCTTTAACCGTCCGGGCTGTCACTGCTCTTTTTTGATACTACTATTCAGCATGTACCCCATAGAAGCTATTTCATTAGCGAATAGTTGTTGTCGGAAGCGCTTAAGTTTTGTGTGATCCAATAGTTAATAAATAAATAATGCAGCTTCTATTATTATTATAAGTGTTTCTGTTTTGTCATATTATCAAAGTAAGGTCCTTAGCCAGTTTGATTTTTTTATTATTTATTTATTTAATCATACAGACAGCTTACAAAATAGTCCTTCAAAACCGTCTAGACGGTTTGACCGGGGGATCATGCAGTATCATTTAGATATTTAAATAATTAACACAGAATAATTTCTAATAAATGTGATTTTAGTTTATTCTTAAATATATTTATGTTTGGCTCTTTTCTAATGTCCTCGGGCAAGCTGTTAAGTAGATAGGGTAGTCGTTTTTTTAGTGTTCTATCGCCGTAGTAATTACTGACCCTAGGTACCTCATACTTGCCCGTTGAAATTGACCTTGTATTATAATTATGACGTGATTAATTGATCTATTTTAGTTAAGAATAACATGTCATGTATTACCTATTTTTCCTATGTTTATTTTGTTGCTAATTCATCATCAGGAATTTATGATTGGTTACTGAGTTTTAATTCAAGAGTGCTTTATTATATTTTTATGTTCACCCTACAGAATTTCTCCTATATAAAATTCTAATCAATTTTCTCTTAAAGTATGGCATTTAGAAGAATGGAAGCTTTGTTGCATTTTTATTAAAAATTGGTTAAAATACTTAACCTAAAGTGCGGTAGTGTAGAAGGCTTCATACAATACATAATACAATACTGCCGAAAATGTTGGGCCCTCAGTTCAGACGTTTTTAGAAAATTCGATTTTTATTTACTTTTTAACAATTAAATTTTGTGTTGTTATTTCTTTTTAACTAATTTACAAACGATAGTGAGCGATATTGAACTCAAATATATTAAAGTCGTATTAATCTCTTTTCTTAGATAAACTCATGTTTTACTGATTAATCAGTACAGATATTCACGAATTGAGGGCCTAAGCTAAACCGCAATAAATCTGTATTATCGCATTCTTATGATTTAGGAATTTCTTCATGTATTTAAGAAAATCTTAACTAAGTTCTCAAATAAAAATTATTATCCCAGGGATAGTACTTTCTGAGATTAGGCTATGCCGCTTTATGAAGGAGTCAGGATTGAGGGCTCAAGTTATTTTACCATAACTCTTTTGTTTCACGTTTAAGAAATTTAAGAATCTTTGCTTTAAGTTTTACCAAGTTTTTACTAAATGCCCTGTAAGGGTCATTTCGTTTCTCAATATTTTTAAAAATGGTCCTTCAATTCAGATGCACATGATCTATTTATATATTTTTGGTTTCTTTTTTCCTTACTTCAATGTCGATTTGATTTACCTTGGTGTTGGTAATTTAAGAGCGGAGCTCTTGTCAGTGTATACTTAGCTATATTAGCGACTTAAACTACATAGTTTTGGCTAGGACACAGATAAAAGAAAAAGAATTAGTATAATAGGATAGGATAACTGAAATCTATACTTGATTCCTACATACCATCTTGCCGCGCCGCCGTGGTCGGCCGATTCATGGCTGGGGCCATGGCCCCCCCTAGGAAAAATTCCTAGCTACGCCCATGGTCGGAGGTCGCGGGTTCGATTCCCTCTCGGAGCCTACATTGGTGTACACGTCTGTTGGCTGCGTGTCTGGTGGGTAAAATTGATTTTATTGTAAGTATATTTAGTACCTACCCATAGCACCTGCCTACAGGCTCTGCCTAGTTTGGGGCTAAATAACCGAGTGTCAATTGTGTCTTAAGGTGAGTATAGACTACAACATTTCCTCTAACGTTTCGGTGTAATGTAACGTTCTTACGAATGGTACAACACAGGCAAAAGCTCAGTTAGCCTAAGCATTTCCATGTAATGTAACGTTCCTACAAATGTTCGGCGTACTATACGGCTATAAGGCTCGACGAAATGTTACACCAATATGCTCGTTGGTTTTTAAAAGTCTGTAACAAAACAGCGAGCGTCGTGTTCGAAGAACGGTTACAGTAAATTTAAACATGGCGAATGCTCGATGTTCTGATACAAGTAAATGTTGTAGTCTATCTCACCTTTATATTTTTTTCTTCTTTATGATTGTGAAACGAATAAAATTTAACCTTCTTAGTAAGAGCCACAATAACGAGGTTCCCACTAACATCACCCAAACAAATGATATTTAAATATTTATACAACGCATATTTTAGCGTCAGTATTCTAAGAAGACATTACATGGATTCGACACCGGACGCGGCGGAGACCGACGGACAGACACAGTTTGTATATAATAACGTGATTACTGTCAAAACAATGGGTCAATAACGCCCTTAAGTGGTCCAAATGATTTTCATATTTATTGCACTAATGCATCCGCTCCGGTATTCCGCGTAAATTCATGTTTTGAATTTTTAATCAATTCAGTAAGACTGATCAAGACCACAAGTTATTTATTCTTGTTAAATAACAAAGGACAAGCCAGGGTTCTGGCTTATTTGGACCAAAGGAAACACTTTTCTTTTAGTGCTGGACTGGTTTAAAAAGTGATTACAGTGGTCCAACAATGTTCTAACTGGATTTAACTAGAGTTGAAAAATCGGAAAACAAAAGGTAGCTAGAAAAAAAAAATTATGTGTGATTTTGGGGTTGTTGCCGTGAGACATTATGTTCGTAAGAAAATTTTACTTTTATTTTACTCTTAAGTACTTAAAACTACTCAAAAGACAAATAAACTATTTTCGACGGACTTAGGTAGTCTTAACTTTTTATTATTTATTCGGTTTGCCTGAGTCCAACAATTTTGTAGCTTTATATATTTTTTAAGACAATCACACTCGTAAAACATTACCCCCTCGTGACCAGTGGGGTAACCATTCCACCTCGCACGTTTTAAATTCAAAATTAAATAAAAATTTGCTTTTCGTCCCATCATTGGTTCTTATGGTTAAACGTGAGCGATTCAAAAAAATTCTCCGAATCGTTTACCATGGTAATACGCATGCATTCACGCATATACATACGCGTTGATAAGCCGCATCGTGCGAATGGGAATACGATATGCGTGTTGAATTCATATAGGGATCAATGCGGTAGGTCGTAATATAATGGTAGTCTACTTGTCTGTGGTAACAAGTCTATTGGTCACCACCTATCACGCTTAAGGGGTCCAAAGAATATAACTACTAGTGAAACGTGGGTATTTCCAAAAATGTAATAACTCTCGGCGATAAAAAGCGTGACCATTTCTACTTTTTCTTCATATATCAATTACTTATATAGCCCAGAGAACTATTTTAAAGGTTTCCACCTTCCGTCCATACACATTTGCTACTACACTACTTTACAAAGAATATGAAGTTCTGACTATACGCCAGCAGTTCATTTTACTTGTCTTATTAAAAAAACATCGAGAACTTACTTTCTCCCCCGAAGTTCTTCTTAAAAGACGTCATGACATTGTATGTGAAAAAATATGTCGCACTCGTACTAGCTTCATAAAAAGATTTTTTGCTTTCTTAGGATCATTTCTCTATAACAAAGTGAATAAAGATCTCATTTTATACCCTGTAAACAGCGCCGAATGTAAAAAGAAAATAACTTCTTGGCTACTAACACTTGACTGATGAAACTGAAGCCATTTTTGAAATTCCATAATAATCTGCCCTTTAATTTCCACGTCTTCCTGCCGTTACATCCACACATACATCACACATACATTACATAAACACCTAACACACATCTTACACTACCCTCACACTCACTTTCACATCGTATTAATTATTTATAACCTACCTTTTTAATTATCTACCCACTTTATAACCTACAAATTGGCTATTGTATAATATCCTTCCGTTGGGGTTTGGCGTTGTATGCTGAGATACAGGTTTTTACCTAGTTCGGCTACAGAGGCTTACTTTAATATTATGTAATTTTTTTATTTAGCCTATAATACTGTAATTAACTGTTATGTTTTTCTAAAGTGAAATAAACATTATTATTATTATTATATTTCCCAGGATTTATTTCTGAAATTGCCCTTCCTCTTTTAGTCCCGTCGGGATTGTTAATAATAAGCAAGTTTATGTTAAAGTTTTTGTTAAAATAAGAAATCATCATCATATAAGCCGAACGCCGCTGCTGGATGGATAGATATGCAGTATCGCTACTATAACCGGGCTTGTGCTAAGTAAAGAAGAGATACGAGAAAGGTAAAGCAAGTATACTACACTCGTTCACTGTCGAGCTTCAGAAAGGAAGAAAGACATTTTTTTTTATGATAAAAAAAGGGCGCAAACGATGTTATCTTATATCTTCATCATCATCACTAGCCTAAATTTGTCCACTGCTGGACATAGGCTTCTCCTAATGAGCGCCATAGAGCCCTGTCTTCGGCTTGACGCATCCAGCATCTGCCTGCAGCCTTTCATACTTTACAGTAATATAGCTTATACAACCGATTAACACATGATAAATAAATAGGGTACTTTTTATTAAAGAACGCGGGCAATGTCAGGGGCAAACGTTAGTCTCCAATAACGAACTACAAAAGGGCACAGACAAAAGGTTATTATTACAATATTGGGTTCAATTCTACGCGTCCACTGCCTAAATAGCTTAAAACTAAATTTCTTAAATTATATTTAGAAAACGCCATGGTTACTAAATTTAGATAGTCTTTAACCACAGCGTAAAATGCCTAAGTTGAATAGCGTTGCAATTACAAATAAAAAAAGAGCTGAGTGAACGAATGAATGAAATCTAAAAAAATACAATAATAAATGTGTATATATTTATTAATATATAAATAAAGTTCTCAACGATTACTTTCGATGACATTTTTATCATTTTAACATAGGTTTAATTTATATTTTCTTGTTTTACTTCAAATATTAAAGTCACTATTATTCGGGCAACACTGAAAAGGTATTATCAAATAGATTTTTTTTCTTTGGACAAGCTAGAGTCATAGACCGTACTGCGTCGTCTTCAGTTAAGTTTATCTCTAAATGGATATGTGCCTTGACCTCAGTCTTTGTTTTCTTGTTAATTCAATAACATCTCCAGCAATCTTCAAGTTTCTTAGTTAAACGGCTCTGCTTTGGAGTCCATGTACAAAAATACTGAGTCATCAACACCCCTTTTTGGATCATCGACAGTAAAATTATAGTACTTTTACTGAAGACTTCATTAAATGACTTCGGCAATCTAACAACGTCGACCCCATGCATTTTATCGAACTTTACATTCACTGCACACCTTCACAGACACCTGCCACACAAAATATTATTATTCAAAACCCAAAATATACAGCAAAATATAAATTTTACAAAAAAACATGATCCCCCTTTTCGTATTTCCATCAAAAACCCTCTTGACTATTTCTAAAAATATGGAACATATCTTGAAAAATAACACAAACAAAAATAAGTCGAGATTTTTCCTATATTCTAATTTAAGCGACACCATTTTAATCGCCGCTAAATTTAGGAGGTTTAGTCGTGATGACATTTCTAAAATGCTTAAAATGGCGTCCACAGAATAGCCATAAGGTCGCTTCACCTAAATTGAATTGGCCAGATAAATTAGGAATGTCAGATTCATTTTTAGTCCTGTCATTTGATTTTGACAGTACTGCCTAGAATAGCAAAATGCTTTAGCAGTTGTCAAATAAAATTAAGAGGTTTAGACGGTGTTGTAGAATTGAACCCATTGTCAGTACAAGCTTTGTTAGAATTTGATTGAATCCGCTCAGAATGTGCTGGGTTAGGTAATCGTTTGCATCATTGATTGTCTTCAACAAACATTGGGAGTACAATACAATGGTTACATCACCTTGATGTTTGTAAGTATTGTGCTAGAGATATCGAGTTTTCTAGTAATTATCCAGTTCTATGGAGGGCGCTGTGATAATGTGTAAAAGAAATACGACGTTGTCCTGTCAAAATGACTTAAAAAATCATAAATTAGAATTTTTCTTAACTCCTATTTTTTTCTTATACCACCCCGGTATGGAGGCGATCAAAACAAATAAAATATATTTATTATAGTTGAGCTATTTTCACGATAAAGAGACAAACGCACGGCATTTCATTTTTAATAAAATAAATTAACATTTAATGAAATGTTTCCATAATTTAATTTTATAGGTAAAATTTTGTACAAAAGTTAAGCCCCACTTTTGTACAAAATTTTACCTATTGATTGTAGGCAGTTGTCATCCGCTAAGGAAGTATTTTATGAATTTCCTATTGGAACCGTAAAAACAAGATTCAATATAAAAGGTTCCGTTTTATACTTACTACTAGCGGGTGCCCAGTTTATTCCCGTTTCCGTGGGAAATTCTGAAAATCCCTTTATAGCGGTTGCCTACGACATACCTATAACATACATTTCAAGTTTCTAGGTGTTATCGTTTCACGCAGTACGCGTTTCAAGTACTACGCGTTTCTCTTTGTAATCAGTTTTATATTTTCCCGTGGGAATCAGACATTTCCGTGGAGTAAAAAGTACCCTAGATGTTGGCCCAGTTACTCAGTTATCTCAATACCAAATGTCTTCAAAATCTGTCCAGTAGTTTTTGCGTGATTCGTGCACAGGCAGACAGACCAAAATAAAAAAAAACCGGCCAAGTGCGAGTCGGACTCGCGCACCGAGGGTTCCGTACAACCTTGCAAATTTATGGTTTCCGTAATTTTTCCTTTATCTATGCTATAAGACGTTGCTTCGTACCAAATTTCAAGATTCTGAGTTCACGGGAAGCACCCTGTAGGTTTTGATTCCCTTGCAAGTGTCGAAAATTTGCGGCATAAACGGCTGTATCTTTTGATTGCGTTGGCTTAGAAGTTTGATTTTTTCACAGCTTCAAGGGACAGTAGACCTGAGTAATTGATATAAATTTCAGCTTCATACCTCCACGCGTTCCTGAGAAAAAGGGTCTTGACAGACGGACGGACGGACGGACAACAAAGTGATCCTATAAGGGTTCCGTTTTTTCCTTTTGAGGTACGGAACCCTAAAAAAGGTGATTTGATATCAAAATCGATAGCGCTGATTTTTTTCAAAAACTAGTGCATACACACACAGACACGGTCTCGTTTCAGTTTTCAATCGACTTCAAAAAAGGAGGATATTATCAATTGGACTGTTTTTTATGTTTGTTACCTCAGAAGTTTCCACTGGGTGAACCAATTTTGATGATTCTTTTTTTTATTTGATAGTTGGTGCTTCCCGTGTGGTGGAATTTGGTCCAGTTCTGACAATGGCATCCATGAGAAAACCATATAAGTTGAAGTCGGTTTTTTTATGTTTACAGTTCTGTTAAACAAAATGTAACAGAATAAGCGCAATTCCTGAAATTAGTTTGTTCAGTATCGACTACTTATTCGATTTCAGCTCTTTTTAATATGTGCTAAATTTTTCCCAAAAATGAATTAGCGTAGCTGAATTTAGTGCTTTCTATGGAAATCGTGCTATTATTAATCGATATTTAAGAAAATTGGTTAGACACAACTAAAGTTCAATTGAATTATATTTTTTTATATTAATATACTAATTGGGGTGTATGAGGAATTGCGCTTTTTCTGTTACGCGTTGTATAATATGTATAGATAGATGGTAGCTAGAAGCTATACTTTAGCATGGTTGGGAAAGCATGAGAAAGTGTTCTTGTGCCCTTTGCCAGCTAGGTCACGATTGCTAGTGGCAACCGCTTCTTGGCAACAACGAAAATTACTATTATTATTTTGTTCTGTAATGCAAAATAGCATCTTCAACACTACTCAGATTTTAAGTAAAAACACGTTTCTTCTTATCATAATAAGTTTTTTTGCATGTGTATATACTGAAATATTTAGTATTTGTACCTACATGAAAATTGTAGAGTAGGTACATTTGGAAACGAAAGAGTTTAGTCGTTTTTTTTTTAAAAACACAGGTTTTTGTTATCCAAAACACTAAAAAAATTCTCTATCTCTAATGGAAAACTCAACGACCCTAAACTTGTTGCATGGTTCTCGCGCTCTGACCCATATACTATTCTGCCTACCAGCTTTGTACAGACGAGTCACCCGGTCCTTACTGCTTGAACGGGTCCCAAGACCACCTTACCACCAGACTCAGACCACAAGACCACACACACTCCCACCTGGAGGTATCAGCCGCATCGCTATTAATGGCCGACCCAGTGCCACGTTTACACCTAGAAAACTGACACAATCTTCTTGCATACGGTTACCCGCAAGCCACAATAGATGCGGTGATATGGGTACTGTTGGTTCTCGAACGGTATTCGTAGTAACTTTGCTATTTCTAATAGAAATTTCTACTTGAAAGTGATTAACAGATGAGATGAACACCGAAACGACTTTTGGCAGTGCTGTTGTTATTTTAACGCTCTAATCTTTGTCACTGTAAAGTTGTACCAACATTTTCTATTCTAAATTTGTGCTGTTTATCCTGGCGATGGCTTTTATAGAAGTGTTTTAAATTAATAATATATTACAGTTTATTCTACTTTAGTTCAGTGCAATACATAGTTCTTTAGAATTCTAGGTATCGTATGGAAACATTAAACTGCATAGTCGTCGTAAAAAACATCACAGTTGAAAAAGGACACATCTAACTTTATCTGACTACAATAAATTCAAAAGTTTATTGCAATCAGATAAAATTGCAGTCAATGTTTTCGATTTAATCTTTATTTGTCACGTATTGTCTTGAGACATAGATTACTTTTTAAAATATGACTATATTTTTTTTATTCGGAGATCTTTGCTAAATAGTTTTAATTAAAAAATATATATTTGTCAGTTTTATTAGTTTTTGATTTTATTACGCGGTGGAATGGTAATTTATGCGAAACAAAGTCGTTTTTATATCGCCGATGACAAGTGGTAACGCTGCCAGCCTGTAAAGCCACTTTCATGGCTGTAATAAAAACTTTTCATTGGCTCCCGTCGACTCTAGCGCAGGTTTAACTTAAGTTTAAGTTTATCTTTGTTTTACGATGCTGCTACTGCTTCCACGCGTAGAACGCTTCGCTGCCTTTGGCTACTAGATATCCTTGTATTAAGGAACATTCATTACAATCCTCCATGCCAGTGTCAGAAACGATGTCTTTGAAATCTTCCGACTAAATATTGATGGAGAGCAGTGATAGCCCGGACGGTTAAAGAGCCGGCCGAAAATCAGTGAGGCTCGGGTTCGAATCCTGGCATGTACCAATGAGTTTTTCAAAACTTACGTACATATTTATCACTAGCTCGACGGTGAAGGAAAACATCGTGAGGAAACCCGCAGATCTCAGAATTAATTCTGAGGCATGTGTAAATAGACCCGGTCCGGCAATGGGCTCACCACCTATCACGTTTAGGGGTCCAATGTATCTCGTGAAATGTGGGTATATCCAGTAATGGAATACCTCTGCCTACCCCCTCGGGGATGAAAGGTGTGAGATTATATTATTATTATTAAATTTTGATCTCGTTTTGTTTAAATGTTAAGTTGAACTTTTGTATTATTCAAGTTTACACAAAAGGTAAAAAGCTCTTATAGGATCAGTTCATTGTCCGTCTGTCTATCTGTCTGTCAAGACTATTTTTGTCTACAATGAAATTATTATTATGGCTGTAAAAAAAATTAAACGTCTATCGATACAATAAATCTCATCACTCTAAAGGTTAAAAAAAAACGACTTTAATCTTCAACTTTTTTCTCATGGATGCCGCTTTCAGAACTTGACAAAATTAAAACGAAACCAATCTGGAAGCACCAGCTTTCAAATAAAAAAAGAATCATCCAAATCGGTTCACCCAGTCGAAAGTTCTGAGGTAACAATCACATAAAAAAAATATTTAAAAAAATAGA
This sequence comes from Ethmia dodecea, assembly GCA_963855545.1. Lineage (NCBI taxonomy): Eukaryota > Metazoa > Arthropoda > Insecta > Lepidoptera > Depressariidae > Ethmia > Ethmia dodecea. The sequence goes on from OY979457.1 coordinate 4,349,459, forward strand.
GACGAATTGATAACCTCCTTCTTTTTTAAGTCGGTTAAAAATAGAGCATGTAAGTATATTTCGACATTCGCAGATAAATCAAAACCAATAAATACCTCAAGTAGGTACTTTACGTTGACCTAGAATCATAAAATTTGGCAAGATAGAAGATCTCACATTATATCAATGCACTAGCTGTTTCCCGCGATTGCACTCGTAAGAATTTAAAAAATGGTTCCAGTAGTTTCGAAGGAGTACCTATGTCTAGACTCTAGATAATAAAAAAGGCTCGACATACAATTATGTAGGTACGGAACCATTGGAACTCGCACTTGTCCGTTATCATTCAGGTAAATAAATTAAAGTAAAAAATTTAAGGCAAACACTTAAAGGTATTTTTTTTAAATCGATTATTTAAACGGCGATTAATCGATAGTGGGGGCGATTCTGCTTTACGTCGACTAAACTTATTTTAGTTTGGTGAGGATAGACAAAGACAGGACGTCTTTGTCTATCCTCAAAAAAAGAGAAGGGATAGAAGTTAACCTCCCGAATTTAGTCCTCTCAGAGGCTGTACTTAGGTATGCACTAAACACGTTATGAAATGCCTTAGTTGATAGGACTAATTTTAATTAGACAGGACCAAATATCATTCTTTTCTAGGAGAAAAAAATAACTGGAGTAAACTAAAATAAGTTTAGTAGCTATAAAGCACGATCGGGGCCATTATCGTTAACACGATACATGCAATGTAAAATGCACCTGTAGGTAAACTTTGCCTCAGAGGTCATACTGACTTTAAGATGAATTCACATGGATTATACCAACTGATACAATAAGCAGTGATAGCCTTATGGTTAAGAGCTTGCTTCACATGATGAAAATCAGTGAGGCTCGGGTTCGAATCCTGGGCATGTACTGGTACCAATGAGTTTTCCAAACTTACGTACACATTTATCACTAGCTCGACGGTGAAGGAAAATATCGTGAGGAAACCCACAGGTTCCAGAATTAATTCTGAGACATGTGTAAACAGACCCGCAGGCGTATTCGGAGGCTCGACACCGTTTCCGTTCGATTCAGATCGAGTGAAAAATTTTCCGAAGTCGATTAGGCGTTTCTGATAGCCACGGAAAAATTTCCGAATCCATATGTCGAATATGACATTCGTTTTTGATACTGACATCTCTATCGACAGATTTTCCTATTCCGAGTCGAATATCGAATAGTCAAATACGCCTGCCGGTCCGGCGATGGGCTCACCACCTATCTCGTTTAGGGGTCCAAAGAATATACCTATGGTGAAAAAGTGGGGAAGTATACCCAGAAATTGAATACCTCTGCCTACCCCCTCGGGGATATAAGGCGTGAGATTTTTTTATACCAACTGTCAGGAACTAGAAACTTGGGCAGTAAAAGTTACTATGCGAACCGGAGAATCAAAGTTACAAATTAGAGATCCGACATTTAACTTTGCAATTAGGTACCATAAAATACGAACATGGTCTTTGCTCCGTAATAAGTAGTAGTAATTAAAAGTAAATAGAAATTCAATTTGCTAATGTTGTTCAGTTTCAAAGGTACAGCGAATAGTAAAACTTTCTTGGAGCTACTTACTTATGACTATTTTACTATATTACTACATGACTACGCCTTTTATCCCCGAGAGGGTAGGAAGAGGTATTCCATTCGTAAAATAACCACTTTTCTAAATTTTTTTTTTTTACGTAAATACTAATTATGTAAAAATTCAAAAGGTGTAAATATATTTTTTGGTAAAAAAGTATGTTTGCTTTTCAACTATGCATTACCATACCATTCATGTGACTACGAATTACTTTTGTGAATTGTTGAGAGCTCGCTTGAAAAGGTACCAAAATAGAAAAGTAATTGAAATTTTGGAATTTCATTTTTCTTACATGGGAACGGGAATAAAAATCGAAATTCACACGGAAGCAGACAAAAACTATTCTATCTGGAACAATATACCCGGGAACGAAAATAAATGTCTTGATGGACTTGTGCCTATCTGACAGTCTCCACCGCTAGATTCAGAAGCTGCAATTTATGAGGGCATTAAGACTTATTTACTTTCCTCGGGAAAGGGAAACGAACCTGTTACGCGGTGCGGTGCCTGTGCTAAAGTTCGGTTTCGTGGCGGGAATGCGAAGACAGATGTTACGTCATGCTTTTTGTAAAATACCAATCTGTGGAACAAATTGTCGCCTGCCGTATTTCCGGACCGATACTAGATACCCCCCAAGAGCTTACAGTAAAAAGATTTAAGAAATTACCGACAACAACACAATACTATTCGAATGACAAACAAAGACACAGGAATAAACTAAATGCAAGAGATGATGGAACAACTAGTATGAGAAAAGCACAGAACAGGACACTATGGCAAACTCTAGGGGAGACCTATGCTGGAAAGCAAGACAATCTTTAAGAAAAATAATAAAAAAATAAAAATAAGAACACTACTACAATAACTTATAATGTATATTTAAAAGTAAGATTCTTAAATAAAGGCTATTATTATTATTACTAGATACCTTCAAGAAGAGAGCGTACTCCCACCTCAAAGGCCGGCAACGCACTTGTGACTCTAAGTTGCAAGACTTGCAGGTGTCTACCATTAGGTCATTTGCTTGTTATTATAAAAATATCAGTTTAGTGATAGTTGATAGTTGGCAATTCGTCCGTGAAATTGTGCATAGTAAATTAGATGATTCACGCTTCAACCACATGTCTTAGGAAGATGTTTGGAAAAGCCGGACCAAGACCACAATGAAATAGTTTTTGGAAAACATGGAAGGAGTAAAAAAGAAAACCGGATCCGCCCAGGCTACACCGCTGGGTACCTAAATGCGTACGTGGTATCACCCCACAGGCAACACAATAATAATTTTCAACCATACACTACATCTACATTAAGGTTTACTTTGCTTGGCTTAGCTTTTTCTGTCTACAATCATTAATCATTCCGTTGTCTCGGAAGGCGTGCACCACCTGTGGCTGTGCTTTTAGATTTAACATTCTCAGTATCGGTCACAAGGTTTATATTTGAGCATTAGAATTTACTGTCTTGCGTAATGTGTGCGGGGTGGGGCCTGCACTGACGGGTATTAATGTCTTCAATGGTCTCATCCATGTCTCATCGTTATGTAAGTAATCATATGTTAGGGTACGATGGGTTGGATCTCTAGAGGCAAGGTCTATTCTGTTAAATGCCTACGTGATGATATAGCACAACAGTTTTACAATCGATTCACTCATTTTAACAGCCATTCTGGTCTAGACCCAATTATACATGGATCCCAACTTTATTTCTGCCGGAATATAAAATAAAAATAATCCTATGTATTTTTAGGATCAGACAAAAAACTCTCACTAGTTATAGTTGATAGAATAGGCAAATTGTAATGTAGGTAATGGTTAGATTAAACTACAGAAAGCTCTTCTAAGCTTTGGAACATAAAAGAAAAATATATCTTGTCGTATAAGTTTTTTTTTGTTTACATATTTTTCTACAATCTTATACAAACTTACATTTGATAAAAAGAAACGGATAGATACTTTAATTTAATAGACAATAATTTAAAAAATCATAAAGAAGAATCACGAAGTAATTATAAAAACGTTAAAAATTCATTGTTTTTACGGAGTTTTAATGCGAAATCGTGACAAACAATATATATTTTTTATTAACGTAACACGCCATTTTGTTTACGCCTGGACAGTCGGTCACGCCTCGGTTTATGGCCTCTTAACAAATTGCATTGGCAACACTTATCGATGGCTCAGCCCACTACAGCTTCGTCCATTTGTAAGTAAACGTAAAATTTTATGACTTGGTAATTTCCTTTTCACCAAAAGACTATAATAACGTATTCCATTTTGTTTTAGATAGATAAAATAAATAAAAATAAAATAAATAATCTCACGCCTTTTATCCCCGAGGGGGTAAGCAGAGGTATTCTATTTCTGGAAAACCCCACTTTTCAAGAGAATATTCGACCCCTAAGCGCGATTGGTGAGCCCATCGCCAGACCTGCAGCAGACGTATTCACAGAGACTCGATACCGTTTCCGTTCGATTCGAGTCGAATCTATCGACATCGGAAACCAATCTATCGATTTGGGCTGATGTTGGTATCGAAAACTAATGTCACATATGACAGTTGGTGTCACATGGCGTCTGCTGGTCTGTTCTCAGAATTAATTCTGAGACTTGCCCCTTTCCTCACGATGTTTTCCTTCACCGTTGAGCTAGTGATGAATACCTATGTGCGTAAGTTTTGAAAAAATCATACGTAAATGTCAGGATTTGCACCCGTGCCTCACTGACTATCATCTTGAGGAGCGGGCTCTTTAACCGTAAGGCTGCTCTCTACTCTAGATAGATCTGCGAAGTTTTACCTAGTTACCTACTAAGTATTTCATGGTCCAGTACATATTGAGGCATATCAAAACAGAATGAAACTCTAATTATTAAGCAACAGAAATATAGACGCTGATTATAAAACACCTATTGTGTTTCATTAATAATTTAACTTTAGTTTGGGAGACGTAATTATTTAAATTTGAGATCTTGTACAGATTTTCCGGTGTTCTTTACTGTTAAAAATTTGGAAATGTTCATAAATATCTTTCATGTTTAAGTTCGACAAAAAATACGTTCACTACAAACCTTTCACCAGAGAATTTTCGAAATTCGAAAAATATAAGTACCAAGGTGCTGTTATATAAAGATATGCTACAAAACACCAGAAACAATTCTGGGGCCTACGTGATTTTTTACAATGTTTTCATTTACCGACGAGTAGATACCTACTTACGCAACAGCGTAAAGTTCCACAATATTTCTAAAAACTTTAACGCCAATATAGTCCTACGAAGCGGGACTAAAGTGACCACTTTAGTCCCTAGGCAGTAAAAAGTAATTAGTTTTTTAATTTCCTTATAATGAGATGTAGACAAACTCAAACAGCCAGTAAATATCTGTAGAGTGTGGACCATCTTCATTGCGAAAATGTTGAGAGTTTTCGTTCCATGGTGTTTCCGCATAAAAGGTGGCACCAAAGAGGTTGGAAGAAAATCATTCTCTTTCGAGAAACTTTTTCTTCAAACGTCTGGGTGGTTTAAAAGAGATTTAAATCTCTTTGTTAATCTGTGACAGGTTTAGAAGAAAAAAGCGCCCGCGAAAATTTCAGAATTTTTGTCGATTGTATTTGTTCGGTTTTAAATAAATTTGTACAAAATTGACGATTTTTCTCGCACTCAAAGTGAAAAGTAGGTACAGTTTGCACCTCGAGACTAAACGCCAACTTAATATACCCTCGGTTTCATTGATTTCGCACTTAGTCCCTCGATACAAAATATACTATTGTTATATGTTTTACTAAAGTAAGTAAATACATAGAAACCGCAATGAATCAACATGGCGGCATGGGTACCTACCTTTTGGAGGGCGTGTTTGGAGGGGCTCCATTTGTTATTATCACAGTGTCGCACTCGGCTCCACCCGCATGATCTACTTAGATTAATGATTTCCTTTAAAACGTCCGTGTCACCATTTACGGATACTATATAAATACATTAGATTTTCCTTCTTTATGTAATGCAAGAAAATCATTCACTATAGACTTATAAGCCCCTACATTGAATAAAGACTTTTGACTTTGACTTTTGACTATGTTATTCCGAAAATTCTGTACAAACGTGGTAGTTAGGTACTTGTATAATTATTACATAGGTGTAAAAATTCACGCACTTATATAGGTATTTTTTTCAGTAGGTACGCAGTCGATATAGGTACTACACAGTCTACGAAGAAAATATAATTATTTTCTAGGAGATGCTACGCTAAATTCTACGAATCTATAAAAGTGGTAGATAACGCCTTAACACCTGGTCTTCAACCTTCCGCGTTCAGGGCTTATCCATTATTCTTTAGATCATTGGTTCAGAGCATCTCCGATCGCTAAGGGAAAAAAAATGCTCTCAAGAAATCGCGTAAAAAAATTGCGTTTGTCAAAATCAGCGTAAAAAAATTGTCCTCCGGTCGTTTGCGGTTATTACAACAAATTTTAATAGCTAAATAAAAAATGTTACATTTTATTTAAAGCCTACATCTTAGCTTTTCAAATCATCATACGTATCATTTATATTTCAGCTCAAGTTTAATAAATTTTAATTTTGTTAACCGCAAGAGTCGTAATTCCATATTTTTTTTCGCAGGTGTTTTTTAAAAGCTAACGTCGCGTCGGACAATGTCGCGGTGTCGCTACTACATAACCTCAAACACCTGTAGCCCGCACACAGTGCCGACAGTAGAAACAAATTGTTTGCGAGATAGTAAATACGGTATATCGCAAGGGGAGTGGCTTCACTTGCCACCATATTGATTAATGTGTAGCTGTTACTTACGTTTTGCAGTCATGTAGCTATTAAGGTATATTGAGGAGTGTGATCACAGTTGCTTTGTCATGATTAGGTAGTTAGTGCATGGTTATATTATGCTCGCTTCCTGTTGTCATTATATCACCTTGGTAAGACTATAATATTGGTCTGAATGCTTCTGTAAAACCATGTTTGACGCAAATAAAGAACTATTCTATTCTATTCGGAGTGGACGTCAAATCGTTAGGTGGAAGCACCAGATGCTGACAAAATAAAGTTGACATTTTCATGACTTGGAAATAATAAGATGCCTAGGTAACCGACTCGACGCTATGTAAGGCTATTAATCATAATTTTTATTGTAAACCATATTTACTAACTAAGACTTTTTAATCTCATCTCATGTCTTACCGCTACGAATTCGTGGTCCCTCTGTATTATGGTTTACAATATAATTAATTATTATTAATATTAATAGCCTTAAATAGCGTCGAGTCCGTTAATCCCATGCATGTAGGTCTACAAAGTAGTCTATAATTTCCTTCTCATCCCAAATTCCCGATCCCAAAACTAGAATAAAACTGACCCCAATAACAATAAAATTAGATACGGCGTTAAAACGTTAAAATACGAGGTTAGCAAAAAAATAACTTTTATAAGATTACTTCATCAGACTGGAATAAAATGTCAATAATTAATTGATTTATTTACCTACTGCTAAACTTACACTGCCTATGAATTAAATATTAACTGACCCATCTGCCTGCCCGGGATATAAAACTTCCAAAATAATTCATATTCATCATCACTTACTTCCAATAACCAGTTCACTTACTTCTATTTATTATTCAATACATTACTCCGACACGAAAGGTCATACGCCGAGCCGCCATCTCGTCTAGCCCGAAACAATCAATAAGGCAGTTTCACACGTCCGGTGCGATACGCGGCCGACACGCACAAAAGCCCATTCAGCCGAACAATCGCCCACAGACGATACATTGTGCGTTATGAGAACTACGTGACTGCGTCGCAGGAAGCCGCAGCGATAACGATATCGCGATATGTGGTCGCTCTGACCTTCGTGTAATGACACCTTTAAGCTGTGCGATTGGATGGTGATGAATACTGATGCTGATATCGCACAGGAACCCTACTAAAAGATGTAGGTACTAATTTTTGGAGGCAAACGTCTCGTTTTCAGACTACTTCAAAAAAGGAGGAGGTTATGAATTCGACTGTATGTTTTTTAATGTTTGTTAGCTGAGAAATGTCGACGGGGTGAATTTTGAAGATTTTTTATTTGAAAGCTGGTGCTTCCCGGGTGGTCCTATTTCAATTTGGTCAAGTTATGACAATGTCATCCAAGAGAAAACCATAAACGATGAAGTCGTTTTTTTACTCTTTAGAGTTCTGTTATATCAGTGCGTTTTGAGTTTTGACTGATTCTGCTCTGACGGCTACTCGGACGCTACTCGTATCATGGAAACCCGTAATGCGAGTGTTCGATCGTGAATGCTGATATTGGATTTTATCCTTTACATAAAAATAGGTGTCTACTATTGGTACGAAAAGATGGTCAATTTTGAGCATTCTGAAGCCAATCCTATCAGTGCATCGGATAATATTCTATTGACTCGCGAAAACGCGGCTCTTGTTATTATTTATAGTGCATTGGCAGTAGGTAGGAAATAGTTATATAATTTATCTTTATCGTAGGTTTGTGGAAAGGAAACCACATTGATTCGGTTCGTAGTTCACACGGCTAGTTAACATCGCAGTTATTTTATTTTATTGGAAATTAAATTCTGTTGTATGGTAAAATTTATTAAAGTCAGACTATTTGACAAATTTTGGAAAACCTACGTACCTTATAGCCGGAATAAAGATTTTGAGTAAAGAAAAGTTTTAATAGTTGCCTGGAATATTAGTCTAAGATCGGGTCAGATGATTATCATACTTTTTTATACTAGCAAAACATTACTTACTTAATATAGGTATCGATTTGCTGCCTCAAACCTCATAAGTAGGTACTTAATTGTCATTGAGTCACACTACTTCATACTATAACGTATAGCGTTCCTTAGTAAATAAATATCCCGATAGATTCGCCGTATCCGTTTGCTTGTACTTACCTATACCATTTTCTTTACATAACATCTCTAAAACGGAACTGTTCTTCAAGACTGTTGTCTCGATTCGCTATTCATGTTAATTTTTATGATGTTAACCTGAACTTGTCTTCCAGTTCCAATGAATAAGCTGTTCCTGGAATTGATAGGGTTACCACAAGAATATAATATTCCAGTATATTTCCAGCATCATGTAATAATACTGAATGTAATGAAACTCCAGTATAACTCCAGCGCTGTTTGTCGAGTCCGCCCACTGTCCTTGCGGAAAACTGGGGATTTTACGGCTTTTTCATGACGTAGGTACATAATTCATCTTGTTAATGATGGCTTACAAAGTAGACTTCGTACCTATTTGCACCTAAAGTACAAGGATTAGTACCTATCAACCTACTTTACATCGACCTTGTTTATTGGAGACGCTAGAACTCTAAACTGATGTTACTTCTCAATGCCCTCGACATAGGTGACATAAGGTACGAGTATGAGATGCCTTTATTCACTTCAGGGTAGGTAACGACTGGGTTTTCTGTATACTTACTACTGAGGGATTTCGTTCATCAGCAGGTGTATTCACGGAGGCTCGACACCATTTCCGTTCGATTCAAATCGAGTGAAACTGTATTCTAGGCGTTTCTGACAGATACGGAAAAAAATCCTAATCCTTATGTCAAAATAATTATGACATTCGTTTTCGATACCGACATCTGTGAATAGCCCATCTTTGACAGGTTTTCCGATTCCGAGTCGAATATCGCGAAGCTCCGTGAATACGCCTGCGAAGCTTGTGTAAACGTAATGTCAAAAAGAGGGGGTAAAAAGTTGTTTGTGGGTAGATCATGCTTTACAAATTGGACAGACGTGTCTGCCTTATTGTTGTTAAAACCATTTGAGTGCACGACCTTAAATTGCAGACAAAAATGTGGTGCTATAGGTATTGCTACAGGCAAAGAGGTTGGAAACAAAATATTCTAGGAGAGAGAAACATTGTATTTAAAAGTCTTTGGCTAAAGGTTTACCGCTGAACTATGGAGGTAGTTGGGCGAACAAGGGTGAGACATGACGTAACATCGTGTCTTTTTTAATTAATTCGAATTTCGAATGCCCGACACTTTGTGACGTTATCTGTTCTCCCTCCCGCTCCGCCGAGATAGATAGATTTGATTAATTTGTTAATGTTTTTTACTTTTCACTTTTACTGTTTTCTGTTTTTATTAATATTGGCTTTACCTATAGCATATGGGGTGTTTACCTTTAATTGTTTGTCATACTTAGACTAATCATTGGTATTGTAAGTAGGTATATTTCTTTAGGTATGTAAAATGTAACAGTTCGTACAAATGGTGTAAACCTAATAAATAGAAAAAATAATAATTAAAAAACAAAATCTCTACAAATGAGGACCGTTTTAAATTGAAATCAAAATAAATTTATCGCTCGGCTGTAGGTTACTGAACTATAAAAAAAATTGTTATTATTGGATTGAATTCTGCATCACTAAAATAAAAAAAATGTTAAATATTATTGTACTTTTGAGTTTTTGTTCTTGGAAAAGTGTAAATTTTTTATGCTTTGCTTACTCCATGCATAATAGCTGTGCTTATAGTGCAGTGAATAATAAATAATACTTAGGTATAGTTCAAATTCAAAGCTCTCCAATAAACACACAAACGATGCTTACCAACACAAAATTCAACAATTCCAAATCAGAACAGCCATTGTTCTAAATGCAAACTTTCCTCATTAAGCAAAATAAACCGATTACTGTCATAAATGCTCACATTATCATGCCGTATGCAACGTGAACGGAACGTATAGGTACGAGCTTGCCTTTGCTTGAGCTTCGTAGGCGTTAGAGAAAAAAAGCGGTTCTATATTCAAAGTTGCTTCATCGGCCAATAGCGAGCGCGGTAGGCGTGGCGCCGCGCTGCTATTGGTCGGCCAGGCCATTCCGCGCCACACGTACTGATGGCCCGCGTGATTATAATGTTACGGCAAACGGTTTAACGTTTTCGTGAAAAATTTACGCAATAACGGTACCGCTATTTAATCGTTTTTATGCGATGAGTTTTCTGAACACCTGGATCGTTAAAATACTACTCTCACTTTTACACAGTACCTACCTACCTACTGTGGTATTTTTGTAATATATTTAATATTATCACTATCATTACATAGTATAAAACAAAGTCGCTTTCTCTGTCCCTTTATCCCTATGTCCCTATGTCCCTATGTACCTATGCTTAAAATCTTTAAAACTACGCAACGGATTTTGATGCGATTTTTTTTAATAGATAGAGTGATTCAAGAGGAAGGTTTTAGTAGGTATTAGCATTGCACCCGTGCGAAGCCTGGAAGTTTGGAATAAATGGAGGATTAGTTGGTGGTCTGATGTGGCTTAAGACAGTGTATCACTCAGTGATGAGTGACGGGCCTGTTGGCTCAGTTGGTAGTGACCCTGCCTTCTGAGCCGAAGGTCGCGGATTCGACGCTCGGGGCCAACATTTGTGTGCATGAACATGTCTGTTGGCTTCGTGTCTGGATGTTTAATATTTATTTAAGTAGGTACGAGTATGTCTATCAGTTATTTAGTAGCCATAGTACAAACTCTGCCTAATTTGGGACTACAGAACCGTGTGTGATTTGTGTCCCACAAAATGTTTTTATTATTTTGTCTTTCAAAATGATTTGCAGTCCATTTTATTCTGATTGATCATAAGACTGCCGAAATCAGATTTGTTATTGTGCTAGGGTGGTTATAAAATATAGTTAGGTACGTTTTCCCTTCAGAGTATAATACCTAGTTACGCAATAATGTATTAAGTAATTTATCATTATAATAAAATATGTATAATTAATGGCAGGCTAATAATACGTAACTTACTCCACTTTTATGCACTTAGCACGGAACCCATTAATGTCAAATACAAAAGTTATTTACTGCACGCGTAAATACTTAGCGTTGAAGTGACATAGTATTAAATTGTTTAATAAAGCTATTGGTACTAATAAATTTACGAATTTATTTGTATTGGCCAGGCACACTGGCAGATAATTAAATTTCTACCAATAAATTTGTCATTGGACCATTGATCTTTAGGGGAGAAGTGGCATGAAAGAGCCAGTTTACTAAACGCAGCAAAAAATATACATTTTATGAAAGAAATAACATTTATTTACAAAGAAAATATACATTAACTTACAATAATTACAGATAAAAAATGTCCTCCAAAGAGGAACCATGTGGGACAGTGCCCAGAAGACTGGCTGCATTCCCTCTCTGGATAGCTAAGCTGATCCTTTGACAGAGATACCTAGCTGCCAGCCCTCTGGTCCAAGAAATGATATATATATATATATATATATTATATATCAATCAATATATATCAATAATAATATATAATATATATCAATTATTCATTTATTAAAGTAGGTAAAACAATCAACGAAATATTAATTTTTGGAAAATGTGTCTTTTGGCACTTTCATAACATTTCGTTATTGAAAGAGCTACTAAAAGTCTGTATAATAATATAAGAAATAATATGTAAAATGATAATAATAACACAATTAACAACAAAACAAAAGTCAATTAAAACTAAAACATTAGGTATTAAGAAATGTTTATTTCCATCACTCATTTTAAGTCATTAAGTCAAAGTCAAAAGTTTTTGTTCGATGTAGGGGTTTATAAGTTCTCTTATTGAAAGTCATTGCGACTCCACCGCTTCGGTATGTATAGTTGGGGAGAAGAAGCGGGGCAGGAAACTCCTCAACACATTATTCTTTTAAACAATCAATACCACAAATCAGAACCGCTAGTTTTCTATACCTACAACTCTAGCAAACTGGTTACAATACTTAAACACTCTGCTTTTAACTGACTCTGGGCAGACCGGTTGCAAATCATTAAAAAACGTTTTCATAAAAATAACAATTCCAATGCTTACGTTACTTTAACGATCGCGACATAACCAAAGGCTGTACAAGAATTAGAATGGCTTTAAATCTTCGCTGATTGTAACGAGTTATGTTTAATTGTGACCTTTGACAGAGTTTACTGCCCATAATTCTCTTTCAACGAACACATGTTATTTGTGCACATTTTACGATGGAAATAAAAGTAGTTATTCTGTAGCTTTTCATTTTATTCAGATTCTCGTTATGATAAATACAATAAAACTAAAACTAAACTTTTGCTGTACCTGTGCACCCGTATCTTTTAAAAACTATAGCTTTTATATAAAAGTTGACAATTCGATAACTTAAAATAACCATTTCAAAATAATCCACACTCTTACTTTTGATCGGACTTAGCGTAGAAACTAAAGTAGGTATTACAGTGTTTCACGAGTAGTTTTTGGTAATTTTCAAAACATCGGAAAAAGATCCATAAATAATCATAAAAAAAACTTTCTTCACTTCACTGCCCACAAGCGATCAAGAACAATTGTGGTTTGACGGAATCTTTAAAGTATCAAGAAAGTCTAACGTAGTAGTCGTGCATCAATATACCTGCGAGGTCATATTATATCGTTCGTAAGCAAAGTCCTTCAAGAATCTTCTATTCACAATTTGACATACTACATTAAGTAAATACAGCTAAACTTCTATGTAACTAACGTAGCTGTTTAAAGCTATAAAATCGGACTTGACCATTGTTCAAGCAAGCCGGGGAATTAGATGGAGGACGCAGTAAAACGCCTTTCAAATGTATTTACTCACTTTGTTTCCAACAATATAACAAAGAAGGCTATAAAATATAACAAAGAAAACGTTTTAATTTAAGTACATTAGGGGAACGGTGTGAAATCAGCGACGTACACAGCACTAGTTCTGTAGTTCTCTGAGGAACGATAGTAGTTGGTTTGAAGATATCTATACTAATGATTAAAAAGAGAGAAAACTTGTCTGACTCACTCATCAACGCGTAGTTAAAACTACAGAAGCTACATTTGACAGTAAATTCCTTTTATAACCTGGGCGTCGAATAAGAAAGGATTTTGTGAAATCAACATTTAGAGCTATCAAACGCAGAAAGTCGCTAAAACGCGATGCAGTATCAAAAGCGCCGGAGGTTATAAAAAAAACCTCAGCCTAGCTTAAATGAAACGCAACATTTTTAGTGCCTTTTAGTCCAGTCAAATTACCTATACCAAAAAAAAAGAGGGAAGCTACATAGGTACATTCACAAGAAGCTGAAAATCAGTAAATTTGTGTAAAATATAATTATAAATAAAATATTATAAATAAATGAAAATTCCTCATCATTCCCCTGTAAAAAAAAAATTCGAGGTCAATGGTCAAAGAAATGAGTTTTTCGTGATTTTCAGCAAATCGCTTTTCTCATAATAATACCTCAGACAAAAATTGTAGATCATAAAATTATCTATGAATATTTTTTTCCTACGAGCATACGAATGTCTAGATTCTCCAGACTACTTTGTCATGCGCGTGTGCCATCTTCCACGGCGTCACCCACCATTTTGAATTTGCATTATTTTTTCAAACAAAACCAAATTTGTACAATATTCATTATTTACGAGGGAAGTGTGCAAAGTTCGGGCAAAGTGGCGATCCATCGTCTCTGTCTACCCCTGAGGGAAGAAGGCGTGAGCTGTATGTATGTATTATTTACCACATCCAAGCAAATTCTTCACCTTGCCATTAATTTTCAATCCTGAAGACTCATGATATCGTAAAAATATTTATTTTCATAAAAGCTCGCAGAAGTCGTAAAGTCTGGTAGTTTATAACAGGCTATCAATTAAAACTAAAAAATTAATTGTTGCAGTTATAACTTCATAGCTGGATAAAATCGATGTAATCAAGCTATAGCTGGTACTAATACTTTGTATCTAACTTTAATTAGCTGACCTAATTGTGTAACTATAAACCACGGTTATTAAATTTCAATAAGGAGAATGATTCGTTATTGCATATTAATATCCAATAGTGGCAAGGATTTTGCTACTACACAGATCTGTTTTTTTTTTTATTTGGCACCGTATTTTGCATTTTGTCAATGTCAAGTAATTGAGTTTCCAAGTCTTTATTTTATACTTTAATCTTAGGTAAATGGCTCTGCTTCAGACACCATGCACAAAAATACAGTGTCTTCAACACTTTCTACATCCCTCCCTTGGATATCAAGAGTAAAATGATAGCACTTCTACTGAAGGCTTCATTGTGACTTCTTGAGGCAATCCAAAAAATGTTTATCCCTCGCATTTTAATTTCCCATTCAGTGCACACTTTCTAAGTCAAAACCCAAAATATACAGCAAATGATAATATACAAAAAGCATGACGTCCTTCTTCGGATTCCCGCCAAAAACCCCAGAGCGTGAGCTGTTACGGGTTGGTGATGATGATGATGATTCAGTGACTGCAGCGTGGCATCTATCGTACCTACTTGAGAGTATGGTGCGCAAGTGAAGCTACGAAATTTACGTACGCCGATAACTACAAATCTCTAACATTGAGGATCTGTCTGACAGACTTACCTACAGCTTTTACTGAAACAGATGGATGAAATTTTGCAGAGTTCCTTCTATAACATAATCAACCTACCTACCTACCCTAGTTCTAATCTCTCTGTTTCACTCATAACAAAATCTTCTGAAGCAAATAGCTAAAAATAATTAGACCGCCCATATTAGACTTTCTTAAACGTTTGTATTAATTTTCGAGTACTATAAAGTGTTACTGTATTGGGGACTATTTGAAGGTACCAACTTACATTTGTAAGGCAGTTGGAGATTATTTCAAATCCTTTTTAACGCACATAATTTTGTAGAAAAGATTATCTTTCTCAAAAATAGACACAAGAGTTAGATAGTGTTTGAAATTATGTAAGTAGATACTCTTAATCTATTCAGTTCCGTTTACCCAATAACGCTGGAGCCGAGGGCGTTAGGCTAACGAAGTAATACCTCCGTCATTGTCGTAAAATGGACCATTTAATGAAATAAAACCGATGCAGTAAAACTTGCAGCAAGATGGCGCATTGCGACGATTCTAAACTGTTGGACGTAGGGCTGTCGATTCTAGTTTTAATAGGGAACTTGTACTAAAATTAGATTGATAAATTATCATAATAATTCAATAATGATAGTCGCTAAAAGTGCATTGCTGAAAAAAATATTCTAAAATTATGATTTTTTCGCAAAATATTTGAATTATCAGTAACGCTAATTGAGACGTAATTTGAAAAAAAAAATTCAGCGACGAGTGACGTCACTCCGTCGCAAAGCAAAAAAAGAGGTAAGGAAATACCTTGTATGTTTGAAACGAATAAACTTAAAAACTACTAATCGATTTCAAAAATTCTTTCACAAATAGAATGCTACATTATCCGCTAGTATTAAATAAAACTGAAAATATATTATTTCTGTAATAAATAATATATTCACGCGTCATGAAAAGTTTACATGCTTTACATTATAAGATGAGGAGTTTACGCGCGAACTTAGAAATGACAATTTTTGATTTGCAATAAATAGATTAATTGTGCATATTATTTTAACTTTTTTTTGTATCTTTATGCGTAATCCTTAAATCTTTAAGATAAATTAAAAACAAAATTTTATGCAAGTTCCCCATTGCAGAGCTTCACATTCTACTTTCTCTACTTTTCATAGCTGGGGTCCATCTTATTTAGGTAGAGACTGAACTCAGCTTGACCCTATCAATAAACGCTTAGTATGCAAAAATAATTTTATTGTGGTTAATGTCTTTCTATACAGCAAATTATTTATTTTATGCATATTTAGGGTCAAGCTAGGTTAAGTTAGGTAAAGGCTGAACTCAGCTATCAGTAACCCCTTATGAAAGTGATTTATAGTTTATTTCTTCTTTTTTATTTCGTAAATATTTACATATTTTATGATGCTGCTTTTATTAAACGCTGCCTAACGTTTTTAGAAAACTTCGGGACAATTTTAAAACTCGTTAGCACGTTTTTACTAAGACTATTTTGACCCTATTACTAAGACTCCGCTTTCCGTCCGTCCGTCTGTCTGTCTGTTCGTCTGTCACCAGGCTGTATTTCATGAACCGTGATAGTTAGACAGTTGACATTTTCGCAATGAGGTATTTCGGTGGCCGCTATAACAACAAATACTAAAAAACAAAATAAAAATAAATATCCGGGGGGGGCTCCCATACAACAGACGTTGACGTTTTTATAGATAATGGTACGGAACCCTTCGTGCGAGAGTCAAACTCGCACTTGGCCGGTTTATTATTTAGCACCATACACAGTCAACGTCTTGCAAAACAAATAATACATTTATAAAAATCAACCTAAGGTTGAGGGTGGCTGTCCGTAAATAGACACCGTCAGTATTGCCAGCCATAAACAGTCTTCTACTGCGATGTTGCCACCAGAAAAACAACATTTTACGTCCTTATTACACGTACGAGGTTAAGAGCGTGACGAAGTGTGTCCAAGTGTCCTTTCCAGAGCTGAATAGGTTTTTTACTGTCGACGGTTTTGTGCGAGCACAAAGGGAAGTCGTAAATGACTTGAGTGTCTGCACCGATGCGCGACCTTCTGACTTTGCCCAGTGTCTGTCAAACTTAATAATACGGAAGGCATAGATTTATGTGGTTACATGGGTTTATGTTCTCGTATAATAAAGTTACATACATATTTATCATTAGCTCGTCGGTGAAGGAAAAATAGTGAGGAAACCAGCAGGTCCCAGGATTAAATTCTGGGGCATGTGTAACAGCACGCCGGTCTGGCGATAGGCTTACCAACTATTCGGTTTAAAAAAATTGCCTTAAAACATGCATAAAACACCTGCTAAACAAGTTTTTAAATGACGTATTTCAAAGTCGAAGATTATATGAATGACAATGATGCATGGAGCAGATTTTTTTCGGCACAGTGCAATGCGACAGCCAAAAACAAATAAAGTAACCCAATTTAGTAACTTGATTAAAATAATAATGTTCTTATAAGGAGCCATTTTTCCCGCTTCTTCTCCTCAAGTATACGCCGGAGCGACTTTCAATAAGTGAACTTGTAAGTACTTTGAATAAAAGCATATGCTTTTATGTTGTTTTATGATATCCATACTGCATGTAACATCAGAAATTAACTTATTATAGGTATGTCTCATGAAGCGGCACGTTACGGTGTTATCATGTATCTTTATTTTTTATCCATAAATTTAATTAGTTGGTAGTTTTTTGTTTTCCATTATATGTTAATTCTTCTGTTTCTACATGAACAGTTACTTTACGATCTTGCATCGGATTGACGTTTGTGTTACGGAAGAATACGAAATGATGTTTTATATAATGTAGGTAATATAACAATACCCCGTATAAAGGAGCGGACTATACCTGGGCTGAGATAACTATACAATTAATTCATTAAAGAAATGCGAACTATGGAGACAACCGTATAATGCAAAACTGAAAAAGACAACTAAAACAATCGACAAACTAAAAAAACTGTCCATTTAAAAAAAGCTATACAAATCATAAAAGAATTGTTTTGCTGACATGTGGCCAGTCATCAACACCCCGTCCACATTAATCTATGACTTGGATCCAGCATTTTCAATCCAGGACTATAAGCACTGACATCGTCAACACTATTCCAGTCATAAATCAGTCCTCCAATCAGGTCACTGGGCTGGATCTTTCGCTGTATCCAGTATACGGCTATACTGAAAAAAAAAGTTGTTCAAATTCTTACAGACTACGAAGCTATGGGATTGATGTAAACTTCGCATCACCTACAATTATACATTGAGAACCTCTGCCTCGCAGTTAATGGCCGCTAGTGACGTACCTACTGAATCGATTATGTTTCATAATCCATTTTTATGGTCAGTATCTCAAGACTAAGGCTAATTGTTCAGTGTACTTATTTGCCATCAATGAATATTATCCTGTATAAACGCCAAAGTGTATAAAAAGAGGTGAGGTGACCAGAGGGCTGGCAGCTATCTTTGTCAAAGAATCAGCCTAGCTATCCAGAGAGGGAAATGCGGCCAGTCTTCTGGGCACTGTTCCACAATGTTCCTCTTTGGAGGAATTTTTTTATCTGTTATTATTGTAAATGAATGTAAATTTTCTTTGTAAATAAAAGTTCTTTGTAAAAAAGAGAAAACCTGATTGACTGACTGACTCATCAACGCACAGCCGAAACTACTGAAGCTAGAGACTTGAAATTTACAGAAGATTCCTCTTATGACCTACGCGTCTGAGGATAACAACTAACTTTTGCGAAATTAAGCATGGGAACGGGAAAAAATGGGACCATTGGGGACAACGCCGCTGAGTGCCTCCTAGAAATAATAAAATTTGAGATAAGAATTAGACAAAACTAGACGCTTTTTAAAAATAAACAGTGATATCTAGTATGATTTTAAAATTAATAACATTATTCTTAGTAAACAAGCATTAAAGTTCTCACGATAGCTATTTTCTCAGGAACTCCTCAAATAAATAATATAATTTTAATCAAGCCATAAAGCACTCTAATTGACATAAGCACCTACTCAAGTTGTATTTATTTATGTTAGCTCCCTGACACCTATGATCGCTAAGTATTTTACACTTGCGGGTTTGTTTATAGAGTCGGTACTTAGAACTTTGTTTATTTCGGAAGAAAGGTGACGGACCTACGTACTTAAAACCAAGATCACCCGTTTGTTTATGGTTGTCTTATCTTTGTTTTTTTACATTGGTACCTATAAATGAATTGTGCGACAGGAACGCCTATGTTTTAGCATGCTAAACCTGGTATGTACCAATGAGTTTTTTAAAAATCACTAGCAAGACCGTGAAGGAATACATCGTACCCGCAGGTCTCAAAAGAATACGAAAAATATTTTATACGAAAATAACTCCTGGTAAAAACTCTGCAGACACTCCATTGGAGAAGTCAAGAGAGTATAGGTATTCATTTTATTTTAATTTATATTATATTACGTTTTTCGAGCAAGGCCGGTCAGACTTACACTGACTGCTCGTTTTGAACGGAATCGTTTTCATTGGACGTCTATTTATTGTGATTATATATTTATTGTGTCTATTAATTCTGAGAAATGTGTAAGCTAGTTAGTTTTACCCAAAGAGATTTAAATATAATAGGGCATAGAGGGGGCATTGGGAATATTTTCATACAAAACTTTGAAGCCTAAGCATCATGTCCTTGTCATGTCAGTTAGTATGAACGCGAGCTCTCATTCGGTACAAATTGTACTAGACTTATTCCACTTGGAATAACTTTTGGCTTCAAATTTTCCTCGCTTTGTCCCCTCTATGCCTTATTATATTTTAATCTCTTTGGTTTTACCTATTAGACCAGGGACCATTAAAAAAAAGAGTAGTAGGATGAAACCCATTAGAAAAGGAGGGGAATATTATAAAAATGAAAGGAAAAATAAATTACGGGCGATCTGAGGTCGGGAAGGGGATGGGGGTGCGTTTTTTAGGGTAAAAAACGTTTTTTCTCGGTTTCCGGCAAAACTAAAAGTCCTATCGAAGAACGTCAAATAGCAAAGTTGTAGGTAATAAAAAGATCTAAAACTTTTGTATTTAAACTTTTTTCACATAACCTCAAAATTTATGTGAAAAATTCAAAAAACCAAGTTTTTGGTTTTTTATTTTTATCTTGTACAATTTATTTTTATTTTTAACGAAATTTGGTGAAAACTTACCTTATTATGTCCCAAATACGCTGTAATTTATTTGATTAAAAATATTTATTTTTTTCACCTTATTTTGAATTAATAATTTTCAATCGAAAATTCACCCGTCAAAATATCAGCTTTTTTCAAAAAGTTGGTATGTTTTCTGTTCGTTGAAATCTCTTCTTTCCGATGGTGAAAAAAAAATATATGTTACTATAGTAAATCTTCTCAGAAAATGCAAAAAATCTTGTACTAAAATATCAGTTAATTTCAATCTTTAGGTTATGTTACGTTAAGCATACTGTTTTTTAAAGAAAATATAACGATTTTTACTTGTTTCTATCTGTAGCAATCAACTCAAACATAAAAATCGGGTTCAATGCTTATACTAAAACCTAAATGAAGAACCACTCGACAGATTTTAAGCAAACTTCACATAAACCATCTGCTTAATGATCCGAATAAAGCCTAAAAATTTGGTTTGGATAGGTGAGCCCGTTCTTGATTTATAAAATAACAACGAAAAGTGGCATTGATTTTTAAATAGATATAAAGATTGAGGAAAACATTCTTTCTGCCATTAACCCTTCTATCCGACGTAAAGATTTTAAATTAAACCACTTCTTTTCCAATCGTTACAGCGGTGTCACTGGAAACGCTAGTCGAGAACTGTCAGAAGCTGCTGGAGAAGTTCCACTACTCCTGGGAGATGATGCCCTTGGTGCTGGTCATCCTCAACTACGCTGGAAGCGACCTCGATGAGGCGTCCAGAAAAATCGATGAAGGTCAGTCATAGATAAAATTTGTTCTTTCTTTAAGTTCATTGCGAATTTGTGCACTGTTTTCGTAATTTATGTTGCCAGAGCGAAAAACTTATTCTGCGTACTAATGACAGGTTACAAGTAAACTTGCAAATAATTTAACTAGTTTACTACATATATTTGAAAAACCAAGTTCTTCGTCTAGATTTTGCCCAAAAGAAGTAAAAAATTTATCACTTTTTTTAAGAACTTACAAAGGTAATTTATTTATAAGTAGGGTACATACATAATTGCCCCTGAGTTACTTACGCAAGTGTATCAAATGGTATCCATGACCATGACAAAGTATTGTTAGTAAATTAGAGCCACTAAACTATGAAAAATAAAATTTTGCACAAATAAATACTATGTAATATAAATTTGAAAAGAACTATAATCATGTATTTAGTACAAACAAATCAATAGAAAGAGAAATCATACTCAGAAACATGCTACATAGCTAATAGATCTTCAAAAGTACCTTTTACCCTGTCCTGTATTAGAAAAATAGTACATACATACATAATGATTAAAAACTTGTTTCTTTTTTTATATATGTACTAGTGACTCGCCCCGGCTTCGCACGGGTGCAATGCTTATAAGATTTTCCTGAATTTTCATTGCTATAAACCATCCCTGGACCCACTCGAACCCACACAAAAAGTTCCACATCAAAATCGGTCCGGCCGTTCTGGAGTTATATCGTCAGGAAGGAAAACCCGACTTATTTTTATATAGTAGATTTGAATTGTCAGTTCTTGTAAGTTTTGCTACTTGTCTTTTCTTCAGGTATATGTATAACATTTTAATTTAATATAGAAAAAAACTGGTAAATTCATCTAAATCACGTTGTGTAACTTCTCGTAATGGACGATAATGGAGAAGCACATTAAAGTATATAAAAAAAGTTTTTTTTTTGTTTCACTGTTATGAATTCAAAAATTATACTTTTTGAATTTGGTACCTATGTGTTTGTCAGGTTTTTCATAAGGAAAATTCCAAATGACATGGAACTTGGTATCAGTCATATAGTTTAACTACATAAACATATTATCGGTATCATAGAACTCTCTCATTTTACGAAGTAGTATCTTGGTTTTTCAATTATACCAAATAAGGAGGTAGTTAGGTATATCATTATCCAGTCTTAGTATTAATTAATGGTTATTATAATAGATTAAAATGCGTATACTGACTGCGAATGTAACATGCACCAACACATGTAACATACACAAGATAACACCTGTAACGTAAACATTAGAACACAGAGGTAACAGTCCTTTAAGGTGAAATTTAAATAGAAATATCTTAACAAAAAAATTCACCAAAAAATAAAACAGACCTCCCACTGCACTATATTTCATTTTTGCTTGTCACCATTACTTAAATTCTTGTAGTACGGTAACTCGTATTTTGTAACAGAAAATTTTCCACTAAAAGACATGTACGGATATAATAACGAACGCAGACTGAAATATTAAACATAAATTTTATACAAATTACATCGAGTAATGTAAAATTTACTTAACATTAATGTAATAACCAGTTCGCAGTCAGTGCACGCCTAGCTTTATTTTCTTTTACGCAGAATATCTTAACAGCATAACACTTTTTTGTAAGGCTCATTGTTCGGTAGATCGTATATTTATAGCTTTATCTCGTTTACTAAAAAGAAAAAAGATGACGCTATAAATAAGACGTTAATTACTTTGCTAGATGGATCTGTAGCCTTATAAAAAGGTTGTAAAAATGGTACAACAAATGGATGTTGATATATCTATCTTCCGGCGTCGAAAGCGTGCGAATTTTTTTTTTAAATGGAAATCTTTTGCTTCAGCTGTGTGTAAAGTTTTGTTATGAGTGTGATATTGATTATAAATTAGTAAATAATGAAATAATGTATTTACTTTAATAGCGACCCTCGCGTCGCTTCGTTTTATCGAAATACAATATATGGGTGAGGCCGCGAATTTTTCCACTTTTCATGACCTTCAAAGAAACCTTCTTGTTTTTCATAGAAAGTTATAAAATAAAGATTTCCTTGATTTTTTTTAAAAACTATAATATGGTCTTTATCTAGCTTGGCCAGTTGTCAAAGTCTCAATATTGTGGTACACAACCGTATAAATTGAAGAATCTCATAAAAAAATGGGAAAAAATGTGTAAAACCGCCGTGCTTTTTGGTACCCAGCGCACTTTCGAAGATAATAAAAAAAAAAGAACTTTGCTAATGTTGGTCAATTATTATTCCTACGATAAAAGCATATAAATCTACGCAAATTATAAGAAATGCTTGTAACTAGAGCTATTTAATATTGTCATTTTACTAATTTGTATAATTGATTGCGATATCATACTATTGCACGACTTTTGTTGCGCAACCAATATTTAATTACAGTTTGTCAGTCACATTTCGTAGATTTATGTTCTTTTGAAATGGCAACACCGATGCGTCTTATCTATGGAAGCAAACATGACAGGTGCCATATTGAAGAAGATATTGTGTCAAACTTGTGGTGAAGTGCAGTGGTCACTGTTTACGTGAGCAAGTTTTTTCGCAATTTTAAAGGTAAACTTGAGATTTTTGCAAAGATTTTAACTGCGCTTGATTCTTAAAAACGCAGGGGATGTTATAGTGCTTATTTTAATAGAAAATATTCATAAATTGTGGAGTAACGCTTGTTTACTTTTGCGCGTTTTTACTTTTGCGCTACTTTTTCGTCACTATTGCGCGACCAGTTGCGAAAATATTGCATCACTACTACTGCGCTACCAAACTAAGGTCGTGGTACACTAGTTTCAGAAACATTGCACATTTTTTTCGTTTTATTTTTAGATTCTCTTGGAAGTATACCCACCTACTGTTATCCTACTAATATTATAAACGCGAAAGTTTGTGAGTAGGTGTGGATGTGTGGAAGGATGTATGGATGTTAGTTACTCTTTCACGCAAAAACTACTGAATAGATTTTAATGAAACTTTACAATAATATAGCTCATACATCAGAATAAAACATAGGGGTAGGGTAGGGGTAGGAATTTTATTTAATTTTTCACCCTATACACACAACTTCAAGTACCTAGTTTTTGTGGCTCGGTATACTCCAACCTTTATAATTTTGCACGACTATTTTGCGATACTACTTTTACGTCACCGTTACGCAATCTTATGCGTCACTGCTGCGTCATTTATGGCAAAATTCGCGGCCTCACCCATATAAAAACCCTGTAACATTTAATTGTTAGATTAGATATAAATCCTGTATGAATACTGAAATTTTCATTGAAATCTATTGAGCTATTTCGGAGACCATATTTCTTTACGTCCATTGATAACGTGCTTTTAAAATATACCTACATATTATATATTCAGTTCATTATTAGATTATTATGTAATAGAATTTTTTTTAAACATTAGGATAAAAATGTCACTTCCTACTGGACAACTGTAACTACATGTTAGTTGTACATGTTTGCTTGCCAGTAGGTAGATCAGAAAATTGCATCTTGGATGAAGATATCAAGATTAATTTGTGGTTCAATTACTGTAGTAGGTAGATTGGTCGTCATGAAATGGTTGTAAGCATTATTGGTAATCACATGTATAACATGAGGCACTTCCGAGCTCCTCATGATTCGACATTCATACTGAAATCTAAATAATTAAAATGTTTAAATACTAGTCTTTGCTTGCGACTTTGTCCGGTAAAAATGTAAATTTACGATTTATATCTATGCAAAAAATTATGTCCATCTGTTGCTCCGTTGTTGCACGAAAGAGGAATAAACCAATAGGTACATATACATTTTGCAATCTATACTTACAATAAATAAATACGACTGACTCACCCACTCGCATACAAAAATATCACGCATAGAAACTTTCAATTTGGCATAAACATTTCTTACACAATGTACCTAGTGATGGAGAAATTTCCACTAGAACGGGAACAAACAGATCCCGCGCCATAACTATAATTTTATGTAGTAATGAAATTGAATTTATTGCAAATCTATAGTTTGTTGTTACATCATCTCTCACTAACATATTATGATATATTTTATTTTGATAAACCAAAGTGAAGCGACGGCGGGAAAGTAAAAGTAGAATAGCAAAGTCAAAAGACACAGGGCTCTGCGTTACCCTCATATCAAGCATGGAATTATGTGTAGCCACAGAAAGAAGGGGACGGCTTTATGTACCTCATATAGCAGTATCTCTTTCTTACTGAACTTAAGAGGAGTTTAAAACAGGCCTAGCGCTTCTTTCAACAAGGTAGTGTCGTCGGGCTGTGAATGACAGTATATCTCGCATTATAGTAGCTAAATTATTTAAAAAAAATTGTTTATCAGTGTACAAAAGGTTTCCGTTTAATTTATTATGTATTAATAAATGTGCACGGAAGATCTGCATTGAAATATTAGTAATAATAAAAATAGATTTATAAAAGAATTGCATAACATCATACCTTAGTAGGTATGATGTTTTTTTACGTATTATTACGTATTATACTACTTAGTAGTAGTTCAGTTACTTTATACATTTTTTTTATTTTGTACAAAGCAGACGTTTTAGGAATGTGTGGAGACTGGGCCTGCACCATGTACAGTTTCGTTGTACAATAAGCTTAAATTTTCATTAAACTGGCATCGTGACGACGGAAAAAAAAGCAATTTGACCGGTAAAATGACAATTGACATTATTTTGATGTTTGTCGGGCTAATTCACAATAACATGGAAATTTATCTTAAGAAGTTAAAAATAGTATTATTTCAATATGATTCCATGCGGATCCATTGAAGTTTTGTGCAATTTAAAAAGATCGAAATTATTTTTTTAATATTTTTCTGATAAACACTAGATTTTTCTCTATCTTTCACGCTGTTGTACAATGTGCAGGCCCAAGATGGAACGTCTCCTTTCTATTTTTTTTAACTTTAGCATACCTAATTAAAATTATGGGTGCATGAGTAATTGTTTATGATATTAGAATATATTTGTCCTTAATTCGTCGAGCACCTCGCGGTTTCAATAGGCACCGTAACAATTAAAAATCAATTTTGTTTTATTTTATTGGCTTGAGAGGTTAACCGTATATATTACATTCTCTGCAAATCAGCTACATGTGCAATATAGACACTTTTACTGGGCAGTACTTCAAGTACCTACCTACACAACACCGCTTGAGCACAATAACTCTTTGTGACTGTCCTGAAGCGGCGTTCCGTGCTTGAATATTTTGATATTGAATACTTTAAAACAATGCAGTTCTTCCTTCTAAATATGCTATGCGAATGTTGAATCTGCGAATCCGTTTGTCCACAGGAAAGAGGATCATCAACGAGTATGCCAGAAAGCACAACCTGAATATCTTCGACGGCCACGAGCTACGGAACTCGACACGCCAGTACGGACTTTAATACAGTAATATTAGTTTTTCCAAAAAAACACCAAGCATACCAGTAAAACACTAAATTTGAGGACAGTACCAAAAATACACTACACATTTACACTCAGAAATTAGCTACGGGTTCGCGAGTGTACACTAAGCCTAACAATTAATACCTACGTTTTTCATTTTAATATAAATAAAATAATACGTATAAATACCGCAGTAATAATCCACAACATTTATTTGTGCATTTATTTATGTATTTAACATAAAAACAAAGTATTATCTAGATGTAGAGGTAGATACTAATATTTTATTTGTTATACCTGTTTCATAATTTATTAACATTTCGCATAACATTTATTTCCTCTTTTTTTAAATTATTTTAGTGTTTCTAGAACTTATATTCTGTATGTCCTACAACGGATGCCTTTTTTTAAATTTTTATTATTTATTAGTAACACTACAGTATTATTTATTTTAGTCAACATAGATTTAATAAATTAACCAAAGTACCTATTAATAACAAAATAAATGTATTTAATATTATTTTCCACCACTTGTTTTAATTTCCATGCATTTAGCTAAGGTTTGTGGTTATGACAAAAGAAATTCAGACACTAAAAGTTTTTTTTACACCCTGCCAAATGCTGCTTCTATACTAAATCTTCATGAATTTACACGCATTTATAACAGAAACTGAATTTACAACTGCGGTCATTAATCATTCTCACGGCTTATAGGAAAGTTATAATTATCCAAATCTCCCATTTCATAATATCAACTTATAGTATTTTTAACCATAAGGGGTTAACTATGAAATTGCCTACAACTTCTGAGTAATGTTTTTCCATTCAAATTTCTTTAAGAGACTAAGCCGAACATTATTATTTCATTCAATAGTTGCCAAAACAAATCATTTGAGTTCAAAAGAGTTCGTATATGTGTTGCCAAATCGATGATCGGATTTTTTTATTTAGAGCTCTTCTTTCATTTCTTCCTCTTTTTTGTGTTCTCAAATTTCGCCGTTTATACAAATTATCATTTAGTTCAAATTATAGTTTAGTTTAAATTTAACCCAGTGAATAGAGAGCTTATACCTTACAAACGGTCCGGTAGTTCTAAATTTTTTACATGTTGTCTAGGATGCTTGTTAAGTGTTTAAAATGCAAAATGCACAATTCCCCCCCCTCCGCGCCCTCCGACATCTTGAAAAAACCGAAAAAAAATCGGCACTTTTTTTAGATTTTCACTTATATCTTTGTTTCGGTGCATTTTAGCTACAAAACAGTTCTATTCAATGTTGTAGAGAATAAAATTCCCTATAATATACGTGTTAAATTTTGTTTGTAGGGCAGATAGTTCACGAGATATGATATTTTAAAAAAGATAAAAAATTACGCATTTTTTCAAACTTTTTTTCAAATTTTTCAAACTTCTAACTTTAGAACGCTGTAATTCAATTTTGGCCTATTTGAGAAAAACAAGTATTAAGAATAAAAATTGTAGGGAATTTAATTACCTACAAAATGGATGTATACTTTTTTAACCAACCTTACGGAGGGGGCAGTAAGCATTAAAATGAAAACAACGGCATATTGTTCATTTGATAAGTTTGAAAAATTTCCGGAAAATGCGTATTTTTTTATATTTTTAATAATATCATATCTCGTGAACTATCTGCCCTACAAACAAAATTTAACACGTATATTATAGGGAATTTTATTCTTTACAACATTGAATAGAACTGTTTTGTAGCTAAAATGCACCAAAACAAAGATATAAGTGAAAATCTAAAAAAAGTGCCGATTTTTTTCGGTTTTTTCAAGATGGCGGCGGGCGCGGAGGGGGGGGAATTGTACATTTTGCATTTTAAACACTTAACAACCATCCTAGACAACATGTAAAAAATTTAGAACTACCGGACCGTTTGTAAGGTAACCCCCCTTATTTGGTCTCTATTCACTGTACTAATTAGCCATTCGTACAAATTCGTCTTTTTCCGCGGCTACACCCACTGTGGGTAACTGTTTTTATTTAAGACGAAAATAAAAAGTATTTTTCATCAGTCATAGCTGAAATAATTCACTTTCAGTATTAATGAGGTACTGAGACTGGTAATTTCTTTACAAGATTTACGACGTTCATTGTCTCCGCGCTGCGCGAGCGCCGCGGTCTATTGCGATGACTGCATTGATAAGTGCATTTAACGTCATTAAGAAGCGTAACTAGCTTCTGTTTGCGTATTTGTTCTGGTTCAGCAATAAAATTAGCCTTATTGTTTTCATTTTCTCCAATATCTCTTTGCAAAAAAAAGTCGTCGGTTCCAGTCTTGCACAGAATGAATTCGAGATCAGTTTATAATTTGAATTCTCTAAATTAAACGATTGCGTCTCAAATGGTGTGACTGTGACCACGAAAATTCAGATTAATTTAATAAATGAATTGGAACCTGTAGGTAATCGGTACATAATTATTTCTACACAGTTTCACTACCATGAAAGTGCAGCCGCGGGGAAAAAAAGTCTTTCCTACACGATAAATTCATAAATATAATAATTACACTTTAATGTAAGGTCAGTGACAAAAGTGAATTACCTATTGAGTACTATAATATCACCTTCATTGTAATTGTTTAAGTTTTGCTGAAATAATGTGTCCAAGAATGTGATGTGAATTGAAAAAAGAACAAAACAATAGAAAACGCAGTCTCGCTTAGAGCGATATTTAACGTTAACTTTAACTTAAAGATATGAAACAAAAAAATAATCAATTATTCGAATTTCAATAATAAATAATGATCGGCAACAGATGCGCACACACCGCATTGTTGCATCCACGGCTATATCTACCCGTGGTTTGGCTATGTGCCAGACAGACTGGATTACAGATGGTTTTGTCTTCAGTGATATTATAATTAATGCGAGAGTCTATTTGGGAGAAAATTTGATGTGACTTTTTGAACTTTAGCTGTCTGTTTCTTGAAGAAATTTATATACACAAATTTTATTAAGAGGAAAAATTAATATTATGTTTGTTTGTAATGAATTGATTAGGCTCCGAAACTACTGAAACGATTTTAAAAATTCTTTAACGAATACAAAAAAATGTATGTTATGTCACTTCATGGTTTTTCAACTATGTATTTCTATGTTTTTTGCATACCTATATCATGTCGACCCGTTGTTGTTGAAAAATAGGAAAAATAAACAAATACATGAAATACACTTTCACATTTAATTTAAAGGGATAGAATATAGCCTATGTTGTTCCCTTAATGTAGTTTTCCATTGGTCAAAGAATTTTTAACATCGGTTTAGTGGTTTAGGTGTAAAGGGGAAACAAACAAAAAAAGTCACTTTGGCATTTATAACGAAAAATATTATAATATACATATATATAATATATAATATAATACATATTATAATATATAAGCATTTATAATATATAGTTTTAAAATTGGTTTAGTGGTTTAGGCGTGAAAGCGTAACAAACAAACAATGTCACTTTGGGATCTATGTTATTTAGTTTTTAAAGTCGATTGAGGGGTTTAGACTTAAAAGCCTAAAAAAAGCCACTTTGGCATTTATTATATTTATTATCCTAAATATTATAAATGACTACTTCATTAAATAGGTAAAACAAAAATATGAAGTCTGAAATTTTATAAACTTTTTTTCTTTATTATTATTTCAAAAATCATCATCATCCACCTACAACAACTTATTGCTGAGCTATGTTTTTTTCCTCGCACAGAGGAAGTATGAAAATTTAACAAATTTTCTTTTTATAATTATTAATAAGCTTACAATAAAAAGCCTTAATGATCTTTAATGATTGTTGTACATTGCTACTTGAGTTTAACAACATTCTGCAGGCACTATTTAAAAACTTATTAAAAAAGCGAAAAAAAAAAATGGATTCTATGTTTGTAATTGATGCGACAGCAGCTCTAAGTAGGGAGCGTAAAATTAGCTAGTTAAAAACTCACTTACTGTGCAATTGTTAATTGGGCAATTAGGATGGAAATATCAACTCGTCATAAAGATAACTACAGATCGTTTAACTAAAGCTGGCTTATACAGCACATGCACACATTGTGCTAGTGTAGCGTCTCTGAAATATAGTGTTACTAGGGTCACCAGCGCCATTGCCAGTGTTGATCTGTTATTACCGTTCCCCTTCTTATTGCTCTTTGACGTCATTTAAGGAAAATGTCCAAATTTTTTGGGATGCTGAGCGGTTTGAAACCTCGGTTTTAGCTGTGTACACTATATATATTTTTTTACAGCATCCTTAACAATATTAATACAATATAATATGGTACATGGGAGAAATATACAATATATCGCATCAGGAGATCATTAAGCATCTCTCAATGTCACGCCCATGGAGAATGCAAACTTGCTCCGCTAAGTATAAGCTGCCAGGCACACGGCACACAGTAGGCCAAAGATACTCCTTCGGTTGCCACAGCTTCATACTTCTAGACCATGGTTTCGACCATCTTTTATAGCACTCATTAGAAGAGATATGTTAGTCGTAATCGTAAGCAATGTACAAGAATCAAGGAACAAAGTAATGATCTGATACGCATTAGATATGGAAATTTATTCCGCCAACATTGTGGCACATGGTTGCAAATTCAGTTTCGCCGCCTATCACTCAACACCAAACACTTAACAACAAAATGGTTACTTTGAACAAACCGATAAAGTCGCGGCCAAGTCAGCGGACGAATCAACACTAACCAGTCGTGATTTCCACTTTGCAGTGACCGGACGAAGTCGGGGAAATTCGAAATTTAAAGTGACATTCACAATTCGATCCAAACGCCATAATCAGTGCTGTGCCACATTGTGTTAGTGTTATGAATACGTCGATATTTATTTTATTTTCTTTTTTGTAGGAAAATGCTGAGCGAAATTAATAATATAAGTGGTGTACTATCGTCGTCCATGAAGTTGTTTTGCGAATGATACTTTGTTTTACATGTGCTGTGTGTTGTGTGGACTTGTGCTGTGCGATGCTATGTGCGTTCGTCAGACTTTGATTCGGGCAGTTCGCTGGACACAACGGTGAGTTTAGCTATAAGCTCTAAAATACATAGTTCGATCAATAGTTACTTCAAAAATACTTATATAGATTGATACGTGTCTATATGACCCAGTATAGGATTTAGTTTGACTATCGGGCAGACAGATCAAAGAACAAAAAAAGAGTGTCGTTAAATAAGAGTTTGACTATCGTTCGAGCTATGGATTACCTCTAAGAAACACACAATTGTCTTACTATGAAAACCTGATTATTATTATTGACGTGTGGAGACGATTGCAAATTCTGCTTCTATTTTCTCCTAGTCGACTTTTGTTGTGTTTTGTTTTGTGTTTTAGTTGTCTTTTGCCGACTGAAAGCATTCGTGTGTTTCATTTAATATTATGGCCTTTTTACTACAGCATTTTATTATACGATTACACTAGATATTATTGCGATGCGATGGTGCCATTATAAAGAATTTAAGATCTACATAAAGTTTTAGAGTTGCGTATATTTAAAATTATTACGATATAAAATGTATACTTCTTGTAACCTTCAAGGTTAAATTGTAAATATAAAGTTTAACTAATAAGGACATGTAGAATGCTGTTTTATGCTTTTATAGAACGGAAAATCTCCATTTTATGGCCGCGATCAGTTTATGTTTAATATATTACCAGTATCTCAGTACCATTAGCAGTTAGGTATCAAGGAAACACTTTTTTATAATAACAATTACGTAAAGATTAATACTAAAAACTTTTACCTTGACGACTTTGTTATTTACTTATGACGTAAGCCATTCCTGTGCCGTCACATACCTACCAGAATCTCTGTGTTAGATAAACCTCCTCAAAGAAATGAAAACAATAACCAATTTTATACCTTTACCTTAATATTTTTACATAAATATACATTTGTTTATAAATCGAGATAAAACCAATCAATTAATCGAGTCGATGAAATATATTTTATCGACGTTTTCATCTCTAGCGCTGAAGTAGAACAGTTTTATCTGTTTATCGTTTACAATACTTTATTCTGCGTTCGTGAACCTGCCCGCTGTAAGTCGTTTACATGTTTATAATATGCAATTAGAGACTGTAAAACTGTTAAATGGAATCCTGTAATGGTGAGCGCTGTAAAAGTTGCCACAACATTAATGAGTAGCGTGTAAGCAAATTGTATCCCCTCGATTCCCAGGAAAGTCATAAAATTTTTGCAATTATGTTATGTTATCGTCTTTATGGTACTTTTTCCTATGTGTACTCGTATACCTACTATCATCGCTTAGCGCTTCTGCATAAGCTGGGAATTGTGGCAATAAGATAGTGTCGTGCGATGAATCTTAGAATTTAATTTTCAAATTATTAGACTTTAGCTTTTAATGACGCAGTTAAAAAACCGGCCAAGTGCGAGTCGGACTCGCGCACCGAGGGTTCCGTACAACCTTGCAAATTTATGGTTTTCGTAATTTTTCCTTTATCTATGCTATAAGACGTTGCTTCGTACCAAATTTCAAGATTCTGAGTTCACGGGAAGCACCCTGTAGGTTTTGATTCCCTTGCAAGTGTCGAAAATTTGCGGCATAAACAGCTGTATCTTTTGATTGCGTTGGCTTAGAAGTTTGATTTTTTCACAGCTTCAAGGGACAGTAGACCTGAGTAATTGATATAAATTTCAGCTTCATACCTCCACGCGTTCCTGAGAAAAAGGGTCTTGACAGACGGACGGACGGACGGACAGACGGACAACAAAGTGATCCTATAAGGGTTCCGTTTTTTCCTTTTGAGGTACGGAACCCTAAAAACAAGACGCTGTGTTTATAGATAACTCGGCTTCAGTTGAAACATGTAGTTACCTGGTTTTAAGTTATATGCAACCTGCAACATATTAAAGTAGGTAATGTTTTGGTTTATTATGCACATACTGGGCTCGATTCTGCATTACAGCGACTAAACTTATTTTAGTTTAGTCCTGTCATTTTCTTTCTCCTAGAAAAGAACAGAGACGAGAGATATTTAGTCCAGTCAAATTAAAATTAGTCCTGTCAACTATGGGATGTTCAGCAATTTTAGGCACGATTTAAAAAGGTGAGGGGTAAAAGTGACAGGTAAGCACGTTCATAAGGTTCAGATTAGGTGGTTTTTAAATGTTTGACATTACTCTTCAATCTATAGTTTATTTCTGTCCTTTTTCTTCCGTATTCTATGGAGAAGGATAGGCTAACTTAAAATTAGGAAGTTTAGCATGTCTGCAGAATCGAGTCCACTGGCGACTCATTCTCGCTTCGCTTTATATGATATACAAAAAACTTCCTTATCTATCGCTCCTTGAAAATGAGTGAAATGTGAATGAGTGAAATGAAAACCTTATTAAAATCCATTGCGTGGTGTACAAGAATAAGCCCGCGTGTGTTCCCTTTCCCGAGGGAAAACGAGGATAAAAAATATCGCCTTACTCACTGATAACGTGGCTTTCCATTAGTGATTTTCTTTTCAAAGCGATGTAGTGCTTTAGGCGTGAAAGTGTAACAAACAATTTCGCATTTATAATATTAATTAGGATACGTTAGTAAAATTTTTGATATTGCAGTGCGGAAAGAAAAATAATATTCTTGAAGTGCTCTTTACGCACAATGACCAATACACAAAATGTCAACTTCGCAGTTCGTATAAAACCTCACAAGTCATGAGATGGCAATAAACAGTAATTTATTTAAAGTTAATTTTCTATTTATTCACAAAAAAACTGCAGTTCCTATATTTGTTTTGTAAGTTTTGTTAAAATTAATCTCAAATGCTGCAAAGACTCGCCGATGTAAACTGTTTGCACAAGTTCGGAAAAATTGTAGATCGCTGCGTGCAACAATGACTGTTTATAAAGATTCCTTTGCCTGTCTCTTGCGACCGCAAAGGAGATTACCCCTATCCCGTATGAGACCTAGAAGAGGACAAATGGCGCATTTTATTGACTTAGAATAGCTGCGGTAGGTCCACTGAAATGTAACCGGGTTCAAGAGAAATAAAACGAAAGACGTCATTTCAATATGTTTTATTTGCAATATTTTGTATCTGTTTAGTTATGTATAAACATGGTATAATCTGTTAACCGCGCAAGATAATCAAGCACTAGTAATCTAAGATATAGTAAGACAGAGTATTAATCAATTAAGTTGTATCTAAATCGTCTTGGCCGGTAAATATGACGTGATCGGGTTACTAATATTTATCTTTTTTGTAACATCCTGTATTTATTACATTACAGACTCAGTTTAACCAACTTATACAGCGTGTACAGCAAAAAAATATG
Organism: Ethmia dodecea; assembly: GCA_963855545.1. Classification (NCBI taxonomy): domain Eukaryota; kingdom Metazoa; phylum Arthropoda; class Insecta; order Lepidoptera; family Depressariidae; genus Ethmia; species Ethmia dodecea. The sequence continues at coordinate 4,384,175 of OY979457.1, forward strand.
CATAGATTATGCTGATCAGATGACCGTTTGTGTTTGTTTAATACTCAAAGCCGTTTGTCGATAGATGAGACGACGTTTACTAATTTGAAATTAATTTTTAGATAATATTGCCGTGTTTCATAGAACTTCTGGACTGCTCTATTTGTTTCAACACCTTGTATTACAGGGTTAAAAAGGTCACCTAAATAATACGGAAACACGCAGACAAAATTTAATTGTGATCTTAATACACACACCGGCACAATTAGCGGAACAGAAAAAAAAAGGAGAAAAAAGAGGGAATTTAGAACAATGAATGTAATTTTTAAACAATATATTATTTAAAATGAAACAACAATTAAATTAACATGTTTTGACATTCATTTGTAACAAAATACTTAAAATTTTATAAAAATAAAAATTAAATTAAACAAAATGCATTTTTCTTCGATTTTTAATTATAGAGAAACAGCAGAAAATTCAAGATTTTCCAAAGTTTAACAACAATTTCAATGACTGTTCAATATCGAGTGTTTCCTCCTCGTGCTCTGATGAGGGTTTCCATCCGTCTGGGCATGCTGCTGATGATGTTATCAATGGTTTCTTGGGGCAACCTCTGCCATTCTTCAAGTAATGCGTTTCGCAACTCGTTGAGATTATTGGGAGGGGGCATTCTTGACTTTACACTCCTCTTTAGCAAGTCCCAGACGTGTTCTATAGGGTTCATATCGGGGGACCGTGCTGGCCACTCCATCACCGTTATACCAACATGGTTTAGGTATGTCTGTACTGTGCGAGCACTGTGAGCCCGAGCATTATCCTGCATTAGAATGAAGTTGTTACCAATAAAGGGGGCAAATGGCACAACATGTTCTTCTAAAATCTCCCTGATATACCGATCAGCATTCAGATTCCCGCCATCGACCACTACTAACTCCGTACGAGCTCCTAAACATATTCCTCCCCAGACCATAATTGAACCGCCGCCATATGCAACTGTATTTTCAAAATTAGACTGGATATACCGTTCTCCTTTGCGTCTCCATACTCGCTGCCTTCCATCAATTTGATTTAACATAACTCTGCATTCATCAGTAAAAAGAACCTGTCCCCAGTCGTCGAAGTCCCAATCACGATGTTCACGACCAAAGTGTAGACGGTTTGTGCGATGATGTCTCTCAAGTTTTGGGGCTTTGGCGGGCACATACGAGCCTATACCCACTTCTTCGAATCTTCTACGAACTGTCCGCTCACTCATCCTTACTGCTCGTACCTCTTCCAGTAAATTTCGAGCCTGCACCGCCGTTAGTCTCGTGTTCCGTCGGACTTGAAGTTGGAGAAATCGGTCATCCCTCCTTGAAGTACACCTTTTCCGGCCTTGTCCTCTCCTTCTCACTAGAGCATTCGTCAATCTGTATCGTTGGATGCTACGATAAATCGTTGATAACGATCGACGAAGGCTTCTGGCAATCGATCTGTAGGTTTGACCATTTCTCCTCATTTGATCTGCCCTAATGATTTCTGATGGCGTTAAATCAGGCATAATTAGATGCTCGTAAATTATCAATATGCGAAAAAACTCAAAAGCCTCAAAAACTGCAATTCAAAGCTTTTCAAATGGAATTCACGAACCTTCTAAAAACGGACAAGCGGTGGAAAAAATGAATCAATGAAAATTAAAACAAAAGAATGAAAAAAAGGGCAGTCGCTTAGTATTCCATTTTTAAATTAAAACCCAAATTTAAAAAAAGCTTGTTTAGCCGGCCAGTAACACGCAAAAATGCGTAAATACTCCCTTTTTTTTCTGTTCCGCTAATTGTGCCGGTGTGTGTATAAGTAGTCTTATCTGTCTATGAGTATTATATTTACTACTTACTTGCATGGGCGTGCGGTCCATAGATGCTGATAAGCGCCGCATGCCCTGGGTATTTTTCCAAAATACCTACATGCAATATATTTAGTACTTTACTATTCTTAACAATTCGCAAATCTACTAATAACGCCACCTTTTGTTTCTAAATCAAACTATTTTTGCTTCCTACTAGCCCCGTAGCGCCGCCACTAGATAGCCATATACGGTTTGCGGCGCAGGCGGGTACTACACCAGCCTACTTCATCGCCATTTTCTCTCTATTCCTACACGCAAATATTAGATGTCAGTGTGGAAATGTTTCGGAGTGTGCGTGAAATTTTGTATGGGAAATAAGCTCCGCTTTTTCTCATCCAACCCGATTAGAGGAGTACGGCATAATACGCATCTCTATGTAACGAAAGAGACAGCAGCCCACAGTCGGGTGACTTCGGCGACGTTCGTTAATTGAGGAAGTTCTTTCATTTCGAATAGACCGGAAGTTTAGAATGGGTTATCAATTCATTATCTATTTAATTGTTTATAAGCAGATTAATAATAAATAAACAACTATCTCTATTTCAAAATAACATTTTTCTAATGCAATATTTATTCATTTACACTAAGTGCATTTTTACAGTATTGCTTGTTTGTTTTTTTAATAAAAAGCGTTTTGTCATTTCCTGTCTTCCTGATTATTGGTCTGTGCTGTCTTCGGGGCATTGCACTTAAAGTTTTTGGCCATATTGTTTTTGTTTTGATACAAGTTACGAAATAGTTTGATGAAATACTTTTTTATATATTGTGAATTCTTTACGAATGAAAGTGAAATAATGGAAAGTTTACGTTGTGATACGTGTAGTGATAGTTTGTGTGCAAAGATTTAGAAACTAACCAGTTTTCGTTAGTGCAACAGGATTAGGGTACCAATTCGATTGAAATTGCACTAAGAATGCAAAAACGGAGGTCACTTCGAATATCCATTATCTGACTTGTTTGTGAATATCAATCATTTACTGAGATGTTTGATGTGGCTGCCCAAATAATTTCGCTTTCTGCATTCAGTGTGTGCATACTTGGAAATAATTACAGTAGGAAAGGTACAGTAGGTACCTACACTACAGTAACCCGCAAGGAAACCTCGATGTAATACCTGTTAGCTGTATGGTAAGGTCTCTTAAATAATTTTAGTTACGATTTATTAAAACTACCTATAAATAAACATCTGCGCGGGTAACGCCGCTGGCGACGTGCTGGTGTTGTATAGGTATTCTAGCAGATCAAATTCTAATAGCATGACCGGTACTATCATCCAGTGCACGCCCCTGCTTACTTGCTTATCTGATGTCGCGACTCGCTTACACGTGTACATTATTACAATTTATCGCTGCTTATCATCGTGCAATTGACCTTGACTGAACTCTTAGCATTAATGAGTTTGTACTTGGTTCTTTTTCAAGTTTTTACTTAGGATATTATAAGTACCTATCAACTCTTTACTGATGAATGACACAATAACACAAATAATACAATAGGCTTGGTGTCAAACGGAATCCTAAAATCCTATTGCAACTAAGATCGTCCTTTTCAAAAGCTCCGTATATTGGGTTCGATCCTGCTTTACAGCGACTAAAGTTATTTTAGTTTTCTCCTGTCATTTTCTTTCTTCTAGAAAAGAAAAGAGACGAGGGGCCTCTTAGGGCGAGCTCATTTCCATCTTTAACCTTAACTGATTGTGACCAAGAGCTATCCCACTAATAATTAAAAAAATAGGGCACGAGCTACAGTCAAGAGCACATGAAGCTTTACAATTAACTGCACCCCATGCTGATAGGCCCTGTCATGTTTAGGTGATCCAAAAATATACACCTGTAAAAAGAAGCTATTTTCAGGATTGGAATAGGTACATCTGCCGACCCCCTCAGGGATAAGGTGTGGAATTTCTTTATAATTAATATCTTGTTGAATATACACACATGAGTTTTAAATTAACTAAGTTGTACCCACAACTGACATTTCCATCTACCTATATTATTAGAGGCACCATACTACCTCTTATTCCGGTATCGACACGGACTTTTCGTTACAAAGTTGCAAACATCCCTCTCTGCCACACCAGTTCAATAATCAACTGGTCAGAGCGGGGCAACTTCAAAATTTTACGACCGGAGTCGTGAAGTCTAAGTATTTTTATAGCTCACTTTGCACTGGGACTAATTTTATTCGAACGAAACATCAGACACTCGCATTCGAAATATAGATTCTATTGCTATGAAATAAGGTGGACAAACTGAGGTATATTTCCCCTGGCGTATCTACGAGCAGAAATGGCATATTCCAAGAAATTTTGCAATACACAGACGTTTTATACCTCTTTATTGGCGTTTTATGCATAATGAATAAGTTATCATTATTCTCAACTTGTATTCTTTTAGGTGCAGAGGAAGCACGTAGTTTTATCCTTGTCAAGTAACGGAATCTAGACAAACTAGGATTATGTATTGTCCTTGATCTCACGAGGGACGAAGCTTGCATGCTTGAAGTGGGTAGATCTGGAGTATTGCAAATTTTTCGTATTCCGTACCCCAAAAGTAAATAAAAGTGGCAAAGTGCGAGTCGGACTCGCGCACTAGGGGTGCCGTACCTTTATCTATAAAAACGGCAAAAAAATCACGTTGTATGGGAGCCCCTTTAAATATTTATTTTATTCTGCTTTTTAGTATTTTTTGCCATAGCGGCAACAGAAATATTTACATCATCTGTGAAAACTTCAACTTAGACAGTTAGCCTGGTGACAGACGGACAGACAGACGGACGGACGGGCTGCGGAGTCTTAGTAATAGGGTCCCGTTTTGCCCTTTCGGAACCCTAAAAAGTTACTTTTAGACTTTGTTGGTCTTGACGCAAGACCATTTTCCATGTGAGTAATGAACAATGGGGGTACCTACTTCGAAGAATGAAATACCTCTGCCAAACCTCTCGGGTCTATGGTTTTTACTTTTTTTTATTAAATTTTAAATATAACTACAAATAATTTGTTCCTTTAGTTAAGTCAATAAACCAATTTTAAGCAAAATTTTGAGCACCATGTTTAATCGGCAATTTACGAGCAACAAATCTAATGAGATTGGACCACCGTTGTATAGCAGTCATTTCGGACCCCCAATAGTGATTAATTAATGCCAAATGCAAACTGCCACAGACAAACAAATCAGGTAAACCTACCTGTATAAAGACGATGTATGTAGGTATCAGGTTATGGGAAAATTATAAAACATATTACTCCCAGAAAAATAAGCTTTCCATTGGTAAAAGATTTTTTTTTAAATCGGTCCTGTAGTTTTTGAGTGTATTACTTACAAACATATAAAAATAAAAAAATACAAATCTTTATAATATAGACGAGATATAAGATAGATGTGACCAGAGGGCTGGCGGCTATCTCTGTCAAAGTAGTCTAGCCTCTAACCTAACTTCGGTTAGGTTTATTTTTATTATTTTTTTATGCAAGTATTGTCTGATACTATACTACAATCCTGCAAAGTTTCATCGACTGAGGAATTAATGTCTTAAAAGGAATTAAGGGTCTTCATACAAAAATCCGCTTCATTGCCTGGACTAAAGGATCAGCCTAGCTATCCAAAGAGGGAATGCGGCCAGTCTTCTGGGCACTATCCCACATGGTTCCTCTTTGGAGGTAATTTTTTATCTGTAATTATTGTAAATAAAGAGAGATGTACGAGGGGTGGCTGATAAGTAATCTACCTAAATACGAAAGAAAAGACATAGATGGGTGATTTATTTTTTATTTTTCTATGTAGTCCTCTGCAACTGAAATACATTTGTGACAATTGCCAATTAGTGACATCATACTATTAAAAAAATTTTTTTTGTAATGGTCGTCAAAATGGTCGTTTACAGCATCGTTCATCTCTTCATCCGTTGAAAATCTGCGACCTCTCAAATTTTTCTTTACATTTTTGAATAGGTAATAGTCACAGGGGACTAAATGTGGACTATAGGGTGGGTGGTTGATCTCTGCAAACCCGTATTTCTGTAGAGAAGACCGTGACGTAAAGGCCGTGTGTACAGGCGCATTGTCTTGCAATATTAAAACTCCTTTACGGAGTTTGCCTCTTGTTTTTTCTTTTATTTCTTTACGAAGCTGGTAAATTAATCTTGCATAGTATTAATTATTCATTGTAGTATTTATGGGTAGGTGATCTATCATTAAAACTCCTACAACATCCCAAAATATGGTTGTCATTAGTTTGCCTGCTGACGGCCGGACTTGGAATTTTCTTGGTGGCTTTTCCCCTTTGAATTTTCATTGCATTGACTCTTGCTTACTTTCGGGATCCCACTGGCAAATCCAAGTTTCACCACAGATCACTATTTGCCATAGCATTACTTCTTCCTTGTCCTTCACTAAGTCTGAAAATGCTTTACAACATTGCTAACGCCTTTGCTTATTAAACGGGATCAACATTCTAGGCACCCAACGCGCGCTCACCTCGGACATCCCCAAGTGTTCATGAATTATTTTGAACTCGTTCTTTACTGATGCCCAACATCTCGAGCTATCTCCCACTGGTTGATTCGCCGATCAGCCATGATCAGTTCCTTCACATTTCCGACGTTATCTGCAGTAACTGCAAAAATCGGCCGCCCGCTATGGGGATCGTCTTCTAAGCTCTCACGGCTATGATTACACTACTTCGACCAAAACTTTATCACGAATTCTGAAGGACTTGAATCTCCGAACACCTTTAACATGCGCTTACGAACCGGAGTAGGTGTATTTCCTTCCCAAATGAGGAACTTAATCACCGCGCGATGTTCAATTTTGATCATTTTTCAATTTTCTTCCCACATAATGAACACAAAGACGCGCCAAAAAAAAATTTAAGCATTAAAAAAAAATGTTACGATTTAAAAAAAAGGAATGAACAAGGAATGTGGAAATATTGAAGACAGTTCTATTTTAGAATTTTTCTCTAACAAAGTAGATAACTTATCAGCCACCCCTCGTAGATTTGTAACTGGCTGATGTCTGAACATAAAAGATGTTTCAGAAAACTTAATTTGTGGGGTCATTATAAAGCAATAGAAGCTAAAACAATTATCTTTTAGAATTTATTTTTAATTTTAATTATATTTACTTTTAATTATATAACGCAAAAACTATTGCAAGAAATTGAATGAGGTTTTCGCAGTTGTATTCTACCTAATTTCAAATCGGGTACGTTTCATCTTGATACGCTTCGCCTGCAAGCCAGGCCATTTTTTTTTTGACGTGATAAGGTCTTATAAATCGATGAAAGCCGGCTGCACTCACGAAAAACCCTGACTCATTGTCACGTTCCGCTTGAGCCGAGCGTGCAAGCGAGAGCGCGGAACAAGCGATAGAGAGGCACGATCGGCTCGGATCAAATGTTTTCTTCTGACGTTATCACGTAAAACTATCGTCTGTAAACCGACTTTACAGACAACCAATTTTTTTTTTTAATTGTTCAAAGTCGGAGACAAAGTTCAGGGCAAAATCTAGAATGATATATGCAGACGTGTGTTTGATAGTTTGTAGTAATGAAGCAACGAATCCACGTGTTTTTTTTTCATAGATATAGTCGGAGAACCAGGAACGGATGTAACCTATTATTTATCGCATGAAAAACCTAGAGTAGAGCAGTGATAGCCTTTACGGTTAAAGAGCCGGCCGAAAATCAGTGAGGCTCGGGTTCGAATCCTGGCATGTACCAATGAGTTTTTCAAAAACTTACGTACATATTTATCACTAGCTTGACGGTGAAGGAAAACATCGTGAGGAAACCCGCAGGTTTCAGAATTAATTCTGAGACATGTGTAAATAGACCCGGTCCGGCGATGGGCTCACCACCTATCACGTTTAGGGGTCCAATGTATCTCGTGAAATGTGGGTATATCCAGTAATGGAATACCTCTGCCTACCCCTTGGGGGATGAAAGGCGTGAGTTTTTTTTTTTAAAACCTAGTAAATCTTTATGTTTGATTGGCTTTAATTCTGATTTATTCGGTAAGCAATTTAAGAAAATTCCCATTGAACATTCTTACCGTTTTTTCCCATACAATTGACCTTCAAATTGAAGTGCTTGTGTTGGGACTGTCTGCTTATTAATAAACCACCTTATCTGTGAGCGCTTAAGAACGATAATTAAACAGTAGTAGGTTGAACGATTAAGATGACAATATGCCAATGGCATTCTACTAAGTGTCGACTTACTTATTTACATTTTTTGCCTCGATTGAGTTGAGCGCAGCTCATTTTTTGTAACGAATTCCTGTGACACACATAAACAATACTTTAGAAATAGCTATAATATTATTTTGTTGAAAATTATATCGTCAGAAGTTTTAGGGCTAATAGCTCGTTGTGATTGACAATTACCTACTAAACAGGTGCAATTGGCTGATTGGCCAAGGTCATAATGAAATTAATTAAGACAGATGGCATAAAGACAGGTAGCTTTGTATATCGTGAACGAATGTAGAAAAGGTTGATTAAATGCTATGTAAATTATTATACAATATGTCACATGATAGTTACTAAGCATAGCTAGGTAATTTTTTAAAATTGCAATATAAATATAACAATTATCACACAGAATATAACACGTCAGATAACATTTATGTAGGACAGTAATACCTAGCTTATGGATTGATATATTGCGCCAGCGGGAATGCGCTGCTTGCCCGCCTGACCGGTGAATCTAGTCACTGACAATTTAAATTTTTAATTTATAATAGTAAATGAATAGTGAAATTTTATAAAAGAAAGATATAATTTACGTTTCGTCGTGTCTAGGGAAGCTAGGAAGTCGAGCTAGCTAGTAAGCTGTCTAGGCACACAAATCTTTACTCATTGAGCACGTTTGTTTTCATTTTACTTGTCTAACACCTTATGTTGTCTGTGCTTCGACAGGAATGCGATTTTTTTTTAATATTTAACGTGTTAATTCCAGATAACTTTAATTACCTAACACATATAATTATTACAATCTACTCTATCTACTCTAATCTACATATAGACTAATTATAAAGAGGACAGATTTGTATTTTTTTATGGTTGTAAAGAACAAACTCGAGAAGATTTAAATGAACCGATTCAAAAAATTACTAAAAATGTACGGTATTCGTATTTTTTCCTTTATCTGTGCTATAAGACGTTACTTCGTGCCAAATTTCAAGATTCTGAGTTCACGGGAAGTACCCTGTAGGTTTTGATTCCCTTGCGAGTGTCGAGAGTTTCAGAGACACAATATCCTGTATGTTATTCTGATGTATGTATCATCACTACATAGTATAAAACAAAGTCGCTTTCTCTGTCCCTATATCCCTATGTCCTTATGTCCCTTTGTATGCCTAAATCTTTAAAGCTACGCAACGGATTTTGATGCGGTTTTTTTTAATAGATAGAGTGATTCAAGAGGAAGGTTTTAGTATAAGCATTGTACCCGTGCCAAGCCGGGGCGGGTCGCTAGTAAGCTATAATACAGTACAGTTTCATCGAAATCCTTGCTATAGTTTTTTAGTTTAACTTTGGCGTGAATAATAATTTCCTAATACGAGATAGACCAATAGCACAGAATAATAAGTTTGCCCATAGAAAAGCAGTGGGCTGCTATGGGTGGAACATGAAAGATTCTCCTGGTAGAAGAATAGGTTCTTCTGGAAAATTAATGAGAAACTTACGGAAATGATTTTTCTCAGAGCTGAGAATTAACTAGATCCTTAATGTAAATTGCATCAATGACTCTTAAGATCCAAAATTTTCCTATACAAATAACATTTATTTACAGAGAAAATATACATTAATTTACAATAATTACAGATAAAAAATGTCCTCCAAAGAGGAACAATGTGGGACAGTGCCCAGAAGACTGGCCGCATTCCCTCTCTCGATAGCTAAGCTGATCCTTTGACAGAGATAGCTGCCAGCCCTCTGGTCACCTGAAGCCTCGACCAAACGCACTGACAGCTCTTTTAGGAGCTGCCGCGCCTCCGGCCCCCACGGTCCCTATATATTTTATCAACAGAATAATATAAAATTTACAGAAAAACAAAGAAAACCTATTCTAATATGTTAACATAATGATAGTAAATACATAGTAATTATATGTAGATATTTATAGAAATTAAAACTAATTAAACTACTTACATTAACACATACTAATATATTATGTATAAACAACTACAAAAAGAGCCCACCCCGGATCGCACCCTGCCCAAATGTGATCAATAGTGCTCGAGATGTGTTGGAGAACGCCATTAAAATCAAAATATTATAAATAGACTAGCGACCCGCCCCGGCTTCGCACGGGTACAATGCTGAATTTTCTTTGCTATAAACCTTGCGGAGCCCGAGACCTTTCCAAGGAATGCAAAACCATGGAAATCGGTTCGTCAGTTCTGGAGTTAAATCGTCAGGAAGGAAAACCCGACTTATTTTTATATAGTAGATAGGAATATAGGAAGTTTATTAGGTTGACTGTGGTTAAAATGTGATTCAGTCAAGCGACAACTTTATCTCGGAACCCTTCGCTAGATGCGGTCAGTTGTCTAACAACTTTAAGGAACAGTTGTTTCAGAATATACCTGTTTGAAGCAGAGTTTTGTTGGTTGCGGTTTCGTCCGAAAATGTAGATTTCACTAGTTTCCATTTAGTTGCAGTTTGAAAGAATCCAGATATTAAATTAGTTTTAATTTATAGGATTCGGCATGTTATAGAAAAAAAAATCGGTTGTCTGTAAATTCGGTTTACTGACGATAGTTGAACGTGACAACGTCATACTTTTTGGATTGTGCCTCTTTGTCGCTCGTTGTGCGCTCTCGCTTGCACTGTAACGCCGCATACGTCACACTTTTTCGTGCATGCAGCCGGCTCCATCGAATTATAAGACGTTGTCACGTCAAAAGCGGACCGTTAGAGAATGACTTTGTTGTCTATAAAAGGCCTTATGTGAACCCCATAAATGGCTCAGGATTTGAAATGAATATCGATTTAATGAAAGAAATATATAAATATAGGTGGCCAGTTGCATACACACACATTTCTCATAACTAATTGTGAGGCTTGAGGGTTTCCTCACGGTGTTTTCCTTCACTGTCGAGCTAGTGATAAATACGAGTTTTTACTTATTTTTTTGAAAAACTCTTTAATACAGTATTTTTTTTTTAAGTCCAATGTGTCAAGCTCTTCTTCTTCTTTACATGCTAAGATTCGAACCCGAGACCTCACGCACAAGAGGCGAGCTCTTTAACCTGGGCTATCACTGCCTGTTATAACCGTGACTTTCCCATTGCTCAACTAGATAGCTCAACAACGTTCATGTAATACACACATGTATAAATTAATTAGTCAAGCACCGCACGGTTCCAATGCGCACCGTAGCAATTAAAAATCAATTGTGTCGATTCTTGGTTTGAGAGGATGTCTAAAAAGATAGATTCAGATTTGTAATAGACAGCGGAGCCTTGGTAACCAAATCCTAATAAAGAGTAAAAAAACCGACTTCAATCATCAACTTATATGGTTTTCTTATGGATGCCATTATCAGAACTGGATGAAATTAAAATAGGACCAATCTGGAAGCACCAGCTTTCAAATAAAAAAAAATTAAATCGGTTCACACAGTCGAAAGTTCTGAGGTGACAAACATAAAAAAAAATACAGACGTATTGATAATCTCCTCCTTTTTGAAGTCGGTTAAAAAGTCATCAGAATCTCCTCACCCTCGAAATCTCACGTCCCTACAGTCCGCGCCTGTCAGGGACAGGGCAAAGTTGCCGACCCCACCGCAATTAGAGCGCGTTCGAAAACAATCAGCCCACAGACGGACTTGCCGAAATGTTTTGTGTCCCTGCCTGTGGTCGTAATACATTGCGGTTTTCCTGTCTGCACGCTTTGAACTTGTAATTGTAAAAAAAATGCTCAATAATATTTTTATGTATGTTTATTTATTTAAAACTAGCTTTTACCCTCGGCTTCGCTCGTGCGCGTTTAGTTCACCCCTTTAGGGGTTGAATTTTGCAAAATCCTTTCTTAGTGGATGCCTACACTGTATGTGTATAAGCTATCTATGAGCAAAATTTGAAGTCTCTAGATCCAGCGGTTTAGGCTGTGCGTTGATACATCACCAATCAGTCAGTCAGTTTATCATTTTATGATAAATAAATAATCTCACGCCTTTCATCCCCGGGTATTTCATTTCCGGAAATATGGGTATTTCCAGTACATTAACATTTTTTGGACCCTTACATAAACGTTATTGGTGGAGAGCCCATCGCCGCAACGGGGTGCTGTTACACATGCCTCAGAATTAATTCTGAAATCTTTGGGTTTCCTTGCTATGCTTTCCTTCACCGTCGAGCTTAGTTATAAATATGTAAGTACTTAAGCTTTTTTGAAAAACTCGTTAGTACCTATTACATGACAATAAATTACGTAAGCTTTTTTGAAAAACTCATTGGTAGGTACATGCCATCTGAGCCTCACGAATGAAAAGTGTCGAAGTGTGTCGAAAGTTGTTACTCTTGATTAATAGATACTCGTAGTGCAAAAATAAAATTTCAACATTTGATATTGTTGTTTAACCATTTAATTTTGATAATTATTTTAAGTTTCTGTTTAAATTAATATTGGCTTACTAAGCATAAGGTTTACTTTTAATTGTTTGTCCTATGTACTTAGACTAATTATATTGTATTTTTCTTTATTTAAAATGTAAATTTTAAATAAAGAAGGATAAAAAGGCGTGAGATTATATTATATTATATTATATTATTAAAATGTAACATTGTGTACAAATGTCGGTAAACCAATTAAAAAAAAGACCTTTAGCCCCGCTCTTATTATTTATTTCATTTATTTACACTTCAAGAAAATCTGTCCAGTCTTTGTGTTTAATTAAATGTATTGTTTCTTTTGTAATTTTCAATTTATAGTTATATGTTAGACATTCCTGTTAATTTTTGTCTGAAGCCGTTACTCAACTGAGCATTCAAGGTAGCAGCAGATAAAAAATACCATTCTTCCCTAATACTACCTACGTGAAATGTTACTCGCTTCACTTACGTAGTCATCTCGTAATGAAATCTCTTCTATCCTATATTGAGTCACCTCAATCAAAATCCACGTCGCTAAAGTCAACGATAAAATATCAGAAAATAATAAAATCCACAATTCGTGATTCGAATATTTGATCCAACCCCTTTCCGTATAAAAGGTATTGTAATAAAAATGTTTAAAATTTTTAAAACCCACCATAAAGCCAAGACGATACACGGGGCTCCAGGCCGGATAGTAAAACCGTCTATGTCCGATATCGTGGATTCCGGGGGAACCTATCAAAACTTTTATTACCGCGGATCTTTTGTCCCCCTCACTCTAACTCTAGTGTAAGAGATGACACGAGCGCAGTATTATCTTTTCCAGAATTCATTGTCGTTGGAAAATTTTATGTATCTTTTTGAGCGTAGAATATGTTCATTGTCTTTTAGATTGAAAGGTTTGGGGTGTACGCATAGGTGGCTGGCTATACTGCATACTTTAGTTATATATAGTAGCATTGATCTCATAAGCCTCTGTTCGATTCCGGGTAAGGGGATGTACCCACTAAAGATTTTTTCACAAAACCTACGTCATCAACCCGTAACAGCCCACTGCTGAGCTAAAGGTCTTTCCTCATACCTGAGCAAGCAGGTAGGTGAAACCTACGTAGGTATACATATTTGTATCTAGCTCGACAGTGATGGCAAAGATTAAAGGTATATGTATCCATATTTATCTCTAACCCGGCCAAAATTGAGACCCGTAAACTTCATAATTTGTTCTAGGCATAATAATATATGTATAAAAACACCCCGGTCCGGTGATAGGCTTACCTCCTGTCGCGTTTAGGCTTCCGAAAAGTTGGTATTTGCGCGAATTGAATACCTCTACCAACTTCCTATGGGATAAGGAGTAAGCATATATATTATTATTTATTTAAACATAATAATATATAAAATATATATTATTATTTATTTAAATATATCCTTATACAAATTTTAATATTTAGTATCAATCTAGGCATGTTCAGCCGCTATTAAATAAAATCTCTCAAGTGTATCTAATTATTCCAAAAATACCAATATTACACTGTTAATTTCAACATTAGGTACGTGAAACAAGTTAATTAGTATGTGTTATTATTGTATTTTATCGTGCAGTCAGACGAATTTAAACTGTTGATACCAGCAATACGGTTCAAATTGATGAAACAGTTAATTATTAAATATTCCGTGCCAAGTGACTATTGTTTTTAATGAAATCGCAGCTTCTGCCATTAATTCTTTATAAATTTTAATAACTTTGCATTTATTATTGTTTATATTTCCCACTGGAGCCTTAATTGATTTAAATGTGCATCAATTAACACTTTATTTAAAACACGACTATCGAGAAAAACGTATTGTTAAGAGAGCTTTTGCAATAAATGAGTAGGTAATATTATTTAAAAGCTACATCTAAAATTGAGGCTTGAGACGAAGTTAAACAAGTTTGGCAGTCTGTCCGCAATCTACGATTTTATTATCAATTGTATTTTCATACAACTCCGCAGGCAGACTCGCTGACGTAGCTAGTTTCCTTTATAGGAAAACACTATGAAATTGCAAAATTTTCGAATGTTTGCGATGCTGACGAAATTTACGTTCAGTTCCTCGTAAATATTGTGAGCCATAAAAATGCGACGTATTCGGTTATAAGGTTTTTACATCGAACCTCGTAACCCGTGTTCTCAAACAGAAGCTGCGGACTCAATTTCCCTAAAACCCAGTGACTTACTCCAATTTTCATTAATTAAATATTTAGTTGTGGGTGACATATTGTTTCTTAGGTGGTTTTGAAGATGAAAAAAAAAGTATCTTGGATAAAATTTCATTGTTTTACTGTACCTGCTATTGTGTATAATTTGTAACTATTACGGATTAAACTAGATTTATATGGAACTATAAGAGTTTATACAATATTTAACAGAATAAGCTCAATTCCTGAAATTTGTTTGTTCTGTATACTACCTACTTAATAGATTTCAGCTATTTTTAACAATTGTAAATTTTTCCGAAAAAACTATTAACAGAACTGAATTTAGGGCTACCGTACTTATTGCTCTTTATTTAGAAAAAAATTGTTAGACAAAACTAAAGTACGATCATAATTTTTTAAATATTAATAAACTAATTCGAGTGTATGAGGAATTGTGACTGTTGTAGATGTCTCCACTTGCGGTGTGCCGGTTTTTACTAACAGACGTTATTTATTGAATATTGAAATCTTATGTCTGTTATTATTAGTTATTACTTGCTTACGTCTGGCATCTTTTCTGGGTTGATAAACTATCCAAAGAAATGAACACATTACAGTCACATGAACAGCGGTTGATAACGATTTATAGCATTACCTTATTAGGATTCCGGCGCGTCACCTTGTCAATAATATTAATATATTAAAATATTTTTTACATTTTAAACATGTACTCTATCTTGTTTTTCTGTGGCTACTACTCAGTCATGTCTTCACAATGTATGAGCTGACGTATAGCTATGATTTTTTGCCATGATCATTCATTATTAATATCATAAATATACTGGAAATAAGTTTTGTAAACAGTACTACTTGCTTTTTATGCACCACAAGATCAGGCGTCGTGCGTTGTGTAAGGTTCTGCGCGCTTTCACCAGTGTAGCTCCCGTTCCCGTGGGAATACGGGGATAAAATATAGACTATGTTACTCAGAGATATTCTGGCTTTCCATTGGTAAAACATTTTTTTTAAATCGGTGCAGTAATTTTTGAGTTTATTCGTAACAAACATACAAAAAAACAAATCTTTCCTCTTTATAATATTATGTATAGATAATAATAATATTAGTATAAGTATATAGATGAACTTGGTTTAGAAATAGCTTGCCCGCACACAAACGATTTTTATAGGATATTCTCTGTTTCAATTTCGCACAAGAGTGAACGAGACAAAAAGATGATTCGGCCGAGAATCGGTCACCGAGTATCTGACAGGTGTAGATATAACTGCGATTGTTATAATTTGGTCACACTAATATTACTCTTACAAATTAATGTCTATATTGTTTTAAGTAGTCGCTTAAATTACTAGGTACTTAAGAAATATCGACAGTTCTCTTCGAACGCTATGCTTCTGAACCTTAACATTACTCAGGATAAAACGTGACATTTTCTTAGAACCAACATAAATAAAGCTAGCTATGCACGCCCCGACTTTTCAAATACACCCAGGTTTTTAGCGGAACTATTACGTTTCCGAAAGCGCGTTCCGAGTTGAGGCACTTTAATTAAACTAAGGTGAACGTCACGAACGTTAAATGTAGACGGAGGCGGCCATTGTAAATTCCACCGACGTTTCAGTTTCATGGCTTTAGTCGGAAAACGCCGTCGGACTTTTATGGGCAATTTCGGTTCAGACGTTTTGTTATATTACCAATGCTTTTAAGGTGCTGCACCTCGCTCCGGTAAACATATGTGCAATTTTACGAGCCACTAGTTTATGGAAAATGTGTAGTTATGCCGGCAGAAGCGTTAAGTGTGAGCTTCAAGTGCGCTATTTATCTCACCAGACAGATATGCGAGCCTATTGACGATTTAGAACTTCGTTTGCGTGTAGATGAAACACAGAAAGACTACACTTCCACAGTGTAATAAATTACTTCTGTGCATTATAGGTGTTAATGTTTGATTGTATGTATGTATGCATGTAAGTCCGAGGTATCGTAAAGTTCGTTTACAGAATTTCATAGGTTATATTTTTACCCGAAGTTACCAACTTCTTTTCTTATTACACGCGATCTGGTTTTTTGTTGTTGTGATTGCTCTGTCAAAAGTACATCCTGTATTTCTGTCCTCCTCTACTTATGTAGAGATGTTGACCAAACAAGAAGTTTGACAGTCTAAAGATTGTTTGCACTGACTGGAGACTTGGGAAAGTTGGGCAAAGAATAATCCGTCGAATTGAATTTCTGGCGCGCCGTGCCACACTGGGATAGAAGTCTGTCGCTTTTTGTATTAACTAATACTCCTTAGATCCACATAGAGACAGACATCCCGACATATTAGTTTAGATTCTATGCTATTGATCCTGCCTTCTAAGTCGGGGGTCGCTGGTTTGATTCCCACCCGGGGATAATTATATAAGATCATTTTTGCACATGAACATTGTCACTTGGTTTTGTTTTTTATAATATTTCATTGCAAATAACTGAAAAACCTATAATTATGCACTAGGAAAGTTATGACTAGGGAGTTTATGACTAAGTTACTATTATAAATCGACTATAGCTTTTATGACCTTTCGTGACTTCCATTTCGTGTGTAGGTTTTATAGTTTGAAATCGCTGCCATTTCCTTGGGCGGCGGAATTGTTTATTTCATAGTTACAACTAGTAATTATGTTGACGTTTCATATATCATTCTGATTCTATAGGTACCTACACTTGTCATAAAATAGTAGTGATAATAAAAAGATAATGTAGAGGCTTTCATCAAAAGGACAAACTAAGTAAACATAAAAACGTCTTATGTCTCAAAAGATCATTACGAACATGAAAACAAACAATAGAAACCTTCGCGTCATCTCTCCAACTAACTATAGACATAAAATTGCGTTTAACGGACTTAAAGGTAGGCAGAACAACAATCTCGTTTACAAATATGATCGTTTACAGATACTACAATCCTAAAGCAGTACCCATCCATACAAACTGTAAAATAAAACAAATCAAACCAACTCTACCAAGAATAGAGCCATAGTCATAAAGTCATAAAGCACCAGCTGCCATTTTTAGCAACACTTCAAACAGTGTTGTATCATTCCCAATTAGGACGTGTGCACACTGCCGCGAAAACTGTCATAAACGCAGTTTACGGCCGTCGCAGATAGTGTCTAATAAAGCCCGTGGTTAGTGTAGACTTGGCACGTTTTAACGCTGGGTTTTGAGTTAATAGCTTCGTTGGAGCTGAAGCGGTATTGACGATTGCTTCTTTATCCTTGCTTACTTTTGTTGTGTGTGAAATATCCTTAATTGTCTGTAATAGTCTTCAATTGTTTTGAGGTGGGCTCGCACTATTATAAGCTGCTTCAATAGGCTTCTTAGAAGACAGTTTTACAGTTTTACTTTAGATACTATGTCTCGTCTTCAATAAATAGGTACCAATCGCTGTCTGTGAAGTATACCGTATATAGATGCTTATACTTTACTTAAGGGTATCCAAGATATCTACTTATTTGACATTGAAACGTTTTCTGTCACTTCAATGAGTAATAATACATATCGTAACGATGAGGAACCACCATCTGTTAAAACTTTGTTTTCATATACAGAAAGATTATTATTAAAAGGAAAGATTTTACTTTAACTTTTATTAAAAACTAGCAGCGCCCCGCGGTTTCACCCGCGTAGTTCCCGTTCCCGTGGGAATATCGGAATAAGAAGTATCCTATGTCCGTCTCCTGGTTCTAAGCTACCTTTCCACCAACTTTCAGCCCAATCGGTTGAGCCGTTCTTGAGTTATAAATAGTGTAACAAACACGACTTTCTTTTATATATATAGATTGGCAACCTGCCCCGGCTTTGCGCGGGTGCAATTTATTTCCGACTTTTTCGGCAAACCTTTAAAAAAACCTTATACCTTAGTTGGTATTGACAATTACGAACACAACAAAAAAATCAGCAAAGTCGGTAGAGATGTTATCAAATGATGATATTTCATACATGCGACAATTCATTTCTATTTGTAAAACACTTTCCCTATAGCTAAACCATGTTATTCAAACTTTAAACACTAGGTAGCAAACGACTAAGTAAAGTGCCAGCGAAATGGGCACTAAGCCATCAAGCCAGCTGAAGCAACCATTGCAACAGGCACCGGATAGCTAATTAAAACTTATTAATCACTCCACCACTCCTAGCTATAAAACCCACGCCTTCTGTACTCAGACAGGAGTAGTAATAAAACAACTTTTCCTCTGAAACCTTTAAAAATTCAAGCCATTTGTGCCCGAGCGAAATTCGATGGCAGTAAAACATAAGCCATTTTACGAGGCTTGCGCTCGAACGCGTGACTTTTTAGCCAACAGCTTACTTTGATTGGTTCGCGAAAATGATTTCGAATCAAATTCTAGAGAACACTACAGTTAAAATCGTCTTAGAGCTGTTTCTGGTTTGTTGGGCGCAAAGAGATTTAAATATAATAGGGAATAGAGGGGGCATTATAAATATTTTCATACAAAACTTTGAAGCCTAAGCGTCATGTCCTTGTCATGTCAGTTAGTATGAACGCGAGCTGTCATTCGGTCGAGATTGTACTAGACTTATTCCACTTGGAATAACTTTTGACTTCAAATTTACCTCGCTTTGTCCCCTCTATGCCTTATTATATTTTAATCTCTTTGGTTGGGCGCGGTCAGTTAGTGAATAGGTGACTGCGTAGTGGGGTTTTGCGGAAGGCACTTTAAACCATTGGTCCCGGTTCGTGGTGTTTAAGCACAATGGAAGTAGATAAGCTTTACCAGATTCCATTCAGTGGCTGAAAGAGTCTGACAGGTGGTTACTAGCCCAACACTATCTCCCAACCCGCGGTAGGCTCGCGTAGAGCGTAGCCCATACTTTCTCATGTGAGAGGAAAGACGCTTAGCGTAGCCTGAAAATCAGACCCTTTTGGGCCCTGTATTGGATACAAGCTACCAGTCAATATTTTATTTTCTTACAATCAATATAAAATCAACCACTACCTGCGCACCTAGACACTATATTATGTGTCCGTTGCTTTCACTTGACATTCAGGGATTTCCCATAAAAAGGGTTCATTTATTTAACTACATGTAACAAGAGAATTAATTGTACACATGGCGAACCGGCGGCAGGCGTATTCACGGAGGCTCGACACCGTTTCCGTTCGATTCAGACCGAGTCCAATCTATCGACTTCGGAAACTGTATTCTAGGCTTTTCTGGCAGCCACGGAAAATGTTCCGAATCTTTATGTCAAATATGACATTAGTTTACGACACCGACACCTCTGAATAGCCCATCTTCGACAGATTTTCCGATTCCGAGTCGAATATCGAAGCTCCGTGAATACGCCTGCTGGCCTGGCGTTTAAATGTTGTCAGTAGAAGACACTAGCCAAGTTAATAAATTCCTTACAATAGTCTTGAACACAAAACAAACACTAAACCGTTCAAATTAGATAGCTCGTTTAGTTTATACCAAAATAATGTCAATACCTTGGACGAATACCGCCATAATTGATTACATGAATTTACATAATAAACCTTTTTTTAACTAATTCTAGCATTTATATACAAAGAAAATATACATTAATTTACAATAATTAAGCTGTATTTAACCAGTTAGATAAGATAAATTTTATTATCAGCCATTTTACTGTCAGAATATTACAAGCATACATAAACAATATTCATGCATTTCATAGATAATAAACATAATTGCTAAGACTACACATAGCAACATCTGATATAATTACATAATTATAATAGCTTAGTAACAAATACAAACTCAGCAACGTATAGATAAAATGTATCTCAGATACACTGGCTGCAAAGATATTAAACTTTAGATGAGTTATATTCATACTTCGCTCGTTTGATTATTGTTCCGCTGCGAGTGGCTACAACATGTACATACTTACCTCTTCGTATCTAAAGAATAGAACAGTAACGGCGAAAGATGATACAGAATGAATTATAAAGAAAGAGACAGCTATCTGTCAAGAGTTGCCCTTGAAATACGACTTGAAATACTGCGACTAAATAAAATGTGACCAATTAACTACATTTGTCGGCCTCAGTTTCCGCGCTCTAGTAAGATGTCTACCTCTTTTTATCTATAATATCTTTGACCAGCTGTATGCAAAATGTAGATTGCAGAGTGTGACGTCAGAAGCGCATGTAAATCGTGCAAGGCGCATGCGCATGTCGCGTAACCATCCCACACAATGTGAAACAGGCCTTGACCGCTTGCCCCTGCTTCCGATTGTAAACAGAATACAGACTAAATGAACTAGTGGGTGCCGAGCGGCATTGCCCACTCGAATTTCGAAAAATGTCATCTTAGCTCATTCACGTCATTTATTTATTTTATGAAATTACTCGTATTATTATTATTTTAGGAAAACCAACAGCCATATTTATTTATTTATTTTATTAGGTCTACCAACGATTGGATACACTGAAACTTACTCACTAGTTTTACAACTACTTAAATCTATATAACTATACTATATAGCTAAGTGCACCAACAATTTATAGGTAAACACCACTTGCAAACATAATTTGAAAATATTGTAGATGTATGTAAGTAGGACATTGATTTGGTTTATTATTTACATTAAATATATTTAGGGTTTTCCGAAGCTTGTTAACTGAGTCAACGTGAATGTCTATCTTATCACTAACGCTGTTTAATAATTTACACATTCTCGGTACAGTGGAATTAGCGCCAAAAACCGTCCTGCGTAGCGGCGGACTGAGAGGGGTGATTTGAAAACGAGGATATCTAAACGGAACACGTAGATTTAATGCCTGCAGCAATTGTGGACAGTCAATGTCGTGGCGGAGAAGTTTGGATAGGAACGTAAGATCCATCACATCTCTTCGGGCTTCTAAGGAAATCATCTTAAAGTGACTCAGCCTACTATTGTATGATCGTGTCGTTTTTGCTATCCCATTACAAAAGGCCAAGTTGGAAAGAAATCTCTTTTGTATACGTTCCAGTCTAAGCGAGTGTGTTGCGTAATGTGGTCTCCAAACTACACTACAGTATTCTAATATGCTTCTGACTAGACTATTATATAAAAGTAGTTTAATTTTATTCTTCCGAAATACCTTAGTGTTTCTATGTACAAAACCCAAGGCTCTGGAAGCTTTCTTAATCACACATTCGATTTGCGGAATAAAAGTAAGCTTTTTGTCAAAAATAACACCTAGGTCTCTTATTTCGTCTACTTTTTTAATAGGGTTAAAAGTATTGGGAATTAAATACGTTACGTTTCCGGGTGTATTTCACGTGAAAACACTTTTTTGTATTTAGGTCCATGCTATTGGCATGACACCATTCTTACTCTGTTTATGTCTTCCTGCAATAAATTTATATCATTGGCCGATTCACATGTCCCCATGAATTTTAGATCATCAGCATATAAAAAAGGTTTTGAGTGGACAAAACAATTTGCTATGTCATTAATAAACACATTAAATAGAATGGGACCCAAATGTG
This sequence comes from Ethmia dodecea, assembly GCA_963855545.1. NCBI lineage: Eukaryota > Metazoa > Arthropoda > Insecta > Lepidoptera > Depressariidae > Ethmia > Ethmia dodecea. The sequence continues at coordinate 4,406,347 of OY979457.1, forward strand.
AGCCTTGCGGCACGCCGGAGGTAATATTGCAAGATTGAGACCGAAATCCATTTACAACTACAAAAAAGTTACGGTTTGACAGGTATGAGTTCATCCACTCGATCAATGATCCAGTAAGTCCGTATGCTTTCAATTTTTGTACTAAGATCTTATGGGGAACACAGCATATATGACGTCGACTTGCTCATTTGAATCCAGAACTTCTACTAAAGTTTCCGTGAATGAGGTTAAATTAGTTGCGGTTGATCTAGACCCTATAAACCATGCTGAACGTCTATCAAATAATGCTTGAGATGTCTTTCTATAACAGGACAGATCAGAGATTCAAAGTTTTTGGCAAATGTAGACAAGATGGAAATTGGCCTGTAATTGCCAACTATATCACATTTGTCACTTTTATGAATAGGCACAACCTTAGCAGACTTCCAAATGTCAGGAAACATGCCTGATATATTAAACATTATAGTTAAAAATATTAAAATCATATGGGCCAATTACAGGTTTTCACATATAGAAAACAAAAATATCTACTGACACTGAAGATAGAAAGGTAACACACGCACAACAAGTGTTTAGAAATATTTAGTATAAGTTAGGTACATTTTAGGCATATGAAATGGAATAAAAAGAAATAAAAAAAGTGCGCTCAGTCAAATTTAAGGGACCTTTGTAAAAAAATTCATAGCTTCTAGTCCCAGGGACTTCGATTGTGCGTTAATCGATCAGTCAGACAATCAGTCAGTCTTCTTTCCTGACTTGATAGAAGAAGAAGATTAATGTTTGTTACTCAGTGACGCAAAAACTTCTGAACGGATTTTACTACACTTTAAATAAGTGACTTGAGGGATACAATCTAGTCACTTTAAATTAAAGAGTCCTAAAAAATTTATCTACCACATTAATGTTCATTGCTTGTTTATTAATCGCATTTTTTTATTTCTTACTTTGCACTTTACTTATCGAGCTTAATTTTTATTTCCCGCTTTTGTGTCAACTCACATGTACCACAATCACACCACATCGTAGCGACAAAACGTGTTCAAGTAGTGGTTACGTGGGAAATGAATGGTGTGGTACCGACAACATGTCGATGTGGTTGCGTTGTCTCTAGTAGTTGAGACGTGGTGACGTTCCTGTGCAGGCAGACACAGTTCGACTCGATGTAGCCAGCCGTTCGTTACGTTGTGGTTGCGATGTGGTCGGTATCACTGACGCGGTCGATAATGACGGCAAAATATTGTACGTGTGAATTGTACTATTCATTTTCAAGACAAAATATGCGCCCGCCCACGTGGTATGGTTGTGGTTGTGGTGTGGTACGTGAGGGTTGACACTTAGTAATCCGAAAATATTGTAAAACTGCGGTTATTATCTGATCTGAATATCTATTTCGAAATTTAGTTTGGTCCCACTTCCGTGACGGGGTTTGGCGATGTCCAACAATAACTATCTCTTAAAAACTTGCAAATTCCTTAGAAAATTAACCAAAAAAAAATCGGTTGTCTGTAAAGTTTACTGACGAAAGTTGAACGTGACAACGTCATAAGAAAATACGGAATGGATTGTGCCTCTTTGTCGCTCATTGCGCGCTCTCGCTTGCACTGGAACGCCGCATACGTCATACTTTTTCGTGCATGCAGCCGGCTCCATCGAATAAGACGTTGTCACGTCAAAAAATGTATGCGGCTGTTTAGTGTAGCCACAGACTAAAAATACTACTGACATGCCATCACTACCTGTACTAATCATTAATGTTGATGATATACTGTCTGTTAAAAATAAATATTCGATTGTCTCGCAACTATCTTGTGTCTAGGTCATTCCACTGCTTACTAAATAATTCAGCCTTTATCTTTTATTAATGAAAGAATACATATTTTTTATCGACGTTTGATCATATGTGATCAGTTGCCGGTGTGGCTAATTATAAAAAAAAGCATTTGAATGCTGACAGGAAACATAACACTCGACAGAAAATGGGACAAAGTGTAATATTAGAGCCTTGTCATAAACCGTTAGCATAATTTATAGGAAGACGCAAGCGCAAAATAATAGATCAGGGTCGCATAATGACCAGTTAGTATCGGTAATAAATAATTGTAAAGATTATTAAGTGTGCAACAAAGAATGAAATGATAGCGATGGAACACGCGGAGTGACCGGTTTGAATAGTTTAGTGTCGTCACTTGTGTCGGATGAATAGACATGATGACACACACTGGCGCAAGCGCGATACACACGATGAATTAGATAGATTTGTCAAAAATTGTTGTGGCAAAAATAAGAAAAAAACACGGCATAGTAGCCTATCCAACCTCCATGGACGAATTTTGAGTTCCTGCGTAATAGACTATTGAAGTTTATGTATGTATTTTTTTACTTACATATTTATGTATTGAAACTCAAATTCAAAAGTCTACTTACATATTTATGTATTGAAACTCAAATTCAAAAGTCACTTATTTTAAATGACTTTTGAATTTGAGTTTAATTAATAGATCACACACAAAGTCAAAATGTATCAGGATATTTTTCAAAAACGTCGATTATTCAACGTAACATAACTCTACAAATTTATACAATAATACATTTAACATTTTTTTTTTGTTTTTGAATAAGTCCTCTATACAATTTTAAACTTCTTTTAAATTTTTTTTTGCATGTTCCACCCAGGTGGACTCAATAGGTGGACCACGGCCACGGGAAGACCCTGGTTTGTCGTGTATACAAAGACGAAAAAAAGAAAAAGTTTCTCTCTCCGAGAATGGTTTTCTTGCTCTACGTACCTCATGTATATTATGTATACCTTAGAATTTACATGCGCGCCTATATATTTCTTTAAAACATTCGGTCTCTTTTGCATCTGTTTTTTTGAAAGTCGATTGAAGACCGATCTTTTTTGAAAAAAAATAATCATGTCGTAACGTCTGTAAAACTAGTGCTAAAGAACGTTTCGATAGAATAATCAACCGTGTATTGTTAGCTTTAAATAGATGTTTAGGCAAGTAAAACTTAGTAACGATTGTTTAGTAACGATTATTGCATTCAAAATAGGCAAATTAAGTTGCTTATGAAGCAAATTGCCGTTGAATAATAAAGGATAAAGTCAAATTAATTTGGATTAGCAATCAGTAACAAAGTAGGCAGATCGTTTTAGCAATAACTTTACAATTATCTATACTAATATTATAAAGAGGAAAGCTTTGTATTTTTGTATGTTTGTTACGAGTAAACTCAAAACTATTGGACCGATTTTAAAAATTCTTTCACTAATGGAAAGCTAGGAGATCCCTGGGTAACATAGGTTATATTTTATTCCCGTATTCCCACGGGAACGGGAACTACGCGGGTGAAACCGCGCAGAACCTAGTATTCTAATAAATCAGTAGTGACGCGACTCTGTCAGCCAATTGGCATATAAATAAACTGTACTCACAGAGTTGACTGCCGACACTCAATCTTGATGGCGTTCAATCGACTCAACGTTCATGCCAATTGATTCTAAGTAGTTGAAAATTGGATCAGGCAATGAAACGTCACTCATTCGCGTAGTCAAACGTGAAGGGATTGTCTGTAACTTTTTTAAAACAAAGAAAAACACTCACCTTTATAGGTACCCGAGGGGCATAGAGATATAAGTCTTAGAAATACCAAATTTAAACCAGTGTGTACGTTTTTGGACCCCTAAACGTGCACATGTCTCGGAATCAATTCTGGGTTGCAAGTTGTGATAAATGGTCACCAATTTTTTTTTTATTAGGCCTTAGAAATATACATTCTTTAAACATATCAACTGTCTACCTATTGAGGTTAAGAGATATACGTCTTACTGACAGACAGAGATATACGTACAGCAATGGCCACCGCTTGGCACTTTTTGGTTACGCAACTCAACTAAAAGCTAACCTATCACGTTTAGTTGTCGAATATTCTCGTTAAAAGTGGGTATTTCCAGCAAAATGAATACCTCTGCCTACCCTCTCGCGGATAAAATAGGTGATATTATTTATTATGATTTTTTTTATTACTCTTAAAACTGACCGACTCCTGGTGCGCGTGACCTTTTTGAATTTGGCCAGTATTTTTGTATGCAAGTCTTATAATAACTCTATGAAAGTAGTATCAAATGTTACAAAACTTTAACAACAAAGTTTACGCTCAAGAAATACATACCTTTAATTAATTTTCCAATTTAATAAAACTACTATGGAAAGATTTACATGAATAAAATATTTTGCATTCTATAAGAAGCTTAAACACTGTGAATCCAAGGTGGCATTAACAAAGTAGAGGGTCACTGACCTCACTAGACCAGCCGTGGAGTAAGAGACGAACTTGACACCCAACCCAAGCTAACGCAGGGTTGCCACCATCGGCAAAACAAAATTGGAGAGATATTTTTTATTAATAACTAGCGACCCGCCCCGGCTTCGCACGGGTGCAATGCTTATAAGATTTTCCCGCTTTTCTGTTGGAATTTTTCCTGAATTTTCTTTGCTACAAACCTCACGGAGCCCGAGACCTTTCCAACGAATGCAAAACCGTGGAAATCGGTTCATGCGTTCTGGAGTTATATCGTCAGGAAGGAAAACCCGACTTATTGTTATATTAATAACTAGCGACCAGCCCCGGCTTCGCACGGGTGCAATGCTGAATTTTTTTTGCTATAAACCTTGCGGAGCCCGAGACCTTTCCAACGAATGCAAAACCATGGAAATCGGTTCGTCAGTTCTGGAGTTAAATCGTCAGGAAGGAAAACCCGACTTATTTTTATATAGTAGAAGATTATCTTAATTGCACTATTAGTCAGACGCTAGAAAGTTAAACGAATATTTAAATTAATAATTACTTTTTAAACGAAGACAATACCGGCAATCACATTTCTGTTTTCTTTTGATATGAATACATACATACATTGTAGCAAAAGGGTTGTCGTGGAGTTTGTTACGCCGCTTCTTCTACTTAGCTAGAACAGTAGAAAGTGGTGATAGACTATTAGGGGAGACCGGGGCAAAACGGGATATCTAAGGAAAAAAAATCATATAAAGGAAATTGAACAGTTTAATGAACTAACTTTTACATAGATAGCAACATTTACTAATCAACTTTATATAATTTACTTGTTTTGCTCTCTAAATCACATAGTTTTTGGTTATTAAGAAAAGAGAAGTAATTAAATGGGCAGCAATTAAAAAATTTGGTTAGCCACAATAAAACAGCATTTAAATCATTTGGTCGGCATACAAAGATTTTGTTCGCAAATAAAAAAATCAGGCAGCAATCCTTGTTCGGCAAATAATTTTGATAATGGTTCCAAAATTAAATCAGAAAAAGGCAGCTTACAATAACATGGGTTTGCATAATAAACATTCAGTCCGCAAAATAGTTACTTGGTCCGCAAAATAACTACTTGGTCAGCAAGACTTCATGATTGAACAGCAGAGAAAACATGTCGTAAAAATTATAGCACTCCCACTCCCACTCCCGCTCCCAAGCTCCCACTCCCACGCTCCCACACTCTCCCACACGCTTCCACACGCTCCCACACGCCCCAGCACGCTCCCACACGCCCCAGCACGCTCCCACACGCTCCCAAACGCTCCCACACACCCCAGCACGCTCCCACACGCTCCCATAGGCTCCCACACACTCCCACACGCTCACACACGCTCTCACACGCCCCAGCACGCTCCCACACACCCCAGCACGCTCCCACACGCTCTCAAACGCTCCCACACACGCCAGCACGCTCCCACACGCTCCCAAGCGCTCCCACACGCTCCCATAAGCTCCCACACGCTCTCACACGCCCCAGCACGCTCCCACACGCTCTCAAGCGCTCCCACACGCTCCCACATGCCCCAGCACTCTCCCAGCACGCTCCCACACGCCCCCACACGCTCCCAAACGCGGTATGAGGGTGTGGGAGCGTGTGGGAGCACTTGGGGGCGTGTGGGAGCGTGCTGGGGTGTGTGGGAGCGTGCTGGGGCGTGTGGGAGCGTGCTGGGGCGTGTGAGAGCGTGTGGGAGCTTATGGGAGCGCTTGAGAGCGTGTGGCGCGACCCTCCCACACCCTCATACCTCACACACCCTCATACCCCCCACTCCTACCCCAGACTCCTAACCCCCACTCCGACCCCCCACTCCTTACTCCCACTCCTACCCCCACTGCTATCCCCACTCCTACCCCCACTCCTACCCCCACTCCTACCCCAGTCCTACCCCCAGTCCTACCCCTACTCCTACCCCCACTCCTACCTCCACTCCTACCTCCACTCCTACCCCCACTCCTACCCCCCACTCCTACCCCCACTCTACTACGCTCACACCACTACCACCAACACCACCACAACCACCACCACTACTTTTAAACGTAATAATATCATAATCATTAATCATAAATGTTGCATAATCCAAAGTCCTTCCTAATCTATGTAAGAAATGCGCCCATTTTGCGCATGACAAGTTTGCTGAGATTATTTTTGCTACTTTTATATGAAGCTCAAAAAATATTTTTTGGCTTCCCCTCTGAGTGCTTACCAAAATTTTATTAAACAGTAGCAGCTCATTGCAACTCAAAAATAATTACAGCCATCCAGAATGACATAAATTGCTAATAGGTTTTGTAATGTTTGCTGGCCATGAGTTGCTGACCAATTAGCTATTTCTGCTTACAGATTATATTTTTCTGCTTACAAAAATACGAATACTCTGCTAACCATTTAAATAACACCCTTAAGAAAAACAATAAGAAAATGAATTTACCCATCTTGCCCCTTAACTCGGGGCATAATGGGAAATTGCACGGGGCAAAAAGAGTGTGTATCTTCCTTTGATATTGCTATTAGGTTTGCAGGAGAAACCATAAACGTGGCATTTGATATTTTTTCTCCGGAGTTTTTTCGGTCACAGGAACCTTGATCAAAGAGGTCTCCTCTAAAATAGTTGAAGTTTAGGGTTTAGACAGAGATGCCTATTCAGTGGATGCTGAATTTTGTGTAAAGTAAAAAGTGGGTATATTCAGAAATTAAATACCTCTGTCTACCCCCTTGGGGATAAAAGGCGTGATATTATTCATTTATTTCTTTATTTAAAAAAAAATCTACACATTTCGCAAAAACGGGGCAAAACATGATATCCTGTTATGCCCCGATCATTTTGCCCCAACGAATATTTTTTGTAATAATACCAAGCATTCCTAACCTTAAGTTGTGTTATAAACAGCGCCTCATATAAACATTTGATCTTGCATTGCTGTGTTAAGTTTAAAAATTTTGTCAAAACATGCTTAATTACTTCATAACACATTGATATTTGTCGTAAACTTTCGTAATATTATTCAGAATATTAAGTTTGTTCACGCAGAGCAGCCAAAACAGGCAGCAACACATTTGTTTCCACTGACCGACAAAGCGCGACTGAATTTCGTACTAATGGTGCTGCCGGAGCTCATATATTGTGCATAGCTCACGCACACCAGCACATTTCCCGTCCTGCCCCGAACCTCATCTTGCCCCGGTCTCCCCTAGTATTGACCATCCATATGTAACTTTAGCATTCGAATGTTCAATTAAATTAGTTTTTTTATATTGAAGACGGTGACAAACTAATAACACATAATAATAATATATTTTGGTATGAAAATATATTTTCATTTTCATATCCATCGGGCTTGTTAAAAAAATAGAATTACATAAACATCCCCTCTTGCTAAGGAAAAGTCGGATAAAAAAGTATATTTTAAAAAATAAAAAATATTTTTTTTACAAATGTTTATGAAACAAGACATTATTACAATAATGTTATATTTGATTTATATGTTTTTATATGGAGATGTTATTCTTTTTTTAAAGTTGTGTAGGTACTTATAGATATAATTAATTCTCCATATAAAAACACACCTACCTATCCCATCACCTTTAAAACCTTTTTTGCGAGTGTAATTTGTAAGTTTTTATCCAATAATAAATAAACTCTTTCCGGTGACGTGACAACCCTACGTTCAATGGCTAACGACAAACATTTCGCCATAATATTGCACATTCCCCATTCATACCTCTCCCATCAATAATACTACTTAAATATGGTAAATATACACTAACTGGTACATTTATATGCCAACAGATTATTTTACTCTAAAAATATTTTCTTTGGTACCTACTTACTTAAAGACCGATTCTTCCAAACAGTCTGCTACACACCACACAAAAAGAGATTTAAATATAATAGGGCATAGAGGGGGCATTGGGAATATTTTCATACAAAACTTTGAAGCCTAAGCGTCATGTCCTTGTCATGACAGTTAGTATGAACGCGAGCTGTCATTCGGTCGAAATTGTACTAGACTTATTCCACTTGGAATAACTTTTTGACTTCAAATTTTCCCCGCTTTTTTCCCTCTAGGTATGCCTTATTATATTTTAATCTCTTTGACCACACACAATATTACCGCCACTTTCAACCCGATTATCATACAATATCATTTCACACGAAATGTCACAAGTAATAACACTCCCCACGACAAAAGTAAAACATGATTAAAGTATTGTTCGTAAATGATACATCTCTACTTCTTAAAGTTAAACGCTCGTAAGTCATAAACAATTGTATTAATGACATTATTGAGAGTAAGGTTAATAAAACTACTTCTAAATGAGAAAAAACTAAATGTTTCTTTATGGAATGCTAAACGAACTCTCAACTCTATTACAGTTATGAAAAAAACAAAGAGATTAAAATATAATAAGGCATAGAGGGGGGCATTGGGAATATTTTCATACAAAACTTGGAAGCTCAAGCGTCATGACAGTTATTATGAACGCGAGCTGTCATTCGGTCGAAATTGTACTAGACTTATTCCACTTGGAATAACTTTTCGGCTTAAAATTTTGCTCGCTTTGTTCCCTCTATGCCCTATTATATTTTAATCTCTTTGGAAAAAAAAAAGATTTTCTTTTGCTCAGGCTCCTTAGTAAGCATTATTTCTTCTGCATTTTATGAAAATAGCTCCTAAGTAAACTTAAATTATAATTCAATAGGTACAAACCAGGTGTCAGTCCAGTTTTTTATCCAGGATCACTAATGATAGTTAACTTGATGGATGCCTTATTTAACATTGGCGCCGTATTATAGGTTCTTTATATTTTGTAGTCATTGTCATCGCTTACTTTAAATAATGCGCATTGTACATCATTCCCCTTAAGTGCTGAAGATCCATCAATAAAAGTGAATAGTCTTAACTAATAAATTATCTTTTTAAAGTAAAAACAGACTTCAAACAAAAACAGGATGATAAAATAATCACTCCGGTCTTCTACTCCTACTCTAGGCTTGTTGTTTTGTCTTTAATAAGTTATAATGTAGAAGTAGTTGACTAACACAAATAATAGAACAATGGGGACTTGCACTAAAATTATATTGATAAATTATCTTAATAATTCAATAATGATAATCGATAAAAGTGCATTGCTGAAAAAAAATTTCTAAAACTACATATGATTTGTTCGCGAAATATTTGAATTCTAAGTAACGCTCTATGAGACGTAATTTGAAACACCAATCAGCGAAGAGTGACGTCACTTCATCACAAAGCGAAAAAGAGGTAAGGAAATACTTGTATGTTGGAAACGAATCAACTCAAAAACTACTGAATCGATTTCAAAAATTCTTTTACAAACAGAATGCTACATCATCCGCTAGTATTAAATAAAACTGAAAATATATTATTTCTGAAATAAATAATTTATTCACGCGCCATGAAAAGTTTACTTCATAAGATGGGGAGTGACGTCGCGTCAAGACAGTGGGCGTTTACGCGCGAACTTTGAAATGTCAATTTTTGATTTGCAATAAATACATTATTTGTGCATATTTTAACTTTTTTCATTTTTGTATCTTTATGTAGTCCTTAAATCTTTAAGATAAATTAAAAACAAAATTTTATGCAAGTTCCCCATTACAATATTTCGGAAATTGTATTTTTAGTAATTTTTCTAACGAATGCGGAAGTCAGCTGTCTGTAAGCATAGCCTTCGACATCAAAAATAATGATACACACAAATGTTCTGCCTTTGGAATCGAACCCGCGACCCTAGCTTCAGTAAGCAAGGTACTAGGTATCACACAAAGTTTCTCCCCTTACGCCTAAGGATATTTTTTGCAAGAAGATATCTTTTCTCACATCGGTATAGCGACCAATAGCAGAGGCACACCGTGCTTTCAACAAAGTACCTACTTTCTCATAGACAATGACAATTCTAAAGTAGGTATTAGTGTTTTCACCTCACAAGCTCGAAATCTGAGTGCAAAAGTGCATTTTATCCGCTAGAGTGGAAAGAGTTTTTAAAATTCGAACCATTCTGCCAGCCCACTGAAAATTAATTAGGTAAACGTATTATAATTATATTCACGTCATTGCGTAAACTTCATTCTTAGAAGAATCGTAGGTACTTGCCAGCACGAAGATTGAATGAAAAAAAAAACACTTAATATACATATTATTTAAGCAAAGAGATTTAAATAGGATAAATATTTTTGTATTTAAGCAGTTTTTCTTGGCCATACTCGTAGTATTTTCCTCGCAGTAAAGTTAAAAATTATGTGTTTCGATTTTCGCTCAGCAGAAAAGTTATTCTGCGTCTCGTACCATTGAAACTCTCGCTAAGGTCAGGATTCAATAAAATACTCGCACCAAAAATCAACTATAACGAATAACCTGTATTTCATGTTAATGATATTTTCGTGCTGATGAAAGCGGTGTTGTTGGCTTCTGATTGTTTATGCTAATTAAGACGGGGTAGTAAAAACTTGCGACAAGCGATATTCTTTGAAATGTCTATAGCGGAACTTTTGTCGATGGTACAGAGCCGGTAAAACTATGCAACATTATAGCATCGATCCTAAAGAAGAGACAGGCCAGTTTTTATGTCTATTCAATAAATAATTGGACAAGACCACCGAGGTAATTAAAACACGGCAGTCTTTGACAGATCCAGTTTTTAGTACGTTGATTATCGCCATTTTTGTATTGCCTTTTGGGGATAAACGATCTTATTGAATTGTCTAACGATATTTATTTCTTCATTTTATCGTGTTGCGTTCTGTAATTAAAACCTGAAGAGGGTGTGACAGATCTATATATTTCTTTTTGAAGACGTTGATCATGGTCATTACTTATGTATTTATGTATAATTGTCAGTTTTTACTTAGTAGCTCTCTCTTTGGGAGTTAATGATATAGAGTATTCCATTTCTGGAAGAATCCACTTTCAGCATGACAGGTGGTGAGCTTATTGCCGGACCGGGATGCTGTTACATGCCCCGTAGCTAATTTCTGGGGCTTGGAAGTATCCGGCCGAAAATCAGTGAGGCTCAGGTTCGAACCTGGCATGTACCAATGAGTTTTTCAAAAACTTACGTACATATTTATCACTAGCTCGACGGTGAAGGAAAACATCGTGAGGAAACCCGCAGGTCTCAGAATTAATTCTGAGACATGTGTAAACAGACCCGGTCCGGCGATATAAATATATATATATATATATTATATATAATCTCACGCCTTTTTTTTTATCCCTGAGGGGGTAAGCAGAGATATTCAATTTCTGGGTATACCCACTTTACCCGAGATATTCTTTGGGCCCCTAAACGTGATGGTGAGCCCATCGAATGATCGGGCCTGTTACACAAGCCTCAGTATTTATTGTGGGAGCTGCGGTTTCCTCACGAGGTTTTTCTTCACCGTCAGCTAGAGAAACAATCTGAGAAACAAAGCTAGAGAAACAATCTGAGAAACAATTTAAAGTAAGTGATATAAAGACAAAGGGTATATGACTTTATTGTGATTAAAATGCGAGATTTCCATGAAAAGATTATCTGAAAAAATTTACAAAAACGTATTTCGTATTAAAATTTAATAATACGAGTATGTAGTACCATTACTATAATTAATTAATAACGCGATAGCCTTTCATATTATGGTTTATTAAATAAGTTACAGACTTTCAGATACTCTGGCAAACATTTATATCAATTAACCAAAGAGGTTGGAAAAAAATCATTCTAGAGAAACTTTTTCTTTAAACGTCTTTGCACCACAGCCTAGCTCGTCAGACATAATGCGCGGGATTCTTGACAGTTCCTCGTGACGTCACGCGTAGAGACGTAGTTCCAATAGAGTTGTTCCAATCGATATTTATTGGCTAACAGTACCTACTGCAATCAATAAATTAAACCAGTTGAAAACTAATAATGGAGACATTGAAATTCCGTACACACTCCATAGCAATTTTAAGATTTGACATAAAATAGGTTTGGTAATGATTATTATTATTATTATTAAGATAGGAATAAGACAGATAACAAAAAGGAAAGATACCTACAAAAAAATACGAAAAGCGTAGGTACACAATAAAAATAATTTTAACTTGACTTGTTTCTCAACAAAATTGTGTCACAAAGAAGATTTCATAGATTCACCCCTAAGAATGATTCATAACTAAATCAGACTTTATACAACATCTGGGGGCACGGTAGTGCCCCCGCTAAGTCGAGCTAATCATTTATCACTAGCAGCGTCCCGCGGTTTCACCCGCGTAGTTTCCGTTCCCGCGGTAATACGGGGATAATATATAGCCTATGTGTTATTCTGATGTATAAGCTACATAACTATAAAGTTTCATCAAAATCCGTTCAGTAGTTTTTACGTGAAAGAGGAACAAACATCCATACATATATTAGTAGGATAGTAGGATTAAACTACCACGTGGTCCCTACGTCACTCCTGAGTTGCATAACTTACAATCACAATTTTCCGGTAGCACAATGACACATTGTTTTGTAATCAAATCGGGTTCACCGCTTCCAATGTCAAGGGCGCTTACAATGTTGTGTGTTGACATTTTCGAAGTGTAGGAAAGAAAATGTGTTCTCTCCAGAATAATATTAATAATATCACGCCTTTTATTCCCGAGGGGGGCAGGCAGAGGTATTCCATTTCTGGATATACCCACTTTTCACGAGATATTATTTGGACTAGGCTTGGGTAGTTCGCGAGTGACCTAGTTCGAAAGAGCGCTCTTTTAGGTGAACTATGCGAACTGGTTCGTTCAGTCTCGCTCTTAGTTCTTTTAGATATGTATTTTTCTGGCATCTGCTCTTTTATTGATTGGCGCTGCATGGCTAACCAACTTATTTTTTTTACTCTTGCCGCTCTTACAAGAGTTGTTTATTAAATTATAATCTATCTACGGTTAAAGTTCAATATGAAAAAAAATCCTTAATACATACATACATATAATCACGCCTCTTTCCCGTAGGGGTAGGCAGAGACCTCCACTTGCTACGATCCTTACATACTTGTTTCGCTTTGTCCACTTTCATGACATAAATAAATATATATAAAAAATAAAAACCAAATAAATGAACGAACTACTTCGCGGTAGGATAATTAAAACAATTTTAATCCATATAATTTTCATTGATATCTTACAGCCGTTTTGGGAGCCTATTCGAGCCTAGTCAGGCAGACAGACAAAAATTCTAAAAACTGTAGTTTACGATTCCTCACTTGATTAGGCACTGTATAAATTACAGTTTTTATTATAATTATGGCATTTATTTTGAAATCACAGACCGTCACTTCAAATTTGTTGTTGGTATATCGATTCGTTTAATGTTCACTCATAACCGCGTGGTTATTAAAAATATCACGGATCCCGCGCGGTTAGTATAAATCGCACGAATCCCGCACTGGTCGTTTTAGGGTTTCGTACTAATTCATACCAAAGAAAGAAACCTTGATGATGTCGTTCTATTTGTCTGTTTGTCGCAGCTGCTTATCTCAGCAACTAATAATACTACCGACTTGTAGTCTTGGGTAGTTCGCGAACGACCTACTTCGAAAGAGCACTCTTTTAGGTGAACTATGCGAACTAGTTCGTCTACAATCTCGCTCTTAGTTCTTTTATATATGTATTTATCTGAGGTCCGCTCTATTATTGAGTGGCGCTGCATGGCTAAATAACTAATTTTTTTTTACTCTTGCCACTCTTACGCGAGTTTCTTAATAAATATATTGTTAAAGTTTTTAGCAAATATAATATGAAAAACATTTCTTTATTGAAAGATCTCCATATTTAAAAACAAAAAAAAAACGAACTAGTTCGTGGTAGGACTGTGAACTAAATTGAGCGCTCCCTTTTGCAAACTACTATGCAAAAGACTACCCACTTGAAATTTGATACTAAACGAAAATACATACTGATTTTGAAAATTATAATATCACTTTATGATATCATGATTTTAACTGAGCTGTAAGATTAATAACAATTTGATCAACACGCGGTTCTGTGCAGCGTTACAATGACAAAGTCTGTTCGATGAAGGTTAGGTTAATTAAACCATTATATTGTACGTATTGTATTACTATTATTATACGAATTACACACAATGTCGTAACTACTTGTGACAGCGCAACGCGGCTCAACAATACCGAGTGCGCTCCTCATGTGATTTCACCCAATATTGTACAATACTATGTACAACCGTTGTCAGCCACGTCTTGCTGACTTGCGACGTAGTATGTGTTACACCTTATTACAAATGTCTGCAACAATAGATTTTCCCCAATTATGCTTTGATGACCAATAGACACGCAAACCTATAAAACAACCATTTAAAAGTCCAACAATTGTTAATTAGTAACTATTCCGTATAGATTTACCTACTTATTTACAACTTTTTTCTATTACGACATTACGACACCAATGTGATTGTGATGAGTTCTAATTTGAGGCATGTATAAACAATAGCACCCTGGTTCGGCGATGAGCTCATCAGCTGTTTCGTTTGGTCCTAAAATTATGAATATTTCATCTTCATTTTACTCCACAATGCGTAAGAAAGTGCATTGTTAACAAATTCATTCACAACATGTTCAATATGTGCATTCCGCAGAATCATCGTCGCGTCGTCGGTTATACATTGTAGCCGTGATTCACAGTGTCAAGGTTACCGCAACTTTGTTTTCGGTTGTCGCCCCCTCGCGTTGATGTAATTCTTAGATAACTTTGTAAAGTCTGGTCTTGTTTGTTTACATCGTGTTTTTATCAAACTTGTTTTCATTCAATCACATCCGCGCACGTAACAACACTGATATGAGTATTTCTTCATAATATGAGCTATAAATAACTAACAAAAATGAGAATATGCTCTCGCCTTTTATCCTTGGTGGGTAGATACGTTTCTCCAGTATATTGTTGGACCCCTAAACGTAATCCCACCGGACAGACCGGGGTGCTGCTACAAATGTCTCAGAATTATTTCTAGGAAAACATCGTGTTTCATTCATTAATACATGCCCTCGGCAGGATTCGAATCCGAGCCTCACGTATGAGAAGCGGTTTCTTAAATTACAGGGCTATCACTAACTAGTGATAATACTAGCATAACTATGCTAGTATTTTGCTAATTAAATAATTTATTTGATCATCTACACTGAAGAGTTTTTCAATGTGTGTCGCGATTGTAGGTGTTTATAAGGCCAATTATTGAAAATCATTGCCACTCCGTCGCTTTGGCATCTATTTAGTCCGAAACTAGGCAGGGCCTGTACTATGAGTACTAAACAACTGATAAACATATTTAAATCAAAATGAACGACCAGACACGAAGCCAACAGACATGTTCATGCACACAAATGTTGGCTCCGAGCGGGGATCGAACCGGCGACCTCTGACTCAGAAGGCAGGGTCACTACCAACTGAGTCAACAGCCCGTCAAAATTCAATCATTCATTCGTTCACGGAATGACCGCCCCCAACAATATTTCTTCTATGTGATCGTAAAATTCACCTTCGCTGGGCTACGAGCGCTACCATTCACACTTTCACAATTTTTTCAGTAAAAGAAATCTGGGGTCATTGACATTTGGAGAAAAAGTTTATTGTTTCGCGTAGGTAATTGTCTAGATTCTAGACCGCAAACATAAACAATTCATGCCGCTTGTCGCGTTTGCCGCGCATTGATAATAATAATAATAATAATGGTAGCAGTGGACAGGAACCTCACGCCGCTCTCCTTGGCAAAAGAGAACTGGCGCAAACCTGTGGTACAGAGCACAGCAGACCGCAAAGCGGTATGGGAGAGCAAGTCGCTACACGGGCGGTTCTACAAGGCCCTCACGGGGCCTGATGTAGACCTGCTCGCGTCGGTGAACTGGTTACGATTCAGGGACCTCTTCGGAGAAACTGAGGGATTTGCCTGTGCAATTGCGGACGAAGTTATGATGACGAACAACTATCGGAAATATATCCTGAAGGAGACGGTACGGTCGACATTTGTCGGGCATGCCGCCGTCCCGGAGAGTCACTCAGGCATATCATCTCCGGTTGCTCTCATCTTGCTAACGGCGAGTACTTGCACAGGCATAATCTCGTAGCCAGGATCATTCACCAGCAACTTGCTCTTCTATACGGCCTTGTAGACCGCGAAGTGCCGTACTACAACTACTTACCTGTGCCAGTTCTCGAGAATGGTCGTGCCACGCTCTATTAGGATCGATCTATTATCACTGATAGGACTATTGTAGCCAATAAACCTGACATTGTGATAATAGATCGGTCGCAACGCCGTGCCGTGCTCGTCGACATCACCATTCCCCATGATGAGAATCTCGTGAAAGCCGAGTAGGACAAGTCCAGTAAGTATCTAGACTTGGCCCATGAGATTACCGCCATGTGGGATGTTGATTCGACGATCATTGTCTCGATAGTTGTTTCAGCGAGCGGTCTAATATAAGCAAAGAGTCTCGACCAACATCTTGAGAGACTCTCGCTAGGTGGTTGGATCAAGGGTCACATACAGAAGGCGGTGATCTTGGACACCGCCGCCGTCCGCCGGTTTCTCTCTCTGCACTGAGAAAAATAGTTGTAAGTTATTTACCGAATTTCACGTAAAATTTTACACAACTGTTTAGCTACCGAAGGACTGCTAAATGCTTGGTTAATATTAGCTAAATGAAAAGTTATGTAAAAAAGTAATGAACCTGTTTAGTAAAATAAATAGCTAAATGTTTGATAACAATTACCTGAAGTATTTAGTGCGAGATAGCTAAATAGTTCGGTAGGATGTTACCAAACCCTTTTGTAAATATCTACTCAACTGTTTGGTGGGAGATAGCTAAATAGTTCGGTAAGATGTTACCAAACCGTTTTGTAAACCGTTTTGAGCTGTCTTGATCGAGAGCCCCGCCACGCAGTTCGCTAAGGGATATCGTCGATCAAGACAGCTCTTCCACCGCATTTGAAGATCCGCAAGTCTGACACCAAATGGCATCATTGTAGTTAAAAGACCCCAATCCCCAAATTTACCTAAACCCAAAATCTCATGTTCAGGGAAATCTTCGACTAAGGATTATTACGTTTAGCCGACAGTCTTAAACCTTTAATCAAGAACTAAAACACCTATTTCCTATAACACACGGTACCGTACGTTGAGGCGTTGGATGTCCCATTAATTTTATATTAGCGGCTCTTAGTCTCTAGATCCACCTATCTAAAAGCCCAGGTTTAACTTTTTCTTTTCCTTACAATTGACTTCCCAAGAACCTTAGTAGGAGTAGGAACATATATTTCTATTCGTTTACCGTGTTTTTAGGCTTTCCGTTTGTTACCAATAAATTCTATCCTATAAAACACGTTGACTTTTTATTTGTAAAAATCCTAACCCGGAGTTCCTCCTCTGGATGGTCTAATCGCGCGTGACAGCTTCCCCGGCTGAACCGCATGATGCAATATCTACTCAGCTATTTGGTGGGAGATAGCTAAATAGTTCGGTAAGATGTTACCAAACCCTTTTGTAAATATCTACTCAACTGTTTGGTGGGAGATAGCTAAATAATTCGGTAAGATGTTACCAAACCGTTTTGTAAATATCTACTCAACTATTTGGTAGGAGATAGCTAAATTACTTGGTGGGATGTACCTCAAAGCCCTGACCGCCGGCAGCTTGGGCCTCTGCCCCGCTGCCGGCACGCGGCGGCACCCTAGGTTAGGTTTTTTATAATGTGTAATTTTTATATTGTTTTGTAAATGTTTTTATATATTTTACTTTTACTCTTATATACATATTGTAAAAAACCTAACATAAGATCTAAAATAAATAAAGAACATAATAATAATAATATAATCTCACGCCTTTTTTTATCCCCGAGGGGGTAGGCAGAGGTATTCCATTACTGGATATACCCACATTTCACGAGATAATATATTGGACCCCTAAACGTGATAGGTGGTGAGCCCATCGCCGGACCGAGTCTGTTTACACATGTCTCAGAATTAATTCTGAGACCTGCGGGTTTCCTCACGACGTTTTTCTTCACCGTCGAGCTAGTGATAAATATGTACGTAAGTTTTTGAAAAACTCATTGGTACATGCCAGATTCGAACCCGAGCCTCACTGATTTTCGGTCGGCTCTTTAACCGTTCGGGCTATCACTGCTCTGATAAGGGGAAAAGATTGCACAGAGCAATGAGATAAAGATTTGGGGCAACCAAAACCAGTCGACTATGAAATTGTCTTTTTACTAATTGGTTTATTTATGACTTTCAGTACTTTAGACTTTTCTAGCTTTCATTTGCCCAACTAGGTCTAATTTCTAGCTGCAGGCAGGGTCATAAATGTCTTTGTCTCTTACCGTCTGCGTCTCAGTACCGATCTCTGCTCAAATATGTCTTACTAGCAGTGCCCCCCGGTTTCCCGTGGGAATATGGGGATAAACATAGCATATGTGTTATTCTGATGTATAAGCTATATAACTGTAAAGTTTCATCTAAATCCGTTCAGTAGTTTTTGCGTGAAAGAGGAACAAACATCCTCACATCCATCCATACAGACATTCGCGTTTTAGTAGGATAAGTAAGATTGCTTAGCCGGCAAAAAAAATGGAGTAAGGAGGCCCTTGCACGGGGGATAGGAAGAGGAAATATAAAATGAAACTGGTACCGGGAAATCGTGAGACAACTTATATTATGCGGTGTGACCTGCGCTTGAGTGAAAATTGTCAAGCCCATTGTTACTTCAATGGTAACAAGACCTTCGCGTTAATCTTTCCGTCTTTGTTAAATAAGATATGTTATCTGCAGTTTCTCATTTATCGCAGGTAATCATAAACTTCAGTAATAACAGTAGTTTTGCTAATAGCATACACATAGATATATAGGTAGTATAGTCTTAAATGCTCTTATGGCTGGTTTCAGAAGCTACTATCACCGGTAATCACGGGCAGTAACAGCGATAGACACTCGTAAAAATCCATAACAAAAACCTTTACCAATACGCGGCGGTAGGACTTGTAACTGGTTATGTTGTAACATGTAGTTATGTGAAGTAGGTGATCATTACAAAAATTGCATTCATTAGCTGCGTTTATTAAGTCACAGAATGAGTCTGTGGAAACATGTTTTACGTAATGTTCGTGTTGTCCGGAATAGAATGCAAAGAAAGAAGAATAAACCGGCTTCCGTTCATATCACTCAGTATATTGTAGAAAAATTAAAATATTATCACGCAAGAGGTCAGCAGAGACATTCCATTCCGTAGAAATACCCACGTATCACCAATATATTCTTACGGCCCGCAGACGTGTCAGGGGATGAGCCCATCGCCGGACCGAGATTCCGTTACGCATGCCTCAGAAATAATTCTGGGACCTGCGGGATTTCTCACGATGTTTACCTTTACCGTCGAGTGTTAAATATGAAAGAAAGAAAAGTTTTTTTTTGCGTATGTAACCAATACGTACAACTAAAAAAAGAATCTTATGCAAAAATGGTGACCACTCAACATGTGCTACAGCAGTATAGGTACTGCTGCAACGCTAGTTTTCCATGTCGCAACAATGAGAGTGGAACTAAACTGAATATGGACGTCAGTTGGAAAAGCTCACTGGTACATACCGGCACCAGGATTCCAACCCGAGCCTCACTAATGAGAGACAGGCTCACTAAGCACAGGGCTATCAGTACGTTTGGTCGAAGCTTCGAATGAATGACTGGAAGTTCTCTGTCAAAGTATCAGCCTATCTAGCTAGAGCACTGCGACCAGTGGGTCTAAAATGGCCACTTTGAGCAATTCCTCCTTTTATGAATTCCCAGCAAATCCTAAGTAATTCCTCTAAATTTCGTAAAATGGTCCCTCATTTTGGTGATTCACTGACAATTCAATTCATTAGCAGATTCGTATGTGGTGAAAATTTCGAATATGAATCGAAATAGGATCCTATTATGATTCACCCGAAACGGCTTTTTTAGACCCCCAGTCTCCTAAGCACAGTCCCACATACTCGTTCCTCTTTGGAGGAAATTTTTGTATCTGTGAAATATAGTAAAAAATGTATGTATGTAGTGTATTTTTAACCCCTGCCCCTAAAAGAGAGGGGTGTTATAAGTTTAACGTGTCTGTCCGTGTATCTGTCTGTGGTATCGTAGCTCCCAAACGGATAAACCTATTTTTGTTTAGATTTTTTTTTGGGTCAATGACAATTATCTCGAGTGTTCTTAGCCATGTTTCATGAAAATCTGTTCAGTCGTTTGTGTTTATATGTATTTACTATCAGCGCCCCGCGGTTTCACCCGCGTAGTTTCCGTTCCCGTGGGAATACGGGGATAAAATATAGCCTATGTGTTATTCTGATGTATAAGCTATATAACTGTTAAGTTTCATCAAAATCCGTTCATTAGTTTTTGCGTGAAAGAGGAACAAACATCCATCCAGACATCCATCTAAACAAAATTTCGCGTTTATAATATTAGTAGGATTGTGTGCCGGGTTTTATATATTTTTTAATTTAATGTTATGTTCGTAATTTTATCTACTTAACTGTTATATAACGATTTTTTATTAAGTTAGTAACTTTTCACACTATTGCGTTTCCAACCCAATTAATCTAGTTTAATCCAGAATGAGCCAGTTCTATCCGCTTCGTGACACTTGCTACCGGACTGGGCACCAGTGATGCAACATCGCGTGTAGTGCAATGTCAAGGTGACGCAACTTTGTTGCAGTTTGTTGCCCCACTAACAGGATTAAAGTTACCGCACATTATAAAGACAATACCAACTTGTATTATGAGCTTTAATGTATACAGGTAGGTATGTTTCAGAGTAGGTGTTAATTCTCTTTAGAATTCTGTACCGTAATTTTTTCTTCGCAGCTATTAATGAAAATGTTCTGAAGGAATTACACCATAGAATTTTTCAAATCTATATAATACTAAACTGCCGAAACTGTATTTTTTCATCTGTACCACCATGTTCTCTTCTGTACCAACTTGACAAGTGGTAAACCAATTGCGGGACCGGGCCGCTGTTACACAGACCTCAGAATAAATTCTAGAGCATACTGGTTTCCACTCAATGTTTTCCTTCGAGCATAAGCTTTTAAAAACTATTTTGTTTTGACCTGGCATACCTTTCCAATATTTGAATCCGACCTTCCTTGTGTGGATTGACCACTAGCCTAAAACTTTTTTCCTATTCAAAGGCTCCTTTAGGAGATTTTAAATCAATGCCCATAATTTTTTTATGTATGCGAGGGAAGACCCATAGCTCAGCAGTCTGCTATTAAGGCTGGAGATGCTGTTACGGTCGCACCTCAAGTTGCCTAAAGATTTAAACTACACAAATATTATAATTTGTAAGTGATTGAGTTGTTTGTATGTTCGTAGGCGGTAATTTATTTTATTTATTTTTGGAATTTGGATTTATTTATTTTTACTCTCTGGAAATACTGAAGCGATCCTGACAATTCTTCCATTGATAGAAAGCTACATTATTCCCGAGGCATATAGGCTAAGTTTTATTGCAAGAAATCACGGCTCGCAGCTAGCTACCTAAACATCGCAAGTTGTATTTGACATGTTAGATAACCTTATTAATTACATCGGTTCATAATAGATCAGCAGACGTATTCACAGAGACTCGATACCGTTTCCGTTCGATTCGAGTCGAATCTATCGACATCGGAAACGAATCTATCGACATTGGAAACGAATCTATCGAGATGGGCTGATGTTGGTATGACAGTTGGTGTCACATATGACATTAGTTTTCGATACCAACATCAGCCCATCTCTATAGATTCGTTTCCGATGTCGATAGATTCGACTCGAATCGAACGGAAACGGTATCGAGTCTCTGTGAATACGACTGCAGGGGTGTGCACAAAGTAGTTAGTTGGCTATCGCGGAATGTATTTGTATTTAATAAGTATGTAACTGTAACTCGTCCCTGACCTCGGGTTACACGTGCCAATGCGCGTCAGGTCGGCAGGCCTACGTTTTTATTCTTGTACGTTTTCCTTCATAGTAACAAGTGCGAACTGTAATTTTCCACACGAACCCCTCTTGGGCAAATGTTATGATTATAATTATAAACAGCTAGTAACAGTAGCTGTGATAAAACCTTGTTTGTAGAATTAAAAAGTAGATATTTATTACTAGCTTACCGGTGAAGGAAAGCATCGTGAAGAAACCCGCTCTACAACTGATACTGATGCACATGTATGGCAACAACACCCTGGTCGAGGCTCATTAGTCACCACCTGTCGCGTTTAGGGGTCCGAGACATATACCGGTGAAAAGGAGTGTTTTTAGGAATGGAATAACCTGTGCTGACCCTTTGCGGATAAGGCGTGATCATATGTAATCGAAAAAGAAAAATCTTCATGTCAACTCCGACGCGCGACTAGAGTTTACGGGAAATAGATTTTATACTTAACTAGCGACCCGCTCCGGCTTTGCACGGGTGCAATGCTAATACTAAAACCTTCCTCTTGAATCACTCTATCTATTAAAAAAACCGCATCAAAATCCGTTGCGTAGTTTTAAAGATTTAAGCATACAAAAGGACATAGGGACATAGGGATATAGGGACAGAAAAAGCGACTTTGTTTTATACTATGTAGTGATGATCTAAAGATTATAGTTCTTTTTCTAAAGTTCTATCAAAACATAACGCTTTTCTGTTAACACCAATTTAACTATAAAACTTTTCTCGTCAAGGGCTTTGACTGAAATTAAATTCTTAATGAGGAGTTAACTCCAAAAAGTATAAAGAGCAAATAGCAATTTGTATATCCAGTCATAGTTACTCCGAAAACAGCAAATTCACCACAGCAAAAGTCATTTCGTAACTTGCATTTGTGCGACCATAATATCAATGACGTTATTAGCCTAAAATGTTCTAATTTCGTGCTTTCCTTTGTTTCATTTGTCTATTGTGGGCGGACTCTACGACATTTTCTAATAAAGTTCTAAAATAACTATGGTACTACCATGCTAAGGTACATGGGTAGGTTTTGTATCACAGAACAATTTTCTAGTTTGTAGTATGATTTCACAATTGACCTAAACGAACTTGTAAATAGAGCTGTACTTTGCTTGTACGGGTTTGTTTTAATTAGAATAATGTATAATTCTCTATTTCCATTATAAACTATCTGTTTAAATTTGCATTGATTGAAGATATTGGTATAATTCTTTGTAACAAAGCGTCTTCAGTTATATATTAAACCAGAGCGTGTCCAGCGGTGTTGCCCGCTCGGATGCCGTTTTTTTTTTAGTTGCATTTTTCAAAAAAAATCTCTGCGGATACCTAGTCTCTATGCAAATCTACCAGACAAATTTCAAGTTTGTAGCATTTATACTTTCTGAGATTTCATGGTTAATGAGTGAGTGAGTGAGTGAGTGAATGTTATTTCGTTTTTAGACTATGTTTAAAAAATTACCTGTATCCTGCTAATATTATAAATGCGAAAGTTTATATGGATGGATGTCTGGATGGATGTTTGTTCCTCTTTCACTCAAAAACTACTGAACGGATTTTGATAAAACTTTACAGTTATATAGCTTACACATCAGAATAACACATAGGCTATATTTTATCCCCGTATTCCCACGGGAGCGGGAACTACGCGGGTAAAACCGCGGGGCGCTGCTAGTACTTCATAAATCTATGTGAAACTTGACACAGTCTATCGAGATTATACACTGTTTCTTTCTTTTTTTCGTGTTTCAGAAGGCTCGTTAACTGTTGGTCACGGTTTTCGGTCTGTTTATGGACAAAGTCGTAGAGCCATGTCAGATACCCTTGTATAAGCCATCTGGCGTCACTATTATGCGTTCTGTTTATGTACGCACAATGGAAGTCGTTAAGCCATGTCAGATACCCTTGTACCTATTAGCCATCTCGCGTGACTACTCCCTCATGTGTGGGAAAAGACCCTTAGCTCTGCTTTGGGCTGTTACTGGACATTAGCTATAGAAAAGTTTAGTGACATTTATCAACTATTGCTACCTTATTTGCTATGGCTATCGAAACTATGGTAGAAGTGTCAACCATTGCCAGTACAGTCAGCATATTCGTTGAGTTTTGACTGCTTTTGCTCTCGAAATTTATTTCTACGGTTCTATCTTCACCAGCAGAGAACTTGTATTCTCGATCTCGCTCTTGCTTATTCTTCTATACTAATATTATAAAGAGTAAAGATTAGTATTTTTGTATCTTTGTTACGAATAAACTCAAAAACTACTGGACCAATTTAAAAAATTCTTTCACCTAGGATATCCCTAAGTAACATCACTACATAGTATAAAACAAAGTCGCTTTCTCTGTCCCTATATCCTTATGTCCCTATATCCCTATGTCCCTATGTATATGCTTAAATCTTTCAAACTACGCAACGGATTTTGATGCGTTTTTTTTAATAGATAGAGTGTTTCAAGAGGAAGGTTTTAGTGTTAGCATTGTACCCGTGCAAAGCCGAGGCGGGTCGCTAGTAGGTTATATTTTATTCCCGTATTCCAATGGAAACCGCGCGGAACCGCTAGTATGTCATAAAGAAGTACAATGTGCACTGTGCAGTGTTTCAAGCGGTCATTATACAAATTAAGTGCTCAATTGTCGTTGTCGTAACTCCTTACGGTTTGATTCGCAATCAATCGAACTACTAAATAGTTTAGATAAATTATTGTGCACTGGCTCTCCTCCAAAGAAGCCATTAAATTAGCCGCAGAATTATTTTCGTGCCATTCCAGTCGTGGCCAACAGCTGTCGTCGCTGTCGATCTGTACGTTCATTTGAAGTCGGGAGGCTTTACATTATTCATGGTATGAAGTTTTTGTTTTTACCGCTTTATTTTGTTTGGTGCACCACTATTGTAGGGACCAGACGCGGATTTGGACTTACATTGATATTATGTGCCTTATCGCATGTTGTACTCTAAACACTGTGAATGAGAGCTAGGCTAAAATAGTGTGAGGCGGCCGTACATTATAAACGGCGGCGGCTACGGCGTTTGTCGGTCGTCTACCTTAACGAAATTTTATACCTACCTTAATAATATTAATAATAATATGGACTCGATTCTGCAAACCACCTAAAATTCCTAATTTTAAGTTAGCCTATCCTTCTTCATAGAATACGGAAGAAAAAGGACAGAAACAAACCATAGATTATAGAGTAATGTCAAACATGGAAAAACTGACTAATTTGATGTCTTATCTGTCACTTTGACCCTTATAAGAAGGCTTAAAGTCACCCAAAGGGCGATGGAAAGAGCTATGCTCGGAGTCTCTCTGTGCGATCGAATCAGAAATGAGGATATCCGTAGGAGAACTAAAGTAACCGACATAGCTCGAAGGATCGCGAAACTAAAGTGGCAATGGGCAGGGCACATCGCTCGCAGAACTGACGGCCGTTGGGGCAGAAAAGTTCTCGAGTGGCGACCACGATTAGGGAAGCGTGGAGTGGGCAGGCCCCCCACCAGGTGGACCGACGATCTGGTTAAGGTCGCGGGAAGTTGCTGGATGCGGGCGGCGCAGGACCGGACGTTGTGGAGAACCTTGGGGGAGGCCTTTGTCCAGCAGTGGACGTCGATAGGCTGACATGATGATGATGATGATGATGATCTGTCACTTTTATCCATGACTTTGTTACATTACATCGTTGCTAAAATTGCTAAAAACGTGTATTTGAATGCGTCCATAAGGTAAAATTTTGTTATTTTGACATTTGTGACGTTGTAAATAAATATGACGCTTATTTCTCTCTCTTTCCTTTCCAAAGCGGTGGAAAAGAATAGAGCTAACTTAAAATTAGGA
The DNA here is from genome assembly GCA_963855545.1 of Ethmia dodecea. Taxonomy (NCBI): domain Eukaryota; kingdom Metazoa; phylum Arthropoda; class Insecta; order Lepidoptera; family Depressariidae; genus Ethmia; species Ethmia dodecea. The sequence continues at coordinate 4,432,503 of OY979457.1, forward strand.
ATTTTAGGTGCTTTGCAGAAACGAGTCCAATACCTATAGAAAATTGTTTAATGTGATAAATATTATGTAAACTTTTGAAAAAACCTTTGTTACCGGAATCGAACCAGAACATCTAGTACATCAGAGGACTCCCCTTTTATATTGTTACACTACTAGACTACAAATTAAACATTTTATCGCTAATTGTTAACAGAATAAATAAAGTAATCTTAACTTATATTTAAATAGGCATGATTGATCATCAGACAACGAGCCTACTGTAATGTAAATCATTTATACAAGAATGTTGACTTAATACTTTGATAAGTTAATAAGGCAGTATTGTTCTGTTTCGTTACTTTTTAACCAACAGTCACGCCTTTGTTTTATAGGTATTTTTAGAATAATTAATAACTAGCAGCGGCGTTGCCCGCGAGGATCCTGTTTGATTCCGTTCCCGTATAGAAATTTCCAATGATTCTGCTCGATCGATCAACAGACAGCCAAACTGACTGTCTGTTGATCGATCAGCCAGTCAGCCAGTCAGTTCCAGTTTCCGACCCTTCACTAGAGTCAATAAAACATTGACAGTATCACTCGACTTGGAAATATTTCAGTTTTCTGTTAGTGAAAGAATTTTTGGAGTCCTGCAAAGTAGAAAGAAAGAAATAGTCCCAAAGATAATCACCTACAAACGCACAAATAACTTTATTTCTATATTAGTGTAGAAGTTAGGCTCAATAATAGATTACATTGACTTAAAAAGACGAAGCGCATCGAATGCGCGCGCCGTTTAACCGAGCGTTTCTGGTACAGACAAATTTGTACATTGCACGGTAGAAAGTCAAAAGTCAAAAGTCAAAATGTTTTATTCAAAATAGGAACTTACAAGTCCACTTATTGAACGTCATTTCAACTCCACCGCTTCAGCATGTATGGTTGAGGAGAAGAAGCGGGGCAAGAAACTCCTCAACACAATATTCTTTTAATCAATTGTTACTTAATACTAAATTGGGTTACATAATTTCGTTTGTTTTTCGCTATCGTATTGCGCTGGACTGGAGGAAATCTGTTCCAAGCATCATTGTCATTTATATAGTCGTCTAGTTTGTAATATGCCATTTTACAAAGTACATGTTTAACATGAGTTTTGAACACAGTTTCAGGCAATTTCAAAATATCTTCTGGTATTTTATTATAAAAGCGTATGCAAAGCCCCACAAAGGAATTATTAATTTTACTTAATCGTGACTGAGGTTGCTCTAGTTTATTTTTATTCCTAAGATTACAATTATGCCTGTCACAGTTTTTAGTATACAGTAATATGTTTTTCCGAGAGAGATAGAGTTCAATATGCAGTACATTGAATTATGATGTAAATAAGCGTCGCCTCGATGCGCTTCGACTCTGTATCGCTGTGAATTCAGCATCACCAAGCTCACGAGTCGGATATCATCGATTAATGGTTCTACAATAGATGGAATTTGTATTTAAAAACAATTAAAAACCAGTCAAGTGGGTTCCGACTTCCGTACCTTTTGTATATTTATCGCATGAGAGACTGACTCACTAGCGACAGGGCAATCAAAGCATAGCATAAGAGTTGTACGTATTTTGTCTCTAGCAAATAAAATAAGGCAATCTACCTATTGCACTGTCAATTGTAATCTGCGTTATATATTATGCGTAATCTATACCGTAGTGAGATAGCTGTTCTCGATTTACATACCAAAACACAATCATTTGAAATTTTTGTCTTTGTCTGTTTGTGCCCGTATCTCGCAAAAACTATTGAACTACGCACTACTCCGAAACTATTACACCTAGGCACTTGAAATATACCTATGTCGTAGGCAACCGCTATGAAGGGATTTTTAAAAAACTGGATCCACGCGGGCGCAGCTACATATTACAAATGTATGCGGAAATGAGGTTAGTATTTGAAAGCTTAATACAATGTAAACCCATTAACATAGGCGTAGCTAGGGGGGGGGGGGGAGCAGGGGCAGCAAAAATACCCTTCCTCATACATAAAATAACTTCATCCTCAATTACCGAAACCGAAAATCGTCTTCTCTCTCGTCTTTTGGGCTTTAATCTCCCACGCGAGCCCACCAATTGGGAGATACCAACCATATGCGTATCCGAAATAGGAACAGCATAGGGCCAATAGCAAACCACAACATCGATCAATGATCGGCCAATTGTATTGCAGTATTTTGTGAAAATTGTTGATAACCGCAAGTTATTTCATTACCCACTATGTGATAATTACGTAATAGCAGGTTTGTTGCTATAAAACAACGATTTTCGTTCTCTTTTTAATTGTGTGTGAAGGAAATGGTGAAATTAATAAGCAATTAATTCTGTTTCGCATTTAGCATGCGAACGGAAGCCGCAGTATCGCAATGCAATTAATCATTTGCAGGGATAGTAAAATAGATCTACAATTATTGACCTCCCTAGTTCTATCTTAATGGCAATGTATACATACCTAGTTAGAAATGGCGCCATTTGTGGAGCGAGTGACAGTTCGTTCTTTTTAAAAAACGAATATTATTAAAAAAGAATATTCGTTGTACAGTTTTAAGGTATGTACTTGAATTACCAATGATTATTCGCAAGAACCATGGAAATATCACTCGTAGTTTTGGAGTAGTAGCCAATTTAAAGTTGAAACACCGTCATTTTAAAAAAAGTAATGGTTGATTTTTTTCGAATGGTTACTGTTTTTTTTAATTTCATTTCCAATACCTCGAAGACTTTTGCAAATAATTAAGTATTTTGTACCTATAATATGTAGAACGACCGATACCCTTCCGTCATATTTGTAGAATGTAAAAAACCTTGAGGAAATCATATATTGTTTGCAGACAGGGTAAAATCTAAATAAATTTATTGCACGGTAACACAAGGTAACATAGAAAGTTTTAGAATTGATCAGTATTATTTGAGGTAATCACAGGTTGATTACACATAAAGAGCTAAAAAACTTTGAATACTAAATCGCGTGATCGACTTTTCTGATAAAATTTTAATACGAGTACCTTACTTACTGTATTAAAACATGTAGATGACTGTTCTATATTGTTGTAGATCTTTATATTGCTTCTGTCAATACATAATTGAATGAAACCGTCAACCGAAAGAGCTCTACATATAATGGTGGTTGCTATATCTATACATAAATATTGCAGACACGTGGTTAGTACGCATAAAACGAGTTGGCACCACATCGTTCGCCACTCTGTATTAAACGGACGCGCCTGTTTCATCAGTTTGGACTCTAAGCATAGACGTATGAAGTTCAAAGTCGTGTATCATGTTGTAGAGGGGTAATAAAAATAGATATAGTTTGATAGTGTTACGTGAGATTTAAATGTGGATGCGACAATGTTGCAATGTTGCTATTTGGTACGCTATTTTACGGTCGCCCACTTCCTTGCTTTGATAATAATTTCTGGATATTATTCCCAGCCGATTTTAAACCTAGATATATTGTGTGCATGTTTAGATAATGGTATCGCTTTCGTATTATAGTTTATGTTGGAATTTAATGTAAAGAGATAGGTGAAGGACTGAAATTAGCGAGTTAAAAGGTTGCTGGAAGGAAGGACTTTGGATTTGGAATAAGTCGTGAAGGGTTTCGTCATTTTCACATAGCAATCTTTCGAAATAAAAGATTTATTAAATGGTGTTTAGAAATATCATTTTATATACCCCTTACGTTTTCATAGGCGTCCTAATAGGTACCTGTATAGGCGTATTGTATGTCAATCAATCAGATAGGAACTACACTGCCCTACAATAATGATTATAATAAGTTATAAGTGGTGTGATGGTCGAAGTCTTACAGTAGCCGTATTGTCGGAGCTCTCGAAATTAAAATGTTTTTATTAATGTAGGGGCTTCGGTATGTATACGGCGAAACTGCTCAACACATTTTCTTTTAAACAATCAATACAATGCAAATTAGAAGTTTTAGTGTTTTGCGTAGGCTAGAGAAAATTTACACTAAACATCATTGTCGTTCAGATAATATCTACAAGCATCGGCTAGTCTCATTCACTAAGTGTCTGGAGTGTAACGTGCGATAAGGAACTTCGTTCTAATAACACCAGTTCGATAGAATAGGAATTATTTTACAGAAATTAGATCATAAAAAAATATTAAAAAGCCTACCTTCTCCGCATGTAACTACAGTCAAGATCACTTGGAGCTTCACACATAGGATTTTGTAACGTTTTTATTACAATCGTCTTAGAGATCAGACTCGCACTACCAGTGTAAAGCTTCATGTGCTTTTGACTGCACTTACCTATAGAATATTTTTGATTAAAAATGAGTTTGATACTTCTCTTGCTATATCGACAAACATATACACAGTATTTTCTAAGAGCCGGCGGGCACCCCGGATCAACAATCATCAACCCGCCCAACAGCCCACTGCTGAGATAAGGACTCTGAGGAAAGACTCCTTACAATAGGAATCTCCCAAGAGAGCCCACTGCGGACTGGTAGATAGTCTTAGCCTAGTGGCCACCTAACTGTTCTTTCAAGCCACCCAAGGGTATTAGACGCGGCTTAACCACTCCCATTGTGCGTAAAGACTACAGTTACGACCAACGGTTAAAAATGCTTTCCGAATTGAAAAAAAATAATAATAAAAGACGTGTGGCACTCGTGGACTGCCGCGGTACAGCTATTGCATAGCATTTTGTATCAACAAGACTGCCGAAAAGAAACGACGTTAGACAATGCACGGCCTTCAAGCCACACGGGTGTTATTTAAATGGTTAGCAGAGTATTCGTATTTTTGTAAGCAGAAAAATATAACTCGACTCGGACTCGGACTCGGAGTCGGACTCGGAGTCAGACTCGGACTCGGATTCGGACTCGGACTCGGACTCGGACTCGGACTCGGACTCGGACTCGGACTCGGACTCGGACCTCCGTGCCCGTTGGAGTGGGGAGCGTGAGGTTTTTTTCGTTACGGAATTTCTGGATTCGGTCCCCGCGCTCAAGGCCCTCGATAGAAGCTATGCAATAGCTTAAAAACTCACGCGTTTTTTTATAGGTGGTGAGCCCATCGCCGGACCGGGCCGCACCCTTACTCATGCCTCAGAATTAAGTCCTGATGTTTTCCTTCCGAATTGATTACCAATAATAACTAACAAGCCAGACGCTTGCCGTCGATAACAAGACAAATTGATTGGGAATTATCAGACCAAACTTGTCAGTCCTTGGCAGTCTCGTTACACTTGATTTAAAAGTTTATTCGATTGCGCATTCAGTGCAAATGCGATTTTCGAAAACCAACAAAAACAAACAAAAATATCCGAATCTCGTAAAACTGGTCAGTGAGCGAAAAAAAAGACAACGGGCCAAGTGAGAGAGACAATTCAATATTTCAATTAAAGTTTCGTCAGTACGCAATACCATAACTAAACTAATTTTGCAAGATTTTTGCGTATAAATACCCTTAGAGACATAATTAGAAGTATCTTATTGTGTTTTAAGATAAATTTTTTACATTCATTTACAAAGAAAAACCTTTTTAACTGCATAATATTATCTTTTTTGTTAACAAGTCGTCTAAACCAATATTGCTATACCCCGCTGATTGGGTACAGGTACTGTGTTAAAGGTACCTACGATTATTGTAAACACTTTCACGATCGCCAAACGAATGTCAACAATTATTGTCCTACACGATCTGCAGGCGTATTCACGGAGGCTCGACACCGTTTTCGTTCGATTCAGATCGAGTTAAAATTTTTCCTAAGTCGAATCTATCGACTTCAGAAATTATATATTCTAGGCGTTTTTGACAGCCACGGAAAATTTTCCGAATCCTTATGTCAAATATGACATTCGTTTTCGATACCGACATCTCTGAATAGCCCATCTTCGACAGATTTTCCGATTCCGAGTTGAATATCGAATATCGAAGCTCCGTGAATATGCCTGCTGATCACCGTCTATTCGGTCACGGCGGCGACCACATTAATTACCGCATAGGTTGCGGGTATCACGGTTCAGCGCAGTCAAGCATACTTGGGTGCAAAACAACAAGTAGCTCAGCTGTCTAGAAAAACGTGCTTTTTTTGTTACATTACCAGTAATTTAACACCTCGTTGGTTTGTAATCACATGTTTTAAGCTTGTAAACGTTAAAGTGGCCGACAGAAGTCACAAGTCAAATCTCAGGGCCTAACACCGTCTTTTAAAAAAGTATTATACATAGTAGAGGAATTCTTTTTTTCAAGCGTAAAATACAATAATCACCCTTTTGTTCAAGTCATACAATAAATAATAACAAAATAAACAACCACAACGGCGACATGAAAAAATATTGTTTACCTTACTTCCCACTATGCCTCCTTAGCAGTTACAGCTCCTCATTGCCCCAGCACTAGCGAACTATAACAATTTTTGACTATGGAGTATTATTGTCTTGGTTGTTGTGACCACCTGTAATTGGAAGAGCATCAGCTGCACTTACAATGGACTCGATTCTGCGCAGACCAGCTGAAATTCCTAATTTTAAGTTAGCCGATGATTCTCCATAGAATACTGAAGAAAAAGGACAGAAACAAACCATAGATTATAGAGTAATGTCAAACATGTAAAAACAACTAATTTGATGTCTTATCTGTCACTTTTATCCATGACCTTGTTACATTACATCGTTGCTAAAATTGCTAAATACGTGTATTTGAATAAGATGTGAATGCGTTCTTAAGGTTCAATTTTGTTATTTTGACATTTGTGACATTGTAAATAAACATGGCGCTTATTTCTGTCCCTTTCCTTTCCAAAGCGGTGGAAAAGAATAGAGCTAACTTAAAATCAGGAAGTATATCTGGTCTGCAGAATCGAGTCCAATGTAACACTAACTATAAGCACGTGAAGTGTGTCTTCTGCTGGAGATCCAAATCTTTACATAGTATAAAATATAGTCGCTTTCCGCGTCTCCTCCATCCTACATAAATTTACATGGTTTACTTATGCTAATCTTAAGAGATACATAAAAATGTATAGGTAAACCGAAGTGAAACGAGGGAAGGTTCTGTAATATTAATTAAGTATGTAAGGCCATTTTAAATCAAGTTCAAATACTTAAAGGGTAGGAAAAAATATGTAAGAAATATAGAATTAGGTAACATATAAACACAATAAAATATACATAAGTCTTTTCTTGTTCTTTTCAAAATGAAAATAGAATTTTGTAAACTGCTTTTGCATAAACTCTATCACTACCACACTGAACTATGCACGCATCACACAACATTCATAATGGGCCATTTACACGAGGGCAATCCACTAAGACTGCATACAAAAAAAACTTGAGGACAACCCATTCCATTGCCCTAAAGTTTTTTTTGTATGCAGTCTTAGTGGATTGCCCTTGTGTAAATGGCCTATAATACACCAATTAAAGCCTTTGTTGATACGCTTTTGGCGGACCAGGGGTGACAATTGTAGGTACTTAGGTTTCGTAGTGTGTAGTATATTATGCGTGTTAGTTTTTTGTTCTTTTACTTTTTGTAATAATCGATGTTATCTGGTAAAGTAGCGTATGAAAAACAAAAATCAATGCTAAATTTATTTGATCTACCCTTTAAATATTTGCACTAAATTTAAAAGGACCATATACAATATGTAGCAAAATAAGCGCAATTCCAGAAATTAGTTTGTTCAGTATCGACTACTTAATCGATTTCAGCTATTTTTTTAATGTTTTAATTTTTCCGAAAAATGAATTAGCATAGCTAAATTTAATGCTCCCTATGGAAATGTACTATTATTGCTCTTTATTTAAGAAAATTTGTTAGACACAACTAAAGTACGGAGGCATCATATTTTTTTATATTAATATACTAATTGGGGTGTATGAGGAATTGCGCTTATTCTGTTACGCGTTGCATAAATAAAGTCCCTTCCCCACAGCTCACTGGGTGGTGCACCAATGGCGGCTGTACGAGCGCTCGCTGTGCTCGCTCCTCGAGCTGCAGGCGCGGAAAGGCTCGTATTCCATGTGCTGCGCGCCGCGGTATGTGCTTGCGCCGGACTACGCATCGCACCTGCTCCCGCTTCCGCTCACCACGCAGAGGGCGTCACCGCCGCCCGCGCACTTGTAGCGATGCGATCCTGCGCCGCGAGAGGTACGTAACATACTCTATTTACTGAATGGATAAGCTGCTGATTTCCAAAGTGATCATTAAGTGTGCGATTGAAGGTAAAACTTTTTAACAACGGATGGATCGTCTGCTTTCAGACTATCAGACGCCTTCCCCGACCTACCTTGAACAATCCAGTGATGTATAAAAATAACTGAAATATTTCTGAAAATATTTCTCACCTGAATTTTAATTACATTAAATATGAATATAAAGTTTTTTAACCGTAGAGCCTAGGTTTTGCATCATTCTTAGGAAACAGATCTTGTCTTCTGAGATACTACAAAAAGTATGTACCTAATATCAACAGCTTTAGCTGAAGATAATATATGAGAGAGGTGACAGCAACTAATTTCACACTTAAACCTCAATCATATAAGCCCTACAAGTGGGCCTGCAGTACAGACATCAGCGCCACCTATCCTTTCCAAAACTAACCTTTCAAGCTGGAACCAACTATACACGCACATCCTCAAAATTTTATTATTAGCGTGTACGAACACAGTTATATTTTAAGAATACGCCCTTTGAGGCTTAGATGCGACATTGACTCTCTCTCTCTCTCATCCATCAGCTAATAAATGGGATTGACAATAGCGTCCACCTTGTCATGTGCGGAATTACAGCGCGACGAAGTAAAATTTGACACAACACTAAAGAAGTACAGCCACTGACACTTAATTATGTATAGTTAAATGTTACAAATGAAACTTTCGTTTTCTACTAGGCTAGCAGATATGTTACTCTAAACAAACTATCGGAACTTAAGTAGCAAACGACATGTCAAATAGTACTCGCCGAGACTAACGACGTGATAAAAGTGACGTCATCAATCGCAACACGTACGATGACAGCTAGTAAAATCTTTCAGGGTTATAACAATAAAAGAGCGAAGCGCGGGAAGACCACTTTCGTCCAGCATTAGTGCCAATAAAACAGTGGAAACAATCCTATACTGCCGCTATGGGCTCTAAAGGTGACCAGACAATGCTCGGAATGAGATTTTTAAATTAAACGGTAGTAGTACTTTTTGCAGAAATAAAAGAGTATATAATAGGAGGCTGTTTATTACATACTCGTATAACACCTTGCATTCAAACTATAGTGATTTCGACATCTTCAGCGACTCTCTCAATGCCTTCAGACGTTAAGTGCTGCAACAGTTGAAGTATTAGGTAAACATTTTGTCTTAGTTGATTTTTTTTTTATTTAAGTATTTGTTTACAAAAATATAATTTCTTTGTTTTATTTTTAGAATGAAGTAATTATTTTATTTTCATACTAGCGACCCGCCTCGGCGTAGTTTTAAAGATTTAAGCATACATAGGGCCATAGGGATATAGGGACAGAAAAAGCGACTTTGTTTTATACTATGTAGTGATAGTGATAGTGAAGTGGCCATATCTGGTTGCACAAAGGACCTATTTTATATTGTAGACTCCTATCGTTAAAATGTTTGTGTGCTACACTGTATGTGTACTTTTTATTTACATCGTAAATATACACTAACACAGGTTATAATTATGTGGTGAGGCCATCGTTGGCCCGGGGTGATGTTACATTTGCCTCAGAACAAATCCTGAAACTCGCAGATTCGTCACGATGTTTTGCTTACCCATCGAGCTAGTAATATGACGTACAAGTATGTTTTTGAAAAAGTACAATTAGTAGGTACATCTAAATAAAAAAAATAAAAAAATCTTACGCCTTTCATCCCCGAGGGGGTTGGTAGAGGTATTCCATTACAGATACAGATACATTGGACCCCTAAACGTGATAGGTGGTGAGCCCATCGCCGGACCGGGTCTATTTACACATATCTCAGAATTAGTTCTGAGACCTGCGGGTTTCCTCACGATGTTTTCCTTCACCGTCGAGCTAGTGATAAAAATTTACGTAAGTTTTTGAAAAACTCATTGGTACATGCCAAGATGCGGCCGGCTCTTTAACCGTAAAGGCTATCACTGCGCTTTCCTTTCAATAGGTAGGTACATCTACTTTTGAGGTAAACTTCCGTCTGCATATTTTTACATTGAGAATATGGGAACCTTTTCATAAACTACCTAATAACATAAATTATTATCTATTAGCCAGTAAAACAAAGTAAAACCCACAGTAGCAACTTTAGCAACTTTACTGTATCACTTACACTCGAAACTATACGTTAAAACTTCATCAAGACTGCCTTTAGACTCCATCATAACTCTGTAGCGTTGCTTATAGTGCTTACCAGCTATAATATTACTCGTAAGCATCAAGGCAAAACTTATGGCGTGCTTCGTTTAATTTTATCTTCTCTTACGAGATGCTGTAAAATTAAGTGTTAGACACCAGAGAAGCTAAAATGGTGAACGGTTATGTGATTTTGCCCATGTTTGTTATTGCTTGTTTTGACAAAGACTGAGTTGCAGGTGTACATAAGGGCGACGGTAGCTACTTAACATAGGTGACCCGTCTGCTCGTTTGCCTCCTATATTATATTATATTAAAAAAAGACGTGTGGCACTCGGGGACTGCCGCGGTAAAGCTATTGCATAGCATTTTGTATCAACAAGACTGCCGAAAAGAAACGACGTTAGACAATGCACGGCCTTCAAGCCACACCTCCGTGCCCGTCGGAGTGGGGAGCGTGAGGTTTTTTTTCGTTACGGAATTTCTGGATTCGGTCCCCGCGCTCAAGGCCCTCGATAGAAGCTATGCAATAGCTTAAAAAGACTAGAATACAAGCCTTGAAACTACAAGTTTTTCTCTAGAATACCTCTTAAAAATATCAAGTACATATTTTGTAACTATGTTTAACGTTTATTGTCAAAGAAAACACATCAATTTTACAATATTTACTGCCACCACCTGGAAGAAGCCCAGAACAGTGAAAAGTGTGGCTGCTCTTTGTAAATAGCTAGGCTGATCCTTTGACAGAGACAACTGCCAGCTGACTGTGGTCACCTGAGGCGTAGGAGACAACTGACAATTTTAAGGTTTAATCCCTCCGCAGTCTATCAAAATACGATGAGCAATACTATAAACCAGTATAAACATTACAATCATAAATTTGTGATAAATCTAATGACTTTTACGGAACTGGCAATAAATATAAGTATACTTTCTTATTATGTCTGCATTTTAGAAACTATTGGGACTATAAATTAAGAATGATGAAATTTACCTTGATTTTTAGATAATTTAAAAAAGTAAGTAAATAAAATTGCAAGTGTATATACCGCAAAAAAAAGTCAAGTGTCTACCTAAAATTTTGAAACTTGATTCTGTTGTCAACGCGACGTACAAAGAACCATCAAAAGAAATGCTCAAAAGCTGGACTGTCAGACTTTATTTTTGTGATACAAAAGTTGGACTGAAATATTTTGGAATGTCTCAGAGGAAATATTTGTAAAGGAATTCACCTTCACACCTCGATTGTGTTCGATTTATGTTAAAGAAGTGGCACTTTCTATGTTCTGACCAGGTTTTGGTTTCCATTACTTTTAATGGACCCTTCCATTGTTATTTTCTTTCTTCTTCAATTTCTTAGAGATCCATCTCAATTTTTTACAAGATATCTCCATTTCAGATATCTGGTTATTTCGGGTATGTTAAGATTTCTTTCTTTGATGATGCTTACATTGCAAATGTGGAGCAACTTACCTACATCAAAATCATAGATGTTAAAGAATACAAGGATTAAGGAATCAATTCCCATGCCAGGTATTTAGTCGGATAATCCGAGTAGGAATAAGGTAGGAATTGATAACTTTCACCAGCGTTAAATACTCTATTTTTCATTTCCAATATAAGGAAAGCAAAAAAAGGTTTTACACTAAAAATAAATAGCAGAGAGATACAAAAAATTAAAGAGCAGTGATAGCCTTTACGGTTAAAGAGCCGGCTGAAAATCAGTGAGGCTCTGGTTCGAATCCTGGCATGTACCAATGAGTTTTCCAAAAACTTACGTACAGTAAGGCCGTTATAACTTGGCAACTCTGAAGTTGCGCAAATGGCTGCGCAATGACATTTTTTAGCTACCATTTGGCGGTAAGAGGGGGTTTTGCGCAGGCAAAGCCTATGTTCAGAGAAGCCAAGTTAAAACGGCCGTACTGTACATACTTATCACTAGCTCGACGGTGAAGGAAAACATCGAGAGGAAACCCGCAGGTCTCAGAATTAATTCTGAGACATGTGTAAATAGACTCAGTCCGGCGATGGGCTCACCACCTATCACGTGTAGGGGTCCAATGTATCTCGTGAAATGTGGGTATATCCAGTAATGGAATACTTCTGCCTACCCCCTCGGGGATGAAGGGCGTGAGATTATATAGGTAGGTACTTATACAATCTCAATAAACTACAACGTGCTCTTATCGACACTATCAATTACCTACTTATTTAAAGAGGTATGTAACTTAATTCCAATACGCGGTGGGCTCGCGTGGGAGATTATAGCTCATACTTCCTCATGTTTAAGGAAAGACCCTTAATTAGGCTGTTACGTGTTGATGATGATGTAACTTGATTATGTTTTATCCCTTCATTTTCATTTTATCACAGAAAGTCTATACCTCTTGAAGACAGTCGGCTGAGCTTTCAGTTCACGTTACTCGTCCGTCCATAAAACTACCGGCGCAATATATTGCTATCTCACATTTTCACGCTCGTAACCCACGGTAGAAAAGGACGAACGGCTTTTATGGCACCCCGTCGTTTTTCGCAACAAAAACTTTTATTGCAGACCTCTCGTAAATTATATGCAGTCTTAGCCATAGGAAATGTACAGAAAATGCATAAATTGAAACGGTTTCTTCGTTTAAAAAATCAATAAATTAAAAATATCATTTAAGCAAAGATACCTATTTAGTTATGACAAATCTATTTATTTGTAATTAATCTATTTTTCTTGGACCTAGTTTCCTCGCTGTAGTGAGGTGACAAGTTGTGTGTTTCACTCGGCAGCAAAGTTATTCTGCGTCTCGTACCGTCGTACCGCCGAAAATCAACTTTGCAGCCTTGCATAACAATTATATTTTTTTATTTCCTGCCAGATATTTTTTAATTATTTTCACAGAAATAATTACACAAAAATTAAAAGTCTAACAAATTTTTAAAAAACCAAAACTTTTTCGGCACCGAGTTTTTTGACGTGACAACGTCTTATAAATTGATGGAGCCGAAAAAGTGTGAGGTATGCGTCGTTCCAGTGCAAGTGAGAGCGCGCAACGAGCGACAAAGAGACACAATCCATTCCATCAGTATTTTCTTATGACGTGTTGTCACGTTCAACTATCGTCAGTAAACCGACTTTACAGACAACCGATTTTTTTTTAACAAAATGCTCAAAGTATTGTCAATAATTATTCATAAAAATGTAGATTATCCAGTACAACCTGCCAGACATATTATTTGCGACCATAAATTGTTTGTTAGATGACCTACCACAAGTCAAGACCCATTTAAAAATGGAACACGGGGACGCGGACGAGACGGTCGTAAAAGAACCTCTCAGTGATGTGCTACAATTTGCGATATCGATAATAATATTAATCAGAAAGCTTCTCGAGTGGTTTGGTGCTGAATACGTACTGGCAAGCACAGCGACATCTACTCCCAATCGGTCGCTTCAAAACACAATGGGGCACTTTAGCAGTAGACGTCTTGTGGCTGAAATGTGTAAAATAATTTATACATAACATGACACATTCCATTTATTTTTATAATATTTTATTTATACTCGTAGATATATAATGTGATTTGTACATTGACTGATGCTTGGACACGCGCCTCTGAGATTCTGTAAGTTTCTCGTATGAGATTCATAGACCTACAAGTTACGTTAAGCACTATTCAGTGAAAAATCAACATCATGTAATAATAAAAGGATCTAAAGGATTGTTTTAGGAACGATAATTTTAGTACCCAACTCTATTTTATAATTCCCATAACGTTTTAGTTCTTGTTGTGTCATATTTTCTTGTCAATGTCATTCCATCTAAATTAAATACGTATTATTTAATTATAGATTTCATAGAAACAATATTATTATACTCTTCAAGACAATATTTATTAGATTGCTTCAAAGTAGTCAACAGCTCGTTGGCATCGATAATGCGGTTTTGTCGACAGGATACGTCACTACTTCGTCTGACGCGTCGTCTGTGGCTCGTAAAACTTTTCGCGCGTAAACGTCACAATTGACATTGGCTAGCAGCTGCAGCGCTGCGCAGCGGCTTTTGTGCCCCAATATTGGTACGAACCGTCTAACACCAACAGTGATATAACGCTGGATTACATTGGTTTTTTATGCGTGCTTTTGCACGGGGTCGACGGACGAAAGTAAACATTATGTTACGATTTATTTTGACTTGCTTTATCGGAACGGGTTTTTGCAATGTTAAAATTTAGTTGTCTATGTGTAATGGAGTAGCTCGCTGTTTTCTTAGGGTGTTGTGAGTAGAGTCACAGATATTAGAATCCTATAGGTAGAGCGCTCGTGAGATTTCGGTGTGTGATTGATCAGCCCCCCTAGAAAGATACAAGCGTTAACGATAGTGAATTGTTTTATAGATTGACATGTATGGGATCGACATAAGCACTCGATAACGTTAGCACTCGTTGGCAAGTGCATATGTGAATCCCATACCTACATGGTAATCTATAAAATTCGCTTCCGTTAGCATCTTGGCTAGGGGGACTGATTTAAGTTCTTTCAGTTTGACATTTTCGTACGATACCTACCACTAATATGAAAATGCCATTTTGTGAAGAAAGTTTCAAGAAAACATATTTTTTCATACTATTATTTTATTGAATCATCCATATTATTAAGAAAAAAATGTGTATGTATAAGTTACATAAAAGATTTCATTATTCAGTTACATAAAATCAGTAAGACTAAACAGCAACATTAGTTTAAACATTGACAAAGACTTCAATTATTAACTTCAAAACAAAAATCTATTCCAATTTTTACAAACAAAAAATAATCACTCCAGAGGTTCTGAAGTGCTGCGCTTCCCAAAAAACAGCATATGACTTACATTTATATAGATTGTTCAATATATAAAGCCATAAGAGGAATACTTGTGAATAAGTGTGGACCTTTATCAGAAATCCCAAAAAAATACTTGAATGCTTTTTGGAAAAATGGGATAAAATAAGTAGTCATTTATTTACGAAGAAAAAAAACATTTATTTTTGGAAAAATAATATTTCTCTATTTATTTCGGGTTTTGGCAAACAATAATGGAAGTATATCATGTGGCAAGTGTCCGGGAAAATGTGCCGTGATGCAGAAAATTCGATAAAAGACGCGATATTTTCAAATTCGCCCTCAGAGCATTACGGAAAGAAAATGTTTCAAGAGAATGATTTTCTTCCAACCTCTTTGACGGAAACATTTGACAAACTCTCGATGAGTGCGAACAGTTTAAAAACATTTTTATGGATACAATTTGTGTTTTCGATCATTTTTAAGACTGTTACTGTTATTATTTAGGAACACAAGCTGAAAGCAGTTCTACCATGACGTTTCTTTTATTTTATTTATTTATTAACAATAAGTATTACATGTTTTAACTTGTAAGTACTCGCCAAACTGCATATAGCAACGTAGAAACGTACTTAACAGTATAATAGTACGTAGTACTATTACTTATTCTGTGATAATAGTAAGTACTTACATATGTTCACGCCTTTTTCCCAAAGGGGTAGGCAGGTACAATATACCGCTACGATCCTGGCAAACCTCTCGCGCTTCTTATACATCTTTCAATCGGTTCAGACATGCTTAAAATAGTAATAATTGAAATTTAAAAACCAACAACTGTAGCACTAAGGAGTAACTTCCTCATTATTTTATCCACCAAAAATCCTATCGGCTATCCATTTAACAATTCAAAGCGTTTGCAGTATATCAAAATATGTCTAGAATAGTCGAGCCCATAAAATCTAGCCAGACATTCATCCCGGTCTCGTCTCCAGTCGTAAAACGTACCTAAAATAAGCTATAAAATATTGTCTGGGTATTTAAATTTATCTGTCGCACTACGGCCAGGTTACCAAGGGGATGTCAAGTTGCAAACTTAGTTATTATATTTACTTAGAACGTTTACAAAACTTACATGTGCATTGCTCCTAAGAACAATCTGTTTGCTTTAGCTTCTGTAATTGATATATCAGTCAAGCACCGTGCGGTTCCAATGCGCGACAAAACAATTAAAAATCAATCTGTCTCATTTTCTTGGCCCAAGAGTTTAAAATTTTAATTGTTAAAAAAAAAAGGGTTATGACTTTAGTCGTGGATCAAAATGATGGGATGAACTTAAAGACAAAGATAAAAGTGGATTCTACGTCGGTAAATTATAAAATGGATATTGTGAGTTAATAAATGTAGTTACGATTAAAATTGCGTGATAATTAAGCGCACCACTTGAGAAGAGCTGGACTGATTTAGCAATTTTTTTGGTTGACATTTTTTTTAATAAGATGGATTGGTAACCAGCGACCCGCCCTCACTTCGCTTCGGTTTTTATATGATATATAAAACCTTCCTCTTGAATCACTCTATATCTATTTAAAAAACGCATCAAAATCCGTTGCGTAGTTTTAAATATCTAAGGTGGTCAAATGAGCCCACAGACCACTTAGCCCGCGGGCTAAGTTGACACTCTTATTTTTTCTATGGGTAACTCGACCTACTGTGTTAACGTAGGGACAGACAGATAAGTAGCGACTTTGTTTTATACTATGTAGTGATAGTGAAGAAAAAAATCGTAAAAATTTAGTGTTTTTCTCTACTATTTGGACAGTCAGTCGGATCAGCTAGTCATTAATCCACTTTATATTCATTACCGTTACACTGAGGACACTCAAAAGTCTCCACATTTTCTATAGTCACTACTCGTAAAACAATGAATCTCTCTCTATACTATTTGCAAGTACCATTGTCACAGACGATGAATTAGTATGGAGGCATACAAATTATGTGCGCTGTTCCAAGCATACTCAACTTTATAGATCGCCTGCGCAATTTGTCATCAGTTTACGATGTATGTCTCACTCTGCCTCCAGCATTTCATATTGAGCCAGATATTCACTTTAATAGCCCTATAAAGTGCGCGAGATTATCTCGCTGACATCTTTTGAACTTACGAATTGTTCTGTCAGCTCATAGATTAATTAGCAGGTGGAATATATACGTTGGTCGGTTCTAAAATTAATTTATTGTTAGCTCTGTTTCACGGCGGGATTCCTTCGTGAGACTGACAAAATTATGTGTTTGTGTCTATTATAGTTTCGGCGTGTTAGCATTTCTATGTCATATTCCAACTAATAAAATAATTCATGAAGTTTGTCTGTTGTCCTTACGTAATATTTATAACGTCGAAGCTGATACAGGCGTTTTTATTTTTTAAATATCTCCTGATATAATCGTGAAAGTACTTAGATTCGTTTGTGTTCTACGTTTCATGGTAAAGCTAAACTGATCTTGAATAAATAAATGATAAACTGACTGACTGATTGGTGATATATTATAAGCGCACATCCTAAACATCCACTAAGGAAGGATTTTGCAAAATTCAACTTCTAAAAAAAGCTAGTCTTGAATAAATTTGACAATTAATGAATATCAGAACTGTAAGAGATCGTAGGTTCGTTAAACCACTGACGTCCTAATAATTATTATGGTCAAAGAACTTTAAAATATTTAATGATTTAAACTTTAGAAAACAAATACTTTTCAGTCAGTAATTAATAGTCAGCCTAGCAAAATAAGTTCAATATAATCGTCAAGTATATCATCATATTATATCAAGTAAAGCGTAAATTTAAAAGATTGCTACTGTATCGCGTGGCTACTGATGATAAATAGAAAATAGACTAATCTACTATATAAAAATAAGTCGGGTTTGCCTTCCTGACGATTTAACTCCAGAACTGACGAACCGATTTCCACGGTTTTGCATTCGTTGGAAAGGTCTCGGGCTCCGCAAGGTTTATAGCAAAGAAAATTCAGCATTGCACCCGTGCGAAGCCGGGGCCGGTCGCTAGTTAGTTATATAATGCTTTTACTTACCGTTGAGTAATGCATGTCTGGTGGGTATGATGTAAAGTGATCGCCTCTTACCAACCAACAGTTCTGCAGTTTGCAGACAAATTTATTTTCTACTTACTTGCATAAATATATGGAAGGTCGTGACGCGAAAATCCAAACAAGAAATTTAAACAGGCCTTGGAACCGCTACATTCTTTTGTCGAGAGTTTAAAATTTCATTTCACAAAAAGTAACCAACGAGAATACAAAATACGTATTATTTCTTTCATCCAATCCCACAAATAAATTATTGACGAAATGTACCACCTGCTGGTGTGACAGGAAAAATGATCTGTGAAACAGAATGTTGTTCTCGGGATTGTACACTTTACTCGACACTAAAACAGACAAATAAACAAAGTTACTCCTGTTTAGTGTTCTTTTGCACAAAGACGTTTCCTTTATCTCGTCTTTCGAAGTTTCCTTTTGTATTCGAGTTTTATCTCCGTAGTATCCTATCAGTTGTAGGAGTTACTTACATGATATCAAAATATATAATACTCGGAATGCACTTACTTACAAAGAAAACATTATTTAACAATAGTATCGGAATGTATATTTTTTGTTGAGTGAAGTGAACGAGTTTCGTTTTATTTTTATTTACTTTAAAAAAAAACCCTTCTGGAAATATTTACCCAGTTTTCACGAGTATATTCGAACTCTAAGCGTGATAAGTGGTGAGCTCAATTCCGGACCATGCTTCAGAATTAATTCTGGGACCTGCGGGTTTCCTCACGATGTTTTCCTTCACCTTACTTCGTTCGTAAAAAAGTTACTAAGACTGTTTTTATACTTATTTTAATATATCGTAAGTAATTGAATCGGATATCGAAATCGGAGTAAACATAAAATGTTTCGACGAGGTCCTATTACATTCGAGGGCGGATCTCGGAATCAAACTGATCTAAACACAGCAGATCTAAGAAACTTACAGAAAACCTCAAAAATGGAAGAGCGCGGGTATTCCTAGTTAGTTTACGTAGTGCAGTTAAGATCCGAGTATCAAAAAATAAATTACATGTAGAGGTGTAAGTAGTCATTGCTGCGGTGGTATACTAATAGGTAAAATGGCTTTATTTCCTAGCGGGGAGTGTGGATCCTGAGAAATCGTTCGGATTTACACTGGTAGTTAACGCTGAACTACGGCGCAGGTTGCTTAGATTAACCAGATAGCTTCTTAGAAAAGGTGGGTTCACGTTTAGAAGTTTTATAGGGTTCTTGTAAGAGTATAATAAATATTGCTTATGCTACCTGATAGGTTTGATAGGAACCTAGAATAACTCAGCAGTGCAAAATAGGTTGCGTAATAAGGTGTATGAAAAGACCGTAACAAAATCCTCGTTTTCCCGATTTGATTTTCTATTCGGGTCCTCCGAACACAACATTATTGTGGCTATTTATGGATTATTTAAAAATGTCATTCGTAAGTCAAATCCGGCAAACTAATGTAGTAAGTTACTTCGCTAAATATGTATATTTCAACTGAGATTAAATCAATCAAAGAAAAGACAATCAAATCTGCTGGCCCATACAGTTTTCCTTTTATCGATAAATTAAGTAGTACATACTATGAGTTTAGGTCTTACCAATCTTACCATGTAGGTACTTGGACCTCGTATCTTGAGATTATCTTTCCAGAAAACCATAAAGTCGACGTCTAATAAAGTTCTACGAGAAACGTTGCATGTAAAATGAAGCCAAGTTTAAATGGCATTTCCAGTATTTCAAAGTTAAATTACTCTAAATTTAGATATAAGTTATTACGCATGTTAAATCAAATATTTAAAAAATTACTGGGGGCAAGTGACTTTGTAAAAGGTAAACGACTTATCTTTCGGTGTCGTTACAGTTTTATTATATGTATAGATATTGAACGGCTCTCTCAGGCACATAAACCCTATGGGGTTTCCGTGCTGTGGTCACTTAGCTTAAAAACAAATCAGTAATTATGTTGAAAAAAATATATTAAAAAATAGAATGACATGTGTTTTCAATTTGCAAAACTTTTTGACTTGTCATGCGATCGGCGCTTCATTATAAGGCGACCAAGTAAAATTCACGCAACACTCTGAAGAAGCATAGTTATTGAAACATAGTAAGTAGTAGTTAGTATTACAAGTAGGCTAACACTAAGAGAATACAACTTTCGTTTGCCACTGGACTAGACACTTAATAAGGCAGAGTTGACAGCAAAATATTGGAATAGCTGAATAAATAAATTCTATTTTTATTCGCTTTGCGAGAACTTGGCTCATTTCACCGACATTGTGCGGTTGGAAATGGCCTTTCCAGAAAACCATAAAAGCTAGCGTTTTATTACAATTCCATACAATAGAAATATTTTTTCTAAGAAATAACTATTAATCCTAATCTGCTCTTTATTAATATTCGTAGCTTTTATAGTGATAGGTACTAATTTATTAATTTACTAATGTTTTTTATGAAGTTGACATGACATTTGCTTTACGTATAGAAGTACCTTACTTATAGAAGTGTCATCTCCGGCATAAGATACCCACGTCTCTATTGAAAATCCTGTACTATAGTCTGACCGTCTGATTGGATGCAAGCGGCAAGTTGCCGTTCGTTGTGGCGTTCTATAGCGGAGGCCTTTATTCAACAGTGGACGTCTTCCGGCTGATGATGATAACGAGCTTATAATGTAAACTTGCTTGATAGTGATGCAAACAACTTACGTACATATTTATCACTAGCTCGACGGTGAAGGAAAACATCGTGAGGAAACCCGCAGGTCTCAGAATTAATTCTGAGACATGTGCAAATAGACCCGGTCCTGCGATGGGCTCACCACCTATCACGTGTAGGGGTCCAATATATTTCGTGAAATGTGGGTATATCCAGTAATGGAATACCTCTGCCTACCCCCTCGGGTATAAAAGCCATGAGATTATCTATTTATTTTATTTTATTTGATGCAAACATGTCACGATAAGTGGTAGGATTAATACACTGGTGAAATTTGGGTATTTCCTGAATGGATTACCTCTAGCGTCTGACCACAGGGATGCGACGTGAAACCAAGAATGTTTAGATATAACTTTTAAAATCGGAAAGCAACTACCAACGCTCTCCAACCCCATGGTTATAGATCGGAGACCTATAAAGGAATATACAGTTAACAAGTACAATAAAAAAAACATTACCTATCTTACCAGTTCCATTTTTTGTTTCCAATTATCGAATTATAAATTCATGTAGATACCTATTTAATTTGTCAGTTCCGATAAACTAGTATTAATAAGCGTAATTACTTCGAATTCTGAACAGAAAATAACTGCATTTAGGGATGTTAACAAAACTTTGACATTTGTGTCTTTAGACGGGACACCTTGTCCCGCTTTTACATACTTATAATCTTTATGCCTTTATCATTATTCTCTCTTTAATATGATTAATTAAGTTTTCTCTTTCATATAATCGTATTTGTTATGATTTACGATTCGAGAACTTACTCATCATGTTCTCGACTCGATAACTAATAGTATTAGTAGACAGCAAGAGAATTATAACCTCTAAACAAATTCAAAATTATTTGATTCACTACAAGCTACCAAATCACTACTGGGCTTATAAACACATTAGCCTCCGCAGTCAGGTAAAAACAGGATAGTCTAAATTTAAATGTTGTGAAATTATCCGTACCGACCTACTTACTCTTTATACTATAAAATATTTGAGGAAGTATACTTTCCCCAAAGATTTTTTTGACACATTGAATAAATACAACGTGTTATTCAGTAATTAGTACTATCTTACAGAAGACAACAACTATAATAAATCATACCTATATAGGTATGATTCGTAAAACAAGTAAAGTATTTAAAAAAACACAAAACACATTCAGTGTCCCGTAAATGAAATGTCACGTAAACAACAATTAGAAGTGTGTAGTAACCCTACCGAAAAAAAAGCAGATGGCAAAACCGATTGCCATAATCGGTAGTGTAGGTGTCGACCGGGCTGGTCGGTGCAACAATGTTGCAACGAAATTGGGCCGAGAGAAGAGCGGAGAGAGAGAGCGATACGAATAATTCGAAACGCTAACATTAGATGTAAATATTCAAATGATAATTAAATTTGAATGATAATGTCCCTCAATAATTACAGTTTGTGAGTTCTGTTATTAAGCAGTGAGATCTATGTACAAAAAAAATCACTAAATTTATATTGCAATAACTTTGAAGATTACTCTTTTAAACCCTAGTGGACATTATGGGTTAGTCGAAAACTGTTGTATGACGAGTGCTTACGTGTTAAGTATTATTTATTAAAGTTATTATGTCTTTTGGCTACCGATCTATGATCATAAACATGAAAGAAAACAATGCACTTTGATGCTTTGAGTATAAAACTCAAAGCTTTCATGACATGCTATTTAATATTTTAATCAATACGTTCTTGTTTGATTACGTCTTCTTCAGTACATACTTAGTATAAAACAAAGTCGCTTTCTCTGTCCCTATATCCCTATGTATGCTAATCTTAAAAACTACGCAACGTATTTTGATGCGGTTTTTTTAATTGATAGACTGATTCAAGAAGAAGGTTTTAGTATTAGCGTTGCACTCGTGCGAAGCCGGGGCGGGTCGCTAGTGGGATACTAAAGCAATATCTATTATGTGTGTATATTAAAGATAATCATTAAGATTAATCAGCATCATTAGTTTTTGATATCGAAGAAGAGCTGTTAATGATAAATTCGCATTAAAACTGACAAACATATGCCTTTATCACTATCTAGCTATACCTAGTCTACAGACTATGCTAGATAACATCGTCAGTAATTCATGTGCAGGCATGTGTGTTTAACAGCACCCGGGCGGTGGTGAACCACCACCTCTCAGATTCAGGTGATTCAGGGGTTCAGGAAAAAAAATCCAAATTATTATTATAATCTTCGGATAATTACAGAAATTGGAAACAAAAACTTTAGTCAGAATTGATGACCAAAAAAGTACCTACCTAATATTATATTAGTCGCGTTTTCTTTTGTGGCTTGTCGCTTGCACCACAACGGATGAGGACCATTTTGCGAAACCCGACATCACGAGCAACAGGTGCCGATCTCGACGAGTGCATTCACATCACGCGACTCGTGTTTCCGATCTTTTCACAAAAGATCAATTATTTTTAACAACCAGAAATAGGTCAGGCGCTGGTTCACCACAGCTGAACAAAAGCATCACCCAGGGACCGCCAACCATTATGATTTTGGGCAGCCCGCATCCATCCACTGACAGTCATCTTGTTTAAGTCGTTGGTCCATCGTGCCCCAGGGTGCCCTACACTTCGGTCTCCACACCAACATCTTGTTTAGGTCGTCGGTCCATCGTGCCGCAGGATGCCCTACACTTTGTTTGCCTAAACGCGGTCTCCACACCAACACGTGTCGGCTCCAGCGGCATTCAGTCCGCCTGAAGACATGACCAGCCCACGTCCACTTCAGCGTACTGATTCTCCGCGCGATGTCGGTGACTCGTTCTCTGTCGAATGACTTCGTTCCGGACGCCTCTCCAGACACAATTAGATACTTAAAATTGTTGGGAGATTTTTACGCTCACGGCTTTATTACAGTCCACATGTTTCTTTCATTGTTTTGTGTCGGCGCAGGCGCCCTATTTCAGTCATAATAGGAATGTTTATGATACTTTTAAATTAATTTTATTTCATGAAATTTATTATGCTTATGACAAGCTGATAAAAGTTAAAACGTTTGCCGCTTGTTCTAGAAAGCACCGGGGCCACCCTTCTGGGTGTCGAAAACTTGGATTTTTTATTACTCATTCTACATAATATCCAGAGCTACATGAAATTTTGTAGGATACTCACCGAGTGGAAATTTTGGGAAGAGATCTTTTAAAAATTAGAGTATAACGGTATGGCCAGGAATCCAGGGTAACAAAATAAATAAGAATTTATCGCTACATAAAATTGGGTCTATTAGTTCAGTTAGTAGAAACTTGAACTGTGGTACAGTCTGTACCTAGTATGTAAATAAATAACAGGGTATGAATTGTGTAGAATTAAATAAAAATATATACAGACAGACACGAAAACTCCAATAAGGCACACAAATCTTGGTCGTGATATACATCTAAACCTCTACCGACTCAGAAGTCAGGGTTACACTAACTGAGGTTTCATTAGGAAACCATTTTTCTTTGATAAGCATCCGAACAGTCATAGATCCGTTAACCTAAGTTCTAAAAATAAAACAAAAACGACTTATTTAAAAAGAAACAAAATCCCGGAGCGCAGTCGGACAAAACGAAGCTAGTTTCCGGATCCAATCGAAGTTTCGGCAGTAAACCGAAAGACGCTCAGAAAAGCTGAGTAAGTATTCGGCACTATTCCATCAGCACAACGGGTTCCTTGTTATACTTTAAGTTGGGGTGCCGTAAAACTCCAGATAAACCTTTTGTGTTCCGAAAATGAGTTTTTTCATTCGTCTAACAAAACTGATTCGAGAGCAATGAAGTCTCCGCTTTTGTCGTATTACACACTATAAAATAAAATAAATAATCGCATGCCTTATGTCCCCGAGGGGGTAGGCAGAGGTATTCCATTACTAGATATACCCACTTTTCACCAGATATTCTTTGGACGATTGGTCGAGAAGCCACTTGATGAATGCTTAGGTGGCTACTAGTCCACAGAAATCTCGGCTAATGGTCGAGAAGCCACGTTTTGAATACTTAGTTGGCTGCTCGACCACAAATCTCGGCCGATGGTCAAGGAGCCACTTTCTGAAAAAAAATTTTGTCCCGACCTACGTAGTGACGGTCAGCGAATACCTTTTAAAAAAATATAATTTTTATTACAAAAGATGTTTAATCAATAAAAGCTCTTACGAGACTAATTAAAAAATGATATATAATATTATAATGTGCATTGCGATGCGCGTGCGTCACAGCATCGCCGCTGGGTCGTCATCATCAGGCATGAGGCATGGTAACTCCCGTCGGCTACTCGATTGCAAAAGTCTCGGCCAATGGTTAAAAGGTCACCTTTTGAAACTATTAGAGAAAAATGAAATTAAAATTAAAAATGTATATTTCTATAACTTGGAATAACATTTTACAGTACAAGTTTGGGAGTTGTTTGATTATTATAAATAGAAGTTGAGAAGCAACAATTTTTTTGTTATTAAATTTGTATTATTTCTACGTTTAATACTATGTCAACTCAGATCTCGTCGTCTCATCTAGCTCATCTGATTATTGACCCAACAACTATACTCGACAAAAATATTATGTTATTTAAGTATGTAGGTATATCTACGACAAAAACATTTTTTTCGTGAATCTTTGAAATAACACGTGTTCTGTATCATTGAAAATCATGTAAAAAGAGGCGTAGAGTAGTCTCAGGAATCCTTATTTATTGTTATTGTTTAAACTTTCTACCTTTCCGTATGGGGACTTAACGATGCCATCCAACGGCTTTTACGTTTTTTGCCCGACTCCACTAGAAGGCGGGTAAAGTTTTACATGTTATATCATTTGTATGTCTGTTTTTTTATGTTTGTATTACCTCAGAACTTTCCGCTGGGTGAACCGATTGATGATTTTTTTTTATTTGAAAGCTGTGCTTCCCGTGTCCCATTTCAATTTGCTCCAGTTCTGACAAAAGCATCTGTGTTAAAACCATGTCTTAAATTTACATTAACTATTAGCTTGACAAATGGACGAATTAGTCAATATCACGCCAACCGATTTCGATTATTCTTTTTTTAACTGACTTCAGAAAAGGCAGAGGTTCTCAATTCGACTGCGTTTTTTAGTATATTATTCGTTGAAGTCGGTTTTTTACTGTAGATATAGATTTCTATGTTATTACTGCGAGCTATCGTTAGATTCATTTCTCATCTCCGGAGTATCATGGTCTACCTACATAGAATGTCTACGTCTAGCCGAATGCACTAAAAAAAATTAATACGCTTATACCTAGTCTCCGATTGAATCGGCATAAGTATTCCATTCCATACAAATATAAATAGAAACCACTAATAGAAATACCTACATTTCACCAACTTTTTTAAGATCCTGTGACAGGTGGTGAGCCCATCGCCGGACCGGGGCATTGGGCTGTTAGTCTGTTACACATGCTTCAACAATTAATTCAGGGCTCTGCGGGTTGCCCCGCGATGTTTTCCTCCACCGTCGAGCAAGTAATCAATACATACGAGTATATGTACTTTTTTTGAACTCATTGTACAGTCAAGAGCACGTGGAGCTTGACACATTGGACTCTGTAACGTTCTCATTACAATGGCATTAGAGGTTAGACTCGCACTACAAGTTTAAAGCTTCATGTGCCCTTGACTGTACCTACCTATACTTTTAAGAATTCAGTCCGTCTGTCTCTGTCTGTCAGTGAGATGTATCTCATAAACCGTAATAGGAAGACAGCTGAATTTTTTACAGAATGCGTATTTCAGTTTTAATCCATACGCGACATGAAGTCTCACATTTAAATGACCATCGTTCGAAACCGACCATCTTCTTGCACAAGAGGGCTCACTGTCAATAGGTCTGTCACTCAATTACTGTGCGACAAGGATTTCTTTAGACGCCGTTAATGTATTTAAAAGTTTTCAGTGCCTTGTACATGAAGTCGGATTTCTGGTTTTTCTAATTAACATACACATTCATCTGGTTTATCTGTTACTAGCGACCCGCCCCGGCTTCGCACAAACCTTTCTCTTGAATCACTCTATCTATTAAAAAAAACCGCATCCAAATCCGTTGCGTAGTTTTAAAGATTTAAGCATAGGTACATAGGGATATAGGGACAGAGAAAGCGACTTTGTTTTATACTATGTAGTGATATGTATAATTCTTGCGAAATAGATCTGGATAAAAGTGCATTGACACCTCTACCCATGTACGCAATTTTTGCAAACGATACGATAGAATGTCTATGACAAGTATCGCATATAGGTACGTCTTACCTTGTGTATCGCAGTAGAAGGCGGGGTGAGCAAATGACCTTGCCAGACGTGACAAACATTTTCTAAATGACATTACATTAAAAAATATAGCTTCTCTATTAGATTTTTTTTTTTTTATGTGTGGTTGTATAGTAGTAGAAGTATTTCTTCATAAACAATGTACATCGTATTCGAATTTCAATAATAAAAAAAAAAATTTAACACAATAAATTATCAATTTCATTTGTCAACTAAATATAATGTAAAAATTATTCTTTAATAAAAATAAATAATTATGCAATGTTTCAAACCAAATAAAATTAGTCAATAATATAAATAAATAAAAATAAGCATATTATTCAAAAAAACTCCTTAATGGAATATAATTAAGCACTTTTCTATCATAGAATTAAACTTAATTATGATTAGAAAAACTGTAGACAACTCAAATCAAATTAAAAAACCAGTAAATCTACATCTTTATATCTTTCTTATTTTGTATTATTTGATTTTAGTAATAAATAAATTACATCATGGGGAAGGAATTAAAAACAAAAAAAAACATGTAATCTAAATCTAAACTTAAAGTTAAGAGAGTTTTCTAAAATCTGTAGCACTACAGTTAAAAGTAAGGTTGACTACACTGCGACCGAGTGGGGCGTACCCCTGGCCGCAGGACGTTTGCCAACGAATGCGCGTAACTTATAATATTAAATTTTTAAGTCTCAAAAATACAATTGTTAATTTCTATTATGTAATAAAGTATTTTACAGTCTGTAATGAACTACGCATATAGAATTGAGGGTTACATTTACAAAATATTTATTTAACGTTACTAAATCTTCAAGTATAACAAAAATACTGAAAATTGCGGAATTATATATGTATTTAACAACCATTATCAACTTCAATTTCTGTAATAATAATAAATGTCAAAATAATAATAATGTCATATACCAAAAAAAATCCTGATAAAGTGCAACTTTCGAGGTTACACTTTTCACATTTGTCCGACGTATTATGAAACGCATGTCGCGTCATGATTAGCGACAAGTTAGCGACAGTTTGTATGACGAGCGATAAAGTACGTAAATGTTTTGTGAAATGTAGTAGAGGTTGGGTCAATGCACTTTTATCCAGATCTATTTCGCACGGACTATAGTGATTCTTATATCAAATTTAAAACGAGATGACAAACGAAACTCTCCTAAACAGAACAGACATAATAGCGTTGCACGCTGATGCCTGATGGGCTGCTGTTGGATGCTACCGAATTGTAGCAAGATCTCGTAGTGAATTGTCGACAATTTGTCGTGCTAGCATCTACGTGACACGGATGTGGAATGTGGACAGCTACTATTTCTGTGTCGGTGAAATTACGTTGATTTTCACAAGTGTGATGTGATTCTGAACCAGTAAAGTTTGGATTGCGTTTTTTTAGTACTTCTTTTAACGGCTCTGGGTTCTTAACTGAGCTAGTCGTCGTTTATTGGTCCAGTCAAGCATCAGTGGTTCACAGAAATACACTGGTTTTTATACTTGAAGGGTTAGTTAAATGACTCTGCTTCAGAGACTTCAGAGACTCATGCTACTTATACAAATAAAGTGTCTTCTATACTTTATATTTTATAGTACAGTAAAATGGTCGTGTCAGAATTTTATTTGTATTTTTTTTAGATTTTTTAAAATACTTTGATACCTACAGATCGCAGTTAACTAAAGCTGTCTGTACAATATATGCACACATTGCGCTTGTATAGTTTCTTGTGCGTGTGACAGACATTGTTATGATTTTATTGTTAGTACTACTAAGAAATATAGGTTGATGTTTTTTGAACCCGTCCGTCAGTAATCTCATCACGCAACTACCGCAAAGATATTATAAACATTTCTTTTTCTATCATACTATATAATAAAATCGCATTAGTGTGAGTCAATAGGTACTGAGAACGTGTCGGCGTTGATCAACCCTAAAAGTAATAGAAAATTGGCAAAATACAATCTAAAATCGCGTTTAACTGTACGCGCACTACTACATAGTAGACATGAGATTAGAGAGCTGCCCTTGAGTTTTTGAATTTCAACCCCTAAGGGGGTTAAATAAACATGCGCGAGCGAAGCCGCTGGTAAAAGCTAGTTGATGAGCACACTCCGTCATAACTTAAATCTAACATCCCACTTTAAAGTTGTGGTTTCTTTTTCTCTCGCAATTATTACATATAGCAACACTAAATTACACTGGTTTCGCAAAAGATATTTTTCAATCCTCACATTAATAATAATTAGTGTGTTTAACTTGTTCATTCAACAGGTTATGACTATGATTACGCGTAGCTACCATGATGTATTGCCCCTTTCTCAGAAACGTCGTCGCACGCGCATACCCGTTTAATTTATTGCTATTACTACCTCGGTAATCGAAGTGTTACTTTCAGTCACATTTAGTATTGTGGAAGCAAATAATTTATTATAATAATAATAATAATAATCTCACGCCTTTCATCCCCGAGGGGGTAGGCAGAGGTATTCCATTACTGGATATACCCACATTTCACGAGATACATTGGACCCCTAAACGTGATAGGTGGTGAGCCCATCGCCGGACTGGGTCTATTTACACATGTCTCAGAATTAATTCTGAGACCTGCGGGTTTCCTCACGATGTTTTCCTTCACCGTCGAGCTAGTGATAAATATGTACGTAAGTTTTTGAAAAACTCATTGGTACATGCCAGGATTCGAACCCGAGCCTCACTGATTTTCGACCGGCTCTTTAACCGTCCGGGCTATCACTGCTCTAATAATAATAATTTATTATAGTTGATTTAGAATTGTACAAATACAATGCTAATCGGTTTTGTTTTGTATAATGACACTTATTGAACTCTTCTTTTGTCATAATTTATAATTTATGTTATCGTGAAAGGTGGTAGCATATAAAGTGCTTTAAATAGGACACTATGTCCCTGCTTTGAATAATAATGTAGGATTGCCAGAGGACTCCATGCATGCATATTGAAAATTAACATACAATAATTTTTTTGATAGTTTTCATGATAATTCATGCTGATTATTTATTTTTTGCTGGTAAATTTTTGGGTAACAATTAATTTTGGACTAAATATAGCTAATTTAGTTTTAAGCTATGAAATGGGTCCGAAAAAAATCTCAATTAATCATGATAGAGAGGGAGGGGAGGCTAATGCAACAAATTAGTAACATAAACACAGTAAATTTTCTTTTTGACAGATCATATCATATCTGTGAAAAAGAAAATTTACTTTTAAAAAATGTACTGAATACTGAGTTGTGACGTCATAACTCATAGTACTTATGTAGGTACCTACTCAATTGCATTACTTTTTATATAGGTAGTTTTATTATTTTAAAACTGTAAAATGAAAATCGAAATGCATTTTTAGCGGTATTTTGGGATAAGCTTTTTAATGAATTATTACTCGCTATTCAATTTTGATACAATACGCAATACGTTTATTTTATCGTGCGACGAAAATATATAATTTAAATGTTTGACATAAACTAGACATGTATTAAAACAGAAATACGCATTCTGTAAAAAATCAACTGTCTTCCTATTACGGTTTATGAGATACCTACCTACATCTCACTGGCAGACAGAGACAGACAGACGGAACCCTTACAAGTATAGGTAGGTACAGTCAAGAGCACATGAAGCTACACCTGTAGTGCGAGTCTGACCTCTGAGTCGAATGTAATAAGAACGTTATGTGTCAAACTCCACGTGCTCTTGACTGTACAAAATCTAATCAATACTTCTCAAACGTGTTAAATTTCCCAAGGTTCAACATCTGTTAGTCTTTTTTACGGACGCTCGTCAAAAGAACACTGTAAGTTTACAGCGTTTCGCCT
The DNA here is from genome assembly GCA_963855545.1 of Ethmia dodecea. Classification (NCBI taxonomy): domain Eukaryota; kingdom Metazoa; phylum Arthropoda; class Insecta; order Lepidoptera; family Depressariidae; genus Ethmia; species Ethmia dodecea. The sequence continues at coordinate 4,463,591 of OY979457.1, forward strand.
AATTTATAAGCTGTTAAACTTGAAAATTTTATTTATTTTTAACGCGCAACGGTTAGGGTTATTCGGCAACTCGGCCCGATTGGAAACTGACTGCTTGAAGTTACCGCCACTTAAGTTTGAGAAACCCAACAGGAAACCAAATCACAGTTGTCATAATACTAACTAACTAATATAGGTAATTAATTATTGAGGGGACGCGTTAACCTATAGTCTATTACACACCTAGGGAAGTAAAATATAAAATGTCCCAGATCACATGTACTGAGGCTTTTTACTTCCCGAGGTGTGTATACTTTTTAACCGACTTCAAAAAAGAGGAGGTTATCAATTCATCTGTATGTTTTTATAATTTTTATTTTGTTTTTTATGTTTGTTACCTCAGAACTTTCGACTGGGTGAACCGATTTGGATGATTATTTTTTTCTTTGAAAGCTGGTGCTTCCAGATTGGTCCCATTTTAATTTCGTCCAGTTATGACAATGGCATCCATGAGAAAACCAAATAAGTTGAAGATTGAAGTCGGTTTTTTTACTCTTTAGAGTGATTAGGTTATTTATTTTCTTAACGACGTAGGCAGAAAGCGGCAACTTTGTTTAGCGCAGCGGGCCGAAATTTGCCGCTTTCTGCCAGGAGAGATGAAAAAGCTTTTGCTTGTTAAGTAACTTGATATTTACACAGAAATGACTTCAATTAGTATCCATGTCCGCAGTGGGATTTGGAAAAATTACAAACTACCATATCAACTTTCATCTTTTACTATTGCTCCTTAGAAGGTGAATTATCAAAAATATTATCAATACTTCAAGTTTTATTTGGCCAAAAAAAATCCGTCTGTAATTACATGAGGTTTACTTTTAACTTCCTACAGATTATACTTACTTCAACATAAGTAATACACATTAGTGATTAAGAAGGAGAAACCACGACACCTGAAGGTCTAATCACTGAAACGCATAATGTATTTGATCTAGCGAAACAAATTATAAAAAAAACTCGCCCCAACACGAGGATCGTTTGGGTCAATAGACCATCACTCGACTTGTCGCGGCGACACGCGTCTTATTCCTCTAATAAACTCACAATAAAATGAACAATGTTTTCTTTCAATGGACTGTAAGAGCATGGTTAGAGCGTAAGCTCACGTAAATAAAATATACATTTTGATGCGTATTGACGGTCCGTTCCGTTCATTTTGACGCGTCAATACGCATCAAAAGCACGGCGGATGTGAACATGACGTCATAAAACTAAATTAGAATATTTCATCTCTTTTTATTTCTATAGAGAACTGGCTGACAAGATCTAGTCTCCTAAAGATTCTAATGTCTTATAAATACCAGTGTACATCCATACCTAACATACAGCTCACACCTTCTTCTCACGTAGGGGTAGGCAGAGACGATGGATCTCCGCGCATTTCCCTCGCTTCCTTCACATCTAAGCCTTTTTATGCACGCTCTTTCATTCTTATTCGAACTCCAGCTTTTTGAAGGACGTCACTAATTTGATCCGTGAACGTCCTTCTAGGGCGTCCTCTTTTCTTGCATCCTTCAACATTCGCACCATAAATCTCTTTCGTTACTCTTTTCATCCATACGTTCTAAATGACCAAACCAGCTTAACATGGGTACCCTATTCTATCCTTTTCAATGCACCTTCTTTCAAACCACACTTCTCTCGTATATCCGCATTCTTCACTTTATCACACAATGACTAGTGTCGAGGTCCACTTCCCAAAATGTCCAATCCTGAAACTTGAATGTAACCAAAACCAAAATGTCTAGTCATTGATGTAGGACCCTCCAGCTCACAATGTGGATCTTCATTTGATACCTACATTGTTATTTTGAGACTAACCCCTACCGTACATAGGTACCTTTATTTTTGAGTCCCAAATTATTTTTATGCCACCTTTGTGCTTGTTTATGTGCTAAAATGAAACAGACAGCCTCTATTCACGTGGAAAGACGGTCTCGAAGCCCAGCTAATGTTACTTTTAAGTTTTAACCGAAATAAAAAATAAAGGTTTTGCACAGATACTCGTATCATTATTTATTTAGGTCTGTGGGTATTCCGAGGTGGTTTGGAAGAGATCGCTAAAAGCGATAAGAATGCTGATTGTTTTATTATCTTTTTGTGTTGCTTTTGGTTTTCAATAAAGAGATATTTAGAGTATTTTATTTTTCAGCTCCTCTAAAATATATTTATCATCATAAAATTATGTATTATTATGACAAATATCGTACCAAATGACCATTAGATGGCTTGTCTGGCTGAGATTCTATTACTCATCCCTCAGCACCAATTTTAAGGCCTGCTGTTTTACTCACCGTCCATGTAGTAATAAATATAATACGTATGTTTTGAAGTACTCATTAGTACAGTCAAGAGCAAGTCAAGCTTTACACTACCAGTTTAAGATGAGCTCTGATTTATACTGCGCGCCATAGAATAGAGGGCCGGGTCAAAGTCCAAAGTGTCAAGCTTAGCGTGCTCTTGACTGTACATCCCCTCCAGCATTTCAGCCGAGCCTCACTACCAGCAAAAGATTGGTCTTTCAACTGTCACTTATGTCTTGAAAATGACGTCATCCATGCGTAACCGGTAACAAGACAAATAGAACATGTAAAATATTTTTTATTTAGAACCATAGAAAGTTCATATTTATTTAATTAAACAATGATTTAACTCGCGCGCGACATACTGTCTACCACCTTCGTGCTGACCCTGCTGGGCTATCACTGCTTCTAAGGGTCAGTTCACATCGAGAAGCGATGCGACGCGACTCAGCGCGCACTTTTTAAGATTCCGATACGATACAAAATATAACTTTATATTGACTACACAAAAAGACACATGTGTTCGAAATTGTCCCGTGGTGTCCGGTAGGCGAGGCGTCAAGCTGCCATTGACTTCACGATGCGCCTCTGGCGAGATCTACGGCCTCTTCGAGCATCGTTGCATTGCGTTGCGTCTCGGTGTGATCTGACTCTAAGCGTAGTTCGCACTAGGCCAGTAATTTAGTCGCGTCCTTGCTCAGTATGTAGTACCTACGCAAAGGAGCCTAATATTATCGAGTTGTATACAATCCTACTAATATTATAAATGCGAAAGTTTGTTTGGATGGATGTCTGGATGTATGGATGTCTGGATGGATGTTTGTTCCTCTTTCACGCAAAAACTACCGAATGGATTTTGATGAAACTTTACAGTTATATAGCTAATACATCAGAATAACACATAGGCTATATTTTATCAACGTATTCCCACGGGAACGGGAACTACGCGGGTGAAACCGCGGGGCGCTGCTAGTATACTATATAACAGAATAAGCGCAATTCCTAAAATTAGTTTGTTCAGTATCGACTACTTAATCGATTTCAGCTATTTTTAAAATGTGTAGGTATAATTTTTCCGAAAAATGAATTAGCATAGCTGAATTTAGTGCTACCTATGGAAATCATTCCATTATTGCTCTTTATTTAAGAAAATTGGTTAGACACAACTAAAGTAAGAAGGGATCATATTTTTAAAATATTAATATATCTACTAATTGAAGTGTATGAGGAATTGCGCTTATTCTGTTACGCGTTGTATACAACGTGTACATCATGTGTATATGTGTGTATATCATGTGTACACATTTATACAACTCGACAATATTAGGCTCTTTCGCTACTACTCCTGTACTACATACTGAACAAGGACTCTATTAAATTACTGGCATAGTGCGAACTAGACTTTAGAGACTATAATAAAAACATAACCTCTTGTTTATTACTATCACGAAAAACACGTTTGTAACTGCAGCTATAACAGAATCATTTCAGTCATCGTAAATCCTACTTAGTCATGGTTTAGAAAACGGACGGTAACACCTAATACCATAAGAAGTGTATTGAATATATTTCTCATTTCCTTCAAATGTAATGTACCGTAACACTGTCATAAAAACCGGCCAAGTGTGAGTAGAAGTCGCGTCCAAAGAGGATTCCGTATGTGTTTTTTATATTTACTGGAATCCTGGTATTAAATCTAAATTTTAGGTTACGGGGAAGTACCCTATATTCTATACTAGCAGCGCCCCGCGGTTTCACCCGCGTAGTTCCCGTTCCCGTGGGAATACGGGGATTAAATATAGCCTATGTGTTATTCTGATGTATAAGCTACAAAACTGTAAAGTTTCATCAAAATCCGTTCCGTAGTTTTTGCGTGAAAGAGGAACAAACATCCATCCAGACATCCATACATCCAGACATCCATCCATACAAACTTTCGCATTTATAATATTAGTAGGATAGGTTTTTTAGTCAGACGGTAAGGGAAATACTGATGAATGTGAAAGACCTTATCTTTTTATGGCATTTACCTAGAAACATACGGTCTTATTATAAAACACACAGACACACTGTTTAAAGTAGATGCTGCCCCTTTTAATTATTATCAAGAAAGTGACAGCAACCTTGTATAACTCAGTTTTGTTAATAACTTCGTTGTTTTTTAAAGCAGTGTAGACCTATAAGTATACTGTAATCATTTTAATTGGATAGGTACTCGTACCTAAAAACGTTGGTAACGAATAAAAGCTAGAGTAAATCTATAAAGCCCGTTTATACGGAACCCTGAAGGATGATATGTGCAAGATGGAAGTGAATGTGGATATGACGAATGATAGATCGAAATGGAAGGAAAAAACATACTGCGACGACCCCAAGTAATGGGATAAGGGCAAGTACATGATGATACGGAACCCTAAAAAGCAGCCCATGTAACAAACGACCAACTTCACGAATGCAAATACAATTGCAACCAATCTATGAGATAGAAAGGGATAGGTAGATCAAAAGGATCTTTTCATGATTAAGTTATACAACTCGTATATTTTATGATTTATGAGATGGGACAAATTTTAACACTTCTTTTTAATACGTGTCCGGTTAAAACGACCGTGTTGGATGTAACGACGATGTAATAAAGTCGGAGAAAAATGGCGCTTTTGTGTTAACCGGATGGTGTAATAAGTTTAATGCGTTCTATTCTATCTTGTTATTTAGTTTTTTTACTGAATTTATGACAGCTTTTGTAAGAAAACCGTTCATTCTAACTTTCTACTGAATTTACTTCTTCAATTACCTCTGTCCAGCTGTTGAGATTTATTATAAACTAGCGGTTCTTCGTGGTTTCACATACGTAATTCCATTTCCCTTGGTAATAAGGGAATATAATATAGTCTATGTTACTCAGGGATCTTCTAGCTTTCCATTGGTGAAAGAATTTTTCAAATCCGTCTAGTAGTTTTTGAGTTTATTCGTAACAAACATACAAAAATACAAATCTTTCCTCTTTATAATATTAGTAGAGACTATCGGGTGACCAACGGCGTTTCCCGCGTTGAATCTGTTTTTTTCCTATTATTTGAGAATAATTTCCAAAAATTCACATTATAACACCCCCCATCTTCATTAATAGTAGTTTTCCCCTACTCCCATTTCCCCTGTTTGTAGATACCTAACGTGAATAAAACACGACCCATATTCGTCGCTGAGAATCCCTGCATGACGAAAACCTCTAAAGACCAAAATGTATATTTTACTATTAAGGCTTGAACTTATTAAAGGTTCAAAAAGTCAGTTTGTTTTTCAATTTTGACAAGGTTCTTATTAGTAATTCGGTCGTGAATTTATGAAGATTTGTTGACTTCCAGTAGTGTGGCCATAAAATTTTACGACACGTACTCCGTATTTCTTGCCGCCATCTGGCGACTAAGACGCGAACAAAGCGATGTGCACGCACAAATAACAAGTTAATAGCATGAAGTACTAATAATACTCAATTCTTCTGTAAAATTGTATTTAAAGCCAGTCAAACCGTTTAGGCTACAAGAGGTACGCCATATTAATTTTTGTGACTTCACCAGTCTAGTGCTAAAATAATACCTTATTTGTTTATTAAAATTTGCTCTCATCAAATTAAACTTGTTTTTTGAATTAGCCTTCTTAAAAAAATATATTTATTTGAAAGACCAACCGCTAAAAAATACACGATACTTAAAATACAAACCAGCAAACCAATTATAAGTCTTCACAGGTAAGAAATAACATAAATTATTTGCAAAATACTACTACATAGGTACAGATCATGTAGGTACTTTGGCCCAATAACGTTATGGTTAGGCGTATCATCATTAAGTTAAGTTATTTACTTAAGTACTATTTCTAAAAAAATACTTAGTAAGAAGCCGCCTTGCTGCCGCAATACTAGTGTTAAATAAATCTAAATTTACTTTTAGATAGCTTATAATTTTAATATGTACTTACATATTCTGGTGCAGTTAAAGCGAAATAGTGATTCTCCGAAACTATATCACGTCGGAGCTTTAAGTAAGGCAGGTGAGTTAAATATGTAGGCCTAAGAAAGAGTTTTTTGAAATTCCTATACGGGAATAACGTAAATGGACACCCGCTTCTAGTTCTTATTACAAATAAGTTTTTCTCAAGAATTATTTAAACGTAAAATTTCGGTCAAAATTGAATTTGTTTGTGAAGTGTTGAAATTAATTCAACTAAACTTAAAACGTTGTTTGGGAAACTTATTAATAAAAATTAATCATAGAGAGTCTATGTTGAGTTGAGTGCATCACAATTGAGCACCGTTTCTCTCACACAGTTAACGATAGCAAATACATCTAGATATTTATAAAGCTAGGGCTACATTGAAGCAGTCGTAAATACGCGGCGGGTCGTTCGGTCGCCCCGGATGTGGGCTAACAAACACGACTTTAAATCAGTGGCAAACGGCTTAAGAGTAATTTAAGGGGGCGAGTGCACGAGCCATACGTTCATTAGTTATTGTTTTGCTGTGTCTCTATTATGTGGACAATGTATTGCTTGAATTACACGAGATGTGGAAATAGATTGAAATTATTCTGCAGGAAAATGACAACAGCAAGTGTCTTCTAGTCTACTGTGTAATGTCGTGTATTTTACTTTGGTTTAAAATTAATTCGTCAAATAGAAGTAACGCAAGATAACATGCCTTTAGTATGTGTTTCTGTAAAAATCGATTAGTGCAAATGAGAAGCAGTAATTAAATAGTCCCTTAATTGTATTCACATGAAAGAAACCGCACGAATATCTTAAAAACTGACATTACTGATGATCAAACGTGTCATTATTGCTTAATGTTGTACCCCAAGCCTTACAGGAGTCGAGAGTCGAATCCCGTCCGCTCCCGGCGAGCGTAATTGTTTTGGAAATAAATGCTTTGGTGTAGTCACGCGCGCGTGATTTTAACGTAAACACTTGCGACCGCGCAGTCTGCCGGTGTGCACCCAGCTTAGTAACAAAGAAATGATTTGTCACATTATACGAGAACTATTGTTTACACGGATATTTGTTCTGCAATATAGGAGTACCTACACACATAATTACTTAAGAGTTTTTATTTCATGTGTTCGTTTACGTGCAGATAAACTCTGTTCCGCACTGCTACAGAATGTTCACGTTGAAAATTATTGCAAAAAATAATCATGTTGTCTGTCTACCTACCATCTGTTTGACCTACAAGTCATTCAACGAAGATAAACAAACCAAAATATTACAATATCTCTTATAGTAGGTAAAATAACAACAAAAATATCATTTTGTTGTCAACTCATTGTTTTATAAGTATAGCCTCACCTTTTTCGTATAATTATGTGAATTATGTCAAATACCTCTTCGAATGCCGCGATGTAGACACAATAGATTTTCCATTGTTGCTCGCACACTGACTGGTTGTTAAGAATCTCAACGAATGAAATACACTTATAGGTGATGCGGATTTTCTTTCGACGTTTTCCTTCACCGTCGCTCTTCGCCTCTAGCCAACTAACTTCCATCCAACAGGGCTAATTATTGCTTGTATTTTTCGGACGGGGTTTCTTACACTTGGCTCAGAATCAATTCTCCGACCTGCAGTTTTTGAAAAAATCGTTCGCATAATATGCCTTCACCAGAATTCAATATCATAGCACATTAAAAAAATACTCTAGCTCCTGATATTATAAATATATTTATATTTAATTTATTTATAAGTATTTACTTACTACAAATTCAACATAGTAACTCGATTCATTATTTTAAATTAATCAAACATAATGTTTCTTCGTGCGTATCTACAGCTATACTATCTATCTACTCGTGTACTTATAAGTCCACTTATTGAAAGTCATTGCAGCTACTATACCGCTTCGAAATTTGTGTTTGCTTTCGTTTCGTTTTGTTTTTTTTTTTTCCAAAGTCTGAAGAAGCGTAGACGTTGTCACCCCTCCTTTTATCTGGTTTATCGAATCCAGTGGATATTGCCCCGAAAGATGCCAGAAAACTTGCTCAGAGATTTGAACGCGACATTCTGTAAAGTCTTCGTTGAAGTGGTCTCTAACAAAACACGAGGCACGTACAAAATTCCTTGCAGTCCTAAGCCCATTGAAACTCACTTCAATGTGCAGTCCATTCACAACGCGTGCCTAGTGAATGCCTAGCATTTAATTACGTGTTAGTTTAAAATGTAGGTTACTGTGCCTTTTCGACCTATTGATAAACTTGCGTTGATAATAATCACTATGTAAACCAAGTGAATTCAAGTTAACATTAAAACCTACTGCGAGTATATAATAATATGTATACAACGCGTAACAGAATAAGCGCAATTCCTCATACACCCCAATTAGAATATTAATATAATAAAAATATGATGCCTTGGAAATTTAGTTTTGACTAACCAATTGTCTTATTTAAAGAGCATCATAGCACGATTTCCATAGGTAGCACTAAATTCAGCTATGCTAATTCATTTTTCGGGAAAATTTAACACATATGTACCTATTAAAAATAGATGAAATCGATTATATATAGTCGATACTGAACAAAGTAATTTCAGGAATTTATTAATTAATTAGCATAACAGAATTTAGGGCTACCTGTGGAAACCGTTAAACCGTACTAGTACTATTACTTATTCTGTGCTATTATTGCTTTTTATAAAAGAAATTTGGTTAGACAAAACTAAAGTACGATGAATATACTAATTGAGGTGTATGAGGAATTGCGCTTATTCTGTGAGGCGTTCGCGTTGTATAAAGCAGTGAAAGACTGTCGATGTTTTAAAACGATGTAATGGAACCATAACCGCAATAGTGACCCACCCAAGGCATTATACTAAATTGAACTACATTATTTTATGTAGACTAGTCCTTTAGTTGCGGCTACTCGCCTGGCGGTCTTTCTGTCAATTGTAATCTAAATAATTAAGTTTATGGTCAAAATGGGTGTAAGGGTCGCGACACATATGCGGAACGTACAGCGCCGAAGGTTCGGTGAACAACATACATTACGGTTGACGCGGGTGGCTGATCCATTTATCTTTAAAGTGAAACGTCAATGTATGTTCAGTTGTTGACCGAACCTTCGGCGCTGTACGTTCCGCAGATGTGTCACGACCCTAAGACCCACAGAAGTGTAACCTGTATGCTTTGAAAAAAGACAATTTATTTAGGAATGTTAATATCTGTCTAGAAATTATCTCAAAGCAGCGATGCCATTATCATGCGTGAGTTCCCTGGTAACTAATTTGAAAACATTTACAATTATCAATAGACACTAACGACATCGCGAGAAGACTCGCCGGCCTCAGAATTTGATTCTGAGGCATGTGTAACAGCACTCTGAGGAATCCGAAAAATACATTGTGTGTATTTCGTGGAATTTAATACAATTGCCGGCCGCATTCAGGGACATGCCATGCTACGTGAAATTGACTATACTTTTGGCGAAACACACCAACTAACGCCAGTTGTAAGTGCAGTTGTACTACAATTCTGAAAAGTCCCAACCCAGGGACTAAATTTCGGAATTGTAGTTACTTATTTAGAGTTTAGACAACACTAGCAACCCACCGAGCCACCGAGCTTCCTTAAAAATTTCGTTTTTACAAAACAGAATAAATCACGAAACATATTGTAGTAATTAAGCATTATTGTGTTTAGACAACTTCATTAAAATAAAAAAGGTTATTTGGGTAAACACTATGGTATTTATACGTCTTTTTAATTTCTCAGATTTCGTTATTAATCCGGGAGTGAATATTATTTAGCTGTTATATTACTTATGATACTCGTAGATTTTGTCGAGACAGAAAATAGTTCTTGTTCAATGCGTTTTTCTTGGCCTACTGTCTTAATCAACGGCAGTAAAGGAATCATTCAATCACCGCTATTTGTAGCCTTACGACAGCAATTCAGCACAATGTGTCGCCATATTATTCTGTAATATATTGCTACAGTGAGGGGCCTCAATAAAACGGAGTTAGTTTAACTAGGCGCTGTTTACAGGAGCGGATTCAGGAATAATGTAGGTCGAATGCGTGAATTGCTTCGAGAAAAGGATGGTACGGCCGTGCCGCTTTTTGCTCGACTTGGCGGGAGCACTGCCGTGCCCCCAGATGTATTTTTTTTAAATAAATTGTGGGACGCAATTCACTGTAACATAGGTAAACAACTGATAAACATACCTTAATAAATATTAAACGACCAGACACGAACCCAACAGACATGTTCATTGTTCACGCACACCAATGTTGGCCTCGAGCGGGGATCGTACCTGCGACCTCCGAATCAGAAGCCAGGGTCACTACCAACTGAGCCAACAGGCCCGTCATAATAATATGTCGTAGTGTTATTGTAAAAGCTGTGTGTGTTATTGTAAAATATTATAATTTCATTTATGGTACTATAATTACAGGGATTTTAGTCAATCGTCTCCATTTCATGCCAAATTGTAAATCGCTAAATGATTGGTTAGCCATAGCACGGTTTTCAGTGGATCGACCAATCAAAACGGACTCAGGACGGAAGTATCCAAACTCATTTATAAATATCACTTAGGTACTAGCTGTTCGGCGTGGTTTCACCCGCGTAGTTCCCGTTCCCGTGGGATTATGGGAATGGAATGTAGCCTATGTTACTGGGTGATAATGTACCTTTACATTGGTGAAAGTATTTTTAAAATCGATCCAGTAGTTTTTGAGTTAATTCGTTACAAACATACAAATATACTTATCTTTCCTCTTTATACTCGTATTATAATATGCTGTGTGCTGTAGATGATAAAAGAATTTCCAGAATACATCCTTTTTCGGGGTAAGAGTGCATTTACTAGCCGCTCGAGCTTGACAGGCAGCAATACTTTTTTTTTCTCCCTTTCTATCTGCTATCGGCATTTTCAGCCGTAATCAGATGGTCTCATTGTTTTTGGGTTAATTGAGGTATCATTCCAGTACAGTAATTGTCATCCATCATAATTAGAGGGATGACATTTACTGGAAGCAATACTTTACGGCTGTCATTACTCATTACATTCTAAGAGTTATTCTGTGTCAATTTCTATTTTCTGTTGTCTCTTCTAATACATATACTTACATCTAGATACTTGTAAGTAGTCACTGTCATCGTGTAGTGAAGAGTACGTTTGATCGTAAAACGGTTAGGTCGGTCTGATTTAGAGTCATCTCGGCCCACCGACGGTTGTATATTACTTAGTTGACTAGTTGATGCGCACACGCAGCGTTGGAGCGACTGGAGTGGGAGTAATTCGCGGTGTCACTTTATTCACGACCACTTGACTCAGTTGATAGTACTAGGCATGCCTTTTAAGTTCTGTCGTTTCCATATTTCCCGGCAATTTTGAATTTGGAACTGTTCTATATTCGAATGTGTTTAAATTTTGAATCTCAAAACAGTTGAAAGTATTAGGATTAATGCTATTGTTTAGTCACAGCGTCGATTGGAATCTGTCAGGTTACCTACGAAAATGAATCTTTCTAAGGAAAATGTTCGTGCAATAATTTTCTATAACTTTAGAAGAAGCCTGACACGGCTTCAGTGTTTTGAAGAGCTAACATCTGTGTTCAGTGATGAAGCCCCATGTCTGCGGACTGTCGAACGCTGGTATTTAGAATTCCAGCGTGGACATACTAGTGTTGGTGACAAATCTCGCGAAGGACGCCCAAAATCCGCCTTCACTGAAGATAACATCATTGCTGTGAGACAACTAATTCTCGAAGATCGTCATGTGACGTATCGAGAGATAGAGGCTCTATTAGGCATCTCAGGGACAACTATCCAAAAGATCTTGCATGAAGCGCTTGGTGTGAGAAAGCTAGTTTGCCGTTGGATACCGCATCTGCTTTCCGACGATCACAAGGCGGCCCGCGTCAGATGGTGTAAGAAAACTCTGCAAAGGTTCAACCGAGGAGAGTCAAATCACGTCTACGACATCATCAGTGGTGACGAATCTTGGATCTATGCCTACGATCCTGATTCCAAACAACAATCTACAATCTGGGTCTTTCAAGACGAGCCAAAGCCGACTAAAGTTGTTCGTTCTCGAAGCACTTCAAAGAAGATGGTGGCCACGTTCGTTAGAAAAAAAGGCCATATTGCTACTATTGCACTTGAAGATCGTAGAACGGTTAACGCAGAGTGGTATACCACAGTTTGTTTACCACAAGTCATCGCCGAACTTCGAAAATCTAACTCAAAGCGACGCATCATCCTGCACCACGACAACGCAAGCTCACACAGCGCTCGTCAAACGATTGAGTATTTGAAGCAGGAAACAGTAGAAATTCTTGACCATCCTCCATACAGTCCTGACCTTAGCCCTAACGATTTCTTTACATTTCCTAAAATTAAGAAAAGTCTTCGTGGTCACAGGTTCCAGTCCGGTGAAGAAGCAGTCGACGCTTTCAAGTCAGCCATTTTGAACACCCCCACTTTGGAGTGGAATAAATGTTATAATAACTGGTTTGAGCGAATGGACAAGTGTATTAAGCTACGTGGTGAATACTTTGAAAAACAATAAAAAATATTATAAGGTTCTAGTTGTGTTTTTTTCTTCAAACGACAAAACTTAAAAGGCATGCCTCGTAATAACTACCTGAGTCAGAGCTTGCGGGTTCGATTCCTCCCGATTTCCAATATTACAGGCTCTGTCTACTAATATTAGTAGACTCTTACTTTTACAAGAAGGTGAAGGCTCCAAGACATACTATTATAATAACTCACGTGCCCCGAATTCATATCATAAAGTCGTTTTCTTAAAAAAATCACTAGTCTTTTAGTGCTATTCCTTGAAGTCGGATTGTATTTTAAGTAAGTACATAATTCGATAATATTTTATTTTCAAAAACAATACCCCAGATTAACACCATGACCTCTCAAAACAATGATGTTTTATTCCTGCATAGTGATGTAAAAGAGAAAATTATTTTTTCTTATCTATTCCTTGGTATATTATGGAATAAAAGATACGGCATTGCGTCATCACTTTCGTATCGTGTTCCGAAACAACCTTAAATGGATTTTTCTTAAACAGTGTTAAAACGGAGCGCACGAAGGGTTCCGTACTTCCGTACCTACCGTTGTCTATAAAAACGGCAAAAAAATCAAAATTAAAAAATTATTCGGTTTATGGGGGACCCCTTAAATATTTATTTTTATTTACTTTTTAGTATTTTTTGTTATACTCGTAGCGGCAGCAGAAATACATCATCTGTGAAAATTACAACTATCTAATTATCACGGTTCATGAGATACAACCTGGTGAGAGACGGACGGGGAGCGGAGTCTTAGTACATATATAAGCCTTGTTTTACCCTTTGGGTACGGAACCCTAAAAAAGTCATCATACAAAGGAAGCAAGACTAAAACAATACTGTTTCATTCTTGTGTTAAGAGATGGTACACCTGTATTCTAAAGAATTTCCCTAATTCTAATAACATTAACGTTTTGCTCGTATATTGAGTTATAATGCAGCTGATTTCCGACGAACGCTCTTCGTAGGTAGTTCTAAGTAATAAAAGTAAGTGGATGCGGCGTTTATGGCCCAGTTTTATGCGACTTCGTATAACTTCAGTATCCAGCGTTTCCATGATTAAACTATGCAATACGGGCCAATATAACGTAACTAAATTAAATTTCATCGGAATCTAGAGATCCTCCGTATGCGGACCGGTAATTTACACTCGCCGACGTTTATTCAAAGTGGTTTATTTCATGGTTTTTACGAGTTTGCGCAGGGGCGGCGTCGGGATCAGTTCAGAATTTCAGATAGCGTATAAAGCGTTTATTTGTATCTTCAGTCACACACATACAGTCGAACAAACAGAATAAATAAAAGTAAGATCTCTACATAGTATAAAACAAAGTGACTACTCGGATGATCGTATCAAAAATGTGTTAAAGTTAAACTTTGTCTAATCAATGCTGTAATCAATGCCGTTTTAGGAATGCTTGAAAAGAAGTTATATTGTATAAGTATCACTATACAGGTAGGTACACGCTGGATGCGAGAAAAACAAGATCGATCATTGTGGACATGCTTGGGGCCTGGGGGAGGTTATGTCCAGCAGTGGACGTATTTCAGATGATATGATAATGACCACTTTATGGTAGACAGAGATAGCCTCAATACGTTTGGTTCTACTATAAATATAACCCGTGCGAATAATTTATATTGATGTTGACTTTTGATTTTGAAAACCTCGTCAAATGTTCCGAAATCCGTGAAACAGTTCTGTCTGTGCAGTTGCTTATTGTATTTAGGTATAAATCAAATGTTTAATGGATGTAGATAAGACATTCATACTGAACAGCTGTAAATCATAACTTTGATTTGAAATACTAAAACTGTATACCGACTGTGAAGTGGGTTGTTGCAATGAATACAATATTTTTATTGATTAGAAAATTTTGCGTTCAGCATCTTGTATAACAATTTCGGTACCGCTGAAATTAACATTTTTTTTATTAATTCTGGGGCTTGCGGGTTTCCTCACGATATGTTTACCAAAGAGCTACTGGTGTTAGGTTAAATATGTACTACGTACGTTTTTGAAATGCTGATTGGTACATGCCCTTAATGAATGACCGTAAAAATACTTTAAAATACAGAATCCTCCTACCTGCGGCCCTGTTATTGTGATTGGCACTTACTTGAGTAAGTTCCTTTTACGATCGGCTAACCCTTAAGCGGGGCGTAAAACTTTTGCAGACGTTTAACGCTATCTCTAGCGGCTGGAAACTATGAAACTGCATAATTATGTGATAACTTACAATTCATTACGGCGCTATATTAAAGAAGAAGTGTTATAAGGTTGCCGCCATTTAGTTATGATTATGGACGGCTTAGATGTATGAGCTGTTACTCGGTAAATATTAAACTATGGAAAAACAGACCTATCAAAAACTGTTATAATATGTTGGCAACAACGTACGGATTCTGATAGACTTTTCCCGGTTTCTGAAAGTTAAATCAAACTAAAATTAGGTGACAGACTGTTAAATCTCATGTTAGCTGTTCTGTTTGGTTGAATAAAATCACAACGCTTTTCAACAGCCAATCAGCAGGCATATTCACGGAGACTCGATACCGTTTCCGTTCGATTCAGAACGAGTGAAAAAATTTCCGAAGTCGAATTTATCGACTTCGGAAACTTTATTCTGGGCGTTTCTGACAGCCACGGAAAATTTTCCGAATCCTTATGTCACATAATGACACATGACAAATCCTGTTTTCGATACCAACATCAGCCCATAACGAAAGTTTTCGACAGATTTTCCGATATCGAATATCGAAGCTCCCTGAATACGCCTGCAGAACACTTAAAATGAAATTTAACAATCTGTTATCTGTTTTTCGTTTGTTTTACCTTTTAAAAACCGGGGAGCAGAGTTATGCCATTTCTGACAGTGTTATTATCTATGGCGCTGTCAAAAGCCGCTATGATTCGAAAACTTTAAATTTTAGGAAAAAATATAATATGTATTTTAGCGAAACATCAGGAACCCATTAATTATCTTTAAATCTTTTCGTTTAACATTTTTATGGCAAAAATTACGAATTTCAAAAGTCTTGACTTAAATCTTTAATAATGTAGTTGGCAAAATATCCTTCGTTCGACGAAGTTATTCTGATCCCGTCATGCAGAGATTAAAATATAATAAGGCATAGAGGGGACAAAGCGAGGAAAATTTGAAGTCAAAAGTTATTCCAAGTGGAATAAGTCTAGTACAATTTCGACCGAATGACAGCTCGCGTTCATACTAACTGACATGACAAGGACATGACGCTTAGGCTTCAAAGTTTTGTATGAAAATATTCCCAATGCCCCCTCTATGCCCTATTATATTTAAATCTCTTTGCCGTCATGTGTGTGAGGACTGTAAAGTAGTCGTAAAACTCGTAAACTCTTTCAAAATTATAATTTAGGTCATTTCGAGTCGTAAAGTTTATGTCCATAAATGACAATTTTACTCCGGCGGCTTTGAGTTCTCAGAATGTTGCAAATACTTTCGTTGTTCTTTTTAGTAACCCTCATTTAATTAAGATTTTAACCGACTGAAGCCCACGAAGTAGGGTACTGTATCTATCAAATATTGAAAGCATCCAGAAGAGATTCCTGCGATTTCTAGACTACAAAGCACGTCAACATTCAACGGATTATCGACACCGGTGTGAAAGGTATCACTTTGTGTCCCTAGAAGATCGTCGGGTCATAAATGATATCTGCTACCTAATGGGTATAGTCAATGGGTCTGTTGATTGTCCTGATCTGCTATCGAAGGTGGGGCTCCGTGCAAACCAAATGGGTCTAAGACAGCGACCACTGCTACATGTACCATTTGCTCGTACTAATGTAAGACAAAACACCTTCTTGCTGCGCGCTGCTAAAAGTTTCAATGGATTCTCGATTGAATATGACATTGATCTATTCTGTACCGGTACATCTTTTGTAAGAGCATTAACATCATATTTGTTAGAAGAGCACTAATAACAGACTTGTCAAACCCAGACTGCTCACCTAATTAAGTTTGTACTTTTTTATTTTTTTTATTAACGTAAGTAGTTGAATTTTTTGAACTTAGGTATATTCCAAACAATCTTAATAGGTAGTTACCTAGTATTTAGTTAGTTTTGATAGCTATATGTGGAGACTTGTTGTCAGCATCCAGAGTAGGTACTCAGTTTTTTGAATTTATTGTCATGTAATTAGTCTGTAAGTCTTCCTAAAAATAATAAAATAAAATAAATAAAATAATGTACAATGAAGTTTCTATGAGGTTTTGCTGATTATTCTTTATCCGTAATGTTACAAGCTTTAAGGAAGTAAGTAGATTATCTCCTGCAAACATACTAGTAGTATGAACAACTTTTCCTCTTGTAGAATGTCAATACTAAAATATCTTTGGATAGTGTGGAAAGTGTTCTAGCTGGGGAGTCACAAAAAAAATGTAGGTACTACTTTGAAGCACAACTCAGTACATAGTACAGTCAAGAGCACGCTAAGCTTGACATTTTGGACTTTGACCCGGCCCTGTATTCTATGGCGCGCAGTACAAATCAGAGCTCAGCTTAAACTGGTATATCAAGCTTGACTTGCTCTTGGATGTACTTACTGTACTCCATGTACGTGTGACTTTAAATACCTAAATAGGTATATAAATGAAAAAACTGACTGGCTGATTGAGCCGCTGGGTCTAGAATCATGAAATTTTACACCAAGTTTCCTGAAATGACGTAAGTGAGCACAGAGATTGGAATTTTAGACATTCCGACGGGAACTGACCACCCGCTACTAATAATAATAATAATATTAAATTGTGGGACACAATTTACGCACGGTTATTTAGTCCCAAACTAAGCAGGGCACAGGCCCTATTACAGACTAGTATTACAGGCATAGTACAGACTATGGGTACTAAACAACTGATAGACATACTTAAATAAATATTAAACGACCAGACACGAAGCCAACAGACATGTTCACGCACACAAACGTGGGCTCCGATCGGGGATCGAACCCACTACCTCCGACTCAGAAGGCAGGGTCACTACCAACTACAACAGGCCCGTCAAATAAAGTAATATAACAATACAATACAATAACTCTTTATTGTACACCAAAAACAACACAATATGGATACCAACATAAACTAAAGTACAATGGACGGTCTTATCGCTTTTAGCGATCTCTTCCAGACAACCTTAGGATGGATGAAACTGAGAGATTAGAACTAGGGTAGACGGTGCACATATATTATTGAACATATTCTTACATACTATTACATAAATAAATATATTGGTATAAATATATACATAATATATATGACATTACTAGCGACCCGCCCCGGCTTCGCACGGGTGCAATGCTGAATTTTCTTTGCTATAAACCTTGCGGAGCCCTAGACTTTTCCAACGAATGCAAAACCGTGGAAATCGGTTCGTGCGTTTTGGAGTTATATCGTCAGGAAGGAAAACCCGACTTATTTTTATATAGTAGATAATACTTATTATACAATATTGTGTGTGTTCTAAAATAACCGTAAAACCACCGTCGTTTGTAATGTGTAATCCTCATAGGACGATATAAAACGATCGCAACCACATAATTTAGTTAGCACACATCTCGCAGCTATAAACATTTAGTAACATTCTCAAGACTGTTTACAATATATCTCAAACATTAGTCAGTTTAATGTAAATCAATTCCCTCATTACACTGATATTATTAAACATAACTTGGCAGTTATTTGAGAAACATCGTCTAATATTACTACTAGGACAATCGGATAAAATTGTGGAAACAGCTCACATAATATAACTTGTTATTGGAAAATCATAATGACGACATTGTCCAACAATGGACGTGGTCATATTCGATTGTTATGTTCACTAACGCAGTTATTTGACTAAAATTTGATACCCACCTCTTCTATACAATTATATCAATCGCAGTAGTTACCTTTTAGTGCAGTGATAGCCTTATGATTAAGAGCTTGCTTCACATGATGATATTCAGTGAGGCTCGGGTTCGAATCCTGACATGTATGTACCAATGAGTTTTTTAAAACTTACGTACATTTATTTATCACTAGCTCGGTGAAGGAAAACATCGTGAGGACACCCCACAGGTCCCAGAATTAATTCTGAGGAATGTGTAACAGACCCGGTCCGGCGATGGGCTCACTACCTATCACGTTTAGGGGTCCAAAGAACATCTCGTGAAAAGTGGGTAGGTATATCCAGAAAATGAATACCTCTGCCTACCCCTTCGGGGGTAAAAGGCGTGAGATTATTTATTTAGTTATCTTTAAGAATCCGAGATAGTATAATTTTGATTCCTCTTTTAGGGACATTTTTATGCGTAAATATTGTAAATTAATGTATTAAATTGTTTCTTTGTAAAGAAATCTAATTAATAAAAACTATATAAAGATCGATGGTTCGCGTTCACTATGTAAATCGTAGATACACAATTACACACTTTAATACATTTTTACATAAAAGCGGCCTGTTGGCTCAGTTGGTAGTGACCCTGCCTTCTGAACCGGAGGTCGCGGGTTCGATTCCCGCTCGGGGCCAACATTTGTGTGCATGAACATGTTTGTTGGCTTCGTGCCTGTGGGTGTTTAATAGATATTTATTTAAGTAAGTCTATTAGTTATTTAGTACCCATAGTACAGGCTCAACCTAGTTTGGGACTAGATACCTAACCGTGTGTGAATTGTGTACAAGATGACTCAAAGCAGGAAATACAAATACTAACCTATCTACTTCATCCTGCTAAGACTCAGACAATTTCGGATCACCAAAACGCATGTTGCGAAAGTAACATGTGTCAGCCTGACTCATCTCAACATAATTGAATAAGGCACCCGCAGAATAATCATAAGAAACTCCAACGTGCAACGTTATCCTACAGAATGACAAAAACCAATAATGATTGTCGGGATCGGCCATAAATTTGCAGCCGTTAAAAAGTTTCGCGCGATGTCTCAGTACACAAAGGAGGTCATAAATATCGTTTGATGTGATTTTTACGATGCACTCGGAATGCGCGGTGCAACTCGTTCCTAGGAGGGGACGGGGGGATGTACAAGCCATTGTGATCCATATATTGAAAATGATGTTCTTATTATACAGCGTTGTTTTGAGTAAAACGTCTTTATTTGCCCTTTTGGAAGGGAACCTGACTTGTGAGTAATGGCATTATTATAGTTACCATCTTTCGAGTTCTCGTGTTCGGAGCCAACTCATTAGTTGCTGTTGTTTACTTTACTTGTATGCCATCGAGTAATAACACAAGAGGAATGACTCCATATTTAGTACCCACTGGAGCACTAGATAACGCAGACTTAACAGCCTGGGAATAAAAGAATTTCCAATATAGTCATGTCGTGTGCTTATATGACGACAGATTTACTACATTGAGGGAGGAAAGCAAGTAACAAACTCAGATTACCAGTTCTGGAATGAGAAACCAGTGGCATAGCGCTCCATTAATCCTAGCGTCAAAGTGATTAATTGTTTAACAGTATAGATACTCGGTAATATATAAGATGTGTCGGTGAAACTTATGTATTGCATCAAAGCCATTACATCTATAGTGTTATAGAGGAAATTTATTGAAAAAAACGTTTGATTCTGGTAAGTCACAAGTTGTGTGGTGAACGAGTACCTATCAAGTTGAGTTCTTATGTTTTTTTTGGAGTGTATGGTTTGGCTATAGGCCCTTACACAAAGTGTTTAATTTATTATTTTCTTAATTTTATTTCCCTGATTCAGAGCCTATGCACAGCTTTGAGTATTAAACCAACAGGAGACGTCACGCGCACTAGTTTCTTTGCAAAAAAGTCTGCCAATTTCTGCGCGGGGGTCGTCCCCCGCCCGGTCGTTCCTCGTGGAAACAAACACAAATAATGTTAAAACAGAAGCATTTTTTGACAAAACAATTAAACACTAGCTTGAACTAGGTGCACACAAATACATTCACCAATACAAGCACTCCGTGAACTCAAACAAACTAGTTGTATTTAACCGGTATGCTCATTGACCGACACGTTTTTTTGGCAGAGGGGAACGCCTGTCAGTGGCGTCTCCGGTTGGTTTAATACTCAAAGATGCACAGGAATACAGTGTCCTCAAAACTTTCCATAATAATATTATGGACATCTCTAGTAAGGTGGCTTCTTGAAGTAATCCGAAAATGTCCATCCCACTTATTTTATCAAATTTTCCATTTACTGCACACTTTCGCACACACTTAAAACATATTATACTAGATATCACTATTATATTGACGGTCCTGTTGGCTCAGTTGGTAGTTACCCTGCCTTCTGAGTCGGAGGTCGCGGGTTCGATCCCCGCTCGGGGTCAACATTTATGTGCATGAACATGTCTGTTGGCTTCGTGCCTGGTCGTTTAATATTTATTTAAGTACCTATGTATGTTTATCAGTTGTTTAGTTACCCATAGTACAGGCCCTGCCTAATTTGGGACTAAATAACCGTGTGTAAATCGTGTCCCACAATTTATTATTATTATTATGATTTATCAGTTGTTTAGTACCCATGGTAGGTATTTACCTACCTAGGCAGAGCATTTGCTCTGCCTAGTTTGAGTTGAGACTGAATAACTGAGCGTAAATTGTGTCCCACAATTTATTATTTTTATTATTATTATTTTTTTTATTTTTTTTTTTGGTCTTAGGTTGGGCTTTTTACAATATGTAGGTATATAAAAGTAAAATATAAAAAAACATTTACAAAACGAAATAAAAATCACACATTATTATTATTATTATTATGAACCAAATCAAAACCTGAGATATATACAGCAAAACTAAAATTTTATAAAAACATGCCGTTTCTGTTCGGATCTCCGCCAAAAAGTCATTCATTAAGTATAAGTGAGATACACGATAGGGTTCCTGTTTTTAGCCTGTCATTGTGCATTATTTTTTTCTGTAGATTTCTCTCCGAAAAGAAAACAAAGGGCTTACGTCCATACAGCTATTGTGATCGATTTTATTCTTCGATAAATGGCCCAAAATATAGTGTCTTCCAAACTGTTTTCATATTTCACATAATAATTGGCAGTAAAATGACAATACATGCGACTTTTACTGAAGATTAAATTGGCTCCTTGTGGCATTAAGGAGAGGTCTATTCCGTGTTTTATTGAAAAACGTGTTTTTTGTACATCATGTAGGTCGAACCTTTTTGTATATTGTCAGCCTCCTGTAAAAGTCGTACACAGACGTGAAAAAAATTATGACAACGGAAAACTATAAATTTCTTTTATTTTTCGCTTTTTTGAGCAGAATATACCGTTTTAACTTCACGATGTAGGAAGGTAGTACTCCCAATACAAACATTTTTACAGCAGGTTTAAACATAGGTACAACTTTTTCGTGAGTTTGGTTTTTTAAGTTTTTTTTTTGTTTTTTTTTTCTCTTTTTGACTCTCCACAAGGAGTTTCTTAAACACCTGACAAAGTATTTTCGATAAGTAAAAGTTATAAGAATGGACTTGTGTCGGTCTAGAATAGAATAGGTAATCTAGACAAGTCTAATTTTGTATGGCAAAAAGTTTGTATAGTGCTCTACGGAGTTAGAGAGTGTTCTTCGCAAATAAGTTGGTAAAAACCATAAATCTATGGTAAAAACCAATTTCTAATACACTATACGAATCTACCATCCACGTTTCAAGTATTTATATTTTTTGAGATTTTGTGATTTAATCAGTGAGGAAGTATTATTAGTACTAAAAGATAAATACATAATATTACAAATACAAACATAACGCCAGTTTACATAGTAATGGTGATGATGGCAATAATAATGGTTATACTGGCGGCGGTTCTGCGTGGTTTAACTCGCGTAGGTCCCGTTCCCATGGGAATACGGGAATAAAATATAGCCTATGTTACTCAGGGATCTTCCCGTTTTCCATCGGTGAAAGAATGTTTAAAATGGGTATAGTAGTTTTTGAATTTATTCGTAACAAACATACAAAAATACAAATCTTTCATAATATAATTAGTAAAGACAAACATACAAAAATACAAGAATCTTTCCTCTTTAAAATATTAGTGTAGATGTATACGATACGAGCATTGATTCCTATTTAATGATTACTGGATCTTTCATTTCTGTTCACAATAAATGGTTTATCGGTTTCGTCGTAATGAAGCACATTTTTTTAACTATCAGCTTCTTTATCTCAGACGATTTAACTCCCTAATAGGGGTTTTTGAGGTCAGATGATGCGGTGGTTGTTACAAATTAGAAATTGTTTGTTCCAATGGTCTTTAACATCACGGAATTAAGGCTCGTTTTTGTTAGGGACTTAAGAGTTCTCCAAATTTTCCTACATTTTTTTCATAAATAAATACGACAGTTTTATTATTATTAGTCAGGCAAGCAGTTTACAACTTTTGAATAAATATTGCATGTATTTTATTCAATTAATTTAAACTTGGTAGTTTAGTCGTTTAAACTTAAACTTGATAGTCTATTTAACTAAGAGTCTGTCCCATTCACATTAAATGTAGTGACATTTAACTTAGGGTTCCGTACCTCAAAAGAAAAAGTCTATCAAAAATCCCTTATCCTTAGATAACTTCATTAGCCGCCTGTCGGTCTATCAAAACTTATTTTCTCGGGAATGCCTGGAGGTATCAAGCTAAAATGAAATGAAATAATTTATTCTATGGTCCTTTGGAGCTTTAAAAATCAAGCTACTAAGTCTACCTTATATAAAATAAGTATATTGATGTCGTTTATATTTTGGCATTCGCAAATATTACAGGCATCTAAAAACAGGTTCTCCAGTGGACCTAGAATCATAAAATTTAAAATTTAAATAAAAAAAACTGAAAGTCGTTAATTTGTTAATTAGTTGACCCGAATAATAATAATTATAATATAATCTCACGCCTTTTTTATCCCCGAGGGGGTAGGCAGAAGTATTCCATTACTGGATATACCCACATTTCACGAGATATATTGGACCCCTAAACGTGATAGGTGATGAGCCCATCGCCGGACCGGGTCTGTTTACACATGTCTCAGAATTAATTCTGAGACCTGCGGGTTTCCTCACGATGTTTTCCTTCACCGTCGAGCTAGTGATAAATATGTACGTAAGTTGATCCGAATGAATCTTCAAAAGTATGATAGCGTTATTTATTTGCTTCGTGCACCTAGGCAGTAGTACCTATGTAAGAAGAGTTGTTTGGTTTGAATACCAGTGGTGGCAATTCCGTGGTGAGGATTCTGTCAAGCTACGTCAAAGCAACTCATAGTGGTTTTGACAATCCGATTACAGAGGCATGAGACAGGGACGGAATGGTTTTTTTTTAAACACTAGGTAGGATTCAGTTTGTGCAGGACCGACCTGTAATTATGGTGAATGGACCGACCGCCCGAGGCGCGAAACTGAAGAGGGGCGCTGTATAAGATATAAATGGATTTACCTTTTAGGGTTCCGCAGCCAAATAAGCAACATGACGACAGTTCGAGGGGAACTGTATGAATTAATGAATGAATGAATATTTTTATTGCATGCATATGGTTAAACAAGTTGATATAAAATGAGGTAGCAAAGGCATGACGAGCCAAAATTAGGCATACCATAATTAACATTTTAGGAATAATTAATAGTTATTAAAAACAAACAATGAACGAGTTTATTCAGAGAAATACTAACAATCGGTCTGGCTGTTATAAAAAATTTGGTCCCAAATTTTAAAAATAATAGCTTGTAATAAGATTTATTCGAGGTTACAAATATTTATCAACGTGCCATCGACTCGCCACACGTGCCTGACCTTCGGCGGTGTCACTGATTGGTCTTAATGAATACTCAAAGGTCCTAAGTAACGGCAGAAATATCGTAAATAAATCGAAGTACTGCGGTATATAACCCCTCTGAACCCTGAGTGAAAATATAATAATTACTTAACTGGCTGTTAATTCAACTGACCTCTGATAGTTGAGCCGTCTAACCGCACCGTAATAATTACACTTCGCGCAGTGCTGAATTTGGAACAGAAGACATTTTGATTAAATAAATATCAATTAGGTACACTTGGTGCTGCACAGCGCAATATGACAGCAAAAAGAATAAAAATATTTTTAAGTATTAATTGATAAAAAAGAGTCTTGCCTTGCTTTTTCTTATCAACTAAATATGCCGAATCGATGGAGTTACAATGACTTTCAATAAGTGCACTTATAAGTCCCTACTTTGAATAAAAACATTTTGATTTGCTGCACTTTAACAGCTCTTTGTTAACCAAATTCAAAGACTGTATTTTGTCATTCCCGTACAATTTGGCATTCGAACACGGAAGCGTTATTGTTAGAAATCCAACGGTGTGATAAGTGGTCATAACTGTTGAATGTTTTACACAGAGATTACGACGTATTGAAGTTTATTCCACGTTTCCTTCTAACAATAAAATAGCCTTTGATTCCGCTACCGCTTCGTTTGAATCATACATTTATTAATAGCAATACTTACATTACATACAAATGTGCATAAAATGTTTGTGTAATGAAGAGCTATAATTTGCCGATGCTTCACTTGGTATCGTGATATCTATTTAATTATATTGTGATTTCTTGCGTGTCGAGTTCAAGGTAAACTATACAATCTGTCAGATTATTCATGTCATTGAATTAAGATCATTGGGTGAAAACACAAGATTCAATTTACGCTGTTCAAATTTGACCGATTGTACCTATATATTGACCCGGACTCGTGTGAGCGTTGAGTACAGTAAGCATTAGTGTCCGACCGAAACTGGTTTTCTGGCCGAAACCGAATGTTCGGCCGTGGCTTCAGTTTCAGCCGAAACCGAAACCGAAACTCACGTAGTCAAGTATATAATTCCTTAAAATACTGAAATTTGGTGCATTTTACCCATTATTCTGCATTAATTAGGCCATGCAATGGAAAAACAGTATATTAATTTTGTTGCAATTATTTATTTAATATACCTAATATAAAAAAATATCAACGCACGACAATTCCCGAACAGGGCCGCCAGCGTCCGCCAAAGCGTTGCCGCGAGAAACGAAGTTAGGCGAGCGTGCACGACAACTTCCGAAATCAGTTTCGGTTTAGGCAATAGTTTCGGCCAATTTTGGCTGAAACCGAAACCGAACTTTCGGTCGGACACTAGTAAGCATTAAGATAGTGAAAGAGAAGATAAATTAAGGCACACAAGGTATGGTACGGAGTGTTATGTAGGTAGGTACATATAATATTTTTCGCTAGTTTGTATAAGAGCAGTGATGGCTTTACGTTTATAAAGAGAGCCTGCTTAATTCACATGATGATAATCAGTGAGGTTTGGGTTCGAATCCTGGCAAGTACCAACGAGTTTATCAAAACTTATGTACCTACATATTTATTACTAGCTCGACGGTGAAGGAAAACATCGTAAGGAAACCTTCAGGTCCCAGAATTAAATCTGGTCTCACCACCTTTCACGTTTAGGGGTCCAAAGAATATCTCGTGAAAAGTGGGTATATCCAGAAGTGGAATACCTCTGTATACCCCCTTGGGGATAAAGGGCGTGAGGTTATTATTTATATTATTATTTCTAGTACCAAATATAATATAGGTATAGCCTCAGAAGACTAGATGAGATAAAAAAGAGCTGCCCTTGAGTTTCTTGCTGGTTCTTCTCGGAGTACTACATTTGGAACCAGCAACTCGTCGGTGGAGATGGGCTGCTGTTAACATTTAGCCAATCTTCATGGACAAGTTCAAAGTGCCATAATATTAGACGACTGACTTTTCTAAGTGTAATTAGCAATTACCTAGAATAAACACATTTTAATTTTTTTTTCAGTAGGTAGGTAACTAAAGGTAGTTGATATAACTTCTGAACTCTTTGTAGGTAATATTATCAAATCTGAACTTGATATTCAATATTTATTAACACTGGTTACATTTCAACGATCACTTATTTGACACGAATTTTATTATAGTCAGTTTTGTTGTAGCATATTAATACTATAAATATAAAAAAATATAATATATAAATAAACTGAGGAAAGATGCCGATGCCGGTGCTCAAAATATGGCAATATAAGTAATTTCTTAAGTTATTGCTCTTATTTTCACCGGAAAATGGGTTTTTCTCAGTCGTTTGGAATAGTTTAAATTACATTTATTATGGCGGGTCTGGTTTGCCTTCTGAGTCCGAGGTGTTCCAGCCCGCGGCCAACATTTGTTTGTTGAACGAACATGTCTGTTGGTTTTGTGTCTGCATACCTATTCATATGTGTCTTATTTCAGTAAGTTTATCAATCGTAATCAAAATCAACATTCCTAATTTTAAGTTAGCCTTCCTTCTCCATAGAATACGGAAGAAAAAGAACAGAAACAAACCATAGATTGAAGATTTAATGTCAAACATGTAAAAACTAATTTGAACCTTATGAACGTGCTTATCTGTCACTTTTATCCATGACCTTGTTACATCGTCGCTAAAATTGCTAAACACGTGTATTTGAGTTCATAGGGTTCAATTTTGTTATTTTGACATTTGTGACATATATATATACCTATAAAATGATAAACTGACTGACTGATTGGTGATAGGTATATCAACGCACAGCCTGCACCGCTGGGTCCAGAGACTTGAGATTTTGCACATAGATAGCTTATACAGTGTAGGCATCCACTAAGAAAGGATTTTGCAAAATTCAACCCCTAGGGGGGTGAAATAAATGTCCGCGAGCGAAGCCGCGGGTAAAAGATAGTTATAAATAAATATGGCGCTTATTTCTGTCCTTTTCCTTTCCAAAGCGGTGGAAAAGAATAAAGCTAACTTAAAATTAGGAATTTTATCTGGTCAGCCAGAATCGAGTCCACTGTTTAGTACCCCTAAAGCAGGCTGTGCCTAGTTTGGCATAACCGCCATTATATGCAATGTCCACAAGCATAGACGATCGAAGGTCCTTCGTGACAACTATCCCTATGCAAAGTTACTTGCACTATATAGTGCCACACACATTACATTGATCAGATAGTTTCACCTCATTAAATAAATAAGCTCAGGGAGTACGGCAACTGCTTTTTGCGGAGATTATTACCAACGCAACCTTTAGAGCGTTAGAGTCTACACTCAATTAGTTTTTATCAAATTGTAAAAATTTAAATGTATTACATTTTTCACTCATTTAAAAAAAGTTACGACCCTATAACGTTCTAAAGGACAGTACCTAATTATCTCCAAAAAAACAACGCCGATGCCGTACAACTTTAGATTATTTATTTACTGTGCTATATTATATACCTTAGGTTAAAGATATACGAGTAATATGTTTACGTGATCCACTTAAAACATAGAGTGCTTTAGGCCATAACAACACGATAAATAGTAGTGACTTTGTACCAAAAATATTTATGCGATAACTCCTTATGAATAGATAAGGAAATTTATAATAATTACGATAATAATGTTTCTATGAAATGTGCATATAGGTGAGTAGGGTTTTTCTTAAAGTCAAAGTCAAAGTCAAAATGTTTTATTCAAAATAGGAACTTACAAGTCCACTTATTGATCGTCATTTCAACTCCACCGCTTCAGCATGTATGGTTGAGGAGAAGAAGCGGGGCAAGAAACTCCTCAACACAATATTCTTTTAATCAATTGTTACATATTACTAGATTGGGTTACATAATTTCGTTTGTTTTTCGCTATCGTATTGCGCTGGACTGGAGGAAATCTGTTCCAAGCATCATTGTCATTTATATAGTCGTCTAGTTTGTAATATGCCATTTTACAAAGTACATGTTTAACATGAGTTTTGAACACAGTTTCAGGCAATATCAAAATATCTTCTGGTATTTTATTATAAAAGCGTATGCAAAGCCCCACAAAGGAATTATTAATTTTACTTAATCGTGACTGAGGTTGCTCTAGTTTATTTTTATTCCTTAGATTACAATTATGCCTGTCACAGTTTTTAGTATACAATAATATGTTTTTCCGTACATACATAATGTTTTCATAAATGTACTGACAAGGCATTGACCGTCTTCAAATAAGGTTTTCCAATTCGATGGTATATTTTTTTATGTGTGTTCGCGGATAACAACGTCGTTTATGAACCGATTTTGATGATTCCTTTTTTTTTTAAACGAGATATCCCAGTGGTGGTACCATGATATGGTAACCAGCATAACCAGGATCTGATGATGGCATCCCAGAGAAATAGATGCGAACCTTCGAAAATCGTAGTGGTGACTAGTGCGATTGTAATTTTTTTTATTAAGTACTAGCGATCCGCCCCGGCTTCGCACGGGTGCAATGCTGAATTTTCTTTGCTATAAACCATCCCTGGACCCACTCGAACCCACACAAAAAGTTTCATGAAAATCGGTCCGCCCGTTCTGGAGTTAAATCGTCAGGAAGGAAAACCCGACTTATTTTTATACAGTAGATTTTAAAGCACTACGGCGAGTACTATTTTATGAAGGTCTGGAGTTGATCTGATCATGTAGCTGAAAGTCAGTCGAGGAAACTCCTCAAAGATTTACAGCAATTACCTGGTGATTATTTTTTATTTATAACATCTAGATTGGTTGTAACTGTCATTAGGGGTCTGATGATGAAGACGAAGGACATATTTTTTTAACTTTTTTAGTTTCCTGTTTGAAGTCGTTGTTTTGTTAAAAAATATATTTCAACTCTTTAGTACCTACACACCGGGTATGGTAGCCTTATTGGAAGTGGACCCGATGTAGGTAATATTAATAATTATGTAGAGTTGTTTGTCAAATCCCGCCTGTCATGCATAGGGGCTATTATAACGCTATTTAATTGATTACAATATTAAAAATAGGTAGAGTTGTTTATAAATTACTAGCGACCCGCTCCGACTTCGCACGGGTGCAATGCTTATACTAAAACCTTCCTCTTGAATCACTCGATCTATTAAAAAAAACCGCATCAAAATCCGTTGCGTAGTTTTAAAGATTTAAGCATACAAAGGGACATAGGGACATAAGGACATAAGGGCATAGGGATATAGGGACAGAGAAAGCGACTTTGTTTCATACTACAACACCGGCACAATTAGCGGAACAGAAAAAAAAGGGAGTATTTACGCATTTTTGCGTGTTACTGGCCGGCTAAACAAGCTTTTTTTAAATTTGGGTTTTAATTTAAAAATGGAATACTAAGCGACTGCCCTTTTTTTCATTCTTTTGTTTTAATTTTCATTGATTCATTTTTTCCACCGCTTGTCCGTTTTTAGAAGGTTCGTGAATTCCATTTGAAAAGCTTTGAATTGCAGTTTTTGAGGCTTTTGAGTTTTTTCGCATATTGATAATTTACGAGCATCTAATTATGCCTGATTTAACGCCATCAGAAATCATTAGGGCAGATCAAATGAGGAGAAATGGTCAAACCTACAGATCGATTGCCAGAAGCCTTCGTCGATCGTTATCAACGATTTATCGTAGCATCCAACGATACAGATTGACGAATGCTCTAGTGAGAAGGAGAGGACAAGGCCGGAAAAGGTGTACTTCAAGGAGGGATGACCGTTTTCTCCAACTTCAAGTCCGACGGAACACGAGACTAACGGCGGTGCAGGCTCGAAATTTACTGGAAGAGGTACGAGCAGTAAGGATGAGTGAGCGGACAGTTCGTAGAAGATTCGAAGAAGTGGGTATAGGCTCGTATGTGCCCGCCAAAGCCCCAAAACTTGAGAGACATCATCGCACAAACCGTCTACACTTTGGTCGTGAACATCGTGATTGGGACTTCGACGACTGGGGACAGGTTCTTTTTACTGATGAATGCAGAGTTATGTTAAATCAAATTGATGGAAGGCAGCGAGTATGGAGACGCAAAGGAGAACGGTATATCCAGTCTAATTTTGAAAATACAGTTGCATATGGCGGCGGTTCAATTATGGTCTGGGGAGGAATATGTTTAGGAGCTCGTACGGAGTTAGTAGTGGTCGATGGCGGGAATCTGAATGCTGATCGGTATATCAGGGAGATTTTAGAAGAACATGTTGTGCCATTTGCCCCCTTTATTGGTAACAACTTCATTCTAATGCAGGATAATGCTCGGGCTCACAGTGCTCGCACAGTACAGACATACCTAAACCATGTTGGTATAACGGTGATGGAGTGGCCAGCACGGTCCCCCGATATGAACCCTATAGAACACGTCTGGGACTTGCTAAAGAGGAGTGTAAAGTCAAGAATGCCCCCTCCCAATAATCTCAACGAGTTGCGAAACGCATTACTTGAAGAATGGCAGAGGTTGCCCCAAGAAACCATTGATAACATCATCCGCAGCATGCCCAGACGGATGGAAACCCTCATCAGAGCACGAGGAGGAAACACTCGATATTGAACAGTCATTGAAATTGTTGTTAAACTTTGGAAAATCTTGAATTTTCTGCTGTTTCTCTATAATTAAAAATCGAAGAAAAATGCATTTTGTTTAATTTAATTTTTATTTTTATAAAATTTTAAGTATGGTGTTACAAATGAATGTCAAAACATGTTAATTTAATTGTTGTTTCATTTTAAATAATATATTGTTTAAAAATTACATTCATTGTTCTAAATTCCCTCTTTTTTCTCCTTTTTTTTTCTGTTCCGCTAATTGTGCCGGTGTGTGTATGTAGTGATAGTGATAGTGATATGTATTCTTAGTAGCTAATACCTACTATTGACCCTTTTTTTCAACCATCACTTTCATCAGCTTGACGGTGAAGGAACAGAAATAGATCCCGAATTCTAAAGCCTCGGAGTATCTATGGCCTCATTTCCCCACATGGGCCGACAGATACACTCACGAATAGTATGGACTTCTAGAATACGTCAGGTAATACCTATAACAATCCAGAACTCGATAAAATGCGCTCGATACAAACTGCAAAAATTAGCAACGTAACTGTGATGTTACGAGTAAGAATTGTGTTACATTACAAGCTGTGCGCCGCCTTACTCTTACGGCGGAGTTTTGACTTGTAACATTTTGGTGATGGTTCCGGTACGAGTATAACATTCGAGGCGATCTTAGTACATTATGTTACGGCGATACAAATAGACTCGCTTTGAGCAAAGAGCATTTTTACTCAGAATGATGGACGACGAGGTTGTGTGTCCTTCTTTTCAACCGACTTCAAAAAAAGGTTCTTAATTCGACAAGTATGTTTTTTTTGTTACCTCAGAACTTTTGACTGGGAGAACTGATTTGGATGATTCATTTTTTATTTGAAAGCTGAAAGCTGGTGCTTCCCGTGTGGTCCCATTTGGTCAAGTTCTGACAATGGCATCCATGAGAAAACCGTATTAGTTGAAATCAGTTTTCTACTGTTTAGAGTTCTATGTTATGTTCTGACTTGTAATGTATGACACTCAAAAGGATTTGCGAAAAAACGTATCTCGTATCGAGCGGCTCGGCGACGTACAGTCAAGAGCAAGTCAAGCTTGACACTTCCAGTTTAAGCTGAGCTCTGATTTGTACTGCGCGCCATAGAACACAGGGCCGGGTCAAAGTCCAAAGTGTTGTATGCTTACACAGTCTCCACTTTATTGTTACATTAACGTGTTACACTTCAGAGTATTGTAACTATATAAATAGGTATATAATACCTATAATATAATCTCACGCCTTTTTTATCCCCGAGGGGGTAGGCAGAGGTATTCCATTACTGGATATACCCACATTTCACGAGATATACCTATTGGACCCCTAAACGTGATAGGTGGTGAGCCCATCGCCGGACCGGGTCTGTTTACACATGTCTCAGAATTAATTCTGAGACCTGCAGGTTTCCTCACGATGTTTTCCTTCACCGTCGAGCTAGTGATAAATATGTACGTATTTTTTGTGAAAAACTCATTGGTACATGCCAGGATTCGAACCCGAGCCTTACTGATTTTCGGCCGGCTCTTTAACCGTCCGCGCTATCACTGCTATAACTATGTTACTCACGAATGCTGCCAGTGAGTACCTTAAGTAGGTACCTAATACTCGTACTCGACCTGTTACATTACACGTTACCGCTTACGGTTTGTTCCCGTCCTTATATATTAATATCTCCAGTTTTAATTAGGCATTCCAGAGAATTCTATAAGGTTTTTATTATTATGTTTACAAGGTCTGTATGAATACTGGATGCGGCCCTGGCGAGGAGCCGGTTTGCAACGTTGTAACCTGCACACTTAATTGTTTTATTTTATTTTGGCTTTTTATGCGATGCCGCTTCGCTGGGCAGTGCCACCGTGCCGCATTGCCTCGCTGTTGCTCGTTGATTTTTACTTGACTACACTAGAAGGTGGGTAATGTTTTTCGGGTGTATGTGTGTAACTATGCCAGCTTTTCTGCAGCCTAAACGGTTTAAAGAGGTTTAAGGGCAAGGTGTTGTTAGACGGAGTGGCACATTTTAGCCAATTTCATTAATTTATTAATTAAAACAGTTGCATGTTTTTGGTGTAGGTCGAGGGAGTAGGCAGAGGTATTCCATTTCTAGATATAATTGCATTTTACCGGTAGGTTCTTTGGACCACTTAGCGTGATCGCGATAGGTGGTGTGCCCATTGACAGACCTAGTCTGTTACATATGCCTCAGAATTATTTCCTTAAAAGATTAGTCAATGTCCAACAGAAGCACTATCTTTAGCCCGCGGGAGTCAAGGCATTACGTATAAAAAGTATAAAATACGATGATAGTAACTTTGTGACTAAACTACTGAACAAACCAATTGGTGAGCAAAAACTAGAACCCGTGCTCAAAATACTTTACAAGACATTACAAATAGAGTTTTTTGTGTTATGAATGGCGCTTATAGTTTTGTGTTGCAGATGTAACGAATGTAGCGGTTAAGTTATGTTGTACATGGGTATTAATTGGATGGGATCATCATTATCTTTTTTTTATTTTTATTTATTTATACTTATTCAGACCAAATAATATGTTTCGCATTGAATTGATTACATGTCAGGTCATGCCACAATAATAAATTAATCACTATTATAAATAAGCCCAATCCGCGGTGGGCTCGCGTGGGAGATTATATCCCATACTTCCTCATGTGTGAGGAAAGACCCT
Organism: Ethmia dodecea; assembly: GCA_963855545.1. NCBI lineage: Eukaryota > Metazoa > Arthropoda > Insecta > Lepidoptera > Depressariidae > Ethmia > Ethmia dodecea. Next base: position 4,497,579 of record OY979457.1, read on the forward strand.
TAGCTCAGCTGTGGGCTGTTACGGGTTGATGATGATTATAAATAAGCAAAATAATACAAACACAATGTCTAAAATATTCAAATCACAATACAAATAACAATGTCTAAATTATACAAATCAAAATACTTACAAATCACAATGTCAAGCCATAATAATAAATTAATCACAAATTAATATCTTATCAGCTAGCAGGCAAAAAACCATTTATTTTCGGCAAGTACAAAAAGTACACCTAGAAATATGAATAGTCTAATAACAAGGCACTCTGAACTCATCAATGAAGATTGGCTAAAGTAAACAGCAGCTCATCTCCGCCGACGATGTGACAAGTGCATACATAATTATTCACATTAGGATCTACAATAAAGACATAGATGTAGACTTCGGCCTGTCAGGGGAGTTCTTCTTCCCTCTTTTATTTATCTATCTCATATTAAATATGCCTTGTCCACCAAAAAGATGACACCGGTAGACGGTTCATCGAAGAACGTTCATCCAAATGATTTTAGAAACAGGTTTCAGGGCCGGATCTATCATATGGCTTTTTGGGCTTAGCTGGGGGCCCCTGAAATCCATGGGGTCCTGGGCTTCAGCCCAGACCCCATGGATTTCAGGGGCCCCCAGCTAAGTCAAGTCAAAGTCAAAAATAGACAATAATGCAAAAACATCTATAATATTATTAAATTGAACTGATCGTAAGGTTTGCAGCCCTGCGAATCCGGCGATTAATCAAACCCATTCAATTCATTTAATTCAAGTCTACGTTGTGTTGGTACTTCGAACTGAACTAAGTAATTAGGTGGGCCCCTAAGTAGTATAAGCCCAGGGCCCCCTAAACTCACGGTCCGGCCAAGGGTTTTCGAAATAAAATTAGTGCCTGATGTGCCGTCAGCTGAGAATCAAAATATAAATAAGGATAATAATTTTGACTTACTAAACGTAACAGGAGCGGAGCCTATCGCACCGGGTTCACTCACGATGTTTCCCTTCACCGTAGAGCTAGTGATAAATATTATTATTATTAATCAGGCAAGCAGTTTACAAGTAAAACGCCTGTATCCAAGTGTTCTCCACTCAAGCTTTCTCATTACAGGATTATGTATTTGTCAATTTATTTTTAAATTAATAATTGGGCGTCAGGGCAAACCACCCCTATAGATGTGTGGGGAGCCTGTCGATCGACTCGGACACCACGGCCTCTCTTGCGCACGTCGCGCCGGCCGCCTGTCGCGCCATGCATGCCTCAACGACATCATCCGCAGGGCTCTCACCACTGCTGATATCCCAGCTATTCTTGAGCCTAACGGCATCACACGAATAGGTGGCGGGAGGCCTGATGGTATGACTGTCGGGCCATGGAGACATGGCAGGTCGCTGGTGTGGGATGCCACATGTGCCGACACATTGGCCCCATCCCACATCGATGCCACCTCTGTGGGCGCTGGCGCGGCGGCTGCGGCCGCTGAACGCCTGAAGCGGCGCAAATATGCCGACCTCAATGACGGCTACATATTTGTGCCGTTTGGGGTGGAGACCATGGGACCGTGGGGTCCGGGGGCGCGGCAGCTCCTCAAAGAGCTGTCAGTGCGTTTGGTCGAGGCTTCAGGTGACCAGAGGGCTGGTAGCTATCTCTGTCAAAGGATCAGCCTAGCTATCCAGAGAGGGAATGCTGCCAGTCTTCTGGGCACTGTCCCACATGGTTCCTCTTTGGAGGACATTTTTTATCTGTAATTATTGTAAATCAATGTATATTTTCAATTAATAAATTAAAAAAGTGTGACAATTTGAAAAACTAAGCGGAGAATTACTAATTTGATCCCCATGGCTGCTGTTATACAGAACGATCCTCAAGCATGGAACTCCACTTGAGATAAAGGGAAAAGCTTACTGTAGCTCATATAGCGGCATCTTTTCTGACTCCCTCACAGTGAAATCCATGCTTGAGTTACGTTACAGCCACTTACAGGCCTTAGACCAACAGGTCACAAGGTTACTTTGCAGACCGATTTTAAAGGTCACGGTTAGGCACTAAGGTAACACTTTCCGTCTTTTGATTATTTTATTACTTTTAAGGCACCTTGAGAAGAAATTCGGTTTTCTAGGATCCCCTTGGATCTTACGATCTCTTTAGATTTAAGCAAACTTAAAAAGAACATTACTAAATCTTTCTCACTCCTTCATTGAGAGTGGCCAAAATGGGACTCTGACAATGCACTAGTATTGTAAAAAAACTTGTAGGTCGCTACTCTATGAATCCATTTTAACCGCAAAAGCAGCTGAAGACAAAAAGTTAATTGTACATAAATAATTGGGTGATAAATCAGCAGCCAATGGGCGGTGGTAATGAAGTTTTGAAGCTTTTTATTGTTGTTTACTTTGTGTCAATCGCCTTGAAAGCTCTTTGAGCTCTTGACACTATTTACTATTTCTTTATTTTATTTTCAAGGTCTAACAAAAGTGAAACTATTTTAAAGTTAGGTACTAGCTAAAAAGGCAATCGTTGTTCTGGCTTATAAAAAGGGAGGGTGGGGTATGAGGGTGAAAAATACTTTACCACCTTTATACCTACCAAATATACGAAAACAGTTTCATTAAAATCGGTTGAGCCGTATATATAAGGTATAATAGATGTAAATAGCTATGGTTACGTGTGCAGTACCGGTTGTAATTCATCTAGGAAAGAAAATCCACAGAATTAGTCATTTTGTGCGATTGAAAGATTTAATTCTCTAAATGCGATGATTATAGAAAACTGAAAAACAAATCGTGCACAAATGGATAGGTCATAACATTGCTTTTTATTATATAAATGTTCTGAATGTAGGTACAAGTATTGATTTAGGCGAAATATTAAATACGTGAATTTCTTGTATTTCTAACCTCAATTTTATAGTGATCGTCGTAATATCGATTAACCACATTTCGATAACGTGACTGGCAAAGGTATTAACTACACAATATACCACACGTCCATTTTTTATCGAGAGCTACAAGTTTAGGGAGAGCACTATTTGTCTTGCACACATCCACGTTACACGCACAGAAGTGTCACCTTTTTTTGGTCTCGCCAATTGCTCTATTGCCAATTTTTAACGTTAGTATACTAAATCTATGGGTATAATATATCATGATAGATAATGCGTAATCTTCTAATATATAGGTATTAATACCTACTTGTTTGTCTACTTTTTTTTTTTAATTTGTTCCTTTAGGGAAAGGCAAAGGGATCTAGCCCATACAGCCTAGTCTGTTGTAAATAATCTTAGATAAATGGCTCTGCTTCAGAGACCATGCACAAAAATTCAGTGTCTTCAACACTTTCTACATCCCTCCCTTGTAAACAAGGGAGGGATAAATCAACAGTAAAATGATAGCACTTTTACTGAAGACTTCATTGTGACTTTTTGGGGCAATCCAAAAATATGCATCCCACGCGTTTTATCGAATTTCCTATTCACTGCACACCTTCACGGACACTTGCCACATAATAAACTATCACTATTATGAGTCAAAACCCGAAATACACAGCGAAATGAAAATTATACAAAAAACATGACGTCCCTCTTCGGATTCCCGCCAAAAAGTCCTTGTTTGTCTACACGCAATCCACCCCAATGTATTTTTTTTAAAGTTTTTTTTAAATGTTTTTTTTTTCTCCTTTCCAGGCGGTGCACGAGCCCACCGACCCCCCGTCCACATCCGCCGCTGGGGAGGGCGCCGGCAACTCGTAAGCGCAGGTTCGACTCCCATCGATCGCAAACCCTGTGAATTCCGGACTGCTACTATAGTGTTAAATCTGTATAATAAGTTATGTACCTATGAGTATTCGGGACGTGAGAATACCTTATTTGTTTTTAATTTTTGTGTTATCATATCTGACTAAAATCCACATGTTTAGTTTCAGTTGTATATATGTATTTTAATACGCAAAATAAAGAATGAGGGTGCAGCTATATGGGTGATAGATAATAAAATGGTTAAATAATTCAGACCGTTCAGTCGATCGTGTAGCCTCACCCAATAAGCTCTATCCAAAGACGTTTAAAGAAAAAAAGAGAATGATTTTCTTCCAACCTCTTTGGCTCTATCTATACTTCTGTGTCAGCTGTCTAGTTGCACACTTATTGTTTTAATAAAGAAAACTGTAGAATAAATCTTATTATGAAAATTTTACTTATTCAGTTGAAAAACACTAAACGCAGAATTGTCATTATTGTGGCGATAGTTGAATTCATAGTCATCATTATCACTAATTAATGATTCTCCAGCCATAGATATGATGTAGTGCTATTAATTCAATAATTGGAATATTATATGAATTAATTGGTTATGGCTAGGTTAACAGAACGCAGGCGCCGGGCGGAGCGATTGTGGTGCCGCCCTTTCTTACATAATATACTCGTACAACATCAGCAAAATATTCATGTGGCCATATTTATGTGGAAAACTATTTAATCCTCCCAGTTTATTTGACGCGTCCATATTATTATATTTAAAAAAATATTTTGAGGTTGAATTGTAAAGAAAAATTTAGAAAGGTATTTAATTTAATTGAATTTGTGAATCAGGAATGTTACGTTCGATAATCATTCGATTTTATTTAAAAAAAATAGTTACGTAATACCAGAACTGACGTAGACAGTATCGGTTTTTAAATAAGCAAATATGAAATAGTACCTTTACATAGAAGTTTATTTTTTATTTAGCAATCAAAAGCCGTCCATTATCGTCCAAAACTAATTCGAAAGAACCGTTTTTTTTCAGACATCTCTGTTTCAGAGTAGGTATTTATTGTATTCGCTACGCCGCCGACGCCTGCGTGTCCTTTTTAAAACTACTTATTCAGACATGTCTTTGTACGTTTCGTCAAAATATGCCGAGGAGTTGTGACAAAGGCACAGTTTTTGGTTATAATAAAGTAAATAAGAATTAATTTTATTGTTCACTTGTTAAATTCACACGTAGGATATTCACACCTAAATATTTTGTGGTTCACTTTTTGAAAATTAATAATTATCATCACGATTTTAATACATTTTTATTATTATTGTAAATCCATTCCATCCATTGTTATGAATTGTCCGATTACATAAAAAAATGTGATACATATTGAATTAATTTGGTTACGTAATTAAATCGATCTCACTGGTGTTTAAATCTGACGTAATTATAGATTTATGGCATAAATTACAATTTTAGGGAAAGTATTTTAGTGCAAGCTGGTATCGGAGGTTTGGAAGTTCGTAATTGTCTTAATATTCCATGTAAATTAAGAAGTTTTGACTTTATTCTTTATTTAGATAAAAAAAACTCACGCCTTATATCCCGCAGGGGGTAGGCAGAGGTATTCCATTTCTGGATATACCCCACTTTTCACGAGATATTCTTTGGCCCCTAAACGTGATAGGGGTGAGCCCATCGCTTGACCGGGTCTATTTACACATGTCTCATAATTAATTTTGGGACCTGCTATAATATTTAGGTTGTCCAATATAATTGAGCAGACCCGATGACTACTAGAAGGTAGTGTTAGCCCATAAATATCGAGTGGAGCAACTCTATTGGAACTACGTCTCTACGCGTGACGTCACGACGAACTGTCAATAATCCCGCGCATTATGTCTGACGAGCTAATTGATATAAATGTATTACCAGAGTATACGAAAGTCTGTACCTTAATAATAAACCATCTAATAGTAGCTATATCCCCGGACTGGTAACCAATACTTACATTTATTAAGAAACGCTTCCACAGTGTATCGTTTCGGTTTTCGATATACATTACATAAATAGTAGCCGACAACAACCGATACCAAAAAAACAGTAGCGGGCAAGTACTATAAGGTAATTTTCGTTTCTGGCAGCATGCGTCGAACGAAAGGGGTGTAGCGCTGTACTACTTTATTTGTTCAACTGTTTCGCTGCGATCAAATGTTACAAAGAAACTTTTCATTTACCTTAAAAATCGTACAGAAAAACATATACTTAGGTAGTTAGGTCTTTGTCGATCCAAACAAACGATATCAGCTTTTTATAGGGCATCTCGAAATTTCTAAATCTATACTTTTGGTACGGTTCGGGTACGGTACTATGCACATAATATTATGTATTGTCTGGAATTATTATAATCGCGAAAGTGTGTTTGTTGATTTTGTCCTATTGTAAATTCGTCACAAGCATCACAAAGCAACGGACCTACGGATCTTGGTGATTTTTTTTTCTTAGTTTAATGACCGGGAAGTGAGCTAAGCTACGCGGACGAAATCGCGAACAAAAGCTACCAATTGCTTAACTAATTTATAAAAGCCTACGCCGTGCCTACCGAGGGTGTGGATTTAATTATGTTAGTATGGTAAGGTTTAAATTTCATTCATCACTATGAAATCGTATAATAAAAATTTTGACTTATGATACTAACGTAACATACATAGAAGATATGCTGAAGATATAAAGTGTTCCAATCGCTTCCAAAAAGTAGTTCTATAAAACATTTCGAATCAATGATAGTGGATGATTAAAATTTAACCCTTAGCGTACCTATTTAGGTCATTGCTAGTCAAAATGGTCACAGTTTTGGATAAAATTAATTAAATATTAAGAATACTTTTGTTCAATATTAATTATTCTACTTTTTACTTTGAGTAAACTGTTATAATATTTCAATGTCCAATTTGGTAATGTATCCGTTCAAATATCGTCATACAAATTACATAATAAAATTATAGGCAACTGTTTTTATATTAGATTAGGTACCTACTATTACTACACATCATGTTATCTATAGACATCACATTGATCACACTTGGCCAGTTCGCTTAGGTTATTTATATTTATAATCATTTTGAAGAATAATCTATAATTAAAAATAATATGTATTGATTACGTAAGTCCTGTACATATACATATATATATAGTATATGAATGTAATTTCTTATTTTATTCAATATATATTTTAATTTTGATTCACAAATGTATATATTTTGTATATAGGTATACTAATTCTCGTAAGGGCGGTATTGTGCTGTTATATAGGTTGAGGTGTTGGAAGTCAATACTTTCAATTTGTCTACTAGAAATTATTATTAAAAAATAAATACAATAGAGAATTACTTTGACTCTCTGTCTACGCATTGTAAAGTACCTTTTATAATGTAAAGTCTTTGGAAACAGTAGTAAGATTAAAAATAGTTTTAAATTACCTAATCATTTTAAGGTAGGCATCATTGAGTAGAGTATGGTGCAAAGAAACTGATTGTTCTACCATCAATCTATACTGTAGGTCCGAGATCAACGCAAGTGCCCAAGACTTCAGACGATGAGCACTACGTTTTTAAACCCCTGATTATTATACCGTGACACTTAAGATGATAAGCAGTTGAGATATGGTTTTGGGCACCAACAATACACTATAAAAATGGCGCTTTCGAGGGTACTGTCGTGCGTCAGCCGGAGACGGCGGACGTCGAAGTGGTTATTACACCTTCGTAAATTCAGTCACTGTCTCATCCAGTGTCTGAATTCAGGAAAGTGTAATCGCATTCAGTCACTTAGGAACCTCAATTCAAAATCGATTGCTGAATTCAAGCCTAAGTAGATTTTTAAATTCACATCGGAATACACACAAACGGCGCCGTGTATTTTCACGACACGGCAACGTGCCGTGGCACGACGCGCCCGCCCGCCCCAAGTTGACGATGTCGTGACGTGTTGATGTGGACAAGCCCTTTGAAGTGGACCGAAAGCCCCTTTTCAGACGTACCGGTTTCCGCCGGTATATGGCCATGTACCGTTCGCTTTCATACGTAGGTACCGGCGGGCAAACGGGCAATCGGCCATACATTTCCCGCCGGGTAGCCGGCGCCGGCCCGACGGAAACCGGTACGTGTGAAAAGGGGCTTAGTGTCAGTAGACCTACCATTTTTGGAACATTGCTATCTTTTGCGGTGTCCTCTAGTTCATAGTTTCTCAATGATAAGTATATCATAGTATATAACATACCGAAAAACTGTAACTTTTATCTTCTAGTTTAATGAACTTGTAAATTATTGTGAAAGGATCCTAGTAATTTTAAGTATTTTTTGTAATTAAAATTAACTAGATATAACATTGTCATTAATTACCTATTTATGATATACATACCTACTTAAATTTAACTTAGCTCATTAAATTGTATCTTCCAGTTACGAGGCATCACAAGAAAATCTCTACTATTTCGTCCAAATCAAGTAGAACTTTCTTGTAACGAAAGAGTTAATAAAGTAGTTTTTTTTTTTTTTTCAAATATACTTGAGGCAAAAGTATTTTTAATAAGCCAAAGTTCTTAGCTGCTTTCTTTTGAAAACATCTATTAGTAAAAAAAGGTTTAATATTGTAGGTACTTAAGTATTGTAATTTCGAATATTATGCAATATAGCAGGAATGCATGCTCTTAAAAACGACGTAGGTATTTTACCCGAAGAACAGTTGAGCTTCCACCTACTTATGTAGACTCCTACAGATTAACTAATACCTAGTAGCAAAGAGACTACCTACTCTTTTCAGGAGACAAAGGAGCTTCTTTAACAGAATAAGGTACATCTACCTACTTAAAAAGTAGTAGTTTATTAACACTATTATAATTTTAATTTTATAAATAAGGCTTCGGACAAATTGGTACAATTTCCATATTTGTACAAATCCACATTCGTACAATTCCACATTTGTACAATTCCATAATTTCATATTTATACTATTTGCTTCCCCAACGGTTTGCTTCAGTTTATTCAGTTAGTATTTTTTTGTAATAATTTGGTGTTTTCAATTAATATTAGATGTATACTTCTCTTAAATTAGTAGGATCTCTAGTTTCAGTTTATGCCGCGCACTATCTCTCCGCAAGTGATTTGTGGAGAGATTACATTCATAATTACGAACGGCCTATTGAGAAATCCAGGGCTATTGGACAGTCAACTTAATAACAGTGGGTAGTGTGTATTCCTGCAATATAGCTCAATATATACCTACCCAATCGTCCTCTTCGGGTGCTTTCTTCATAAACTTCCTGTAAAATAAATAACATCTATTTGTGTAATAAATTTACATTTTTCTCCTGTAGGTAACAAAATAGCACGTATAAGTTAAGCGATGTCCATCACAGTAACTTAGTGAACGAATTTAAATATAACAGTTTAATTTAAGGTAGAATAAGCAAGTGAATTGATAGATATCAGGGATGTAAAAAGATAGGCTGTAGTGGAAAATAAATAGAATAACACGAACATAAAACCATTTACAACACTCCTTCCTAAAAACTGAACTTAACAAACGTGTTTTCGAAAAAGAGCTGAGGTTTTGATTTTAATATTATTTATTACTTATATAAGTATAAAGTTAAAATGAAGTTGAGATCTTAGAGAACATCGTATACCTATTTACCCACTGTGCTAACATACATACCTACAATCCTTTTTTTTTAAATAAATAGAAAAGATAGGTACCCACCAAAACACTTTAATTAGGTAAATTTTACCATTTTTACATTCGATTAGAGATTAAGTCAAACTAAATTAGAAGCGAGTCTAATTAAGATTTACCTAAGCCCTTAAAATTGTACCTGTTATTTTTAAAAGGTGTATTTTGTCTGTTCTGTAGCGATGGTTTTGTGGAACTGGTGTTTAAACAATTTTCTTGTCAAATAAACGATTTGTAGTGATCGTTTAACGATGGCTGTGTTGTTTTATTTCATTACCTTTCTAATTAATTATAAAAGGAAGGTCATGTAAGTATATACATATGTAAGTATGCGAGGCGGCGCGAGTAGTTACCTACATAATTATGTGAGTACCTAGATTTCTTTATGCCTCTATTCTCTTGGGTAGTTCGCAAACGACCTAGGTGGGAAGAGAGCTTCTTTAGGTGAACTAGGTATATCGTCGACAATCTCGCTGTCAGTTTTTTTTTATTATTTTTTCTGGCGTCAGCTCTATTAATTATGGAGTGACCACAAAGCATCTGTGGGAGTGACGCTGCATGGCTAACTGACTGATTTATTTTTACCTACTCTTCACATCATCAATCATCATCTACCCGTAACAGCCCACTGCTAAGCTAACGGTCTTTGCTCACACATGAGGAAGTAGAAGTATATTTTTTATTCTTACCGCTCTTCTTTTTTCTTTAATTATCTCTACTGAAACATAAAATAAAAACTTTCGAAGTAGGGTAGGGCTGCGAACTAAATTGAGCGCTCCCAAGGGCGACTGACTATGCCCAAGACTATTAGGTAAGCCTTGTAGCAGTTGTAGCCTAAAAAGGATAATGTTAACAAGTGTCATGCCTTTATTAATTAGATTTGAAAATTTGAAAAACTCAATGACTTGAAAGTAATTTGAAAAAGTTTCGTTACAAAACTAAAAAATTGCCATCTACACGCACGGGTATGAACTAGGCATATCGCTAATGGTAGACTAAGGAGGGAGAATAGAGTGCTTACGTTCCCCATTTTTTGGAGCAGATGGCGCTGTTTATTTGTTTATGAAGATAGTTCCATGATTTTACAACATTGCCGATGCAATATTCTTTCAAAACGGGCAGTTTTTTTATTGTAATAGGACTTCATTAAATATTTAGTTTTTGGTGTGTTTTATCGTTGACATTTAAATTTAGCACCACGTGTAAGTGTATTTATTTCTATGCAAGATGAATGAAACTTCCTGAAATAAACTGTCATTGTGGCTTTTTGGTGGGAATCCGAATCCGGTCATGGTTTTTGTAAAAAAAATTTTGTTGTTGTGATAGTATGTTATTATGTTGCAAGTGTCCGTGAATTTCGTGTCGTATTTAGTGCTGATGGTTAAATGGCAAATGCCTTAACCTGTGGGGCCCCCTCCCAATAAGAAAAAGAAACTGTCAAGTGTCATTGACTCCTATTGGCTTTTTGGCGGGAATCCGAAGAAGGACGTCAATCGTCATGTTTTTTGTAAAATTTTCGTTTTGCCGTATATTTTGGGCTTTAGTTCATAATAGTGATAGTATATTATGTGGTAAATGTCCGTGATAGTGTGCAATGAATTGAAAATTCGATAAAATACGTGCGATGGACTTTTTCGAATTACCTTAAGAAGCCTCTTTAAAATCTTCAGTAAAAGTGCACTATCGCTTTACTGTTGATAGCCAAGTGACATTTCGATAAGTTTTGAAGAAACTTATGTATTTTTGTGCATAGCTTGAAGCAAGAGCTGAAAATCTTGAACTTCGTATCGCGTTTAGTGCTGATGGTTCAAAATGCCAATGCCTTAAAATAAGAAAAAAAAAATTGGCTCTTTGGCGGGAATCCGAAGAGGGACGTCATGTTTTTTGTTTATTTTTCATTTTGCTGTGTATTTCGGGTTTTGACCTAGAATTGTGATAGTTTATTATGTGGCAAGTGTCCGTGAAGGTGTGCAGTGAATGGGAAATTCGATAATATGCGCGGGATGGATATTTTTGGATTGCCCCAAGAAGTCCCAATGAAGTCTTCAGTAAAAGTGCTATCATTTTACTGTTGATAAACAAGGGAGGGATGTAGAAAGTGTTAAAGACACTGAATTTTTGTGCATGGTCTCTGAAGCAGAGCCATTTATCTCAGATTAAAACTTTTACCCTGAACTTGAAAACATAAGACTTGACTTTTTAGCCTTACAACATTCGGATCAGAGAAAGGTGATGTACAGAAAATCTATTGAGGGTGGTATAATAATAAATGAAAAATACTATAGAGGTCTGAGTTAGTAGAGCGGTGAGATGATATTATTTTAAACAAATATGTCCTACAAAACACCCCCCAGAATGCCCCCTGATTTGTAAAATTCTTCAAAGTACAAAAATCTGCTTGCAACATTATCAAAATACTGGTAACCCATCAAACATATATTTTTGTACATGAAATCAAAAAAGCTTGAATCCAGAGTCGTAAAAAGAAATATTTAAAAGAAATAAATATTTTTTTGCACGAAAGTAGCGATTGATGTGCTACTTGAAAGAGATAGCGCTCTACTTACTTTCTCACTCTTATCTGTCACTAGCCTATAGGCGGAAGTGAAATAAAACACAGTTTTTTTTTCATTATGTTGTCGGTCTGCCACTCTGCCAATGTCAATATGACATTTCTTCACCTACATGGAGCACAGAACACTATTACTCCTTGGACCTTGGACCACGAAACGAACATACCACTTTGACTAACAAAAAAATAATAATTGAATAATACAGGGAATACTAAATAATCATACAAATTCGATTAGCCTAATTGAACACTTAACTAAATAATTATTTTAAATCATTTTAGGTCCATAGACCAAAAGGGTGACGTTCGTTTCTCAGTGACCTAAACCCTCATATATTACTGAATTTTTCAAACATAGGGTGGCATTTTAAAATATTTCACTATGTTATCAAATAGCCCAGTAAATTAGCTTTACAATGATATATATATGGTTCTGGTAATAAAATACGAGGAATATTATACCACTATTATTCTTCTCTTTTACAACAGACTAGGCTGTATGGGCTAGATCCCTTTGCCTTTCCCTACAGGGAAAAATAAAAAAAAAGACTCCCATCCCATTGTTTTTTCTTTTCTAAGTTTTCTAACCTAAAACTGTTAATCTTATTGGTCTGAGGTTATTCTTTATAACGAAGTGATTACTTGCTCAGTGCGATAAAACCTGCAAATTGCAATAAATCGGTTACCTGCTTTGAAACAATTTGGATTGGAATAGCTACACAATTACTTAATATCACTACTGGATGATTACAACTAAACTGTCAGATCATTGAATACCTATTTTGAAGAAGAATACCGCTGCATTGTATATCGGAATATTTCCAACCTCGTAAAGTGTAATAGGAAACTCCTATCAAGTAAAAATGGATGAAGTTTTATTATTAATAGGGGGCCAAGAGTTCAAAGTAAAGAAGGACACACTTTGCGAATATAGTGACTACTTTCGTGCTATGTTCAGTGGAAACTATGTGGAAAATGAGAAGAAAGAAATTTCTATAGATGTGAGTAGTTTACTAATAAACTAGCAGCATTATTAAGTAAATCATCTACCCAACAGGTGATGTCCAGGGCACCTAGGTACTTCTGTCAAAGAAATTAATATAATATAAAAAAGAAAATTAATCACTTTATTGTGACCCACCCTCACTTTTCTTTGGTTTGTCAAAATAAAATATAGCCTATTCCCGTTACATAGGGATAATGTAGCTTCCCATAAGAAAATAATAAAAAAAAAAAGTTGTTCGAGATATCAACAAACAAACACACAATTTTACCTTTTTTAATATTGGTTTAGATGTATATTTCAATTAAATCCCTTTATCTACTTATAGGTCATAGATGCCACATCAATGAATATTATAGTGCAATATATGGGAATAGGGTTGATTGATCTTTCAGAATACACTCTTCCCACTATCAGCGACCTAGCCGTAGCTGCCAACTTCTTACAGATAATGGAGTTGATGAAACAAATCGAATACACATTAGAGCTCCAAATTTCAGTTTCCAATTGGATGGAAATAATGTCTATAGCAGAACTATCTTCCTTTACAAAACTAGAACAACTGTCTGCTGCATTCGGACTTGTCTCTTTTAAGTTAATGAAACCTGAATTTGTACCGACAATACACAAGCTATTTTGGTATCTGTCACATCCATATTTAGATGCAGAATGTGAGTTGGATGTTTTCAAATTTGGTCTACAGTGGATAATGCAGACAGAAACTGGTGCTGATGCTTTAATGATTATCCTCGGGTGTTTTGACTTGAAAAGACTCATATTGTGCAATCTATATGAAATTAGAAATTTGATGATAGATTATGAGAACAGTCTTGCTGCGAAAGTAGTGAATTGTCTTATAGAACTTTCTATAGAGAGCCATGATCTAATATCATCAGTTATCACAGAGAAAAAAACTATGATATGTGAAATGTTTACAGAAAGAGTGTATATAGAAGTTTTAAACTTAACTAGAGAGAGCAAATGTCGAGAGTTGAAGTTTGTGCCTACTGTACCAATGTGGATGCTAGAGAAAAGGCCCGAGTTAGTACCTCGCTGTCTGTATACATTTTCTGGTTCTGGTTTTGAGCAGTGGTTGGAAGTAGCTGAGAAAAACCTATGGGGATGGAGTGTCGCGTCTTGGGGTCCTATGAAGATTGTAGTGGTGTGTGGAGAGCACGGGAGAGGTACAGGAATTTTTATGCGGGATGTAAAGGTATATGATATTTTGAAGAAAGAGTGGATTCAGCATGGAGTCCAGCTCCCGCCAAGGAGACATGCAGGACTGGCTGTGATAGGAGATTCGTTGTACATCATTGGTGGAGTAGGTGGGTATAGGTCAGTCTTAAAACTTTGTAGATATCCCTGAGTATTAAATAATCCTGTACTTATTTGATACTTTACAGTTTCCTAAAAACAACCATTTCAATTAGATCTTGTTTTGTTTTTTTTACAGGATATTATTAGATACAGCAATAATTTATGATTTGAAACAGAGATCTTACAGAAAAATTGCTAAATTACCGGATGCAATACAAAATCCAGCGGTATGCTCACATGAAGGTATGGTGTATGCTGCTGGTGACAATAACATATACAGATACGAAGACTCCGGTGAAACAGACCGCTGGGTGCGAGTGGTGGGCACAGACATTAGGATGAGCTGCATGATGTCATACAACGGCCATATCTACTGCACTCAGAATTATTTTAGCTATCTGTACAGGTTTAAACCGGATGTTGATAGGAAATTGGAAATGATAACCACTTTTACTAATCCACCAGCTGCTATATGTAATTTAGGTAAGGGATTCTTAAAAAAATATATTCACAATGAACCAACAAGATACTAAGAAATTCAAAATATATTGCAACTTTTCTTGACTCTACTAATCAAATCGTATAATTTGAATTATTTTAACGAAAACATAAGTCAAGTATGTTGTGGAATGAAGTAATTTTGGAGTTTCTTGCACCACTTCTGCATAGATGTGGTGATAGCTGCAATAACTTTCAATAGGTCGACTTATGAGCCCTTATAAAATAAAAACTTTTTCATTTAATAACCTATTAACATTGGCCTTTAAAATATATTTTTTGCAGGAGATAAACTGCTTTTCTTCACAAGAACAATATGTGGGAACTCTGATACTTTAGCAGTTGAGGAATATACGGGCAGGAGACGGGATGAGAAACCCAAAGTTGTGTGGTCACAATCTGATACTTCTTTGCAAGTGAATGATGTGTCTGGATCATGCAGTTTAGTGATGACAATGCCTCCTTTATGCCAGGAAGTGTCACAGTACCATAAACGCTATCTTGACAGGTATTCTGAGTATTTATAATCAGGTTGTTCTGAGTTAAGATTGAATTAAGGCGAAGCCGGGTTCTGCATAATATAATATTTTCTATAAAATTTATGTAAGTTTCATTTCAGCAGTGCCTCATCTAGTTGGATTAAATACAGTATATTTCTAGCAAAGATTTCTAGTTGTTTCTTTCTGTCAGAGCATTGAGTCAAAGTTGCGATTGTTTGTGACAAAAATTCACTTAAGTTCAGTAAATTTATAAACAGCATTCAAGCATTTTTAGCTAAATCTCGTAAACTATGACGTCTTTTACCGCTGAAACAGCTGTCTTATGGTCTAAATTCAGGTATTCTTACTAGTAAATAAATAATTAGGGTTCTAACAGAAATCCTTCAAACTCCTATCTATGTAGCGCGGCGCAATTGATGTACATATAAAATTGTATAAACTCCATGTCGCAATCGCATTGTATTTGCATAAAAAATATTTGGCGCGTCATCTAGCTACTCAGTGCTGTTCCATCTATTTCACCTTTTTTTAGGAGAAAGGCTGTATTTGTGATTTACTGCTTAATTCTAATAAAAGTTCATGCTTGGCGAAATCTCCATAATATATTTAACATTTGTGATACTGCTTCACATTTAACATTATATTGATGAATGTGTTTGTTGGGATTATTTTGCTTTTGTATTTTTAATTATATATGTCATAATTTCATAAATGAATAAAAAAACTGTTTGTATTAATTTACATTTTTATTACGACATTCATTTACAAACGCTAATTTATTAAGTGTACATACTATTTCTACATAAAAATAAGGCGAAATTTTGTTAATACTCATTCATACTCTATTACACTTAAAAATTTCAGCATTATATGCGATCTCGACGAGACTAGTACATAGTCAACAATAAAATACAAAAGTGCATTATTTTATTAGGTCATACAAATTTAGAAGCAAATGAAAAACGAAAACGACCCATACGATAATTGACGTTGGTCTAATAACTTAAATAGTTATTGTTATGTACAATAAAACTTAAAACTAAAAATAATAAATCTTCATTAGAGTTAAGGCCACTATTATTCAAAGTTCAATCTTTTTGAATCACCGTCATTGTCAAGCACCGGAAACTTATATTCTGAAAACTTCACACCTCCTTTATAATATTGTAATATTTATATTAAACGTAATGGCACTTTGTGAAGGACAAAGATTAATGAAAAATGACAATTAATTCAAAGTATTAAACTATAACTTACTATTAGGTACTTTTTATTAAAAACTCATATCCATTGCATACCTAAACATAGTTTAGCCTTACAATGTTCAAGTGATGTAGAAATATGGAAGCATTTACAAAATACATAATTCTGTTTAGAAATTTTATTTATTACATTGGTATATTTTTGTAGGTACCACTTTTTTATGGAATTAATATTTAAAACACTTGTATTTATGTTTAGAAATTATATTTGGCATTTGTAAAATGGCTAATTTAGGAATAGTTGATAGTTATTGGAAGCACTATATTATTATTTTTTAATTAGTAGAATACGAATTATTACACAGAAACACTTATAACATATTGTACAAACGTAAAGCCATTAACATAGTACCCCGGATAATTAAAAAGTGTTTGAATTGAAGATCCAAATTTTATTCAAATATATTATAGTATTTGATTGCATTCTCAAATATATGATAATCGAATATTGTTACAAAACCGTACCGATATTTCGTTTCCCTTGTTATCAAATAGATAAAGTACTTAATCTAAAAAGACAAGGATTTAAACGAATTTAATGGAGCGAAATAAGTTCATACATTTCAAATAAAATTAGGACAAAATTGTATACTGGAAAGGTCTATATCCATATGGAGACTCGATCGGTTATACCATTCATAAGTTACGAACAAATTATATTACATAACTAGCGATCTGCCCCGGCTTCGCACGGGTGCAATGCTGAATTTTCTTTGCTATAAACCTTGCGGAGCCCGAGACCTTTCCAACGAATGCAAAACCATGGAAATCGTCAGTTCGTCAGTTCTGGAGTTAAATCGTCAGGAAGGAAAACCCGACTTATTTTTATATAGTAGATATATAAAGCTCGTCTCTACATAAAACTTAGGCGGTCGAATCTCCTTTTTAAGACCAAGGCACATTTACAAGGCCCCGTTGAAACGGATGTATTTAATTTTAAAAAGTAAACTGCTTCTATCTATGGATTCATAATTATCATTTTTGTTTTTTAATCTTACGTCCAGCCTCCAGTGAGCTTGTGAAATAACTCTTCGTCTAGCGTCTGGTTGGCGTCTTTTGACCTCATTGAGAGGAATATATACCCGCCAATGAATTCGTGGACCACTTTGCAGTCTGCTGACTGCACTGAGAATATGATGTTGCCTTCCTCGAATTGCACCATCATGTGTTTGATTTCCCAATTCACGTTCCATGCCTGAAGAGAAAGGTTTTTTGAATTAAAGAATAGTCTAAATGCAAGTTGGACTCTCACACGAAGAACACGACTTTTGTGGGGACCCTTTAATTTTTAATTATTACATACATACATATAATCACGCCTCTTTCCCGTAAGGGTAGGCAGAGACCACTTCTTTCCACTTGCTACGATCCTTACATACTTGTTTCGCTTCGTCCACTTTCATTATTCCTTTCATACATGCTCTTCGGTTTAGGGTACTCTTGACCTGGCCTTTTTTAAATTATTTGTTTATAATAATAATCTCACGCCATTCATCTCCGAAAGGGAAGGCAGAGGTATTCCATTTCTGGATATACCCACCTTTCACCAGATATTCTTTGGACCCCCAAACGTGATAGGTGGTGAGCCCATCGCCGGACCGGGTCTGTTACACATGTCTCAGAATTCATTCTGGGACCTGCGGGTTTCCTCACAATGTTTTCCTTCACCGTCGAGCTAGTGATAAATATGTTTTTGAAAAACTCATTGGTACATGTACATGCCAGGATTCGAACCCGAGCCTCACTGATTTTCATCATGTGAAGCAGGCGCTTTAACCGTAAGGATATCAATGCTCAGTGTTTGCGAAATAAGTGTTTTGGGATAATCTTTTCAATGAATGTAGTCATTAATTAGCAATTTAATTTCGATACTGTCAACTACTACTCATGAACGAACATCACTGTTTATATGGCTTATCGACAAATATATGACCGAACCCACCTTCATAGTGCTAAACCGCCAGGTCTTGATATGGTCTCCAGTATTAGGGTCCAGCCTCATGATCCGATTATTCGCGATGCTGACGAGCTCATCCTTGCGGTGACCCATGAACCGAACCACGAAAAGCGTCTGCCCGTAGTCTGGGAGGTTCTGCCACGTCTTGATGTACTGGAGCTTTGCTTCCAGGAGCGGGAGGTCTTTGACGTTCGCGTGGCTCTCTAGAACGCGCTGGGTGAACTGGAAGAGACATTGAAATGTTGTGAAACTTGTAAAGCTGTTTATATAAAAATATTTGCAACAGCGCGACAAACTGTAGCCAAACTTCAATAAACTGTACTTTATTGTACCGCTGTTGGACCAAAGATTTCTATGACCATGTAAATAATAGCTCCTTATATTAGTAGGGCTCCTTATAGACACCCTTGTTTAGTTCATTTAGTTAGAGCAGTGATAGCCCGGACGGTTAAAGAGCCGGCCGAAAATCAGTGAGGCTCGGGTTCGAATCCTGGCATGTACCAATGAGTTTTTCAAAAACTTACGTGCATATTTATCACTAGCTCAACGGTGAAGGAAAAACATCGTGAGGAAACCCGCAGGTCTCAGAATTAATTCTGAGACATGTGTAAACAGACCCGGTCCGGCGATGGGCTCACCACCTACCACGTTTAGGGGTCCAATATATCTCGTGAAATGTGGGTATATCCAGTAATGGAATACCTCTGCCTACCCCCTCGGGGATAAAAAAAAGGCGTGAGATTATATTATTATATTATATTGTTTAGTTCGCTTACCTTCGTCGAGAGTCGAGATACTTTGCTCCCACCCCGCCCTCTATACGCCCATATTTGTAACGCTTACATTGCCCTTGAGCTTCTTCATGAACCACGGCGCGGGGTAGTTCTCTGGCTGCATATGGTATAGATACTAACCTAAACCCCCCTCCCCCTTATAGACACCCTTGCTTAGTTAGCTTACCTTACACTTGAACGCCCCGGTAACCTAACCTAAACCCTCTTCCATCTTATAGACACCCTTGCTTAGTTCGCTTACCTTCGACTTGAGCTTCTTCATGAACCTTGGCGCGAGGTAGTTCTCCGGCTGCAAGTGGTCGAGGTGTGGCACGCTGTGCTGGTTGAGCGCGGCGCCGGGCTGAGGCCGCTGCAGAGCGAGCAAAGTCTTCACCGCCGCAGCCTCCGTCGCGAACGCCGCGTCGGCCAAAGAGCGCCCGCGAGAGCCTAAGCGGCAGGCGGCCACCCAGTCCGCGTACTGATCCTCCTGGAAGAATAAATTGGGTATTAAAGTTGTCTTCATCTAAAGTTCCCGGACTACTTTCTTAGGGTTCGATTCTGTATTACAGCGGCTAAATTTATTTTAGTTTAGTCCTGTCATTTTCTTTCTCCTAGAAAAGAATTAAAATTAGTCCTCTCATCTAAGGCGTGTTTAGCAATTTTAGCGACGACGATGTAACTAGGTCATGGATAAAAGTGACAGATAAGCACGTTCTTAGGTTCAAATTAGTTGGTTTTTACATGTTTGACATGAACTCTTCAATCTATGGTTTGTTTCTGTCCTTTTTTTTTTAAATCATTTATTTAAACGGGCTTTTAAAGAAAATCCTTTATGTCAGCCCGTTTCTGTCCTATTTCTTTTATAATCTATGGAGAAGGATAGGCTAACTTAAAATTAGGAAGTTTAGGTGGTCAGCCAGAATCGAGTCCATTAGCAAGTTAAGTTAAATTTAAATTACTTATTAGCCTCTTAAGGCTAGATTGTAATTAATTAATAGATATTGGTAGTTACCTAAATAAACATTGATAAACATTTTAAACAATGAACACAAGTGCAGTGATATACACGCATCAGCTCAAGAGCTGCTAGTGTATTAATTAAATAATAATAATAATATTCTTCCATGTGAGACTGACTACACAAATGTATTTAGTATAGTATATTATAGGAATTATTTTATACTTACGTTCTCGCACTTGAGCCACATCTCGTGCATGGCTTCATCGGAAGGCACTTCCAGCTTGATGCTGTATCTGCCCGATGCGGGGTGAGCGTCGGGCGTGATCTGTTACATTGTAAAACATGGGATAAGGAAGGAACATCATCATTAAACCGTAACGAGACATTTTGCGGTCTTGGAAAAAGGGGGGAGGGGAGAATTTCGTGTTTTATGTCATTTGTCAGTAAATATACTAAAAATGTACTAAAAATAAAAGCGATTTGTGTACCTCCTTCTTTTATAGTACATTATGATACAAGTGTGCTAAGTTGACCATTATATACAAGGCGATATTGTGTGCGCACGAGCGAAAGCAAGTGCGCCATAAGAAAGCCGCGTATATTATGGTCACAGGCACACGTGTTTCATACGACATTTTTCAACACACTTGCTCAAGACGACGTTTTTCTGAGAAAGAATGAGCTTTCTTGCCGGTTTTCCATTTTAAAAAAATTTCATAGGCCGGCTGCTCAATACTTACATTTCACTCGATTTTGATGGCAAAAGACTATCGCACGCGTTTTTCGCCTCGTTACGTATGTCCGGCGGAGTTAATAATAGGTTTTCTTCATGTTCTTCACTTGAAGTAGACATTTTCGTTAATATTAAACTTCACAATTAATCCAAACTTCGTCAAAGCCGACAATTATTTACGAAAAATGGCGCGTTGTTTTTTTTTCTTGCCGCGATACAGATGCGCGCGCAAGGCTAAGGTGCGAACTAGATCGGTCCATAGCCAAGATTAAAAAAATAATTAAGTGTTTTAAACAGAAATTACAGATAATTTTAAATGAATTTAAGTTATTTTTTAATAATAAAGCTGGATTTACCATTTACTGTTATTTTTCGCATAAATACTGTTTGTTGCTAAAATAAAAAGTTATAACCCGACAAAATTATATCGCTTCTTCTTCTTCTTACTTACGACTTGGTACTAGGGTACAAATGTAAATTGGTCGGGTTAATAAACTAAAGGCACTAGTTCAATAATATACAGAAAAAGCACGCGTGTTTAATATCTAGGATTATGAGCCAAAAATCGGTGGAATAAAAACGTCGTTTTGAGCAAGTGTGTTGAAAAGTCTTTTAAGAACTACGTACCTCTGCTCCTCTGAGCTCGACGGAGTAGGAAGGCGGCTCGTTCTTAGCGGCGGCATCGCGAGACGAGTGGATACGCAGCACGCCATCACGACACGACACCCAGCCACGCTTGTACGCTTTTAGGGTGAAGCGCTTGGGTCTGTCGAAACAATTAGGTATAAGAAAACTGATATTAGCATCAAAGCTATGCAGAGCAGTCACTCAGAATTCAATGTGCTTTTTAATTGTTTTTTTGAAAATGGTAATACCCTTTGACCTAAACATAATCTGATTAAATCATTTTATAATTAACTCAAATAAAATGTTCTTAGGTATCTAACCCGTTAGGCCCTACGTAGCTGTTTTGTTGACTGTACACATATCAGTGTACCAAAGTGTATTGTTTTTAGAAGATATGAAAATGAGAAAGAATAAGTAAGTATACATAGTTCAACTCGATATTTTCTTATGTTTTTTTTTCAGTCTCATGGGTTGACTGACACATTTTAGGAATTGCTCTGCCATTTTGAGCACCCCATATATAAGGTTAGACCAAGTGTAAAAATATTATAGCATTACCTTATTTGAAAAGTTAAAATTATATAACAAAGTACGTGATTATATTATTGACGTGATGTTATTACAAAATACTCGTACATATAGATACAATTTTGATATTAGTGAAAGTTAAACGATAGGTATCACTAGAAACTGTAATATTGATCTTCACTATCAACACTTATACAACTATTAGTTTTTTATAATTTATTGGTAATTATGTATATACACACTAAATGTAAATCGATTAAATTATATCTGAGTTATAGCTCAGGGAAAAGTTTTTAAAAGGGTTGATATTAGGGTCACCGCAGACAAGCGAAGTAGCGGCAAATAGATTGATGCTCCGGCCACACAAAGCCAGGGGATAGCGGCAGGTCTCCCGTCGTTTATGATTCCACGGCGAAGTATTTTTATACCCCATTACCCGGTCCCATCGCATTCCCCTCCTCTGTGTGGCCGTAGCTTGATTTAACATAAATTAAAATAAAACTCAATTTGACTTAATAAATTACGGCTTGAAAGCATAAACGCACCTCTCAGTGCGATGTCGCCCACTATGCCAATTTGAGCCATATTTCAAGGTTCAATGTCAAATGCTTCAATCATCTGCGCTGACTCTAAGACTTGATACAGAAGTTTAGTGTATTGAGTACTGTACAGAGCGCGTGCTATCGATATTTAGTCAACTACAGTTTAGGTTCAGTGAAGACCTGCTGTGTAGTGGCAAACTTATTCTATAACGTTAAAAAATCAACTTATATATTATTATTGGCATAAAACAAGTCAGATTCATACTGTGCATTATGCCAGTTTCACCCATATATCTATGATGTTAAAGTTTTATTTTGAATGTTATCGATATAGTCACTACACAGCTGATATGCGCTGACCCTAAGTGTTATATTTCAAAATACAGAGGTTCTAGAAGGGTAATGTCGTGTCTTACGCGATGCTACAGTAATCGTTGTGAGACTTGCTGCACGCCGCGCCGTACGCGAGATGGAAGGACACAATAATATTAAAATGAGATACAATATTATGAACACAGAAATAGTATAGATAACATATGGAAGAATGGACAGATTATAATTTTATAATATGATTATGACACATGTAAAAATATTATAAATAAGAAAACTCAAAAAACATCTTTGGTATGGCTCTAAACATCTAAATTTAAAATAATAATTTTTCATAAAGTATACAAATTATGACTGCCTAGTCAAACAACTCACTTTTTTGATCTGTCTAGTGTCTAAACGAATATTATGTAAAGTGAAACCTTACTATACTAGGTATTTTAAAATTAGCTATACTTAACTTAAAAATCAAAATCGAAATTATTTCGTAAAGGTATTTTGGGATAATAATTTTAATGATAGATTACTCTTCATTTAATTTCGTTACCGTCATTACCCTATCACAACTAGATAGGTAAAACACCGTATGCTCACTATTTAAATAAAACAAAATATATTTACTTTCGGTAGGTAATTGCAAAATAAACATCAGTAGTCCAATAACTAGGTACTCTAAACTCGTCAATCATGGAGATGGCAGCATTCTATTTCCAACGACAAGTTACTGTAAAGTAAGTGTAAATTTATTTTAGCTATACAGAATAGTAGATTGTGTCATAAGGGAGCAAAACTATATTTTTACGGCGAGGGCGTTTTTTTAAATCACGAACATAGTGAATGATTCTAGGATAGAATCCTGAACGTAGAGAGGGATTCTAATGTAGAATCATGAACGAAGTGAGGATTAGAAATTACGTAGCCCAAGGTAAAAATAATTTTGCGACCGAATGATGTTCTCTGCTTTTCATACCTCTCTATGATAAAAATTGTTGCTGACCATTGTTTGCTTCTTTTTTTAAATATTATCCGGTGTTAAACTATCACTGCTACTTGAATTCATTTTAAAATATACAATAAGTACACAAACAATTGCGGCCAAAAAATGGAACTAATGTTTTGTTATAGTACATAAGCTACAGAGCGCCAACCTTAGATGCAAACTTATTTTGTTAATCTCTTTGGCTAAGAATGTTGAGGGATATTTTAAATTCCAAATTCAAAACACTTTTATTCGCACTTATTAAAATCCTATCAGAAAAGACTTACTTTTTATTGAGGAGCAAAACGTCACTTTTCGAATAGATGGTATGAATGTTTTTTTTCACCTGAGGTACTTGAGGTAGCCAGCCAGTTCGGGGACTTGCATGATGTCCTGCCGAGCCGGTGGGCCTCCCTCGAGCTGTGCTTGTAACTCGCAAAGGGCCGCGTCGATCTCGTCCTCGGGTGCCGCGCTGGCGGACGACGCGTTATGGGCGCCGTCCGCCGCGTCTATGCTGCCCCCAGCCAGCGTTTGGAGCTCGATTTGCAGCTAGTTTTAAAGAAACAAGTCAAATCAAATCAAATACTTTATTTGCATGCCATAGGTTTTACAAGGTGTTATGGTACATAATAGCTCTATTCTATGGCACCCTGTAAGGGTGTCGCAAAGACAATCTATGGAGAGAGCGATCACACTCCGATATTGTTCTTAATTAAACGTACAAGTAATTAAAAGTAATATAAAATGAGAAGTAATTAAATGGTCCGCAATTTTAAAATTTGGTTAGCCACAAAAAATCTGCATTTAAATCATTTGGTCGGCATACAAAGATTTTGTTCGCAAATAAAAAAATCAGGCAGCAATCCTTGTTCGGCAAATAATTTTAATAATGGTCAAAAATTAAATCAGAAATAGGCAGCTTACAATAACATGGGTTTGCATAATAAACATTCAGTCCGCAAAATAGTTACTTGGTCCGCAAAATAACTACTTGGTCAGCAAGACTTCTTGATTGAACAGCAGAGAAAACATGTCGTGAATAATTATACTATAGCTACTCCCACTCCCACTCCCAGCCCCTCTTACGCCCCCTACCCCTCCTACCCTCTCCTACCGCCTACTACCCCCTCCTACCGCCTCCTATACACTCTTACCGCCTCCTACAACATCATACCACCTCCTACACCCTCCTACTACCCCCACCTGCTACCTCCGACCTCCTCCTGCTGCCTCCTACCCCCACCTACTAACTCCTACGCCCGCCTAACCCCGCGTTAGTAGGAGTTAGTGGGAGGAAGTAGGAGGTAGTAGGAGGTAGTAGGAGTTAGTAGGAGGTAGTAGGAGTTAGTAGGAGGTAGTAGGAGTTAGTAGGAGTTAGTAGGAGGTAGTAGGAGGTAGTAGGAGTTACTAGGAGTTAGTAGGAGTTAGTAGGAGGAGAGTTAGTGGGAGGAAGTAGGAGGTAGTAGGAGGTAGTAGGACGTACTAGGAGGTACTAGGAGTTAGTAGGAGGTAGTAGGAGTTAGTAGGAGTTAGAAGAAGTTAGTAGGAGTTAGTAGGGTTTAGTAGGAGTTATTAGGGTTTAGTAGGAGTTAGTAGAGTTTAGTAGGAGTTAGTAGGAGTTAGTAGGAGTTAGTAGGAGGTAGTAGGAGGGGGTAGGTACTCCTACTAAATCCTACTAACTCCTACTACCTCCTACTAACTCCTACTACCTCCTACTAACTCCTACTAACTCCTACTAACTCCTGCTAACTCCTACTAAATCCTACTAACTTCTACTAACTCCTGCTAACTCCTACTAACTCCTACTAACTCCTACTAACTCCTACTAACTCCTACTAACTCCTACTAACTCCTACTAACTCCTACTAACTCCTACTGACTCCTACTGACTCCTACTGACTCCTACTAACTCCTACTTACTCCTACTAACTCCTACTAACACCTACTACCTGCTACTAACTCCTACTAACACCTACTACCTCCTAGTAACTCCTACTAACCCCTACTAACTCCTACTAACTAGTACTAACTCCTACTAACTCCTACTAACTCCTTATACCTCCTACTAACTCCTACTATCTCCTACTATCTCCTACTAACTCCTACTATCTCCTACTAACTCCTACTGACGCCTACTAACTCCTACTAACTCCTACTAACTAGTACTAACTCCTACTACCTCCTACTAACTCCTAGTACCTCCTACTACCTCCTACTTCCTCCCACTAACTCTCCTCCTACTAACTCATACTAACTCCTACTACTTCCTACTACCTCATACTACCTCCTACTACCTCCTACTCCCTCCTACGCCCCACTCCCACTCCCAACTCCCACGAAAACTCCTACTCCCACTACCACTACCACCAACACCACTACCACAGCCACTGCCACTACCACCATCACCATCACCACAACCACCACCACCACCACTGTCACTGCCACTACCACTTAAACCACCACCACCACTACCACCACCACCACCACCACTACTTGTAAGCGTAATAATAATCATAATCATAAAAGTTGCATAATCCAAAGTCATTCCTAATCTACGTAAGGAATGCGCCCATTTTGCGCATGACAAGTTTGCTGAGATTGTTTTTGCTACTTTTATAAGAAGCTCAAAAAAAATTTTTTGGCTTCCCCTCTGAGTGCTTACCAAAATTTTATTAAACAGTAGCAGCTCATTGCAGCTCAAAAATAATTACAGCCATCCAGAATGACATAAATTGCTGATAGGTTTTGTAATGTTTGCTGGCCATGAGTTGCTGACCAATTAGCTATTTCTGCTTACAGATTATATTTTTCTGCTCACAAAAATACGAATACTTTGCTAACCATTTAAATAACACCCATATAAAATTAGTATATAGATAATATTTATATAAGTAATTGTAAAATTATAAGTCGAAGTATTATTATATATATTTATACTAGCAGCGCCCCGCGGTTTCACCCGCGTAGTTCCCATTACCGTCCCCGCGTAGTTCCCGTTCCCGCAAAATTCCAGTTCCCGTTCCCGTAGGAATATCGGAATAAAAAGTATCCTATGTCCGTCTCCTGGTTCTAAGCTACCTCCCCACCAACTTTCAGCCAAATCGGTTCAGCCATTCACGCGTGATGCCGTGACCAAGGGAAAAAGGGATTCATTTTTATATATGTATATAGATTATTATTAATATATTAAAACTATTATATTTGTTATTACATATTTATTTACCTAATTAGTATTTTTAATTTTATAGTTTTTCATTGAAAAACTCATTTCAACTATAATAACATTTATTTACAAGAATTTTTTTAAGATGATTTTTAAAAGAGGTAATTAGTTTCTATATTTTTATACTGTTTGGAATGTGGTTGTAAATTTTTATAACCATACAATGAGGGCCAGCTGTAAATAGGTTTAATTTGGAAAAGGGTACTTCAACTACAAGAAATCATACTTAAACAAAAAAATGATCCTAATAATATTATAAACGCGAGTTTGTGAGTATGGATGTTTGTTGCTGTAAACAAAAAGTACTGAACGAATTTTGATGAAACTTTATAGTTTACAGTTATATGTATAGCTCATTAGCAGCGCCCCGCGGTTTATATTGCTTATCCATATCGTGACCCAGTACCCATATACACTAGTAATAATATTATGAAATGGAAAAAAATGTTTTTTGTCTGTTTGTTTGTAATGCTACTGGACTGATTATTAAAAATATTTTCGAACGCTTCCTTTTCTGGTTTTAACACAGGCAATAATTTTCCCACGGGAACGAGACTCACAGGGGTGAAATTGCGAGGAACAGCTATAGTAATACTACAAAACGGAAACATTTGTTTTTTGTTTGTTTGTTTCTAACCGGTTTGTAATGAACAGGCCCTAAAACTACTGGAGCAATATAAAAAAATCTTTCACCAGTGGAATGCCTTCTTTTCTGGTTGTAACATAGCCAGCCCTAAATCAATCAAAGATATTAAAAAGCACTATATAACTATAAAGAACTTGGATTATATTCTGCAGGTATGTACCTACTTACTTATTACAACATATAATTTCCTGACTCACTAACTGTTCACAAGCCTTCGCTGATTTTTACAGCTCTTAGCTTATAATTTATAAAACTGTGTTAGTGTTTAGATCTTTAAATAAATAAATCCTACTAATATTATAAATGCGAAAGTTTGTATGTATGGATGGATGTTTATTCCTCTTTCACCCAAAAACTACGGAACGGATTTTGATGAAACTTTACAGTTATATAGCATATACATCAGAATAACACAGACTATATTTTATCTCCGGATTCCCACGGGAACGGGAACTACGCGGGTGAAACCGCGGGGCGCTGCAAGTAAATAATAATTTCGTGTAGTTTGTAGTTAGCCTCCATCACATACCTGTAACGCAGCAAATAGAAGCATCTCCTCTTCAGTGCAGTGCACCTCCTGGTTGAGGATCTGCCAACGGGCCTGCTGGTACAGCTGGTTGAGCCGCGGCGCGTCCTGCGCACGCGCACACAGGTCGAAGAACGAATAGAACTTGAACCGGAGCTGGAGAGTGTCCCACTCGCGCACATACTGCTCCATTATCGAGAGGGAGGAGTCGAGCCAGCTGGAAGAAAGAGATATATATATATTTTATTATTCTACACTAATATTATAAACAGGAAAGATTAGTATTTTTGTATAGAATAAACTCCAAAATTACTACACCGATTTTAATCATTTATACAGGCACGGTAACAGCTAGAAAGCTAGCCTAATAAAACCATTTATAAAAGGTACACCAACAGTGTGACAACAAAAATTTCAACAATAACTGTGTTATAGAAAACAGGGTTTAAATTCAGACGCTTTTGATAACATTTCGTAGTGTCCTGAGTGACGTCAGGGCTTCAAGCCGACGAAGACAGCCTTTATCCCAGAGGTGAATACTTTTCCCACCTTTTGCGAGATAATAAAAAGCTAGGGCTAGGTATATAAATAAATCCCAAAAGCGTCTGATCTAATAAATGAACTGTGTACAATCAATCAAATGGAAATAATACCAACACCGTCTTTTGTTTTGGTGTGAAACAAAAGACGGGTGGCTGCACGTTTTTATAACTTGTGAAATAATAAATGACAACCAACCACCATAATTTCTTTCTCGACCGAAGTTAGATGCAAGAAGTACCACACTGCAGTATATAGTTAGGTACATGGAAATAACTCACCCAACATTCATCCTGGCCCGCTCCACGAGTGACTTGGGAGTGAGCAGCGACTCCCTCGACTGGCTGTCAGGCTCTAGTGGTGTATCAGCCAGGTATAGCTCGGATAGTGTGTCCAAGGCATCCATAGAGGCAGCGCGGGGGGGCGTCCCACAATACCCTCCATCGCTGGAGCCATCGCTCTGTGTGCTGTAGATGTGTCCGCCGTAGCGACGGAGTGTGCCATTCTAGGGGTAGAAATTTAAACTTATGGACCATTTACACAAGGCCATTCCATGAGCAGAACAGAGCCAATCCAATAATGGCCTCGTGTCAATAGAGCCACTGCATTGGATTCTCCTCAAGCCTTTGATGAAGCCAGTTTGGATTGGCTCACTGGATTGTCTCGGCCATTGGCCTCTTGTAAATGGTCCATTAAGCCCAATGCTGACCAGAAGGAAAGAGTTTTAGTAAGACGAGAAGATCTTTGCTTTTCGGAGCATATTCTGTGTAGTCTCGCTTCACTTGTGGTGGACTTTGGGACTATTATGAGGTGTTAAATTCGGGGGGTACAAATGTAGACTTACTTAATTGATTGTCCCTTCTTCAGTAGTGATATTTACCTATTCAAATTAATACAAAATGTATTGTTATTTCAAAATACATATGAAAACTTTAGTTATTTTATCTCGACTGCACCTCATAATAATCTTTTTACTAATATTCAAAGTCCACGCGAACATAGTTTATCCACGGAAACAGGATTTCCCTAATGAGCGCAAATATTTCAAGATGATGCAAAATGTTGGTTTTCCCATATTTGTCATTCCATATGGTCCAGTATCTATGTGACCGTTTTAGGGATAATAGCTACAATTATTAGTCAGTTAACGCGTTGTTTGGTCAGGTCAGGTTAGGTTAGCTGTTTAGGGCGAATAATGGCCCCGATTCTGCTTAACAGCGACTAAACTTATTCTATTTTTACTCATTTTCTTTCTCCTAGAAAACAAAAGAGATGAGAGATATTTAGTCCTGCCAAATTAAAATTAGTTCTGTCAACCATTTCATAACGTGTTTAGTGCATAATATATAAAGAAGTCACAATATAGCCTCTGACAGGACTAAATTCGGTAGGTTATCTTCTATCCCTTTTCTTTTTTTGAGGTAAGACAAAGACGAGACTAAATTAAAATAAAGAATATCGGCAGCTTTGGTACCCACTGAAATAGACACCCACGGGGTATCACACTATGCTTGTTATATTGACTCATAACAAGTCGAAATTTTCCATATTTTTAAATTAATCTAGCAGTTGAAAATATTGAGTCAAATAAAACAGAAATATCATAGAAACACGAATCGATCGATTGGGAAATCTATTAATACCAAAGAGATTAAAATATAATATAAGGCATGAAGGGGACAAAGCGAGGATTATTTGAAGCCAAAAGTTATTCCAAGTGGAATAAGTCTAGTATAATTTCGACCGAATGACAGCTCGCGTTCATACTAACTGACATGACAAGGACATGACGCTTGAGCTTCAAAGTTTTATATGAAAACATTCCCAATGCCCCCTCTATGCTATTATATTTTAATGTCTTTGATTAATACAAAAACTTTTTTGTTGTTGTGGTAAAATTGAACGTCGTGTCATCACGTCAACCATGTCATTCACTACGGATGGCCAAGTGAAAAAATAAATTGATATTTATCGTATCGACATTTCTAAATACTATAGATAAAAATCGAGTGAAAAATATCGATATATCGTCAGTTTTACATTATTATTACTACATATACATATTCCCAAATTCGTAAAAAAGGACGATGAAAATAGTATATTTTTATAAATGCTTGAGTCGGCAAGTATCTAGTACCTAACATGAAATGAAACACGAAACCAGAATTGCGTTAAAAATATATTAAAATTGATACGAATTCGATACTGTAAAATAAATGTCGATATATCGCCATTAAAAATATCGACGATATATATAATATGCTAATTTATTATTTGGAAAAATATCGATATTTTAATATAGGTATCGATATTTTTTGCCCAAGCCATCATTCACTGGCATAGAGTAACTTATATGGCATGTGGTAGGCAGTGCTATTTTCTAACAAAGAGGTTGGAAGAAAATCATTTTCTTTCCTAGAGAAACTTTTTCTTTACACGTCTTTGGTACCTAAAATCTCATAATAACCTACAAAATACACTAGGCAACGAATAACTTTCAAACCTCAACTTATAAAAATGTGGTATGATTACATATTATCTTAGTTTGTCCAAGGACTATCGATTTTACACGGTTTCGTCTTCCGTGGGCAGGTGTAAGTGGGGTACCCAGAACACATGGACTTTTGCCATTGTTCTTTAGACGGTGTAAAGCAGAATGAATGAATGAAGTCCTCACCTGTTGTGAAGCTACGGGTGTAGCGGAGAGAGACCGCGGCGGAGGCGGCGTTGCGGGACATTGTCCATTAGACCTGTAATACAGAAAAAAATAAGGTTCAACTGTTTCTGTCGTCACACTTTATGTTGAATGAACCATTCAAGTAATAGTAAGATAGTTGATCATCATTCATTAAAAATATTATCTCTTATCTGAACACAACTAAAAATGTATTTCGATTATCATATATTTTAAAATAGAATATAATTATAATAAAATCAACAAAGTTAAAACAAAAATTAGATGACGTCATATTTTAATATTCAGTACATCTACACTTATTAGAGGAAAGATTTGTATTTTTGTATGTTTGTATCTTTCTTACAAATAAACTCAAAAACTACTGGACCGAATTCAAACATTCTTTCACCATTAGAATGCTACATTATCTCTGAGTAATAAAGGCTTTATTTTATTACCGTATTTCAACGGGAACGGGAACTACGCGTAGTACAAAATAAAAACCACCAGAAATGTTGTCAAACCTAACTCATTTTTAACATGTTGTATACGACTGCTGTATGAGCTACAAATAAAATAAAAAATATTGTACCTGTCTAAGCTATTCGAAGAGCCTCTCGTGGCAGCGATAAAGGTATTTGTGTCTGCGGGGTGGTTGGACTTTATCCTCTTCGCCTCCTTCAGATTCTGGTAGTTCTGCTTCAGGTGGGACTGCTCCAAGGGATAGCACAGCGACAACTCCTCCGGATGTCTTATGCCTGGATAATGTTAAGTTCAAGAATAACCGATTGTTTGTGTATTTTTACAAACGCTCTTTCACGGTACGGTGGTACGAGTCAGCTCGTAGAAAATATCCACTTTGATTGGGCCCCAATGTCCGAGTGTATCCGGATTATCTGCTACATGATACGAGTAACGTCAAAGTAATCAACCAAGCCGATTATTAGGGAACCTACTTATTAAAACACCACAGCTGAAACCTGTTTCTCTTGAAGCTTTAAATTTTGTATAGAAATTCTTATATCACGTAGGTGAGCACTTAAGAAAGTATTATTTGAAACCCTTCAAAAATCTGGTGTCAAGAGTGCAAAGAATAAAAGAGCGTGCATGAAAAGGCTTATGGATGTGAAGGAAGCGAGGGAAGTGTGCAAAGATCGGGCAAAGTGGCGATCCATCGTCTCTGCCTACCCCTGTGGGAAGAAGGTGTGAGCTGTATGTATGTATGTATGTCTTCCTATACAGAGACTATGCAGAGTATTTTTCCAAATTCTCGGAATAGTTGTAAAAAACTACAGCTACAATGAAAGAAAAAGTTATGAATGGTTTTTTAAGTTATGTTTATCGCTTTTAGCCGAAGCTTGGCGTATTTAGTTACACAACGCTTAACTTCTAAACACCTTTGAAGTACCGTATATAATCCACAGTGTCCGAGTTTGTGGCAATTAAATAAGCTGATTGTGGTCCAACTGGACTGATGCCAGTGGGAGGATATTGAGTAAGTCGTTGACTGACATATGGGCAGGTGTTGACCTACTAACTTGATATCCCATTAGTTTCGGGTTTAGCGGCATTATGATGCATTTGGAACTAATTGGAACCAGCAACACGTCGGTGGAAATCAAAGGTGGAGATAGGGCTTGTCCACATCACCACGTCACGACGTCGTCAACTTGGAACGGTGCGGCGCGTCGTGCCACGGCACGTTGCCGTGTCGTGAGAATACATGGCGCGACAAACGTCTACCTTTTCAGTTTGTGTATCATTTTTAAACAATCCGTACGTTTCTTGTGAAAGAAAATATAGCGGACAATATTATACTGATTTGTTGATATCATTACAAGCTCCAGACTAAAACATCACACCGGAATATGACGCAAACGGCGCCATGTAGTTTCACGAAACGACAACGTGCCGTGGCACGACGCGCCGCACCGTTCCAAGTTGACGACGCCGTCGTGGTGATGTGGACAAGCCCTTAGTGTATTTCTTTTACTTATAGAAGTCAATGATTTTTTGACTTGGACTACACAATTTTATATTTTTATAATGTTACTAGGAGGCACACAGTTTCATAATAAGCATAGATATTGTATTATTACTCACCAAGATGTTTACAAAGCTGTATAACAGCGCTGAATGTGTCAATTGAGAAGTCGATCTTGCAGTCGATGTATCTCAAGTCCGGGAGCTGGATCCTGAGGGGTTTGTGCATGGGAGTGAAGTGCAGGGCCGCATCCGCGTGAACCCCATACTGGTCCAGGGTGTGCTTTGGTCTGGACAGCCATTTGTTCCTGGTTGGCCACCAGAGGGCGTGGTCGGACCAGTCCTTCTTGAAATCTGGAAAGACGATTTACGAATTCAACGTTTTGAAGTTAGGTTTTGGTGGGAATTCGGGGAAGAACTGAAGCACCATCTTCCAATCGGCGCGTCAAACTTACACAGAAGCTTAATTTATACTAGCTGATCCGACAGACATTGTCCTGTACAACTGTCAGTTATGTCAAACACAGGTTACATTAGAAGAGTTAAAATGGTCGTTATGTTTTGTTAAATTTTCTAATGTTCCTTGCAACTTTTTAATTTTTTTCTTTCGTAAGAACCTTTCCTGACAATAACAAACACAACAAAATAGAATTAGCGAAATTGGTTCAGCCGTTTATGCGTGATGCCGTGACCAAGGGAACTAGGGATTAATTTTTAAATGTACAGATTATTCTTCATAAGTGAGGAAAGTTCAAGTCGTAGTCTGTTGCGAGCGAGTTGAATGATGATTCCTGTTTCATCGTAAACCTATTCCAAGACATTATATCCTCTGGAAGACAGAATTGGAAGGTTCTTTGATCATAGGCATTTCATTTTATATAAACCAACACTATACAGACATACTAAAAGGTTACTAAGTAAATGACAAGGTTGCCTCATTTCATAAGGGCGACGAAGGGTGGAAGAATTTGCGCAATTTGCTTTTCCTAATATCGCATTTCTGGCGACTACTTTCCTTAACCAGATTCTTACCTATTGTACAATAAAATTACTTTAAAAAAGGTACCTACATACAGATAGCTAATAATTATTATTAACAAAAAAAAACGACTTCAAACAGGAAATTAAAACAAGTAAAAGATTTTCGAAGGTTCCCCTTGATTTCTCCGGGATGCCTTCATCAAATCCTGGTTTCCTTATCATGGTACCACCGTTGGGATATCACCTTTCAAAAAAAAAGGGTCATCAAAATCGGTTCATAAAAGACGAAGTTATCCGCGAACATACATATCAAATATACGGTCGAATTGAGAAACCTCCTCCTTCCTCCTCCCTCCTGTTTGAAGTCGGTTTAGAAGCAACGTCATTTTCTAAAATCCGAAGCAATAACAGCTGAGCTTCTGTTCCACTCGCGATAGTTCATTGACATCCACAACTCAATGCTTTCTTCAGAGGAAATACGAGTATTAAAAGGCCAAGATACTCAGCTAAGCGGTCACATGGCGATTACCAACAAAAAAACTCCTCATCCGGCGAGTCACGCAACCAGACTGCAGACGAAAAAATTGTTGATCGCTACCCTCGTGACGTCATTACACTCCATTCGAATATAATGTAGTTGGTACACTAATCCTTACTCCCCAGCTTGTTTGAGTCTTTTTTAAAGAAGAAATCTTCATGAATTCTGGTATAGAGATAGATTGGACCTTGGAGAAGGACATAGGCTACTTTTTAATCTCCTAAACACATTGTTCCTAGGGGACGCGAGAGCCTAAAGTTCACGGACGGAGTCGCGGGTAAATGCCAGTATTTTATAAAGGTAAAGATGTAAGAGCGAGATTCGGAATATTTTATTTAGTGTTAAAGTATTTCGTTATCTAAAAACAAGTAAATATGTCTTTAAAGGATTCCACATTCATACAAACTTGTACGCAGTAGCATTTGTCCGCGACTCCACGCGATTCTTCCGCGGTGCGAGATAAAAACGCGTTTTTGCCTTTTATAACTATACTAGCGACCCGCCCCGGCTTCGCACGGGTGCATAATACTAAAACCTTCCTCTTGAATCACTCTATCTATTAAAAAAACTGCATGAAAATCCGTTGCGTAGTTTTAAAGATTTAAGCATACATAGGGATATAGGGACCGAGAAAGCGACTTCGTTTTATACTATGTAGTGATAGTGATTTGGAATTAAAAATATAGAATTGAAACATAGTGTAAAAGCAATGATATCACAAGTTATCGTGTGGCGCTGATTGATACCTTTTACGTTTACTTCGAGTAAACACGCGATGTGGATGAACTTGCTTTGTACTAACTTGCTTTTTTATCGTTTTAAAAAAGGTTAAAAGACTGGACGTCTTGAATCATGTCAATCTGTCATGCTGTGCGTGTTAAACAGTGATGACTCACGTTAAAATGAACTACAGACAGACCGTAACCTAATCACAGTCGTGACTCATAGTTTTATAGAGCTTCCGAAAAACTAATGAATTATTGCTGATACATTTTTCTTGGACTTCGATTAAGTTACGTCGTAAGATG
Source organism: Ethmia dodecea (assembly GCA_963855545.1). NCBI lineage: Eukaryota > Metazoa > Arthropoda > Insecta > Lepidoptera > Depressariidae > Ethmia > Ethmia dodecea. Next base: position 4,533,753 of record OY979457.1, read on the forward strand.
TTACATCATTAGCAAGCTGTTAAAAGTATTCATGCATTCTTATTAGTGGACAACTATTATATTACTATTACACTCCAACTGCGATTATTCGAATTTTTTGTGATACTAACTCGTATATATTGCGTATTATAATATGTTTTACAAATATAAAAGTAGTCAGGATGGATGTAGGCATGCATGGATTGATGTTGGTTACTTTTTCACGCAAAAACAACAGAACGGATTATGATGAAACTTTACATAAACATCAGAATAACACATATGCTACTTTTTATTCCGAAACGCGGACAAAGTCGCAGTTAAAAAAGATAGTCTACCATAGGTATCATACTTATTTGTTTTACTACATTGGCAATAAGAAAATTATTTAGACAAATCGCACGACATGTTCTTTGCGTGGGCAAGATATTGTAAACTAGAAAACAGCACATAAATCTAAGTATCGACAGCGACGAATGCGAAGATAAATCAAACACTTAAACACCAAAGAAAGTACTTTCCCAACAATAAAAACATGAACGACCACCAACATTCAAATGGTGAACTTTCAACTCGTCACCCACTAACCAGTGACGTAGTAAGGACAAGAATTAAACTCAATATTGAAGCACAGAACAACCGAATAACCAATAGTACAGTCAAAAAAATTGTTAGGGTTACATGGCCAGTAACTAAGAATTATTTTTTCTGGGGAAGTCATAAATAAATCTTATTGATTAATGTTTATTTCGAAAGGTATATTTGATCCCTATAATTTACCAAAAAAATACTAAGTATAAATACATTTAAGGCTTTAAGAGAAAAGTGAATCTTAATTTTTGGCCATGTAACACTAACAACTTTGTTGACTGTACCAGACATAACCCAGAAGTCGAGTCGTGAGTGACGTATTGAAGAAATACCTGACATAAATGATGAATTTATAATCCTACTAATAAGACGCGAAACCGGATGGATGTTTGTTACTCTTTCACGCAAAAACTACAGAACGGATTCTGATAATTATAGCTTAATAAACATCAGAATAACATAGGGTAGAATTGGGTAGTTGACAGAATCGAAATAAAATTGGGAGTAGTCTTCCATTAAAAAAACACGGGTTGCACTCCGGGAGTGCCGGTAGAAGTGAAAACTTGATTATCGATTTCGGTGTTACAACACTACTCTCCAACCGTCTTACGGTTTTTTGATCAGCACACGTGACCTGACGCGAGTTTCACAGTTTTTACCCATCCCACAAAAGTGCTCAACGCCGCTAAACAAGTTTTCACTTCAAAAATATCCCAAAACACCTCTCAACATGTATTTCGATTTTCACTTCTAAATAATAAAACAATCAGAAAAGTTAATAAATTGAGTACTAAAAATTATGACGTTTGCTTGCTATTTCTGAACATTTTCCATACAAAATTTTTGTTTTGACATATCATAAAAAGTAGCTCATTCGACTAGGCAGGACACATTGCTAACTCATATTTCAATTACGCTACTTTACACGTTACTTGATATTAAAATCAGAGAGGCGTTGTTTTTCTTGACATTTGAACATCCTAATTGCGACCCTGCAAAGAATAGATTTTAATGCTTCATTGCTTTTTAATGGCGCGCTTTACTGTTCATCGTAAAACTAAAAGACAGAGCCGTATCTAGTCATCTTATTGTTGGCTGTTTTGGTGATTGTTTTGACTATACTTAGACTATACTATACTTTAAACGCGCTTTGTGGTAACGGTATAATAAAATCCAGAAGTAGGTAGATTAGACTAACGTGTATGTAAAAAGAGGTTATATCTTAAGACTTCCCAGATTGTAAGCACTTAAAAAGTACAAAAGTATATTTTTAAGTACATTTCTTAATCGAATCGTATGGTTCTCTTCATGCTACCTATACTTACTTATTTATAAAAAGGTACACATTTTTTTATCAACTTCATCAATCCTCATTAGCCCACTGATGAGCTAAGGGTCTTTCCTCACACATGATGAAGTACCTAATAAATGTTTCAATGAAAGTGAAACTTATTTAACAAAAAAAATATACAGTTTGAAGGTAAACACAGTCACTGTTTCCAAGATCACAGTGATGACGTCACCGACCTCCGTATGACTCATGCATCGAAACGATGCGTCGCAAGAAATACTTATTTGACAAGTTTATAGTCTGGATGTGACTCGTGCAATGTATTGATGTAGGTAAAGGTACTACCATTAAAATCAAAATGAATAAATTACACATCTAGTATACTTTTGCCTTATCCCAGAAGGACGTTGGAAGAGGTTTTCCATTCCCGGACCTACCCACTTTTCACCAGAGCACTTTTTGGTCTTTAAACTCTTCAGAACGAATTCAGGGGGCTGGTTTAGATACGATATTTTTCTACACGTTCCATGGTTTAATAAACTTATATAAAATGAAAATGTACTTAGAGGTTCGATAAACAAACAAATACCAATTTCCTATTTAAATGAGAATGATTAACTTGATGAATGACCCATTGTTTCAACAAAACCATGAAAAGAAACCAATAATTTATCTCGTCGTTACCAGCAGAGTGACAATACGCAATAATACGCATAGTTTCCCGATTCCCGCGCATCACCAGTCTTGGGGGTTAATTAAGGCCTGACCACACTGAGCATTCGCAGTGAGAATTCGCAGTCGTACTAAAATTAAGGCTACGTTCGGTAGAAATAAATGTAAAACCTTTGGAGCACGCCGATCAATTGGCAGAAGGACTAACGCCCTGTAACGGTTCCTCACGTTTGAAAATGGAACAAATAGACAGACAGATAAAGTCAAAATATTTTATTAATCAGTTAAGTAAGAACCGCCGGTTCCAATTGGAATAGAGACACAATTAAAAATCTATTGTGCCTGTGATTCATGGTCTGAGAGGTTAAAATTAGGGACCTATAAGTCCACTAATTGAAAGTAATTTCAACTCCACCGCTTCAGCATTTATGGTTGAGGAGAAGAAGCCGTGCAAGAAACTCCTCAACACATTATTCTTTTAATGATAAGAAAGTCGTCGTATTAGTTTTCCGTTTTTTCTACTATGAGGTTCGGAATCATCAAATTCACGAACACTCCCAGAAAAGACGTAATAAATCTTTGTACAGTTGTATATAGTTTCGGAGGCTGATTTTAATAGTAATACACTCAGGTCTACATATTACGGTTCAAAGTATACAGCCATGTGACAGACAGACGCAGCAGAACCCTAAAAGGTGGTCAAAATAATGAAATATTATTAAATTTTGCGAACTCGTCACATTTTTGTAAGTTTCATACATCGAAAGTCAATTCGTCACCAGTACGAGAAAGTTTATGTAAATTCGTTACAAGTAGATACGAGTTATCACCGCTGTCACTGCGTTAATGTGATATCGGCCCGTAGAGACACACATCCACTAGGTATCAACTAAGCGGCCCGGGCTTAGGGGGTAACTCGGACACAAATACGTCATCCGCGGCCGAGTTTCCTATTTTAAAATTTTGATGTAACCTTCTTGGACGAACTTTATCGGTGTGGTTGTCCCTTAAGCCCGGCATTCGAGAGCCGCGATTTTGTCACCCCGGGCACGTACCGCTGTTCTTGTCCGGGCCTCAAATGCCATTGCGGGAAACACCTTACACAGCGCAACACTGCCATGTTCTCACAAAGATGGTCCTAGGTATTCCAACAATTGTGTATTCAGTTGTTTATGTTGTTTCTTGGTGTACTCACGTTGATTTCGCGTAAAGTTGAAATCCCAAGTGCCAAAAAATACACGAGGCAATACGAATCATTATCTGTCTAAAAAGAGTATTAATTAAATAAATAAAATGAAATAACAGAATAATCTCACGCATTTTACCCCCGAGGAAGGAGGCAGATGTATTACATATCGGGCAATACCCACGTTTCAGCAGTAGGTATATATTATTCTTTGAGCGTCAGCAAAAACCGACAAGGCTAGTCAAATAGGTATCCAATTAGCAAAAAAAAAATGAGAAGTGTCAAGGGACACCCGGATGGAACGAAATTCCATCATCATCATCGTCGTCGTCGTCGTCGATCATCGTCATCATCGTCATCGACATCATCATAGTCATCATCAGTCAGATTTATCATAGAGCTTTAACTATAGCAAAAAGTGTCGGTCGTTACAACTTTTGGTCTTTATTTTTTCCGTCTAGCCCCCTTTCGGAACGCGCGATAAGGAACTACGTTCCAATAATTATTTAGCAAAGGGATTGTGTATACCTCAAAATAATATATGTACTTATTAAGTCAATTTAATTACAATGTACAGGTTCCTGGTTTAAAAATAGATTAATAAGCAATGCAATGCCATGCGTCAGTCGCGATGCCCTTTTACGGGCAATATGGACAATGCCAGGCGCCGGCTCACATTTATAGTTTAGCACCTCACTCTATATACGAGTATGAATCGCATTTATAGTAGGCATAGTGCTTTCATACTGAACGATCGTGATCTCAATGCGCTTGATGACTATAAACAGGTCCTTTGTGAGACAGAGTATGGATTCCACGAAGCTATGAAGATAAAGGTGTAGCTTTATTGTATAAAGAGATGTAGGCTTCGATTTTGCAACGCTGCCATTTCTTTCGTTGCTAAGAGGAGATCCTGCTTCGACTTAGGATTCATGCATCTTTTAATAAATGACTACAATGTTATACATAAACTTCAGTTACAAACTGATAAAGAGACTAAACAGATGCATGAAAACCTCTTTCCACTGTCTAATAGAAATAAATTCGTAATCGTTTAGGACATAATTGTTCATTAGTGACATATTCTCAAAACTGGTAATAGAAACAGATAGTACGACACAACCATTAAATTTCCATAGAATATTTGTAGTTACCAAATATATACCAGCTACACACAACTTTAAGCATCTGTGCAAACTATTACTACAAGCGTAAACATTCATTTGAAACATAATATTCTTTATGACAGCATTGTTTCGAAACTTCCATACCAATTCGTAAGCAATCTCGACCTTATCGACAGTATGTGGGACAAGACAGTTTATTTCTGGCACGCGGTTCCTATGAAGACGCACTAATGTGTTGACACGTCACCTTTAAATTTAATGATAAACGAGAATATGTAAATAAAAGATAAGATTCAACAACAAATCAAGTTAATGTTCTCACAACGACGATAGAAGAGGAAAAGTATCAAAACAAAAAAAGAAATTCCAAGATATCAAATCTCAGAATGAAGCCATCGAGAGACGGACGAAAGAATTAGTCACGGAGCATTATAGACGGTTATAAAAAACAATAATTCGTCTAAGTATACTTAACGGCCATACGTGATCCATTAGTGCAGGTTTAACACCATCTTACTGCTGCGGATAAGATAAATGATGCCATACTTTTCGAATCGTTATGTCTCAAGAATACGACATAATTGGTTCATTATTGATCATTAGTAGGATCGGTACTAAGCCGTTGAAAAGGTCAGTAGGAAAAATGTAGTATGCTAAACTTCATATGATTACAGATTTACATAGTTGTAAGTCTATATTGAAACTAATGCGTAATGGCACGTGGCTATAGATGGCTACAGACATGGTCAATGTAATAAATGGGTTCACATGGTCCAGTAACTGAAGCGATCGCTTCTGCTAAATTATAAATTACGAATGTAGGGCATCTTGCAGATTTTATTGTCGGTTGGCGGCCTCGCAAAATATAGAGACTTAGGTATATCAAAGCGTTTTACGTCGCAAATATTTTGTCTTATACATATTTTGCATTTTTTTTCTACAATGTTACTGAATAACGTACAAATTAATTGATTTCTTGCAACAGTTTAAAATGGGCCGTTAATTGTCGTTGGCCCTCTGAGAACAATAACATAAAAGGTAATATTTTGTTTACTAAATAAAAATATTTACTTTAAATTATAATTTTTCTAGTCAGTCAACATCAACACACACAGCTCCCTAATGCGACGTTTGAGGGACTATTTCCCTTCCTTGCACTAAATTTAACAAATTGCATTAAGTGCCAACACATAAAACTGAATCACTACATAGTTTAAACAAAGTCGCTTTCTCTGTCCCTATATCCCTATGTTCTTATGTCCCTTTGTATGCTTAAATCTTTAAAACTACGCAACAGATTCTGATGCGGTTTTTTTTAATAGATAGAGTGATTCAAGAGGAAGGTTTTAGTAAAAGCATTGCACCCGTGCGAAGTCGGGGCGGGTCGCTAGTCTATCAATAAACCTCATCCAGTTGGATTAACGGGACACATGTTGACCCCTCGTCAACGACAATTAGATAAGTAACCGCACATTTTTACGTCGACATATCACGCGACTATAACCTGACCTATTTAGCAGAACCTTACTTAACAGGAACTTAGTGGACCTAACAAAAGTAGGCTAACGGGTGTTGTTAGTGCAACAAAGTTAAATTTACTCTGCCATATTGTTTTGTAAAATGTCGTGGTTCATGCATGACTACAGAATTACTTGCGGTCGCGATTTCGCCGCTGGCAAAATATGTATTATCGACATGTTGTTTACAAAATTATTTAGACTAATCTACTTTACTAGGCAGTTCACGAGTTATATACTTAAATAAGATAAGTACTTAACGCTTAGAAACAAAGTCAGGAGATTATTATTTTTCAACAATTTATCACAGGCTGTTCATAGAAGTCATTACGCACTATATTGACTCTTCGTTCGCTTTGCTTGAACATAACTGGTAAGTTAACATAGAGCAGGCAGAGTAATTAAAGTAACCGTTATCTGTGATAGTAAATAAATCTTAGGAGTGACTTGTAAACCAAACAGAGACAAATACGAGCGTACACGCACCCGCCACCGTGTTTCGTCATTTGTTTATGTTAGAGAGATTTACTAGACGCCTGACAATTTCAAAATGTGACGGCGTATTTGTTAGTTAAGCAAATGTTTAATAATCTGCTTTTGGTTAGAGAAACTACGGATTGTGAACTCCTGAGTTTACTTAGGTACAAAAATAATAATAATAATATCTTGTGAAAAGTGGGTAAGTATATCCAGAAATGGAATACCTCTGCCTACCCCCTCGGGGGTATAAGGCGTGAGATTATTTTTAGGTACAGTCAACAAAGTTGTTAGGGTTACATGGCCAGTAACTAAGATCTTATTGATTAATGTTTATTTCAAAAGGTATCTTTGATCCCTATAATTTACGAAAAAAATACTATAAATACAAAGGCTTTAAGAGAAAAGTGAATCTTAATTTTTGGCCATGTAACACTAACAACTTTGTTGACTGTACATACTTGTTAAAAAGTTATATTTCAAGAATTGTAATTTATATAGGTACGTCATGCCAATATTGCATGGCAACCATATACGCTTGCGAAACATTAAGATGTGTATGAAATTACTGGGATCGTTACACAAAGAGTACTTATCGTACTGAGGTGGTCCCATTAATAAACAGCAGTAGCGGTCCCAAGGCGCTCCCTTGCGGCACGCCTTTTATCTTAATGCTTGGGCGGGTGTTCACTACCGAGATCCGCTTTTAGATAACGATCGCTACCATATTCATCTAATGACTAAAACGATATACACCTTGTAAGGAAGTTTTTAAATTATGCCATAACTAAGTTACAGTAGTGATTGACAGTGTCCAAAGCTTTCTATTGATCCAAAGCGGTTCCGTGGTTTAGAGACGGCACGTGTTGATTAATAGATAAAGCGCATAATAGCTAGCTTAATGCATATTACACATATTAATAGCGTTAGTCACTTTGTATGGCCCCCGGAGAAAACATATGCTTTACTTAGCAGGTGTACAAATTTACGACTTGACTAAACAATTACTACGCAGTAAATGATTAGCGAGCGCGAGAGCTTTAATCAGTACAGTAGTCTTCAAATATTTCGGAGAAATAACGCTATTTTCATTCTCTGATCTCGGAATGTATCTTGAGTCATAAATTTAACCTTTCTACAATTTTAAATGAGTATTTTTAGAGGTCATATCTAAAAAATGTGTTGATGAAAGCTTCATTGGGTTTTGATCTTGGAATTAGCTTGGAGTTTATGCTGTCAGGAATTCATATTCATACACAAATCATTCGCATCAAAGCAGGATGACTCAACCAAATTTGTCAATGAATAAAAAACCGTTACTATTATAGTAGATCGCAGGATTCCGCATAGCTGTCCTTATATGAGTAGGGTATAGGTGACATAATCGACTGTGTGGGCGCAAGCCCCGCCACCGCCCACCGCTTCCGTCGCGGAGGCGGCCAGCACCTGATCGTGTGGCAATCAGCGCACATAGATTAGCCAGGCCACTGCAGTTGGATAACATCCTCATTCTTGCAGATTTCATTGACTAACGTTAAGGCTAAGTATAGGTTATTCTCAAGAACTCAAATAAATGATATATGATTGTTCTTGAACAAAAAAATGTTATGTCTATATTTTATGTCTTGACGGTTATTCCAGGTTTTTAATTATTGACATACAATCAAATATCCCTTGAAGGACAATTGTACTAGTCCTGCTAGATATATTTAAAAACTTTATATATTTATAATGATCAATTTACCGTTTGCATTCTTTTCAATTACGCGTCGAGTGCTAGATTCTGATTGACTAATGAAACGAATACATTGATGTTTCAAAACAACCGTAACGCTAGTGCGTTCTATTTTCACGAGTCTCAATGATTTCTTATGACAGTGCCTCGTCGCTGGACAGGAGGAAGATTTAAAATAATAATTTTGTGAAAGAATATGTTTTTAAACCTTTAGTGTGCATTAGTTGTATTTATGTATAACATTATTATTATATTTCGACGCTATGTTATAATATAAGTTATCCATTCCATAACATGTGCGTCAATCTTCATCACGGCTAATCGTGACACGCTTCGCATACGAAGTACACATGCATTAATATTACTCATTGTTGTTTTTAGATAAGCGTGCCCTTAGTCAGCTTCCACTGTTAATCTATGCTGTCGTCAATAGCTACATAATTCCATTAATTAAGTTCGACATTAACTATAAAAGGTTACACATTTTGCAGTACCTAATGGTTTTCCTCGTTCTACTATTTGCTACGGCGTTCCTAATTAAGACACAGTTCGCTTTGTAGAAATAAACATGTCATCAAACGATGCCATTTAAATTCCTTAGCCGGAACATTATACCACAGCTCGAACACTACAAAGTACATATTCCAGATCAAAAGAGAATCCAGGCCACGCAGACATGCTGAGTTCATAAGCGATTTCATAAAAGAACGACCGGCCAATACTTTAAATAAATCAAAGTTAATAGGATAAAGGTGCAGTTTAAACTGTATACGGTTTAAAGTTATTATAATGGACAATTCGTGGGCTCGTAGGCACGTGGGCGGTAGATACGTTGAAATAAACAGTATCGATCGATAAAGGGAACGATATTATAAAGGAACTACAAAGAGACAGTTGTACAGAGGCCCACACTAACGGAGATTATCACAATACATACGCACTAAACGACAAATCGACGACTGACAGCAATAAAATACTACAATCGAACGGTAATCGAGGTATAAATAAATTTAAAGATATCGAAAACAAACATCTCGACGGCGGTTACTTGAAATGAGATCGTATCACCAAGAGTCTGATCTCATATTTGTAACACGAACACGTTTGATACGATCGCACTACTTACACAAGATGAAGTCAATAAATTTCATGTTTTACGGTCTCGGATTCAAGACCGAATATCCGGTGTATCTCAGATAAATTGTCTACTGCAGATGTGATGTGAGTACCTGTTTTTATATAGCTCTCAGCAGAATTCTCTTGAGATCAGAGTCATTCAATTTTGTCTACTCTGTGGTGCTGGCCTAATTTGACTGCAGGTTGCGCGATCCGGTTCGGCCCACAATCGGACCAATTATGAACACACGCCGATTTGAACGAAGAATTAACACAGCAAAACCGATGCCTATATTTGGTTCACAACAAATGTTTGAAATAACAAAATTTTAGCTTTGACGACCGGAACAAAAGAAGAAAGCGGCAATATGCAATCAAATATTACGAAATTCTATGAACGTAAAATACAAGAGAACAATGGAGCACGTGCCGCGTAGCGTAGGTGTGACGAAACGGAATGAAAATTATTTCAGCCACTCGCTAACGATGGGAAGGCAACTCATCTGAAATAACAGGATAAGTCTCATTATGATAGCTTTGCGTGTTGAGGATTACATGTGGGGACGAAACATCATGTGACCCTCAAAAAATCATGTGACTGATTATAATACGACACTGGCATGCCATGTTAACATTACAGTGCACGTAATGGACATGCTATGTAAATCACAACTAACATTTATCTTTTTAGCCACACCACAACGTTAAGGTTAATATTTTTGCGATACATAAAAAAAAATTAATAATAAAATTAAGTAAGTATTACCTTATAAATGCAACGGCTATACAATGTGGTAGTTCATTTATACTTAAAGAAATATGAATGTCTAAAAATTTGTTTACCATAATATGTATTTCGATTTTCAATTTACAATAATATTTTATTATTTTAACCTATTATAACTTTGTATACAACATAATAATTAATTACCATAATATCTTTGCACAAATCTATCTTTTGTTTTAAATACTTAACACATCGTAGCAGTTACAGTTCATATCAATGGACAAAGCAGCAAATAAAGTTAGCAGAAATGCAGAACGGCATATAGCAATGAATATAAATGTAATATAAAACCACCCACACAAATCAGCAAAGCAGAGAGCATTCATATAACAACCGCCATTCATTAAAGGTTTCATTGACAAACGCCAGGTGGTTGTAGGAGTCGTACACAATCCCCTTCAATTCCAAGTAGATAAGAGATTAGATAATACTTTTGGTAGGTATCTTTTGAAACTCTTTGAATTAATTTTACTACGTACGCGTATTTCATACAAATGATTGATGAAATGACAAACGTATCAATATCAATTATTTTATCATTACCATACCAACCAACACGTTGTCTTGTCTTAATTTCGGAACACGCGTCAACGTCCAACAAGCTGTCATTTAGAATTGATAGACTAGTTCAAAATACAAGTACCGTATGTAATAAGAATTTAAATAATGTATGAGGTGTAGGATGAAATTCCAGCAGAATGGCAGATTTAGAAGTATGTAGTTGTGTATAATGAATGGTAGTTTCTCTTATGTAACTTAGGTTGCAGTATCATTTTTGAAAACTTTATGGATTTAACGACGTATGTAGGCGAATAGTAAACGATCATTATACTTTTGTTTTTTTCTCAACCAACACTTACTTCATCCTACGCTTACCAAATTTACAGTTATGAATCTAATCCTCACCTTTACCTGCAAAGAAGAACACATCGATTAGTCAAACTGAATTAAAAAGGGCCAAGTAAGATTATAACGGTTCAAATATGAGATATATTAACTTTTCAAAGATTTATCATTAGATAAGATCTGTTTGAAATCCGGATGAGTTCTATTAGCATAATGCTTTCCCTGTCGCCCACCAAAGAACCAGTGGGCGAACAGTGAAAGTCGTCCTCAGTACTAATAGGATAGATGAAATCATTGCGCATTGCATTCGACACGGCATTGTGAAGCGGTTGCAAGTATTGCCTAACTTGACACGTTTGTAATGGAGTAACAAATCACAGTAGGTGACAATTTGTGTGTAATGCTTGTCTGATATGAAAAAATTAACACACATCCTACGCGGAAAATAACTGGAATTAAATAAATGTATTGATGGCGTAGGTAAATGTTTAAGAGTCCAAATAGAATACCCAACGCACACGAGGTAAACGGCTCTGAACATAGCACAGTAGTGACGATTCGAGTAGCAGGCGCTCTGGTCCCATTATGAATATGCCCCCTGCAGAGGCTACTCGGTAACCGGATTTGGTCCAATAAATTCCCCCATTAACGCGTCTGGGCAGGTCGGTCCGTGGCACAATTAGACTCTGTGTAGCAACTACAATTAACAATGCCGAAACAATTACAGAGGCGCGATGTTCTGACCTATCATTAGCAAGCCCTGGCTAACTAATCAAACCTATCCGATAACCCAAATTGACTAACGTAGTGCATAAATGTGAATTTAAATCAGCAAAAAATGGGTTCGATTGATAGGACAATGAACTTTGAGTACGAGCATTCGTTTACTCATTATAGCTTGCTATTTAGCTAATGTTTCAAGGAATCTCGGCTAAGCAAATGTTTGATAGACGATAAAACGCTTAGTACAGCCTTTCTAGAAAGTAATACAGCGCGAGCGTCTACAGCGAACAGTATCATAGCACGGATACGCATACTTATTTACTCACATTACACTTTGTCAATGGTATTTTTCTCACGATGCATTACTATTAGAAAATATTTCTTGGCAACAGGTCAAAGTAAATTCAATTAAGCATCATATTCCAAAACAAAATTTCCTTCATGACTCTCCATTGGCTGAATCCTCTAAAATTGCAGGGAGTTAGTCTGCCATCATCCACTTAGCACGTTCGCGAATCGCCATCTTGTCCAATCAAGTCGTTAACCTCTTGACTGGACCCTTGTGGGAGCAGTATTCTGTAGACCTGTATAATACTGCCATATGCACATGAAACTAGGGCATCCGACGATCTTGACTTATTGCTTTTTTGCATAACGGTGTTCAAAATTATGAATTTAAATCAAAAATTTCTTTCCGATGTCTTAACATAATAATCTTAATCCTTTAGCGTTGGACATATGAATTGAGTGCTCAACAATCTCAAATGGCAACTGACGTCACATATCGCATATCAAAATGAATAGGTCTACCATCTGTGACAACAGCTGCTATTGTGATTGTATGCGCTTACGCAAATTAATTATGCGTGGAACGCAGGCGGCAATGACGTGAAATGTTTTTCATCGAGCTTTTAGTAATGCATCAACCGTCTTGCGATAGTAATTTACGACGATCGATAGACATAGACAGACGAGGGTTTAGAAATAAATGGTAATGATTTATACGGAGGAAGAGAAAATGTAGATACGGCAAGTGTCACGGCACTTGAATAAATAGCGGCAATTAAGACGTTAGCTGTCGGTATTGGTGTCAGCTTTCTTTGCACGGAAGATAGATAGATCGTAAACAATCCGTTTGCATATTGTAATTTTCTAATAACTAGTTCCCTCGGGAGTCTTTCCCACAAGAAATTGTGCCTCATGGAAATTTTCTAGTACACTTAACTCTCCTTTTACAAAGTCTGAGAGAGCAGATGGATCACGCTTCTGTAATTTTCTATTGACTACACAACATTTACTTGTAACTCACATCACACAACACTTTCTAGAGCTCGATTTAAATTTTAAAGCTATACCAATAAAGGTCTTACTACAAAGTAAGTAGCTTAAGAAGAGGCTCTGCCTAGTTTGGGACTGAATAGCCGTGTGTGAATTGTGTCCCACAATTTATTTATTTATTTTAAAGGCAGTAAAGCATAGCAATTGCATTGTTTGAAAAAGATAGCAGACCGAATTATGTATGATTCATATAATAAATTTGTCGTGGCATTAAAAAAAAGAGACAGAATTAAAGAATATTAAACAAGACACCGATTAGTCACGTAAGTATAATACCACGTTTTTAATATTATGTACAAAGAAATACCTTTCTATTTATTTTTTTAATTCTAAGACATGTGTAAATAGACCCGGTCCGGCGATGGGTGGGTATATCCAGTAATGGAATACCTCTGCCTACCCCCTCGGGGATGAAAGGCGTGAGATTATTTATTATTTTATTTATTTTTTGTAATTTTTTTGTATAGATAAATAGGCTCGGGTTCGAATCCTGGCATTGTACCAATGAGTTTTTCAAAAACTTACGTACATATTTATCACTAGCTCGACGGTGAAGGAAAACATCGTGAGGAAACCCGCAGGTCTCAGAATTAATTCCGAGACATGTGTAAACAGACCCGGTCCGGCGATGGGCTCACCACCTATCACGTTTAGGGATCCAATATATCTCGTGAAATGTGGGTATATCCAATAATGGAATACCTCTGCCTACCCCCTCGGGGATAGAAGGCGTGAAATTGTATATATTTATAAATAGGATTAAATATATCAAAATTTTATACTCAAATTTCGAAAAGTAAAGCATACTTACTTCTTATCCAAAAATGTATAATATGTAAATATTTATAGCAGTTTCAAATTGCAGGTTTGGCGATGATGTCAGTTTTACGAGAAATATATCGTAAGGCTACAGATGAGTTCGGAGCCAAACGAGGTTCATGACGGACCCTGACCCAGATTACGTTTATTTGTGTAAGTACTCTAGAGAGAACAAAATTGTTTTGCACGAAATTTGAAGTTTATAGATTACAATCAGCAGATTGGAACAACAGAGAGCAACATCACAGAAGACAAATATTTTGGAACAAAAATCAGCTCATGCAGTATTTTCCTGACATGATATACTGCATATTAAAATGGATTCTGAAGATTATGTCGTAATTCAGTTCAATTTAATTCTTCAAGTCCTTTCTGTAATATCTTTGAGAGTATTAGGTTCAATTTATAAACAGCTTTAGTACAAGATTATTGCAAGATTATGGTTCAATGTTGACAACACAACAAATTCAATGTCAACATGAATTAAGTCGGTGCCAGTTGTTTTTGTTGCTTTATAAATAGTACGACATATAGCGTCAGCAGTTACATCATTGCGCATGGGCGAGCCTTGTTTATTTTGTCCATAACCGTCAGATATTTGGATATTGTCTATCCATTCAAGTCCTTGAACATTAGCAATTTTTGTACCTATATTGATAGATACACAGAAAGACTACTTTATAAAGTCAACTTTGGTTTAAAATACAATTTCTATTTTAGAAGTTACTTGAGGTAAATGTTCAGTATCATCGACAACTGATTTTATCGTAACATTCGTAACCGACTGTTTGAAAAATGCTTTCAACTTTGCTTGACCGGATTTGTTACAGGATATTAGTCGTTAAGGCAAAGTAACTCTTTCATTCGCACCGTGATAAAGGAGTGGGTCGGCGAATGAAATATTGGTTTTCCATCGCGATTCTAGCCCGTCCCTGATAAATGATCTGTTGCCGGTATCGCTGAAAGCTTATTTATGATATTGCTTTCGTGTCGCAGCGATGCCCTAAAACCCTTTTAGGTGAGACTATACTACAGCTCAGTACCTACCTAATGAGTTTGAATTTAAATGAAAGAAATTACATAATTTAATAGGCAGTGCACCTCTTACAGATGGAATTTATTCTTATAACATGACCAAACGGACTTCCTTAACTCGGCATACAGTTGGCAGTTCTCTCTATCAATATAGCGCTGGTATTGTTTCGACGCCTAATCAGAAAAATGAACTCTTTTGCAAATTCCTAAGGATTTACATAACGAGTCCTAGCTAGACCTTTGCATTTTACAAGTACCTATATAGTTTGTCCAACTAGTTCCTTTATTTTTCTTCTTCTTAATTCTTTCACAGAGCAAAGGAATAAATCGACGAGATTTTTTCAATACCTATAGTTGTGGGGACCGGAAAGTGGTACGTTTTATCTCGGAACAAAGTTGCTAGCAAAAGCCAATAATATTACAAAATAGAATTTACGATACCACTGTCAGGCAAAGCTCTACATATTATCTCCCTAGTACTTTATTCTTTATGAAATGTTTGTCAATAAAGTTCTAAATACTTTCTCTGTCCCCGCCATGATCTTGTACCGATCCAGTTCCAAAGTTAATTACCCATTTGTTTTTCACTACTAAGTCAATCAATCACAGGGATTAATTACAAACCCTCAGCTCAACTACAAATCGGGGCGCCATGTTTACGCGGCCGTTTTGAATGCGCGTGCGCACAGCGGATACGCGCCAAGTATAAATAGCAGTCGTCTATTTCGGTGGGACGCTGTGCCCGACGCCCGCCATGTGCCACAGCACACGTCTGGGGCTCGGCTTGTTCAAATTAATTGAATTCCCAGCGCATTGAGTCATTTTCGAAAATGGTAACAGATGCCAGGGATGAGATTTATTGAATTCGAATTAACCGAGTATTATATTGATTGCTAACCTTTACTGCTAGAGAGGTCCCCCTACAACAGATTGGTCGGTTTATGGTTTACAAGCATTGTTTTAGTATAATTATTTAATAATGGAAAATGAAACTTTATTCTGTGAAATAAGGTTAAAGAGTAAACATTCTCGCAAATTAAGCTTGTCCAAAGAAAAATGCGCCTTCGCAAAAGACAACATATTTACAAAATCAGCAACATCAAGAAAAGCTGCGAGAAAGCAGACGTCCCAAACAATTACGCAGCACAATAAGAAAGCTGACAGGCGATGCTAAAACAAGCCGCTTTCATTATCCATACGGCAGACCAAGACGAATCGCATCGCATTTTATGTCACTTGTCAAGTGTATACGTCATCCCGTCTCTCCAACAAGGTCAGGGCTCACACGCCGAGTAGTTTACAAATATTTATCTCCCCACTTACCACCAGCATCGCCAGTTTTCGCGTGGGAACCAATACGTGGTCCAAACAAACAGAGGTGAAGTTAGGAAGCCGTGGGTCTCTGAGGACAGCAACTTGGTAATGAAGTAAGACTCCCAACTATCTTGCCAAGAAAAATTGTAGTACCTACTAGTTTTTGCTCATCATCCAATTACGAAGCCGATACTTTACTTTGATATATAAGCGTTCATTTATTGACAAATAAGTTTCAAACTTCCACCACATCATTCCATTACTTAGTTTGTAATATATGGGGAGACAAAATCTAAGAAAATCTACCTATAGGTATAATGTAGTTACAGATAACTGGAGACTTTTCATCAGCAATGTTGATATTCGCAGTATCTTTATATTTATTCATATAATTAGTTCTGTAAGTTTTCCTAAAAATAAATAAATAAGCCTTTTTAGAAACTTACATTGAAGCAATGGGTAGGTCTCTGCAGTAGTTCCATTAGTGCACCAAGCGAGTATTAACAGAATGTAATTTCTAATCTTCACTCTCCTTACTGTGCAAGAAATTTTCAAACGGCAACCATTTATGACATTGATAGATATTTTAAAAAAGGCAAGTAGTTAATAATAAACGAGAAGGCAGTCAGGTTTCGTCCCGTAGACAAATTTTAGCACATCTACCGGACTACTAGTAAAACGACTTTCAATTTCTAAGAATCCTCTTGTGTATTTAGTACCCGCTGCAGAGATAGTGTGACGGTGTCTAAATAGAAATAAGAAAGAAGCGTGGGATAGTGGAACGAGACTTAAGTCGTTATAATTCCGATTTAAAGGATCTTATTTCTCGTTGAACTGGTCTCTTCAAAGTTGAGATCCTTTTTTGCATCTATTTTGATGAAAGATGTTAATTACGAAAAAAGTCTATAAGGGGAGTGTGAATGAAAGTGTTGGAAGGGGTAGACCTAGGCGGACGTTTCGAGATCAAATTGGGGACATCTTGAAAACGAAACGGGAAAGACGCGTGATTATATGTATGTATGTTAATTACCTTCTGATTTTACAATATTTTAATGGATATCTTACATTTTACTATACAGCCCACTTATATTGACCACCCATCAAGCTAAGACTCAAGAACCAATATTTAGTCCGCTCATCGTTTAGTAAGCAATCCTAAACCAAGTCCAATATTTAATTAGGATAATACTCCTATTTAGCGTAGGCTAATGACGATTGAGGAGTATTCAGTCACGACGTCGAAATGCATTTAGATGATTCTGGCTTGATTATATCAACCGCGTTTCAACGGGACGATGCATGCGGGTGGTCTGAATTCTATGATAGGGTTAATCTTAATTCAATTTCGACAAAACCCCAGTCTTGTTTAGTTATTAGATGACGTGACTTGCGCTTTAGCCAGAGGTGAAGAATAATAAACAACCAAGTTTATTATAACAGTGCAGCTATGAGCTATTTCCAGTAAAGGTCGTTGAGCCTATAAGGAATTAGAAATTATATAAGACAACGTTTTGGTATTCGTTTATTAAAATCAGCAAACATTCCGTCGTTGGCAAAATTTAACAACAATTAAGAAGCCATTTAAAGCCGTTTGTGATCTTTGTACCGTATTAACCTGAACGCGTAAGGTTTAAAACGTACTTTGGGATCGTCGACCTGTCTTGCGACCCCTCCCAGACTACTTCAGAGTAAATCTTCTTGAAATAGGGGGACAAAGTACCACTTATTAGTTTAGACTACACAGATTTAGATGTTTAGTACTTGAGGCGCCATCGAGGAATGCAAGTCAGATAAAACTGTCATCATTCGTATAATATTATAGAGTGAGAGCCCAGGCTTGTCAGACCTTCGTCATTTTGTAAAACTTCAAAGTTTGTCTGTATTATGTCCCTACTGCAGGTGTAAACGATCCCCGAATATGAAGTTTGGATAACGGTTCCTTTGGAAGTTATCAAGCAGCAAAGGTCCATAAAGTTGCACCTCAAATTCGTTAAAGTTTAAAGCCCAGTTTTTATATATATTATTCGGATTAATATTAGAAATCACATCGTCCATTGTCAGACACTTGGTGCGGTGGAAACCCCCTGTCAGACCCTTGAATCATGATGAATTAAGGGTATACTTTCATGACATGATTTCTGCCCACATATAGCTATTAGGCCAAGTTTGATGTCATTTTCATATAATTTAAGGATGAGGAATTCATTTCTAGGATAAACTTTTTATCAATCCGTAGAAAAAAACGGAGTAACTTACAAAAAACCAAAATGTTGAAACTATTTTTTTAAGAATTTCGTCGCTCAGAAGTACACTATAACGATTAAGGCTAAATAAAAAATATTATCTTATAGCTCCTTTATTGCACAATATAAAAAGTATCATTTCAATAACATCGTCAAAGTATAGAAGTGTAAAAAAATATATCAATAAGTATATCAATTCACCATGATTCAAGGGTGTCTGACAGGGGGTTTCCACCGCACCAAGTGTCTGACAATGGACGACGTAATTTCTAATATTAATCCGAATAAAATATATATAAAAACTGGGCTTTACACTTTAACGAATTTGAGCAGTAATTTTATGGACCTTTGCTGCTTGATAACTTCCAAAGGAACCGTTATCCAAACTTCATATTCGGGGATCGTTTACACCTGTAGTAGGGACATGCACAGACAAACTTTGAGGTTTTACAAAATGACGAAGGTCTGACAAGCCTGGGCTCTTGGGATATTAGTATTTTATAGCAGACGAGTATTACCACTCATTTTAGCGAATTACGGAATATCTACTGTCCTTCAGTGAAACTTTGTAGACTATCTGATCTTCAAATTAATATCTCTTGCATGACTTTCCCTTGTATTATACAATTTTAGTAGTACATATATGCGCTTACCTATTTATGAGAACTCAAACCAGATGCAAACATGTACTTCCCAATAAATATAACCTTCTTAGAATGATATCTTCCTACGACTGTCATTACACCAACAAAATCATCAGAAACACGTACATCGTCATCTTTAAAACACTGAAGGTTTTTCAACCCACCAGTTAAGACTTTAAAATAAATATGGAGTTAATATCAGTCATGTGGTGTTTAAAAAACAAACACACCAATATAATGTTCCGATGGTTACGAACAGACATTTCAGTATGGTCAGCGGGTAGTGCTTTGAACTCGCCCTTTGGCATGCCGACGACCTTTTAATTTTACTTAATTACGCCCTCAATCACAAATACCTTAGCATTGGATCTCAGGACTATTCTTGAGATGAAGAAAACCTAAACATCTGAAAAATGAAGAAAGTATTGCCATGGCACTTTTGCGAAATTCCATAGATCGTCTGTAAACATTACCATAAATAAATGTACGATGCAATATATCACGGGCATAATTCATAATAGCATTTAAGAATATAATCTACTTATGCTTTTAAATTGTATGTCTTGAGTCTTGAATGATCAAGATTCATTAATATTTATGCGAGGAACTTCAAAATTTGTATAATGGTGATTGAAGCATAAAAGTTGAAAACTATATTTTTATAATATCATCAAAATCTTTGAAGGTTGTGCTAACGTTATTTATATTTTAGGCTTCAGATATGTTGATGTAAGATAAATGTAGTGTGCTATATATTAAATATAACATTTTGTCTCATATCAGGCCATCTTTACCGCCCATGGAAACCTATTATATTTTAAACGGAGATACGAGTACGTATCGTCATCCATATTTATAACTTGTGGCCTTCTAAGCCATTCTATATTAATGTTTTGCATAAATAAAGTGTGGAACATTGTGGTTTGAAACCTAAACATCAGGATGAATGTAAGAGGCACGACTCGATGGAAACTCATGTCTTAAGTTTCAAATAACATCAAAAGATTCTTGAAACTGTTATATACTTTACGTGCCATCAAAGTTTCTGAATGGTTGAATAATTTTAAACAAAATTCTACTATAGTAATAAAATGATATATTTTTTTAACGAATTTTGAATGACGAAAGTCGGACACATTTACTCTTAATTATTAACTTGAAGAACCAGTCGAACAGGATTGACATATCTACCCATTAAAACTAAGAACTTACACATATTTACGGAAATAGGCACACAAAAAGTGTACTAAGCAATTCTAAGGTTTTTATTGCAAAATAGGTCCGAGTATCGATGACGAGATCAGTTTCGCAACTAAACAGAAATAGAGGCCACCTGAAAGTTGGAAATCGGCGTAAACTGTTGCCGTAAAGTTTCAGAGGCTAATTCCAGAGCAGTAGCCGTGGAAACATTACACAATGCTCCCGTTTCGACGTTATTTGCCTGTGGAACTGCTACTATACGAGATACGTGACCTGGGTCTTCGAACGGGAGACCAATAAATAGAATAATATCATATCATAGGTATCAGGCTTTGGTGTTCAATAGCGGATGAGCGAGCTGTAGGTACTAATACAAGGATACCATATAAGATTGAACTTCGTAATTCGATCTTTAACAGGTTAGAACTACAATATTTCAAGGAACTTATCAGATCTAATTTTAAGTAGGGAACTACCGTCTTGCCCATTTTTATAGAACTAAATGATAATACGTAATTAGTTTTACTATGTCGCTCCCGTTACGCTTCTCTGGTCTCTCTAATTCGCTCAAGTGTAAATCCGGCATTAAAATAACAGGTTACACATAGATATATACAGCAGACTGATGTGGATAGGATCAAATGGATATTCCATAAGGATCATAATAAGAGTTATATATAACTAAAAAAAATTTTCTAGTTGTTCTTTTTTGTGCATAATTTGGCATAGCGATTGTAACGTTATATCCACGGTACGAGTTATAAAGATAATTTATTATAAGGTAACACAGCTAAGTAGGTACTGGGACTTGGTATCATTCCATTAACGCTTGATAATTAATTTTTTTCGATCATTAAGCAACTCAAAATAAGTACATAATAGTATAAGTATTGATTTTATAAACAATAAATATAGGAACCGACGCACTTTCTATACAATAACACGGAATTTTACGAGACTTTAACTTACAATAAAGAGTTAATAAAGCACCAAATTGACGATTATGGTTGCAACGGAAAAGCGAACATCTCAAATATGCTATAAAATTGCGTACCTAACCTCTTATCTGTATTAATATCTATAAAACAGGTGGGAAGTAGCCACCTTTACTTTTATTACTGTATCGAAGATCCGTCGCCGTAGGCATTTAGTTGAACTTCGCCTTTGCTAAGATTGTTTTCTAAAATGTCGGTAAGGAAACCCACGCTTAAATGTACTAAATTATAATAATTTAGTATAAATATATTAAATTATAATAATGTAGTATAAATATACTATATTTATTATTGTTTTTATTTTGAACAGATATACTTATAATATATCTAATCACCATATAATTACGGACCTAGAATCTATCAATAATCCTACTAATATATAAACGCGAAAGTTTGTATGTATGGATGTTTGTTTTGATTTTAAGTATTTAAAACGATCCCTATTATTGTGCACCATGAAAATAATATTCAGTTATTATTGCTGTGTGATGTGCTGACGTGTTGTTATTGGTTATTTTTCAAGCGATTCATACAATGATCCGAATTTGTCATTTGTATTTGGTAACAAACATTTAATTTTTACGACAGTATAATTAATGTTTTCCTGATGCGTTAAACTCTCGCGGTTTTCCTTCAAATGTGTAACGAACTAGGTAAATAACCGTATAATTAATTTACACACGTATGTACCTAAGATATATGGTAAAGATTAGGTACTGTCGCACACGGGTACCCCGTGTGTGTTGCTTTTGTTTTTAGTACCTATAATAAAAGGTTACAGTTTTACTAAATGCCTTTACTTTTGAATGAAAATATAAAAGAAGAAGAAGGACAAAAAAAACAAAAATAAAAAAGATAAAAAAACACGTTAAAAGAATATGTTGAAGTATAAAAAGATCGTCTGTCGCCAAAAATGCCATTGTTGATAGGTACCTACTAGGGTTTTCGCCCCGGGTACCCGGGACCGGGAATTCCCGGGAATACAAACTTTTTCGTACCCGGGAATGATTTGGATGATTCCCGGTCCTCCCGGAAATAATATAATTTTATGCAACACCTACTAAAAATAAGTTTTTGTTTATGCTTTCCTGGTTTTTCTGCTGTTGTTCCTAAGAGCGACAGCAATTCTGATCTCTGTGTTGTTCCTATTTAGTTATGTGCCTTGTAGTTTTATGGAATTTATATCAGTTAGAAGAATTAAATATTTTATTTGTTTGTGCTTATTAAGGTTAAATAGCTAGATTTGCTAGATAGAAAGAAAGAAAGAAAGAAACTTTATTTATTCGGCATAGACAAAATAACAAAAATTACAGTAGCACATAATAAAATAATTTTATGCCGAAAGGGCCACATCTCAGCATAATGCCACAGCCTGGGCTGAGGCGCTGATTTTCAGCTGTAGCCGTTATATGAGGCCAGATGACCACAAACAAAAAAAATATATTTATAAAACTAGGTTACTAAGGACAAGGGATAGTCCTTCACAGAACATGAATATATAAAATAGTTCTTAGCATACAAAATTATTAGTAAGGCTGCCTAATTTATGGCAATAAAATATAACTTAATTTCTACTTCTTAATCTAATATAATATGTAAATATATAGTCTAAAAATGTTATTAATTAAAAAATATATATATATATATATATATATTATTCAAGCTTAGTTTTAAATTGGGAGAGAAGTTGTTTGGAGAATGTGGTGTGTGATACATGAATGCTATAGGTAAATATTTAGGTAAATTAAATTCCCGAATGAATTGGAGGGTTAAATTGTGACCGATATTTTAAATATAATGCTAGTTCTCGAAACCGCCCAGTTGTAGACATAAGAAATATTCTTTTATTTTAAATTTAAAAGTAGTGTTAGACAAAGAGCTGCGCAAAGGTGGGGGGATATTATTCCAAATTTTTGCGGCGGAGTATTTGAAACTGCCTTTGAAAGCAGCTGTTTTGTGGGGTGGAATAGCAAGAACAGGAAGACGAGAAATTCGAGGCAGTCGTAAGCGAGAAGACCAAGTAAGTTTATTATAAAGGTAGAGTGGTTTGCAACTTTTTATTATACCAAAGAGGAGTGAAGCGAAATGGACAGGGGGCCAATTCTACTAAATGACAGCGGTGATAGTTGTATGACAATTACATGATTGTGGTCACTCAATGGTGATATTATGTCAAAATTTGACACTCAATGGTGATATTATGTCAAAATTTGACATAATATCAACATTGAGTGACCACAATCATGTAATTGTCATACAACTATCACCGCTGTCATTTAGTGGAATTGGCCCCCTGATCTCCTCGACGCCATATTCAGTTGTTTGGCTTGATTAATAAATGGTGAAACATGATTCCTGGGTAGATAATTAGATAGGATAAAGAAGAAAAGTTTTGTTTTATATATTTTATTTAGCAGTAAATAATAATGTTTAGAGACTGCCAAACATGCAAATTAAGAGTCTATAAAAGATTGTTGATTGATTGTTAATTATAAAAATAAACGATTTTGTCACCAGCGGAATACGATAGCGAAAAACAAACGAAATTATGTAACCCAAACTTTGACTTTGACTTGACCTAATAAGTTATTTTTCTGTAAAAAGCACCACCAAAACCTTTCTCAGTTAAAACTATCTCTATTCCCGGGTACCCGGGAATGGAAAAAAATAATTCCCGATTCCCGGGAACCGAAAAAGGTCGGGAACGCGAAAACCCTAGTACCTACCTACTCATTTTAGCACAGCAAAATCGGTGTAATATTAAGAAGACTACAAAATTTAAACTTGAAAACATATCTCTAAGTAACTGTTCCGCGCGGTTTCACCCGCGTAAATCTCGTTCCCGTCCGAATACGGGAAAACAATATAGCCCATGTTACATGTGCTTTACATGGTACATGTGTTAATGTAGAAAGAATTTTTTAAGTCGCAGTAGTTTTGAGTTTATTCCTTTAAAGGAATACAAAAATGCTAATATTTCCTATTTATAATAATAGTGTAGAGTACAATATAACCTAAGTCAGCGTTAGTCACATCAACGTCTCTTGCACTCTTGTGAGCGTTTCCTGAAAAAGTTTTTTTCACCATATTTTTATTATTTCACCGCCCCGGCTTCGCACGCTAACACTAAAAACTTCCTCTTGAATCACTCGATCTATTAAAAAAACCGCATCAAAATCCATTGCGTAGTTTTAAAGATTTAAGCATACAAAGGGACATAGGGATATAGGGACAGAGAAAGCGACCTTGTTTTATACTATGTAGTGATACTACATTGATCTACAATTTTGTCACGATAGATCTAACATGTGTGAGAAGTCAAACAAAGCACATATAATTACTATTTTATAACTGTATTTGTTTTCTAAGTTTCATGTAGTGAATGTAGATACGACGGTTGATAGATATAAATGAAAGGAGAAGACATAGACCGACCAAATGATGATGATGAAGTTTTATGCAGTGTAAGTGATAATTATACTTTTAGATTGAATTTTTTTCACTGTATCTGTAGAAAAATAATTGAGTTGTCCGGACTCTACGAGGGAATAAGGAATTAGATATAAATATGTAGACTTACATAAATTTCTTCCTTTTGCAGCTGGGTAAAAAATGCACAACTTGCTAGGGACTTCACGCCGACATATTTTAAATAAACTAAAGACAAGGCAAGGCAAAGGCAAGTCACTTATTCCAACCAAGAAAATAAATTTCATTCCATAGTTGAGGAGGATAGGATATTCAATGAGAAGTACAAAATCTACAACTAACTACTTACACACATACATAAATTGAAATTAAAATATAGAGATACTTCAAAGGACGTCCACTGTTGAGGGATTTTATATTTCTACCCGTCTGAACTAGAAGTATGTGTATGTTGGCACAGGTAGTCTAAACAGTTTGAGAGATTATAGAGTGCGAGGAGTCGTTAGATGCGTCTTCCTTTATCTCTAAGTTTAATATTTTCAGTCTATTTTACACAAGCTGTGGCTAGTAATCTAATAATTTTAAGGAGTTAACAGTATTTGCGCTGTAGCATAGTGCGGGTGACAGTTGCCGTTGTGTATGACGTTGACATCTGTGAGAACATTCTGGTTGGGTTAATTTAATTAACTACAGTTATTAATTATTTAATATACCTATTACGAATGTGGTACAGCTGAAAATAAATACTAAGTCATAATTTTTAAATCGCGGCAACTTTCAAGAGTGAAAAGTTACTGAAACTGACTGATCTGAAATAGTGTAGGTATATACAAAGGTCTCTCATGGAAAATGGAAATCCCCACTTTTCACATGTATAATAATTGAGTCCCTAAATGTGACAGGTGGTGAACCCAACCGGATCGGGTTGTTACACATGCCTCAGAATCAATTCTGGGACCTGCCGGTTTCCTGACGTTGTTTTCCTTAACAGTCGTGCGAGTAATAAATATGTAAGTAAGTACCTACGTAAGTTTTTTGAAATTGATAATGTAACATATAGCTATAGTTCGTTCGCGTTAAGAATGCAGTAAAGGTGCAACTAATCAGTGCAACTGCAAGATAAAAGTGTATTCACAGTGGTGTTAAATTCAAACAAATTATATTTTAAAATATTATATCATTGTGAACTTGACTTTGTGATTTGAAAAGATTTGATTGGTTAGGGGCGGGGCTAGGCCGACGGATAATGGTGATTTTATGCAGTAACTAGGTTCTTAACGCGAACGTACTATAGTGAATTCATTGTGTTGTCAAAATTAAATTGTATAAGTAATATGTGACAGTCTCAAAATAACATCGGCAATGCGCCGCAAAAATTTACCGCAATAACCTTATCCCAATGATAATCGCACCCGAAATGACTTCATAGGTACTTAATTTATTATGAAGTTAAACTGAATAAACGAATCGTTGGTCATTCGTGACACGACACATCATGCGGTCATTTGCGGGTTAAAAATAGTAAATGAGGAAAGTTAACAAAAAAATATATTACTAACGTGTTTATTTCTTAATGTTTCTAATATACTTTGAAACAGATTAGAATAATTAAAACTAGGTGTGTTATAATTACAACGAAGCACGTTACATTCGTATTACAATGCGATAAGACTGATAACAGTAACAGGTATGTTTAATGAGGTATTAGTTAGGTATTTATACAAACTAGTTTTTGTGTGTATAATAATAAAGCTCTATATATTTGTTAGCAATATTGCTAATCGAACATAAAAATATTGTTATTTAGATATAATTTTGATTATTTTGTGTAACTAAGTTAAGAAAATATATCATTTCAAATATTGTCTACAGTTAATCGAAGTGTTGTACTGGCAACACTAGTGGGGAGCGGCATTCTACTCTCCGCTATGAGAGCAATAGTGTGCTGCGGCCTGCGACATTCTACGCTCAAACCGAAAGCGAACGGAGCTCTGTTTTGTAATTACTGTACGTAAGTAAAATCTGGTGATAATCAACAATTGTTTTAATTTGAAATCCACGTAAGCCAACATATTATAGATATATATATCTAGCGTCAGTACAAGTACCTTCAGCGTTCAAGTAGCAATTGTAGATAACGAATTATTCTTGAATGATTCGGCAAGTTTTTGTATATATTTATTAAACAAATAAATATAAATATGTATAAATAAAGCTAGGTTCTCCTAATACAGTGTACTTACTTCATACCGGCCGGTGTGCAGCGGTGGAAAGCAGTAAGTATGAATTTAAGTAACATATAGAATTCTCAAATTGACAAATTTTTCGAGCAAATTGTTGCCGTTGTACAGTCAAGAGCACGCTGAGCTTGACACTTTGGACTTTGACCCGGCCCTGTATTCTATGGCGCGCAGTATAAATCAGAGCTCAGCTTAAACTGGTAGTGTAAAGCTTGACTTGCTCTTGACTGTACATGTGTGATAGTGGGGAAAGGTGCATCTAATGTATTCTATGCATAAAATATACTATAGTGGTGGACTAAGCATAACAGTTGCGTGTCTGATTGATTAATATTTATTTAAATTTGTTTTTAAGAACATCTCGTGAAAAGTGGGTATATCCAGAAATGGAATACCTCTGCCTACACCTTTTGGACAAAAGGAGTGAGATTATTTATATTATTTTTTAAGTTTGTTTATCAGTTGTTTAGTGTCCGTAGTACCAAGTACCTACAAGCTCTGCCTAATTTAGGACAAAGTAACCATGCGCAAATTTATAATCTACTGTGAATTAATTTTCTTTCTTACCACACGAAATTGCAAAATTTATGAATTTTAAACCTATAGTGGAAATCACAGTTAGTCACTAAATTCAACTTCTACAGTCAACATGATACTATAACCCCACTTGAGGTCCCACAATTTAGTTACTTATTTTATAATACGTACTTTTTAAATTCATTTGTTAACATGAGAATCAATCATATCTGCGAACAGAGATATAGCCTCAATATTTTACATCTGACTATATTTGAGTTAGAGCTACCTCGTTGAAAGGCACACAGATTAATAAAGTGTAAAGACCTTGTGGACAAAAACAATTGCGTTTAATGGGTCGGTAAACATTAGTGCCACTCCCGGCAGGCCTTGACCCGACCCGACTTTAGAGGACATCCACTAACATATGTTGGAGATACATATTCATATTTACATATTCATCTATACCTACTAATATTATAAAGATGTATGATTTGTATGTTTGTATCTTTGTTACGAATAAACTCAAAAACTACTTGACCAATTTAAAAAATTCTTTCACCAATGGAAAGCTAGAATATCCCTGAGTAAAGTAGGTTATATTTTATTCCCGTATTCATACGGGAACGGGAACTACGCGGGTGAAACCGCGCAGAACCACTATATTTATATCAATAAGCTCAACAGCTCAATTTTTTACCAAGTGGAAATATTCAACTTGTTAAGTACCTAAGCGTTATAGTAGGTGATTCCCCTTAATATAATGGTTAAGGAAGGTTGAATTTGGCACAGGTTGTTGATACAATTTAAAGTAATATTGTACGATTTTGAAATATGAATATCGTAATAAGTTTTTAAATCTATGACAACTGACACTAGTGAGAATTCACTGAAAACGTATTTTCTCAGAGAAGACGCTGCAACGATAAATCAATAACATTTGTACTAAAATGGTTCAAGTAGTTTTTAATAAACCGATTACAACTGTATATTACTCTTAAAAATGGTACACATTTAAAACTACTATAGAAGTATTCATAATAATAATAATAAATTTTGGGACACAACTCACACACGGTTATTTAGTCCCAAACTGGGCAGGGCCTGTACTATGGGTACTAAACAACTGATAAACATACATAAATAAATATTAAACGATCAGACACTTAATTTGGTTTGTGTATTGGAACGATTTAAGAAAAGGATTTTGATAAATAACTGCGTTAATAAAATAGCACTTCGTAAGGCACCGGCACAGACTAGCAACTAAGAACGCAAAAACAGATATATCACAAATATCAAAGGTTACAATAATTACTAACAAGAATGCCTTGAAATAAATGAAGACTGATAGGTATACCAGAGGAAATAACTGTATGAGGACGTAAGCAAGTAACAACTGTTTAAAAGCATATAACTGATGTTATTACAACGCTATTTTAAAACCTCCGTGCTTTGGTTGAACAGAAATCATGATTAAACATCCTCTTGCTCCAGTTGAAGTGTTTCCATCAAAACAATCTCTACTTGCCGTCGAAATACTAAGCATAAAATAATGTTCTTATGTAGATGGGTTTGGTCACGTAGCGTGACCGACCGTGGATGAACCAATATGACATCGGGTCACTCTTCAGTTTCCTTAACCCGTCAGTGTCCGTATTCGGGAGACGTCACGCGCACTAGTTTCTTTGCAAAAAAAGTCTGCCAATTTCTGCGCGGGGGACGAGGAAACGCACACAAATTATGTTAAAACAAACGCATTTTTTGACAAAACAATTAAACACTAGCTTGAACTAGATGCACAGAAATACATTCACCAATCCGAGCACTCCGTGAACTCAAAAAAACTAGTTGTATATAACAGGTATGCGCGTTGACCGACACTTTTTTTGGCAGAGGGGAACGCCTGTCAGTGGCGTCTCCGGTTGGTTTAATACTCAAAGGTATTCGGTCAGTTTCCCTGATTCGTAAGTGTTCTAAAATTCGTCAACAAACGGCCTATCCAAGTGGCTTTGTCAGTCGAATAAATAATGAATCAATGATAAATGTAAAGGATTGACATATATGCGTTCCTCTTGTCATGTGGAATTATAGCGCGACCACAAAGTACTCGTAATATTGACGCAACACTCTAAAGAAGCCGCTAGCACGTACTTCTTATAAATTTGTATTACAATAAAGTGAACGCCAGCTAAGCATATTCGTTTGCCACTGGCTTCCCTTACCCGTAGATGCCTAAAGTTACTCAAGGAGATGTTTTTTTATCTATATACAGGGTGGAAATTTTAAACGCCACCTGGAGGGAAAGTACTGTACATACTGGAGATAGACAATTTTACTCAAAGGAAACATTCCTCTATTTTTAAAAAGAAATGGAACTGCATTCACAGATTATGGAATCAAACCCGGTAAAATCCGCAAAAAATAAAACCTTGTACTTTTACGGCATCGATCGATAGGGTCAATCATAAGGATCAAATCTCTCTAGCAAACGTGGTAAATTAAACACAAGGAAAACCATGAAATGTATACTTGTTTAATAAATCTGTGAATGCAGTTCTATTTCTTTTTAAAAATAAAGGAATGTTTCCTTTGAGTAAAATTGTCTATCTCCAGTATGTACAGTACTTTCCCTCCAGGTGGCGTTCAAAAATTCCACCTGTATATTCTTTTATCAGTTTCGTAAGACATAGAGAGTCTAAAAATATACTAGCTACTTAGTTTCACTTCGATAGATTTTTGGTTTTTACATCGATGTGCGCAGCGCCCAACAGGCATCTAAAACTGTGTTGGGGTTCTAACGCGTACCTACGTACACCCGTTCGGTGAAGTCACATATTTATAAATAGAAATACGAAACGGACCGCATTGGTTCGAATTTTCACAGCACGATTCAAGATTTACGATCGCAATATTCTCGAAATAAAACACAATGCAACGGTTTTGAAATGGGAACAATGACGCCGGAAAATTGGAAAGTTTGTTTACGTTTTGGATACGTAAATCACGATCTACAATAAAAAGCATTGTGTCCACCGTTTCACTATACACTAATAAATTTTATTGCCAGTTTATTGAAATGTCACCGTAATAAAAAGCTGAAAATAGGGAGCTGAGAATCATAGAACTACAAAAACTCTTGACGGTGGAACATCTATTAAAGACAGTACCTAGAAAGAATGAGTCCGTATGCTGGGATTCCTTTTCAAACGACTTCAAAAAAGGAGGAGGTTCTCAGTTCGGTGAACTGATTTGGATGATTCTTTTTTATTTAAAAGCTGGTGCTTTCAATGTGGTCCCATTTAAATTTGGTCCAGTTCTGACAATGGCATCCTTGAGAAAATTATATAAGTTGAAGTCAGTTTTTAGGGTTCCGTACCTCAAAAGGAAAAAACGGAACCCTTATAGGATCACTTTGTTGTCCGTCTGTCCGTCCGTCCGTCCGTCTGTCAAGACCCTTTTTCTCAGGAACGCGTGGAGGTATGAAGCTGAAATTTATATCAATTACTCAGGTCTACTGTCCCTTGAAGCTGTGAAAAAATCAAACTTCTAAGCCAACGCAATCAAAAGATACAGCCGTTTATGCCGCAAATTTTCGACACTTGCAAGGGAATCAAAACCTACAGGGTGCTTCCCGTGAACTCAGAATCTTGAAATTTGGTACGAAGCAACGTCTTATAGCATAGATAAAGGAAAAATTACGAAAACCATAAATTTGCAAGGTTGTACGGAACCCTCGGTGCGCGAGTCCGACTCGCACTTGGCCGGTTTTT
This sequence comes from Ethmia dodecea, assembly GCA_963855545.1. Lineage (NCBI taxonomy): Eukaryota > Metazoa > Arthropoda > Insecta > Lepidoptera > Depressariidae > Ethmia > Ethmia dodecea. The sequence goes on from OY979457.1 coordinate 4,565,346, forward strand.
TTACTCTTTAGAGCCACAAAAGTACAGCTTTATCCACAGTCTGTGCGTGACGTCATTTGCGCTTGCGGCAGAAAAACCTGTCGGAATCATGCGTGACCGCTATCGAGTCATCCGCACTCTTGAATCACTCCGTTGTGGTTTCTACTCCGTTCATTTATTCACTGGAACTCGTGCCAGTCATTTGGTAGATTTCGTCATTACACTCATTAAAGGTTTTGCAAACTTTAAAGGTGCTCCCTCACCGAGAGCATCCGCCTGTAATGTATCGCTGAACATCGAATCTATGTTACATTACAGGCCAATGCTCGTCAATCAGGAAGGCAGTATTGTAACATAATGCTCAAAAACGAATCTTAACGATAAGTTACAGGCGAAAGGTCTCGGTGAGGAAGCACCTTTAGAATCAGACTAGTGTCTATTCACCAAGGTAGCTGAATTGTCAGTGCAGTTGAATTTTCAAGTTGATGGAAAGAGAGATGATTAAATGCGCACAGATTATAGAATGATAATTAAGACAGTACTTAGCTCATGAGTACTAGAGGACAGTCGCGTTCAAGTTATGTAAAATTTTCCAAATTTAAGAAATGTGAAACGGACTGTATACTTGATCTGAACTCGATTGTAGGATTTGTAGCTATACATGATATTTAAGCCACGTGTTGCAAAAGATAAGATCCATCGGCAGTTCCAGATATTCCTTATTAGAGACAATACAGCTTTCTTTATCCACAGCTCCCTTGTTATGCTGAATGCGTCAGCGATGGCTTACATAATGTATCATATTGAACAGTAACTGCTTCGGGCGTGTCGGTTTGCATAACAATGGAAAACGGTCCGGCTGTCGTGTACTGGGGAAAACAATTGAAATTGACATTTAACATTAAACACAGCTTGCTCAGGAACTGAGCAAGCTGTGTTTATCTTCACATCCTGCCAGGCTACTGCATACAAGGCTCTACTCGTTGCAACTCCAATTTTAGGCTTGAAGTTATGTAACCGATTATTGGAGTGTTTTTGTAGGTAGGTCAATTTAAAAGCTGATACAACTCCACAGTATTCATTCATCAAATCATCATTTTGAGAATACTAATGTAAACGATAATGTTTAGAGTCGAGTTTTCCTTTCTTGGCATCACAATTATTTAAATTGCGCTAAAAACTATGTTTAAAATTCTAAATCAGGCAAAGACCAGCTGAAGTAATAATAACACCTAAAGTTCGTCGATACACTTGTTACAGCTGCAAGTCACTAAAACCACACCAATTAAGTATGGCGCCAGTGTAGAGTCCAATAACTATATTCACCAGTTGAAAAGCCGGTAAGCAGTTTGCTGTAATATTCTGTGATCTTTATTACTTTCGTTTCGACACAGACATAATGAGAACTTATGGGTTCTTCGTGAACTGTAATCGTGAATGGTTGGTTGACTTAGGATGCCCTATGTATTACCGATTTCGTAAGGACGATACTTGTGCTTGCACTTTCGATTTCAATTAAGTTTTCTTTTAAAGAATATTTTGAAAAGGTTATCGATTCAGGGTTTCTTTGCCGTAAAAAATACAATATATACTGTTATACAAGATCTAATATAATAATAAAAACACAGGCTTATTTATTACTCAGATCACTTTCAATTGCATTTAAGCAGTAGCGGCGTGAGGCAACACCAGGAGCTAAACGTGACAATTACCTACATGGTCCGAGGCACAGTGACCGGCGGGATATTTGGGTCACTCTTGTTGAGGTGTTTTCCTTATACGGTGGTGATTTAAACATCTTTGTTGGTATTCCTTTGAACGTTAACCTCTTGTCTCACATTTAAAGGCTACATTAATCCCAAAACGAACACGTCACTTGAGTAAATAATATGTAATATTTTAAATGGATGAGTGTACCAGAAGAGGCCATTTATGCAAAAGGCAGACATGGAAGATATTTGGGTCACTCCAGTTGAGACATTTAAACATCACTGTTGGTATTCATTAAAACGTTAACCTTATCTCATTTATCAAAGCTAAATTCATTCATCAACAGGAATCCTCACGGATGTATAATGTTAGATGTACCAGAAGACGTCACATATACAGAAGGCAGACTGATGATTCAGGCGCATTCTAAATTTAAAACTGCTCTCAATTCCGTGCAATTCGACAGCGGCGTCTGAAATATAGATTCGGTAATTTCATCTTCGTTTATGTGTGCATATTGCCTTCGGTATTGCTAAAAAAAATATTATTTGTTTTTCCGCATTGGGCGTCCTCATAATGTATCATAAGAGACGTTCAGGAATTCGACCGTTCCCGCCAAGAATGAGCTGAGACAAGCAATTCGCGCATAAGAACTGAGCAATTAGCTGAAGTGGGGGGAGGTCGGAATGCGGGCAACCGTTAGTGTCCGGCCGAGGCGTTCTTGGGGACACACCAGCATCTCGATCCTTGGACATGGAAGTTTTATAAGCTTCGATGGCATTTAAATATCGTGCCAATTTTATTTTATACTTCAGGAAGTGTATATTACTATATATTTATACATATAGGTACTTGGTCTTCTATCATATTGGGTCCAACATAGCAGCATCATATTATTACGTATCTTCTGTTATTCGATTTTTCTGTGCGTTTAGACTCACAAATTTTCAAATGAATATGGTGGTCAGTGCATTATCCTCATTCTAAAAACAGTCCACGACGCTGCCACCCCTCAGCACTCTACATTCAGAAATTATACTCTACGGTTATTCGCAATACGGTTTATTTAAGATTGTACACTAAAATGCACGTTAACAATCCAATGCACATAATACCACAGTTTATCTCAAGTATTTGCAGTATCGCATGTCTCTGACAGTGCGTTTGTTGAATTTGGACTACCCACAATATTCTCACAAAAGCACAAAGGGCTTGATTATAAGTGCCAGAATGTCAACTGTTATCTCTCTATGTTGAGATAGCCCAAGTCTACCCATTCCTGATAATAGCAGGCTTTGTGGGACGAAATTGTGTGGAATTTACCAGCCGAGGCCGCGGTTAAATTAGGTGGTCGATAGAGACTAATTTAACGCAATTAGTTGCGTTGCTAATCGGACCACACAATGGCTAGGGATTTTCCTTATTTGGTGGATAGCTGTTTATAGAAAACATTTATTCGATACTGTATTGTGTAGGCAATATTTTAAAGGCCGCTGAAGATTTAAAGGAATTCCAGAAGCTATTTACAATGCCCAGCAAATACATTTGTGGGTAAATACGTATTAGGTAATCTCCTAATCCGTAATGGAGACACACGATATTTTTCCTTCTCTATTTACAAACGATCCATAGTTCTCTAAAAAACGGTATATTGTATTGTTAACTATTTTATAATAGTATTAATTTAACTTCCTGTTGATAAAATCCATTACGTAGCAATTAGTATATTTTATTTTAATTACTAGCATATTATTATAAAACTAAACTCTTAATTAATTACTTTCAAGTGGTAAGTAAAGGACTTATCTCGAGGGCTTTCCAATGTTTACTTGTGCTAAAAATAATCAAGTCAACGCCCTTTGCGCCCGCGCCGGTACCTCATCAGCATAGAGGAACAATGAGCGGATGATAACGCGTTATCTACACCGGTGGAGAGGGGAGGCGCCGGAAACTCACGACGCAATATGGCGGCTTCTCGGAACATGCGCTTGCGCATCCGTCTTGGAGAAGCCTGCTATAGATGCTAATGGTACAGTTTGACGCTTTAATGCAACATAGGTGTCTAATTAGTAATTAGGTAGGTACTTTTATTTTAAGCCAAGCTAATCTGTTGATAGAAAATAACTGAAGTCCTCGTCACGCGAAGGTACAAATTTTGTAAACAACGAACTTCTAAGTTATGTAGAGACAGGAGTGTATAACTTATACTTAATTTTATATATCTGCGTAATACGAAACTAACATACAATTTGTTAACCAGCCAATTTGTCTATAGACAAATATATGTCTGTTGGCTTCGTGTCTGAGTATGTTTATCAGTTGCGGTACCCATAGTACAGGCTCTGCCTAGTTTGTGACTGAATAGTGAATAACCGTGTGTTAATTGTGTCCCACAATTTATTATTGTTACTTTAATTAGTGGGAATTGTATATAGCTATATAAGCACTGTCATTTTTTTGTGGTACAGGGACACGTGATTGTAAACATTCGATCTCGTGACGGGCACTTTAGTATTCCTGGCATAACTAAGGTCGAAGCTTAGGTTAAGACCGCGATTATCAATGTACCAGCTCAGATGTAAACAACTAACACAATCTTACCACAATGCTATACGTAATGAACAGATAACATTCCTCTGACACCAAGATAAGCATTTAGATTACGCAACTGAATATACCTACCTACCTGTACATAATCTGTTTATATCGTGCAAATTAAAATATGTAGATTTAGTATCGGTGCCATATCTCGTAAGGTGCCTTGGATTATAGGTAGTGGTTGTAATTTGATTGTGGTGGTTAGAGCCAATTTCGGAATCTAGACCTTACAAGTCTGTTCAAGGTTGTCAATACGATCGGTCGTTTAGCATTTACGGCGCGAAAGTTTATGGAGGTCAAAATCGGAATGATACGATCAGTGCTAACTTTTGAGAACCGGTATCGGATTTCCTGTTTTTTACTTTTAATTAAAGACAATCGCAGTCTACAACGAATTTGAAATCTAATCTCAGAAATTACTGATTCATTGTCCATTATCGAGATTTACAACCTATATCTGAAAAATTTATAATGTATTATAGACAAATTTGACAATATGGACCTTCGCAAACATAAGGGGGATCCTTATGATTGGAGTTAACAGTACAAGACACACGCAAACATGTACAATAAACTATATAACCTAACCTAACCAATACGCTGTTGAAATGATATCATCATAGTAGAAAGCAACTCCGTCTACAATAAGGTATGAAGAGAAGAATGGAGTTTGGATCACATTGTCTTACTTCAATGCGGGTTGATCATTATATGTACTGAATATACAAAATACCTTTCACACGTGGCATTATAAGAAAAATAGTACGCTCCAACAACGTCAAATAAAATTATTTGTAAATGACTCAAAAATATCTGCCACAATCAAAGAGATTAAAATATAATAGGACATAGAGGGGGCATTGGGAATATTTTCATAGAAAACTTTGAAGCATGTTTGAAGCTCACGCGTCATGTCAGTTAATATGAACGCGAGCTGTCATTCTATTGAAATTGTACTAGACTTATTCCACTTGGAATAACTTTTGGCTTAAAATTTTCCTCGCTTTGTCCCCTCTATGCCCTATTATATTTTAATCTCTTTGGCCACAATGAACATAAAATCGTAAAAATACTAGTTCTAATACTGACAGCCGCCATTTCACATGTCAGACTGTCCGTCAAGCAAGCAGCGCTTATTATTGATGTCTCGATGGTCGTTACCTCCAAAGCACATTAATTACTTGTTATCTCGGAATATGGCCCGTGACGGACTTTCGTTCGCATTGTTAAGGGCTTTAACGTCAGAAAGAGAATAATAATACTCATTAAGACATCATTTGTCCACGGACTGCCATATTTCTTTAGTTATTGCGTGATGTCCAAGAATGGGCGAGGAAATTTTGGTGCACGCTTTTTTTGTTTTTGTTTTTGTTTTTGTTCGCTTCATATAACTAGTTTAACTGTGATGTAAATGATTAGTGTTTATTTTGTAATATATATTTGTACTGCTATGTTTGTATTTCTTTAAAAGGTTAGTGAATTAGCACAACAGTTCAGTTTTTCTAAAAAATTAGATTTCCAATCATTAGTATAATGTTATGTCCTTCCTTAAAAAGATAGGACCTCCTGCCTTATAAAGGATGGTGTATGAATCAAAAGAGGCTACGAAAGATTTATTATTATTCATCAGAAAAAGTGTGAACTTCTATTTCCTCCCAATAAGGCGTGTTTTAGCTGCAACTGAATATCATTTACAAGTGGTTTCAAAGTTGCATTAGTGTATTTATTTCACTCAGTATGATGACATAAATCTCTTCCATTTATAAAGGCAAGGACGTAAAAAATTATTACTTGAAGATACCATTAGGTGAAGTGAAAACCATCAATCAGTTTTAAGTCTAGTTTTCTCTGGTCTTTAAAGTAAAAAGTTAATAGGGTACCTACCCTTAGGCAATTTACTTAAAGCCCTTAGTATAGTGAAATTCATAGTTTTAATCTCCATAAGTAATCCTATTTGAAAAAAATATTTTGCTGAATAATTTGAACGACACTATGTTGATAACCATTATCTACGTTATGCAACATGCATAAGTATGTTATTTCGTATTACGTTACAGTACTCCAGCCAATACCTATCTACTTGATTTTAATAATACATGTTGAAATTTGTAGCGAAGTGGGCGAATATTGGGCGCCATTTTGAAAGTTATAACTTAATATTGGCGTAGGAGAAAAATGGTATGTGATGAGTGTGTACTTTTTCTCCTATATATATTGCAAACTCTCTGATGATATGGTTCCATTTTATAGTGATTATTAATAAATTGCCTATGAATCTATTTCTTACCACGCGGCGTAGATCGAGCTTAACCTGTTTTCCCCCTTTCCCGTGAATTTCGAAATATAATTTCTCACGTATGTTTTACATAATTTAAGAAACCTGATTACCATATATCTCAAGCTTCTAGGTGTTAAAAGTTTCAGAGATTTCATGATGACGTGAGTCAATGTTATTGGGACATTTCTATAAGGTTATATTTTATGAGGTTCGTTGGGTTAAGTCTTACTTTAAAAAATATCCATCAAAGTTTTTTCTAAGATGTTAAGATGCTCTGTTTAGTAATAAACCACAATTATGCCTAGAAGTTATGAATAACTTCTAGGCATAATGGTGGTTGGTGGTGGTTGGTTGGTGAACCATATTAAGCATTAAGTACCAATACCCAAAGTTTCACAAACCAAGCAAACCCGGACACAGGGTCAGGGCTGCCCAAAAATAATATTGGATTTGTACATTTAGTTTCATCCATAAAGGAAATGATTGCTTAGTGCATAGTTGATCGGTAGTTCACCTGAGCAAGAGTGGCAAAAAACCCGTCCTGCACGACATATCGGCCGCGAAGGACGCGTGCCTGCGTACGCGCACCCGCCATCCCTTTCGCGCGCGAGCTGTCTCTCTCATATCACCCTTTTAAATCAGGTATTGCTTTTATTGCTATTAACCAGTTAGCAAGCTGGCTTCCAAGGAATGATGAATATTATGAATATTAATACAATATTAATGCTACCAGCATAGTTGGACAGGCAGTTAAGGATTGGACTAGATGCCTGTTCGCAATTAATCTTTTTTTATCTACTAAATAATTTATGTTTCTCATACTAATATCTTATTTTTCTACTTCATGGTCACATTTATCAATCTACTTGAGCACTGGCTATGAATAATTGCAGTCGTTTAGTTGAGCATTTACATTTCAATTCTGCATTAATAATTTTACAGTCTTGAATAGGTACCATTGCATTGTTGTGGTCCTCAATGTAGTAGCAAGATACGAGTAAGTCAAATATATGAAATTGTGAAATTAGCAAGCCAAGTAATCTGCAGGTATACTTATAACATCCACAGCCATGAATTTGGGTTTTTAAATTTTTGTCTTCTTCTTTATTTAAAAATTTAGATTTCCTTGGTAAATTATGACTTCATGGCAATCAAGCATTGGCTACAGTTTTTCAGGATTAATTTCAAATTTTACCTTTTCACTTCCAATAATGTCAGAAGGAATATTTGCAGGTGTCAATTAGTTGGTTAATTTGTGGCATCAGACAATTGAAATTGTATTGTGACTGTAATTAAACAATCGGTTGACGAGATTAATAACTACTACCAATCTGAGATATACAATTGAACTCAACAATAGTATTTTTTAAGTACCACTGATTTAATTGTAGATATTCCTGATTTTGGGCGAACGACACATTTAAATTTTACATTAAGAAATAAAAAACTCACGCCTTTTATCCCCGAGGGGGTAATGCAGAGGTATTCCATTTCTGGATCTGACTTCCCATATCTACTTCCTGATATCAAATATTAATTTACAGTTCAGAAGCAATCTTTTCATATCTTATCTATTAGGTACTGTTTGATTTCAGAGTTGTTATGTCAAGAAACAGGAAAATATTTTCACTGTAGGAAATTTATAGACACAGCGGTGTCAATACTAAAACAAACAGTGTATGTAGCCAGCAAGATTGTAAAATAAATTTGTTTCATTTCTAGAACATGAGTCATACTCATAAATTAAAGTCAAGGGCATGTTGCAGACTTTATAAAAGTTATAAACAATGTTGTAGACCAAAATATCTTACCGAAGCTCTCAGTAAGTTTCAGCATAACCCCTCCAATGTGCATGTCACCCTTCACAACCATGGTCCTTTTCTCGTTGAGATCCGTGACGTAAATCGTGAGGTTCCACGACCCATCGCCGACAATTTCACCGTCTGCCAACATTTTGAAGTTATTCACTAGGTCTTTTACACAACACAGTACAGTTCACTCCCGAAGGCGCATTGCGAGCTCAATGACGCGTGCGAGTACGAACGGCGCAAAGGAGTTTACTCGACTGACGGACGGCTGCGACGAGACGGGACGGCAGAAGCGCGCGGGTGGCGGAGGCCGGCAATGATATGATACGTACTCCTTGCACGATGCAGATACACGCTTTCGATGTAGCAGATCATGGCAGAAAGTGAATTTTAGACTTGCGTTCAACACTGTATTGCCACTTGTTTGATTTAAACGCGAAAAGATGCAAATGTTCGTTCTCCTCACAAAACAGGAACCACATTATTACTCCTAGCGGCCAGGAACCTGAAAATCCCGAAATCAAATCTCTGTGATGTGATTAAACAAAGAGTTAGCATTGATACCTATTTCGTTTCGTTCAAATTTTTTTTCGTTGTTTGTCAAATGTCAATATTGTTGTCACAACATTGTCTAGTTTTTGCAAAGAAATGAAAAACCTATTATAATAAAATTATGAAAAGATACGCTGTAAACTTAGGTGGATACTTCTGAAACAGAATTAGAAATCTAACTGGATAAACATAAAAAATACTATTGTGCCACTGTACAACTAGTACTCAGGCCCTAAAAACGAGTAGAAAAAATATTTAGGGATGTCAATGTCACATTGACATTGACAAATGACATTTACCTCCCCCCCGCCAGATGTTCGGAGATTTTTGTGAAGTGTTTTCTTTTCAGTCCTTATGTGTGGATTTAACCATTTATCCATATTTGCAGTGTTTGCTTAGATTATATGGGGCATGCTTATTATATATTTGATATAATTCGTGTTACATATGAATAAAAAAACCACTACACCATCGTCGAAAATGGTAGCTACGAAAAGTAAAAATAAAGGTACTTTTTCTTACTTTTTTTCTAGTGTACATATCTGTACTGTAATTAATTATATATATACAGCGTAAGCATAACATTTTGAGAGTGTAAAACCTGATAACACTGCCAAATTATCTATTACTTTCAATCACTATGTTAATGACAATGTTTCAGTGCTATCATGCTCCACTCCAGAGCACCGGTCCGAATCACCTTCTAGAGACAGCGACTCCATCTGTGACTCGGAGGCGGCAAGCCCAGTACCATTCCTGTGCACCCAAGATGGTACAGAAGGTGAAATTGACGTTGTATGGAACTTTTACACACCAAAATCGGAGCATGCACCTACATCACGATTAAAAAACTCTACACCCCTGAGCAGAAAGGCTCGAAAATCTATTAAACCCAAGCTAATTGACAAGCCTGTACCGAAACGAAGAACTCTAAGGACGAGTCAGAAGAAAACAGAACTATTTCAAGACCTCATTGAATTAAATCAGAACTTACAAGAATTAATAGCTAAAAAGTCAAAAAGCAGCACATCTGAGAAACTACAATCAGGAAGTGAAGATGATATATTCAATGATTCAGGAGAGAGCTCTCCTAAAAGTGGTCTACGGACAAATTCTCGCTGCTTAAGAAGGAGCCTATTAAGCTCAAAATTTTGCAAACCTGAAACCGAAACAGCACTGGAATCTGATGACTCCATGAATGAGTGCTTAATAAAAGCCAGTCAAGTTGTAGAAGAGAATATTCTAAATCATGAACCCCAACCTGCTAAGAGAACTTGCTTTGAAAAAGGAATTCCAAAATCTGTTACAAATCTAAAATCTGATATTAAATTCAAAATGGATCACGATTCAATGGATGCCATCCTAAATAGTATCAAATTAGAATCACCTGTTGTGAGTAGAGCCAAAGAATCGGGATCACCTCAGCTTAATAATGATTCGTTCGATAGTTTTATGGGTAATTTTAACGACAGTGCTTTGGATAGACTAACACAAATGCCTGCTAACAAAAATAGATCAAATAAATTGAATACTTCAAATGCAGACTGGACAATACAGGAGGTAGTAGTACATGATGGCAGTCCATCATCAAAAACATTATTTGGACGTCACAATTCCATGCCGGAGTCTCCGTCTGTAACAAACATCAATAAGCCATCCACAAGTGGAATGGTTTTTGGACGATATAGCTCTATGCCATATGACAAGAATGCCAGTAATGGTAAGTTTATGTAGCCCTATTTCTTTCAGTATTTGATTTGACATAAATGTTGTTATTTCATTTTTAGGGTTTTAAGGGTAAAAATGGGACCCTATTACGAAGACTTCGCTGTCTGTCTGTCACCAGCCTGTATCTCAAGACTAAAAACAAAATAAAATAAATATTAAGGGTAACTCCCATACGACAAACATATATTTTGTGGTGTTTTTATAAATAATGGTACGGAACCATTCGTGTGCGAGTCTGACTCGCACTTGGCCGGTTTTTTTATTCCTTCTACTTTTTGCTAACAGCTGTAACAGTTTTTTTAAATCAGTTCCAGATGATTCACCTATCAGATGCACACCAGATGAAATTAAAAAGAAACATCAAATGGCCAGAGAGAAACTCTTAGCAAAACGACAACTACCATTTACGCAGCAAACCAGCCAAGTCTTGCCTACACAGTGTACTCAACAGCCTACAAAGAAGCCAGTGTTTCAACCCAGAGTTGCCAGTACTAACAACACCAATAAAATGCAAAATAATAATCATGTGGTTAAAAAAAATCACCCTCAACCAAATTCAATTACTGAACCAGTTGATCTAAAATTATTGATAGAGAAGAAAAGACAGGAAGCTTTAATGAAACTAAGAAAAAGGCAGCTTCCTAACAAGCCATTATAATCATTTAAATTTGTTTCTATGAATACTTGTAAGAAAATTGTGTGTGTAATTTATGTATTGTGATAGTAGAAAATAACTTTGTTATTCTGTGCTTAGATATCTGATGGCTGTTTTTACAGATTTTTGAAATATTTTTTATGGAGTATGTAATGTGCCAGTATAATCATAACTTTAAAATCAATTAAATTTGTTTTAACAACCTGTTTATGTCTTATAATTATGCAAATAAACAAACACTTGTCTTATAAAATAAATAATCTCACACCTTTTATCCCTGAGGAGTTTCCAATTCCATTTCCGGAAATACTTACATATTATATTTTACCAGCATATTCTCTTTGGACCTCTAAAAGCGATAGGTGTACCTGTACACCATACACATGTCTCAGAATTAATCCTGGGACCTGCGGATTTCCTCACGATGTTTTCCTACACCGTCAAGTTAGGAAATATAAGTAAGCTTTTTCGAAAAACTCTTTGGAAGTTACATGTCAGGATTCGAACCCGAGGCTTATGACAGAATAATAATAAATCTCACGCCTTTTATCCCCGAGCGGGTAGGCAGAGGTATTGCATTTCGGGGCGGTCCAAATTGCACTTTTGGCGCTCGTGTACGCTATATTCATGCAAGCAACTGTTCAAATCGCGCTGACATGAGCATTGTGACTTCATCGATGACGTCATCGATTGGTGCGAACAGTGCCAACAACGAGGAGGTAGTGCAATGTCTCCGGATCTGTCAAACAGTTGTCAAACTTCAATGTGCGATGTTTTTTTCGTCTTTTGATTGTTCTGTTTTTTCCCGCCCCGCGAACTTTTTTCTTTTTCGTTAAGTAGGTATAAATTAAAATTGGGTATGTCGTCCGTCATTGATATTAACAGAAGTACATTGCGAAGCTTCGGGGGATACTATACGACTGAATTTAACTTCAGAACAATATCAACGAGCAGCAATTGGTTTGTACACTAAGATTTAAAATACCTATTAGAATGTAAAAACTAGTTTATTTGAAAACTACATAATATTAAAAGAACTGTCATTTTTGACAAATGAAAACTTGTTCAAATTGTTTGCATGCTAACAATCGTAATCATTATTCATTATGAACAGTCGTGTGCGTGCTTACGAACGTATGTACTATTTGCACAAAACGAACCGCACCATAGATATACTTACCCACTTTTGACGATTATATTGTTTGGACTAGGTACATAACGAATGAGAAGTGTGTGCCCTTTAACAACTGGGCTATCACTGCTCTCAAACACTTGCGTAGGCCCTTATTTATGTATTTCATTTCAGGTTTGAGTAAGTATCTAACCATTGTTTGTATGCTTTTGTATGGTAATAGTGGCTAATACCTGCTAATACTTATCATGATACCTTTAGGTACAGTAAGTACAAGTAACTAGGTATATAACGTAGGTAAAATGCCTCAGATATTAATTCTTGAATGATTATATGAATAAGTAGATATAAGAGAAACTTTTTCTTCAAAGCAGCAGCGCTCGGGTATAGTACCGATATTACCTGAACTCAATAATCGCCTGTAGCTAAGTGGTAAATTATCTATATCTATTCTATATAATATTATACTTTTTAGACTAATATTATATAGGGGAAAGACTTGTATGTATGTATCTTTGTTACGAAAAAAACTCAGAAATTACCGGACCGATTTAAGAAATTCTATATCCCTGAGTAACATAATGGCTAGGTATATTTTATTTCCGTATTCAAACGGGAACGGGAACTACGCGGGTGAAACCGCGCAGAACAGTTAGTAATAAATAATCTGAGAATTAGTTCTGTTCGGTTCGGCGTTGGGCTAACCACCTATCAGGTTTAGGGGTCCAAATAATATATGGCGAAAAGTGGGTAGGTATATCCAGAAATGGAATACCTCTGCCTACCCCCTCGGGAGTAAAAGACGTGATATGAGTTTTTTTTTTCTCTCTGTCTGTTTGTCAGGAATCCGAAGGGGGACGTCAAGTTTTTTGTAAATCGTTTTGCTGCGTGTGTTTTGGATTTTATCTCTTATTAGTAATATTAGTAATAGTGTTTGGCCAATGTCCTGGATAGTGTATAGTGAATGGGAAATTTGATAAAATACATACGTAGGTAGGACATTTTCTGATTACCTCAATAAGCCGCTTCAATCTTCAGTAAAAGTGCACTATCGTTTATGAGTTTTGATAATTGTATTTTTGTGTATAGACTCCTGTTTGGTACTCATGGCTAAAATGCCAATGCCTTAAAATAGGAAAAAAAATGTCTGTAGCTGTCAGTCACTGACTGTCTGTAGCTGTCAGCCTGACAGTGACATTGTGACAAATAGAATTTTTGTTTGATTTTGGACTTGTTTTCTCCGTGAAAATTGACACTTTATTAGTCATAAAGCTAAAACAACTTAAAACTAAATCATAAAATTGGACTACGAATTGGTTTAAAAGTTTTTGTCAGCTTTAATAGGTTATCTTTTTTATTAGATTCTTCGCCCTTTTCACTTTCACAATGAACTTTAGCGGTAAAATGGCAATGAACTACGCTCGCCACGCTATGACTGCGGTCTGTTCCATCACCGGGAACAGATGTAACGTTATCAAGAGGAAGCTGACCACTACTTTGCCGGTAAGACTTGGCATGATACCCATTGTGGTAGAGCAAACGGGCAGAGGCGAACGAGCTTACGATATCTACTCTAGGCTTCTTCGTGAGCGAATCATCTGCCTGATGGGGCCGATAAACGACGACATAAGTTCACTGGTCGTTGCTCAACTGCTCTTTCTACAGTCAGAATCTAGTAAGAAACCTGTCCACCTCTACATCAACTCTCCAGGGGGTAACGTGACTGCTGGACTGGGAATCTATGATACAATGCAGTATATTACCCCTCCAATTGCAACGTGGTGTGTCGGACAGGCTTGCAGTATGGCATCTTTATTATTAGCAGCCGGAGCGCCAGGTATGAGACATGCACTACCTAACTCTCGGATAATGATTCACCAACCATCCGGTGGAGTTAGGGGTCAAGCTACGGATATACAAATTCAAGCGGAAGAAATACTAAAGCTGAAGGCGCAAATAAACACACTGTATGTTAGACACACTGGTTTACCGATAGAACGGGTGCAGTCCTCAATGGAGCGGGATCATTTCATGTCACCAACTGAAGCCAAGACATTTGGATTAATTGATGTTGTACTTGAACACCCTCCATCTCATGCTTTAGAAAACCAATCCAGTGCGAATGTGTCTAGTCCATCAACCACCTCTTCATAAGAAGGGGGTATGTTATATTTAGTATAATGTGATAAAACTGTAGAGAATAAGTACCTACCGACTATTTTTATTAATTGAAAATTTAATAAAGTTTTATTTTGCAATGGATACGTTTTACTGTAGCAGAAAATTAAAATGTATTTTTTTTAAACATGTAGGTACTATTTTTATTTTCTTTTGTAAATATGTAATCTGTTTTCCCCTTTTCTTTTTCTCTCACTTTACTTTGGGTTCCTATGTATAAATGGAATATTTTTAACATAGAAGTTAACATTAGATAAATGTGGTATTTTTTTAATTTTAAGCCCTTGAGTAAATATTCAATTCCCTGTAACTACTGTTATAAAAAAAATACAAAATCAAATTGGAAATTCAGGTCACATCACAGTACTCTTTTATTTACAATAATATTATTATATATTATCAATATTAATATTATTATTGCATACTATGAATTTTGTTCTTCTCTGTATCCAAGGGAAGTAATAAGATATATTGGTGTAGATTGTCAGACCAGGGTGGATCATACTTTTTGCACTCACTAATCCTATCTGCTGATATTGTGTTGTTATGAGGGCCCCACCAGAATCTCCGCTAAAAAAAATCATAATAATGTAATATGTATTTATTTTGAAAAAAGAATAACTTTCAACCTGTGTACTGTCTGACATAAAATTTTCTACCCACATTGATTGAATTCTTCCCCTTCTTAGGTAGGTAGCTCACATGTTTGTGGCGTGGCAAGAGATCTGACAAGTAATCTGGCGCGTAACTGTCAACAATCTACATTAACTTGTCTGCCTCGCCACTCATGTGGTACTCACGTGGATGATATCCAATATAGGATGGACGACTATATCTCACTACCTGGATAACGCCGTAAGTTAACGTTAACTGTTGACAGTTACCCATTCACTTTCCATGCCACAAAGATACGAATTATGCGGCTTCTGGTAGCCACACAGTACCTATAGCTATGTATTAGGGTTGTCACTGTTCTAAAGAATCGCTCAGGCGCCAGAGGTCTACTTCTCAAATATTAATTAGGCGTGTTAGATTTATCACACTACCTGATAAAATAATTGTCAACGGAATTCGGAGTGTACCGAAAAACCCTACCGGTTTATGTTACACTCTTTGGTGAACATCTCATGTATTTGTTTTAGAATAAGTTAATAAATAAATTTAAAAAAAAATTACGTGCACACTGGTTAGTGAGTTTACCTCATGAGGCTCGGCTTCGAAGTCTGGTGATGTATGTACCAATGAGTGTTTCGAAAACTTACGTGCCTTACTACATGTATGTATATTACTAGCTCTTCTATGAAGGAAAACATGTTGAGAAAACCCTTGAGATCCCAGTGGATTCTAAGGCATGTGCAGCAATTCGGTCCGGCGGCGATCGGCTGGGTTTACCAACTGTCACGTTTAAGGGTCCGACAAAGAGTACCTTTTTATTAAAGAGTGGCTAGGTATATCAATGAGATACTTCGGCCGATCCCCGCGGGGATAAAGCTGTGATCATATTAATATTTTTTTGGTAATTTTAAAAATTACATACTTAAAAGGGCCATCTTTACTGGCTTGGGTGCCGGCACAAATGGTTCCCGGGTCTTTGAAGGTAACTAAGCTACAAATTTTGGGAGCTTTTAAAGCTTGTGTTTTGGTGTCCAGCTCCACTGGGGTGTTACCGCTCGAAACCTAAAAAAAGAAAAATGCGTAAGTACCTAACTGTACAAAAACCAATAAATATTTTTAATTTTCTATCATACCCAGGGACGTAGTATCACGCATTTATAATGTGCAGTGCGTAGTACCTCTACGTATCTACAGTTAAGAGGATATGAAGCTTCAAGCTCCCTTGTAGTGAACGTTACAAAGTCCAATGTGTCAAGCTCCACGTGGTCTTGACTGCACCTTTCCTACCACAGATATTATGCCTAACTCGAAAAGTGTTGTTGACGGATCGAAGTGTGCCGAGCTACAAATATTTTTGGTGAATTGAGTAGGTATATAAATAAAAAATAAATATAATCTCACGCCTTTCATCCCCGAGGGGGTAGGCAGAGGTATTCCATTACTGGATATACTGTTACTGAATAAATATTTTTTCATTTTTCATTTTTTTCATATACCCACATTTCACGAGATACATTGGACCCCTAAACGTGATAGGTGGTGAGCCCATCGCCGGACCGGGTCTATTTACACATGTCTCAGGATTAATTCTGAGACCTGCGGGTTTCCTCACGATGTTTTCCTTCACCATCGAGCTAGTGATAAATATGTACGTAAGTTTTTTGAAAAACTCATTGGTACATGCCAGGACTCGAACCCGAGCCTCACTGATTTTCGGCCGGCTCTTTAACCGTCAGGGCTATCACTGAGTAGGTACCTATATAAAAACTCTACTATTCATTTAGTCCGAAATAATTTAGTAAATAAATCCTCCTCTAAGGATTTGGCGCTTGGCGCCACCATAGTTTGACGCAGTTAGACGAATATTTTTTTACTACAGAAATCCTTTTACTCTACCCTCCATATCCAGATCAGACAGATCCGACTCAAAAAAATCTAATAATAATAATTAATCTAATCATAAAATTATTGGCCTTGTTATTTATCCCTCTAGTTTAACATATCTACGAAAGCCAGTTTAGAATATCCTACATATTTTTTTTACAAATACGCTCTCCTTAACTCCGAGGCGGTCGGCAGAGGTATTCATCCTTACTAGTTTTCAACAGTGTTTTTTCGGACCTTGAGATTCAAATGTTTAAGAGCACTCCGGTCTTGGTATTTGGTCTTTCCTGGAATGGAATACCTTCACTGACCCAGTCGTGGATAGAAAAAATCTGGAATATACTTACATCCATGTCAATATCCCCCCATCCAGTAACGTTGGCTGTTTGTACATCCGGGAATGTCCCCATGATGATGACTCGTTTGATTGCATCCCCCAGGGGAAGACTGTGTTGCAGATATGCGATTGCAATGTCAGCTGTCATAATATATGTATCGTAGTCCTCATGGGGTAAGTATTTACTGACCTCCCTTATGACTGTCACCTGAATATAATACAAGTCAAAATAAAAGTCGTAAGTAGGTATGTCTATATCCTACTAATATTATTAACGCCAAATTGTTTGTTCGATGTTTGTTCCTCTTTCACGCAAATACTACTGAACGGATTTTGATGAAACTTTACATTTATATAGCTTATAGTACATCAGAATAACACATAGGATATATTTTATCCCTGTATTCCCACGGGAACGGGAACTATGCGGGTGAAACCACAGGGCGCTGCTAGTATTCAATAGTTTCTTTAGAAGAAGAAACCTCGTGGAAATTTAGAAATTTAAAATAATAATAATAATTGTAGGACACAATTCACACACTGTTATGTAGTGCCAAACTAGGCAGGGCCTGTAGTATGGGTACTAAACAACTGATAAACATACTGAAATAAATATTAAACGACCAGAGACGAAGCGATCAGACATGTTCATGCACACAAATGACTTTGTGTGAATGACGTTGACTCTGAAGGCACGGTCACTACCAACTGAGCCAACAGGCCCGGCTAGGTTAAAATGTAAGGACATAGTTCTTATAGGATAGGATGTTGGTTTTCGTAAAGATAAGGCTTTTTGTTACTGTGAGATTAAAAATATTGGTTCTGAGCAGCTAAATGCGGTTGAGCTAAGATTTAATCAGTCACCCAAAACAGGAGTTCTCACTTTATCCAAGTTTTTGTGGCCAGCCAAAATTTCAATCTTGAGATGCTCGCAGCCTTCTAGGCAGTGCGCTGCAGTCAGCACCAAGTTCTGGTTCAGTACCGTAGCACCGCAGATCCAGCTTTCGTTCGACGGACAATTCACTGTCAGAAAAACGGAATGAGGGAATTGCTTAACTTTCGACGGAACCGTAACGGAAGGCTCTAACTCCGCTTTACATTGTGAAACTAATATTGCCAGTAGAAACCCTACGTAATTCGGAAATACCATTTCTTGCTGATTTCATAAACGATTTGATGCCTGATTAAATTCGTTGTAGGTACCTACTTTAACCTTTAATGTAAAAAGGAAACATAAAATACCAGAACTAATAGGACTATTTACGATCTTCGCAGTGATTTGTTTGAAGCGAATTACGCCAATTTACGAGTAAGTTGGTAAGTACAACAATTAGCAATAAGTTGGACTTATTACTAATTAACTCCGAACTTATATACTTAGTCTCTCGAGTCTTACTCTTGAGCTCGGACGGAGACGCCGCCTGATTCCCTAGTCGTTGGCAGCGTCCGAGTATACTCGGATAACAAGTTTAAATGACACGAGTAGTACGCTCGTATTTAAAAATGTTGCTTTAATTTTGTTACTATCCTCGAAAACATACATATTTCATATATATATCTACCCACCAGAGCTATTTTAAGTACGTTCAATATATTCGTGGTATCGGGGTGATAATATGATATTATTGTGGGTAATTAAAATATATCATTAGCTAACAACACTATCTGAGGGTATTAATATAAAATTTGATGTTAATTTGCGAGCTCCAGTCAAAGACGACGAAAATGACTGACGCGACAATGTTGAAGAAAATCGAGCAAATTAATTCCTTACTAAACAAGGAAAATCTCAAAAAAACTATCCATGAAGAAATGGTAGCCGTTTATCAGGACTCTGCTCCATCATTATCGACCGTACAGAAGTGATCAAGTGAAATTAAAAGAGGCAGGGAAAGTATCGAAGATGACCCCCGGCCCAGGTGGGCCAATCACGGCGGCTATCGAAGAAAATGTAAAAAATTATTGAAAAAAAAAAGGTGACACTATCAACGCAGAAAAATACTCAACCACTTTACGCCGTTTGCACAAATTAATAAAAGCAAAATGAAGAGAAAAGCTGGCCAAAAAAGTGCTGCTTCTTCACGACAACGCACCGGTTCACACTGGGCGGCGCGCGGCTCTCCAAGGCTGCTGTACGAGAGTGCGGGTTCGAGGAAATTATCCACCCACCCTACAGACTAGAACTGGCCCACAGTGACTACTTTTATTCCCAAATTTTAAAAAAATCCTCCGGGGAAAGCGATTTGCTGACGATAATGAGCGCTCAAGTCCGTTGTAAATGAGCATTTTTCGGGCATAGAAGATTTTTTTTTAAGGTAATAGAAAAACTTTTTTCACGATAACAACAAATGTATCGATATCATGGGAGACTACAATATTGAAAAATAATTTTTTTTTCAAGGTTTTTTTTTTTCTAACATACATATACAGGATGTCCCAAAAGTCAACGATAAGCCGGAAACCAGCGATAGGCCTAGTCATGAGGGTAATCAGAAAAATATAAAAAAAATCTATGTTCTTTTTTCAAAATGTTATGAAGGTTTAAAAAAAAATCCTAGAAAACGGACACCCTGTAATGAACTTTCTTGTACCGTGACTGTAAATATTTACTTTTTGAATATTTTTTTTCTGTAATGCTATAATAAATAGCCGTGCTACAATTAACAATAAAAAAAATTTACATAACTGCCTCACTTTTAAGTAAAAAGTTAAATTTGTTTCCAACATTGAATTCTAAATAATTTCATCAACCAACTTAAACCAGCTGTACTGTAAAAAAAATGTATGGCTACTATTTTGGCAAGTGCACTTAAAAGTTGACGCATTTAGTCTAAATTCTAGAATGGTATAACACATACTAGGTTTTGTTATAGTTGAGGCATGAAAATTTTTTTTCTCGATGAATCCGGATTCTATGCCAATCTAATTTAATAAGGTAAAATGTTGGTAACGCAACCTTAAGTCTGCAGCTGACCTGAACTAAGCCTTTTTATTCTCTTTCTTAACCCTCCTTTAAAGTAATGATACTTAAAATAAGTTTGTGTAATATTTTTTTATTTAATGTGATATGTTTTACAGCATTTTTATAACAAATGTTCAAACTGTTTTCCTTCAGCTAATATGCACGCTCTACATCTCCTTAAAAATGATCGAGCTATGCGCCCGGGCGTGACGTTTGGAATTGATTTGTTCAGCGGCTTCTGAGATTCTTCGGCGCAGCTCTTCTAAATCTAGACTTTTTCCTTAATTGCACCCCAGTAAAAAAAATCTATTGGATTAAGGTCGGGTGACCGCGCTGGCCACGGAATTGGACCACCCTGACCAATCCACCTATTTGGATATTCTTGATCGAGAAACTCTCTGACTAGACGAGCATAATGCGCGGGGCAGCCGTCTTGCTGATACCACATGCTGCCGTAAATATTTAGCGGCACTTCTTCTAATAAATCGGGTAGTTGATTTTGTAGGAAATCTAAATAAACATGTCCATTTATGGTCTCTGGCAGCTCAATCGGACCAATAACTGTACCGTTTAAAATGCCTGTCCACATGTTTACTTTAAAACGGTACTGTGAATGATCTTCACGCATTAGGTGAGGATTTTCCACGTGCCATTCGTGTAAATTGTGTAGGTTCATGTAACCGTCCTTTTTAAACGTTGCTTCGTCGGACCATAGAATCGTTTCAAAAAACTGGGGATCTTCAGTATGTTTTTGCAAAATCGTTTGACAAAATCGCACTCTCTCTGGGTAGTCTCGGGGAAGCAAAGATTGTACTCGTTGTACATGGAATGGATGCAGACGGTTTTTTTTTTCAGAATACGATGTGCACTGCTTTTACGTACTCCAAGGCTTTCCTCAATTCCACGTACGGATATACTTGGATCTTCTTTCACAGCTTGCATGACTTCGTCCAATGATCGATGCAGATTATTAAAAACTCGGTAATCAGGATGACGCTTTAAGTTTGGGTATCTCTCGCGATACACCCTAGCTGCAGCATTGGCGTTACATAAGCATTCTCTCTCCGTAAATAAGATGCATGTGGGCGTACTCCTGTACGGTATATCTATTTGGCATGATAACTTCACTTTACGAACTCGTAATTACACGCAAATACAATCTAAGCAACAGACTCCAGAATCTTTACTTCTGGGACAGATGGATTTAAATCAAAGCCATCAAACAAATGACATAAACAAAAGATGTACGAATAAACAAAAATCCCTGTTAGGTTCTCTTTTCAAAATTATGAGTGTGTCTCCATTCAAAAAGATTTTAACCTGGATTTACCTAAGAAGGTTGCGTTACCAACATTTCACCTCATTAAATTAGATTGGCATAGAATCCGGATTCATCGAGAAAAAAAATTTTCATGCCTGAACTATAACAAAACCTAGCATGTGTTATACCATTTTAGAATTTAGACTAAATGCGTCAACTTTTAAGTATACTTGCCAAAATAGTAGCCATACATTTTTTTTACAGTACAGGTTTAAGTTGGTTGATGAAATTATTTCGAATTCAATGTTGGAAACAAATTTAACTTTTTACTTAAAAGTGAGGCAGTTATGTAAATTTTTTTTATTGTTAATTGTAGCACGGCTATTCATCATAGCATTACAGAAAAAAAATATCCAAAAAGTAAATATTTACAGTCACGGTACAAGAAAGTTCATTACAGGGTGTCCGTTTTCTAGGATTTTTTTTAAACCTTCATAACATTTTGAAAAAAGAACATAGAATTTTTTTTATATTTTTCTGATTACCCTCATGACTAGGCTTATCGCTGGTTTCCGGCTTATCGTTGACTTCTGGGACATCCTGTATATTGAACGCCCCTCGTAGGTAGATACCTAATATAGATACTTACTGTAGGTATGTGAATGGTGGCTTTCCTAATAATTGACAAATAAATAAATATGTCAGGATATCTGTGAAGTCAGGACTTCAGGAGGTTGTAACTCGCTGCAGCCTACCACGTGGGTTTTTACCTAATACAAACTTACCGGAAATCTTGTATAAATTATTTTTATTTAGGTACCTACTTATCGCTCAACCGACGCAATGACACTTCGATCTACATTATGTTAAACTTTACTATAAGGGTCAATACATTATTTTTTAATCTTTATTTATCATGTATTTTTGGTCGGGATTTTTTATTCCTAGGTGTAGGTACATATTCATCACTAGCTAGACGGTGAAGGAAAACATCGTGGGAAACCCGCAGGTTTCAGAATTAATTCTGAGGCATCCCGGTCCGGCGATGGGCTCAACCCTGTCACGTTTAGGGGTCGAATATTCTCGTGGAAAGTACGTATTTTTCTGCCTACCCCCTCGGTGGCGTAGGCGTAAGTTTTTTTTTGTAGATTTACCTTATCCCTTAGTCAGTGGAGGACCTGTTGCTTCTTCGGTGTTGGCGTATATGGACCCTCCCGGAAACGGTGGGCCCACTGACAAGGGATTATGTATGTTTTCATGACCTGCCCGCACTTCAATACGGAATCTCTTCTCGCAGCTTTCCTAGCAGAGCGCTGCAGTCAGCAACAACTTTTCGTTCAACACCGAAGCACCGCAGATCCATTTCTTCAGAGAACAACTCACTGTCAAGAAAACTGAATTTGGATATTTGGTAATTTTTGCTGTGGATCCTTCTACTATAAAAGCCTTCATCTCCCCACGACACCTTGAAAAAATCATCGCTAATAAAATAACGTAATATTTTTTTATTTGCATTTTATCAATAACCATTAATCATTTCAGAAGTACAACATTCATTACACCTATAAAAGGCCGGAGCCTATAAAATGCTTGATTACTTAAATAATGACCTCTACTAAGATTAGTTTATTACGGAATTAATTGGCAAACGGAGATTGCTATAGTCAACATCGGGGATTGAGTGAAGGTTGTTGCACACTTATAAACTCAAAAACGGATAAGCACCACATCAACTCGAGCCGTTTCGTGTTATTTTTATGAAATTCTCTACTACAACGCACACTACAGTTAGCCCACATAAATGGCGCTCTAAGCCACGGTTTCCAGGTTAAGGTTTGGCATTTACGTTCTAAACTTAAACTGGTACATCGACGTGTGTGACCATTTTTTTTTTATTTTACCATCTTACATCATTTTTTTTACTCTATTTTTCTGTATATTTGAAATTCCGATATCTCTTTTAATAATTCCCTTACGCCCCTGAATATTCGAAAGATAAACAGTTATGTTTTGATTTAAAGGACACTTGATTCAAAATAATTTAAAAATTTTATCGTATATACCAAAAAAAAAAAGAACTTTGGAATAAGTTCCTTAAAGTTGTCAGTCTGTCCCTTACACCATTTGATATAAATAAAAAAGTACCTTACGCCCTTCTTACGCCACATCTACATTACTGTTTGTACGTTACGTCATATAAGACTGATTTTATTGTCCTTTACACCATACACATAAATCATAAACTGTACAATACATTGATATTTACTCTAACAATGATTAATTTAAAACTTTCCCTTTACACGTACTGATGTCATTTTGAACAAGTAAACGGACGAAATTGACAAACGAGTGCTTCGGAAGGAAAGCACGTAAAGCCGACGACTCAGGTTATTTATTTTCTATGAAAGTAGTCGTTGCATTAGCCATGTCAGCAGATTTTGGCGACTCAATAACTCTTACAACCCACACTACAAGAAAAAGATTTGAATTAATATATTATTTAAATAATATAATCTTGGTTTAATTTAACCTTATAAACACATTTACACGTAATCGCTTTCCGATTCTTGGATAGATTTTCCAAAACCGGTGTGTTATTCTCATTCAGAGAATCTATTTCTCGTTGCATAGCTTCGCCCACTATCTGGACAGGCTATTGCCTCCCTTTAAGTTCCAGGTTCTAAATAAGAGTCGTTGCCACTAACTTGGGACACATAATCGTTGAACTTTACTGGAAGTCTGAGCAGAGATCTATTTCTAAGCAGCATACCATGCCTAGCCAAGTGATCTATGATCTCACCTTCCTTATTCTCCAACCCCTAAATCAATCAATTCATCACAACGCTTATCAGAGTGCGCATCTTCTAACACATCTTCGTCACTGCTAGCAGGAGCAAGAGCCTCGTGAATTTCTTCATTTTTAGGCAGCCTAACTTCGTTGTCGCTAACAACTGGTAAATCCTCGCTCGCTTCAATTGTCACCGAATGTAGGCGTCTCGCATTCGCTTCTGACTCTCAATGGTATTTCCATTTCAGTCACTTCTGGTATTTGTGTCGAATCCTCTAATTCAAGTTTTGAATTCAGTGGTCTTTCATCGAAAGTGACATCTTGGGATCGCACTAAGGAGTTTGACTCTTTGTGCCAGATCCTATAACCGTCGTCGAGGTTGTAGCCGATTAGAATGCACTTCTTTGCCTTCTTCTGCATCTTTGCCGTTTTTGTTTCTCTTTGGCTTTTTTCCGTAACTATCGTACGGTTTCCCTCCCTCCCTCTCACTGAAACTGTTTTGCTCTGGAGTATACAGCATAATCAGCCGTTGTTGTACCCCGTACTTTGTTAGTTCCTTGCAAACATTCACATTATCGAATTTGCCACCGTTATCACTTAATTCCGTAACATCAGAATCAAAATCCCAGGTATCTCTGAATTATTGTTCATAAAGTAGACATAGCGGTATCGTACGAATTCATACTTGAAAAGTACAAAATACCGTGCCTTCAAGCAACTTGGAGGAATATTACCACACACATCTGAATGTATGCGTTCTCCAGGACTGGACGCTTTTTTTCGAACACCAAAGCTCAGCCTAGTGCGTTTCCAAAACATATCCTTCACATAAATTCCCGTTGTCCTTGGTTTTGAGACCAAGTTCCTGCTCGATCACCTGTTTTACATGGCGCTTGACGTCTTAATGACCTATACGTTCGTGGTAAAGCTGTAAAGTATCAACCGCGACTGCAATATCGACCGCATTAACCACCTTTCTGTAGGTTGAATCGGTTTACAATTCAGCTTATACAAGTCACCGTGCTTCTGTCTATTTCCGGTCACGCATAGTTTCCCTTCGATTCTAAAAGAACACGTGGTACTCCGTGACTCAAGCAGACTGTTCAAATTTGCATCTTTTGCTGCCAATACCGAAAAGATATTTTTCGTTACCTTCGGAACGTGCCTTGTCAACAAGAAAGTTCTTTTCTTCGTCTTCATCATGATCGAATCTTTTCCTAATATTTCAATCGTCTTTCCATCTGCAGTCGTAACTGTATGCGGTGCAGTCGTAACGTTGAAAATCCTGATAGAGATCGCTTCTCATTGTGGCTTGTGGCATGGTGTGTAGCCCAGTTGTCCACATTCCACTCATCTCGATCGAGACTGCAATCTGTCACAATTACTAACACTAGCGTCATGTTAGTACTAGCCCCAGGTTTCTCATCACGTTTCTTCTTAGGACAGTCCTTCTTGTAGTGTCCAACTTCTTTGCAAAATCACATTTTAAAGCGTTATTCTTCTTTTAGGGTCCTTTCTAGTTGGTTTTAATCACGAGAGCTTTGCTGACAGACTTCGAGATGCCTTCTTTGGAGTTTGTCGTCAATGCTGGTTTATGAGTACATAGCTGTCTATAGTTAGGTTCTAAATAAATCTAACTTTTCTCGACATAATCATCCAACTCGACTTGAAGAATAGGTAAGAATTCTTTTTTATTTTTTTTTTATTTTAAAGTCTATTTCTGATGTTCAAAACAAACAAAAAACAAAACAAATTAAAAAGTACTCTGTTTTTGGTAAATTCACATATTTTTTATGTAGCACAGTACTTCTTAAGCCATTTATTTCTAAAATAAAAAGATAATGACCGCCTTTACAACCAAACTGATACTTATAAGAAGTTATAAGCTATGGAGGTAAGGGACATTTTTTCAAATTTAGGCAAGAGTAAAGGACACTATCTCTGTAATTATTAAATTCAGCAAGTTTTGAGCATTATAACATAAAAGTAGACTTAATTTCGAGCATTTAAGTCTTAGATGCCCACCACTCAACTATTCAATTTAAAAAGTTATAGCGGTATAAAGATTTTTTTGTTTGTTTTTTGCTTCTCCTGAAAACCTATACTTTGTCCCTTACGCCAATTGAGTTTATGACCGTCGAATTATGGATCATCAGAGCCGCTGAAGTCTCTGCACACTGAACTACGGGCACTCAACAGTCGCAGCAACCCGCTCAGTCTCGACTCGTCGTAGACTTAGAGCAGCACTGGCACTTGCAAGCTACGAAGCATCGACACATCACAAGAAATCGACCTCCGGTCTTGGAGGGGAGTGATGTAGTGACACTATACATAGAACGCTCCAATAGACGGCAAAATTCTAAACTGCTATCGAAATTATCTAATGGGTTTGTATAACGTAAATATAACTGTACAACATCAACCGTTGGATCGCGGTCTCCAACCAGGTCGTCAACCAGGCACGATCACCTCGTGGCGGAAGATCTTCCCTTATCATGTAGGTATACCCATTGTTAGGCTGCTGTACTCCTTGGTAGAGAAGGGCGTATATCTTCCTTAGGGAAAACTAGCATATTCGTCAACGACATCCACCACTACTTAAGTACCTACATATTATGAATTCCTGATCAGGTACGTATATTAACAAAGTATTATTGATACCTGGATTACATTGTGTAAGTAGAATTAGAGTGTTTCATAAAACAATCAGTATTATATAATATTAGACAAGCCAACGAGTATATATAACACGTATATATATTACACCCATTTCTATAATTCTTTCATCACAATCTTTGAACTCAGTTTTATATTATACTATTAGTGGATGCCAACATTGTGCAAAATTTCAAGTCTAGACCCAGCCGTTTAGGCTATGCGTTGATACATCACTAATCAGTCAGTCAGTTTATATTTTTTTATATATAATATATATATAGATACTTGAAAATAATAACTATTAATATAGGTACATACCTACGTAGAAACGTTTCTTACTTATTTTGTGATCATCAACAGTTATGTACAGTCTAACTATAACTACGTACTGTAAAACCTATCTACCGAAAGGAGCCCGCTATATTTGAAATTGTTAATTAACTTTTGATGCTAACTTTTCATTTCCCGACAATATAGAGGGGATAGTACCATCGTAGGCGGAGGCTGTTAGCATCTAAGTACTAACCGTAAATTAAAAAGCTCTTTCCATCAATAAACGGCTGGCCATTAGAAACGGCGTTGGAGCGAAGTAATTCGAAATAAATGGCACTTAACAGGCAAAGAGTCCGACGCATTTATGAACGAAACCCATTACCATCCCTCTGAAGATAGCTTGAAACTTCTAACCTCTCTTCGATAAGAAACTTCAAATGCAGTTAACCGGGAAGCATGACAAAACAGTTGAGATCATACGAGTTATCCGAAATAGTCCACGTCCCTTTCATAATCTGAAGGCTCAAACCTCAAAGGTTTTGAAGGCCCCGGCGCATGCGTGCGGCCGGGTCGATAAGTGGTGACGTCAACACGAGAGAGGCTCAGTCAGTCGCTGGCCACCGCACGAACATGTGGTTGCAATGTTTGGCTGCGACGGTGCTGATCGCCGCGACCGCGTCCAAGGAGGTCTTCACGAATTCGTTCCTGGTGCGCTTCAAGAGGTCGCTTCGCCACGAGGAGGCGGACCACGTGGCCCTCCAGCATGGCTTCGAGTCTCTCGGCCCGGTGAGTGACCACGTGACCGCGCGTAAACATAAGCATAACCGCTTATTTTGGGACTGTAACCTGATTTGCTTAGAAATAGCTGAGTCGGGATACTTGAGTGCTTTGGTAAATTGATACTGCAGATTGCGGCTGATGATTACGTGGGCTGTCGCCGGGGATAGGGGTTATATCATTTGTAGATATCGAAGGTTTGTTATGGATGGTACCATTCGTATATCTTCTGATGACACGTCGTAACAGTATCTATATAATCTAAAAGTAGATAAAACAAATGTTTATACATTTGTTTTATCTACTTTTAGATTCAGAATTTATTGATAGACATTATACTTTATATGTTTTCCTTCTCTCCATAACGTCATGCCGGTGATGTCTCGTATGAAAGTAGTTTCGTTTATTCGTCGTTTTTAAAAGTAGTGTAGCGGAGTTTTTTCCAGAGAAAGATATAATGTGATATGTAAGGTAATATTTATAGACAGGTTCTAATAGATATAATCTAAAAACACTAAGAAATTATAATAAAATGTCTTCTCACTTTATTTAATCACCTTAAGTTTCAGTAATTTTTTTCGTGCGTTTCAACGACGACAAGATACCACTACGTATTCTTATAAATCTTTCATACAACTTTTTTGAGGGGCGACATGCTGTCGGCACTAATTCGTAAAGCTAAACTGACGTGAAGTTTGCAATTTATTAGATTTTCAGCTCTACAACACGTCACGTTAACGTCGTCATCATTGTCCTCAACTTTTTTACTATTAGGTAATCATATTATATAATAAATTCGAGACTAGCTTTTCCCGTGTATTCGTTCGCGTTCCCAAATGAAGTCGAGATACCTTGTGTCCTTTTCCAATAAGCTTTCCCTACCAAAAATTCAGATAGGTTTAGAGGCTTACCCTTTTAATCTTTAATTTCGCATCTCTTCTCTTAACTCGCTTCACTTTTACAAATAATAATAAATAAATAAATAAATAAATTTCTTCTCTCTCTTCTGAACTAACCTATAAGGTTTTTTCTCTAATTTAGAGATTTTCTTCAGGATAGTTTAGGTATAAACATTTCACCATATATATCATACATATATAGCATATCGCTAGTTAATAATATTAGGGTAGTGGTAAAATTTGGAGCCGCCCGGCTGCTGAAGGCGCTGGTTTACAAACATTGGTTCTACTTTAGACGCTTACATTATTTTTTGCCCTCGAGTCCGTTATAGCGTGAATTTTATGTTATGACGTCCATATGAACTGTTTTTTTTCTGGGATGAAAAGTAGGATACGTAAAATATTATCTTGATAAATTTCACCATCTAAGTACCAGTTCGGCCTTAAAAAGTTAAGAAACAAACGGACAGATAGTTACTTTGGCGTTATAAAAAAAATGTATAATAACTACACTACATCTACCTCTGTAAATAACAGAAATCTTTGGCTATTAGATGATGTAGGGTTGTGTCCTACCTAGTCAAATCAGTTACTTTTTACGATCTGTCAAAACGAAATTTTACTATGGAAAATGTACTGAAATAGGAAACCGTGACGTCATAGTTTGTAGTACTCAATTGCAGCACCTTTCTTGATTATTTTATTGTTTTTAAATTTGCTATAATTGTAAATTGAAAATCGAAATACATATTTTGAGGTGTTTTGGGATAATCTTTTTAATTTATGACTTCTCGCAATTTAATTTCGATGCTGTCAACTACCCAATTCTACAATCCAATCTCTATCGAATAAGGTACCTTATACACTGAGCATACAATGGCATAGAACAAAATATGCTGAACAATTCATTTACTGTATTGTATTCTTGCATGACTTCTTACTTCTTAGTGATATTTCAGCGGCAAAATTTTTATTATTCACACACTAATTTCTTTCCTTTTTTACCAACTTTTTATTCGACCGATTATATAGACCGATTGACAGATTCATAGGTAATTCCATTAGCGTATAATTCTGAGTTACGGAACCTTAAGAAGAAAGCAACTGCTTTACTTATACGGCCCTATTGAGTCTGAGAGCGAGTTCTTATGTATAAAATATTCAATTTGGCACGTTACCAGGTACCTACGAGTTACATGAGCAAAATTTCCGTCTGAAGAGTTCTCATCAAGTCGAGTATAAAACCAAGACTGCATAATTTATTAAAGCAGGTAATAATGGATAAAAAGAAAATTTAATAAATAGACATTATATTTCTCAGACTGTTTTTACCCCTTATCACTCGATATTTAGTCGGACACTGTTCTTCTCCCCTGTTGTCCCATCTCAAACGTACCATAAATGACGTACCTATAGTACCTACCTAAGCCGAGAGACCTAAGGAGGGAATTTTGAAAATTCCCACATGAAACGGGGAAAAAACGGATTCAACGCAAGTGACTAGGTACTACTATTTTCAACCGACTTCAAAAAATTAGGAGGTTCTCAATTCGATTGTATTTTATTTTTGTATGTATATTACGCGATTATTCCTCGAATTATAAACCGATTTCGATGATTATTTTTTTATTTGATAGCTTATACCTACTTCAGATGTGGTCCCATTCAAATTTTATCGAAATCGTCTAGGCGGTTTAAAAAATCTACAAGAGTCTAAATTTTTTATACATTGACGATATATTAGTACTATTCGTTGAAGTGGGTTTTATACTCTTTAGAATTCTTTGTAATTTACATTATTGTACATACATACATTTCATTAGAACAAATAAAAGCCATCATTTGATGACATCATCGCATTTACATTATCTTCTTGTACAGTCTGGTAGAAAAGAATCTGTTTCTAAAAGATAACATTTTAAAAGTGTCTAGGCTTTTTGAACTAAAGTGGTGTTTAAATATGTGGTAGGTTATACCTACTTCAGATGTGGTCCATTTAAAACTTTATCGAAATCGTCTAAGCAGTTTAAAAAAAATCAACAAGCGTCAAAATTTTTTATACATTGACAATATTTTACTATTCGTTGAAGTGTCTGTTTGCATTTAGCCAATCTTCATGGACGAGTTAAGAGTGCCTTGTTATTATAAAATATTGACGTTTCTAAGTGTATATTTTAATACCAATAGAAAATAAACGAATTTTGAATTTTTGAATTTTGAGTGGGTTTTATACTCTTTAGAATTCTTTATAATTCACATTATCTTCTGGTAAAGAATCTGTTTCTTATAAGATAACATTTTAAAAGCGTCTAGGCTTTGAACTAAAGTGGTGTTTAAATAAAATATGAACAGTAGCTTATACAAGTACATAAAAGGTTACCATATAACTGTTTGATCAAGTAAATATATCACGACAATCTATTTTAGGGGCGGATTAACTGAATGCGTAGACGTACACTTTGATGATAAGAAAATAAATGTTTAAATGAATAAAATTATCGTGGATAAAGTTCAAGGTTGTTAGCCGTAGG
This sequence comes from Ethmia dodecea, assembly GCA_963855545.1. NCBI lineage: Eukaryota > Metazoa > Arthropoda > Insecta > Lepidoptera > Depressariidae > Ethmia > Ethmia dodecea. The sequence goes on from OY979457.1 coordinate 4,596,949, forward strand.
CACTTAAACTATGGAATAAGCAGAAGAATTTAGCAAACATTTTTCTGTCTACGATGTTTTAACTATGGCATGTTTAAGAAGTAAAGAAGATTTCCGAGGAATTAGAAGTTTTCTTTGCTTAAAAATGTGACTTAGTATTTATTTTATTTTATACTAGCTGTTGCGCGCGATTTCACCCGCGTAAATACCGATCCCCTAAGGAAATTATACCTATCCCATGTTACTTCCTAAGAAGTAAGCTTTCCATAGGTGAAAGATTTTTTAAAATCGGTCCAGTCGAGTTTATTTGTTACAGACATACAAAAATACAAATCTTTTTTCTTTATATTATTAGTTTAGATGTAGATCTGGGAAGATTAAAAACATTAAAATGTCCAGCTTGTTATTATATGTAATCCTAAATACGTATTCTAAACAATTGGATTGAATCGAATGATTCCCGTAATGGTAATGGGATAACCCGATGACGGCAAACCCATTCCGATAGCAACCCTCTTCCGCACCTGTGCTCTACCCCTGACATTGATAAAACTATTTTAGGCTATCTGTGGTTTGTGTATATAATGAACGCGGCGATAATCATCTGTAAATTAGCAACGCAATGCGGGTAGTTCACTGCACTACAAACACGTTATCGGCGACTATTTTTATGCTTAAGTTTTATTACGCACACACTAAGGGCTGTAATTGTGTTTTCACTTCTCATGCTCTAAAAGTACGCCAATATAACCCTACGAAGCGGGACTAAAGTGACCACTTTAGTCCCTAGGGAGTATAAAGTAATTTTTTTTTTAATTTCCTTAATTAGAAAAAGACAACCTCAAACAGCCAGTAAATATCTGTAGAGTGTGGACCATCTTCATTGCGAAAATGTGAAGAGTTTTAGTTCTATGGTTTTTCCGCGAAGAAGGTGGCGCCATGTGTTTTAAATTGTTTACCTGCATAGAGATTTAAATCTCTTTGTTAATCTGTGACAGCCTGACAGGTTTATAAGAAAAAACTGACCGCGAAAATTTCTGTCAAGTGTAAATTGGTTGGGTTTTAAATAAATTTGTACTAAATTGACAATTTTTCTCGCACTCAAAGTGAAAAGTACAGTTTGCACCTCGAGACTAAACGCCAACTTAATATACCCTCGGTTTCATGACCGATATAAAATATACTACATATTACACACAGTGGTAGCCGTTCAGAATAAAAATAAAAAAAAAAATTAAACAAAAAATCTCACGCCTTTCATCCCCGAGGGGGTAGGCAGAGGTATTCCATTACTGGATATACCCACATTTCACGAGATACATTGGACCCCTAAACGTGATAGGTGGTGAGCCCATCGCCGGACCGGGTCTATTTACACATGTCTCAGAACTAATTCTGAGACCTGCGGGTTTCCTCACGATGTTTTCCTTCACCGTCGAGCTAGTGATAAATATGTACGTAAGTTTTTTGAAAAACTCATTGGTACATGCCAGGATTCGAATCCGAGCCTCACTGATTTTCGACCGGCTCTTTAACCGTCCGGGCTATCACTGCTCTCTAGCTAGGTAGCCGTTCAGCCATGTCAAATTCTGACAGTTAGGTAGTCTAACACCATCTCCAAATCCGCAGTGGGCTGACGTGGGAGATTATTGTCCACACTGCCTCATGTGTGAAGAAAGACCATTAGCTGAGCAGTGGTCTGTTATGGGGTGTTGATGATGCTGATGAAAGCCTGTAATACAGAACGACCCTCGAGCACGGAGCTCCGGAGTTCCTTGATGACAGTCAGAAAGAGAAGCCGGGTGTATGCTGTCCCCTTCTTTCTGTGCTCAAGCGTACGCTTAAGGATCGTTCTGGGAAGAGACTAAAAATCTACATAATTATTCTTAACTAGCAGACCCAACAGACGTTGTTGTCCTATAACGTCAAATCCGTTTACAGTGAGTTATGTCAAACGCCATATCGTTACATTAGAAAAGTTAATACTATGGTCGTTGAGTTTTCTTAAATTTTCATATTTTTTTCTTTCAATAAGAACCTTCTGCTATTCACAAACTAAAAGTCCATAATATACATCGTTAACTTCTAAAGCAAACCAAAAATTCATTAAACAATCCGAAGTTCGAAACAATTTCATTATTGATTTCAAGTTTTGTTGTTAGGAAGCTAAACTAAGCAGTATTGATTTAATATCTAAGGGTGAATTTCCCGGGGCCAAAAATTGCGTGGCATCGATGAAATCGGTACTAAAAAACATAGTTATAATGTTCTAACATTTTTTTCTGGCTAGGTGTAATAGTTAGCTATGTGTAGCACTAAATATTTTATGAATAGAATTGATAGGTGCTCCAAAATAACTAATTAAACCTCGAAATCTTTCATTGCCATGTTTGTCCACACGTCACCTTGATGTGTATTATAGCTCATTGATAAAAATCTATTGGATATTTATATTAAAATCTATTTTTATTTGATACGTGAATAGTTAAAGTATTGTTACGGAATACATTCATTCAAATATTTAAACAATACAATGAATGGTGAATAGAAATGCATTTGTCCCAGAGCTACCTTTCATCGCCATGTCCTAAACATGTTAAAGCATATTGTTTTATCTAACGACTTGCGTCCCCCGCCCTGTACGCTAAACGTTGCATATAAGTGCTACCTAAGTGCTCGACGTGGAACAACGTACACAAGTGCCTGCGTTTTCGCGCCATAAATTTAAGTATTCCATTTTTATGTCACTGGACATTTTTTCTTTCATCGCCGTGGGTAGGTATAACTTTTATTTGAATAATTTTCTCGTCTTGACTAAGCATTCGATAGAACGCCATTTCTTTTATGTTTATTTGTAAAGTGTTAATTACTTCGAATAATTAATAGATTTTTTGTTATTTTATATTTTTGCCTCGATTTTCACCGCCATGCCTTCATTTCCGTGGTTTCCGTGGCCAAAATTTGCTATGGCAATGAAAAAAAAGACACAGAAATGAAAAAAAATTCATTGCCATGCCTTGTAAAACAATTTAGTTTCATTGCCGTGACCAGGTGTTTCATTTCCGTGACTTATGTTTTCATCACCATGGTATGATTAGGCAAAAAAAAGAATAAGAGTAGAATAAATAAATAAAAAAAATATATTTTAAGTGCATAAAGAAAGACTGTTGAATTACACTCGCAACACCACTTAGAGACCTCAATACTACAGTCTTTCTTTTCTTATTCTACTCCCATTCTTCCTTTTGTTATATCTATCCAAATCTTAGTCCCATACAGACACGTTGGATGGAACCAAGACTATATCAGCAGCCATTGTGGACACTTGTCTTTGGTATGAGATTGTGTTGGCCGATGTGAGGAGGATATTGAGAAAAGTGTAAAAATGGGGAATCAAATGAGTGAGACCCGCATTCTGAAATAAGTAGCAAGAATAAGTATGTCTAAAAGTCATTACAGATGACTGTTCAGAGGAGGTCTTGGTGCCAACACTTGTATGGTATATATAAAATTTGAGTAAGGAGAAATCACAAAATAATAATAAGCGAGCAACACTTCTTAGAGACCTCAATACTGCACTCTTTCTTTCCTGATTCTACTTAAATTCTTTCTTTGTAATACCTGTCCAAATCTTTCTCCCATACACAAACTTTGGGTGGAACCAAGCCATTGTTTGTGGTGGTATGGGAGGAATTAGTAGGATCCGATGGAAAGACACAGTCTGGGTACGCCATTCCCTCTCGGAGACAGGTATGTATCTATTGTATGTAAGTAGGTATAATACTCAGCTAAGTAAGTATATAAAATCTTATGTTTTATATGGATTTTCATTTCCGTGGATTGATTCTTTCATTCCTGTGATACAGTTCTTTCATTGCCGTGCACGCTTGTTTCTTTGCCGTGCACGCATGTTTCATCGCCGTGGCACGAAATTTTCTATCTTGTATATCTCCTTAGTTTTTTAAGTTATCTGCTAGATATTAAGCAAGAATACATACATTATCAAAATAACTTAAATAAAAGCAATTTTGTTTAAAAAAACTAAAGGATAAAAAAATCCACGGAAATGAAGATTTTTATGGACTTGTTGAAATTCACCCCTAAATGACAGACAGGGGCATCAACAGTTATTCGCCATCCCGTTAAATAATAAACATAACTAGCGGTTCATTAGTCTCGCTAAAACTTGAAAATGACTGGACTGATTTTGATGAAAGGTCCAGAGATAGCTTATACGGTAGCAGAATGTCTACCCGGGCCACTAGTGAAATACTAATACATATATAAGTCCCAAGCCGCGTAGCGTTCCCACAGATTTACTTAACAATAACAAATGGGATACACTAAGGTCGGAAACAAGACTTGCAAGAATTGCCTAACTACATTACAAATAAGTGACAATTCGCCGAGACATATCTTTTATCTCGACCCTTCGTAGCAATGGTCTATTTGTAGACCGCAACTAGTGCTACGGTAGCTACGACGCGTAGCAGAGATAATTAGAATACCGATCAAATAAAATAAATATATTTTCAACACACTTGCTCATAAAGTGGCTCTAATTTCACTGCAATTAGGCACATAATGACACCTATAATCAAACTGAGACTTTTTGTTTGCTATTATTCACTAGTGAGTTATAGATTTTTTTTTTCAATTTTGTTGCTAGAGTTGCTTTGTTCTTAAAAAAGTTTCGATACAAAAAAGATCGTATTCAATCGTACTAATAAATTAATACACAAATATGGCTTGCTCATTTCATGCAACTTCGTATTTAAATAGATCATTTCAACTTGTACGTGTTTAATAAACAAAACTTTCACTCAAATATAACTTTGGTTTTCTCTGTAAAAACTTTAAATACCCCATTTTGTACGTGGCTAAAACGCTATCCACGACAAACCAAAGAAAAAGAAACCTAATTTTTTTAGTCCATGGCCGATCGCCATTGTAAGATGCGAGCGCATAGGAAAACGAGGCTGTATGGGCCTAGATCCTTTTGCCTTTTCCAAATTATATAAATAAAAAATTGGAAAACCAATTAATTTTCCCCGCCATTGCGAATGATTATTTTAAAATGATTTTTTAGTATTATTTATTCACAAGTGTGTTGAAAAACGTCGTATGATACACGTGTGTATTGATGATTACCGTCCTCGGCTCTCTTATGACCCTCGCCTACGGCTCGGGTCTCAATGGCGCCTCAGCGGTAATCACCAACTTTACTCACTTGTACCATAATGTACTATTATAAAACATTCTTTAATAATAATAGAATAATAAAAAAGGGTAACATATAACAAAAGATTGTTGAGAAAAGGGCACTTGAAATAATTTGTTTGTACTCATGGGCCACATTGTACAGATTTTCTTAATTTTCTGGAAGCAACATGGACTATAATTTTCCCATGGGAACAGGGCATACTCCGGTGAAATTTGCGGAACAGCTAGATATTTATGTAGAAGCCCAATTAAAAAGAGCTGCCCTTGAGTTTCTTGCTGGCTCTTCGCGGGGCTGCATTTGGAACCAGCAACTCGTCGGTGGAGATAGGCTGCTGTTTACATTTAGTCAATCTTCATTGACGAGTTTAGAGTGCCTTATTATTACACTTTTGATTTTTCTAAGTGTATTTTATATACCTACAGAAATAAATGAATTTGTATTTGCTCAGTTTATAAGTTTCGTTTTATGTAAAGATAGAGTCAATTATGTTTTACAATGGGATGTCTGGAAGGTAAAAAGGCTTAAATGAAAGTCACATTGACCTTCAGTCGTCTTCGTATTTGTTTTCGATTAATCGAGTTACGAAAGTTCTGCAAAAGCTATCAAATCGATGTGAACCCGATAATTGAATCGTCCGTGTGGCGAAATGAGCTACTGGTCGGCGACAGACGTGAAGGTCAAACATTGAAAATTAAGATGGATGCTTAATGTACCACCTGGATAGTTGGCGGTCCACTGCTGTGAGATTCTCACGAAACTTTTGGTCTTGCACAACCGATACGACCTTCAAACCTTTAAGAGAGCGTTCTCCCAACCTCAAAGGCCGGCAACGCACTTGTGACTCTTGAGCTGCAGGTGTCCATGGGCGACGGTAGTCACTTACCATCAGGTGACCCGTCTGCTCGTTTGCCTCTTCGTTTTATAAAAAAAAATGCTTGTTAGACTTGATATATTACTGATAAGTGTGCGTTGTAGTAGAGAATTTCATACAAAGAAAACTAAAAAGAAGCGAGTGGAGGCGGTGCTGATCAAGTCAAGTCAAGTGAATATGTAGGGGCATAGAAGTCCACTTATTGAAAGTCATTGCGACTCCACCGCTTCGGTATGTATAATTGAGGAGAAGAAGCGGGCAAGAAACATGTCAACACATTATTCTTTTAAACAATCAATGCAATACGAAGTAGGTACAAGTTACGAGTTCGTATATGGTATTGCTTTGCTGAGCTGGAGAAAATTTACAACAAACTTCATTGTCATTCAAATACTCATTTAACTTACATCGGTTTCGATCCGTTGCCAAGTTCATATGTGTGCGACAACTTCGTCGAGCACCACGCGGTTCCAATAGGCACAGTAACAATTAAAAATCAATTGTGTTTTATTTTATTGGCTTGAGAGGAAGAAGTATCGAAAAAATAAGAGGCCAGTTCATGCAACATAATATTGACATTTCGACCAAATATCAAATCAACGATTTGGTCACTCGGTCTTCGATTTTAGCTTTTGGTAGCACCAAAAAGATTAAAATTTAATAGGGCATAAAGGGGGCATGGGGAATATTTACATACAGAAACTTTGAATCTCAAGATGTCTCATGTCAGTTAGTATGAAAGCGAGCTGTCATTTGGTCGAATCACACTAGACTTTTGCTTACTAGTAATAATTTTTGGCTTCAGATTTTCCCCTTTTTTTCTCTCGCTTTGTCCCCTCTATGCCCTATTAAATTAATTTAATCTTATATTTTAATCTTTTTGGGTAGGTACCACATACAAAACCTAACTTTGACGGCCAATTTAGGAAAAAAATTGTAGGCACAATTTTCTTTTCAATTTGTGTAAAAGAATTTGTATGAAACCTTTGAAATTGAATGTAATGAAAACAAAGGCACAGAGAAAACAGCCGGCCAATTTTTTGAATTAACGAATAACAATAACAATGTTTTGTTTTTGTAAACACCATGTCTCGGATATTTTCCACGACTTTTGTTCTTTTTCTTTTTGTGCTGTGAATTCCATATTCAAATCTATACTAATATTATGAAGAGGTAAGATTTTTTTGTATTTTTGTTTGTTAAAATGTTTCTAAACTACTAGACTGATATTATACCAATTCTTTCAACAACCGCAAGTTTACTTTTCTGGGAGTAACATGGGCTATAATTTTCCAATTTAGAACGAGACTTACGAGCTTTAAATCAAATAAAAATACGTCTTAAAAAAACAGATGTTTATAAAATAATCTCACGCCTTTTTATCCCCGAGGAGGTAGGCAGAGGTATTCCATTACTGGATATACCCACATTTCACGAGATATATTGGACCACTAAACGTGATAGGTGGTGAGCCCATCGCCGGACCGGGTCTGTTTACACATGTCTCAGAATTAATTCTGAGACCTGCGGGTTTCCTCACGATGTGTTCCTTCACCGTCGAGCTAGTGATAAATATGTACGTAAGTTTTTGAAAAACTCATTGGTACATGCCAGGATTCGAACCCGAGCCTCACTGATTTTCGGCCGGCTCTTTAACCGTCCGGGCTATCACTGCTGCATTCTGTTAGAATATTCGAAGATAGTTTGTAAAGCCTAAGAATTCTAAAATAGGTAGGTAACTGTTTATATTTGCCAATTGTATTTTTATAGAAACTTATCACTTATTATTTCTAAGTTGTAAGTTTCGATGAAGTAAATTTTAATCTTCATTTTAACTTTCGTAGAACTTGCCTTGTGTAATATTTCGAGTTCACTTTCAATTATAATTGTAAAACATGGGCAATACAATTTTGTGACGGATTTTTGAACTCTTATATTACTAGCTTATTTTAATGATAAATTAAGAGAAGATAAACATTTCATAATAAGTATGCTGTCTTATTTATATTTATATTTTATGCAAAAAAAGATTAGGCATTTATGATGTCACTAATAAAATAAACATATTTCAAACAGTTAATGCAACTTTGATTAAAAAATAGCCTATTGTTCGTTAAATTGTATAAAATGATATCATTGGGGGAGTAGCTCTCCTAAGCTTTCAGCTATTCTAGAGTACGTTGCGTAGGCAATTCAGCTAATGGCAACCTAATTGGCTTGTGAGATGCCTAGAGCCCTAGACACAGGCTCGAATAGAAATAGCAAAATAAAAAAGTACTGTGCTCAAGCAAAAACCAGTTAGTCTGGCAAAACTACTAAAAAGATTTGCAATATGACATTGGTTTACGTACCCGAACCTATTTGAATTTAATTATGGTAATAGGTATGAAAAGTCGTAGGTGGGACGTCTATAATTAATAAATACTCGATGACTTACGCCTCACTTATCCCCAAGAGCTGTGGGAGTTGGGGGTAGTTTTTCGAGCAGAGTGGGATAATATAAATTATAAGCTAAATAAAAAATAACGTTCTGTTGTATGTCACAGAATATAACAACATTATTCTTATGTTTAAAAAAAAATCTCACGCTTTATATCCCCGAAGGGGTAAGAGGTATATATTTGGGTATACCCACTTTTCACGAGATATTCTTTTGAACCCTAAACGTGATAGGTGGTGAGCCCATCGCCGGACCGGGTCTGTATTGATTCTGAGACCTGCGGGTTTCCTCACGATGTTTTTCTTCACCGTCGAGCTAGTGATTAATATGCACGTAAGTTTTGAAAAACTCATTGGTACATGCCAAGATTGGAACCCTACCCTCACTGATTATTATCATGAGCAGGCTCTTTAATCGTATGGCTATCACTACACTCTGTTTTTCTTCTTAATATATCCACTACTTCATGAATATTAAATATCTGAACTTTTCGGGGGGTTTGAACCCCCAAAACTCTTCCCCTGGCTACGCCCGTGTAAGATACGTGCATACGCCAGGTGGTTATTTATATAACAGACAAGGTGGGACGAAAACGACTCTGTAGAAATTATACAATAATCACCGAATGCGGCTTCATATGACGTCATGGTGACGCGAGTCGCAAAATAACCCCGTTGTTTCATCTACCCGCGCCCATACTGTCATTTCGATATAATGTCTATATTTATATCTGATTATTGTGCAGTAAAGTGTATTAGGCAGGTAAGGACAATAGGATGGTTATACAAGTTGACTGATTTACGTAGGTAGCTAGTTCGTTTAAAAACTGACGCAAATGTTTCTTTGTTTTACATACTGTTGAAAAGTTGATGCTTCTAGAAATGGGAATGCTACGCATACGCGGGGTCGTAAAAGCTTGAATAAAAATTACTGTTATTTGTTTACTGTTATATGTTAGGTTTCATCGGTTTAGAAATAACAACATAAATACAATTGAATTATCTACACTAAGGCTAATCGTTGTTCCTTTTCATTTTTAAATTACAAAACATGGCTTAGAGTTGACAACAGCTGTGATAGCTGACATAGGTAATAATGAAATAAGCCCCAAGTTGAATGAATATATACAATCTCATGCCTGTTTCCCATTGGGATAGGCAGATACAGTAGACCGCCACTTGCTACGAACCTGTCAGATCCAGATCTGCTGTACTGTTTACATGGCGTTTCTTCAATACATCGCCGATCTTGTCGATGTAAGTAGTAAGACTATGTCCTCCTCTACCGACTTGCTCATTCACAATCATCATTTACTTGCCATTTTCCCATTATTTGGGATCGTCGCAGTATGTTTTTTCCTTCTATTTAGATCTATCATACGTCATCCATTATACGTCATTCCCTGAATAAATCATTAAATCATGTCTACATTATTTCCATCTCGCACATAATATCATCTTTTACACAATCCATCCATCCATCATTCCTTCATCATGCCTTTTATTCATCCATTTCTATTTCAAGGTGAAGGAATGTAGGAAAGTTTTGTACCTTCTAGCATCTAAAGGTATCGAGGTACAAATTTCTGAGGTTGCGTTTGTACTGGATAAAGTTGTAACGATGCGGCGTGTCATAGTGCGGTGCCGAGACTTCGAAATTAACGAAGTTCAGAGCCGTGGCACGTCGCGTGAGTGAGTTTCACATATTGGCAAGTGTAGCTACATGTTTATAGGTACTAAGGACAACTACGGGGTGACTACTTACAGGCAATTTACGTAAGTCGGCAAATATAGACTGTTATAGAAGATCAATTTTAATTTTAAGAGTATCTTCTATTCTTTTAATTATTTTGTCAATGGACTGGTAGGTACTTGAAAAAGAATCGTATACCTACAACTTTTTATTAAAACTCGTGTTTGAAAGCCATATAGTAGTAGCAACGAGTATTCGTACTATAAAACAGAATAACAAACAACTTATTTTGGATGAAATTCAGTAATCCGTAGCTAATAATAAGCCCTAGCCCCCTATCAACCGACTTTTTCGCTATTCGTTGAATTAGTTTATTACTATAAACTAATTCAACGAATAGCGAAAAAGTCGGTAAAAATAAGAATATATCAGCCTGTTTAATTTAGGCACATAGTAAGAAACTGAGAAACGTGAAACTAATAATTGAGTTTCACTCGGGGATTGAGTGGTTTGTAATATCTTTGATCAGTTATACCGCACTTAGGCCATTAACGGCCAAATACTTCGCTACTACGTTTGTCAACTTTAAGTTCTGCTTAAGTAAATAGTATATATGTCACCTTTGGTATGAGTTTGTATAATTTGGAATATAAATATATAGTCTGATATAAAAAATGATATCTTATATTCTGAGACATTAAGAATCAGCACCCTGGTCCGGACGGGCTCACTACCTATCACGTTTAGGGGTCCAAAGAATATACTGGCGAAACGCGAGTATTTCAAGAAATGGAATGCCTCTACCTACTCCTTCGGGGATAAAAGGCGTGAGGATCTTTTTTTTAAATAAAATATGGAGCTGATTTGCGCCAGACGCAATGTATGTAATGATATATAAATGAGGGCTAATAAAAAGTATTTTGTTACAACTTCATGAAAATACCCGTATCTCTCATGGTTTATATTTTAAGTACCATGTGATAAGCAAATAAATGAAATTGAAATTACCTACGTCAATGTCTCCCGAAATACAGCATGTTGCTTCAATCACTTTTTTTCATGTGTCCTAAGGGTCGCAGCCCTGTCGCTCAAACGTCGCTTTTCACTTTGATGCCCTCATTTTTTGTACCCTTCGTGCCTTTGGGATCCGAAGCGTGTACTATTCTAGAAATACTTAAGCCAATGTGGAACAATTATTTTGACAGTAAGTAAGGTCGATTGGTCGCCATATTTGATTAATTACTGAGGGCTACTACAAACATGTAATGACCTACGCGGAAATTATATAGTTATTTAGCCCCCAACCTAGACAGGGCCTGTACTATGGGTACTAAACAACTAATAAACATACTTAAATAAATATTTAATACCCAGACATGAAGCCAACAAAAATGTTCATACACACAAACGTTGGCCCCGAGCGGGTATCGAACTCTACCTCCGACTCAGAAGGCAGGGTCACTACCAACTGAGCCAACAGGCCCGTCTCTTCCCGTCTTTAATTAGCATTGATGGACAATAATAAAACAAAGACTTGATTTCTATCGTCTACGCCTCTCCACCATTTTGGGTCTACATTCAAATGGCAAACATCATATTGAACTTTGAATGGTAACTGGAAAACTTAGATAGTAGTCCTGTTCGTCAAACTAAGACCATAAGAGCTACACCTACTCGGAGTTTTTATGAAGGATAGAATCCTAAAAGCGGTTTATCGACAAAGAAAGAAGATAATCGACATTTATCTCAAATGATCAGCAAGCTGAATTGACAGTGGGCCAGTCACATCTGCCGAAGAACCGACAACAGTTGGGGCAAACGGGTACCGGAGACTACGTTTGGGTAAGCTCAGTGCAGGTCGCCTTCCTGCGAGATGGATTGACGATCTGCGAAATACTGGAAGAGAGGAGCCGAGGATCGGGCCTCGTATTAGGTATACGTGTAGTATATGCACCTACTGCTCAATCTAATGTCAAAGTAATGGATTACATTGTTCGCTATGCTTAGCCACATAAAAACTTCGTGTGCGAACTAAACATTGTCGAGATTCTGGGAAAGTTGGCGTATGTGCGAGGAAACTCTAAACACTTTTCGAGTTCGCCCAAAAACTCGCGAAACACCGAACTATATGTGGTAAGACATAAACCTTCGGCAAATCCCAAATATGTGACCGCAGCATAACTGTAGTTATGTACTACTTATAAATATTTGTGGTGAAAGTGGACTTATACGGGCTTTCCACATGTTTTATTTCTTTTCTCCCGGTAGGGAGCTTACATTAGTGCGTATACAATAACACGATTTCTGTTTTGTTTTAATGCTAAGTATGTCTAATATGATCATAATAAACTATATTTATCTTAAGCCGTTTCTTGAAACTTGAAATATCCTTGTCGAGATGTTGAGCTCTCATCCTACGTAATTCCATACAAATTACGTAAATATCGCTTCGTTAACTTGAGAACACTGAGTAAACAAACAGCCAAATTCAAATAGAACGCCGAATAGATGTTATTTTAGAGAGAAACACATACAGACAATAATGGAAACTGAGTCTTGTACTTGCGGTTTGAAAATAACTCATCGATTATTCGCACTGCTTCATTTGCACACGAATCATTGATAGATTTCCTATCTATAATTCAATAGGTACCTACTCATCAACTCATCCCATTGATCTTTCTTTTACTTATAGGATCTGGATATAGCTAATACATATATAGCTAAAGAAAAGAGAGAAAAAAAGTTTCTTGAAATATTGTGGGCTTTGATTCCTCGTAAGTTTGCATTTAAAAATGTGCCAATTATTACCCATCATTGTACCTCTACCTAAATTTGAAAACCACTGCCATTCCATTGGACGACAGGTAGTTTTTCATGCTTAGTAAGTACGTAATAGATTGCGCGGGGCCTTTGTAGCACATACTAATCTTGATACGTCGAAACTGTTTAAATATATTTAGTTACTCAAAAAGACTTCCACTGTACTTATATATCAAAAATCGGGACTGCTTAACATGCCTTTAGAAGCACAAAATATATCATTCACGTACAAGGAAAATCTGCCATTCTCAAATAAAATAAAGATCTGAAATCTTTACTTTATCATGCTTGTGACGAATTAACTTGCAATGTATCCCACTAATAAAAATGTGACAAATTTACTTTATGATGGGTACAATAACCCCTATATATTCCTTGACCTATGATAGTAACAAAACAACATCGCAGTGCCAGCATGGAAAATTCGTTTGCTGAAAATTGCCGCAAACAAAATCCATCAGTCCACTGTCCCAGGCGCGAGTTTGCAACCGCAACCGCGGCCGTGTCCCAGCAACCACGCGGTACATTAAACCGTATTTACCGTCCACTGCAGACACGTTCCGTTGTTTAAACACAGGATGAACAAATCCCTGTTCGTCGGATAATTTCTGGATGAGCTGATAATTAATTTCTATGCGGGGCTTTAATTGTGATTGTGACGGGATTGAAATGTGATAGCTTTAGTTGGATTTAGTGAGTTGCCCTTTCAATAAGTGGTTTTGAGAACACTTATTTATCAAAATAACACATACCTAGGCTATATTTTATCCCCGTATTCCCTTGGGAACGGGAACTACGCGGGTGAAACCGTGGGGCGCTGCTACTATCAATATAAAAAGAATATGATGAATTCGTAATTTAGTTTTGTCAAACCAAATTTCTTAAATAAAGAGCAATAATAGTACGGTTTCCATAGGTAGCCCTAAATTCAGGTATGCTAATACATTTTTAAAAAATGGCTGAAATCTAATAAGTAAGTAGTCGATACTGAACAAACTAATTTCAGGAATTGCGCTTATTCTCTTACAAATTGTATTTATTTATTAAGTTGGTATTTTTTTATTTATAAATATTGTGTTCCAGACTTATCTTTGATGTATAATAAAATTTATGCTTCATTGGGTACCTATTCGTTTGTTTTGTCTAACACCCACGCAGACAATAAATTATGAAGCGGCTCTTCCTACACTGTCTGGTATTAAGCAATATTTTTCACTTCGGATTTTGCAGCAGAAATATGCTTACGACTTTTCTTCCCGAGGGGGTAGCCATATTCCATATTGCTGGAAATATCCACGTTACTGTATATTATTTGCGGATTTCCTCACAATGTTTTCCTTTGATTTTATAGCATCTTAAATCAGTCATAGAAGTTGAAATCGACTTACAAACTATTTTACACTCAGACTGTTCCATACTCGATGTTAGGTTGTGCTACGCCTACTACGCTTCTGCTACGAACCGTCGTAGCATCTCTACGTGTATGTGAACACCGAAGTTTGGATATTTCATTGAATCATGGAAGGAGATTCAGATTCAGAGTATTGTTTTTCGCTACTATAAGTTGACATAACTGCACTGGAAGGAGGGTAATATTTATTCGGTGTGTGTATGTAAGTATGTCAGCCCTTTTGACATTGCCCTTATTTGTCTTCATATGCGGATTGTCATAAGCTACATTTACCCGACTACTACTGCACTAGAAGCAGTGCCAATTCACGCTTACGTTGAACCGATAGATAGGTTCATCCTTCGAAATTCGTACCAGGTTTCCCTTGATTGTCTGTCTGTCTACTGTCTATCGCAAAGAAGGCGTGAGCGTGTGTTATGTGCCTCTATTCCTACTATAATTTTCTTATTTTCTTTCCTACAATTTTATCAAATTATTGTGACGCAAAATCGCTTAGACATGTTATTTTGACTATCGACATAAACAGTGTATAATTTCATCTATAAGACCTAAGTAATCAAGTTTTAAAGATATTTCTTTAGAATCAAGAATCCAAACAAATTCGGAAAGCAAACCGTAAATAAAACAGATTTAGTCAACTAAACTTTTCCAATTTTCTTTTTAACAATAGGATCTTGGTTTGCAGGTTTCAGATAGGTACGCCATGCCCTATCTTTTACCTTTGTGAAGTTTTTTAGGTTTGTTGATTCAAAGAATATCATTTCTAATACAGCATACAATATTGTTAATCAAAATAATGGTTTTTTCATACCACTTTAAATCTTGCAAATTTTCTTGTACATTATGCAAAAGGTACATCTGAAGTAATAGAAGATTCATCATTTCAGCTAATTGCTGTCCACTGCTGGACAAAAGCCTCCCCCAAGGAGCGCCAACCATTCCGGTCTTGGGCAGCCCGCATCCATCCACTGCCAGCCACCTTCTTTAGGTCATCGGTCACCATCTGTCACCATCACCGGTAGGCCATCATGCCGCAGGGCGCCCTACACTTCGTTTGCTTAAACGCGGTCTCCATTCCAATACGTGTCGACTCCAGCGGCCATCAGTCCGCCTGGAGACATGACCGGCCCACTTCCACTTCAGCGTGAATAGATAGAACAGCGCGATAGAAGATTATAATAAATAAATATATAAATATATGAACATGCCTGTTGCCTTCGTGTCTGGTCGTTTAATATTTATTTAAGTATGTCTGTCAGTTGTTTAGTACCCATAATACAGGCCCTGCCTAGTTTGGGACTAAATAACCTTGTGTGAATTGTGTCCCATAATTTATTATTATTATCATAATTATATACCTACTTTTATTATCCCCAAGAGGGGACAGAGGAATTCCATCCATTTTTCACCAGTTTATTTTTGGGACCCTATAGTGACAGGTGTTTGTCCATTGGTAGTCTACCAACAATATCACAGTCACTGAGTAAAATTCCGTTACAAAGAAGTAAGTTCCTTTGTTTTTCACTTCGGCGAAGGTAATTTTGTAGCTACGTCCCTCTTTAGCCGAAAACAACAGTATCCGAGCCACGCCGACCTATAAAACAATATTCCAATTAAACAGAAAAGCAACAAGCGGATTTTCCTATATCACGAAAAAGTTTCTGCCGAATATTTAACGGCAATTGTTTCAAAGCATTTTTTTCACCAGCATTATTTATTTAACAAAGACTGCAATTGAGAAAATGAGTAGGCAATTTTCCCGGTTCGCCCCATTACGTATAATTTTCATGATTGAGTTCAATTGTTCTTCAGACTTGCATATCTGGGACGGGGAATGGCTGGGATCATTCTGGGAATTATGAGATTAAACTGTGGAATGGAAATGTTCTATCTAACCATGGACACTAAAAGTGGTCCATGGTTAGATTGATCTGACTAAACGATCTGACCACGGATACACAACGTGCCTAAGTAGTTTCCTGTACTTTTTGCTTCTCTTCAAAAATTATTAAAATATCATATAAATTTTGTTATCCAGATATATTTTATTAAGTACTATAGTTACAAAGGTTTTTCTAGGTGCTACGATCTAGTTTTCTGGCATACCAACCTAACGACCTCTGTTTCTGACGTGACATGAAAATAATCATCTTTCAAGCTGTGTAACTATTTCTTTTTAAAGATATTCTATAAACTACACTAGGTACACTAGGTTTTCCCCGGAACAAATTGTCGCCTACGGTATTTCCGGACCGATGCGACCTTCAAAAGAGTACTCCTGCCCCCAAGGCCGGCCGGCAATTCACTTGTGACTCTCAAGTTGCAGGTGTCCACGAGCGATGGTAGTCACCAACAGGTGAACCGTCTGCTCTTTAACTTTAATCCCAAAACGCGAGTAAAGTGATGGTTTGAAGTCATTAGCATATTGGTAACATATACCAGTATACCTATAGTTTTATCGATGTGTTTTTGTTATGGCTTCGCTTACGGAAATAGTCGATGGACCGTCATTTGTTTCTGTCGGCAGACGTTATCGATGATCCTCAAATAAGTATAGCTATCATATCCTATCCGAATGTTTACATTAATATAGTTTATACATCAGAATATGATAGGGGTATAATATATGAAGACATTATATAAAATGCGGGTCACGGTGAATTTTACTTGGTCTCGCTATAAAGCCGCGCGTGACAAGTCGAGCGCTAATTTTAATCCCAATAATCTCATACGTTTGTTATTATATACGACTACCTTTTACGTTTTACAAATCCACTTGGCTAGGCCTTCTGACCACGTTGGCATATGAGCAGTTTCATCGTGGTAAATTATAGGAAAATGCCTTAATACGTGTTTGAAAAGTGCTTCCATTACAGATAGGTAAGTTTTTTATTGCTAATGGGCTTACTCTTGACCCCAGATTTGCCCGAAGGCAAACGGTCTACGATGGGACGAGGTTCCCCAGAAGATGCCTGTTCACTAGTGTTCACTCGAGCCTTAAAGGCTAACGGGTTATATGTACTCGGAAGTACAGACGCCGGTGCGGTAGGCGGTTCACTCTTTTGCGGTGCGCATCTTCGTGTGTTTATATGAGACTAGCGGTTCTGCGTGGTTTCCCGGTGGAATACGGGAATAAAATATAGCCTATGTTACTTAGGGATATACTCTTTCCTCTATACAATATTAAAATAGAAGTATAGTATATATCCATCAAGTAGAGATGAAATCCGTACGTCTGGAAATCCGATGGTAAAAAGGGGAAGGCGGAATGGGCTCGTGCAACTCTTGTGCACACTCCTCGAAGTGCAATCTGTAGAATATAGACAGACTGGCAACTTTACGCCGATTCGCTAAAGATAGCAGCTTAGTCAACGTTAGTCTTGGGCATAGTAGTTCGCAAAAGGTAGCGCTCAATTTATAGTTCACAGTCCTACCGCAAACTAGTTCGTTCATTTAGTTCGTTTTTTTTATTTTTTTTAAATAAGGAGATAGTTCAATAAAGAAATGTTTTTCATATTATGATTGCTAAAAACTTTAACAATAGATTTAATAAGAAACTCGAGTAAGAGTGACAAGAGAAAAAAAAATTGTCGGTTAACCATGCAGCGCCACTCAATGATAGAGCGGACGTCAGATAAATACATATATAAAAGAACTAAGAGCGAGGCGGTGGACGAACTAGTTCGCATAGTTCACCTAAAAGAGCGCTCTTTCGAACTAGGTCGTTCGCGAACTATCCAAGACTAGTCAACGTCGTGATTGCTAGTTTTAAATTATTTTTGTTTTATAAAATTATTGATACCTTTACATAATTTAGAATTTTTAAATCCTACGATAAAATATCAGACTTGTTATCAACAGGAAACAAAATAATATGAACAATAACATAATTTTCGAAATTTCACAGATTCATGTCAAGATAGGTAGAGGGGAGTAGCAGGTTCGACGAATTAAAAATGACTTCTCATGAAATAACCCATCTATATCTTCAATTGGTTATGACGTGTATGTGCCTCTTATCTACCGTATAAAGAAATGCTAGTTACATGGATATATTGGAATTTGACTAGAAGCTTAATATTGGAGTTAGAATTGTAATTTGCGATAGTAAGCAGCCGAGCCGTCAGCTGAGAGAATAACAAATGAGTGAAGTTGGTCGCTTGAGATGAATTATGCAGAAGGGCCTGTGTCAAGGTTTTCGTAAATGAAAATTGCAGAATGCGTAGCAATAACGAACCCTCTATGAATTTTGATACTCTATCAAATTAATGTTGTGTTACTGATTTATACAATAGGTACTATACCTTTTGCCATTTACCGGCTTCGTTAGCGAGATTAAAAGTAGTGTAGCCCTTCTTGAAAATACAAGCTATCTTCTTGACAGCAAGTTTCATCAAGATCAAAATTGCCGGACGGACTGACAAAGTTAATGGCAGATACATATTGCTGTGGAGATGCTTATAGATACCCACATAGTCATGTTGTCTATATAAATAAAAATTAAACTTGAGAACAGCTGAACTGATTTGGATATTATATAAGGTTTTTAGATGAAGAAACGTTTGAAAATTGGCCCCCCAGGTTTGAAAATTCAGGAAAACTGAAAGTGATTTTTCTATCGGATTTGAACATGACAACATCTTGGGCACAGGCTTGAATCTCTGTGGTCTTGGGTTTTTTGGTAATTTGTGGTGTGTCGGTGGTTGAAATTCGGTCTTATATCATATTTTAGTTTAGCTTTATGTAGGTACCTACTCCGTCATTTAAATTATAAATACATATACCTACAAAATTCCACTACAATATGCATAAAAAGAGCACCGACAAAGTTTTATAATAATATAGATACATTTGAATTAATGGGTACAACAACAAGAACTGTCTGGGAAAATTACACTTTTCTATGACAGACTTCTTCGGAAAAGAAAAAGTTTTCGCGCTGGCGTCAGCTATCAGAGTTCCATGAACAAATAAACGTAGTTAGTTTAGCTGATGTTCTGTTGAATCAAGTTACGAGTTTGGAACAACACTCCGTAGACAACTTCACGCTCGACAACTCTCTGGAACACGTTGAGTTGGCACGAATATTACTGATTTGCATCCACTCTTAAAGACTCTTACATTTGAAGAGTCCTTTCGATACCTATTGGATCTCAAAATGGAATCTATAAAAGAATTTCTCTTAAATTGACAAAGTTTTCGCGGAATTCCTGAGGAATTTGTAAAAGTTTTTGTCAGAAATTCAATTACTTTCAATTCTAATTTTGAGGTGACCACTTCATGCAAAAATTTATTAGCATTTTTATGTTCACATGTTTCTATTTCATATTATTATGCAGAAAAAGTTACTTAGTTAAGTTTGAAAATTCAATTACTTTTGTATTTTTGAAATAATATACCTAGGTCGTTCAGGAATGGAATACCTTAAGGCGTTGTTGTAAATTCCAAAATCGTTAAATCATACGTTAGTACCAGCTAGCAGCTATAGAACATAATTGTGAGCTCTTTCATTTGCTCTTTCATTATAGAGTAATGAAACGCGACAGGCTAGAAGGCGATGAATGACTGCCACTTAATTTGGAATTACACTGTGTTATTTCTGTTAATTTATTATTCTGTGCTTGCTAGTAACAAAAGGTCGTAAATTGTAATTTGCGTGTAAAGATTCTTTAGTAGATTATCAGATGAGAGAACAATTTACTATTATAAGTAAAGGAAGTAATAAATTAATATATCAAATCCACACCCAGAAAAATAAATCTTCTTAGAAAGAAAGGCTTCTCTTCATTATTCTAAAAATTATCCGTAGTACCTATTGAAAATTATCTTGGTATAACGATGACAAAAAATTTAATGTAAGTACCTACGTAATATTACATCCAAATTAATTTAAAATTATGTATCCAGCGTTTATGCACACAGAACTTGACAACAAAGGTTCTGGCTGATACCAAAACAGAGTACAAAATAAACAAAACCTTCGGTCACATTATTACAGCTTACTTTCAAATATATTGTTTATATCACGTGCGCATGATGGCGTGTCAACAGGACAAGATGGCGGCCATATGACAGCTCACCGTGAACTTGACGGGGGGTTTTATAACTTTGTTTTTCTTTCTCGTGACCCGGTTTCCTTGTTTTGTCATCACGAATAAATATGGGCTTGGCTTACTTTTAGGGGTGATTTGAATATTGGTTTTGTAATATTACATAAGTTACCAAAACATAAGACATTTGACACAACACTTTTATTACTCCATATTAATATGGGGTAACGAAAGTGGAATCTAGTTAGACTGAACTGTGTCGGTCGATAAGGTAAAACGAAGTTAAATAAATATACAAAATGATGGACTTAGGTAAAATAAGAATTCTTTTACAAAATAAACAACTTGAATTTCTGTTCTATTCGATAAGAGAATGTTTCTCCAGTAAATATTTACAGCGCTAGCTGAAGCACTACGGTTGAATAAGACGTTTTCTTCCCAGTTCCAAATACATATTGTTACAATTTATCCTTTGAAATGTTTATATTCCTCTTGGGTATTTTACAGTAATAACATTACGTGTTAGCCCTGTGTTACGTTATTTAAGATCTACTAGTGTGAATATTGCCTGAAATTAAGAATTATTATTATTATAGTAGGTTATTAAATATCTATATCTATACATATAATAAAACTCTAACGGGGCCGTGTCTGTACATGAAATATTTTTTGAAAATTTTAATGGTAGTGTATATAGTTATCGATATAGATACCGAAACACCAATTTTTGGAATTTTTGTCTGTCTGTCTGTCTGTCTGTCTGTCTGTCTGTCTGTCTGTCTGTCTGTCTGTCTGTCTGGTTGTGCACGCATCACTCAAAAACTACTGGACGGATTTTGATGAAATTTGGTATGGAGATAACTGAGTACCCGGGTCAACATCTAGGGTACTTTTTATTCCAGGAAAATATCTCATTCCCACGGGAAAATATAAAAACTGGTTAAAAAGAGAAAAACGTACTACTCCGAAACGATAACACCTAGAAACTTGAAAAATGGTATGTAGCTGTCTTATATGTCGTAGCAAACCGGTATGAAGGGATTTTTGGAAATTCCTACGGGAACGGGAATAAACTGGATCCATGCGGGAAAACGCCGCTGGGCACCCGCTATTTGAAATATGGTATGTAGGTGTCTTAAATATGTCGTAGGCAACCACTATAAAGGGATTTTCGTAAATTCCCACGGGAACGGGAATAAACCGGATTCACGCGGGCAACGCCACTGGGCACCCGCTAGTATTATATAATTTCATGAATAAAAGATTCAACTGTTACCTACCTACATATTTTATTATAGTTAAAAATGATTTCAGTAATTGTACTGCCTTTTTATATACCTATAGTCATTTCCAATTACTGTAGTCGTATAGAGTCTTTTTTCCATTTCGGCATTTTTTCCAACAACACCAATTTAATCATTTCTTATTTCGGATATCCGTGACAAAGTCTCGAGTAATCTCGTCACTCCACAATTCCTTTTATATTTCTTCGCTTCCATTGTCGAATTTGTGACAGGCACGTAGCAAGGAATCTTATTTGGACGAGGATTGTCCAGGATTTAGAAGGCGGAGGCGTTGATCCGTCTTTCAAATACAACATCAAGTTATTGTTTATTTTTGGAGTTGGGACTCGGCAACAGTTAAACAGTATTGGCTATTTATAACGGGTGAATTTTTGCCTCTGAGAAGTGAGTTACGGTGGACTCTGCAGTAGTTATTCGACATTGCCGACCACGTACTCTATGGTTAAATACTTTGGCAGCAAAAAGGTCTAATATCCTCTACGTATTGGGTAGGTGTTGCGACCAGGGTCAATTATGTAACTCGTTAGCGGTCCACTTAATTTGCGAAGAAGGTCTGGTTTTTGGTTAAATAAACCGAAACTTGCCAGGTAAATTGAGTATTTGAGTATTATGATAAGTAGGTATGATAAATGATCGTATTTTTAGAGTAACAGTATGGACATATTTCCGGATTCGAACTAAGGTAAAATGTACTAGAATGTAACTTCTGCAATTCTTGCTTTTATAATAAAACAATTCTACGATATGTTTTTATTTTCATTTAATTTCTATACTTACAACCTGAGTTTTTTTACAGTCTGGAAAAAATATTTCGTGATAGTTAAGTAAGTGTACCTAACAGATTCATTTGGCATTGTTACTTCAAAAATATTGAGAACTCTTAGCCCTTTGCCCTTAGTTTCCGGGTTAATCCCTTTTACTCCCTAATGAGGTAAAGTACTTTTAGTATTTTGCATCAATTAACCAACGACAAAGCATTTTGGATTTCAAAGAGTACCCTGTAATTCAACTCCTGTTTTGCATAGAATTAGCATATAATAAATGCGAACGAGGTCGGGATTCTAAAAAGGGTTTTAATTTCTTTAAGATTATTCATGCTGGGATGGCTTGATAAGGAACTTAATGAAGGATTTCTTATGAAATGTAGGAGTAGGCAAATGTATTTATTTATTGTTTATTTGGAAAACAAACAGTTATTAATAACACAAATTACTTAATCTAACATAAGTAATTACGAATACAACCAGTTAAGTCTCCACTATTATACTATACATAGAGTGAACGGAAATACTAAGTAAGTACAAACAAAGTAGAAAACAAAAAGTTAAATACAAATTAAAATTATACAAATATGAGAGATTTCGTTCAAAAATTTTGATAAGAGGTGAATGAAATATATCATATTCATAGAATTAGTTAATAAAGTTATTCAATTTCTACGTTTGTGTGTATGAATGTTCGACTCTAGGGCCTAAACTACTCAACCGATTCTGATAAATGAGGTGTCAATTGATTCGATATTTATTTATTTATTTAACTTCATGTACTTACCAAGAAAATGTACACATGGCGAACTTAATACATTATCTACCTGTCAACGATCAGGCTAAGCAAGAAATAATTTGGCGGAATGGGCCGCAAATAATAAAAATCCTTATTATTATTAATGAAACATAAAGCCGGGTACTCACCACTGAGCTGTAGCCGTAACCGTTGCATGTACTGTAACCGAAAAGACATAGTGTGTACGAGGTTCGGGAGCGGCACGCGTGCGGCTTGCAGCGAGCCGACGTTTACAACGTACTCATTTCTGTATTTGCTTAACGTTGCATGCAACTGTAACAGTTACTGTTACCAAAAACATAGTGAGTACGTAGTCAGCGAGCCTGCAACGAACGCTACACGAGCAACTCACAGCAAGCCGAAGATTGTCGGTTTTTTGCCGCGAATCATAGGGTGCTCGCAGTGCGCTTAAAAACCAAAACTGCGCAGATCCGGCTTGCGGCCTTCTCGTACACACTAGAACCACGTTACTGTATCTGTTTGGTTACAGTTCGCAGAATGAGTAAGCTCGATCAAAGCGTTCCGGTGACGACGTCGTGAGCCCTCTATACACGCGTACACACTAGAACCTCGTTACTGTATCACCCATGTTACGGTTACGGCTCGCTAGTGAGTACCCGGCTTAACCTTACTGTAAATCCTAATACTTATATATGTTGATAAAAGTAGGTACTATATATCCTAATAAACATAAATACAAAAAACTTACATAAAATAAACTACAGATGATGATTTTCTTTCGAACAATTTATGCCTGGCCCGATAAAAACGCACGAATTTTCCTCTAAAAAAAAAACTTGCATTAGGATCTTCTAAGTACTCCTAACGCGAACGGGGAGGTAGTTCCAAAGCCTGATAGCGTGCATAGTGAAGGACTTGGACACAAAACCAGTATGGTGAGAAGGCATATATAACGACGATATTATGGCTCGGGTAATATTTTTCCGTAGTTGAGTTTTATTTACACTTCTTATAATATTGTTTATTTAAAATCGAGTACAACATTCCACATTCGCATAGTGGACATCACCCACCTATATAGGTACATTTACATTGTATAACTAAAACCGATTATCTGATATTCATGACATTGTAAAGGCATGGCTCGCCTACTTCAAAGGCTTTGTTTTAATCGGCTCTACAAGTATTATATCTACCTATATGATCCTCGTAGACCACGTAGAGTGACTGGCATACTCGTAGTTAATAGAGATGTGGGCAAAGTTCTCTAACTAAAACGAGTTCGTATCAATGCTGTGACAGAAACAATTGAATAGTTGGCAATCGTTACTGTCACAGTATGCGATAACGATAGAGTTATGAACGTTTCTATGACGTTAAACATTAGAGAATCATGGTGAACTTTTTTTATGTGATATAACTACATATTATTGATTTTCAGATTGTTTCATTTACGTGTTCTGCTACTGGTAAAATTTCATGTTTCTAGGTCAACGGGTTTTGTTTTATTTGCGATCTTGACGAGAGAGGGTCCCTCTTTAAAATTTAAGTAGATATTTCATATTAATTTCAACTTAATACCTTCACGCCTTTCTATTAAAAGGGTCCTTGAAAAGAAAGTGATTATACCTATAAAGGTTCGGAAAAAACTAAATTCAAGTAAGAAAAACACTAAGTAGGTAAAACCTAAAAATATCATCCACATAATTTTGGCCTGGCACAACCGATCTGTGGAACGAATTGTCGCCTGATGTATTTCCGGACCGATATGACCTTCAAACCTTCAAGAAAAGAGCAGACTCTCACCGCAGAGGGCGGCAACGCACTTGTGAAGTAGTCGCTCTCAAGTTGCAGGTGTCCAGGCGACGGTAGTCACTTACCATCAGGTGACCCGTCTACTCCTTTGCTCCTTAAATCTACTATAATAACATAGAACTCTAAAGAGTAAAAAAACAACTTCAACTTACATGGTTTTCTCATGGATGCCACTGTCAGAACTGGATCAAATCGAAGGACCACACGGGAACCACCAGCTTTCAAATAAAAAAAGATTCATCAAAATCGGTTCACCTGAAATTTCTGAGGTAACACACAAATATACAGTCGAATTAAGAACCTCCTCCTTTTTTGAAGTCGGTTAAAAAGGGGTCAAAATAAAAAATTATCAATGGGACAGCACTACGTAGGTATAAGCTGAGATCTCGTTTTATTTGTAACCCGAGCTAGGCTGCCACTTCCGTCGCTAGCCTTTGTTCTCAGTCTACAATTCCTCGCCTTTACTTCAAAAGAGCCTTATTTTCTTGAAACAAACATG
The DNA here is from genome assembly GCA_963855545.1 of Ethmia dodecea. Lineage (NCBI taxonomy): Eukaryota > Metazoa > Arthropoda > Insecta > Lepidoptera > Depressariidae > Ethmia > Ethmia dodecea. The sequence goes on from OY979457.1 coordinate 4,622,581, forward strand.
CCAGATACAATTCATACAGTAGGATGTAAAGACTACAGAGATATAGAATTTCAATCCATAATAATATGAGCGGTGTTGTGTGCTTGCTTATACATGTTAGTATTAGTTATAGGAAAGTTGGTACGTATTGTATTTTTTGTTGATTTACGGATTACGGCGCAAGTATATGCATTGTAAGTATATGAGGACAAGGACACTAATTTTTATAGAGAGATAGATTTATCAAAATCATATTGCAAGAATTCCGTAGCGTTGTGGGATCTAACTGGTAAAAACTTGAGAAAACTTTAATCAATGTAAAATGTACGTATTTAGTCTCAGATATTAATAAAATATAAGTATATGAATGTCTGTGGAGATTACTCTAGAAAATTTAACAATTTCTTTTATTCACGGAAAAAGATGAAAAAACAATCTTCGTTATTTTTCCATATTTATCTACTTAGATTTTAGATGTAGACTTCTATAATAATAATAATAATAATAAGTAAGTAATAAACTTTATAGACGGTATACAATTACTATTGAAGAGTTTTTTTTGAGATTTGTGAATATATTTTTTTGCGTAGGAATCTTTAGGTACAGATTAAGAATCAATCTGTCTTATCATTTCGGTACTGTACTCATAATTTAATTTTACAAATTGTCATTGACGAAAAAAAATATCTATTTCAATATAATAACCGCCCACGGCCTCTTCGGCAAATTGAAAATATTAAATTATCTTGGTATTACTTGTACATTAGGTAAATAAAAACCGTGTTATAATACTATTACTTATTACGTAATCAATCTATAAAAATATTGGATAAATCTAAGCGCAAAACTCAAGAACGGCTCGACCGATGTAACTGTAACTTGTTATTTTTAATTAGGTACTCCGGTTTCATATTGAAATATCTACCTGTGCATTTTTGGCAAATCACACAGTATAAATCAAGTTTAAGGAGCAGTGATAGCCCAGACGGTTAAAGAGCCGGTCGAAAATCAGTGAGGCTCGGGTTCGAATCCTGGCATGTACCAATGAGTTTTTCAAAAACTTACGTACATATTTATCACTAGCTCGACGGTGAAGGAAAACATCGTAAGGAAACCCGCAGGTCTCAAAAGTGTAAATAGACCCGGTCCGGCGATGGGCTCACCACCTATCACGTTTAGGGGTCCAATGTATCTCGTGAAATGTGGGTATATCCAGTAATGGAATACCTCTGCCTACCCCCTCGGGGATGAAAGGCGTGAGATTTTTTATTTTATTTTATATATACGGTGCGCGCGACGTAACGCTATCAAAAGACGCTAGCTCCCAGCGTTTGCCTTTTATTTTGATTCATTTTAGGCTCAAAGACAAATGCAAAAAGATTACGCATGATTTGCGTTGCCGACTAGTTGTTAGCTGTAGCTAATTGATAAGGAAGATACAAAATGGAAGTTCTTTTAAAATTTTTTATTAGCAGAATTTACGCGTGATTTTTCTTCGTTCGTAAAACAGACTGAAGAGACGTATTGGCTTAAAAGTAATGGCCACTTGGTCTTTAGTGCCCCGATATAAAGTTCACTTTCATTTGCGTCGTGTTGATAATAAACTCCAGCAAATTGCGGGAGTTTTATGTCACCGTTATTGACTATGGTCATATAAGTAATGTTATGTACCTAATACTAAATATTGTTAAAACTACATTTATTTACGAAACTTACAGATAAAAAAAAGTCCTCCAAAGTGGGATCAAGGAATGCGCCAGTCTTCTGGGCAATGTCCAATACCCAAGACTGGCCGCATTCCTATTAATCTTATGATAGATATAACTGCCAGCCCTTTGGTCACCTGAAGAATAATTAGTTGTAAAAGAAAAATAATTTGTTAGATGACACACTACACCGAAAACGTAACGCAACGCAGGGAGAGAAAAACAACGATAATGACGAAACAACCTCATCAACCTGGGGGACAATTCTACTAAGTGTCAACGGTCATAGTTGGATGACAATGAGATGTAAATGGTCAGACAATGGTGTTATTTTGACACTTTTCAGAGCAAATAACACCATCGACTGACCATGGGGCCAATTCCACTAAATGTCAGCCATTGTCATCGAACTATCATTCCATTATGCTGCAACTGGCAACTATGACATCTAATTTGTATTCCACTAAAATCATAGTGGCATTACAATGGAATGACTATGGACTACGTTAGGTGTTGCCTACCATATATAACTATTACTACCATGCGTGTCATTAGTTTTATTTCGGGTTTTCGGCACTAAAATCTTTAGATGATTGATTTTATTTATGGTACATGTGACATTTCGATAAGTTTTGAAGAAACTTGTGTATTTTTGTGCATAGACTCTGAAGCAGAGCTAAAATCTGAATTTCGTGTCGTGTTTGGGGCTGATGGCTAAATTGCCAATGCCTTAAAATAAGGGAAAAAAAGCAATCACTGGACAGCGCCATTCCATGGTAGGAATAGTAGAATACCAAAAGTGGTCAACAATGATAGTTGAATGATTGTGAAAACTGACAGTTAACAGAATACGAAAAGTGTCAAAATTTGACATAAAATCACCATTGAGTGACCACAATCATACAACTATCACCGCTGTCATTTAGTAGAATTGGCCCCCATGTCATTGTCATTGTCATCCAACTGTAACCGTTTACATTTAGTAGAATTGGCCCCCAGTTCAAGGTTGATAAGGTTGTTTGTTATGTCGTCTTCGTTGTTTTCTGGTCTTTCGTCAAGCGACATGAAAAATCCGAATCTTGGATCTACAAATACACTGAACTTCTTGCATACAGGTCTTACGCAGAGGCTCAGTTCCAATCCAACCCAGCATGGTCATTTTTATAATAATTATGATTTTAGTTCTAATATCTTACTTTGGCACAATCTTTCTGTTTGAAAATATAACTTAGTTCGCACTTATCATGTAGCAAGCTACGGTTTTCATGTAAATATTTTATGTTCACTAACTTAGAGTTAGGGGGATGTTTATCAGAGTCGAACAAGTAAGTACGCTAAGTGTAACTTAGCCGGGGAACTATCCCCCTTATTACACTTTCTAGGGCCTTCTTGGGAACTTGCTCCTTTAACTTTGATTAGATCCATTGAAGTGCTCTAGGCAGGGCCGCCCCTAGGCATTTTTAAGTCAAGGCCACAATATTCTATCTATAATTCCTACTAACGCCGGACGCATGTTTGTTGCTCTATCACGCAAAAGACTGGTGAACGAATTTTGATGAAACTTTACAGTAATATATAGCATATACAGCATTTTTAAAGTCTGGAAAAAAATATGGTGTGATAGGTAAGTGTAATAGATTCATTTGACATTGTTACTTAAAAAAAAAATTAAAATTTTTTTTCTTGCTTAAACTAATATATGTACATTACTCAATTGTAGTCAACATTACACACTGGCATATTTGAAATAGTATTTTAAAAAGAAACAGGCTCGTAGCTTCCATTCATGCGCAATCTACCTAGAACCGCCAGCTGCTACGAGTACACAGTAGTGTGCGTAGTTTTCTAGATTTTGTAAATTACAGTAAACATGCCTATACAACATGTAACAGAATAAGCGCAATTCCTGAAATTAGTTTGTTCAGTATCGACTACTTAATCGATTTCAGCTATTTTTAATATGTGTTAAATTTTTCAAAAAAAATATTTATCGTAGCTTAATTTAGTGCTTTCTATGGAAATCGTGCTATAATTTATCGATATTTAAGAAAATTGGTTAGACATAACTAAAGTTCGATTGCATCATATTTTTTTTATATTAATATACTAATTGGGGTGTATGAGGAATTGCGCTTTTTCTGTTACGCTTTGTATTTAACAATTAATCTCGTGTATAACTTCGTCTTCCAGACGGTAAAAAAAATGATCCAGTATATATCAAGAGTACACACTGGCCACTTTTTATCCCAGAACGCGAACAAAGTCGAGAGCAAAAGCTAAAACCTATATAATTGAAAGAAGAACCTGACTGATTGTCGACTGACTGACATACAGAAGCTAGATCTAGGAAGTTAAAACTGAGCATTGGAATTTCTTAAGAAGCATAGGCATCAGTTAAGGAAGGTTTTTTTGAAATTCCTACAGGAAACGGAAACCATTGTTTATGTGCTGTTAAGTAAATAAATCTTTTATCTATATATCTATCTCTATCTGAGCATATTTCTAAACTTTGAGTAAATTTATAAAAATACTAGCTTCAGAAACGCTTATAGTATGCCCGTAATGCCGCCACATCCATTACAATTTAAGAAGGCTAAGTTATTACGTTCATTAAAATAATTATTCCGCAAATTCAGTCAATTAATTTAAACAGATTTAGCGTAATACGGAGCATCATTAATTATACCTCAAAATATATTGATATGTATATAGCTAGAGAGATAATATAGTATTTTTTTAATCTACATAAATAAATAAATAATAATCTCACGCCTTTTGTCCACAAGGATGCCCTCGTGGATAAAAGGCGAGGTATTCCATTTCTGGATATACCCACTTTTCACGAGTTATTGTTTTAATCTACACTAATACCTATTTTAAAGAAGAAAAATTTGTATTTTATACCGAATAAACTCCAAAACTACTGAACCGGTTTTAAGAGCATTAGACTGCTACAATATCCCTGAGTAATATTGCTATATTTTATTCCCGTATTCCTATACTGGACCTACGCGGGTGAAATAGCGGAGAATATAGTATTTAAGAAAGTGTCACCCCTATTGCTATTCGAATTCGGCCCTGACTATACGAGTATCTACTCAGTAAAGTTGTAGTTCAAGCTTAAATTGTGTTTTCTTTGAAAATATCTCTTAGCTGCTCACTATATTGAAGTTCCATTAATTGAAAATGTGAGAATAGATACACACTTAGTTATCCTAGCTAACCTATTTACTTTTAGTATTTTTAAGTAATAAGGTAAATCATTATGTATGTATAATATGTAATGAAATTTAATGTTTTTTTTTTACATCACAATGAAGGAAAATGTGGATGTTTTTCATTAATTTGCAAATGGTTTACATAATCAAACAAAATTCTAAATATATATAGAAGTTGGAAACGTAAGCTTCCTCGTAATATAAAAGATCGTTACGTATTAAGAAAACCTGACACTGACAGGTGGCACGAGTGCAGACGTTCTTCCAAGTTCTTATTTCCTAGCCATCAAAAACATGTGTTCGAAGATTAATATACAAACACGTATCTACCAGAAAGTGGCTGTGTGAAGATCGCTTATTTTCTTATGCAAATTTATCTGTATACCCACTAGCAGATCCATCAGCACTGTTGGCGCTCAGATCCAATTTTTCCCCTTTCCCCGGGGAAACGGAAAAATTTCCGTTCACATCTAACTTTTTTTCGATTTGTTGATATTTAGATTTTTTCTTAATCGTCGAGAGAATTCACAATTTTTTTTAAGTTTATATTAATGTTATCTACAAAGATAAGACTCAACAGCCATTGCTAATGTGACTTAAAAAGAATACGTAATTAATCCAAAAACACACACACTTTTTGAACTTAAACTTCGTTATAGAGAGCGGTGTGGTTTAGCTAAAACGTCACAGGGTAGATTCGTCTGCCAGTGATTACCTTTTTTATGTGTATTTACGTATATTTGCTTCCTTGTGACGTCACAGTTGACGTAACTTGTTGCCGTCTTGCTCAAAGAACGTTTTGGCGGCTTATTTAAGTAATACACGTTAGGGAAATACATGATAATAACTACCTACTTGAAGTGGTATCCGTAAACACTATAAAATAATTTGATGATTTCCAAATCTCATTTGAATAACCTAGGGCTTTCAAAAGCCTTCATTTGTATGGAAGCACTTTTAACGATTTTTTTTAACGATCAGAAACAAATGCCAAACGCAAATATTAACTCACTTCGGAATAGCTGGAGTTCGTTTGCGTCAAAATTGAATCTTTATGGCGGGAATTCTATTTTATGGCGGCAATACTATAAAAGGAGTTGGTTATTTCGTTATTAGCTATCGTTTTGCGTCGACTACATTTTCAGATCTCGTAAAATAGCAAAACTTATTGCTTGATAAAACAACAATTCGAAATATCTAGTAAGTATAAATAAATGCAGCAAGTTATTTTTTGTTCATACTTGGCAGATGCTGCACTACAAGTATAGAGTTACTAAACGACGGATCATTTTCAGTTTATCCAAGGAAATCCGCCAAACAAAAATAAATTTAAAATTTTACTCTAAAAATATCTTTTGGAGACACTCACATAATAAATTTAAATGTAAAATTAGAGACTCAAGCCTGCAGACAAACTGTCTTATACAGTGTTGCAGGGATAAAAATTGTTTAATAAATAAATTAATAAAAGTTACTTAATTGACTTAAATAACAGCCTACTACTTATGAAATCGTAAAACTTGCAAGTGTCATTGCACTTTTCACATTTCATTTCAAATTAGGGTAGTATTTTTGGAGATTAATTTTATTTTGACCTCGAAAGCCGAACACATCGTACCGCAGAGCCAACTTACAACTAGGTAGTAGGTATAGGTACTGCTCAGAATATTATTCAAAAAGTTTGTATAAGCACAGAATAAGTAATAGTACTACGTACAGAAGGTTCACTGTTAACAAATTCCCTGTTTAGGTATGTCAAAGTAGTAGTTAGTATAATAGTGTATTTTACCTACGATATTACGATTATTCTTTATTTAGGTACTAAAGACCACCCAACTAAACAAAAGCTGTGTAATTTGCCTTTAGGTTATGTTATCATTTCAAAACTGCCTGTTTCTGCAAAATGTAGGACGAAGAGATACAACTGGGTTATCTACACACATACATTATATAAAGTAAAGAAAAATAGTTTATTAAAATTCAATATCTATACAACAAATGCGCGTCAACCACTAATAGACCGTCGGGTGGCGGCCGGCCGCATGTACAGTCAAGAGCAAGTCAAGCTTGACACTACCAGTTTAAGCTGAGCTCTGATTTGTACTGCGCGCCATAGAATACAGGGCCGGGTCAAAGTCCAAAGTGTCAAGCTTAGCGTGCTCTTGACTGTACTTGTAGCGGCGCGATGACGTCACGCAGTGTGCCTCCCCTGGTATAAGTAAATACAACTGCCTAACATCAGGCGTTGGATCGCGGTCCACAGGCACGATCATCTCGCGTAGAGGAAGATCTGTCCTTTTAATGTTGGAGGAGCATTCCGTCTTCGCTCCTCCATAGTAATAATTCAGAAATTTCTTAACGTTATTGAATCATTTCCCCAGTATTCAAACCAATTAATGTTTCTTGTCTGCAGGTACTCGGCTCTGACAAAGAATGGCACTTCGCACACCGCGGTCTCCCACACGCGCGCCCGCGCCGCTCCATTGCGCACACACGCCTCCTGAAGCAACATCCCCTAGTAAGTAAATAGTATATGTAGACCGATTCGAAGCCGACATCTACAAAATTGTGATCTGAGGCTTTCTTATTTTGTTACCGAGGAGTGTATACTTTTTTCTGCTCGACGGAGGCGGAAAGCGGCAACTTTCGCCGAAAGTTGACGCTTTCCGCCCGGAGAGATCAAAAAGTACTATGACTCAATCACAAACATTTCATAAACATACTTGTATACTGTTTTCGTTTTCCTTCACTCCACCTCCTCGACCATGTCCAATTGCATAATATCATGCTTTCTCAACGTAAAGCAAGGGATTATGAAAATCCTAAGAGACATTAATGTGTTTAAAATTTGGACCGTAACAATTCGTATGAAAATTCTTAGCACCATAGACAGAACACAAACAAAAAGCGCGATTGCAAAGAATGTAAAACCAAAAGTAAGAATAGACTGCGTTTTGGTGTTTTATTGTTTCACAGAAGGTCTGAAAAGCAGATTATTCACCTCCAATGGGATAAAGTCTTTCTTCGTCTTGGGTAGCTTGAACCTTCATTTAGGACAGAACTCTACATAACTCGCTACACCCTAGAGTCCCTAGTCGTTACGCTCAGGGTCCAATATGCTGCCGGTGACATGAGGCACTGTCTTATCTTCTTGGTGCATATCTCTATTTCTTCAACTAAATAAGACTGGCATGAAAGTGAAACAGGTTTTTTTTTTATTGTTTAGTGTCATCGCAAATTTATTTTGGTCCTTACAAGTGGCCAGTTATATAAGGTACACTACAAAAAAAAAAACAAATTAGATCAAAACTTATGTACTTACTCAAATCACTGCTATTAAATCAAATCTGTGTTGCTGGCTGATACCCGGAGAGCATACATATTGTGAACAAAATATCCATCAATCATTGGCTAATCCCAGCTCCCGTCAGACGTGTTGTTTTGATATCTTTGCGACTTTAGTGATTAACTGGCATGAAAAATTGCTCTCGCGAGGCAAATTCGTTTGAATTACTGAAGAATTTTAAATGGATTTTTGTTGTCTAATCAAAAAGTGAGTTGTGGAGTTTTTACATTTAACATTATACCACCGATTTTTTTGTTCTTTCGTTTTTGTAATAAGTATACATAAATAAACATAATATTTAAATATACATACTAATACTATTATTAATGTTTAAAAAAATGATTTATCACTATAAGTAATAAGATGTACTTTAAAGTAACTTGCCAAATACCCATCTTCGTTTTTGCCAACAAACTGTCTTGAAAAGAAATTTGTTGTAAAACATTGTTTTTTTTTATCCTGAGTAAATGGTTTTTTATAAAAATAATAATAATAATTTATTTTATCTATTTCAAAACAATACACGGTTCAGGTTTATTTTAATTTATGAGTTTCATGTCAATAATCAGGATTTTCTTTTGCTACAATTTTATTGAGAGATCTCATTAGTCTACAAAAATAATAAAATAATAATACATACTCTTCACGCTGTGTGTACATACTTTATTACTGGAAATATCCCCTTTTCACAAAAGTAGTTTTAAAAAACCCTAAATGTGAAAAATGTATGTACTTCTAGTTTCTTTATAAATATTATTTAAGTGCTCAGATAAAGATTATTCTTTTATTTAATGGAAGTCCTCGTAAAAAGTTTCGTTAATAATAAATCAAGGTATTTTCAACAGGTGAAATTAAATACAACTTCACAGCAAGGAAAATGGAGCATAAAAGATAAGCTTTTATGTTTATTTTATTACTCAAACCAACTTTTATGTATCTGCTCCGGTAGATCCACCGTCCACCTTTGATCTTTCCAAAGATTTTCTACAGAGTATTCAAATTAGGATTTTTGTGTATTGAAGCCATGATTTTACAGATTTTTACGAAGGGATAAATTTTTATATAGGTAAATTTTTTGGGTCTTCGTTGACGATATTCGAGCATCGAAACTTTTATGTAGATAGTGATATTGTTAGATTAATTCAATGAATTAGACGAGTTAGATATTGGCAAAAGACAATTAGTTCATCAGCCTAGCCAAAAATAAATATTCTACACACATAGGTACGTAAAATTTTCGGTTATTTACTACGACTACTTCTAGGCGCTAAAATACAATGAAGTTTATAAATTTATTTTTAAGGTTAATTTATTTTTAAGGTTATAACACTAATTTACACTATCTACATCTACACTAATATTATAAATAGGCAAGATTTTTATTTTTGGTATTGTTGTATGTTTGTAACGAATCAACTCAAAAACTACTGGATCAATTTCAAAAATTCTTTCACCATAAGAATGCTACAATATTCCTGAGTAACCTATGCTATAGTTTATCCCCGTATTCCCACTGGAACATGAACTACGTGTGAAACCGGGCAGAACTGCTCGTGTACCATGTTTTTACAAGACGAAACAAGTTATATATTATTAATAGATAAACATTAAATCAATACAGATAGGTACCTACTCTTCGACGATGCGAAGCAAACACACTTAGGTCGCTAATATCATTTATATACATTATATTAATTATTCTTATACTGTAGATAGACTCTACCTAACGACCTAAGAAAAAAATCCTACACTCTGCCCATTAGAGACTTAATACCCGTGTGTACACTGTACCCTATATTCTTTTACCAGGTCCACACAGCAGTCCAGCAGACTGGTTTTAAAAGGGTCAAGAGAGGCTACCGCCCCCTAAGCTTGCCAGAACCTGCTCCAGTGTTGGCAGAGCCCCGCGACCCCTACTTCCCCCTCCAATGGTACTTGAAGAACACCGGCCAGAACGGCGGGAAACCCAAACTAGACCTCAACGTCGAGGCTGCGTGGGCGCAAGGGTTCACCGGGGTCAATGTGACCACTGCGATTATGGATGATGGTGAGTAAAAAAGAGCCGTTAAAACAACGTTAAAAAATATTTGCTCTTAATTAATTCCAATTATAAATGCGTGTAGCTATATTTTAGTTTTTAGGCTTGCAGAAGTAATATATTAACTGGTTTAAAGTTTTTCTTAATTTGTTATGATGATTTGTTTCAATTCGTGTACAAGATACTACACCTAAAAAAAATCACGTCTTTTATCCCCGAGGGGGTAGGCAGAGGTAATCCATTTCTGAATATACAGAATTAACTGGGACCTGCGGGTTTCCTCATGATGTTTTCCTTTAACGTCGAGATAGTGATGAATATTACACGTAATTTAAAAAAAAACTCATTGGTACATGCCAGGATTCGAACCCGAACATGACTGATTATCATCATGTGAAGCAGGCTCACACCCGTAAGGCTATCACTGCTCTTTATATCATATTAATCATGGTAGGATATTAATGGTATTATTTAAGTATCTACTCCATATTCCGATCGTGTGAAACTAATGTGATAGCTTGTTTCTGTCTGAGCAGCTACAATAGATCATCATTCATCACTGAGATAGCGATAGTATACCTTATCTGCATTATTAAAACGAGCTCATTCTTTATGTATTGTTGTTACACGCGCATCGAAATAATTTCCTCCCTTGGGATATCTGATTCTCTTTTGAGATGTCATCAATAGGAAAATTGGCTGCAAATAAAATTATTTGTCATAACGCAAATTTCATTTAAAAACCGACTTCAAAGGAATTAAATGACTATAGTAATGAAAATAATTTGACTTGAATATATTAATGTTGTAGGTTGACTATGATATAGGTTAATTGCAAAATTACAGAAATTGAAAGCGAAAACATTAGTCACATTTTTTTCGGCAATTTCATAGGTAAGGAATAAATGTTTAGAAATTGTAAAATAAAATCAAATGTAAATGTGATTTGAGATAATCTTAAAAATTATAATTAACTAGCAGCGCCCCGCGGTTTCATCCGCGTAGTTCCCGTTCCCGTGGGAATACGGAGATAAAATATAGCCTATGTGTTATTCTAATGTATAAGCTATATAACTGTAAAGTTTCATCAAAATCCGTTCGGTAGTTTTTGCGTGAAAGAGGAACAAACATCCATCCAGACATCCAGACATCCATCCAAACAAACTTTCGCGTTTATAATATTAGTAGGATTTAATTTTACTACATTCTGTTATGTACGCTATTGACAGATCATCTACTACAACGCAACTTAACACTAGGTTATAAAACACAGAACACTTTTATGATAAGTTTTGGCAAAAAACAAAAAGGTACGATACACGTGCAACAATCGAGCAACTCATTCAACAAGTTAATATCAGTATTCAATCTCAGTCGACAGTACACGACCCCCTCTCCTGGGGAGTAACCGTGACCTCTAAGAGGAGAAAAATTGGTTTGGCGCCATATGGACGGGCTTCCCTCCCAGCGAGGGGCAATGAAACCTCTTTTGTTCTCAACGGAGTACCGGAAAACGATCTTCTTTCGAGGAAACTCTTTGGTTATAAAATAAGCTGCCATTTTGGTTTCGTTTTAAGTTAAGGGATTAGGTACTTTAGGTACATAGTTACATACTTATACTTACGTTTTAAAGATAAATGTTTTTCGTGATTCGATTAATATTGATAATTTAATTACAGGTGTCGACTACATGCATCCAGATTTGAAGTACAATTACGTAAGTATACATATTACAACATAGTTTATAATTTCTATACAGGCATTTCCATACCTCAACTATACCTTAATTGCTTTACCATCAAAATACTCCTACATACAGAAAATATTTTTAATTTCGAAATCCTAAAAAAGAGTCCAAAACTAAATAAAAAAGAGATCTATTATCGTCCATTCTGACCGAAATAAAAATGACCCCTCGTGAAGGCTAGCCTCTGTTTTATCACTGCAAGATTGTGTCTGAATATTAAACGGCCTGCTTTATTCACGACCACTGACTCCCAAAACTGTGGAAGGATAATTTCTTACCCAGCTGGGTAAAATCATAATGAAATCGCATATTTAATTTGTAAGACGTTCTCGTTATGTTGTCTGATAGGTTTTATCTTCATTTGTAAGATTTTTTCAAGAAATAGAGTTAACAATAGTAGGTACTTAGAGTAAAAAAAACATTTGTATAATAACCTATAGCTATTAACAAAGAATTCAAAGTAAAAATGTTTATTTAAATTTTATTGACAATCGTGATGAGACCTCCTAGTAAGCATAAACTATGCCCGCGTCATTAGTTCTTCTATAATAATTATGATGCGTCTTAGAATATAGGTTTTATTATATTGTAAGTAAACAAAAAGGTTATGATAACAGATTAGAATTAAGTTGTGTTAGTTTGTGGGGTATGTGTGAGTGGCCTTACTCTTATCTTACTTAATATAAAATATGTCCTCCAGCGCACCATTTAGAGGCATTTTAGGACAACTAAGCTAACCCTTTAGGCGAAATAACTACCATCGAATTAATTAATGACTAGATTAGAAAGAAAGAACATATATTTATGTTATTCATTACACATTGTCCAGGGAGATTGTTTTGGAGCAGCAGGTTACTACAATTTAGTACCTACCTGTGTAGTACGTAGTATTAATCTGAGCTGTCACTTTAAATTCTCGCTATCATAAAAACTTATTAGTGCTTATTAAAATTTCAATAACGGCGGCGTTTTTCATTGTGTGGCTTCTTGATTTGTTTATTAAAGCAAAGTCAGTATTCATTTATTTCTATTAGGTAAAAAAATACACTTGGAATCGTCAATAGTCTAATAACAAGGGACTCTAAACTCTTCCTTTCCAAACGCAGTAACCAACAACAATAGCCCTGTGGCTAAGACCACACTTCTCGTTTTTCAAAAAAACACATATTTATCATTAGCTCGACGGTGACGGAAAACATGGTGAGGAAACCCTCAGGTCCCAAAATTATATTCGATAGTAATTTAAAAGAAATAATTTAACACTTGGAAAAAATTTAAATGAGAAAACATTTTATTAAAGCTACTTTCACTTTATGTATTATATCCGATTACGTTGGTGAGGTTGTTGATTGAGTTACAAGATTAGTACTACTTAGGTACTACTTTACCTTGTACTCGTGACGTGGTAATCGGTCAGATTTAATTTGCCGGGATGACCTTTACAACCCCGAGAAATTGTCTAATTAAATGAGAGAGAATTACATTAAAAGTTACAGAGTTCTCGGACAGGTAAGTACCTACACAAGACCCTTTACAATTTAAACTTAATGATAATAAAGTTACGACTACCCCATCAGAGAATTGAAATTATTTCAAGCACTTTTCGTTTAATAATTACTAAGCCTAGAACACACTGCCTCGGTATTATATCGCGCTATATGGGCGTTGACAGAAGGACGCGGTATAATACCGCGGCAGTGGAGTCGAGTCTTTATCCGGCCCATAAAATATTGTTATCCGTAAAAGTCATAAACATTTAGGAAGCTTGGGATCTTAAAGAAACTACCGGCAAGTGCTGTACCACGCATAGTGAATTTAGTTAGGATAAATTAAATTAATAAAAAAATATGTACAAGATTCCATTCATAGGAAGAAAAACATGTTTATATTTTATAGTAGGCTTTTATCAAAGACAAGCAGTATGAAAAGAAGAACTAAAATTGACCAGTGATATTGTATGAAATGGAGACAATTGATAAAACTCGTTTACAATAACACTGGGAGTCTGCGACGTATATACTGAGTGTTTTAAACAAACAACCGCTCCATACATTCTCATTTTCCTGGCCCATGGATAATTATCATTCATTCGACGTCGCAGAAAATAATTAAGATTCAATTTCGTTTGGGGATGGATGTATATCCAAAAGTCGTACCTACTTGTTATTTACTCTGGTGTCCGAAGTCTCCCCGCGGTCCCCTGGCGACCGTTAATTGAAATAGGGAATCGTGCCTGCGTGGTAAATTCGCAAACCAAAACACGCCATATTGGATTTCCCGCGTGGTTATGGCTGACGTGATTATTTTGTTGACGCAATCACGGCGGGACTTTCACGTCTTATTCCTTTTGCTATTAGAGCTGAAAATAACAACGTAAATTCTATTCTCGTCCGTCAGCTGTCAGATCATGCTTTGGAATAATAATTGAGATAATTTTGTTTGAAGTCAAAATCAACAGTTAAGTCTAATAAAATTATGGAAAATTGAATAACGACTAACATTAATCGGAAAAACATTAGCGAACCTCTTTTAGTTTCAGATTTTGTAGCAACAGCAACAGAACAGAAAAAGTGCGTGAAACTCCACAATACATTTTTCATTCAGACAATAAATACAATCAAATCTACTTACTGGTAACATTGATTTCGGTGATGATAAGTTAAATCTTTATAAGTTTCTCCAGGAAATTACCGCTAAACTTAGAAGCAGGCAAAATATATGATCTTTTCCTGACATGGATAGTTGCAAAGATGAAATAAAAAAAAACCGGCCAAGTGCGAGTCGGACTCGCGCACCGAGGGTTCCGTACAACCTTGCAAATTTATGGTTTTCGTAATTTTTCCTTTATCTATGCTATAAGACGTTGCTTCGTACCAAATTTCAAGATTCTGAGTTCACGGGAAGCACCCTGTAGGTTTTGATTCCCTTGCAAGTGTCGAAAATTTGCGGCATAAACGGCTGTATCTTTTGATTGCGTTGGCTTAGAAGTTTGATTTTTTCACAGCTTCAAGGGACAGTAGACCTGAGTAATTGATATAAATTTCAGCTTCATACCTCCACGCGTTCCTGAGAAAAAGGGTCTTGACAGACGGACGGACAGACGGACAACAAAGTGATCCTATAAGGGTTCCGTTTTTTCATTTTGAGGTACGGAACCCTAAAAACCACTGGTGGTGTACGTCATAGACTGGTAATCGGTTCTTAAATGAGGTTATCCTACGTCCACGCTTCGGACAGTCAGAATCAGGGCACTCTTGTAACATAACATTAGTCTAATGACATTGAGCTCGCGTAACTCCAGTTACACAATTACGTGACGCATTTTTACTTCCTGGTAAACACAGACGAGATATATCTTTGTGTGGTTGGTATAGGTTAGGAACACAATGGAAAATAAGGACTGTAAATTTGTTTCAACACATTCTAAAGTTTAATTTATAACAGCGAGGGTTGTTTATGAATGCTTTGCTACGTTGTTGGAAGCGATTGTCGAACTGTGATTGAGTTCATTGCTTGAAGCCAAAGTAAAATATACCTATATATTCAGAAATATATACCTACTGTTATTGTGGCTGTTTAAAAAATTTGCTGTGCCAAGATTAAAACAGCCTATGTCATGCTGAAATAGTGTAGCTTAACCTCTCAGACCATGAATCACAGATACAATAGATTTTTAATTGTGTCTCGGTTCCAATTGGAACCGGCGGTTCTTAACTGATTAGTACAGTGAAAGAATTTTCTGAATCGGATTAGTAGTTTGTTAGTTACATTTTACATTCCCTGTATGTAATACTAGCAGGCGCCCAGCGGTGTGGAAATAGTTACCAAATCCATTCTCAACAGATAGGTACCCACTCCCTATAGTCTACCTCTCAAATTTCAAGTTTGCAGCATACATTCTGAGATTTCGTGATAAAATTTTGAGTGTGAGTGGTATTTGTATTAGTATGTCGTACAGATTAGTGAGAATTGAATGTGGATTACATCATAATCAACTTCAAGGCCAAAACCAGTAACTATGTCTTAATAAACGCAATCAGCGTTGGAAAAGCTACAAATTGGGATCTTTCAAGCTCAGAGTGAATAACGCGAATCACACTATGACGTATGTAGACGACTAGCGTATAGTAAACTTATACCTACATATGAAAACGCATGAGAAAAACACTTGTGGACGCAAAAGCATTATTTTTATTTTGCTAAGAAAGACCGGCACGTCCTTATAGGGGGTTGTAGAGTAGAGGTGACGCCCTGGAGCGCACACATTTAGGGGGCGCAAACACATCTCGCCATCTTTAAGGAAGCGTGGCGGAGCGCACTTGAAGACAACAATTTAATGTAAGCCTTAACGACTTGGATATACGTTCAATAATTGCATGGTATTAAATTGTTGTCTTGAAAAGCGGTGCGCGCTGGCCCTAAGGGCGCCATGGCGAGGATTCTGGACAGGCGTGTCGGCTTGGCAAAACATCTAAACTGTAGGTAATTAAGTTTGTAAGGCAGTCGTAGTGAAATTTTCAATTAAATTTAAATTAATTTCGAAGTTACGTAAATGCTAAGAAAATCGAGGCTCGCTCGCTGCCTTCGGTAACAGAATAATAATAAGTCCGTTTAGATTTTGCGTTCTGACTTAAGTCATCTCATGTAAATCTATAACATATACGTTTTTCTTGTCCCGAGTAACCCACGTAAATAGTATTTTGTGAGGATTTTTTAGTTTATCATCGTCATTTCTGTCTTTTACTTATAGTACGAGATCCGGCTGCAAAAAAGTGTACGGATCGAGTATATGCTACAAACCAAATTTTTACGCATATTTATGATTAGGAGAATAAATAATTTATGTATATTGCTCCTTTATGTATCAGACACACTCTGACACAGACAGACTCTGAAAAATCAGCAGATTTTTCATAATTTTGCAGTCTTTATGTATACTGCCGTGAAGTGGACGATATTTTATGTAAAAAAACAAGTGAATGAAATTTCGTTCCAAAAATCAATATTTTTTTTTATTAAAAATACTAGCGGCCATATTTCGATAGGACACCCTGGTATAGATATTTATTCTCCTAATCATAAATATGCGTAAAAATTTGGTTTGTAGCATATACTCGATGTCTACACTTTTTTTGCGGCCGGATCTTAGGCTATTATCGAGCTATATCTCAATGAATTGGGTCATATTTTGTGATTCGCCTAACCCTCTGACCCAATCGTGATCTATAGTCAGCCTCATCGTTGCCCAAGATGGTCGCCATCCTAATTGTCAAGGGGCGGATTTCTCAATACGCCGAGTAGGCGCCTCTGTGAACTATGTAAGTTTTTAGAAACAAAAAAATGTGCCCATAGAACGCCGTCGCAAAAAAATTACACGTGTGGTGATTATTATTTTTAAATTCTTTATTTGTTATAGATAAAAATGAGCACCAGATCTAAAGACAATTTTATTATTTACAGACGTTAGTAGGTGATTCTTTACTTGAATTCTATTAATATCTAAGGCTAAGTGCTTGCTTGGTCTACCAATGACAATTTTATTTTGAACTTTATTGTCACTTTCTGTTTTGTTCATTTTACTAAATAAATAAATAAAAATTCTCATACATCACTAGCGGCCCATCCTCGCTTCGCTTCGGTTTATCTGATATACAAACCTTGCTCAATTATCTTTCTATTATTATAAACCGCATTAAATCCGTTGCGTGCTGGTTTAGGAGGAGTTGGCTCTATAGGATATTAGTCTAGGATATACAGACAGGCAGACAGATAGATAGGCAGACAGACATACAGACAGACGGGGAAAGCGATTTTATTTTATAGTTTATATAGATTATATTTTTCGTGCTTTACAGGGAGTAGGGGAAACAGCCAACTTTCAAAGGCGTATAAGACAGCCAGAGTGCCTGTATCAAAGTGCCTGTTAATTGATATTCAATTACTGAGAGGTCCAGGATAATTAATTTTAACAGGTTAAGTGGTTATGGATCAATAATTGTGCGGTTTGTTACAGAACGCCGAGGCCTCGTACGACTTTAGCAGCAACGACCCGTTTCCATACCCGAGGTATACCGACGACTGGTTCAATAGGTGAGTTTAAATTAAAATATGGTATTAACAAAAACGTGTTTGAAACAATTCATGGAGTCATAGAAGAAAATTATTAAATTCCAGTAAAAAGAATCGCGACACTTCTTGAGTTATTTTTAGAAAAAAAAAACTGCGGAAGAACTGCGGAAACAATACAGATGTAAATAAGTTAGTATAACAAGTACAGAACTTTACTTAACTTTACTTTATTATGACTTAAACCTATGTTAAACAGATTTAACGATATTCAATAATATCTTTTACATCGCTTCATACTGTAAAGTAAATTATATAACTATATTATAATTATATAAATAAATTTTGCCAGAAAGGGACACGATCTATTCAAGTTAAATTATTCATTTATTGCTTTAAATCATGTCTTTTCAAAAGTCATTCAAGTTTGATTGATTCTCTTGGAGATTGGACTAGGAATTTTTTTGATTGGTGTTTAATTTAGTTTAAAGGAAATTCAGAAGCGCGAAATTTTCTTAATTACTAGACTCCAGAGACTTATGAATATTTCGAATTTCGAAGACAAAATGGAATCTAATATTAAAGAGCTTAGCAATCCCTCACCTTGAAATGACGAGATTCACTTATTGGAATTTATTTCTTGTGAAAACAATTTTATTGTATTGAATTGTTTTTCGTGGTATCGTTTTACGTGGAATTGCATTATCTATGGTATTTTGTAGACAATGGTAGGTATATTAGGTTCATAATGAGAGTTCTGTGAAAAAGTATACAAAGTATTTTTATTTTCTTATATTGAATTCTGGATTCCATCTGTATTTCATGGGTAAATAATGTTATCTTCGCTAAATTTATCCATATTGATACGCCCTCTAAATATCAAACGGTTATTCGTTTGATATTGATGCTGAGAGACTCGACTGAGAGTAGGTACTCAGATATTAATTCTGTATAGCAACGGAATATGTACTTTTTATTTCAGTTGTTTTATTCAAGATTTTTTAAAGAGAAGTTGCTTGTAGATAATTGAATAACGAGAAAATAATCGTGACTATTTAAATTAAATCATCCTTCTGGTACCTAATTACAAAAAAAAAAGTGAGGTCTAAAAAAAGGTATCTTATTTTTTCATTTTAGATCCAATACCCATAGTAGCATCGATAGTAACAAAGTGACGCTAACTTACGACACGTTTGTCGATTTTCCCGCCCGCAGACGTCAGTGTCAGACAACCACTGACCGAGTTATTTTTGTCTCGTTCGCTTTGTATCAAATTGAAAGAGACAGAATCGGTCCTAAGAAAGTAGGACGTATGTGAGCATCCTTAAAGCCGTATCTCCGTATACAGAAAGAAAGCTGAAAACTTATCAGCGCTTATAGGCGCCGGTCCACGCAGGTAACCGGCGCAGGCATTTATATGAAGCAGCGCCGATAAGCACCGACAATCTTCGACAGGCGCCGGTCAGCGCTGGTGCCGCCCGCCAATCATCGAACGACATTTTGATCGCTCTGCTTCAATCTGCTTGCTTTATGTAGAATGGACCAGCGCCGATAAGCGCTGACAAGTTTTCAGCTTTCTTTCTGTATACGGCTTTAGAAGTGAGTTGAAGTGGGTATCTAATCATAATCACCTATAAAATTAAATAAAAATGTTTTGGGTTAGTGCTTATTAAAAGAAAAAGAAAAACTTAAAACTAGTGTTCGTAAAGATCAAGATGTTCTATTTTTGTTGACATGGGCTTGCTTGCACCCGAGTGTCCATTCAGCCAGCTATAACGGCCGGCCAGCACGCTGTTGGTGCTGGCGCGCACCCTGCAGAGCGCCGTGACATACCGCTTTATGTTGGCATACCTACCAATATCTCTCTTATAAATTTATCCCTAGTCACAAAAAACTTTTGTACACCTATCAAAAGTCGGTAGAGTGCGAGTTTCGCACAATGTGTTACCATTGGCTACATAAATCTATGCTGTTGGCAATCAAATGAGAATATCGTATTTAGGTAGGTATAGAGTCTAAGCATATTTCAGACACTATAGATAAAATCCTCCTGTTCCTACAAATGCTTCATATAGATATAATGTTAATTTGTCTGTAATCCTGGCGCAGGTCTGTAACTCTAATGAAATTCCAGCCACGGCACGCGATGCGCGGGCGAGGTAGCCGCGGCACGCGACAATGGAGTCTGCGGTGTCGGAGTCGCATACCACTCGAAAGTCGCTGGTAAGTTCTTAGTTTCACACCTCATGCATTCCGATCTAACACCTTGGATATGGTATTATGGGCCATTTACACGAGGGCAATCCACTAAGACAATCCACTAACTGCATACAAAAAAAAACTTGAGGACAGTGGAATGGATTGTCCTCAAGTTTTTTTTGTATGCAGTTAGTGGATTGTCTTAGTGGATTGCCCTCGTGTAAATAGCCCATTACGCCCGTTTTCACAATTGAGCCCTTAAATGTAGGGATCCCTTATCAATATTAACAATACCTAATTAGGAATTCATTTTCACCAAAGTTAAAGTGTCACCCAAGTCCTGTAATAGTTTAAGTAAGGATTTCTTTTTTGGGGAACCCTTAATCCAAGAAACACTTACATAGAATTTCGTTAGGGGCTTGTTGGTGAAAATGGGCATTAGGCTACCAAACGTAGTAAGTATTACATCCGTAAAATGTGTAGATATGACCCTAATTGAAGTTATTTTTGGTTTCCTAACGAATTAATTTCTAAGTAGGTAAATATATATTCGTTTGACCATATTATTATTTATCGATATGAGAAATTTATTTTTTGAGCCATCGGCACAGCCTTCTAGTATAATGGTCGCTGGTAGGTATTTACTTTTTAAAAATGAAATTATATAACCTTTTTACATTTTCATGTTTTTGCTTCCACTCCCGACATTAAGTTATATCAGGGACTTTTCCAAAAGCCTGACCCATATGGGTTAAGTGGATACAAAATACACATATTGTTACATATACAAAGTCAGTAGATTAAACTGAAGTACATTTACAAGGAAAGACTAAGAAAATAATAAGCGCCTCATTTAGTCCAAAGGTTATGGAACGTGAAGAAGGGCTGAGTTAAGCTAACTGGAACTCTGTATACACGCGTATAACGCTCAAAATACAAAACGCATAGCGTTACGTATTAGCCATTAGGAAGCTCGCTGTACCCTAAGCACGAACTTGTATCGAAATTGAAATGTAAACGTAAAACTTTACTATTCGAAAACCAGTTCGATTCGATTACTTTTTAATATAGCAGCACGAAACCTAAAGTATTTACTATCGTCTATTCGACAGTAACTCGATACCTAAACGCAAGATTTGAATGATAAGGAACGAATGGTGCGTTCTAAAACACGGTGGCGATTTATGTTCATTTATATTAATTGATAGCAAAAGTTAATAAAAAGTGAAATTTATATTGTTTCACAATCTAGACCTTTCAGTTATTATTATTATAATACTTAATAGCATCTACTTCAGTTATTACATTTTAATTCACGATTAAAAATTAAAGTTTTGATCATGATTCGACTGCCGTGTTTGAGTATTCGAACGTTTACTATTTGGAGCTGGTTTATGAACAAAAATGATTAGGTAAGTTATTTTAAGTTTGGATTTGGACCCTTGTTAAAATCTTTTGAAGTGGTTATAGTCGTGTAAAATGTGTGTTGTGGTTGTGATTAGTGCTTAGGTACTTTATTATATTCAGAGTGAATAGACATAAAAGGTGGATATTTAAAATTGTTATTAATATTGACAAATAAAAATATATCTATCATATAAAACTATACATCTTTGTTGTTTAGAGTAACTACCTACTTTATGTTCAGCCTCATGGCACAATCAGTCAATTTAGTTTCTTAAAATAATTAATTTATTACTACTAGCGCTTCGCGGTTTCACCCGCGTAGTTCCCCTTCCCGTGGCAATATGGGAATAAAATATAGCCTCTGGTTAAAATAATGATAAAAAACAAAACATTTCAATGAGTTCGGTTAATTCTATCTACTAATAAACAACGTAAGGCCCTCCCCCTAACCGTATTCCATAGTCAAAATAAGATTTATCAACAAAATATGACCACAACTTGTTACTCGAAAAGCTTCTCACCATGTTTTTGTCAGTGAGTAAGGTCTCGATAGCCAGCTTTCGAATAAGACGAAACCGTACGTCAAAATAGAGTTCGTGCTGCCGTTTTCCTTAAAACTGTTCACTTACTATTCGATTACCGCTCGAAGTCGATTCGAACGCTTAACGATAATTATTCGTGCTTTAACTTTTTAGTTCGCTTTACGCCCGTCGTGGCGCTGTACAATTTCCCATACAAAATTTCTCGATGACGATACGATAACGTTTACCATTCGATTTCGATGCATGTTCGTGCTTAGGGTACAGTTGCCAAGGGCAGTTTCAAAAGAAATGAATGAAGCGCTAAATAAAAAATACTGCGAACTGTAGCCACGTTTTCATGTTCGAGCGCTCGGTGAGAGTCAACTTGGGCTCTACTCGTATCATGTAAGCAGGTCATCCGAGTGTACTCGGACTAGATAATTCAATGAGTGTATAGAAGGTATTCTATTGGCTCATATGAGGGCATTTTATCCGAGCTCGTTCATACCGTGTAAACGCTTATATGTAATCATTTTGTAGGTACCCACCTACAGGGATTACTAATATGTGTCTACCCTCCTTATTTATGTACACAGCTTGTATAAATAGAGGTAGTCCATTAAAGGAGGTCAGATCCGATCACCGATCACATTCGATCTCGACTCTCGACACGAGCAACATCTCTCATTTCAACAACCCTCATCGCCCCATACGTCACCAGTGGCAGTCACACTCGCTGCCCCTAAACTGGTGACCCTCGACATCTGGACATCAGCGCAACCTTCACTCAAGGTCAGTAGCAGCAGTCGCACAGCAAGCCAGAATATCGCCCAATCAGGTCCATACGCAGCCGACGCACCGTGCTACCTGGTCCTGCAGAGGCATATACTCACAGCGACAGCACTCGGCCCACGTAAAGTTCACACTGAACTACGGGCACTTCAACAGTCGCAGCAACCCGCTTAGTCGTATCACGAAAGAAGAATGAATAATAACGAGCCACCACGGTCAGACGTCGATGCCGTTTCAATACACTCGCGTATCATACCTTTTTGGCGCGAAGCACCCGGCATATGGTTCGCGCATTTCGAAGCGATCATAGAACCTCTTAAGAAGAGTGACGATCAACGTTATGCATTGTTACTACAACAGTTAAAAGAGCAAGATTTACGACATTTAACTGAATTACTGAAGAAACCGCCATCGACGGACAAATACAACACTATCAAATCACGGTTGATATCTGTTTACGAAGAAACGGATGTCCAAAAATTCGACAAACTACTAAATGCTACTGAGTTGGGCGATCAGAAGCCGACACAGCTGCTACGACGACTACGTGACCTCAGCAACGGTATATTGACTGAAGACGGCATCAAAATCAATTGGATGAGGCAATTACCAGTTAATATTCGAGCAGTGCTAGCGATAAACACAGAAACGTCAGTGGATAAGTTAGCACTGATGGCAGACAGAATGCTAGAGTGTTATTCAACGGCAGCAACGATAGCGTCAGTACAAGCATCATCATCAATGGACACATCTTTACACAAGCAAGTTGAGACGCTGACCGCAAAAATCGACGAATTATTTAGAAAACAAAATAGCGACAGATCGCAATGGTCTCGCTCACGCTCGCGCTCGCGCCAACGCGACCCGTCACACGATAGAGCACGTACTCATTATCGCTCGCCATCTCTATTCGCCAACGACAGCGTGTGTTGGTATCACGCTACTTACGGCAGAAGAGCAACAAAATGCAAAGCACCCTGTTCATCAAAATATTCGAAGAGGTCGGGAAACTAAAGTCAACACCGATTGCGGCGGGAATCGGCGTTGCTACAAATAACCGCCTATGTGTCATGGACAGAACAACGGGCGAGCGTTTTCTCATCGACACCGGGGCAGAAGTCTCTGTATTAGCAGCAAAAGAAAAAAAGGTACATTTCATCAATCATGGCTGTAAACTGTATGCAGCCAATAACACGCCCATCAAGACATACGGTGAAAAGACTCTTACATTGAATCTAGGCCTCAGGCGTAAGTTCTCGTGGCCATTTGTGATTGCAGACGTAAAGATGTCAATTCTTAGTGCCGATTTTCTCAATAACTTCAAATTATTGGTTGACGTACATAATAGAAAGCTCATAGATAAGAATACAGAACTAGCCATCAATGCTGTTGTAATAAAAAAGAAGCAAGATACAATTTACATGCTGAACAAGGACCACATCTACTACGACATCTTAAATAAATATCCGAACGTGCTACGACCAATATCGCTCAAGGAGCCATCAAAGCATCATGTGACACATCACATAGAAACAACAGGTCCACCATTATTTGCAAAAGCTCGACCTTTGCCACCCGATAAATACAAGGCAGCTAAGGTGGAGTTCGAAAAGATGATGGAAATGGGAATATTTCAACCATCGAAGAGCCCTTGGGCAAGTCCACTCCACGTCGTCAAGAAAAAAGATGGCAGTCTTCGAGTCTGTGGAGATTATCGTCGACTCAACGCAGTAACATTGCCCGATAGGTATCCGTTACCACGAATACAAGATTTCACTTACAAGTTACACGGCATGAAAAAATTTACAAAACTAGATTTAAAAAGTGCCTACTACTGGATACCTATGGCTGATTCCGAGAAGACTGCAATTATAACGCCATTCGGTTTATTTGAATTTCGTTGTATGCCTTTTGGCCTACGCAACGCCAGCCAGACTTTCCAGCGATTCATGCACGAAGTTCTAAAAGACATAGAAGGATGTTTTTCCTACGTCGATGACATCCTATTATTTTCAGAAGATGAAGCTTCACATCAACAAGTCCTAGAACGCGTCTTGCAACGACTCAACCAATACGGCTTGGCATTGAATATCGATAAATGCGAATTTTCAAAAGACGAACTCGAATTCCTCGGTTACAAAGTAACCTCGGAAGGCATATCCCCCACAGCCAAGCGAACGGAGATAATCACAGGTTTCAAAAAGCCTCAAAATATACAAGAGCTTCGTCGATTTTTAGGCATGCTAAATTTCTACCGAGATTGCTTGCCACATCAAGCTCACTCACAACACGAGTTGAATAAATATTTACATAATTCGAAGAAGAACGACAAAACAATTATTGAATGGACGCCACAAGCAGAAGAAGCATTTGAAAAGTGCCGTCAAAGCATTTTGAATGCAACAACTTTGTCACATCCAGTTCACAGCGCATCTTTATGCATCATGACTGACGCATCTGATCACGGCATTGGCGCAGTTCTACAGCAGAGAGTTAAAGGGAAATGGAAACCACTATCCTTCTTTTCGAAATCCATGAGCGACACGCAACGACGATATAGCACGTATGACCGCGAATTGCTAGCAATATATTCAGCGGTTAAACGATTTCGACGGCTCATCGAAGGTAATAATAACGTGATTGTCTACACGGATCACAAGCCTTTAACTCATGCCCTAAGTAAATTGCCGAGCGACAGCGACACGCCACGTCGAGAACGACAATTAAGTTTTATTAGCCAGTTTTGTGGGAAAATAGAATACCTCTCAGGTAAAGAAAATTTAGTAGCGGACTGGCTGTCAAGAATAGAAGAAATAACTTGTCTATCGACAATCGACTATCAACAATTAGCGGTGGACCAGACAACGGATGACGAGCTTCGACAGTTAAAAGGAAGAGTCAATTTAAAATTCGAGCAAATCAGGCTACCAAACACGACCACAACCATCACATGCGAAGTATCAACACGTAGTCCAAGACCATACTTACCCAAAAAATATCGTTTTGAGGCATTCAAAGGCCAACACGATATTTGCCATGCGGGTATTCGAACAACAAGAAAACAAATTACGGCAAAATATTTTTGGCCCGGGATGAACAAAGATGTGGGTATATGGGCAAAAACTTGTATCCCTTGTCAGAAGTCAAAAGTGCAACGGCATACAGTTACCCCGCTGGGGACCTTTCCACCCTCAAATCGGTTTGAGCACGTCCATATCGATATAATTGGACCATTACCATTATCAAAGGATTACAGATATTGCGTAACAATGATCGATCGATTCACAAAATGGCCCGAAGCCGTCCCAGTACAAGACATAACAGCAGAAGTAATCGCTAAGGCATTCTATGAAAATTGGATAACGCGTTTTGGCTGTCCAATACGATTAACAAGTGACCAAGGCCGACAGTTCGAATCAAACCTATTTAACTGCCTGTTAAAAAAATTCGGCATACAACGAATACGAACCACTCCCTACCATCCTCAAGCTAACGGTCAAGTAGAACGCTTCCATAGAACTCTAAAAGCAGCTCTAATGGCAAGAGGTGCAAGAAATAATTGGACAGACGAGTTGCCGACAGTACTGCTTGGTTTACGAACTACTCTACGCAAAGAAAATAATTTGAGTCCATGTTTGTTAACCTACGGCACACAACTACGCATTATTAGCCAGTTTTGTGGGAAAATAGAATACCTCTCAGGTAAAGAAAATTTAGTAGCGGACTGGCTGTCAAGAATAGAAGAAATAACTTGTCTATCGACAATCGACTATCAACAATTAGCGGTGGACCAGACAACGGATGACGAGCTTCGACAGTTAAAAGGAAGAGTCAATTTAAAATTCGAGCAAATCAGGCTACCAAACACGACCACAACCATCACATGCGAAGTATCAACACGTAGTCCAAGACCATACTTACCCAAAAAATATCGTTTTGAGGCATTCAAAGGCCAACACGATATTTGCCATGCGGGTATTCGAACAACAAGAAAACAAATTACGGCAAAATATTTTTGGCCCGGGATGAACAAAGATGTGGGTATATGGGCAAAAACTTGTATCCCTTGTCAGAAGTCAAAAGTGCAACGGCATACAGTTACCCCGCTGGGGACCTTTCCACCCTCAAATCGGTTTGAGCACGTCCATATCGATATAATTGGACCATTACCATTATCAAAGGATTACAGATATTGCGTAACAATGATCGATCGATTCACAAAATGGCCCGAAGCCGTCCCAGTACAAGACATAACAGCAGAAGTAATCGCTAAGGCATTCTATGAAAATTGGATAACGCGTTTTGGCTGTCCAATACGATTAACAAGTGACCAAGGCCGACAGTTCGAATCAAACCTATTTAACTGCCTGTTAAAAAAATTCGGCATACAACGAATACGAACCACTCCCTACCATCCTCAAGCTAACGGTCAAGTAGAACGCTTCCATAGAACTCTAAAAGCAGCTCTAATGGCAAGAGGTGCAAGAAATAATTGGACAGACGAGTTGCCGACAGTACTGCTTGGTTTACGAACTACTCTACGCAAAGAAAATAATTTGAGTCCATGTTTGTTAACCTACGGCACACAACTACGCATACCCGCAGATTTTTTGGTACCAGCTAATATAAGAACTGAGGACGCAGACTTTGTAAAAGAATTAACTAATACTATGAACACATTGGCACCAGCACCGAGAAAACATTCAACGGAACAAATATTTGTACATGGGGATTTGTCGAAATGTACACATGTTTTCGTGCGCAATGACACGGTTCGATCCCCACTCACGCCGCCTTACGAGGGCCCGTACGAAGTGCTAATGAGATCAGAAAAATATTACAAAGTTCAATATCCAAATAGAACTGCGGTCGTCTCATTAGATCGTCTTAAACCGGCCTATACATTAAATGACGAGACAGACTTCGCAAAACAAAATGATTTAGAGGACAACAAATCGTCAGAAAAAGTATACAAGACGCGGTCTGGAAGAATTTCGAAGCCAACAGTTCGATACACTGCATGGATTAGAAGCGAATAAAAATAAAAATCTAGTAAATAATATATAGAAAAAAAAAACATAATGGGGGTACACGCACAATATGTATCATCCACGCGCAAACAACCGCCACCGATGCAACGTGCGAGATAATGCAAGAACTAACTACCCGACTAGAATCAAGCACATGCGACGCTGAGACAACATGCAGCAAACAAAAAACATGCAAAATACGACTGCTATCTCCATGCACTAAAAAGGGAGAAAAAAGTACAACAGGGTTCAATTTATTCAAAATAAATCAACACGAATTTGTTTATATTTGCACCGACTGCGATTACGCTCAATAATCAGGCTGCGGTCACGCTCATAATCAAGTTCACTTTGCCCTGAAAAGGACAGTTGTATGATCAAGCATCGAAGTAGTAACACGATGAATGTTGCGACGTCATTGGATCTGCGGTAGCAACGGCGAACTCCAGGCAGTTATCGAGTCTCCGCGTCGTGCGCGCCGCCTCGCGCGAGTTTCTTCCGAATGTGCGCCGCCGCCGATGGTCGTCCCCGATGTGGCTTACCGCGCGACGGACAACGTGTATTAGTACCTGCGCGGTGCGCTACAACTCACCGCACCCCGCGTCCGCACAACGCTCGCAGCAAGATTCAAGCGGACCGCCTCGCGCGCATACAATCGTTTAATTAATAGTAACTACCTACTTATAGTAGCAATATCAATAGTGAGGACATTAGTTAAATTAATTGTTAAAATAAAGTTATGTATTAGCAAAATATTTTTAAGCTAGTGTTACGATATAAATGTAGTAAAAATCGAACTCTTTATTTAAAGGGGGGAGTACTGTAGGTACCCACCTACAGGGATTACTAATATGTGTCTACCCTCCTTATTTATGTACACAGCTTGTATAAATAGAGGTAGCCCATTAAAGGAGGTCAGATCCGATCACCGATCACATTCGATCTCGACTCTCGACACGAGCAACATCTCTCATTTCAACAACCCTCATCGCCCCATACGTCACCAGTGGCAGTCACACTCGCTGCCCCTAAAATTTGATCAAACAGTATGTACCTCGCTACTTATAGACTGCAAAACAGTGGCTTAGGTGGCTACTCGACCACAGAAAACTCTGCAAACGGTCGAGAGTCGGCCATTCGACTGCAAAAGTCTCGGCCATCAGTCGAACGGTAACCTTTAGTGGATGTAATTGAAATTCTTTCTTTTGTATTCGTGACACCTCGACTCCACCGTAATGACATTCCAAAGATACCTCGTTAATTAATCTGAAACCAGTCTGCCAGTTTATTTGAGATGATAATTAAGATAAATAGGTAAGGTAATCGAACACGATATTGAGGAAAACGGTAAACTTATTAAAAATACATTTTTTTAACAATGTCTTAACCGAGGAGGTAGATCAGAGGCATTCCATTCCTGGAAATACCCAAGTTTTACTATAGTATATTTTTGGATCCCTAAACGGGATATTATTATGTGGTAAGCTCATTGCCGGATTTTCTGTTATACTTACGTGGCTTAGACCTACGAGGACCTAGGACCCAGTCCTCGTAGATCTGAGCGGACCTACCCGTAGGTCCAGTCAGACCTACCTAGATCCTGACGATATTTTCCTTCACCGTCTAACTAGTCATAAATGTATACGTAGGTAAGTTATATAAAAACTCATTGCTACTCGTACAGGATTCGACGGAGCCACATTTTTGTTCTTTTTTTATTTTTATTTATTATTTACACTCGCCAAACTGCACTGCTATTTTGAACCGGTAAAAAGATTTTATTAAAAAAACTTCGCCTCTTTGCTAAGTAACTAGTGGGTACAAATATGTTGTTAAGAGCCATGATTTTTATCTTTACAGCAGGCGTATTCACGGATATTCTATATTCGACTCAGAATCAGAAAATCTGTCGAAGATGGGCTATTCAGAGATGTCGGTATCGGAAACGAATCTCATAATTGACATAAGGATTCGGAAAATTTTCCGTGGCTGTCAGAAACGCCTAGAATACATGATAGACCGAGTGAAAAATTTTCCGAAGTCGAATCTATCGACATCGGAAATTTTTTCACTCGATCTGAATCGAACGGAAACGGTGTCGAGCCTCCGTGAATACGCCTGCTGATCACTGAAAATGTTTTTATTTTTACGTATCTCTGAAAATGTCACTCTTAAGCCGCTTAGAGCAGGATTTTTTTGACGTAGCTTAAGGTCAGCTATATGAAAGTGACGCAAATCCTGCACTCGTGCGAGAGCCGCGAAAAGATAATCCTCTCTAACCTTTATGAAAGAGAGGCTGCGCTATAACCTACATATCCCATTGCTTAAGTTTAGATATAAAGTAATTGTTGAAGAATTTGGTCGTTTTGTTAAAAAAAAAAGCCGTGCACGTAATCCTTGTGGGAGTTGGGAGAGGTTTTGTCGTTTTTAGCATTTAGTAAACAAATAAGTAGGATTAGATTGTCCTTTTCGGGCTAACGCAACGAACTTAGATTTTAACCACTGCACGAACGAAACAAAACTTTTTTACTCTCATATACATTGCCATTTCTATAAGTACCTATATATCAGTCAAGAAGCTGGCACGAACAAAAGAAGCACTCGGGTGTCAAGTACAAAATCTGCCTTATTCATACGTTTATTTTAATTTATGGAAATGTCATTTCAAAGACACTTTATTTGATGTTCATGACCAGTGCCGTAATTAGGGCGGGCACAGAGCGCAGACCCTAAAGGGGCGTAGAAATTACCAGACAATTACCAAGTTTTGGGTCATTCAGGGTGCGATATTTATCCCATCATATTATAGATGCGCCCTAATAACAGCAGTGTAAGTACTTAAACTGTATAACTATCTATTGTTCTTCTAAAAGTAACTACTCGTATCTACTTAATCCATTCTAATATATATAAAAGGAAGGAAATTGTTTGGCTGACTGACTGATCGATCAACGCACAACCGAAACCGCTGGGTCTAGAAGCATGACATTTTGAAAAAAGGTTCCATAAATGATGCAAGTGAATAAGGGATTTTTGTAAATTCCAACGGTAACGGTAATATACAGGATCCACGCAAGCGCCGCGAGTACTTAAACAAAAGTTTTGTTTTTTTATAGATATTTAGGTCCATTTTATTTTTTAAAGGCGCAGTTATAGAAGTTTGCACCGGGCGCAAGCAAGACTAGTTACGGCACTGCTCATGCTACCTTAAATGTTCTTGAGTATTATCGTCTCTTGTCCCACATTTATTTCTACCTCACCGGGAGACGTGCGTATAATTTCAGCTGAAAAATAATGTCAGCTAATAAGATTTCTCCTTTTATTTGTCGTGAATATAGAAGTTTATTTCTTTTATTCTTTGTTGCACTATTTTGTTGTCGTAAAGATAATCGGATCCCCGAGTCTGACCATTTACGCCGTCCAGCTGAACAATCGTGATTAAGTAGGTTATTCCGAAGAACTTCTAAAAGTTTTTTCGAATTTTTGGCAGAGGTATTAAATTTCCAGCAGTACTACTTTTCGACAATGCATTTTCGGACCGTCATCGTCGAGCTAGTGGGTAATAAAGATGTACTAAAGATTTTGAAAAAGTAGGTAATTGGTTTATTCTTGGAATCGAACCCGGACTATTAAAAAAAATCACAGCATAAATTCATTATTCAGTTTTACCACCTATACATTCAATGCATCTACATTGCGGTGTTTTAAGTAAAATGTTGTGATATTGTACAATACGTCTAAACAACACCTTAAAACTATTAATACGATTGACGAGTAGGTAAGCGTTGCGGCCTGAAAGACGATATAGAGACGAGGAATGAAAAAGGAATGCTGAAGTGGTTTGGTCATAGAATATTATAAAAATATATTCATATTGAGAGGATGAAGAAAAGGCGCTTAACGAGACAAATATACAAGGGTGTTGTGAATGGGCGAGTCGGTAGAGAACGACCTAGGCGTACTTACATCGACCAGATCGGCGATGTAAGAAAAGCCAGATGAAACCCGAAATGAGTCTTTTGATGGATGTGGATGAAGAACGAAAGATCTGCCAGGTTTCTAGGAAGTGGCAACCTAGTCTGTTGTTTCCCATTGGGGAAGCCCAATGGGAAATAGGAGTGAGATTATGCAAGAACACCTTAAAACTGGAGATATATAATAATAATAATATAATCTCACGCCTTTTATTCCCCCCGAAACTGGAGATATCAACAGATTAGGTCCTAATCTGTTGATATCTCCATAATCATTAGGACCTTCCATAAATTCCCCTATAGCGTTTTACATTTTACGCTTAAACCTGCATTATTTATGTTAGGGTCGGCATTATTCCCGCTCCAGCGGTCCGCGTGATTGCCACATTTTTCAGAAGCCCCCATTATGAAAAAAGTAATTTTTGCGAGCACAAAATATTTCACGGGCAGGTGAGTTTTGTGGGATATTTTTAAGTTACAGTATGCGATTTTGGAAAGCAGTTGGCAGACATATCCGACATATGCGATTGCCATTAAATGATTTGATCAGATTTCGTTTCGTATCGTATCGTTTTTTGGGGTTAGGCAGAGGTATTTCATTGCTGGATATACCCACTTTTCGCGAGACATTCCCTGGACCCCCAAACGTGACAGGTGGTGAGCCATTCGCCGGACCGGGTCTGTTTACACATGTCATATCTCAGAATTAATTCTTTAACTTGCTGGTTTCCTCACGATGTTTTCCTTCACTGTCGAGCTAGTGATAAATTATTTGTACCTATCTATTATTATTACAAATAAAATTAAAATTCATTTATTACTGTAGTAAAAAAAAATTCGAATCCTGGCATGTACCAACGAGTTTTTCAAAACTTACGTAACGGGGTTACTTTGAACCTCGGGATGACTTTGATTAAAACTTCCTGTTCACATAAAAATGCGAATTGCATAAAACGGAACGGTTTTTGGCAGGGTTTTTTTTCGGAAATGGCAACACTAATGAACTGTCAAATCCTTTTCTGTACCTACAGAAAAGGATTTGACAGTTCATTAGTGTTCATTAGTTCAGCAACCTCAAGCCCACCTGGGCTTGAGGTTGCTGCTTTAGATTACATTAAAAAAAGGGAACTTTCCAATTTAATTTTTTTTTCTTATTTTGAAATATTTTTTGTGGTTACTTTAAAATAAAATGATAAACAAGGGGGATATCAAAGTAACCCCAAAATCATTATCACTTCGATCACGCTATTTTTATTTTTTATCTCAAAATCTATAAATGTTTTATTTTTCCTTTTAAACTTAATCGAATAAACTACTAAAACCGATTATTATATTTTTTTTAGTATTTTTAGAAGCACAGGTTAAAAAGTTATGGGCTATCAAACTTCAAAATTGATCAAAGTAACCCTGGTTTACCGGTACATATTTATCACTAGCTCGACGGTGAAGGAAAACATCGTGAGGAAACCCGCAGGTCCCAGAATGAATCCTGAGACATGTGTAACAGACCCGGTCCGGCGATGGGCTCACCAACTATCACGTTTGGGGGTCCAAAGTATATCTGGTGAAAAGTGGGTATATCCAGAAATGGAATACCTCTGCCTATCCCCTCGGGGATATAAGGCGTGAGATTATGTATGTTATGTAAAAAAATGTAACAATGGAAGACTATAACAAGGGACTCGAAACTCGTCCATAGTTAGTTCAATGTAAAAAACAGCCTATCCCCACCAAATCGACGAGTTGCTGGGGTACCCAATGCAGTACCCCGAGAGAAACCAGCAACAAACTCAAAATTAGACAGCTCTTTTACGGTCTAAAATAAAGAATTAAATTCAATCTAATTTTTTTTGTTATATTTTCAGCCAGAAATATACATTTCAACTTGCAAATTTGAACAATGACAAATATGTGCCAATAAGTTGACTGGTAAACCAGAAACACGTAGCAGCGATTTAGATAAAAGCCCACGATACGATAACGGGCGATAATATTTCAATTCAATCAATTTGTAGAGCCACGAGTGTGTCATTCCGACGAATCCAATTAGGGATACAGAGTTGACATAGGAGATTTTCCACGCAGTGAGCACTTTTTTAACCGACTTCAAAAGAGGATTAGGTTGTCAATTCAACTGTATTTTTTAATTTAATTACAAACTTGGACACAATTCTAAAAAAGAACGTTTACAAAAAAATCACTTCAGAAACGTGCGCAAATAATGTACCCTACTAGATGTGAACACAGCATGCGAATAAATTTGAAACGAGCTTAATTTATCATATGCACTGTTTTAAGTCACAAAAACAAAGAAATGTTACAATGGATAACTTAAGAGGCATTTTCTAATGGAGTCCCTAGCTGAGATTACAAGAAAAGTAGCAGTTAAGTAAATCCCTGTTGCAATTACATGAAGTTTTTGTTGTTCTCGCATAGTTAAAGTAGTTAAGCCATGTCAGGTACCCTTTGGGTGGTTTAAACATTTCTGGCAAGTGGCCACTAGTGTAAAACCGTTTTAGATTTATTGTTGCCTCATTTGTACTGAACGAAGATTTGATTTTAAAATAATTTATATTTTTACCGACTTTTAAAAAGGAGGAGGTTCTTAATTAGAAGGTTCTTAAAACAAATACAAATTATAGAATAACTCATCTCCGAAACCACACTTCATCATTAGAATTTCTGAAAACTTTTAAAATGCTACCTCAAACGAACCGTTTCAAATTTTATCCCAACATGTACTGGAAAGTGCTAGTGGCCAACTAAAACAATATCAATTTAGTAGTAATCAAAGAGATTAAAATATAATAGGACATAGAGGGGGCATTGGCAATATTTTCATACAAAAGTTTGAAGCTCAATGTCAGTTAGTATGAACTCGAGCTGTCATTCGGTTGAAATTTTACTCGACTTATTCCACTTGGAATAACTTTTCGGCTTCAAATTTTCCTCGCTTTGTCCCCTCTATGCCCTGTTATATTTTAACCTCTTCGTGTAGTAGTAAATTAGGTATTGTTTTACTAAACTTTCACTTCGCATATGTAGATAGGTCAAGTGAAATTTTAACATTTCCGACCTAAATAAATATACTCCCGTTTTATACAAACATTTAGTTTGGCTTTAGAACAACCACATATTGTAACAGTACAATATTATCCAGACTAATAATTATTATGATTGCAAAAGTAGCTCTATCTATTTGTTTGTTTATAACCACGACTGAAAATTAATGGCAGGATATTTACATAAGGATATATCAAAGAGATTAAAATATAATAGGATATAGAGGGGACAAAGCGAGGAAAATTTGAAGCCAAAAGTTATTCCAAGTGGAATAAGTCTAGTACAATTTCGGCCGAATGACAGCTCGCGTTCATACTAACTGACATGACGCTTGAGCTTCAAACATGCTTCAAAGTTATGTATGAAAATATTCCTAATGCCCCCTCTATGCCCTATTATATTTTAATCTCTTTGGGATATATACAACTTTTTTAAATTCCAGAACGTGGAAAAAGTTGCTAGTTGTTACATATAACAAAAAGAATATCGGCAGCTTTGGTACCCACTGAAATAGACACCCACGGGGTATCACACTATGCTTGTTATATTGACTCATAACAAGTCGAAATTTTCCATATTTTTAAATTAATCTAGCAGTTGAAAATATTGAGTCAAATAAAACAGAAATATCATAGAAACACGAATCGATCGATTGGGAAATCTATTAATACCAAAGAGGCATGAAGGGGACAAAGCGAGGATTATTTGAAGCCAAAAGTTATTCCAAGTGGAATAAGTCTAGTACAATTTCGACCGAATGACAGCTCGCGTTCATACTAACTGACATGACAAGGACATGACGCTTGAGCTTCAAAGTTTTATATGAAAATATTCCCAATGCCCCCTCTATGCTATTATATTTTAATGTCTTTGATTAATACAAAAACTTTTTTGTTGTTGTGGTAAAATTGTACGTCGTGTCATCACGTCAACCATGTCATTCACTACGGATGGCCAAGTGAAAAAATAAATTGATATTTATCGTATCGACATTTCTAAATACTATAGATAAAAATCGAGTGAAAAATATCGATATATCGTCAGTTTTACATTATTATTACTACGTATACATATTCCCAAATTCGTAAAAAAGGACGATGAAAATAGTATATTTTTATAAATGCTTGAGTCGGCAAGTATCTAGTACCTAACATGAAATGAAACACGAAACCAGAATTGCGTTAAAAATATATTAAAATTGATACGAATTCGGTACTGTAAAATAAATGTCGATATATCGCCATTAAAAATATCGACGATATATATAATATGCTAATTTAGTATTTGGAAAAATATCGATATTTTAATATAGGTATCGATATTTTTTGCCCAAGCCATCATTCACTGGCATAGAGTAACTTATATGGCATGTGGTAGGCAGTGCTATTTTCCAACAAAGAGGTTGTAAGAAAATCATTTTCTTTCCTAGAGAAACTTTTTCTTTACACGTCTTTGGTAACTAAAATCTCATAATAACCTACAAAATTCACTAGGTAACGAATAACTTTTAAACCTCAACTTATAAAAATGTGGTATGATTACATATTATCTTAGTCTGTCCAAGAACTATCGATTTTACACGGTTTCGTCTTCCGTGGGCAGGTGTAAGTGGGGTACCCAGAACACATGGACTTTTGCCATTGTTCTTTGCTCACTAACCATAGAGTATATCACTGATCTGTATTAATGTAGTATTGTTGAGATGAATCTAAGAAAAACGCCAAGTCAAACACAAAAAAATATGAAAAAGACAAAAAGCATTCTATATTCAAAAAGTTATTTCCGTCAAATAGAGAGTAACTTATTTTAACTTAGTCTCGTGGCTGTTAAAGAAAGTTTTAGTTGGAATGTTTGTCGCAAGTTTTAAAACTACACAAGCAGTAAAATCTGTTCCTAATATAGGTAATCCTCAAAGTGCAAGATCTCCTTGCCAAATTTCATCAATATCGCTAAGCAATTTAGGTTTAAAGAAATTTATTCTCATAAAGAATTACAAATTCACTTACATGAGAACACTTAAATTTTAAACAATGTATAATTAATATTGTAAAGAGCGTAGTAATATTTAAATGTGGGTAGAAAAATTATAACTTCGAAGACAAATTCGCATCGCAGAAGTACATGTCGGCAAACGGTTAAGTAGGTCAACACAGCGTAAATCCAGAGATCAACCGTAACTAGATGTGGCTTTCTGCGTTTTGATTTAATATGTAGTTTTTTAGAAGTTTTTTGAATAAATAATAACTTTTTGCTTCTTTAATTTCGTTTGGAATTTTGTTGTATATTTGAGCACTTAAATAGGTAGTATTATTTTTGCCGTAATTTGTTCTTGAGGGTCGAAGTATTAGATGATCTGCATTTCGGAGACGTCGTGTTTGGATTTGTTTCTTTTTAGTAAATGATAGATGAGTGTGTATATCTCTTTGTAGTATTTTTCTTATTAGTATACAAGTATAGTATTCAAATGTTTGTTTTATAGTTAGAATTTTAGTTTCTTTATATAATATTTTAGTTGGCGTAAGAAAGTCGTAATTAAATAAAGTTTTTATTAATTTATTTTGAGCTATTTGAATGGCACTGAGAATAATATAAAAGCAATTTAGCCATTAAAACATAATATTAGTTAGAGAAAATCGATTGTATGTACTACCAGGGCTATTATTCAATAAGGGATCTATACCAATCAAGGTTGGGTTTGCGGCTGTAATAAATTGGCGGTCTGCGGCTCGGTCGATTGATGGGTTTGTGGCTGTTAGATGTTGTTCGCAAATTGGCGGGAAATCTAGTTTGCAGAACAATTTGACTCTAAATTAAACTATACACATGTAAGGGAATATGGGTACAATACTATATACGATATGAGTATAAAGTAACTAGAGCTTTTACTT
The DNA here is from genome assembly GCA_963855545.1 of Ethmia dodecea. Lineage (NCBI taxonomy): Eukaryota > Metazoa > Arthropoda > Insecta > Lepidoptera > Depressariidae > Ethmia > Ethmia dodecea. The sequence goes on from OY979457.1 coordinate 4,660,555, forward strand.
GTTGGATTCAGCTTATAGCCCTTGACTTGAAAACTGTAAGCGCGAAAATTACAACAACATATCATTAAGACCCGCAAGCCCCAGAATTTATTTTGAGGCATGTGTAACAGACCCGGTCCGGCGATATTCTCACCTATCACGTTTAGGGTCTTACGAGTATAACAAAGAACTCTAAAGATTAAAGAACCGACTTTAATGGCAATTAAATGGCACCAAAAATATCATCGATGTATAAAATTTTTAGACTTGTAGATTTCTTAAAAACTGCTGCACCGATTTTGGTGAAACTTAAATGGGACCGCCTCTGAAGTAACAAAAGAATAAATAACAAATAATAAAAGAATGATCAAAATCGGTTAATAATTGGCGGAATAATAGCGTTACATAAAAACATACAGTAGAAATGAGAACTCTCTCATTTTTGGAAGTCGTCTGAAAATGTACTACTACCTCTGCACTGTTGCAAATTGTGAAAATTTACGTTTTCGCCCATATAGCTAAAGGGGGAGATAGTCTATAGATAGGGAATTATTACAAAACTAAAATTGTCCTACGATTTGCCCTTAATTTGTGTATGTATGTAGACAGACAGAAGCTCAGTACCGTACACAGCTTCTACTTGTTTCGGGGGGCTCGATACATAATTGGTTCCTGTTTTCTTTGCGTTTACGCCCATTGAAAATAGTTGAGCAAAGTCAGAGACCATTAAGAGTCGCTTATAAATAGTATATTACACACCTAGGGAAGTAAAATAAGAAATGTCTCAGATCACATGTAATTGTCGACCGAGGCAAAGCCCAAAAGCTAGGCTTTGAAAATAAAATAAGGCTGTTTTATTTACTTCCCGAGGTGTTTATACTTTTTTTCTTATCGACGGAGGTGGAAAGCGGCAACTTCGTTTAGCGCAGCGGACCAAAATTTGCCGCTTTCCCAAAAAATATTTCAGTTGGCCCCTACCCCAACTTCAAATATCGATCCCGTAGTGGGCTCTCGTATGATATCATAGCTAAAACAATGTCTAAGAAAAGTATCATAGCTTATCAGTAGACTATTGATAATTTTCGATACTTCTGCACTATTTTTATATTTTGTTACACACAGTTATTGTATTCTATGGGTAGAAAGTACAAACCAACTAATAAATATAACACCAATCTGTTCGTCACAAAAATGTCGACCCCAGGAGTACTATCGACTGAGCCAGCAGTCCTATCGATTATACGGCTATACTAAAATTAAGCCTCTTTGATATAAGATATAAGATTTGATTACACTACATTATGTATGTATATCTACGACTACCTATATACTGGCGTAGAAGCGTTGAATATCTCCGTAAATGTCAAAGTTTAGTGGCGGTTAGGACGGTTGTTTGCTGGAGGTGATATGGCTGTGTACTTTAGGCTTAGAGATCATATAGAAATAACTTACGTAATGCCTACTAGCATTGGCATACATCATTAGTTCTCCGGAGACTTGTATAACGCTACATAACTCTAAAGTTTCATCAAAATCCGTTCAGTAGTTTTTTGCGTGAAAGAGGAACAAACATCTATACATCCATACATACAAACTTTCGCGTTTATAATATTAGTAGGAAGTTTCAACAAAATCCGTTCAGTAGTTTTTGAGTAAAAGAGCAACAAACATCCATACTCACAAACTTTTATAGCAGGATAGACAAACATATTAGTAGGATAGATTTACTCAAGCCTTTAATCCCAGAGGGGGTAGGCTGAGGTATTCCATCCCTAAAAACACCCACTTCAAGTCGAGCCGTTTTGGAAGAGTGCAACCACAAACACCGTGACACGAGATTTTTATATATGATTAGGTGCATGGGACATCTACTCGTATATATATAAAAATGAATCCCTTTTTCCCTTGGTCACGGCATCACGCGTTAATGGCTGAACCGATTTGGCTGAAAGTTGGTAGGGAGGTAGCTTAGAACCAGGAGACGGACATAGGATACTTTTTATTCCGATATTCCCACGGGAACGGGAACTACGCGGGTGAAACCGCGGGGCGCTGCTAGTTATCAATATTATTAGACGTGAAATTATCAATCATTATTATAGTCAACCCTTAATACTCTTAGGGTCAAAACACACTTGCGGAAATTACGCCGCGGAACTTTCCGTCAACAACATACATTGACGTTTCACTTTAAAGATAAATGGATCTGCCTCCCGCGTCAACCGTAATGTATGTTGCTCACCGAAAGTTCCGCGCGTAAGTTCCGCCAAGTGTGTTTGCTCACTTAAAGTGATGGATGACACTGACTTTTAGCCTCCAACACAAAAAAGAACGTCTGATGTATTATATTTGTGATACGTGATATGATATTTCGTATTTCGCCAAAGAAAAAGAGATAAATATAACCCTATGTAACTGCGAAAACATCTGCATAAAACAGCAATTCATAGGTATATTAAGATGTTTTATTCTGTACCTACAAAGATTGTTAGAAAGCAAAAGTTCATAGTTCGGCTAAACAAAACACAGTTTGACCGCTACCAAAGATATATGTCTAAAAATATAACGAAGTCTTATTATTAACCCTTGCGCTGAATACAAAGAGGTAAAAAGGGGTTAATATAAGAGCCCGTCAATGACAAAAGGCTCTCACAGAATACACGTCTGAATGGCTGACTCTTAATAGAATGTTCGCGCAATATGAGGATTATTTGTGTAGATAAATACACACAGAGCCTATCTACGAACTACGTACGAACACCAATACACACATATAGATGCCCTTATCACAAAAGGGTCAGCGATCAAGTATTAATGTATGTAGTACTTATCTCTTTTTTACACTGAATCATACATCAACAGGCTATTTCACAGAGTGAAAAATAAAATGCGAATATTGACTTCCTTAGGACGTCACACGCCGTGTTGGTTAAAGTATGTTAACCTTTATTTACATACAATCTAATATGATAGATGTACTATACCATATGAGCGCTACCATAATTTTATGCCCGTAACTTATCCTCATGCGTGTTTTCAGAAGGTAAGTTCGCATAAAAGCCAGATAAAGAGTACCCGAAACCGACGAGCTTGAATGAACCGATTGATGGATGTGGATGAGGCACGTGAGGTATGCCAGGATCCTAGCAGGTGGCGGGCTGTTGTCTCTGCCTACCCCTTCCGGAAAAAGGCGTGAGCATATGTATGTATGTAAGTTCGCGTAAGCCCGGCTCGTACCTTATCTAAATTGTATCTACCGCTAAGTGCTGAATTGGGCGTAGGTGGCAACTTACACTCTTAAAAGCTGGCTTGCGTGAGAGTTTACCCCTTTTTGAAATTGCTAGTGGTAGACCGGCTCGAATAGACTTGTCTGAATATTTTCTTGATACCGTGCCAGCTTACCATCTGCCGACTTGATAGGGGGCAACTGCAAATCTATTTTTAAAAGTTTTAATTGTACTTGTGTCGATATTTAACACTAGTTATTATTTCTACAAATACCTAAATGTTTTATGTGCATGAGGATTTTACTTTTTTGTAGTTGTAATTAACACTAGCGGTTCTGCGCGGTTTTACGTTCGTTCCATTCCAAAATATAGGTTATGTTACTCGGGGATCTTCTAGCTTTCCATTGGTAGAAGAGTTTTTAAAATCGGTGCAGTCGTTTTTGAGATTATTCGTAACAAACATACAAAAATAATACAAATCTTTCCTCTTTATAATATTAGTATAGACTATTAAGTATGTCTAGATAATCAAAACATTTATACCTGCAAGTAGATAAGTCTTATTAAATGCTGATTCATCAGTATCACGAATTGTTTCTTCATAACTACCCAGGCATAGTCTAGGCACGTCCCTAAGCCATTAACCGAGGCGAATCGATACAGAATCGAGATATCGAGTAGATACCTCATATATGTGCGTAAACTGAGAGGTCCCAAGGGAAGAGTATAGAGTTAAATTTAGCAATTTGTATGCCGTAGAGTGTACTTAGCTTTTCCCTCGACTTCGCTGTTGATGAAAAGTGTATCTGATGAGTGAAACCATATATCTTCATGTATTTTAACCTGAATACCCTAACTAATCTACACTAATATGATAAAGAGGAAAGATTTGTATTTTTGTAAGGTACAAATTCAAAAAATACTGGACCGATTTTAAAAAATCTTTCACCAATAGAAAGCTAAAAGATCCCTTAGTAACATAGGCTATATTTTATTTCCGTATTCCTACGAGAACAGGAGCTACGGGAACGAGAACTACGTGAACTACGGGAACCACAGTCAATTATAAAGATGCAGACACATTATGATTATTTATTATAATTATCTGCCCGATGGCTGGCTACTGTTATAGTCAAAATCTCTTTATGTTGGTTAATTTTGACAGTAAATTAAGAATAATTTTTTATATGTTGGTTAAGTGTAATCTAAATTTTTACTTTTATATGGGAATTATGGGCGTTAAGCCATTTCCGATACCTTTGGGTGGATTGAATAATTCTGACTGTTATGTGGCCACTAGCTTAACACCATCTCCAAATCCTCGGTGGGCTCGCGTTAGAGATTGCAGCCCATACTTCTTCATGTTATAGGTTCTTTCTTGTTAATGGTGGACAAGTGAAGAAATAAAATTAAGTACCCAACTCATATTATTAGCTATTTCTCGCGACTTCATTGACGTTCCGAATTTGAAATAGCCTATGTCTATGCCAAAGAGATTAAAATATATTTATTTATTTATTTCAACGACGTACACAACAGTTAACAACCAGTAAATTATATTAACAGATTAAAGGCTAAAGGTATTGTTCTAGATTGCGAACCAAAAACGTGAACGTACAGCTCGGTTAAGCAGGCTAACTGAGTAAATATACATATATGAAAGTTAACAAAAATGGATAAATAAATAGATCACAGTTATACTTATCAGTTATAGCAACGTGTGACATAACAACAATGGCATCTGTAAATATTGTAGATGAATGTATGTTTTCTTTGTAAATAAAAGGTATAATTACAATTACATTAATATTAAAATAAAATTATATGAGGTTGAGGATATCTGTAACATGCTTTTTAAATAAATTTTGTTTTGGATTAAATATATCAATTTCCTGTTTTTCTAAGGATAATTCATTGTACTGGCGGCAAAATCTAGTTAGGGGGTTATAGAAGGAGGTATTATTTTTGTAAACATTTAACAAAAATGTTTTGGGGTGGCGAGGATTAGGTCTAATGTTTATGCATATCTCGGAGAGTAGGAAGGGAGAAATGAGAATGAGAATTATAGAATGAGAATGGGAGAATGAAATAATATATTAGGAAATAGAGGGGACAAAACGAGGAAAATCTGAAGCCAAAAATTATTACCTACCTAAGGTCATAAGTCTAGAACTAATTCGACCGAATGACAGCTCGCGTTCATACTAACTCACATGACGCTTGAGATAAAAGTTTTTTTATGAAAATATTCCCAATGCCCCCTCTATGCTCTATTATATTTAAATCTCTTTGGTCTATGCCAAGTTTTACTAACTATAAGCTACGACAGTATATAAATAAATATATAAAGGATAGGTACAATAGTTTATTTCATCTCCCGCAGGCATAAGAATGCTGGACCAGCCTTATATGACGGATCTGATCGAAGCCAACTCGATGGGGCATGAGCCTCACAAGATCCACATCTACAGCGCATCGTGGGGCCCCACTGATGATGGGCGCACTGTGGATGGGCCCCGGAATGCGACCATGAGGGCTATTGTGAGAGGAGTCAATGAGGTAAGAAATATGATATCACTTGCAGGTGCCCAGCGGAACTATTCTCTAATCTGTGCCAGCGGCGTTGACAGCTCGGTTCTTTTTTTAACATTTACCTTGGAAATTCCAAAAAAAAAATTGTGGTAGCTTACGACGTTTACAGAACTTGCGTATTTTTTTTTTTATTTCAGGCAATGCGCCAGTCAGTTTCTTCTTTTATATATTTCGTAGCCATATCTTAGAATTGATCACTTCATGATGTGGCCGACCATTTAATGAAATGGTTGTAAGTATACCATATTAAGAAATAATCTAACCTCACCTAAACTAATCTAACCTTTTTTTTTTTTTTTTTTTTTTTTAAGTGGGGAAATCCTTCATCGGATACACACACCACCCCGGGGGGAGTGGTGTGGTTATGCCGGACTCCTACCGGCTAAAACCCCACTGTGTTCCTCCGCTCCGCCATAGGGACGTGACCACGGGGAGGCCGAAGCATTACGTCCGCAGCCACGTCGGCGGGCCGCCTACCGCAGGAACTGCGCGGTAGGCCCTCCTCTGCGGGACAGGGGGGAGTGATCCCTGTCCCGGACGCTCCGAAGGCGCGTGGGAACACCACGCGCGCCTTCGCGACGAGGCCTAATCAGTGGACGGTGATGCCCCCGCATCACCGCCCGGGCCTCGTTAGGTGGGGAGGAGGAGAGAGGCATATGCTCTCCTCCTGCGGCCTGTGCGTCTGCGGCGGATCGGGAGAGAAGAGGGGTCCTCCTCCCTGTCCCTCTCCGCCGCCTCCTTCTGCGACATGACTGTCTCACAGAAGGAGAGGACCGCTTTCCACGACCTCTTGTCGCCGACCATAGAACGCACTATGGCCGGTAAGGAGAGGTCGTTCCCCACCGCTGCGACGAGGTCACAGCGCGGCTCCGCCCATGCCGGGCACTCCCCCAGTGTATGCTGCGCTGTGTCCTCGTGGCAGCCACAGTGGTGGCACTCGGCGGTCGCCTCCCTCCCGGCTATGCGGTGCAGATACTTCCCGAAACAACCGTGTCCCGAGAGTACCTGCACCAGTCGGAAGGTCAGCGACCCCCACTCTCTCTCCGTCCACTCCCGCAGGACTGGACGGACCGCCTCGACAGTCCAACGGCCGGCCGACGGTTCGGCCAGCCTCTGTTCCCACTTGTCGAACAGGGACTGTCGAGCCAGGAGTTTCCGCACTTCCATCTCCCTGGGAGCAAGGCGACTGCCGCGGAGTTGGAGGTCCTTGCGCCACTGATACGTGGACGCTTGGGCCTCCGCCTCCAAGTCCCAGGGAGGGGATCCCGCCAGTACGCATGCCGCCTCAAAGGAGGTGGTGCGGTACCCGCGTATGACGCTGACGGCCATCACCCTCTGAGGTCTCCTCAGGAGGGTGATATTATGGGCCGTCAGGGTCTCCGCCCAGACCGGGGCCCCGTACAGGGCCATCGATCGCACCACCCCCATGTACAGGCGGCGGCTGGCCGACTCGGGCCCCCCGATATTAGGCATCAACCGCTTCAACGCGGCGGCCGATGCCATCAAACGGGGGGCCAGGCGGGCGAAGTGATCCCGGAAACTCCAGCGGGGATCGAGGACGAGTCCAAGATACTTCATCGTGGACTTGACCTCGATCCGAGTGCCACTCACTGTGATGTGGGACCCGACCGGTGGCGCCTTCCGAGGGCCGTGGAAACACAGCGCCTCGGATTTGGGCAACGCCACCTCGAGTCCCAACGACCGGATCCGCCTCACCACCTGTGCCACTGTCACAGTGGCGAGGCGGGCTGCTTCCCGGTACGAGGTCCCCCGGGACGTGACCAGCGTGTCGTCCGCATAACAGGTCACGTTTGATCCCGGGAGGAGCTCCCCCCGCAGCACCCAGTCGTACCCGATGTTCCACAGGAGCGGCCCGAGGACCGAGCCCTGTGGAACACCGCACGTCGTCTCCCACCTTACTTGCCTACCGTCCCGAACCGGATACTCGACGTATCGCTCCGAGAGGTAGGCCCCGACTATTCGGCGTAGATAGGGAGGCACATCATGGAACTTCAGTGCCTCCCTGATGCAGGCCCAGGGAAGGGTATTGAACGCGTTGGCGATGTCGAGAGACACCGCCAACAGCACCCCACCCCGGGCGACCGCCTCATCCGAGAGGGCCTTGACGCGGAGGACCGCGTCAACGGTCGACCTGCCCCCTCGGAATCCGAACTGATGTTCGGACAAGTCGGGACCTACCTCTCGGAGGTGCACGATAAGCCGTCCGGCGATGACCCGCTCGAACAGCTTATCGGCCTCGTCGAGTAGAACGATCGGACGGTAGGCCGAGGGAGATTCCGCGGGACGCCCGTCCTTCCGCAGAAGAACGAAGGGAACCGGCCGGACTGAAGACAGGCGTCCAGTAGTCCGCGGAATCTCTCCCCCAGGGCCTTGAGTGCCAGAGCCAGGACGCGTCCCGGGATCCCGTCTGGTCCCGGAGCTGTGTTTTTGGCTTTCAGCCTCAACACAGCCGCGTCTAGCTCTGCCTCCGTCACCGGAGGCACCTCGAACTCCGCGCTCGCATCCACGACAGGGTGTCGTGGGGGCGCCATCGCTGGGGGTTGTTGTTCCGCCCTGTGTGGAAACAGGGTCGAAACAACATTCCCCAGCAGTCGAGGCTCGAGACTCTCCGTGAGTGGGGGGGCCCAGGGGCGAAGTTTGCCCCTGACCGCACGGTACGGCCTTCCCCACGGATCACGGGTCAGAGTCTCGAGGAGCTCCGCTCTGGCACTAGCCTTCGCGATGCAGATGGACAGCTGTAGGGCCTTGGTAGCCTCTCGATAGGCCCCAAGCAGCTGTGCTTCCACGTCGGCGTCACGTACTCGCCTACGGCGGTAGTGGGTGTACTGGCGTCTCAACTCCACGCAGAGGGACCGCTGATCAGCGATCCCCTGAGACCACCAGTACACCTGACGCCTAGGAGGTCGAAGCTTGGCCCGAGACATGCCCGCGTCGCAGATCTGCGACACGGCGCCCCGGAACCAAGTTACCTCCTCCTCGACCTCCACAGGCCTGGAAGGGGTGTTACTCCAGGCCTGGACTATGGAAGCCAGTTCCACCGCATCACGATTCAGGCTTTTCAAGGCCCATCTGGGGGAAGCCGAAGCGTGGCCGCTGGGACGACGATGCGTGTCCGGGGCTAGGGATGCGGAGACAATGTCGAACCGTATATACAAATGGTCCGACATTGTCTCCACATCCTCCATAACCCTCCAGTCCCGGACACGGCGTGCTAAGGCAGGGGTTGTGAACGAAACGTCTACAATGGACCCCCCCTGCCAGCGCACGCACGTGTTGACCGACCCCCGGTTCAGAACCGTGAGGCCAGTCATCGTCGCCCACTCCGCTAACGTCTCGCCGCGTGCATCCGTTGCGGGACAACCCCAAGCCGTGCTCTTGGCATTGAGGTCGCCCACAAGGAGCGCCGGATAGGGTAGAGTCTGCCCAATGAGGGCCCCTACCCGGTCCAGGAACGCTTCGAACTCGGCGAGACTTCTGTTGGGAGAGAAATATGCCCCGATTAGGACAATTTCTCTCCAGCGGATCGCCACGTACCCTCGGCCCCTCGCTAAGGTGGGAGGGGGCAGTATGCCTTCTGCCCCTGACGCTGTTATGATGGCCACCGAGCCGTCTTGGTCCTCTACCCAGTTATCCCTGGGAGGGACGAAGTACGGCTCGGCGACCACCGCGACGTCTATCAACCACTGCGCCATGGATTGCAGGAGGAGATCCTGCGCACCGGCGCAGTGGTTGATATTCGCCTGAAGGATCCGATGGTTCGTCTTAATCATGACGTAACCATCGGATCCCCCCTCGGTGCGGCCAGAGCCGCAGGAGCATTGGCGGCCGGGGTCCTTGCGGCCGCCTTCCTGGGTGCACGTTTCGGGGCTTTGGCCCACGCGCACCCCTTGCTCCCTGCGCTGTGCCCGGCTGGCTTGCCCACTGCTGCGCAAAGCGCGCAATGGGGAGCGGCCGAGCACCCTCTGGCCTTGTGGCCGGATTGACCGCAGCGATAACAGTCCTCGCTGCGGTCAATCTCTGAGGTGCACTGCTGCCTGACATGCCCAACCGTCAGGCAGCGATAGCACCTCATGGGTCGGCTCTCCAGGCGTTTCACCTGTGCGGACGTCCAGCCCACCAAGAGCCGACCCTCAGCCACCTTCTGGGCCGCTACCACCGGGCAGCGAACCCACACGGACCACTGCGCGTGGGGTGTGTAGTAGAGTTGGCCAACTTTGACCTCGTCTACCGCACACCCACCGCGCTTCGCCACCGCAGCGGCGACCTCTTCCGCCGAGGCTGAGTCGTCCAGACCGGAAATGCGCAATTCTGCGCACTTTACCGGTCTGGATATCCGGACGTCAGCCTCGTTTAAGACCTCCCTCAGCTTTGCAGCGAGGGAGTTTGCCTTGTCGCCGCTGGTGGCCCCGGGGACTTCCAGCACTGTCCCCCCCGTTACCGCCATCCTATACCTCACGCCAGTGATGCCGAGTTGTTCCAAGCTAATCTTGGATTTGGCCTCGGTCATCACTGACTTGTAGGTCACGCCCCTCTCCTCCGCTCCGGGCTGGAGCGTGAGGACGACGGCAGTCGCTTGGAGGGGACGCTTCCTCCGGGCCCTTTTCTTTTTCTTTTTGTCCCCCTCTCCTTTGGCAGGTGTTTTGGCCTGAGGGGGGGGCTTGGCAACTGCTGCGGTGGCCTTTGCTGTAGGGCCACCCTTCTTTTTGCCCTTTTTGACCACTGTCGACCAGCCCTCTTCCATAGAAGGAGGGACTGGTGGCAGTGGCCGGGGCTCACGTGGAGCCTGTTTTGGGGCAGTGGCTGAAGGGGGATTTCCTGCTTTTACCCCTTTTTTCTTCTTAGCCCCTTTTCCGGTAGCAGCTCCTACCTGGACTGGGGCTGGGGGAACTGCAGGAGTCACCGCTTTTGGCACTTTCCCCGGATTAGGCTCGGCTGCCCTTTCGCCCTTATCTCCAGCCAGTGGCGGGCGAACCCGCTTTGCTGGGAGAAGACGCTCCTCGAGGGACTCCAGCCTCGCGCTCATCATGGTCCCACATTGGACCAAGATTGAGCGCGTTAGATCTTCGGGCTGGAATCCCTGCATCACTGGAGGTTGCGAGGGTACCCCCTCCACCGCCGCTGCCCCTCGCTGCAGGGCCTGCTCCAGGCTGACCCTCAGCTCGCCCATCTCCTTGCGGAGCTCTGCCATCTCGGCTTTTAGACGAGCGTTGTCGGCCTGGAGCCTTGCCGTCTCATCAGAGACAGAGCGAGTACGCAGCTCCTCCACTGCCTCCCGGATTGAGGCCGCCGCTTTCTTGAGGGCACCTTGGAATGTGCCCTTCAAGTTTTTTGATTTGGCGGCGACGTTGATAATAATGCCCACACTGTCGAGCACCTGTTGATTCAGGGCCTCGGCAGTGCAGGCGTCCCCGGCGTTACTTAGCGAGGCCTTCGAGAGGCGAACCAATCTCCTTTGATCCGCCTGCTTTGCCATTCGAGCGACCTCCTCCTCGGCTTGTAGGTGGAGCTCCTCTCGCCTTAGTGCCAATAGTTCCGCCTTCGGCTGGGCCAGCCCCACGTACTTAGCCGTGGTCAGTGGCCGGCCCCTACCCCTTTTGGCGGACCCAGATGTTGTGGGCCTCGCACGTGTCTCTGAGCCGGAGTCGCTACTCGAGCGATCCGACTCGTTCTCATTGCTTCGCTGTCGCTTTCGGCCCTCGGACCCGGTTCTGAGGGTCGACTGCGACAGCGGTGCGTCCGATGGGACCTCGTCCGTCGACATCCCGGACTCTGCTTCCGCGTCAAACCGCCTGAGCAGAACCCGGGCCACCGGTAACGCCTGCTTCAAACCGCCATCTTCTACACAAGGAGAAGACGGGGCTGAGTCTCCGGAGCCCTCATCGGTTTGGGCAGGAGAGAAAAACTCACTCCTCCCAGTCACATCCGAGTCACTTACCCTGGAGAGAGAGAAGAACTCCTCTCTTCCTCCAGGCTGTATTATGCCGCGATTTTTAAGCCACAGTCGTTCCCGGCTTCTGGTTGAGATACCAAGAACCGGAGACGACTGTGCCAGCTCCCCTGACCTCGCGGTCTCCAGCGTGTCGCCGGAATCCGACGACACGCCGAGAGTCACAGGTTCAGTCACCTTTCCAGGTACGTCCTGAGGGTTGGGCGGGGAAGAAGCATTAATATTTTCCTTCCGACCAGCCGCGCTGTCTTCCTCTCCAATCCCTCTTTTGAGCAAACTGTTCTTTACAACCAGGGTCTTCCCTGGTGTCGCTCTGGTGTTCCTAAAAGATTTTGAATTTTTTTCCTCCATTTTTGTTCCCACGAGTATGGGGGAAATAATGGTCCATCCGGGCAGTGCCCCCTGTACCCGGATAACCCTAACACACCGAAGGAGGGCGGGAATCCTCCCCGTGTTGGCCGCTTGGTGGTGGAATAAACTCTCCACCATCCCTCGGAGATGATGACACCGCCGAGGGCATTCGGCGCCACGATGCCCCAACGCCGAAACTTGAGTGGTTTTTTATAGAGGTGTCCTTCCTCGCGGTCCGGGCGGTTAAGCCAAGACCCCCGATCCCAACCGAAGCCGCGAGACGTGACCACGACACTCCGGAAGCGGGATTGCGGTATACCGATGGTGGCCGGGAGAGAACTCCCCCTGGCCTGCTCGGAGGCAGTGTAAGTGCACACCGAGCCCGCCCCTGCCTCTCCACTGTGCCCTCTGCTAATCAGAGGGACACGCGGAGAGACGCCTGTGGTAGTCTTAGCCGCGACTGGGGAATGGACACAGAAACCCTGTGTCGATTCACCAGTCCCGTTGCCCAGGGTGCGCCACGAGGAGGCGACTACCAATGCACCCCAAACTAATCTAACCTAACCTAACCACATCATGAAGTGATAAATTCTATGGTAACCATACATACGTACATACTTCAATACATTACTCTCCTTCTGGTCCAATAGAGTAGTAATTGTACATTGTGCATAATTGATTATTAATAGTTCAATTCGGAGTTTCAACTAGTCGGTCTACTAACAATTCTGTAAGATAATAAGCTTATTTCTTGTTATTGTGCGCCGGGAACCCCCAGCTTAACCGGCTAAAAGATTATACGAATAGAAGAAGGAAAGAAACTTTATTCGACACAAACAAAAAATACACAGTCAAAAATAATATAGAAAAAATACCCGTTTATACAACGGTCACAACTCAGCATAATACCACAGCCTACGAATAAGGAATAAGCAGCATTGGCTAAGGCGTTGAATTTCAGCTGAAGCTACAGAGCTAATGTTGTTTAGACAGCGGCACCATCTGACCCTTATTTACGGCGTCAGACGCGAGTTTATTTTTTTCTATTTACCTGAATCTATTTACGGCGGTAACTCCCCGGATAGTAACCGAAAGTCCATTATCGTCTTCTTTATCGATTGTTTCATATTCTATGAGCCTCATTCTAGTGAATATTGCGGAGGCGAGCGTAATATGTTAAAATATTCATGATTAAGTTAGGTGAGGCGTCAGTAATTTTCAACAGGTGATGTTTATATTTATAAATAAATTATGAGACACAATTCGCACACTAGGCGGAGCCTATGCTGAAGTAAAAAATATAAAAAAATATCATAAGCTCACGCCTTTTATCCCGAGGGGGTTTACAGAGGTATTTAATTTCTGGAAATAACCACGTTTTACCAGTATATTTTTTGGACTCCTATACGTGATAGATGAGCCCATCACCGGACCTTGTTATGTACACATACCGCAGAATTAATTCTGGGACGCTGGTCCCAGAATTAATTCTGCGGTATGTGTACATAACAAGGTCCGGTGATGGGCTGGCGTTTTCCTCACGATGTTAAATAAATTAAATACAAAAGGTTATATTTTGGAAAGGCCAATTTCTTCTAAAAATATTCTTAAGAAATAAAAAGGTTGCGCGAAATATCGCGCAACCTTATTAATATTATTTTGGGCACAAAAGGTAGCGATAGCTTTGAAGAAGCACTGAACTTACATAGAATTTATCGGAATTCGGAATCCATTGATAGTGTGTCATTTGTGTTAATTATAGTTTTTATTCGGCTTTTGGGTTAAGGATGATTAACATCGATTTGAGATACCTACAAATTATTAAAGCTACCAAGAAAACTTGTAACTTGTACATATTCCTAAGTTTGTATTTCTTAATTTGTAAGGCACCTACGAGAAGAAAACTCTTGGAGAAAATATCGTCTAGTTTTCCAATTAGAAAACATATTTAATCAGTTTTCTTTTGAAAAAAGACTTTCATTACAGACTAGGGCTTCGTTCTGATTGTATTATTATTCGTCTACCGTTCAGTAGGTTTTGCGTAAATAAAAAATAAACATCCATCTATCTTCACAAATTTAGCGTTTATAATATAAGTAGGATTAGTAGGAAATAGTAAGTACCTATAAGATGGCAAGCTAGATACTATAAAGAGGTAGGAAATATTCAGCTCCTTCACAACCCCTAGAGTGAAGTATTAGTCGTTATTTGCCAAGGGATATGTCGGGACAGGGGGTGTTTGCTCGAGGAAATCGATCCCCTATTCGAGGTATATTTTTTCTGACACCCAGCAGTGATGGAAACTCCCTCTCGCCTTTTGTGAAGGTAAAACGTTTACCTCTATTTCGGGCGGCTTGTTTGAAACAATGTTGCTTTACCTTTTTGGCTGAATGGTTCGAATAACTTTGCATTATATAAATTCCAGGAACTCAGGAGGTTCGATGTAAAAATGTATTTTTTCTAATAAATGTTTTACGTTTAGTCAGATTGCCTAAACCGAACATTGTACGTATCTTTTTAGGCTGTTGCTAGGCGTCCGATTAGCGGATGAATACAATTACTTAGTCATCCGGGTTTAATCCCACCAAAAATATTATCATGCAAAATGTTGCCAAGCCAAGATCATATGGCCCGCAATGTCAAAAAGTTATCAGTTCTCATGTAGAGCCAAGCTTCAAACTCTACATCTTAGAAAGGTCATCCGTTTACCGACGACTAAATATTTTATTCATCCGACAAATTTATCGAACAACTAGACACTAAAGGAACAGATTATAAAAGCTGGAAATAAAAAAAATATATATTTTGTACCTCTTTCAGCACTGTTTTACGATATTGACTATTTAACGCTGAATTTGATCCACCACGATTTACTTACGAATTAGGTAGGTAGGTACTAAAATAGATTTTGAGGATATGGCGGGTTGTCTCAGTTAACCGTGCCTTCTAAGTCGGAGGTCACAGGTTTGATTCCTGCCCGGAGCCAACATTTGTGTGAGTAAACATGTCTGCTGGCTTTGTTTCTGGGTGTTTATATTTATTTGTTGTTTAGTACCCATAGTACAGGTCCAATTTGGGACTAAATAACCGTATGTGAACGATGTCCCCTTAATTTCTTTATTTATTCATCTTTTGGTTGAAATTCATTCAATTCACTCTAACATTTTTCCAAATTACTTAGTAAGGAACTGGACTATAAAATTCTTTATACATCTGTGGTGGTGAAAAGGTTGTTTAGATGACCTCATTGGCAAAGTTATTACGTCCGAGACTGTACCTAACTTGGATTGCAAACACCTCTGCCCTATAGACCTAGTTTCCCGAAGCGCGTCATTTCCTCATCATAATCGGATCCGGATGTTGTTTTCCATTGAGAAGGGACGAAACGACCAAATTACCTCCGTCGATGTGAAAAACAAAGCATTTAGGTAGTAACTTTTTTTCTTTTTTGCAGGAACTTTACTCAAATCAAACAGTGACCCAATATCATGAAAGTTTAGATTTGGAACAACAACACAATGTAATCCCCACACTGTTATTTAGTTCGAAGCTAAAGAGAATCTGTACTATGTGTAGGTGCTAAACATATTTAAATACACCCAAATTCGAAACCCACGGACATAGATCTACACTTCTACACTACCATTATGAAGAGAAAAGATTTGTATTTTTGTATTTAGCGAATAACTTAAAAACTACTGGACCGATTTTAGAAATTATTTTACCAATAAAAAGCTGCAATATCCCTGAGCAACTTAAGCTATATCTTATCCTCGTATTTAAACGGGATCGGGAATTACGTGGGTGAAACCGCGCAGAACCACCAGTATTCAATATTTATGTAGTTATCAATAGTTACACTGTCTCTTTCAAAATTCGTTCAACACTCTGTTCAAAGGGGCTGGAAGAAAAATATCTCTTAGAGAGATACTTTTTCTTCGAAGTCTCTGCTTGTTGACTATTTTGGTATTGAATCCATGTATACTCTACTTCTACCTACCGATTAAGAACTCTGAACAGCTCTTAATTTATTAAATAACTTAATAATAAAAAATATTTTTCAAGCTCAAGATAGCAAGATTTGGTTCAACAGTTAGGTACCAACAAACAATTTCATGTTATAAATAAATAAAACGTATTACAAGCAAATTCTAAATTCAAGGTGAAGCATCGTCTCGTTAATAAAACATGACGTCTTTATTAAATTTATCATCCCCTCCCTTTTAGTAACGAAGTTCAGACAGACTCGGTCAAGTGGATTATCGGATGAGAAAAAGAAAACGAAGTTAAATTATTTTTGCTAACGTTATTACAAGACGAAATTCTACCTATATACAAAAAATTTGGATAGAACAAAGAATCTGCTTTACAGAATGAAACTCAGTGAGGCTTGTGTTCGAATCCTGGCATGTACCAATGAGTTTTTCAAAAACTTACGTAGGTACCTACATATTTATCACTAGCTCGACGGTGAAGGAAAACATCGTGAGGAAACCCCCAGGTCCCAGAATTCATTCTGAGATATGTGAAAACAGACCCAGTCCGGCGATGGGCTCACGTTTAGGAGTTGAAAATTCTCGTGAAAAGTGGGTATATCCAGTAATGGATAAAAGGTGTGAGATTATTAATTTAAATTCATTAAATTTAATTAATTAATTTAAAAATTCTACCTATATGCCTATAGCCAATCAGTATATATTATATCTCTGTCTGTCTGTCCCTATGAATGCTTAGATCTTTAAAACTACGCAACGGATTTTGATGCGGTTATTTTTAATAGACAGAGTGATTCAAAAGGAAGGTTTTAGTATGAGCATTACACTCGTGAGTAACCAGGGCGATCTTTTATAAAAAAAGGAACAACTGGCTGACTGATCGATCAATGTACACACGAAACCGCTGGGTCTAGTGCATGGCGTATAGGTGAGCACTAAGAAGGGATTTATTTTATTTATTTATTTATTTATTTACTTAATTTAGGAAGACCTACAGCGAGGTCTCACAAGTACCTAGCGAAATATTTAGATAGGCGGTATTCGCAATTACATATTATTATTGGGATTATTTTAAATTCCCACTGGAACCGGAAGAAACAGGATACGGGCAACGCCGTCGGGCACCTATTATTTCTGAATAAGCCAATATTAATGTCAAATTTTCATTGAATTTATTTTCTTAGCTGTTGCCTACAACGTATTATGAATCTACTTGACAAAGTTTAAGTTTCTATTTAGATATTACAGTTTTTATACATCCGATCTACAATGAACACACTATTGGGATCATTTCATATCTTGTGAGTCGAACTTTCCGGCACTGACCGACTTTACCATAATATAATATAAGATAGGTACATATTATTTAGATTATCTACGGTTTTTTTTGGAAAACGAAGACGATATAAACAAGGTCGTAGGGAAAAGACGTCTGCCATATGCAATTTAGGGGCTTACTGCAAGCCGCCCCCTCTATTTCGAATTATCTGCCTTTCTTGTGGATTAAACTATAAGGTTTTGTAAGTCATACTATTTTTGAAGTAAACCTAAGGATTAAAAAGGAGCAAGGAAACTTATAAGCACAGAACCCGATAGCGATTTGGGTTTTCAAATACTGTTTGTGACTAAATAACCGTGTGTTTTTTTTTTATTATTATTTAACAAACAATTTATTATTATTTGTGTTCTTCTTTTAATGTTCCAACCAGTTGCAATATTATTTCTATATTTTTAGGGTCGCAACGGTCTGGGCAATATCTACGTGTGGGCGAGCGGCGATGGGGGCGAGGACGATGATTGCAATTGCGATGGCTACGCGGCCTCCATGTGGACTGTCTCTATCAACAGGTAATTTCCTTGGCACTTTCGTAGGAGGTAAAAAATAAGCTCTAGGCGGTGTTACGTTTTCAATTTCAGTTACTCAAAGATTTCGTGTTGTGGGTTTTTGACTTATATTTGCAGCAATAATTTCGATTACAAGTTACTAAATTGTTTCTGTCTTGTTGCAACTCAAGGTCTGCAAGACTACATAACAACACCTTGCACTATTTATTTAAGTAGTAGTATCTACTTATAATAGTTTTATACAACGCGTCACAGAATAATCGCAATTCCTGAAATAAGTTTGTTCAGTATCGAGTACTTAATCGATTTGAGCTATTTTTAATATGTGTATTTTTTTCCGAAAAATGAATTAGCTTAGCTGAATTTAATAGTTAATGGCCACCCAACCGAAATAATTTTTCAAGCCACCCAAGGTAATTGAAATAATTTCTCGACTTCCAGTGCAATCAACGACGGACAAAACGCTCACTACGACGAGTCCTGCTCCTCGACACTGGCATCGACGTTCAGCAATGGCGCCCGGGACCCCAGCACGGGGGTCGCCACCACTGACCTCTACGGGAAGTGCACTGCCACCCACTCTGGCACTTCAGCCGCCGCCCCAGAGGCTGCCGGCGTCTTCGCTTTGGCTCTGCACGCTAAGTGAGTGATGCTGATTTTAGCGTGTCGTGACGTGAAGTATGGGGTTCCTACGTTTAGTATGGTTAGAGATGAATTGGCGTCTCGTGATTTTGTATGAAACTAGATGCTCTTGACACGCCCTGACACGCTAAAGTGGTGTCTGTAAGTATGTCTGTGGCATCGTACCTCCCAAATGGCAGAACTGATTTTGATTTTGTTTTTATTGTTCGAAATTTGACCTGAGAGAACGCAACAAATTTTCTTGCTATCATCTTGTAGATATAAGGGAAAAGACCTTACTCAAAAATCTAAATGTTTTCATTTTAAGTAATGGCTTATAATCTACTTCAAAGTCATTGCAACTTCACTGCTTCGGCGTGCAGAGTTGAGGAGAAGAAGCGTGGCAAGAAAATCGAGTTTCTTGCCACTTCTTGAGGATCCTCAGCACATTTCTTTTAATTATACAACTTTAATCTAGACTAATCTATTCGCAGCCCAAACCTCACATGGCGAGACATCCAACACTTGACTGTGTTGACTTCGAAGAGAAATTCGCTGTATGATGCGAAGGTATGTACTATCAGGAAAATATACCTGATCTGATCATAGCACCAACGACACATTTACTTAACACGCTTCACTTTTAAATAGGTAAACATTACAATCTTGGGAGGCCTCTAATTGGTGTATTGTAGTTTGGATGAGCATGCAATAATTTGGTATTATAGCGCTAATTTTAATAGTGGAGTCAAGATAGAGGAATTCTTCAATGGCTAGGTACTCATAAATCCCTCGAGTTGTAGGTAATTTTGTCAATGTTTGGTTTTATTTTCTTTTAAAGTGTTTTATATAATCTGTATTCAGGGTCGTTTCCATTGGACCATGAACGGCGTGGGGCTGGAGTTCAACCATCTGTTTGGCTTTGGAGTGCTGGACGCGGGGGCGATGACGGCGCTCGCGGCTAACTGGCGTTCCGTGCCACCTCGGTACCACTGCGAGGCCGGTTCCGTCAACACTCACACGTCAGTATTTTCTGCTTAAAACCTTTAATGATCAACTGGTCATTGTCCGTAGAGAGCCTGCTCGGTAGAACTCTAACATTGACTGAGGGAAAACAGCCTAAAGTCAGTGGGTTTGAGAAGTTTTGCTCAGGAGATGTTGAAAGCCTTTCCATATAGCACAGCTTTGTCAGTTTCTGAATACTATTCCTTCACTTTCTACAGACTACAATTAGTTTTTTTTTAATTTACATCCTGCTTTAGTGAGAAGACCGGTGTGGACTGATATTAATGAAATTATGAGGGTCGTTTACATATATATTTTAAGAAAAAGGGGGCAAACGAGCAGACGGGTCACCTGATGGTAAATGACTACCGTCGCTCATGGACACCTGCAACTCAAGAGTCACAACTGCGTTGCCGGCCTTAGGAGGTGGGAATAGTGGGAGGGCCTATACCTAGGCCACTTTTTATTCAAAAAAATACATAGTCCCACGACAAAATAGCCTACTGTTCTCGCGGACGGAGATGGTGGCAACGGCTAGTTATTATTTATTTACCATTACAGAAAGTTTCAGGAAGTTCAAGTCTTGCAAGTTATGTACATCATCATTTTTGAAATTATTCTCCAGAGAGATCCCATCAGAAGGCACTATCAGGATGAAGATCGAGACGAAGGCATGCGCAGGCACCCCCAGTGAAGTGCGCTACCTCGAGCACGTTCAGGCGGTAGTCAGCGCCAACTCTTCGAGGCGAGGGGAACTAGAACTCTTCCTCACCAGTCCAATGGGCACCAAGTAAGTAGACTCATCTCACCAGCAACACGTAAGTGAAGATAGATTGCATACATTTAGCCAATCTCTGATTAGATAGATTCTATGGCATATGTACTAGCACACCTGTCCGGCGATGGGCTTACTGTTATGTTAGGTCCGTAAAATACGTTCTGGTGAAAAGTGGGTACTTCCAGGAATGGAATACCTTTGTCTACCCCCTCTGGGATAAATGCGTGAACATACTTATGATTTTTTTAATAAAAAACAAAGATGAACTGAAGATGTGGTATTGCAGGTCAATGATACTGAGTAGGCGAGCCAATGACGACGACTCCCGTGACGGTTTCACCAAGTGGCCTTTCATGACCACCCACACCTGGGGCGAGTATCCGCAGGGGACTTGGACCCTAGAGGTGAGTTATTCATGAGCAGCTATTCTGATGTTTTTTTTTAATATTTCAGAACGCATCTTGTAATACCATATTTTATGGATAGATATCTTATTCATAATAATGTTGGACCTTAGTTTTTGCAAACTCGGACTGTAGTGTTGGTTGGCGATCGTGGACATTTATATGCAGTGCAGGCATGTGCCAAAAAACTAGGTATTTCCAGAAATGGCACACCTCTGTCAACCTTCTTTGTGCATTTTTATTCACTTTCACACCACTTTCTCTTGACAAAATTCCGCCGTCAAAACTCGAGATCGATCTCAAACTTGCCGTTTCACGAATACGGGCTCTCGTACCCGCAGGCCCGGTTCAACAGCGGCGCGGCCCCCAGTAACTCTGCTGGGTTCTTGCGCGGCTGGTCCCTTGTACTGCACGGCACCAGGGCCCCGCCGTACGCGCAGCTCCAACCGCAGGACCCACATTCCAAGCTCGCCGTCGTAAAGAAGGCGCATGAGGACAACGCGCTCGCTAAGTAGACCACAAAGTAAAGGACGTATGTGAGGGTACTTTTAAATTTTATTTTTTGGCGGCCATTTTGTCTAAAACTATTTGTGTATCTTTCTTGTTCCTCTTTACTCGCGAGTATCTGTCAAAAGTGACATCCTTCAAGTCGCCGATTAACATGGCGGATGTGCGATTAAATATGCTGGTTTCCAAAAAAACACTATTTATATTCGAAAACTATCCATATATTTTGATCCAAACAAAAAGCTTAGATAGGGATGTGTGGAAGCGTAATAGGTTACTTAAATTTTTTTTGGCGGTCATTTTGTTTAAAATTATTTATTGCTTTTTCTATATTTATTGATCTATATTTGCGTCAGTGTTAAGCCTATTTCTAGATTTGCAAATATTATACCACAAAGTAAAGGACGTATGTGAGGGTACTTTCCAATTTTATTTTTTGTTGGCCATTTTGTCTAAAACTGTTTGTTTATATAAACTATCCATATATTTTCATCCAAACAAAAAGCTTAGATAGGGATGTATGGAAGCGTAATAGGTTACTTAAATTTTTTTTTGGCGGCCGTTTTGTTTAAAATTATTTATTGCTTTTTCTTAATCTATATTTGCGTCAGTGTTAAGCCTATTTCTAGATTTCCAAATATTATAGTTTCAAATAGAGACCTATCAATTTAATTTTGTCGATGCACTTTTTTCCTTGCTACGGCTTGTAAATTTAAAAACGTTGTCGGCTGATTATCTAGATGCTCCAATGCTATTTCTAGCTACGTCTGGCAAGGTCTAAAAAGAAATGTGTCAGGTCAAATAACAACTAGGTTTAAAAAAGTAAGCATTGACAAATAAATATGTAAGTGAAAAAGAACCTACTTGCCTATGCACCTCGTCGTCGATTCGAAGGCAAATTTGTTATTTGATCAAGCAACTGTCTAGTTTTTCAGTGACCTACTATCTACAGAAGGTGTGGCCAAAATGAGTTGATATAAGTATAACTCCTTAATGGTCAAAACTCAATATTATAATTCAAAGAGGCAGTGAAAAAATAACTACAGGTAAAAAAAATAATTTGGATACAATTGAGCTTGTTTTGTTTAAAGGTTAAAGAGTTTTTTTTATTAATAATTTGTGATTGATTTAATAAGAAAAATGTATTTTTAAAGCGAGTGTAAGTGTGATGGTCGTCCTAATCAAACAAATGTATTTTTCCTTTCTTTTCTCTAAATAGGGTAGGAATTATTGGTTGGTTGGAATAATTCCTAAGACCGTCACTCTTATTATTCTATGTCCAATAGAAGGAAATAAAAAAATAAGTGATTCTTATGGGGATTGTAACAGATTTTAAAAATTACTCTTTAAAATCAAATCGTCACATTAGTCTAAAAAATTGTTGTAACTCAATATTTTATTAATTTAGACCCTTTAGATTTTCTTAGCTTATGTGACGATTTAATAAAAATATTTGGTGTTATTTTTAAATGTTATTCTTTTGATACTTGGTTTTTGTTATTATTATTTGAAATACCTTCTTTTAAGTAGATGATCATAGAAAATATTTACATTACTTACAACTATTTACCATCAAAATTATTTTAATTTCTTGATAGAGCGCGGGTAGATTTTAATTTTATTTATTTCTTAGATTAAGAAAATGCAAAATAAGTATATTTTTCTCAGTTTTATAGTTTAAAAACTGTTAATCAGTTATTAATAGTAATTAATTAAAAATATTTTGAAGGATGTATATTTGTGAAGTTTAGTTTACTTTGCTAAATTTTGTTCATCTTTTTTAAAACAAAAATATTTTGATTTTTCTTGAGAACATATCAGATAAATTAATGTGCCGAAAAAAATTACCCAAATTAAAATGTGGGTATTTGTGAACCAATTAGAAGTTGAGCAAGATTTATCAAATTCTGTATTTCTTTTAATACATATTTTACGGGTTCAAAAGTCTTCTAAATGTAGTGTCTTCTTTAAATTTATTTCTTAAGCAATATAAGTTTTATGCAGTCTCCTTAGATGATTGATTGTTTAAAAACAAAAAATATATTTTATTTTTATGATAATTTCTAATTAAATTCGAATGGACTTAATTTAACCCAGCTAAATAAAGTTCATTTGAATATCATCCGTTTCTTAGTACACACCATCCCGCAGTGTGTACTGTGAACATAATATTATAGAATATACAAAGAATATATTAGAGACTTATCGTTATATACTAAGATGTAATAAAAATATTTATGTAACGAAATGATTAAACTTCTCTTCGGGCCAGCAAAAGTACATACAGTTATTCAAACAGGCTCCTTATATATTTTTCTTATAAATATTTTTTATTACCAAATACACAAATAAAACCTTTATCGCGTTTTTTACTTCCAAATACTATCCAAATAATATAAAATTGTATATGGACCTATCTATTATTCTTATTAAAAGAGCATAAAATAAATTTACTACAAAATTAGGATAGTCGTTAAGAATATTAAATCATATAAAGAGAATTCTATTATGTACTATTACTATATATAGAAAATATAATGTGATTTGGTGTTGTATTTGAATTAAATGACGTTTTTGTAACTACTGTTCCTTTCCCTTTCTCTCCATATATTTTGAGACCAACAAAACTACAAGAATTTCAAAGTGTGTATGAGAAATAAAACCAGAAATAGATTTATAAATAAAACTGAATATTATATTACAATAGTTTAACAAATTAATCCTGAATTAGACTTACAAGTAAATTCAGAGACTTTACAAATAGAACGGAACCACAGTAAAAACTTATTGACCTATTATACTTATTAACACTATATACAATACGATAAAAATTTCAGGTTTTGTCTAAATAAGTGTCATTTTAGAATATAATTAAATATTTATTAGTAAGGGCACTTACTGTTTGCAATGTAGATTTCAAAGAAATAATTTGCACAATTAAGTATCTTCGTCACAATGGCAACTATAATCACTAGTATTGTTTGCCTTTAATTTCATAGATACTATATTAAATTGATAAAATCATATTTTGTGTATAGGAAGAATCTCACAAAACCAGTACCTACAGCTTGGAAAAAAGAGTAGAAAATACCATGAAATCAATTAAATACTTACTTAAGTTGTTTTGGTCAACATTGTGATAATCGTGCACAATTTTCTTTCTAAAAATTATGAAGAGGGTTTTTTATGGAATGTAGTAAATTAGGTTATTCATTAGACGATATTTTGAGGGTCGCGAACACTTACCTACCTTTTTAAAAGTCACTGGCGATAATCAACAATACTATGTAATAGAGAAAATAATTTTTCCCGGAAAAAAAAAAGTTCCGTTACTTTCTTTACCAAGCTGTAGTGTAGATTTTTTGTAGTCTCCAATTAAAAGTAGATCACTAAATATAAAGTTTGTGAGTTACCACAGTTTTTCACTTGGCTGTTGTTAGTGTCACTATACACTTTGCACATACAGTCCGTCTTTTGTTTCACATATTTATGTACAATTGTACAGGGGTGAGAGAGACAGGTTTACACGCCCATCTCGTTGTAGGTACGGCCATTGGGCACGTCCACTCCGCGTTCTGATATCCCGTTGAGCCCGTTCGAATGCTCACGGGAGCTTAATTGTCAGAGATCTGGGGAACATAAGTATTTACAATATATATAATATTATATACCTAAAATTCCTAATTTTAAGTTAGCCTATCCTTCTTTAGAGAATACGGAAGAAAAAGGACAGAAACAAACCATAGATTATAGAGTAATGTCAAACGTGTAAAAACCGACTAATTTGATGTCTTAACTGTCACTTTTATCCATGACCTCCTTACATCGTTGCTAAAATTGCTAAAAACGTGTATTTGTGTATAAGGTTCAATTTTGTTATTTTGACATTTGTGACGTTGTAAATAAATATGGCGCTTATGTCTGTCCCTTTCCTTTCCAAAGCGGTGAAAAAGAATAGAGCTAACTTAAAATTAGGAATTTTAGGTGGTTTGCAGAATCGAGTCCAGTATCTAACAAAACACTATCTAAAAAAACATACGTGACGAATTGAGAATCTCCTCTTTTTTTGAAGTCAAGTCAAATCTTTGAATATCCGAATATCCTTTGAATATCTAATTCATTCAGGGATAATACATACATACATAATCTCACGCCTATTTCCCATTGGGGTAGGCAGAGACAACGGACAGGGATAATCTTGCGATTATTTGCTTCTAAGTGACGTCACTAAAGCCAGTGCAGTGCACCCCATGTTTTTTTTTTTTTAGAAACGCTTACCTAATAGGTACAATAAAGAATAACTACTGTTAGGGCTGATTTTTCAATAGTCAGTTAAAAGTTATCTGAAGAATAAACATTACCTGTCACTTTTCCTTTCTATTGTGTCAGACAGTCACAGCATCAATATATTCTCCAGATAAGATTTATCTAACGATTGAAAATCAGCCCTTAGTGGACTTGAAAAACATAATTAAATAATTTCCATAATTTCCAAATTTCAGGCAAATAGCCTCTTAAGAATAGCCTATTCTATAACTCCAAGGCATTGTCTTTTCCTTACAAAAGTCAAATTACCCATAGTTTCCTGCTGTAGTTCTAGTTTGTATGCTGGATTATCATATGGCGGCAGAGACGACTCTCGTGGAGCGGATGGCACAGCTGAAAAAACATAAAAACACTTTAAATGAATCCTGTTTGCCAAAATGGTCGGAATTTATAAAAAAGATGAAAATCTTTTTTATAAATTCCGACCATTTTGGCAAACATATAAATATTGGCGGATATAAAAACGGAGCGATGTCGTAAAAAGATTGTCTTTGGATACTGACGTATGATCTGTGAGCACTGCGATGTGAGGGGCACACTGCGTTAGCCAAAGAGGTTGGAAGAAAATCATTCTCTTTCCTAGAGAAACTTTTTCTTTAAACGTCTTTGGCGTTAGCGTTATCCTACTAATATTATAAATGCGAAAGTTTGTATGGATGGATGTCTGGATGTATGGATGGATGTTTGTTCCTCTTTCACGCAAAAACTACTGAACGGATTTTGATGAAACTTTACAGTTATGTAGCTTATACATCAGAATAACACATAGGCTATATTTTATCCCCGTATTCCCACGGGAACGGGAACTACGCGGGTGAAACCGCGGGGCGCTGCTAGTTAAGATATATGTGGGCACTGACGTGTCGCAGTCACAGAGCGTTAGCGTTGTTAAGATATATTTGAGATCTGATGTGTAATAGGCACAGAGCTTTAGCGCTGTTAAGATATCTGTGGGCACGGAAATGTGCTATGCACGGTGCGTTGGCGTTGTTAAGATATCTGTGGGCACTGAAATGTGGTAGGCACGGTGCGTTAGTGTTGTCAAGATATCTATGTGTATTGACGTGTCATAGGTACAGAGAGTTGGCTTTGTTAAAATATCTGTGAAGACCTGTCTTGTAGCTGTTCTTCTTCTAGCGGTCTTCCGACTATTAAATAAATAAATATCGGTGGGCACTGAAATGTGGGGGCAGGGTGCGTTGATGTTCTCAAGATATGTGTGGGTACTCACGTGTGATAGGCACGGAGCGCGGGCGGTGCCGGCGCACAAGCACCAGCAGTAGAAGCAACGATGTGAGTGCGCCCAGCGCCGCCACTACGCCGACCACGACTAAAGCGCCGTAGTAATCGCCCCGCGGGCTGCCGCGGCTGCCGGCTATGGACGACGCTTCTATCTCGTCTGGAATTGACGTAGTTACAGTCAAATAATACCTAATTATAAATTGTTATCATGTCCTTAACATACGCAGTAATTAATAGTGGTCGCTCGGTGGTCGAAATTAGAATTACATTTCAAGATGACAGGTTCGTACGCGACTAAGCAATTTCTGTCAATTAGGTACCGGATTTTATATTGCCAAATTTTGAACACACGCAACGCATCTATTGCATTCCTTATTCGTAGATTGCATAGAAATCATCTTTTCGAAGGCGCCAGCTGCAGTCCTTTTGGTGGTCATCAAAGTCACTTCGCACACAGATGATTTGTGTTATAGATAGATAGCTGATAAATCAAGTTAGTCATATACTCACTGTCAATTTCTTCAGGGGAGTCTTGTGACTTTGTGTTGATCTCGATTACATTACTCGTCTTCACTTTTCCATTGGACAGGAACAATTCCAACCAAACGCGACACCTACAACATAAAATAACTCTGTTATATCCTTTATCACTATGGAGATCTTATGTATGTACTATCTTGCTTTCACCATCCAATACTTATCAACTTATGCCATATTTGTAAGAAAATCATCCTGAGACTACTTTATACTATAGTAAGGGAAAAATAATAATTCCTAGAAACATTTTCTGCAAGGGCAAACGTAGGTGCCACAGACCATAGATGGCACGTGACTTCAGAAGTTCTAAACCACGCTATCAAAGATCTTCCAAGTCTGTTCAATAGAACTATCCAACATCGACAGTTGGACAGCGGTCTTCATACTCGATCCCTCGCCTTGCGGAAAATCTATTGCGTGCTGGAGGAGCATTCTACCTTCGCTCTTAGTTATTTTCCGTATCTTCCACATAAAGAAAAAAAACTTAGAAGATATGATTTGAATCAATGCGTGTTCATACGCGTAATCTTACCTAGTATCAGGCTCCAGGCCAGACAGCACGATAGTGGGAGGCAGATCCCGCGCCGCAAGCCTAAAGGCGTCGTGCTCTCGTCTGGTGGCTCCACACGCATGCGCGGCTCGGTACACTCGCACCCAGCGTTCCGCTGGCGACGGAACCCCTCGCCACGTGAGTTCTGCCGCTTCGGAACCCACCACGCGAGCTTCAATTGCCACTGACCAGTTGTATGGGTCTGGAAGGAGACAAGGGTTTTGTTGCTGAATGTACAATGGCTGGAATCCTGTGTGTGCTGGACAAAACTAAGCTCGCAAGAAGTTGCCTCTTTTTGTTTAGCAGTTTGCTTACCAGACGACAAATCCAAAGGTGGTTAACCAATAAGAAAAGAAGACTAAGTAAGAAGGTATTTAATGATGTGTGTATGTAGTTACACACGTGCTAAAAGAAAAACGACCAACAAGACATGGTGACAAGATGATAGGACTATGCATGGAATGTATTAGGTGTGGTGTAATTACGGTTCGACGCTTACTCCCAAAAACTCAAAGGCTTTTGCAATTATATTCAAGCAAATCTTTGGCTTCGGTTTGGAAGTTACGTACGTACAGCGCGTCCAGCAACTCCTGAGACACTTTCATAGAGCTCACCCATTGTCTTACTGCCATATAGTTCCTGTAGACAATCTATTGCATTGCTATACTCACCAACATACGGAGAGGTGGTAAACTCCACTCTGCCCGGGTCGTGCAGCTCGGTGGAGGCACGCGGCGGCGGTACGAGGATCATGGACGCCTCGTACCGGCTGCCCGGGCGCAGATCGTGAAGCTCAGCCAGCGACCGGCTGTGGTGGAGCAACTCCGTCATACTGTAGATGGGTGTGCCGACGGGGCGGTATCTGATGGAAAAAAGATTTTATAATACCTAATTAGAGAACTTTTGTGCTTTTGCAGCTTTATTCGCGTGGTTCTGATAGTACCTACGAGTGCAAGGTGTTCGGACAGAACAAAGACGCTATATGTGTCTATACAGAAGTCTATTTTCTTGTATGTAGGTACTTACTTTAGTTAGGCGTTGACTCTATTCTTTTTGACAAATAAACAAATACCTATATAGAGTAGCTTTATAATTACTTTTTGGATTTCATGGCATCTTTGAGAAAGAAGTGACAAAGGATTTAATGAAAAGAAAAATCAACAATTCCTATTAACAATAAAAAACCTAGTAAAAACCGAACATCTACGAAATGCTCACTTCCTGTTCAGCACAATCAATGTTGTGAATAATATGTGATAGGTTTTGTCTCACCTGATTTGTATGCCGTCAATGAACTGCAGCTCGTCCTCTGTGAAATGCCGCCAGCTGATATGGGCGGTGGTGTCGTTCACGTCCACGACTGCCAGCCTGCTGTCGATCTCCCGTCGCTTCTCTTCCACTGGTATCGCCTACACCAAGTAGCATGTCAATTAAGCAATTCGAAAAGAATCTAACTTAGGAATTTATTTACAACTGGCTATGTGCCCAATGCAATTTGAAAAAAATCAGCAAGTCAGTCGGACACATAGGGTTTCGTACCCTATTGCAATAAAAAAACGCCAATACAAGACGTTTTTTGTATGTTCTCTTTATTTGTTCCTTGTTTTGCGCCTATTAAATGTTATTATAGCAGCAAATAGTTCATGAAATATAGCCCACTAACAAACAAACGGACGGACAGCGGAAGCTTAGTAATAGAGTCTGGAGGGAGTTTTCTTCGGGTAGTTCGTCTACTCTTGGGTTCTTCCTTCATCTTACCGTTGGCAAGTCCTGAGTGCGGATCGTGTATATTTCACTTTCCGGCTCCACTGGCAAGTTGTGCAGGAACAGCTTTCCTCTTATCTTG
This sequence comes from Ethmia dodecea, assembly GCA_963855545.1. Classification (NCBI taxonomy): domain Eukaryota; kingdom Metazoa; phylum Arthropoda; class Insecta; order Lepidoptera; family Depressariidae; genus Ethmia; species Ethmia dodecea. Next base: position 4,690,328 of record OY979457.1, read on the forward strand.
TACACTGTGGAGGGCTTCAGTCCCGTGAGACGGAACTCCAGGCGAGGAGTCGTGAGGACCTCGTCCGCCGGAGCGAACACTTGAGAGTACCACTGGGATATATCCTCATTTCTGAAAGAGGAAGCCTAAATATAGTTTCTTTGAAAGCAAAAGTAAGAAGTTCTCTGCCTCATTTCGATTTAGATATTTATAGTGACTTTTTGTAAGGAAGGAAAGATTAAAGTCGCACCAAATAGATTACTACGTCAAGCATCAAGATACAATATAGCAATAGGGCCGTCCTATAAACCTTCTTAGAAATATACTGTTGGTGGGTAAACTGCTACTATTCAAGGACCAGAGAGTAAAGCGGTAAGCGCCGGGTTCTTATGCAACTCTTACGACACCCAATAGTAGCGATAGTCAGATGAATATGCAAAAAACATTACTTACGGCTTATCACTGTATCTCAGGTCAACACTGCCTCTCAATCCCACCAGAACTGGAGGCAGTCCGAAAAGCAGCTTCACGCTGGTCGGCGAATCAGATTGCAAGGATATAACCGTCAACTTCTTATTCTCATCCCCACGGTTGGGGGGCATTGAAAGACCAGGAGGTAGTCCTGGAATGCCTGGTCCCACGGGAACGACTGGAAGATGCACGTTGTTTTGATCATAGTCCGGGAGCTCATCTTGAGGGAAGTGAATTTCTGGTGGTATGGTTGGAAGAAACGACGGCTGCTGGTTTGGAGGAAGACGAGGTAGGTCTAAAGATGGACCTGAAATAAGCATAGGTAGCTATTGGATTAATAGGTCACAAGCTGAACTGAGTGGCTAAGAAATATTAGTTTGACTGTGCAAATTCGAAATGAAATGAGGTGAATTAAATATGTGGTGATGTTAAATTGAAACCAGAGTCTGTTCAATAAGTCAATCTTTCAAATGTTTTCTTGGTACAATAATATTGTTGATAATATTGTAATATTGTAGTATTGTTGGCTAAATATTGTAACTTTGTGATGACATGATTTCTTTTTCAATTCCACATTGACTTATTAAACAGACTCACATGCAAAATATGCGATTGCTCCTGGAATAATAGATAGTGTATTATTAACAAAATAAACTACTGCTATTCAAATATGAGTAATAAATACATTGCTCTCATTAGTCAGTCAAGGCGTACCGTAGTCAGTCGATTGAGTAGTGTAAGATCGATCAACATTAAGAAAGTAAGCATCGAGGCGAGGTCACTGACCTGCCGCGGGGACTTTATCAGCCGAACGCTCGAGGTTCCTATTGACCTCTGATTCCACCTCCATCTGGTTGACGAGGTGTTCCAGGTCCAATGGACTTTGTGATTGTAAGGCCTTAGCTTTTCCGATATACGAAGGAGGTATACCTTTTGATACTGGCCTTAACAAAACTGTTTCGTAAGGATTGGGAGCTTTGATCAGGACGTGTCCTTTGGTTTCTTTATCCCACAGTGCATGCCCGCGATGGTCAGTCATGCGTATAGAATTAAAGTCATTATTTCGTAATATAGTCAACTCTTTTCCACGGGCTGGTGAATCTTTGGGATGTTTCTTGTAAAGAGGCTTTGGTATTAAACTAGGAGGTATGTTGGAATCTGATAAATTTTGTGATGGAGCAAAGTAAGATTGGATTTTCGGTTCAAAATTGGTTTTGGTCTGACTCTGGTGTGACTTTGGTGCTATTGGCCTCGCTTCATATGCAGGCATAAATAAATTTAGATTATCTCCTTTTGACATAGACATTTTTCCGGGCGATTCCTGATAGCCTCTCATCATGTCTTGGCGATTTAGTAAAATAGACGATGCAGTCACCACATTTGAAGCATGGGCTACGTATGGAGACCTATTGTCAGAAAATGTGACGTGTGGAGTTTTTTTAGAATGAATATACGTTCTGTGCATTTTCTGCAAATTTTCTGTCGGCGTTGGGGCAATTTGTATTTTTTGGGGAACAACCCAATCTCCAGGGAAACCATTAACTGAAGTTTCAGGTTGAAGAATTTTGAATGGAGTCTCGATGTCGTCCAAAGTGAAAACGGTAATGTTGTCACCATGGGAGGGGATTCGGGGTGTGTCCAGGACGTAGTTTTGGGGTTCGTTAATGACGGAAACTGGGACGACGGTTTTTATATATTTATGATAAGTCTTGACTGGATGTAAATGTCTGTAGAAGTCTGTGGGGTCGGTCGTTAGCGAAGGTGTTGACACTTTCGTGACCGTAGTCAGTAGCAGAGGGGCCACTGGCGTCACATAATTGACTGTAGGAGTTTCGCTTGCACCCTCGATACTATTAGTCGATAAAGTCGATCCAGATTGTTCTTCAGCTGCAAGCAATAATGTGTGGATGAAATGTACATGCAAATGATCTTATAAAATGATGAAAATATATATTATATGTTTTTTTGTGATAAATGGCAGTATAGAATGCAACAGAATTACCCGCTGATTAGAAAATGTTTGATTAATTACTTAAAAAAAACTATTGTATCGGATTCTGTTGCATTCTATATAATATAATAGATGATGATATAATAGATGATCCAAACCAAAAACTTCGATTTCATGCAACTGATGCTTCTTAGTGCTCATGTAACAAACACAGTACCATTAGGCAGACACCCCCAATGCTTGCAGCAGTCCTCGTCGGAGATGTTCACAGCGGCGGGGCGGTGGCCGGGGGGGCACCGCATTGTCTGGGGGGGCACGGGCGGGAGGGGCGTGCACACCTCCTGGCAGTCCAGCTCCCCGTTCTCGCAGAAGCAGCGCTGCTCGCACCCGGTGAGAGAGACTGGTACTTCGCTCCAGTTTGGCACGCTGAACATTTGGAAGTGTTGAAATAACCTGACCGATTTCGTTGTGATGCTTTGGAGATTCGAGTTCTTGCATGGATTTTTCAAAGCATTGCTATCAGTTATTGCGTTCTACATACAAATGGTCATTGTATTTCAATACTGACAGGAAGGTGTTATTAGATTAAGCTATATAAATTTAGGTAGCTGATTTGAAAACTAAGTATCTTCATTCCTCAGCATACTTATTGACTAAGCATTATTGTTGATAACTAGAAAGGAAATCATTACGTAGTAGAAATCTATTTGTGTATAGTTAGTATTTATTTTCTACTATATGTTGATGACACGCTCGTAAAGGTGAACTTACGCAATCCCCTTAAAATGACAAGTTCCGTCGCTGAGGCATCTGGCAGTCCTGGGGCAGCAGTTGGGAGGCTGTGCTGGGGGGCTGGGGGCCCACCGCACGCAGCCTTTTGACAGCAGCTCGAGTCCCACATGTGATGGACAGACCAGCTCCACGCACTCATGGGTATCTGGTCCTGTACACTCGCATAATTCTGTGCATCCGATATGAAACTCTTCGCCTGGAAACAAGGTTTCGATCCTATTTAATTACTTTTTATTTAAACACTTCAGTATATATATGATCTACAGTATTTAGAGTGACTGTTTCTAAGTGATGTTAATTACTACTATAATGGGTAGTTCCGTGTAGTCTTTAGTTTTAAAGATATTTGTTTCTTCTTAAACAATGCTATGTTAGCAGCAAAACAAAATTTCACTTAGAACATCCCTACAACAAAAGATTATACTCTTTATTATATTGTTTTAATGATAGGTAGTTTACTAAGAATTCCTACCTTTTTGTGTTTTTTTCCTTCCTATTTACTTCTAAGACAGTCCAAAAAAATTGCTAAACAACTTACCAACAGCATAAAACTTTCCATCTTGATAGCATCCGGCATTCTCAGTGATATTGACTGCTCGCGGCTCGTCGTTAGCTTCTGAGTCATCTGCTGCGGTCGTTATTGTAAAATTGAACTTTGTTCCTGTCTCTTTGGTTTTTAGAATATAATCTCTTCCTCCTGGCAGGTTAAGTATTAAATTCGAGTATTTTAATTCGACATCCTGAAACGTTTTGCCACCATCGCTACTGAGCATTAAATGTATGGGGTCTTCACTTTTGTTGATATGCATAAGATTCACTTGGACGCTGTTGTTTTGTAAGACCTTCACGGAACCAATGGGTTCAGCTAACACAAGAGGTCTCATAGTTCTGTGAATAACTTCGGAATAGTCATCGAAGCCTCTTATCGACTGAAAATAAATGCCTATGTTAATGGCTGCAAGACATACTATTAATATTATTTCTGAACAAACATTTATATTATTCGTTATTGTATTTTTTTATATGTTAAACTTTGAAATTAAGCGGCTCGTCAGTTCTAGGTAAATTGTAAAATAGACTGCAGAAAAGATGATCTCTCGAACTTCGTCTATCACAGATCAGACCTTGTTTTCAGATTTTATAGTTTAGTCTAATAAATTACTGGAGTATATTACCTCAGTAGTAGTAGTAGTGGTTGTAGAACTAGTAATGTTCTCTGGCTCCTCATGCGCGTCCTGTGAGACGTCACAAATCTGAACCTCGCAACATTCGTCGTTTGGGTCCTGGACGTTGATGCACTTGTCAGATTGCGGTAGTGGGTTGCATCTGCAAAGAGTATTATTAGCTTTACTTCGCTTGGCATCTTTTCCTTCGATGTCCACAAGGTTGTTTATGCCTTATCGCTTAATGAATCCAATCAATTATCTTTGCGTGTTTAGGGTTCTTCCATATTTATTTATCAGATATTGATCAGAAGATCTTCGTGGCGGATACTAACCTTGTCATCAATTGCATATTAATAGTTCTTAGGTTACAAATATATTTTAGACATTTCTTCATGTTCTTTGTTGGAAACTTAAGCTTCTACTTTAACTAAATATTATGGAATATTCACTACTTTGTTACTTTACTTATAATATATATATAATCTCACGCCTTTTTTTATCCCCGAGGGGGTAGGCAGAGGTATTCCATTACTGGATATACCCACATTTCACGAGATATATTGGACCCCTAAACGTGATAGGTGGTGAGCCCATCGCCGGACCGGGTCTGTTTACACATGTCTCAGAATTAATTCTGAGACCTGCGGGTTTCCTCACGATGTTTTCCTTCACCGTCGAGCTAGTGATAAATATGCACGTAAGTTTTTGAAAAACTCATTGGTACATGCCAGGATTCGAACCCGAGCCTCACTGATTTTCGGCCGGCTCTTTAACCGTCCGGGCTATCACTGCTCTAGTTACTTTTTCTCTAGTTACTTTACTTAATATTACTCAATTATAAATATATGTAGAAGTTCTTTTAGGTTCTTCTTTGTTACCTAGGTTTGCAGGTGACCACAGAGTTAGGTTCACAGGAACACTTCTGCTCGCAGCCGATATCCCACTTGGCTCCGACCGGGTGCGTGTCGTTGCCATACCGACACACCTCCACTTTTATTGTTTTTACCTCTGCAAGCCAAAGAGATAGATATCAGAAACTGAGAAGGCAAAATAAATACACTCTATAAAATATTGCTAGTCTGATATGTGTTGCAACGACATTTGGACACTAGAAAAATATTCAAATGAACCTTCACAATTGGGACAGGATCGGCTAGTTTATCTTTGCAAAAAAATACTTTACATATAATTTTTATATCACTGTAAAAAATACCTATAGGTATCAATGCTATCGAATATGTGGAAACTGATACAAAACTTACTCCGGTTATCAGAGATCAGAACAATTTATATCTTTCACACGTATCACCTAATGAAAAGGATTGCGCAAGATCACATGCCTTGAGTACTTGTGGAACAAGCGATGATAGAGCAGCACTCATCGACAGGAGACTCGAAGCAGAGGGGGTCGGTCAGCCTGCGCCCCCGACGGATGTAGGGATGTTTGCAGCGTGGAGTGCAGTCAAAGACGCCGCCAGGAGTACATTCGCACGACTCCTCACAGCCTCGGTCGATGTGGTCACCAATCTAGGAACAATGAAAAGAGACCAAGATTGTAAGGATGTGAAACAATGAAACGAAGATGTTTGATCTGATTATATAAAAGACGATATTAAAACAGAGTAATAACACTAAGATTTCTCTAGTCTATTATGCTCGAAGACGTAATCGAAACAAGCAGGTCACTGGTGGAATTTGCTTGTAAAAAAGAATGACTTTTTCTCATTAAAATTCGTCTTCAGTCTAGACCAGATAATTAATAATCCCAAAAAAGTCCTAATACATATTTATAGCTACCATACAACTATGTAAATTCTTAATGAAACTTACTTTGTATGAAATATCGTTTTCTTTACACGTGTCGCTTTCTTCGGATCCTCGATCCATCGCAATCATAGGACTGAAGGGGGCTTCTAGGTTCGAATAGAACTTGTCCGAAATATGTTTTTCATGTTTCCTGTAGTCATGTTCCGTTAATATCCTGGGCGGCTCGTCATCATCGTCATCTAGATTTACATCACTCAAATCTGTCAGTTTTTTATTACTTTTCTCCGTCTGATTATGTAGAGCGTTGGCGAAACTTTGTAAATCGTCTACATTCAAATTTAGTAGTCTTGCTTTTGGTTTGTCAGACTCTGTAGCTTCTGATACGTCAGGAGCTTCAGTGTTTTCTGCTTTCGTAATAGTTGCCTCTTTATTTTCTTCTGGTGTATTAGCTACCGGTGCTTGTGTGGTTGATGTCGATGGTAGGGGAGTGGATGTAGTGGTTGGTTCAATAGACGGAGGTGGTGATCCTGGGGACAACGCCACTTGATCTTCATCTTCAGCAGCTAGTTTACCTGAAATCAATAATAAAGTATTGTTAAATACGAGACCTATACAATTCTGCAAAATGCTGTAATAATCTTTAACGTGACTGTAGAAGATTGAGTAAATCTTTTTAGTTCTTAAGATCATGGCAGTTTGTAGCACGTTTAAAATACCGAAATAATAGCTGTTGAACAGAAAAGTCTAACTTTTACAAAGCAATCGTGACAGGTATAATAAAACACAGGTTGTAGGCAATCTTCTAACCAGAGCGGGGTCAGTGGGCGAGTAAAGGCTACGTCTCCGTTAAGTGAAATGCGGTTACAATTTTTGTTATACTTTCCTCGTTCTTATTGCTGTCACATTAGAGGCTATCGATCAATCGATCGGTTTGATCGGATCTAGAATAACTGTCGACGGAATGAGATCGTATTGATTGAAACTCAAAGAAATTACAAGAACATGTTATTGTGGTCTACAAACGTCTTATGAGAAAAATTTAGTGTTTGAGAAGATCATACAATATCTAGAAGTATTAAGATTTTTGTTTGTATTCAAATTTTGTAAGTACAAGGAACCTTTTTATATTTTGATGGATTAGTTTACAGTTAAGCATTAAATTTTTAAAATGCGTGAGGCTAAGTTTCGAATTCTGGTGAAGATGTACCTATGAGTTTTACTTACGTACCAACAAATTTATCACCAGCTCGATGGAAACATCTCGAGGAAAACCGCAAACACACCGGTCACCTGTCACGTATAGGGGTCCGTAAAAATTATAGGCGTAAGCTTATTTTTTATTTATTTATTTAGGATTGCTGAATACATTTAGTTTTACACGTAGTTTTAGTACTTTTTTCGGTCATTCGGTAGATAGTTACAGCTCTAGAGCACCTTTGCAATAAACATATAATCTGGCAACCATTTTTAACTTTGTCCTAGGTACCTATATTATTAGAGTTTATCTACCTTTTTGTGCGTATTTCTAGGAATCGAATACCTGTGCCTCGGAGATACCTATATTATGGCGTAAGATCTCTTGATATTATTTATTTTATTATTTATTTACGAGTATCCTGTCTAACAGCCTTGTACGTACTAACACATAGTTTATACTACTGTTAGTAATATTTCTATTGAGAACTTTACGAGGTTAAAGTATGATTTAATGCTACACACCTGCACTCATTTGCATATGGTTACAGCTAAGCTAGTTGTTTCTATCATTGAAAACCCACATATAATCAACATCAAGATCTTTCTCGATTGAACTCAGGCGCAGAATCAAATTAATCCACTTGTTAATTAGGTAGACATTATTTAGATTTATTTACGAAAAACAAAAATAAAAAAAAAATCACTGACGCCGATTATTCCCGAGGGAATAAAAGGCGTCAGTTTTTTTACCGGTAGAGGTATTCCAGGAAATACCTACCCAGTATAATCTTTAGACCCCTTAACCTCTGTCTGAATAGCGAGTCTAATTCTTTGACAGAGATAACAGCCCATAACAGAGCAGAGAGCTCTGGTCACTAGAAGCCTCAACCAAACGAACTGACAGGTCTTTGATGAGAAGTTGCGCTTCCTCATGGCCCCAATCAAAGTCAAAGTCAAAGTCAAAATGTTTTATTCAAAATAGGAACTTACAAGTCCAGAACGTCTTATTGAACGTCATTTCAACTCCACCGCTTCAGCATGCATGGTTGAGGAGAAGAAGCGGGGCAAGAAACTCCTCAACACAATATTCTTTTAATCAATTGTTATACTAAATTGGTTTACATAGTTTCGTTTGTTTTTCGCTATCGTATTGCGCTGGACTGGAGGAAATCTGTTCCAAGCATCATTGTCATTTATATAGTCGTCTAGTTTGTAATATGCCATTTTACAAAGTACATGTTTAACATGAGTTTTGAACACAGTTTCAGGCAATTTCAAAATATCTTCTGGTATTTTATTATAAAAGCGTATGCAAAGCCCCACAAAGGAATTATTAATTTTACTTAATCGTGACTGAGGTTGCTCTATAAGTTTATTTTTATTCCTTAGATTACAATTATGCCTGTCACAGTTTTTAGTATACAGTAATATGTTTTTCCGTACATACATAATGTTTTCATAAATGTACTGACAAGGCATTGTTAAAATATTAATTTCTTTGAACAGTTCTCTTAGGGAATCACGACAAGAATAACTTGTAAATGGCGCGTATAACCCTTTTTTGTAAAATAAAAATAGATTCTGCATCAGCAGCTCTGCCCCACAGCAAGATGCCATAGGACATTATACTGTGAAAGTAGCAAAAATAAACGAGTCTTGCTGTGTCTACATCAGTAAGCCATCTGATTTTTCTGACGGCATAAGCAGCTGAGCTCAGTCTGTTAGATAATGCAGAAATATGAGAATTCCATTGATGTTTGGAGTCTATCGTTATCCCCAAAAAAACTGTATTATCAGCGAATTCTAATTTGTCATTGTTTAAAATTATCTCCTTCTCTACTCGTCTAACATAAGGGAGTACAAATGTTATACATTTGGTCTTCTTAGCGTTGAGCACTAGATTGTTTGCAGTGAACCATGTGAGAATTTGTATACACATAACAGACAATAACTTAAGTCATTTACTACACTCCCAACTTTTTTTTACCCAACTGCGTGATGTTTTAAATCTTTTCATTGCTTTTACACGCAGTTGGGATTTTTGGTTTATTATATAACTAGATTTTACCCGCGGCTTCGCTCGCGCACTTTTATTTCACCTCCATAGGGGTTGAATTTTGCAAAATCCTTTCTTAGTGAATTCCTACACTGTATAAGCTATCTATGTGCAAAATTTCAAGTCTCTAGCTAGACCCAGCGGTTTAGGCTGTGCGTAGATACATTACCAATCAGTCAGTTTATCATTTTATATAGGTATATAGATTTGCTAAAGCTGGCCGTTTGTACCATGGATACGTGGTGTTCGTTTAAGTTGGTATATCTTAATACCTTTAAGTATAAATTATAGCCGCACCGGTCGTCGATCTGTCCGACACCTCATGCGAACAGACTACAGATCCAATGCAAACTAGCAGTGTCTGTACTCCGTCGATGTTGTGAATACTAATGTATTCTCGTCAATACCGCACCGTTATGTGAGTTATGTAACGTTCGATGCAAGTACTAATTTGCTATCAGTTTTAGTTAGGAGAATAGTGAATAAACGAAAGGACGCGAGGAAATCCGCAGGCGCCAGAATTGTTTCTCAGCTAATTCTGGGTCATATGTGTAACAGCATCCCTGTCACGACTAGGGGTCCAAAAAATACACCTGCGAAAAAGTGGGTATGGAATATCTCTGCCAACCTAATCAGGGATAAGGCGTAATCGGTAAAGATACGTCTAGGAATGTCAGGATACCTTTCAACGAAGTCGCAAGCAAAAGCTATTACTAAACTATTATATAAGATATTTATAAATATATATATATACATAATCTCACGCCTATTTCCCATTGGAGTAGGCAGAGACAATAGACTGCCACTTGCTATAATGATTCAAACAAAGTTATCCAAAGAATTCATTCTCATTTTATTTTAAAAAATCATACAACCTCGTTATTGGTTAGCCGATGGCCATTCAAACTAGCTTACAATAGCTCCAAATTCTTTGTATAGCCCCCTTTGGCCCCCAGGGCTCTTAAAGGTTCGCAAGCCGAATAACCTCAAGTTGACCTCACGTGTGCTCGAATGTGGGTTAGGCAAAGGACGCAAGCGCTCAACGAACCGGTTTTGGGATTCGTGTGTCGGATCTAGCATAATCACGTTTTAACGACTCCTCTGAACTTATCTATACGTATAAAAATAAATATTCTTAGTGACGAACGTACAGTCTGACTGACTGACCTATCACGCATAGCCTCATCCGCTGCCCTATGATGATGATTAATATTACAGTTTAAAAACCTAAAAAGTGAAATGATCTCGAACTTACGAGTAGCCAACAAGGAGTTTCTCTGAAACCTCTTTCCTCTGTCATTAGATAAGCTCTGTGATACTATTCTTATCCAAAATAAACACATGCAGAATTTAAACTTTGTAATAAATCCTAAATGGATTTTATAATACAACTGATAATGGTTATGCCAAAATTGTCATCAAAACATTTTTTTTTATATATTATGTTGAATTGAAATTATACAAAAGATATTTTTCATGCAATATTCAAAGAAAAAAATCCAAAGGAGGAACTTGTTATAGTGCCCAGAAGACTGGCTCAATTCCCTATTTGGATAGTGTTGGTAACACAGACCATTATTGCCAAAAATACTCTGTCTGCTCGTCCTGCAGTACCTACGCTCAAACGTTTCTTGTAGTCTGTTCCTAATAAATTACTTTTGCGCAACTCCAGTGCCTATTTGACTGCTTAACACCCTGCGGCCTCACAGATAGCTAGGCTGATCCTTAGACAGAAATAACTGCCTGCCCTTTAGTCACTTCAAGCTTTAGCTTAAATTACTTACACACTTTCCAAAAATCTGGACCAAATTCGTAGAAGAGCTTGCCAAATTCCAATGACTAAGTATCTCCGTAAGCGGTTACTCTACATATCTCAATGTTGCGTAAAGTCCACATCCGCCTCGACGCCTCGCATCTGCACTCATGCGTGGCCGCCCGCTAAATTGCTAATGTTTATCCGATGTCTTACCGGTTCGGTGAACCATAAGGAAATCCGCTCCCATCTGTCTCCATCATAGCAGGTGAACTAGTGGACTTCCGATAAGTGTTCGGTTTAAAGCGGATTCCGGTTAGTTAAATTAGGATTCACGCCATGAAGTACCTATTTGGCAGATGGGTAATAAATAAAAATAAGCAGCAGTGATACGACATACTGCATGTACTAATGAGTTTTTAAAAAACTTACGTTTATATATCACTAGATCAACGCGAAAAGAAAACAACGTCAGAAATCCAATAGGCTCCAGAATTGGTTCGTGGTATTGGTGGATGACACTTACCTAAGAGCTAGCTTGTACACCTCCTTAGGGGTTGAATTTTGCAAAATCCTTTAACTAGTTGTGAAAGTGGACCAAGCTATTTATGTGCAAAATTTGAAGTCTCTAGACCCAGCGGTTTAGGCTGTGCGTTGATATATCACCAATCAGTCAGTCAGTTTATCATTTTATATATATAGATAACTTATAGTGTGATCATTTTTGACCTGACTCCTACTTTTCGGGGTGCATCTGTACCTACTACCGGCAGCCTAGAACTTCTTGGCATGGAGTTGAGTTCAGACCTCAACTTCGGCACCTATATTGAGTCCAAGGCACAAACTGCGGCCAAAAAACTGGGCATCCTTAATAAGGTTAAGCGATACTTCACACCTGGACAGCTTCTAACACTCTACAAAGCTCAAGTCCGATCATGTATGGAGTATTGCAGCCACCTTTGGGATGGCTCAGCTAAATACCAACTCGCCGCTTTAGACTCTGTAGAGCGCAGAGCCAGGAGAATGATTGGTGACGAGATGATGGTGACTAAGCTGCAATCTTTAGCCCATCGGCGCAAAGTTGCCAGTCTGTCGGTATTCTATAGATTGCATTTCGGGGAGTGTGCCCAAGAGCTGCACGAGCTCATCCCACCTTCCCCTTTTTACAATCGGACTTCCAGACGCACGGCTGGGCTTCATCCCTACTTGGTGGATATCCCATCTATACGCACAAAGCGCTTTTCAAGTTCTTTTATTATGCGCACCGCCAAGGAGTGGAACTACCTGCCAGCGTCTGTATTTCCGAGTTCATATAACCCACAAGCCTTTAAGGATCGAGTGAACAGGCATCTTCTGGGCAAGCTCGTCCCAACGTAGGCCCCGTCTTTGCTCTCGGGCTAGTCTGGGGTCAAGAGCAAGCCCATTTTTTAGTAAAAAAAAAAAAAAAATTATCATAAGCAGTATCATACCACTGCTAATAAATTTATCACACTATAAGTTGTTGGGCACCTGATAATAAAAACTGTTTTTATGATCCTTTAGTGTTGGTGATCTCGAACCTTAAAGGGCCACATACACGGAACGATCCGTCTGTGAGATCCGTCTGTACGATCCGTCGCAACAAAATTGACGCCCATACACGGAACGATCCGTCTGTGAGATCCGTCTGTACGATCGGTCGCAAGCGATCTGTCGTGTTGCCAGACCGTGGGCAATTACCCAAGCCATGGGCAATTTTAGTTTTTTTTTAAAGAAGGGCGGAAAGGTCTTTGAATCGGTAAAATATGGGCAATAACGTTAAGTGAAATAAATGAAGAAACTAAATTTAATTTATCTAGTACAATAAAATTACATCGATAATACTTTATCAGACTACACTCTAATTTGACATGTAAAATAGACTAAACGAAATGCATTGACGTTTGACATAATAATATGTCTTATTTTATTTTTATTTTCTTTTATTTGGGTTAAAAAACAGTTACACAATAAATTATTATACTAGGGCTAAACATGGATAGGTGATAGGTAATTGTATAGTCAATCTCAATAACCACATATTAATAACAATGAAAGTAGGTATGCTAATGGGTAGATTATATTAAATTAAAATAGGATAAATATAATATTAGTGTACCTATGTATCAGTTTGACATTTTTTTTCTTTAATATTATTTTAGTGAATGATTGTGTGTAAGTAATTATGTGTGAGAGTATATCTGTTTGTTAGTGTGTTAGTGTATTTTTAAGTGTGTTGTGTGTAATTATAAGGAATTAAGAGTAATCTAGTAATGTAGTGATGGGTGCATTGTAGTTTCTTTTTAACGCGTTTAAGTTGTACAGTTTTGAGGTTAGTTTATTGTAATTTCAAAAAATTATATCTCGGAAATTATTGCGCTCCGCGCTTTGATATTTTGGTTAATAATCCCTCTTATATACCTAGAGGTATAAGCTACAAAAAAATAAGAAGCAGAAATTCCATGTCACGTATAGTATAGTTCGGCCCTTGCATTTATTACCCATCTTGTAAGAGTGTATTAAAAATAACCCGTCACCTTGGATGTTCCCCCGTGTTGGATTTAAAATGACATCACATGGCTAACCACGCATTGACATCCAAACCAAAAAAAAACAGCTCAATTGGTTATCTTTGTCTAGTCATTAAGAAGTTGCGATATCCACCTCCTAGCTTGGTGGTACCATAATATTGCATTGTAACCGGACTTACATACATCAGTTTAAAATATCTTCTTCAAAATTGAGTTGCAAGTTTCCACCCGAACTTACATAGTTATATACATACATTGCAAATTAAATAAAAGGTGGTAAAATTGCCCACAGTCTGGCAACACGAAAAAATCGAATCGTTGATCGTCGAGTGCCCACACACAGTCGATTTGTGGCGATCTGCGATATCGCTTGCGATGAAGTAAATCGTTAACGATCTTCACATACACGGACGATCCGTCGTTACGATCTATCTGTTGCGACGGATCGTACAGACCGATCGTTCCCGTGTATGGGGAACTTAAGAAGGGCAACTAGTAGAGATAACCTCAAACAGACACATAGACAAGTTTGTTATTTATCATGTGTTTATAAAAACTAATTTTAATAATAGCAACGAGGCTCATGAAACCACGAGTGAGTCGTGCACCTAGCCTCTACCGACCATGCATGTGAACTATCCGATGCACGAATCACGCAAAACAATGAGCACGCTTATACGTAGTTGATTTTATAAATCGACGCTTGTTATTTACATTGATTCAATGCAGGTTTTAGGTTGGGTTTATTTTTACTGCGGACCCTAGACGGCTCTCAGAATATGCAAGTTGAAGTGGCAATGGGCAGGCCACCTCGCCCGAAGAACCGATGACCGATGGGGAAGAAAGGTTTTCGAGTGGAGACCACGAACTGGAAGACACAGCGTTGGTAGGCCTCCCACCCAGGTGGACCGACAACATCTTCAAGGTCGAGGGTAACCGGTGGAAGCAAGCAGAAAGTTGCCGTTCGTTGTGGCGTCCTATGGGAGAGGCCTTTGTTCAACAGTGGACGTCTTCCGGCTGATGATGATGTTGGGTCCAGTAAGTCAGAGAAAAACATTATTATTAATAATCAGGGGGTCGATTTTTGAATCTCACCAAGTGACTAATTCTCACCGATGTGAGTGATTTCCGAAAGTTCGTATTTTTGAAACTCATCGGTGACTTACATTTGTCATACCTATGATATCGATTTACGAGTGCCCCTACCCATTCGTAATTGAAATCACCATGCGATTGTTTTTGACAGTTGACGTAGTGCCATCTGCCAAAAGTGCCAAAGTATGTTTTTTTGGAAGAATTAGCAGCGGGGCTCGATTGTCATATCTTGTGATTGCGACGATTTATTGAAAACAGCGCGTGACTTTCAAAAATACGGCTTTTGGAAAATGGTGACATAAAAGTCATCGGTAATAATTTTAGTCACCGGTGATTTTGATATCACCAGTGAGATTCAAAAATCGCACTCCAGGCAAGCAGTTTACAACTGATAAACGCCTGTATCCGGGTATTCTCCACTAAACTTTCTCATTACAGGATAGGTATTTGATTTACATTGGGTACTGAGACTACTTCTTCTGGTAGCTTAATCCATAATCTGACCACTCTGTTGCTCAAGAAGTGTCTGTAAGGATTGTTGTGTGATACGGTGGTACGCAGTTTGTCTATGACTATGTCTCCTTAGACGGGTATTGCAGTCACGGTCAAATAATTTATATAATGTTCCTTAAAATTTTTCAGCTTCCTTCAGAACCGCGTTTGAACAGTTCTATGATATTTCTTTAACTCTAAACAATGAACGGGTCAAGGTCTATGCTTCGAATGTGGTCCTCTGTCCCATCGATCAATGCCCCATGGCCGCCCACTTTCACTCCTGGAGTCTCATTGAACCGGCACAAGGCCGCACAATGCCGTGATTCATCGCTATTGTGCATCTGGTGTTCCATTCGAAGATCAGAATCATAGGAGGACATTGATTTTGAAAGTAAAATAAACCCTCATAGGGTTATGAGTTATTTCCAAAAATCCACTCTCGAATCACAATATCTCACAGTTTCGGATAACAGTGATCTAGGAAATTTTGATTAGATAAAAAAAAAACAGGTTTGAAATGAAAGTACGGCACAGTATCGTAATAGTCTAAGTATGCATTAATGTTAAAACCCTTTCATTTAAATAACTTACTAATAGGCACTTAATTTATGTTAATGGCTCAATTACTTAGTATAAAACACAAAGTAATTGTGAAGATAATCCAAGATCATTACAGCCGGAAAGGTTTTTATAATAAGATGTGCATAATTTAAATTCTTTTTCGATAAATTATCTGGTCCTATCTTTCGACTGCGAGGAGACTAATTTCCGAGATCACCAACACTAAACGACCGTTACAACAGTAATCAACAGGCTTACTATCTAAGACAAAGTTTGAATATCCTGCAGTGTAAAATGGCATTTGGTTACAAAATGTCATAAAACTAAAACTAGCTTACTTTATAAGGACTTCATCCTACTAATATTATAAACGCGAAAATTTATGTGTGGATGTTTGTTCCTCTTTCACGCAAAAATTACTGAACGGATTTTGGTGAAACTTTACAGTTATATAACTTATATATCAGAATGACATATAGGCTATATTTTATCCCCATATTTCCACGAGAACGGGAACTACGCGGGTGAAACCGCGGGGCTCTGCTAGTGGTATATACGAAGGAAGCAGGACTAAAACAACAGCTTGATTTAAAAGTTGGTGGTAGTAGTAGTAGGGATAGACCGCGCCTGCTGCCCCGATGGCGGGAGAGCGTAGCCGGCCGAGTCACGGAAGAAACTGTTTCCCGGGACTCGGACTTAGGGCGAGAGGAGGAACAACATGGGGGGTTTTTAGACCAAGCAAGCCTGACATAGGCATTGTCGCCGCATGCGAAAGAAAAGAAAAAAAAATTCCAACGGTGACAGAACTTTGTTGTTATTTCATCGATCACATAATAATATGTCTTGTCAAAATGATTGAGTACCAAACTGGCAGAACCAAAGTGTAAGTATTACAAGGCGCCTAACCACAAGTGTTCGCGTGACCTACTATAGCAAATTAACATACAATCGGCCTGACTTGTATAGTTGACGAAACATTATACAAAGTTAAAACCCCCCTTGTGTCATCGCAATAGATCTGATATTTGAATCGCAAGGGTTGTCAGTACCATCTTCCTACTCGTATAGATAGTAAGAATGCCCGGTATACATTATTCCAGTCCAGGAATCCAGTACCTAAATCAAACTAGCGTTTGACTGGATTGGACGATGTCGCTGTTTAATTGTAAATTTATTCTGTCACTTGGTGGAATGATACTGGAATTGGCGTTTACATTATTCCAGTGCGTGGAATGGTCTGGATTTTATTATACTGGATAGCATTCCAGTCAAGCGCTGGATTACTGGACTAGTATGTTACTGGAATAATGTGAACCGGAAATAAAGTGCAATACACGCGCACTTTCCCGCGCATCGATGCGCAGGCGCAGACGAACGTCACGGATGAGATGCGCCTGCGGTTATGTCAAAGCTGACGACGTTACGTGCTTGCCATTTCCTTAAGGCTGATGGTCTCATTTCTTTAAAATTGCGTCTTTATAAAAAGTGTAAGAGGTGCAATACTAGATACGTAACAGTACTGCGATTGTAATTAATTGTATTTCCTAAATCACTAATCACTTAACCTGGACTTAAAAAATAAAAGCGCAGAACAGTATATTTTTTTTTTATTTAATATGTTGGAAGAGCCGTGACAGCCCTAGTTAATCTTGGGGAGGACTTATTACCTAACGAGTTTTTCAAAAAACTAACGTCCGTATTATCTCTTGCTCGACAGTGAAGGAAAATATCGTAAGAAAACCAGTAGGTCCCAGACCTAATTCTGAGTATGCGTACCTACATACGATGTGTATCTTATCGTATATAATTAATTATAGCCGGTCCGGGCGATGGGCTCAACAGCTGTCACGTCTATACGCGTGTTTGCTAAAAGTCGGAAGAATATACTGGTTGGTATTTCCAGGAATAAAATACTTCTGCCGACCCCCTCAGGGATAAAGGTGTAAGTAAGTAAGTAAATAAGTCTAAAGCAGTGATAGCTTAGCGGATGAAGAACTCGCTTCTCATTCATAAGGCGGCTGGCAAGGGCATGTACAAATGAGGTTTTCAAAAACTTACGTAGGTACTTTATCACTCGGAGAAGGAAAACGTCGTGGGGAAACCCGCAGGTCCCAGAATTCATTTTAAGACATGTTTAACATAAACCCGGCCCGGCGATGGGCTCACCACCTATCAAGTGGTCCAAAGAAAGAATATATTGGTATAACGTAGGTATTATACAAAAATGGAATACTTCTGCCGAAGTATTTATTTTTAATTCCAGTCTTACTAAGTATGTTAGTATAGCTACTTCATATTTTACAGAGAAACTATGAAATTTAATAATTTCAATTTGATCTACTTACTTACTGAGATACCGTTATAACAACTTTCGATAAATTTTATTTACATGATTTATGTGTAGAAAGATAACATTTACATCAGTTAATTAATACGGTCATTAAATACTTGACAGGTAGGTTAGTAACTTTAAAAACATTATTAAAAGTATGCAGTTACTCACTTTAGTCGAGTAATATCTTGTGCTTTGTGTTGATGAATAAACGTCTTATTTATTTATTTTACTAAATAAATAAATAATTTTATTAGTTCGAGCATATGCGATGTTTCCAAGTAGGTATAGGTAGGTTTTTACGCTGGAGGATTAGTTTACGTACTAGTACAAGCATCTAGAGAAAACTATTGACCTACCTACTACTGAGGCGGACACATCTATAGCTACCACATATTTAAATCAACTAAATACTACTTATTACGTGGGTGTAAAAATAAAACTAGGAGGCGCCTATCAAATCCCGTTTTCCCCCTTCCCGTAAGAATTTCGCAAAATCCCTTCATATCCGACGCCTTGGTCAGCTTCAGCAGTTTCCACTGTACGTTGATGAGTCAATCAGTCAAAGCCAAATCTTTTGATTATTTACTCCAAACCCTGAATACCATAAATTGAGAGCGAAGTGGTGATTTCGTACATTTAGAAGCTACAACTGTACCACTCTAGACAGGCAGAGGCATAATAAAAAATCGTGTTCAAAAATGTTACGGTCCGGAAATCCGAGACCTGCCGAGACATGTCTGCCTGTAAGTGAGAAGTGAGAACCCTTGTTCTTTTTTGTTTTTTTTTTTCGCACCGGATACAACATCGTAGTGATGTCACGGAGGTGACGTGACGACTTGTTTCCTCGGCCAAGGGCGTAGTAGCCAGGATTTGAGTACCTTTATTTTTGTACACTAATTTAAATAAATAAGCGAAATAAGAAGTAGAACTGGTTGTCCTCACATAAGAAACATTTTTTTTTTAGTTACCTACGAGGAGTCTGGCTAAACTAACGTAATGAACAGAACTGAATCATAATACCATAATCATTATTGTATATAATAAACTAAGGCGTACAGGTTAATGGTTTAAAAATATATATGATATATTATACAGATTAATAGGCAATCCAATCCAAAAATAACTAGGTACTTAATATTAAAAATAATAAAAAGATACAAATTTCAATAGAATAATGTGTGGTTACTTATAAGGGCAACCCAGGCTGAGTCCTTGCCTCAAAGTCGCTACGCCTTCGAAGGGCACAGTTAAACCTTTGCCATTATAATATTATTATACAGTTATATTTATATTTGTTGAACTTTAATAAGAACTCGAACATTACAAGCTAAAGAACCATTATCTACTGAACTTAAGTTAATACAAGTGTTGATCAAAGTTCAGGATGAAGGCAGATTGTATGATAATAAAAAAACAATTACAAGCCTATAAATTCCTAATTATTATTAGACAGTCGTATTATTCTTAAGCTTGAATAGAATTGCCTTTGTACATTGGCTGTACACGACAAGCATGATGACGCTCTCGCAATGCGCCCGCGCAACAATGCGATCCATTCTCAGGCTTTACCAAACGTACTACTTGGTTAGGACAAAGTTGTGCTATAAATCAGTGTTGTGCCGCTCTTTTGTTGATACCTTAACTCTTTTTACCGTTTGTATAAGAAGTGGTTGTTTTGTTCAGTATAAGTAACTACTTGCCTACTATATTTGTAAGGTACTCCATTGTTTGTAAGTTGGCGTTGGCGTATTGACAAAATAAATATGTATATAAATAAATTGAGAGACACAATTTACATAGGGTTATTTAGTCCCAAATTAGGCAGGGCCTGTATTATGGGTACTAAACTACTGATAAACATACAGAGAGAAATAAGAAATCCTTAATAATATAAATAGGAACTTCTGTTTGTTGGTGTGTCCGTCATTCACGGAGCAATAGAGCAACAGATCGATGTGATTTTTTGCATAAATATAGTGGAAGACCGGGGAGAGTAATATAAAAACAATTCTATTTTTTAACTCTTCGATTAACGGAATACAGACACAATAGGATTATGTATTGTCGGATGCCAATGGGACGCTAAAAATACGAAATTATAAAGTACCTAAATACCTCCTTTCAAAACTCTTATTAAAACTGGGGCATAGAACTAACAATGCCTTAGAAGAAACACCTGCGAGGCACAACATCTATTCATCGACGTCAGCTGACAATATACACCGTGAACAGACGGATCGACAAACATTATGTAGAAAAAGACCGCCTCAACCGTGGAATGCGTTGAACTCTTCCGAAAAAGGCGTCGGTGAAGTCACGACTGCGCTATTCGGGGGTTCCGCCATATTTCAGATGGTTCTAAAACGTTGGAATAGGATAGACGTGCCTTTAACAGCTCAGCTCCTTTTTGAGCCCGAATAAAATTCAATTGCTGTTTTATTATGTTAATATACAGCTGTTGTGTGTATCCCAGGGTGTGTCCTATTATCATGGGTGTACTCAAGAAGTTGAAACTAAAAAAAAATAGGAATAATTGCTTCTGTATATATTTATAATGTAGGCTGCTTTTTATGGCTGAGCGGAAGAGCAAAGGTTTCTATTCCTAAAAGCCCTACCTTTCACAAGTACTTTTCATGCTAGGTGGCATTCGAAGAAATTCCGAGGTTCCGGGTTGCCTCACTATATTAGTGACTGTTATATACCTACGTAAGATTTTGACAAACTCATTGGTCCTGGCTTCACCAGGATTCTAACCCATAGCTAGTGCTTTATCGCTGCTCGTAACCAATTGAACATTCTTAAGTAGGTATATATATTCCCGTTGGAATAAATCTGTATTCACCTAAAAGTGTTAATACGTTAGATCAACAATTAGCATAAGTTTCTGCGCAGGATTGCATGGATACGCCCACCCGATGACTCATTGATTTGAATAAATAATGCAATATAGCCATGACGCCCATGACTGACCATCTCTGTATTTATGGACTGATGTTCTAAGAGTCATGGTTACTAATTCGATATCCGTAAAGGCCGTGTGAGATTCGGTAAAAAGCAGGTTTTTTTAATTTTAAATTAGTGATGGCGTAATAAGGATAACATTTAACGAAATGTCAAGTACGTTTGAACCGGTTTCTTATCTACACTGTAGCATAATTCATGTTTGATGAGATTTTCTTATTATTTATATTTAGGTAATAGACTCAGTGACCGCGATAACCTTTCTTTCGTTGTAAAAACAAAATGATCAGCTTTGATTTATATAACAGGTAATAAATTAATAATATAGCGGATAATATTTTATTCATGTAATGGAATACCTCTGCCTACCCCCTCAGGGATAAAAAAAGGCGTGAGATTTATAATTAATATTTTAGGACAAGCATTTCACAATTGTATGTAACTCTAAAATATATAACTGTGTTTTAATTAAATATCTAAAGTTTCACTGACAGTATCACAATTATTTTATTTATCTCATTTTAAGCCAAGAAAATGAGACACAATTGATTTTTAATTGTTCTGTCGCGCATTGGTATCGCACGATGTTTGACTGATATTTGTAGCAAAAATTACTATGACAAAAATATAATATCAATAGTTCGAAAACCATAGACTAGACTAGATGCTTGACATAAGAAAGCGATACAATTATATCCACATTAAGCCGAACGCGCGGTCATGCCTAAACGTGTTTTGACACTACCCAAGTATTAAATGCGGTCTAAAAAACACAGACAACCCTGCCAGTAGACTCTGCATAAAAGGCGAACGCGCATGCTTATGCTCTTTAGCTACATAAATACACACACACACATAAGAGCAGTGATAGCCTTACAGTTAAAGAGCCTGCTTCACATGATGATAATCAGTGAAGCTCGGGTTCGAATCCTGGCATTGATGATGACCAATGAGTTTTTAAAAAACTTACGTGATATTTATCACTTGCTCGACGGTGAAGGAAAACATAGTGAGGAAACCCGCAGGTCTCAGAATTAATTCTGAGACATGTGTAAACAGACCCGGTCCGGCGATCGGCTCACCACCTACCACGTTGAGGGGTCCAAAGAATATCTCGTGAAAAGTGGGTAAATCCAGACATGGAATACCTCTGCCTACCCCCTCGGGGATAAAAGGCGTGAGATTACTTACTTATTTTACACACCCACCCTCTCACACATAAGTGTACACACCTAATGAGCAGACTAATCTGCGAATGGAGTCGCAATGGAGTGGAATGAGGAAAGCCTGGCAACTTACCCTAGCGTATTATCATCATCATCAACCCGTAACAACAGCCCACTGCTGAGCTAAGGGTCTTTCCTCACACATGAGGAAGTATGGGCTATAATCTCCCACGCGAGCCCACCGTGGATTGAAAGATGGTGTTAAGCTAGTGGCCACTTAACAGTCAGAATTTTTCAAGCCACCCAAGGGTATCCGACATGGCTTAACGGCTTCCATAGTGCGTAAACACAACGAAAATCAGGACCAACAATTTAACGGGCCTTCCGAAACACACTAAAGAGTGGCCAGAGCAGGTAGATACGAAAGACATAGGACCGAGGCCTGATGAGTCAACTCGTGGATGGCCTTTGTCCAGCAGTGGACTGCAAAATCACGTCTCAAAGTCTTGTTTCCGTTTGCGATAGTTATAGCAAATCACGGAATATTACAGTAGATTATATAGCCAACTAGCACTGCAGCGCCCCGCGGTTTCACCCGCGTAGTTCCCGTTCCCGTGGGAATACGAGGATGAAATATAGCCTATGTGTTATTCTGATGTATAAGCTACATAACTGTAAAGATTCATCAAAATCCGTTCAGTAGTTTTTGCGTGTAAGAGGAACAAACATCCATACATACAAACATGTATAATATTAGTAGGAAGTAGGATCATAATGATTTACTTTTGAACTAACCGTTTATTGAGTCTACTATGGGTAAGGCAGTCTGTGGAACCATAGCCGGCGAAAGAAGCATTAAGTATAGCCCAAACACCTCATCTACAATTGAATATCGAGACATCATTTTAGAATGCAATTTTGTCTATATTTTGTAGTAATTTGTTTTTATTGCCTTTGACCACAATACTTTATTATAGATTACAATGAAAACTAATAGCATAGGTTATAGGTACATAAATGAATGACATCGTAAGAAAAAGTCTGAATCTCCAGAATGATTACGTTGTAGTTACGGTTTGGAATGGAATATCATTGTTATTATTATCAGTATTCAATCAGTATTCAGATTCAATAGTCTTCTCATATCAAGGGCTGCTCTCGGAATACTTTCTGAGATTTTGTGATTAATCAGTGAGTGGTATTTTTATTTTATTTAAATAATACAATATCGCTGAAGTGCCGTCGTCCTAAGGCCACTTTAAAGAGAAGACCCTCGTTTATTGGACTATGACATAGATAGAACACACACGGGTTAAACTCGCTCTCACAGCTTTTTAATTACAGCTTCCTCCGTGGAAGTGCCTCCACGTGATTACGAGTTCGTTGCACTATTACGCGTGTAATCATTACGTTTGAAATGAGGATACCCAGCAATCGGCAGCGTACTCGACTGTGAACGGGCAGTGGACCGTGGCCTGTATCACTTTTTTGCAACCAGCCGAGATGCTCGAGCGAGAAACGACTTGTTTCCGAGATCTCGACTCGTCTTGAACTTGAGACATGAACTACTTATTAGTGGTAAGTGGAATAGAATGATAAATGTATAGGATTGGTTTAGGCTCTAGACAATTCACGTGTTTGCGAGGAAACCATTAAACCGCGACCAAATACAATGGACGCAACATTCAAGAAGTTCACTCACGGATAACGTAGTTTTTAGTAATTAGTGTTACAACTAAGCAAATGCAGAAATGGAATGGAAAAGTTCATTCTGCCGTTCAGTTTGCAAGCGACATAAACCAGACATTCAAAACGCTAAAGATATGCACACGAGCAAAATTTAACACCTACGAAGATACCGCAAAATATGAAAGTCTTCAGGTCAATTTCTAAAGCTAATGACTTTCTTTTGATACCGTTCGTAGCTTAGTTAGGCTTAGTTTTTGTGGAACCTAAGCCTTTGTTCGAACACTATTGATTCTCACGACTGTCTCGCGCGTGTCAGAATTATTAGTTAACTCGTTTATGTCTTTTACACGACAATTTCGTTTGAGTCTATTTTTTTGTCTCGTATACTTTCTATGTCTATCCTGATTTAAAGAAAAGGTGTTGGTCAGAATAGTGAACTGTGCAATTTTATTAATGAGAACAATCTAATTGACTGTTTAACGGCGAATGCGCTGATCTGATATTGAATCATTCTTAAAACAATCTAAATCGATATTGTTTTAGGCCCATACAGATAGATCCTCAAGCAATAAAACTCCGCTTAAGGATGTAAGAAAGAGATGCAGCTATATAACTTGCATAAAGTTATCTCATTTTAACTAGGCTAATGCGAAGTTTGAAGATTGAGGATAAGAGAAGGCTTGTTTTAACATTATTTATTCCTGAACTATCGTAGTCTTAAGATGGAGGTAAGTGTTTTTAAAAAGGTAAAATTCAAAGTATAAAGATATTGAAATTAATATGGACCAACTAAATAGAAACCCAACTAAAAGATAGAAAGAGGACATCAAAACAGACAAGATTTCAAATCAAATCTATTTGGACTCCTCCAATTATGTTCCAGAAAGACAAGCTGTTAACGAGTTCCTGGTAGCTAACTAAGGTTAATGTCTAAGTTTTCTTTGGGTAACTGTTGGTTACAAGTTATTATAGTAAACACTTTAACGGGCAGATAGCCAAATAGCTACCACAAAATATTAAACTCTATGTAATTGAAATAAGATTCAAAACCAATGAACAATTAAAACTGCTTAATATGCCCGTTAAAGGGTTAACATAAATAAACATGTTTAATAGAAATAAATATTGTTAGATTTTGCGTTTGATTTTTTTTCGAAAAGTCTTTATTATTATTTAAAATTCGAAAGAATAATACCTCTGTCTGTAACTGTTCTGTTTACTGTGTTCAATAAAAAACATTCGAAAGGAATTCGAACCGCCTATCTACGAGTACATTAATCTTGTCTTACTACTAACACGTAACTGTGTCTACTCATTAATTACTTTGCACGAAAGTACAAGACTCTTTCCTAATCAATCATGTGAATGGTAGTCAACTACCTAAACATAATAATAATCGAAGTGATGTTTGGGTGCGTTGTTGAGCTAATGATCTTGTAATTACTAACTTACATCACGTTTTGTTTCATGTTTTCCTACAGCGTTTCCAATTAGAAATGTAGAATACTTAGGACTCACTAAAAAAAGAGGATAAGTATACAATGTCTCAAAAAAATCCCTTAAATTTCGATGGAGCTTTTACTTCTGTCTATAAATATAAGTTAGGAGTATGTTCAATAAATCAGTGTACACGTCTAATTTATATGAAATTGAAAAAGAGGCAATCGGAAATGGACTCGATGGAAAAGTTACAATATGTAAACCAGACAATACTTTTATTTAGAGATATTTTACTTTTATGTAGAGCCATTCCCAACATCACGCAAAATAAGCGCCGAAAAGACGTGGAAACAAGCCCGCGTTAACATACATACATACACCTGACAGTTGTAACAATTTAAACGCAAGTACCGTTAAAACATGACGTCGGCAATAGTCGGAATGTTGGGCTGTGACACAAGCACGCCGATTACATAGGGTATATGTTACTGTTGTACAAAAGATTGTATCTATTTATTAACTACTAGCGGTTCTGCGCGGTTGCACCCGCGTATGTTCCCGTCCTAGCAGGAATACGGGAATAAAATATAGTTACTCAGGGATATTTTAGCTTTCCACTGGTGAAAGAATTTTTAATATCGGTCCAGTAGTTTTTGAGTTTATTCGTAACAAACATACAAAAATACGAATCTTTCCTCTTTAAAATAGTAGTATAGAAAAGCAGCTGGCCGTCGGCGTTACTCGAGGAATCCATGTTACCATTCCCGAGGGAAATTCTGGAAAGATTTTGTTAGAGGTAGTGTGCAAAGCTACATACTGTGCTGTTGAGGCTCTCCCCAAAGTACCCGGTCTGCAAGAAAATGGAGCAATTGC
The DNA here is from genome assembly GCA_963855545.1 of Ethmia dodecea. Classification (NCBI taxonomy): domain Eukaryota; kingdom Metazoa; phylum Arthropoda; class Insecta; order Lepidoptera; family Depressariidae; genus Ethmia; species Ethmia dodecea. The sequence goes on from OY979457.1 coordinate 4,716,624, forward strand.
TAAGTCTGATAATAATTTTTTTTCACCTATACAGAAATCATTGATTTGAATTTAATTGATGGCTAAATTGTAAATGGCTTATAAAAACCAGAGGGTTCAGGTGAACAGAGGGCTCGCAGCTATCTCTGTCAAAGGTGCAGCCTAGCTATCCAGAGAGGGAATGCGGCCAGTCTTCTGGGCACTGTCCCACATGGTTCCTATTTGGAGGACATTTTTTATCTGTAAATGTAGAAAATTCATGTCTATTTTCTTTGTAAATAACAGAGACACTCACCGAGCTCGGCTTCACAGTCCGTGAACTCGTGATTGCAGTCGATGGTGTAGGCGGCGGCGCGCGCGGCGACTACCACCGCGCACCACAGCGCCAATGCGCACGCGCGCATCGCTATCACCGAAGCCCCATCTGGAACAATTATCATTTTTAAAATCGACAAAAAGCTGGGGTCCGGAGTGCGAAGAATAAAAGAGCGTACCCATGAAAAGGCTTATGGATGTTAAGGAAGCGAAAGAATTATGAAGAGAACGAACAAAGTGGCGATCCATCGTCTGTGCCTACCCCTGTGGGAAGAAGGCATGAGCTGTATGTATGTACAATTGACATCAGTATCCCTATCACTGAAATAATGCACGCAATTCCGCGTGTCAAAGTTAAGTATTTGTAAAAAACCGCTAAACGTCGTCGTTTAGCTGTTTTACACAAAGGAGTTGTTTTTTTAAAACAGCTAGGGGTTTTGTAAAAAATCTGATTAGGAAATCTATCTTGTTTTGTTATTAAACCGATTTTGATTATTCTTTTTTTGTTAGTAAGGTGATATCCTAACGTACCATGTACCATGGTAAGGAAAAGGAAACCAGGATCTGACGATGGCATCCCAGAGATATCGAGGGGAAGCTTCGAAAATCGTAGTGCCGACTAGTGCTTTTAACTTTTTTAGTCCCGTGTTTGATGTCGAAAACCTTGTTTAAAATTATTAGTCTAGAAATAGACCCTGCAAAATTAAAAAATACCATACGAGTACAATTGGGTAGTTGACACCATCGAAATTAAATTGCAAGTAGTCATACATTAAAAAGATTATCCCAAAACACCTCAAAATATGTATTTCGATTTTCAATTCACAATTATAGCAAATTTAAAAATAATAAACAATCAAAAAAAGTGCTGCAATTGAGTACTACAAACTATGACGTCACGGTTTGCTATTTCAGTACATTTTCCATAGTAAAATTTCGTTTTGACAGATCGTAAAAAGTAACTGATTTGACTAGGTAGGACACAACCCTATACTTTTGACTTCCCCTTTTTATAAACTTAGTAGACGACCTTGTGTCAGACTTAAGGAAAACGAAATCTACTTTATCGTCTTTACGTATACATTTTGCATAAAAGAAACTTATATCAAATCACACACAAGAACTAGGTACATATTATATCCAACGATCGTATCTTACTTGAAACGGGTTCTAAATGGTAGAGCTGTTTATGGTATCTTGTTTCAATTGGTTGACTTGTGGAATTTTTTATGAGAAGTGTTTACTTGGAAAATAGTGTGTTGAAATATTTATCTATTTGGCCGACAACATGTTTTTAACATGTCGAAAAGCGTGTCAACTTTTTCTAGCATCCAGCTGTTCTTTCCATCTGGAGTCCCACGCTAAGTTTGCCTTTGCCCAATCGAAGTTCCTTCTAGAAATCGCTTAATCCAGCGCTTATTGGTTCTACGATACATGAATCCAGCCCATTGCCACTTCCTTACTGGCTTCCGGCTTATCGAAGGAGCTTTGGCGGCTATTTTCGTAAGGTTCTCGTCTCGCAGGGAATATTATTTTCATTAAAAAATATGATTTTCTATGAATAGCGCTTAGTCTAACGGTATTCATATTTTTAGCACAGAATAAAGAATAGTACTAACGTAGTGGTCAAATGACTTTCATGAGAATAGATTAGCCAATCTCCTTTGCAACAGTTTTTTACACAAATACTTATAATAGGTTTTGAGTATAACAATCTGGCTGAGTATGTAAACTTTATCCGTTACCACCTAGTTACCACAGACCAAAGCTGCGTGAGGGACCTCTCATACTCGTATCAGAAGATCATTTACACTAAATCATGGCAACTCACGTCGCATTCTTCAGGTTTTTTTGGGATAAATCATAATTGTTAACCAAATTAACGCTAATAACTTTTAAAGCTACCTATGCGTACTTTATTTTCCACATCGTCAAACTGATATTACTCCTATCTTAGTAATTTTATTTCTCAGAACAAGTTGCTAACTAATTGTTTGAAACAAAACCCCGATTCACTAGCAGCGATTCTCTCGCCTCTTTCCAAGGAAATCATCGTGAGTTATCAATTTAATTAGAACCACATTAATTACAAGAACGTCATTGTTCAAAACGGGGTCGCTATCAAAGACGGTATTGTCGATGAAATTAGATATTCTATACTTTAGAAGCAAACATGACACTTGTATTAATAAATATAACTTGTAATGTAACTTGTTATTTGATAAAGAGCCGGATCCAGTTGTTACTTTGGTGCTTTTCTAGTTTATCAATTTCCAAATGTTTGATGCCATTATGATTATTACTAAGCATTGCCGCACAGAAATATATTCGAACATAAACTGCTGGAACATATCACAAAAAATATCTGCCTTGAGTTTGTTGTTTTTTTTTCTTTTCGGGGTATTTGAAACCAGCAACTCATCGGTGGAGATAAGCTATACTGTTTACATTCAGCCAACTTCTATGGACGAGTTTAGAGTCTCTTGTTATTATCTTAGGGATAATAAACAGAGACTCCGAGAAGAGAGAAAGACCTCGTCCATCGTACATGAAAAATAAAATAAAAATAAAATTAGACTATTGACGTTTCTTAGGATATTTTTTTTACCAACGGAAATAAATGAATGAATTTTGACTTTACCGTTGATAATTTCAAAGTGGTTTTGTTTTATTAGTTCTTTATAAAACGCCGTAGTTTTTTATAAGTGCCAAAGATACACACACATATACACCTGTGTTTGGCACACATATTATGACGTATAATTGATTAACATAGTTTTATTATTTTCTGTATAATGGTTTTGTTTGTGGTGATGTTTTTGTACATAACATAATAAATAAGTAAATAAACCTCACAAAAAGAATATCTGCTAAACGGCTCGAATTGAGGCGGCGGTGCTTCCCCTATTCCAGTTTATTCGATTGGATATCTCAGATGACAACTCCTGTTTCGTACATTTAATATAGCAAAATGAAATGGTACTACACATAACGTATGGAAATGTGGTGTCGTAAGATCGTGAATAGGCTGACCCTTTTCTAAGATGATATGTGTGCGACAACCTTTAGCGGTCGACATAGAGCTTTGACACTCAATACCCGGGCCTTCGAGGGCTCAATGTGCCCTGGATCCAGCCACACGTTGACACAGATTGCTCAAGGGAGTGCAATAGTATTTGTGGTAAATGGCAACGGTTACCGACAAATGGCTTTGACAAATTCATGATCTACTCGGCTCAATACATTTCTATAAAAACACGAGTCATTCGCACTAGTCCCGTTAAGTTTTACTCTAGATGTTGTAAGATAGCTACAACTGAGATACCATCTAGGAATGTGTGTAGATGTGTATATGGATTTGGACTGGTTTGCCGATGGCACAATAGCATGTCGTTATCAAAACAGAGTAGCGCTGCAAAATATAGCATCAGTAAAGGATGGTCGCTCGTTCAACACTATTTGTATTTTAGTCACTTTAAAAATGTTTTTCCAGCTCTATTCTACGGAAGTTATTAAATCATTACAATTATTTTTTTTATGATAAAAAAGGGGGCAAAGGAGCAGACGGGTCACCTGATAGTAAGTGACGTCCGTCGCCCATGGACACCTGCAACTCAAGAGTCACAACTGCGTTGCCGACCTTTAATATCATGCATTAGCATCCTAGCACCTATCTATACATACATTGCTTGAAAAATATAATATAAATATTGTCTGTTTACTTAAAAACCTACTTACTTAAAGGTACGTCTTTGTCATGGTGCATGTTGTGTTTACTAGTAAGTGGATACTACATTAAATATCTCTTTATTAATTATTTTGTGTCATAATGTAAGTCGACTGTTAGTAAACCAAATAAATAAAATAAAATAAAAAATACCGTAAAGTTTTGTCTAGTAAACATAACCTTTACCATAATAACAAAGAATAATGATAAATGTAGAAACGCACTCGAGTTCTAGATAATCGTGCTCTTAAATGCTTTTCGTTTTGTATTGCATTGCATTGACCAATAAGTCGGATAGGATTTGCGCAGTTGGTCGGCGTTTGGGTAACCTAGCACAGGATACGTAATAGTACCTACCTACTCATATTTAATAAGCTGCGAATGTATTTGTGCCGTCTGTAGTTTTAGTGTTTTAGTACTGTAAGTAAGGGTTAAGGGTTAAGGCAACGGGCGCTTTGGTGTAAACTGTAAGTCTGTTGCCGAAATGTATATATATAAATAAATAAATAAATAAATTGTCTTCTAAATCTCAAGAGTCCATGAACAAAAGCGTTGGGGTGAAGTATGACAACACTATAAGAAGAGTAATTTCTGTACGTAGAATTATTATCTATGCTTAGATGATTCAGCCTCTTCGTAAGTAGGTATCATCGGGCATTGTTCGCGAGTCGGTCAGTATGTTGTATTAAAATTAGTTGTCACTTTCGCACAAGGTCGCTGGGGCATGTAAAAAATGTTACAAAGCAATGTCTATTTTGATATGAGGATAGATATGGTTGATGTAACGATAGTGATTTTCATCTTTCAAAATGGGAAAGTTTAGATATTTAGATGCTGTACTTGCTAAAATGAATTTAGTTGAATGAATGATCTCAGAACATGAACGAAGTCACGGGCAAAGTTTCAAATTCAATCATGTTTGTATTGCGTTTATAATTTATGTTACAAAGGTCAGATTTTCCAACGCACCTCAAAATTAAATTGTATACTTACGATTATAAGTAACATTTTTAAATGGATAGGTGAACTTAGCATTAGAAAAGAAGTGCACACTAAGCTAACAGTCTTTACGACCATTTTTAAACAATAAGTACATTCAATGCCCACAATGAAGACAGTTTTAGTAATTCTTGTCCATACACAAACCATAAACAGCTATTATGGAAAAGAAAGTGCAACATAAATGTAACAATGTAGAGTCTTCTGGTTTTTTGTTATCAGTTAAGTCTGTTAATACGTTGAGTCGTTGACCTAACACTTTCGAAAATAATTAAAGTGGCTAAAAATAAGGAAATCTTACAAAATATAATGTAGCATTCTAAAATAACTGGTAGTGATATTTTGGAGAGTAAGAAATACAGGTTCTTGAAAAAATATTAAATTACTTAGATACTATTAGCTCTTCAAATGTTAAATTACGAAACGTGAATATGTAAAATTGGTCGCTGATTAACCATAAAGCTCCAGTCATATGATCAGAGGCACTTATTGAATTCTTAGTATCGTCACAATAGATTTTTCTTTATTTCATCTAGTCGTGCTTTTCTTACTTGTATTGCTACTAGTTAGAACCTAGGGATGTTAATCCATTATTTTCCCGTTCTCCAAGGGAATTTTGAAACACCCTTTCTTAGCGACTGGCGACATCGTTTAAAGATCCGCCAATATTCCAGTCATCTTTTATAGTTTCGAATATTTTGTGGATTATGTAATTAATGAATCAGTTGTAAGTTGGTTTACCGGTGGTGAGTATTTTTACACAATGTAAAAATAAACCTAAAATCGTTGAATAATTCAACGATTTTAGGTTAAAGAATTGTTAAGTAATCTCTTAGATTAAGTTAAAATTAAAACATAATATGTATCATTATGTACACGTGGATAAATAAAGTGCTTTATTATTATTATTAATCGACAAATAATTCCGGCAATTTTCTTCACTTTCTAAGGCATAACCTCAAAATACAGCCCTCAAGTCAAATTCATTCAACACATGCAGCCTTACAAACCCAGTTCACATCACGATTTCTTCACTTCTTCCCATGCTCTACCGATGTGAGACTGGCCTCGGAGCTCTACCATTGTTTCAAGATTGATAGGCTACGTGTTAGAGCATTCTTAATCGAGTTCGCGGTGTATTGAGGACTTTTTATATCGTTGTATCTTGTACTCGTATCAAGACTAGAGTATGTAGTGTGGTGTTTTAAAGTAGGTAGAGCACAGCATGTATTGGTTGCTGACATTTTGAAAAATAAAAGTAATTAGTTATATTAAGGTTATAGAACTATTTTATTTTATTGGAGCTTCTATCATAAGTTGAAATTAAAACAGGAAGCTCGGATCTATTTCAATCATCCTGCTAGTTTGCATTTATTTCAGAAAAATCTTTTTTTCTACAGATTTATGACTCTGGATAGCACAAATTATTAAAATAGATTTTTTTTAAAAAAACAAGCAGTAGGTACGTACGTTATGCCAAGTACACGATTTGTACTTTTATACGATTCACAATAATAAATTGTTGAATTTCATTTGTGGATTCACCATCTTACGAGTATAAGAAGTTCTATATGAATTAACAGAATAGAAATTCACGTTTATTCTGCCCACTCTAAGGAATAAAGTTTCGCCAACGCGTTTATCTAAGGCTTCGCAACGCTCTGGCCAATTAATTAAGAATCTCAAGCAAGCAGTGGTGGGCTGATGACGGCGGAACATTTCAACATAAGGCTGGTCTTAAATGTTTCAACTACACATACACAACTATCCGACATTACATAAAATTAGTAACAACTCTATCGTAAGACCTACAGTAATTGTAAAAGGAATACAAAAAGTATGTACAACAACAATAAAAATACACTACCATACAATACAATACAATAACTCTTTATTGTACACCAAAAACAACACAATATGGAAAGTACAATGGGCGGTCTTATCGCTTTTAACATGTTTGGTCTTATTTAAGATTCGGGCTTTAATCAAGTTCTTCCTGGTAACTGAGATAAATATATAAAAGGCGGGCAATATACATCCTTTCAAGTGACGGAATGCAGACACAATAGGATCTACTGTTGACCGCCCGAGTACTCAATAATTTTTGTGGGTATGACCTAAATATGTACAGTCAACAAAGTTGTTAGGGTTATATGGCCAGTAACTAAGAACTCATTTTTCTGGGGTAGTCATAACTAAATCTTATTCATTATTGTTTATTTCAAAAGGTATCTTTGATCCCTATAATTTACAAAAAAAACACTAATAAATACATGAATCTTAGTTTCTGGTCATGTAACACTAACAACTTTGTTGACTGTACGAGTACGTTTGAGATATCCCACTTGAAAGCTTTTGTAAGAAACCGTTCATAAAAAGTAGGTGTCTAGTTCTGAAGTTACCATTATCTTAAATTTGAGCAATACCATTCGTAAGATTTGAAGACCTGTAAAATGACTTAATGTCAACATCTTTTACTTTCATCATCATAGATCATGACTGTCATCTTCCCTTGTAAAACAATGTTAATAGATCATTTTATTGCAAGCTCTGACATTATTTACTCATCAGTATCTTTTAATACGAGTATAGTTATGAATACAAGGCGTTTTTGTTGTAATATCTTTATACCCTTCTTATGAATCCAAAATAATTTTTTTTTTGTAAATCACAACTATTTTGACAATTCTAACGAACTAGCAGCGCCCCGCGGTTTCACTCGCGTAGTTCCCGTTCCCGTGGGAATACGGGGATAAAATATAGCCTATGGGTTATTCTGATGTATAAACTATATAACTGCACAGTTTCATCCAAATCCGTTCGTAGTATTTGCGTGAAAGAGGAACAAACATCCATGCATACAAACTTTCGCGTTTATAATATTAGTAGGTTAGGATTAATAAAAAGTTAGTGTACCTACATAGCGCGGCACAAAAGTATGCAATTTTTTTTTAGGACAAGTTCATTAAATCCAGGAGAAGATGACAGTTTTATGTCATTACATTTATATTTCGAAATCAATAGAAACAGAAATTAATCATTAGCCAACTAAATAAAGGTGCGTAAGTATACATTTATTCGAATGTAACAATTTATGATCCCACGTAAACAATAGTTGCATTACCCGCGGTTTTTCTCGCCTAATCGGCCAAATTTCGTAACTCATTGTTGCATTGTTGCACACGTAAGGCTGGCTGGCAGCTTCACTTTTTGCTAATCAATAACTGCGCTTTATTAGCTGGTTATACACGAGAAATAGGTATGTTTTATCTAGGATTGAAATAGCTAGAATTCGACAATGAGATAAGTACGTAATAAGAATTCGGTTGGTACAAAATAAAATATGTTTCCATTACAAGACCGGCAATCAAATACTTCCCTAGACTACTCTTGCACTTGGTTTTTGTCCGCCGGTCCTGGCCATTGGTGTTTGACTGGCATCCATATATTATAAACTATAGAATTATTACTTTGTTTAATACTAAATGATCTTGGCTTTTTAAAACAATCTTAAATGGATATTTCAAATAGGGTACACCCTCCTTGATGCAGTTGGGTAAAAACAGAATGTTCAATGTTGTGTTACCTGTAAATGCGCAGTTTTAATAACAAGTTGTTTGAGTCGGCAAGAACTCGTCTCGGGCGCATTTCGGAATGTTTCCAACTACTTCACACCCACTGTCAAAATCTTCAAGATTTGTGATCTCACCTCATAAGGTGTAAGTGGGAGAAGCGGCGAAACAGGTTTTGGACTTCGCAAATTGTCTTATTGCGTGAAAACATTAGTCTGATCATTTGCGATGAGTTGACTGTGTTGTGTAAGGGTTGATTGCTATAAGTAAGACTTCATTTCGACGGGGAAGTGTTAACAACTCCTAACTTACATTTTTGACGAAATCGACTTATGACTACAGTTTGATAGGTAATGAATTTGCGCGCCTACTGGTATATGAATTCAGTTGGAATTCGCAAAATTCACGTAGCGAGCCATTAGGTTCTTCGATTTGGTCGGAAATGACGAAGCAAAATGTTTTATATCCTAATGCCCACTATTAATATTATTACAAACTATAGATTACCTTACGTAATTAGTATAGCTTGAATACGAGAAAATAGATTTTATTATAAACTAGTTGTACCGCGCGATTTCACCCCCGTAAGTCCCGTTCCAGTGAGAAAATTATAGCAAATGTTACTCCTAGAAAAGTAAGCTTTCTATTGGTGAATGATTTTTTTTAAATTCTCCAATACTTCCGAAGTTTATTCAATAAAAACAAACAAACTAAAAATAAAAGCTTTCCTTTCCTCTTTATACTGTTAGTGTAGCGGCTGACCATGCAGCGGCGTTGCCCACTTTAATAGCGGTTTTTCCCATACCGCGGGATTTTCCAAAAACTTTTTCTTAATGCTCACTGACGTCATAAAGGAGCCTTAGTGCAAAATTTCATGCTCATAGATCCAGCGGTTTCGTCTGTGCAGTGATAGATCAGTCAGTCAGCCAGCCAGTCAGTTTATTCTTTTATGTAGATACTCGTACAGATCTGTACCTATAAGGAAAAACTCAGATACATACTAACTGGAAATGTGAAATTTTCTTTGCATTCCACGTAAAGTAATTAATGGCAAATGTGATTTTAGTTCATGTTGTCATTAGGTACCTAATAAGTATAATAAGTATAAGTATAATCTCACGCCTTTTTTATCCCCGAGGGGGTAGGCAGAGGTATTCCTTTACTGGAAATACCCACATTTCACGAGATATATTGGACCCCTAAACGTGATAGGTGGTGAGCCTATCGCCGGACCGGGTCTATTTACACATGTCTCAGAATTAATTCTGAGACCTGCGGGTTTCCTCACGATGTTTTCCTTCACCGTCGAGCTAGTGATAAATATGTACGTAAGTTTTTGAAAAACTCATTGGTACATGCCAGGATTCGAACCCGAGCCTCACTGATTTTAGGCAGGCTCTTTAACCGTCCGGGCTATCACCGCTCTTACCTAATAATGTTGTTTTTATCAACATCTCCCACCAAATTGTGAGAAATAATCTATACTTATATATTATAGATAATCTTCTATTTAAGTATTAAGACTTATGTTCAAAATGTCTGACTGATTGGTCAATAACACACAGCACCGCCAAAACCGCTAGATCCAGAAGCATGGAATTTTGCACAGTTTAGTTAAATTGCGTAAATGACGACTAAACGATTTTAGTAAATTCCCACGGGAACGCAACTAAACAGAGTTCCCGGACAATGCTGCTGGGTCCCCGCTAGTTCCTTATAAATCGATAGTGATAATGTCTCCTTCCAGACAAACTTGTATATTTAACGTAAGTAAGTATATATTTTTTTCAATAGTACCTACTCACAGCTACGCTTTATCATATCAAATACCTTAAAAATCGCATGTAAAATGGAATAATTAAAACATTAATTCTTTTGATTTGGTTGTGAGCGCTGGCGCAGTTTCCCATGGTGTTGCGCAATGACCTTGCGCGGGTCCGAAAATACCTGGGGTCAGTCGTTACGGGTCGATTCACGGGTTCCACCTTTGGAGTTTGATGTTCGTTGCATACTTATTACTTGACCCTAAATAAAATGATATATGTTGGTTTTATTTAGTTTAAGATCTATATTACTCAGCTAAAATCACCGAAAACGCAATATTTAATATACCGCTTTTTGTTTGTCGTTTTGTGCAACGATATTTTTAGGTAGTAGCGGGTGTTCTGTCTTGTTTATTCCAGTTCCTGCAAGAATTTCCAAAAAACCCTTCTTAGTGCTCTCACCTATCTCATATTAAGGCTGCAGGACGTGCTAGGTAGTGCAGTGGTCTGCTGTCACTGACACGGACTGTTTTAATTAGTTTATACAAAATAAACGCACTAATGTCCGACCGAACATTCGACTTAACCAACCTTCAGCCAAAACTTCCACTTTGGCCGAATACAAAGACTTCTTAAACTGTTATGAGTGCGCGACGTAATCAAATATTATAATTAACATTCTTTCGAACTATTAATATTTTGTAAATTTTATAAGTATACGCATTTTCTTAAGTTTAGTTTAAACTTATCAAAATACATTACTTTATTTAATTTTAGCTAATCGTGAACTGAGTTTCTTAGTTATTAAACCTTTGGCTTCGTCCAGAAATCGACATTGAATAGGACTGACACTGAAATATTTTTTTGCGCCACTGACAGAACACGGCCCTTACGTCCAGGACTGCACTGAAGTGTATACGTACACTTTTAAAATGCATTCCTCACATGCAGGTTTCAATTGCTGTACACTTTAGTTACGGTATATTCGGAGAAAACTCTGAATCGGGGCCGTATGAATGCGGTCGCCGGGTTGTCTCAGCTGCGAGTTTGCGAGTTGTGTCCGTATATATACGGATGTTCTTAAGATATTGACAATTCCGATATTTATTGTAGTGTCTTAATTTGATACACTTAAGAATTTCCAAGGTGCGTTTACTTATTAATTGGGAAACATGTAGCAGTGAAACCGAGTACCTAAATAATTAATAAATATTACAAATATTAAAGTTGTTTAAATATAAACGTCTATTTCTTATAATTTCACTCCCGCCTTCTCTTCGAAATATAAAATGATAAACTGACTGACTAATTGGTAATGTATCAACGCACAGTCAGTCTAAACCGCTCTGGGTCTTGAGACTTGAAATTTTGCACATAAATAGCTTATACAGTGTAGGCAACCACTAAGAAAGGATTTATCAAAATTCAACCCCTAAGGGGGTGAAATAAAGCCGCGGGTAAAAGCTAATATGGTATATAAAAACCTTTCTCTTGAATCACTCTATCTATTAAAAAAAAACGCATCAAAATCCGTTGCGTAGTAATAAAGATATAAGGATAATAGGGACAGACAGACAGCGGGAAGCGTACCTATACTATGTAGTGATAATATTGTGGTGAGTCTCCATGAAGTTTTAGTCTACACCTTTTTTTCACTTGGACTGGGTACTTTTTGAGGATATTATTACATCATTAATAACACTAACGCAGTGTGGCCTTAGCACTAATTCACTTTTTGTATCGTAACCACAACTTAGGAAGCACATATTAACTATTATAATCAACCATTAGTTGCACGATTCAAAGAACAGTACTAGGTAGACAAAAATATGAAAAAAAAACACTTCAATCTAATAAAATTGGTAAAACCTACTTACGTACTCTATTAAGAAGACTAAATCCGTTATTGAATAAACAGGTATTAACTTGAAACCAGAAACAACCTTCGATTAGCGTAAACTAGATCTTAGCAATCAAATAATAAGGTGTTAAATGAGTCCACTCACGCTACCACTATTACTATGTTACAAAGTGTCCTACTGTTACTCTACACATGACTTGCTTATGCTTAGATCAGTTAATATTCCTCGATTTAAAAGCATCTAAACAAACGTACAGAGAAAACACAACAACAGCTAGGTACGTAGACAGCGATGTCAGTCTGTTAAACTTTCGAAACATCTTATACAATCAAAATGCAACACCAAGTCACACTGAGAACAAGTGTCGAGTATACTACCTAAGAAGTTTTCGCATAATTTCACGATATTACCATGCAAATCAATTGAGCAGAGACCAGACTAGCAGTAATGAACACTAGGGTTTACTAAACTTGGCACTACTATGTTGCGGGTCTTAAGACTTGTTTGTAGTACAGTTCACGAGACAACTGCAGACGATCGTAAAAAGACTGCAAGAAACATTTTTCCTAGTAATTATTATAAACGCTATAAATTTTGTGAGGTTGGATATATGAGAATCTGTTTGTAATGATCACACTGGTTAAGCAAAGTGGGGCCCGGTCAGTAAGTGACTAGTGATATTATAATTATTACGAGCGCCTCCGTGATGCCTACATGTTTCGAATGACACATTAACCGTTGGTTCCTGTTTTCATTGAGTTTGCGCACATGACTAGCCTAACAACATCCCCAATCTGCGTGGTAGATAATGGTCCGTACATACTTCCTCATATCAAAGGGCTTTATTAGCAGTGGGATGTTACGGGTTGATGTTATGTAACAAGATTTCTTATAAAATATGTAGGTACCAAAGTGTAATATTTATTCTATACCTAATTTATTTAATAAGTGTTAATATATGCACTGGAGCACTGGTATTTTTTCCTGTTCATGTATTTATGTTGTATATAAATAAGTATGTTTATGGCTACACTTTCTCGTTTGAGTATGTAATTATTTTACAGTCTGTTACTTTAAACACTAGAAAGTTACTCTTAAATTTTCAATCTGCACCATAAATTGGAAATGCGCACGACTCTACATAAAAAAAAATCATATCAATTTACCTCAATACACAAACTCTATTGCACTCCAAATTGAATACAACAGATCGTAAACTATACATACCTACATACAATAGTGGTTTTATTCCTTATTATCATCTTAGATCATCATCTATTATAGACAACCTTATTCAACCTTTTTCGTCCCATCTCAATTTGTTGGAAATTAGGACGGAGGAGGCGGAATATTCAAAATAACCGTTTCGTAGAACTTGCACACTATACATTTTTGTGTCAGTGTTAACCATGTTTTATTTGCGGATTTATGATGATTTACTTCCAACAAAAGTTCCTGTTTTTTTTCTACAAATGATAACAGTCCTGGTAGAGCCTTCTAGAAACCAGAAATAGTTACTCCTTTAGCCAGAATTCTTTTGTATTTTAGGCTAGTGAGAGGAGTATAACATTAAATTTGTCAAAGAAATAAGTTCTGTTGAGAATCTCAACTTGATATTATTATTTCTGACGTAATAGCGAACAAACAGGAAAACAGAAAAAATATTGAGACTTAAGACCAGTCGAAATCAACTAATTGAAATAAAATTATAATCGAAAACATTTATCAGGTAATCTTTACAAACTTAACTAACTCTAAGTGACAATTCCGGTGTTTCGATTCCAAAGTGCAGTTGTTTATTGATGTTACTGTTAGCTTACTTTATTATGCGACAGTCCGAGCACTGGCCTGAATAACCAATCAATACAATTCAATTACATTCTTTCTATCAACTTAGCTATATTTACTTACCATAATTCGTAATTTAGATAACTTTGTACAAAACATAGGAGTACTCGACAAAGAAAATAGGAGCTAATAATTACCTAAAGCAAAAAGTTGCGTTAGTAATTTCCGTAGGATCTTTTTCATACGAAGTTGTTAAGAAGGTTGTAGAGGTCAGCTATACAAAAGATATCAAAGGCCCAACCGTTGATATCTTTTGTATAGCTGACCTCTACAACCTCTGAGATATAAACGAACCCATCTCAATTTATCGGCCTTCATAAACACTGCTATAAAAACTTTACAGCCGTAACACATCAACGATGTAAGCCAGTTAGACAACTCTTCAATCAGTTTCTAATAAAACTTGAAAGTTGGTAAACACTGCCTCAGGTAGGTTCATATCAGGTATTCGCTAGACGGAGTGAGAGGCTGCAGCCTTTCTAAGATGAGCCAACCGAATGGCGGCAAGCGTCCCTAAATAATACCGCTATTACAAGCTCAAACCTCAACATACCGGCAGACAAAAAAACACTCAGGTAGCAGCACTTTCTAACAAAAAACAGTTCCTTTTTCACTTCACATTCACTGGATTCACGTTGAAATATGATGCGTGGAATTACGGAGATGTTTCTTCGAATGTTTGGGACGCGAAAAAAGTTGGAATGTCTCGTGGATAAGGAACGTGGTCGCGTCACGGCGCGGCGCGCGGCACTGACGCGGCGCGCGACCGGTTGGATTTTCTCCCCGTAAACAATCGAAAGCGAGCCTTCGAGCCTTTCTTCAACTCGTGGCGAAACGGTGGCCGTACTATTGGCTCTCGATGCCTCCACGCCTGCGGGAATTTATGTAGCAATGTTCCGCCAGCCCCGGCAGGAACAATAATGGGCCATTTACACGAGGGCAATCCACTAAGACTATCCACTAAGACTGCATACAAAAAAAACTTGAGGACAATCCATTCCATTGGAATGGATGTGTGTAAATGGCCCATAATGTTCCTTGAGCTAGCCCCTGTCCTTACCAACTTTACGCCGTCGTAGTACGTACGTAGTACGTCCATGGAGGTCCAATTCCAACCAAAAGTTGCATAAGAAATTCAAACGAGAACAATCACACGCTCTAGTCTTCTAAAATAAAGTTTACATATAGTACCTACGTCTAATGCATGCGAAAGTAACTCTGTCTGCCTCCTTTTCGCGGTTAAACCGCTGAAACGATCTTGATGTCACTTTGCACTACTGGAGAAGGACTACTACACCACAGACGTCTGTGACTGCTACCTTCCTTTCAGAACCTAGTCCCTTGCCTACTATAATATAAATGCAACTTTAATTTCTTACCTTTTCAAGCTTAACCGGTGGACCCATAGGACGACACTTTAAACTTTGAGGAAGGATAGGCTACTTAACATCACGCAAAAACACACCAAGGGGACGCGTTACCATGAACTTCTTAAACGTCCTTCACGCAGACGGAGTCGCAACAACTCCTCATAATGGAACAAAGGGTCTAAGGGCTTTGTAAAACGGTTAGTCTAATATTAGCGCTCGACTTGTCGACCAAGTTAACTAACGCAAGACTGTAAAGAAGCATAGTTACTGACACGTAGTTCTTAACGTCAGTATTACAATTTTGTTTGAATTCTCGACTCTTCGAGAAACCGATAGTAAGGTCGCACGTGGGCTTTCGTTTGAGTCATAAAGCGTTCGATGACGCGCGATGTCAGGATGCACTCGAAAGCGGTCAAGGCGTGCAGCCTGGCTTGAGGCTCATCGATGCCGATTGGCAAAGATTATGACACCGAAATTCCCAGGAGCCTTGACAAGGTCCGTTTTCTGTTGCAACTTAGATTTATTTATCTATGTTCCTGTAGATCTGAGAATGTCATCAAAAAAAATCTAAACAATGGAAAAAAAACGGAAGTTATTCTAATGTTTTTCTTGGAAAATTTAAACGGCTCTCTTCTAGGTATACTAGCTGATCCGGCAGCGCTGTTGCTCAGAGGCAGCGCAGTTTATTCCCGTAAATAAATAAATATTCTCACGCCCATATCCCCAGGGAGGTCGGGAGAGGTATCTTTACTTTACTTTAGGTACATTACTCTTAATAACTCACGGGCTAGTCTGTGGTTAAGAGTAAGCTCATTAATAAAAAAAAAACACATCTCGGAGTATATTTTTTGAAATCGTAAACACATGCCTCCTGCCATACTGTTACATATACTTCAGCATTAATTCTGGGATTTGTGGGTTTTCTCGAGATGTTTTCCTGCACTCAGATAATAAATATGTACAGTGAAGAGCACGTGAAGCTTTTAAGACAACTGTAATAATGGCAACTGTATTATGAACGTTACAAAGTCCAATGTGTCAAACTCTACGTGCAAACTGTACGTTTGATTTTCATTTCGAACCCAAGTCTCACTCATGAGAGGTGGACTCTATAACCAGAGGACTTCAACTTGTTTATTCCCGTTCCCGTGAGAATTATTTTTTTCAGGAACCCTCCTGACGCGCTCACTACTCACTAAAGTGTGAAAATGAATCGAGGACATACAAAAAAAACTTTTATTTACTTGTAATAAATGCCATTTATCTTTTACGTTATATAACAATTGGACTATGTCGGTAATGCCTAGGGCATTTGCCAAAATCCTACTTACTATAAGCCTTTGTGGTAATTGGCCAATCTTCACTTCCGGGGCTTCCATCTCTTAATTCCTCACTCTTTGGCCTTGTACAGAAGTTAGAAACCATATAAGCGTAAGCAGACTACAAAAGTATACATTAACACCATAGCTATAGCCAGAAAAACAATTGATTAATGTACTATTGTACGAATCCTAGGGATGTACCACAAATGAGTTTGTCAAAAATTACGTACCCTACATGCTCATCACTAGCTCGACGGTGAAGGACATCGTGAAGAATTAATTCTGAGGCAGAACAGATCCGGTCCGTATACTAGTAAAATGTGGGTATGAGCCCATCGCCGGACCGGATCTTTAAATGGAATACCTCTGCCTATCCCCTCTAGAGAATAGTGATCTCTAACAGTTGGTTTTTGGTGTCCCTTATTCACGTTAGGCACTTCAATCATCATACTATTACACGTTATACTTATATTTTTTTATAAACCACTTATAGTTATTTACGAGTAGAGACAACATTTAAAAAAACTGTTTCCAGCTCAATAATCTGTTTTCCGGCACACAATGGCATAGCTGTTTCATTGATAACATCTGTGTTTGGTAACACAGTATGCATACAATAACATAGTATACCTATGCCACACGAGATTCTTTTCGGAGAAGACAATAGTCGGATCTTCGCCGAATGGAATCACATTCCAAAACTTCGTAACTTTAATTTAAACAATCTTCGGATCGGAATCCCTAATAAAACTTCAACGAAGAATTAAAAAATAAAAAGCCAACGGCACGCGGTGTTCCCAGGCGGTCACCCATCCAAGTACTGACCGCGCCCGACGTTGCTTAACTTCGGTGATCGGACGAGAACCGGTGTTTTCAACGTGGTATGGACGTTGGCGATTAACTCGCCGAATAAAGTCGTTAAAACCGGTCAAGGTTAATGACGGCATAAAAATAACAGGAACCAATTAAATACAAGATACTTATTACTAATAAATTTTATAAATAGAGAAACCAAGAATTTATAATACACTCATGATTAATGAACTAAATACTTATCTAGCTATTATATTTAGAGATTAGATAGTAGGTACGTATATGGTACCTGAGCTCATAAGCTACTTTCAAAATGAAATAAAATCTATAATAATATTGTTATATTATTTTTATTAACCTATCTTACCCTACGAACTTATTACGAAATCGAAAACAACAGTGAATTATTACAACTATTATCTACTATATAAAAATAAGTCGGGTTTTCCTTCCTGACGATTTAACTCCAGAACTGACGAACCGATTTCTATGGTTTTGCATTCGTTGAAAAGGTCTAGGGCTCCGAAAGGTTTATAGCAAAGAAAATTCAGCATTGCACCCGTGCGAAGCCGGGGCGGGTCGCTAGTAAGTATATAAAATAAAGCAGTGTCTTACCCAAGAAGAAGAATTACTTATGTGAATACTTTTCACACTTGCGAGAGATGCGAGACAATAAAAATCCAGGCCTATTATCTATAAAGCGTTGAAGTCAAATCACTAGCGATGACATGTTTTTGTCAGTGGGAACTGTTGAAATTACTAGGGTAATTTCAACGGACACCGTCTTTTGTTTTACATTCATTGCAATTGCGCTTTTTTTTGCTCTGGGCCAGAACTTCTGGCATGATGGCCAGTTTTGATTATAAAATAAACTTAACAATGCCCGTATGCTAATGAGTCATTATGGAGTTTTCATACATATTTTTACGTTCCAATTTCAAATCATATCCGCGAGGGATTTGAGAAGACAAATTGTCGAGCTAGTGTAAAATAACCACTAGTACATAGTAAGTTTAATAATAATATTGAACTGGTAGCCCACTTTACGCCCCATGTGCGAATTAAATTCAAAAAATTAGCACCAACTGTCGCCAACGTCCATACCACGTTGAAAACACCGGTTCTCGTCCGATCACCGAAGTTAAGCAACGTCGGGCGCGGTCAGTACTTGGATGGGTGACCGCCTGGGAACACCGCGTGCCGTTGGCTTTTTTGCACTTTCTTCTTTTTGCGCGTCCTATTGTTTTGATTTTGAACATCCAAACAACAGTTTGTAAAATAATTTCCTGCTGTTAGCGGATTAGATGCGGAAAGCGATTTAATTTTATACTATGTAATGAAGATATATTATAAAAAAAGAAATTCTTAATTTATCAAAGGACATCCGCGTCCATATTTGCAAACGTAATAAAAAAGTTTAGAAAGTTTATACATGAAACATGTTTTTTTTATTGTAATAATAATCTCACCCCTTTCATCCCCGCGGGGGTAGACAGAGGTGTTCCATTTCTGGATATACCAACTTTTCACGAGATATTCTTTGGACCCTAAACGTGATATGTGGTGAGCCCATCGCCGGACCCGCAGGCGTATTCACGGAGCTTCGATATTCGACTCGGAATCGGAAAATCTGTCGAAGATGGGCTATTCACAGATGTAGGTAAGTAGCGAAAACGAATGTTATATGGATTCGGAAAATTTTCCTTGGCTGTCAGAAACGCCTAGAATACAGTTTCCGAAGTCGATAGATTCGACTTCGGAAAATTTTTCACTCGATCTGAATCGAACAGAAACGGTGTCGAGCCTCCGTGAATACGCCTGCGGATCTTCTATTGTACGATGGTACAAAACACGTGTGCGAGGCCGACTCTTTTATTTAGCGGGTTTTTATAAGGTAATTTATAAATTACTAGCAGCGCCCCCACGGTTTTACCCGTGCCGCGTAGTTCTCGTTGGGAATACAGGGTTAAAATATAACCTGTTACTGCCTGATAATGAAGCTTTCCAATGGTGAAGAATTTTTAAAATCGCCTCAGTGGTTTAGGCGTGAAAGCGTAACAAATAAACGTCACTTTCGCATTTATAATATTAGTTAGGATACATTACTTGTTCCAAGCTTTTTACGTTTAGTAGGTCAGAAATAAAAATCAAATTTTAGTATTTAAAATAAATATTTTATTAAGAGATCTACTCCACAATTTATAAAAATATGAATTTCAATAATCATTTCAATAGCGGAATGGAATTACGCGTGATTTATAAAAAGGCACATCTTTGAGGTACACACGTGTAGTATGCCGTCGTTTCTTCTGCAACCTCGCTATCAATACAACAAATACATTAAAGACAAATTTCGGTAACAATCACCAAAAGAACTACTCTACTCAAAATCTATTCGATCTCGAGGAGTCACATAGACTTTCGACACGAACAATTCACAAACAATTCAAGTACCAGAAAACATTCTACAGATGCGTACCAAATATAATCTCAGTCAACGGCTTAAAAACGCTAATTTAGATTAGATACAACATTATTATAAGCGGATGTTGTTAAAAGGCAATTAGACACTTCATTATAACTAAAACATATTCCTAAGTGCCGGCGAGTCTTGGCATTTTATTCAGTCTGAAAAAGAAAAAAAACATAACGTTAAAATTTGAATATTTTTGTCATAAAAAATATTACGATAATCTTAAACACTCTGGTAATTTCTATAAAACCTAACCTACTCGTACTGTTCAACATAATGTCAAAGCGAGTCCGGGTCGCCAGTAAATTATTTACTGCCGACCCGCCCTCGCTTTGCTTCGGTTTAAATGATACTATCAGTGTTTATGTACTATATTCTGCATATACAAATAAACCTTCCTCTTGAATCACTCTATCTATTAAGAAAACCCGCATCGACATCCGTTTCGTAGTTTTAAAGATCTAAGCATACATAGGGACAGCCGGCCGGGAAGCGACTTTGTTTTATCGCTACATAGTATAAAACAAAGTCGCTTTCTCTGTCGGGTCGCTAGTAATATGATAAATAAGTGATGCTATTGAGTACTGAATTATGACGTCACAGTCCTCTGTACATTTTTCATAGTAAATTTTCATTCCAAAGATCATAAAAAGTTTCTCAAACTGTTGTTAATATGACAAATACTTGTGTTCGAAATTGATCATTGTCAAAAGACGTTTTAAAAACAAAGTTTTATTTTAATATTTATTTACTTTGATTGATGTCTATATGATAATAAAAGAGAAAGTAATATTAGAAAATAGCCTAATTTTGGAAAAAGTATGGCATTATAATGTATTCCCAAGTGTTCTGACTACCTCATATGTAACATGCATTGACTGTATGGTTAAATACATAATTTCTAAAAATTAGCATCGGCAATATCCTTTAATTTAGATGCCAACACATTTTATAATTTAGAATCGGTAAAGTCTTTCAAGTCACTATTAAACACTGCAGACATTAGCTACGCCTGAATTTCTTTTTCCATGACATAGTATGTATTGTAGGATGGATAACGGTATTTTCGAACTGAGTCAGTCACCTGCGTCTTACTATTTCCAGTTACATTACATGTGATTTTCAATCGAATTCCAATTATTATAAAAAAAAAAAGGTTTGGTAGTTCATACTTTAGAGGTTTTTTATGTGTAGGTACTTAGCTTGTTTCACAAATTTTATCGATATTTCTACTAAGCAAATGATACTATAATAATACTTTAAATAGGTAAAATAGTGTTTGTTGATATTTTGGGGGTAAGCTCTGGCACTATTGAACCGATTTAAACAACCCTTTTTTTTAGTTATATAAAGCTACATTATGCCTTACCAATATAGGCTTACTCGTATTTTGATAAACTGAAGAGGGGTCGCTTGTTTATTATTTTAAAAGTAAAAAATGCAAACAACAACTTGGGATAAAATAAGCATTCTTACTACTACTTATTTTTATGTAATGTATCTGTTATAAACACGGTCCTAAGGGACAACCGGACTGAGTATTACATACTTTTGTAGTGAAGCCAAAGAAAATCAAGACAGTCAACTACAAGTACTTAAGGGCGAGTGCATGTGTAAGCTTGTAGATTTTATCCACAAAATTATATGGGACGAGCGGTTCTGAGCGGTTTCACCCGCGTAGTACCCGTTCCCGTACGAATACGGGAACTATGTTACACAGGGATATTCCAGCTTTTCATTGGTGAAAGATTTTTTAAAATCAGTAGTTTTTGAGTTTATTCGTAGCAAACATTCAATCATACAAAAATACATGATATCATTCCTCTTTATAATATGAGTATAGATTAACAACTTCTAGGCAACTTCTAGCTACACAGAAATGTTTAAAAATATGTCTTCACTCAACTAGACCTTACCTTTGTTTCAATGATACCATTACTCTGCTCACGTGGAAAGAAATAGCTTTTCTTCTTCTTTACGTATGTGGCATCAAGGCTATTTCTGGAAGTATAAACACACCAAGATCATTTTAGTTATATAATATATTATAAATGTTTTTTTTTGCTATAGGTATATAATAAAAACAAAAAACCTAGCTTTTATAATTTCGCGACACGACGCAAAGGCACCTGGCCGGTTATTAAAAAAATAAATACTCAGAGGTGACTCTTAGCCATAAAGATTTTTAAAAAATACCGGATCAAAACAATTTTCATATTTTTATAAATTTTACTGACATAGTTCTGCAGAGCTAATAAAATAAAACCTTTAAATCAGAGTTTAGGGGAGTAGGAAAAACCAATAAAATACTAGGAATTGAAAAAATCACACTAGTTGTAAAAGTTAACCTATATTTTACAAAGCACTTATTTCTTTTTGCTTGTACCATCCACTATTCGTTATTACAAATGTTCGCTACAGCACTACTGTTGGATGTATTCTACTTTTTGTTGCGACCATCAACCATCTAATCTATGTGTAATTCATATATTAATCTAGATGCCAACGCAAGCTACGCAATGCTTTGCAGAACTATGCACTTACTGAGCGTTCGCGGTGATTACATAGATTCCCGCCGCTTAAATATGTGCCATATCCCAGACAAGTTTTTATAAAACGAATACTTCTCAATACTGCGCCTTAGAAACGAGAAAACATTCTATTAATTTTAGAATAAATTGTCAGTGCCTAATATAATTAGAATGTAAAAAAAAATGCAAATAAAAATATGTATTTTTCAGTAAGAGCATAGTCTGCAAATTGGAAATTTTAAACCATAACCTCGCGTAAGAACTTGAAGAAAAGAGAAACGACGTTGTATTTAGCGACATCCATTCCATATTGAAATATACTGTCGGCGCAATACGACGACATGGGGGCGACGCAAGTATTATACAACAGGAGCGCGTACATCCATTTCTGCGCGCGCTCGTTGGTTTTTATTCGTCTATCGGCTACGGGTCGTGAACGCGCGCTGTGGCTGGTACATATCTCAGTCGGAGTATTGGGTAGACAACAGTCGTCCGTTCTTTGCGGTTCCTCTATTGAAGGTAGCAACGGTTCCAATCTAAATACGTTCATAGCTATCATATTGTTTGATTAGATAATATAGGCATTAAAGGTAGTGGACGCCAACATTAATTCCTCAGTCGATGAAACTTGGCAGGATTGTAGTATAGTATGAGACAATACTTGCATAAAAAAAAACCTACCCAAAGTTATGTTTTTATACTAAAAAAATATTTTTTTTGGTTGATAATTTCTAAAAAAATAATTTAGCGAGACGGTTTTTATTTCGGATTTTCCTATTGTAAGTCCACAGCGACTATTAAATGACATTCCAGTTAAAAAAATGGACTGAGCAATTTTCCCGTGCAAGGTACATATACGTCTGAGTTTTGTTGTTTCTACTAGGAGATTTTTTTGGATATTTCGCATATAGCTTTCTTAACACACATGAATATTGCTGGCGAAGAAAATTTTGACTGAGCATTTTTCCCAACAAACATATCAAATAAATAAGTATTTCAGTAAAAATACCTAACTTCGGTTAGGTTTTTTTTTGGATTTTTTTATGCAAGTGTTGTCTCATACTATACTACAATCCTGCAAAGTTTCATCGACTGAGGAATTAATGTTGGGGTCTTCATACAAAAATCCTCTTCATTGCCTGGACTAATACCCTTGGGTGGCTTGAAAAATTAGGAGTTAGGTAGCCACTAGCTTAATACCATCTCCCAATCCGCGGTGGGTTCGCGATGGAGTTTTCGGTAGATACTTCCTCATATGTTAGGAAAGACCCTGAGCTCAACAGTAGGCTGTTACAGGTTGATAATGATGATGAAAATTATTGATTATTAAAATAAACTGCATATCGAATGATTTATATAATCCTTTATGGATAGAACAGTTGTACTTACATCTGACTAAAAGAGGAATTGCGACGCGGCGTTGAATCCAGGATTAGTTCCGTGTTTGGCTGCAAGAGAAATATTTTAAATTATGTTAGTTCATCAGCATATCAACGTTAAATAATAATCAGGTACTTTTTTGCGGCATAAATAGAGCCGGCCGAAAATCAGTGAGGCTCGGGTTCGAATCCTGGCATGTACCAATGAGTTTTTCAAAAACTTACGTACATATTTATCACTAGCTCGACGGTGAAGGAAAACATCGTGAGGAAACCCGCAGGTCTCAGAATTAATTCTGAGACATGTGTAAACAGACCCGGTCCGGCGATGGGCTCACCACCTATCACGTTTAGGGGTCCAATATATCTCGGGAAATGTGGGTATATCCAGTAATGGAATACCTCTGCCTACCCCCTCGAGGATAAAAAAAAGGCGTGAGATTATTATTATTATTTTATAAATATCTTTTTTTACTTAGAAGTTTGATTTTTTTACAGCTTCAAGGGACTGTGGACCTGAGTATATCGTTTTAATTTCAACTCGATACCTCCACGCGTTCCTGTGGTCAAAGTGATATAAGGGTCCCGTTTTTTTAATTTTGAGGTACGCAACCTTAAAAATATGTTAAGAGGAGGCCTTTGTTCAATAGTGGACATCTTGCGTCCGATGATGATGATGAACCCTTAAAAATGTGTTACTCACGTTATTCTCCTTGTCATCGCTATCTGATCCGGCTCGTCGGTTCTTGCAGAGCTCGGCCGGACATCGGCAAGTGCTGCCGCATCCGCGGTCAGTCTTAACGCATCCGCACATCTTCGTCGAACAGGATCCGCGGCAAGTACAGTGAGGGGAACCGTCGCTGCCTCTCTTCACGGCGCGAGTCGACGTGTCTGACGATGTGTCATCGCGTCGGCTCGTATCGGACGAAGTGAAGTTCATCGTGAGCCGAGGCCGTTGAGCCTGGAATGGTAGGATATTAATTTATTCGTGGAGACAGGGTAGACATAGACCTCAGGAGAGCATTTTTCCTACCGATAACACACAAAATTTATTTATTTATTTATTTATTTACCAACTTACACTAACAGTAGACAAACCACACATGTAAGTTATAGGCAATATACATTATTCAGTGAGAGTGCTGCGAGTGGCAGTCGACTCTAGGTAGCGACATGCTGTAGATAGGAATCTCGGTTCGGTGTTAAAAAATATAGATTTTATTCCGATATAGCACATTCTAGAAAGTTTTTTTAGTACATATTTGTTGTTATAGCGGAAACAGATGAAATCAACTGTCTAACTATCACGTTTTACAAGATACAGTCTGGTGACAGACGGACAGACAGCGGAGTCTTAGTAATAGGGTCCCGTTTTACCATTTGGGTACGGAACCCTAGAAAAATTTGTTTGTCTGTAAAGTCTGTTTACGGACGAGGATTTTACGTGATAACGTCAAAAGAAAAATTCGATCCGAGCCGATATCATGCCCTTCTATCGCTTGTTTCGCGCTCGCTTGCATGCTCGGCTCAGGCGAAACGAGACAAAGACACGCTTTTTCGTGGATGCAGCCGGCGTTCATCGATTCATAAGACTTTATCACGTCAAAAAAAACTATAGGGTAAAACACCCAATTATTGACACCCTACCAACACGGTTTTATCTAATTATTGTAAATATAATAGTGTATCGTAATTTCGTTAATTTTAAAGAAATCTGTTGGGGTGTCAATTAATTGGTGGGGTGTCAACAATTGGGTGTTCTACCCTACCTGTATCCTCTTGAAGAGGGGCGTTGCGCGCCAGTCGGGGTCCTTGTCGGGGTCCTCGAACTCGTCTTCCTCCTCGTCGGTGGGCTCCACGTATTCCGGCCGAGGCTCATCCTGCCGCTCCTTCTTGCTGCGCTTCTTCGCCTTGGTGTTCGCTGATCGCAGCTGCTCCAGCTCCTCAGCTAGCTTTTTCTGTAAGTTGAATATGTTATAGACAACCTTCTCTCTCCCAAAATGTGCCATGCTCTTTAGCAGGGTCCATAATGTGTCATGTATAATCAATTATGGATGTGTAATAAATAAATAAACAATCTTGAGGCAAATACATTCAGTCTTTTGGAAAGTATAGATACACCAGAACCAGAGGGATAAGAATAAGCCTGCGTTACTCCCTGATGATGTAGCTTTCCACTATTATAGTGAAATAATTTTTTAAATAGTTTTAGTGATTTAGGCGCGAATGCGTAACAAACAACCGTCACTTTCACATTTATAATATTAGTTTGGATTTAGCTGTATACAAATTTTAAATTGAATGTGTTGGTTTATCTGCTATGCTTTCCTATATTTTTTGTATGCATCTTCTATGCATTACCGCAGTTGTATTTTATTAAATTCCCGCGCTTCCAATATGAAATTTACAACAGAAAGGGTGTTTGCTAGTGAATCTAATAAGAACTGTGCTAACATGTCTGAACATTAAGTTGCAAATTAAGTTTTTATATTCTTCTTCTTTCAAGTTTCACAAAGTTTGTAAGGATGGATGTATGGATGGATGTTTGTTCCTCTTTCACGCAAAAACTAATGAACCGATTTTGATGAAACTTTACAGTTTACAACTTTACAGCTTATACATCAGAATAACACACACACATGCTATATTTTATCCCCGTATTACCAGGGGAACGGGAACTACGCCTGTGAAACCGCGGGGCGCAGCTAGTATACTATATTACACGAAATATGGACTACCCGTGTACTCTAGTAAGGTCACGTGGTATAGGGACATTCGTACTAATTCGTAGCACTTACGTTTTCGTCCTCGACCTGCTCGAGTCTCTCCTGCTGTAACTGGATCACGTTCTGCAAGTGCTTGCAGGCGTCGCTGCGGTCGCCTCGCGCCATCACGCCTCGTTGCAGCGCCACCAGTGCTGTCAACTGATAATAAAAACGCTAAGATTATATACAATATGTAACAGAATAAGCCCCTGTATGAGGAATTGCGCTTTTTCTGTTACGCGTTGTATAATAAATTACTGCAGCGTTTGCCGCGGCACACATACTTAAGTCCATCAATGCCTAGTTGTGGCCAAGGCTTGTATAGTACTTTTCTCAAATAATGCGCGGAAATTAAAACTAAGTAATACCGATGCACAACTTTTTATTTCACTTTTCAAAATCAAAGACCAACAACGAACGTTCGTTTGTTTTTTTTTTTCATTAAACAGCTTGCTATTTGTAAGCCAGTTCGACAAGTAAATAAAACTTTTGATAAGTTACCTCCTTGGTTGCCATGTTTCACAATAAAATATCGTTATATTTTGAAATTACACGACAGAAATGAGTTTACTTTGTAATTTATTTGGCCGCTAAAACACAATAGATATGGATTTTCATACAACTTTCGACGGCCGTTGCTCGCAGGTACACCAATTTCGATTTATCTCAAAGAAGGTTGTCAAAATAATGCCCAAATTTTCAAGCATGGCCCGCGGGCTAAGTGGTCTGTGAGTCCAAACAGAGGGGAGAAATTTATATTTATCAATAACTATGAATCGAAAATAAGGTAGAGAAGAGTGCGTCGTTTAGATACACGGATTACGTTTTGGAAAACATAAATAACATAATGTATGTAGAGAAGGAATCATCAGGAAAGATCAATATTTTGTATAAACTTCATTCACGATATTATGTACTTTTTTACATATTTTTTTTTATTATTCGGATTTAATTCAGATCTTAGACTTCAATCACAATAATTGAAACAAGTTTCTAAAGAAAGTGCAAAAAAAGCCAACGGCACGCGGTGTTCCCAGGCGGTCACCCATCCAAGTACTGACCGCGCCCGACGTTGCTTAGCTTCGGTGATCGGACGAGAACCGGTGTTTTCAACGTGGTATGGACGTTGGCGACAGACATTGCCAATTTTCTGTTCATGTCTTTTATTAGATTCCTATGGTGTAGTGAAATTTTAACTAACTGCCTATCCGAATTAATTAGTAATTTAGGTAAGCACTTAGTTACAATTTATGAATTGATCTATTATAATTATCTATATATATAAAGAGAGAAGTCCTGACTCACTGACTCATCAACGCCCAGCCTAAACCCTTACACCTAGAAAGCTGATTTTTTTCACATATATTATTTTGAAGACGTAGACTAGGAATAAGAAAGGAATTTTCCAAATTCAACCTTTAAGGGGGTGAAAAAGGGGTTGAGAGTTTGTATGCAAAACCTTCATTTTTGGGTGTATCAATTCGAAACATTGTTAAAACACTCCTCAAAACAAATAACAAGACACGTGATTCGGGATTTTCCAAAAAACCCTCCCTAAGGGGTTGAAACAGGGGGATGGATTTTGTATGGAGACGTGTTGTTTTTTAAGTCCATCAAGTTGAAACTTGACACAAATACTCTTAAAAATAAATAATGAGATACATGTTTTTGGATTTTTCGAAAATCGTCCCATAAAGGTGTGAAAGTGGGGGTTGAGTTTGGTATGTATGGGAAACCTTCATTTTTGGGTATATCAATTCGAAACTTTGTAAAAATACTCCCCAAAACAAAAAACACGACACGTATTTCTGGGTTTTCCAAAAAAACCCCCCTAAGGGGTTGAAACAGGGGGATGGAGTTTGTATGGAGACCTGTTGTTTTTTACGTCTATCAAGTTGAAACTTGACAAAAATACTCTTAGAAATAAATAATGAGATACTTACATGTTTTTGAATTTTTCGAAAATCGTCCCCTAAAAGGGTGAAAGTAGGGGTTCAGTTTGGTATGTATGGAAAACCTTCATTTTTGGGTGTATCAATTCCAAACTTTGTAAAAATACTCCTCAAAACAAACAACAAGAAACGTATTTCCGGATTCACTAAAAAAACCCCCCGAAGGGGGTGAAACAGGGGATAAAGTCTGTATGGAGACGTGTTGTTTTTTTTATTCTACCAACGTGAAACTTCTCACAAATACTCTTAGAAATAAATGATGAGATACGCATTTTTGGATTTATCGAAAATCGTCCCCTAAAGGGTGAGAGTGGGGGTTGAGTTTGGTATGTATGGAATACCTTCATTTTTGAGTGTATTAATTCAAAACTTTGTAGAAATACTCCTCAAAACAAACAACAAGATACGTATTTCTGGTTTTTCCAAAAAAAAACCCTAAGGGGGTGAAACAGGGGGTTGGAGTTTGTATGAAGACGTGTTGTTTTTTACGTCTATCAAGTTGAAACTTGGCACAACTACTCTTAGAAATAAATGATGAGATACGTATTTTTGGATTTTTCGATTTTTCGAAAGTCCTCCCTAAAAGGGTGAAAGTAGGGGTTGAGTTTGGTATGTACGGAAAACCTTCATTTTTGGGTGTATCAATTCGAAATATTGTAAAAATACTCCTCAAAACAAACAACAAGATTTCATTATCTTCAACTTGAAACTTGGCACAAATATTCTTCAATATTTACATACAAAGACCACTTCTTTTTTTGAGAATTCACTATGGGTTCCTTATGGAAATTTATTTGTTATTATGACCACAATATGCGTAGCCATTGATATCAAGAACTTATTCAAAAATCATAATCCAGAGAGTGTCCTAGGCTTTACAACACGTAAGAGAATACGCAATTCCTGAAATTAGTATCGACTACTTAATTGATTTCAGCTATTTTCAATATGTGTAAAGTTTTTCCGAAAAAATAATTAGCATAACTAAATTTAGGACTGCCTATTGACACCGTACTGTTATCGCTCTTTATTTAAGCAATTTGGTTAGACAAAACTAAAGTACGAATGCATCACCATCTTTTTATGTTAGTATACTAATCGGGGTACGTATCATGAATTGCGCTTATTCTGTGACGCGTTGTATATAGGGTGTTTTTAATAACAAAAATATAAATAGTAATGATAGCCCAGTCGCTAAAGAGCCCGCTTCTCATTCGCGAAGCTCGGGTTCCAATCCCGGCATGTACAGTCAAGTTTTAGTAAGGATCCTTAACTTTTTTTCATCATAGATATAGCCTATATTACTCAGAGATAATGTAACATTCTAACAGTAAAATAATTTTTAAAATCGGTTTATTCGTTATTAACATACAAAAATACAGATCCTTCCTCTTTATAATATTATTGTAGATAGATAGATAGTGTAGATTATCCTTCTTGATATATTTTCTAAACGCAAAGGAATAACAAATTCCACGCGGACGAAGTCACGGGCATCAGCTAGTTAATATATATATTTATTAACACAAAGCACAAGATGATTGCAGAGTATTATAAGTCTTTATCCTGTGTGGTTGAAAGAAAAGGCTATAACACAAGCTCCCTTATTAAAAAAAATCCCAAAAAAAATTATTAATATTATGCAGTGTAAATGTGTAAATAAAGAATTCATATAGAGTCTTACTCTCTTTTAATTTCGCTGTGCCCTGTACACAGGGTCCATAAACAATCTGTAATCTTAAATTCATCATATTATTACGTTATGTAATCCAATCAAGAAGAAGGAAAGAGAACGCCCCAGAAGGATGTTCCCGGATCAAATAAGTGACGTGCTTCAAAAAGCTGGGGTTTGGAGTGCGAAAAAAGAGCGTATACGAAGAGGCTTATGGATGTGAAGGAAGCAAGAAGTATGCAGATATCGAGCAAAGTGGCGGTCCATCGTCTCTGCCTACCCACGTGGGACAATGGCGTGAGCTTTATATATGTATGTATGTATGTAATCCAATCAAATTTATCTACATACCTTCTGCTCGCTCTGCATCTTGACCATGGCAAGTTGCCTCTCATACTCCGCCTTGCCGTTCTCGTAGTCAAGCTGCAGCCTGTCGTGAGCTTCCTTGATCTCCTCGAAGCGAGCCTGGTAGCCTTTCTCGCTCTGGCTCTGAAGTTCCCTCTTGGAATCAACCAGCAACTCAAAGAGACATTTCAGAGCCACCTTCGCTTCCAGCATGGACTGGATGTTGTCCCATTGGGTGCGGGACTTGTTTTCTGTGGAAGTGGGTTGGTTAATCACCCGCGTAGTTGCCGTTCCCGTGGAAATAAGGAAATAAAATATAGCCTATGTTACTCAGGGATATTCTAGCTTTCCATTGGTGAAAGAATTTTTTAAATCGGTCCAGTAGTTTTTGAGTTTATTCGTAACAAACATAGAAAAATACAAATCTTTCCTCTTTATAATATACTAGCTGATGCCCGCGACTTCGTCCACGTGGAATTTGTAATTACTTTGCGTTTTTTGAAAATATATCAAGAAGTATAGATTTTACATGCAGTTTCATTTAGTTTAAACTTGTAGAGTAAAAACAGACATCTATTTAATTCCTAACCGTGTAAACGCACTCACGGTTTAAACACAATGGGCTTCTCAGAAGAAAAAGCTATGGATAATTTAGCCTTGACATACCCTGGTCAGCCGTAAGAATCTTCTGCTGCAGGTCCGAAATTTGGGCCTTCCGCAGTGCCAGGTCATCTTCCAGCTCAGCTATCTTCTTCCTATTCGCCTCTTCGTCGGTCCGGTTGCGGAGCTCCTCGATTTGCTCCGTTATGAACGCCCTGAAAACAGTTACTTATCCATTAACCACAAGTATGGCTATTACTAAGTTAATCTGTTGTGAGTTAATTTACACTGAAAGGAAGTGACTTAGGTTACCTTTTTATCCCGAACGTTTGACAAAAACGAAAAAAGAATAATTATAATTACTGGAAATACCGACTTTTCACCAGAATATTTTGTAGACCACTAAAAGTGATAGGTGGTAGCCAATCGCTGGAGTTAGCTGAAGGTTTCGCCCTATTTAGCAACGACAACAATTCTAGTCGAGCAGCAAGCTAACGATGAAAATAGATACTCTTATTGTGCCTCCATCTTGTGGTTTGACCAGTTATTAGGGTATTTGAGTGTCTGGTCATGATCTGTCAAAACGCGAATTTACTACATTTTCCATAGTACTATTATTTATTCAGTACTGAATACTAAGTTGTGATCATAGTACTCAATTGCTTCACTTTTTTATTCATCATCATCAGCCTATCTTAGTCCACACTGCTGGACATAGGCCTCCCCTAATGAGCGCCATAGCGCCCTGTCTTCCGCTCGACGCATCCAGCATCTGCCTGCAGCCTTTCATAGGTCGTCATTCCAACTGGCCGAAGGCCATTTTACTACGTTTGCCAAGTTGAGGTCTCCACTCCAGAACACGTTTGCCCAAGGCTTGTTTTTTTAATTGTTATATTGTTTTAAAATTTGCTATAACTATAAAATTTAAAAAAAAATGGATTTCTAGAGGTGTTTTGGGATCATCTTTTTAATTAGTGATGACTCGCGATTTACTTTCGATACAGTCAAATACCCAGGGGCCAATTCCACTAAATAGTTAATGGTCAGTCGATGGTTTTATTTGCTCTGAAAAGTGCCAAAATAACACCATCGACTGACCATTGACATGTCATTGTCATCCAACTGGAACCGTTGACATTTAGTAGAATCGGCCCCCAGATCGCAGTATCTGCTTACCTGTACTCCATGAGCTCCTCAAGCGATTTCTCGGCCTCTACGATACTGAGATGTACCTCCAGTTCCTGTTCGATGTACTGCTGTACAGCGCCCGCCTTCACGCTGCCCTTCGCGTTGCGCTTCATCTGAGATTGCTTCTGTCTGTCTAGAGCCTCCTGTAGGATTAAAAAATAGATAAGGGTAGAAGTAATGAGAGTGTAAATGATGACGATGCTTTTAATATTGTTTTCAGGTGTGGAACTTAGTTTAAACTAGCTTTTACCCGCGGCTTCGCTCGCGCAAGTTTATTTCGGGCCCTTAGGGGTTGAATTTTGACAAATCCTTTCTTAGTGGTTGCCTACACTGTATAAGCTATCTATGTGCGAAATTTCAAGTCTCTAGACCCAGCGGTTTAGTTTGTGCGTATACGTACGATACATCAGCAATCAGTCAGTCAGTTTATCATTTTATATATAGATAGATAGCTGTTCCACGCAATTTTACCCGTAAGTTCCGTTCCCATGGGAAAATTTTACCTTTGTTCCCCCCGAAATGTAAGCTTTCCATTGGTAAAATCGGTACAATAGTTTCTGAGTTAATTTAAACACAAAAATTTAAATCTTTTATCTTTATAATATTAATTAAGCTGGAAAAGATAAGGGTCAAAATAGTGTGAGTATGCAAGTTGGCGATACCTTCTAGTTGTAATGTATAGAACTTTATTAAAATTAAATAAATAATAGGTTTCTCGTAGACGGCCGGCCGTAAAAAATGCAAAAAATTTTGCAGTATTGACAAATAGTAAATACTGAACCTACCTCAAAAATAGGACATAAGCAGGAGAATTATGAAAAATAATAAGTTTTGTCACGATGTTTTACTTCACTATCGAGCTTACAATAAATATGTTATCGATAAGTCAAATATTTAAAAAACATTGAACAAAAATTTTATTTTTGTTAAATCGTTGCATTTAATAATAATATTGCAATTTTTCGCATAAACTTAAAACTAATAATGACCCCCAAATGTGATAGGTGGTGAGCCCATCGTCGGATCGGGTCTGTTACACATGTCTCAGAATTCATTCTGGGGTTTCCTCACGATGTTTTCCTTCACCGCGAGCTAGTGATAAATATGTACGTAAGTTTTGAAAAACTCATTGCTACATGCCAGGATTCGAACCCGAGCCTCATTTCATCATGTGAAGCAGGCCCTTTAACCGTAAGGCTATCACTGCTCCTATAATTTTAGTGTGGGTAATTATACACCGTCTATGTATAATTTTAGTATTATATTAGTATTGATGATAGATCTACCTTGAGCCGCTTGTTAACGGCAACGGCCTCCTCCATCTTCCGCTTGAGCACGTTCTGCTGCTTGGCGTGCAGCGACTCCATCTTGGCCATGGCGGTGGCCCTCTTGCGGTCCTCGTTGCGCAGGCGCAGCATCGCGCGCTCGTTGTCCGCCTTCCATTTGCGGAACTTCTCGCTCTCTTCACGCATTTGGCGGATGATTTTCACCTGAACATTTAGTACGATCGTAGTATAAAACAAAGTCGCTTCCAGCTGTCTGTCTGTCCCTATGTATGTTTAGATCTATAAAACTAGGCAACGGATTTTGATGATGTTTTTTTAATAGATAGATTGATTCAAGAGGAATGTTTTAGCATCAGCATTGCCCTCGTGCGAAGCCGGGGCGAATCGCTAGGTAATTATAATTCTAACTAATATTATAAATACGAAAGTGACTTTGTTTGTTTGTTACGCTTTGACGCCTAAACCACTGAACCCATTTTAAAAATCTCACCGTTAGAAAGCTACATTGTCAGGGAGTAGCATATGCTTATTTTATCCTTGCAATCCCACGGGAACGGGAACTATGCGGGTGAAACCGTGGTGGCGCTGCTATCCGGTGAACCAAACCATAGCGCGTTAGTAACGCGCTGTCTATAGTGACGTTTGGGAACTAAATTGGTACGCTTTACTGTACGTTAGGCATATCTAGGCTATACATATATTTCATAGCCACATTTCTACGGAAACGGGAACTACGCCGGCGAAACAGCGCGGAACAGCTAGTATATAATATTTCAAAGAAACAAACAAGCAGCGCAACATGCTGAGTCGCAATCGCATATATTGGTTGTATAGGGCATTGTGTAAAGTGAATAATTTATAACCCTTTCTATCGTTTTATCTCGACATGATTAAGAAACTTGCTGTCCCCAGAATTGGTCATAAGGCGCGTGTCTGAACACATCTGACAATATCCGCTCCTCACACATGAGAGGCGGGTTAATTTACAACAGAGCTATTACTGCTGTTGTAGTAAATTCTTTTTCTCTATCTAATAGGATTAAAATATACCACTATCATACCTTAGTGGCCTTCATGGCCTGCAGTTCCGAATTCAGCGCGGCGATCTTGGCCTCGTTCTTTTCCTTGGTCTTGATGATGTTGGCTTGCTGCATGCACTTCTTCTTCAGATCAGTAATCTCTGCCTCAAGACTCGAGACCTTGGTGCGTCGCTCCTCGTGGCTCGGGTCTTTGGTCTACGGAGGATGGATACATTATTTATTAATTTTTATTGTAATTATTTAACTTCATGTGCCAAGAAAATGCACAAATGGTAAACTTAATGCCTAAAAGAATTAACTTGACTAAGAT
Organism: Ethmia dodecea; assembly: GCA_963855545.1. Lineage (NCBI taxonomy): Eukaryota > Metazoa > Arthropoda > Insecta > Lepidoptera > Depressariidae > Ethmia > Ethmia dodecea. Next base: position 4,751,735 of record OY979457.1, read on the forward strand.
GGTTGACTGGTAGTAAGCCTAAGCAGAAATAATTTGGCGGAATTGGCCGAAAATAATAAAAACATTGAGTGAAACATAATACTCATCGTACAGTAAATCATAAACATAAATACAAAAAAATACTTAGCATAACTAAAGCAGGACACCTTTGTTTCAAGCTTAAAACAACATTACAATAATAATAAATTGTGGGACACAATTCACAAGCGGCTATTTAGTCTGAAACTAGGCAAGGCCTGTACTATGGGTATAACAACTGATAAACATTAAACAAACTTAATAAATATTAAATGACCAGACACTAAGCCAACCAACATGTTCACACAAATGTTGGCCCCGAGCGGGGTTCGAACCCCCGACCTCTGAAGGCAGGGTCACTACTCACTACCAACTGACGGAACAGGCCCGTCAACTCATTGAAGCCCGTTGCCTGTGTGTGCGTGAGTGATTACTTCCACCAGCCTTATTATAACGTCATACATACATACATATAATCACGCCTCTTTCCCGTAGGGGTAGGCAGAGACCACTTCTTTCCACTTGCTACGATCCTTACATACTTGTTTCGATTCGTCCACTTTCATTATTCCTTTCATACATGCTCTTCGGTTTAGGGTACTCTTGACCTGGCCTTTTTTCAAGACGTCCCCAATTTGGTCTTATATAATTATAACGTCAGTACATAAGAATACAGCTTGCGTTCGTTACACTTGTCCCATATCTAACCTTAATCCATTGTTAACTTCAGTGCACCACCTACCTTCATCTATTTATCTCAGTTACATCCATCCTAAGGTTGTCTGTAAGAAATCTGTTAAAGCGACAAGACCGCCCATTGTACTTTTTTTGTATCACTGTAGTGACAGTGTTGCATATTTTTATTGGTGTACAATAAACAGTTGTTAGGTACTTACTTACTTACTAACCCTACCTAAAAATTTTAAAAACATGGCTGTATGTGCTAAGATCCGTTAGCCTTCTTTTAAGATAAGGATGTGTGTGATGCCAACCTTGGTCTGTTTGAGCTGCTGCATGAGCTCGTCCCGTTCCTTCTCGAGCTTCGAGATGCGTTCCTCGTTCTCGCGAAGGTTGGTGTGGCTGTCCAGCATCCCCTGGTTGTTGGCCAGGATGGCCTGCACCACCGACGCCTTGATCGCCATCGCGTGGTTCAGCTCGCGAAGTTCTTGGGTCAGCGCCACCTGGTGGGTGATACATGGATAAAAAAATAAATAATCTCATGCCTAAGGTCCCTGAGGGGGTAGGCAGAGGTATTCCATTTCTGGATATATCCACTTTTCACAAGATAGTCTTTGGAACCCTACACGTGATAGGTGGTGAGCCCATCGCCGGACCGGGTCTAACACATGCCTCAGAATTAATCCTGGGACCTGCAGGTTTCCTCACGATGTTTTCCTTCACCGTCGAGATAGTGATAAAGATGTAAAATTTAAGTAAGAACCTAAAGTATTCAGATTGTGTAGAGACATAGTTAGTTAGATCTATAGAGAGTGAAGCACAGAAAAACACCAAACCCATAAATGCTGAAAATGCTGTCTTTCTGCTTATAGAATCCCAAAAAAACTTACATGACCAATAGCTCTCTTCTCCTCCTCCACAACCGCCTGTTCCTCATTGAGGACCACATCATCATCAAGCTTTTCTGGATCGCTTTCCGAAATAAAGGACAGCTTGATCTCGTGGTCTATCAGTTCCTCATTCGTCCTCAGATTCACCGACTGCAGGTCCTCGAGCCTCGACTTGATCTCCTTCAAGTAGTCCACCACACTGGTCTTCTGGCTCTCATCATTTTCACTAGTATTCAAGTTTTCTATCGTCTGGTTGCACTGCTCGGTGAGTTCATTCAGTTTGCGTTCAATTTTGTCTTTTGCCGCCTCAGCAAGTAACGCCTTTTCGCAGAGATTCGTGTTCTCAACGAGCATGTTGCTAAGATACTCTGTTACTTGTTTGTGCTTCTTCAATAGCTCTTGGTATCGGGCTCTTTCTCTGTCAAGGTCTTCTTGGAGCTGCTCGTTGTTCTGTTCGCTCGCGGTCGGCAATTTCCCTAGCAGCTGCAGTCGCAGTTCGTTAACTAGGTTGTTTAACCTGTTATACACAAAATTACTTAAGTTTCATGTGTGGTCAACTTAAAAAAACTGTGTAATAATTATGTACAAGGGAAAGTTATAGACCATGTTACTCCCAGAAAAGTAGTACATCGTAGCTTTACATTGGTGAAAGAATTTTAAAATCGGTCCAATAGTTTCGGAGCCTTTTCGGAGGCTATTCGTTACGAACAAACATACGAATATTTCCTCTTTAATATTAATATATTAGTGTATTAATATTAAAGAGGAAATATTCGTATGTTTGTTGTGTTTGTATACGAATATTTCCTCTTTAATATTAATATATTAGTGTATTAATATTAAAGAGGAAATATTCGTATGTTTGTTCGTAATATTAGTGGAGACGTGTTTGCTATGCATGCTACATAGATTGGATGAAAAAAGGCCGTGTTTCCAGGAAAAGTATTTTAAATGTTGATGATGGCGAATTTTACCGAACATTAGTATTACTTTTTTTTTAATAATTAGTAGATATTGAATAAATCACCTGTTCACAAAATAAACTCAATTATACAAACTACTAGCTTTTACCCGCGGCTTCGCTCGCGCACGTTTACTTCACACCCTCAGGGGTTGAATTTTGCAAAATCCTTTCCTAATGGATGCCTACACTGTATAAGCTAGCTATGTGCAAAATATTAAGTCTCAATACCCAGAGCGGTTTAGGCTGTGCGTTTATATATCACCAATCAACAGTCAGTTCATCATTTTATATTTATAGATTATGATTTTGATAAATCACCTGTTTACACAGCAAAAAACATGCGATAACAACTCCAGTTTCGTTATGTACCTGACGATCTCGGCAGCTTTAACGTCCTGGTTGATGATGGGCTTGTTGCGTATGCGCCGAGCGCGATCGGCATACCGAAGCGTCGACACGGTCTCGTCCAAGTTGTAATCCGCCGGACTCACGCACGCCACCATCAGCGTCAGCGAGTTGCCGCCCAAGCTGTCTGGAAATGCCATGTAAATATAAATATACAAATGCCATGCCATGTAAATATGTATGCAAAGAGGTTGGAAGAAAATCATTCTCTTTCCTAGAGAGAAACTTTTTCTTTAAACGTCTTTGGCAGTATGATTCATTGTCCCTGTTTTTAACCGACTTCAAAAAGGAGGAGGTTATCAGTTCGTGTGTTTTTTTTTTTTATGTTTGTTACCGCAGAACTTTTGACTGGGTGGACCGATTTGGATGATTCTTTTATTATTAATTTTTATTTGAAAGCTGGTGCTTCCAGATTGGTCCCATTTCGTCCAGTTCTGATAACGGAATCTACGAGAAAACCATATAAGTTGAAGATTGAAGTCGGTTTTTTTTACTCTTTAGAGTGGTTATTTGACGTGCTCTGCACGCACGAAAAAGTATCACGTTCCGGCTGATAGGAACAAGCGATAGAGGCACGATCGGCCTACGTGTTCGGCTTGTGCATCTATCTCTCTTCAACTCCAGTTTGCAATTTTTCATCAATGGTTTCTTATGACGTTTTCACGTCATATCGGTAGTAGGTTTTGAGTTTATTCGTTTCAAAATATGCAAATCTTTCCTATTTATAATGTTAGTGTAGATTATACCAACCCTGCAGTAGCCTAGTGAGTTTACTGTCTCTGTAGCTGATGAAACTTCTGTTGGTGCCGTCTCCAAGTGCGGAGATCACGTTCCCCAAAGCCAGCAGCCCTTGGTTGATCTTCACGCCTTCTTTCAGACGCTCGCCGCTCGCTTTCGTTTTCTTTATGCGCTCCGACCCCGCTAGGTCTACTAGATGGAACTTTGATGTCGTTGCTATGTTCCTGGGAGGAAAAAAAATATTTAAAAAAAAAAACTCACGCCTCTTATCCCCGAGGGGGTAGGCATAGGTACTTAATTTCTGGAAATACCCACTTTTCACGAGAATTAATTCTGAGACCTGCAGGTGTCCTCATGATGTTTGCCTTCACCGTCGAGCTAGTGATCAATGATGAGGAAACAAATGTTTCGGCCAAACTTGTTTTCGCAAATCCAAAGGCCCGAATTGGATCTGAGGCATGTTTAAAAGCGCGTCGATCGGGCGATGGAATAATACACTAATGAAAAGTGGGTGGATGTTGTGCAATACGAAATGTGGACTAATATAGTGGTAAAAAGCGGGTATTTTCAGGAATCCCGATCAATTCGGAGATAAAGGCGAGATCATATTTATAAATTTTTATTGAGGTTTATAAATTTGGTAATCAGAAAAGGTTACGGAGTACTTGTGGGTGGGTATTGATACTTTTGTTTGTTTGTGTAATAAATATAAATAAGCTTTTCATAAAAATAAGAAAAAAAAATCTACACAATGTAATGGTATAGCCTCTGAACTAGCAAAAAGTATATAGTAAAAAGAAACTGAAGCGAGGCCAAAGGCTTTAATTCAGTGTCGAAATATCAGTGCTGTAAGTGATCGAATATATCACAGACTTCACTCAACTCTCACTAATTATAATTATGGAGTGACGTCACTAACTTGTCCGTGCGGCTCTCCTTGGCGATGACTATGGTGAAGACGGCGTGGCTGCGGCTGGAGGCCTGGTTCATGGCGGTGGAGCCGGTCACGCGGCCCATCGACCCTCGCTCCAGGACCATCATCGTCTCCATCGTCGAAGCGACCGGCTTCTCCGTGATGCCTGGGATATTCATATCAAATTATTATTTAACTGTATACTATAAGTCAAGAGCACAATTGGACTTGAGATTGGATTTTGAGTTTTGACAGATGAAAATAAATTGACAATGTCCAGCATTAACCCAACATATTAAAAGAATAAGCCAATAGGTTTATCCTTTGTCCTTTTCTGTCCATGGATCATGCTTGACTGGCTGCATTAATAGGGTATTTTATTGCCTAATCAAATGATTTCCTTTTATCAGCTGTCAAAACTAAAATTGACTATGGAAAATGTACTGAGCACTGACTTTGAATTTGTATTACTCAATTGCATCACTTTGAAAGAAAACCATTATTTAAAAAATTGCTATACATACTGAATTGTGAATTGAAATGAAAATCGAAACACACTTTTAAAGGTGTTTTTTTAAATTTAGATTTTTCATTTTAATTTGATAAAGCGAAACAGTTTATTACCTGGCAGAATCACCCCTTTGTTGATGTCTTCCCTTATTTCGATAATACTGTGCGCGCGCTCCTTCCCCGAGAGCAGGTCGTAGCACTGCTCCTGATAGAGCTCCATGAACGACACCGTCACCCGGAAGATGAACTTGTCTTCGTGGGTCTCGATGTAGTCGAAGATGTCTGCTACAGCCTGTGGTATTACACCTGGAATAATATAAAAATAAAGCCTTTATTGCTGTTTTGCTTACATCTACTTAATACATAATTTAAGCAGAAACAATTCTTAACATGCAAAAATACAAATCTTTTCCCTTTATAATATTAGTGTAGATGACTTTTGACATGTCTAAATGGTTCTAAAAGAAAAACAATGATGTGATAATATTGAGAATAATTAATTTAATGTGTTTGAAATACTTCTTGCTTCTTTACCTAATTTGGTTGAGTCCCCATCTGAACCTGAGTAGTTTGTGCCCATAGTGTAGGTCTTGCCTGAGCCGGTCTGCCCATATGCTAATATGGTCACATTGTAACCTGAAAGTAAGTTTCGAATTATTTTATATCAAGTTAAACCACATACTTTTTATAGAATTTACTATCAAGCACCCAATTGGGGTTGCCCCCGTGTCTTTTCCAATTCCTGTTAGAATATAAAAATATATTCTTAGTGGGTGTTAAATGCTGGCAACATTTTATTTCACCTAGGTCCAGCAATCTATTGATAAGTCCTTCCATAGCTCCTCAAGTGTGAGGAAAGATCTGCTGCTACAGCAGTGGGCTGTTTGCAGGTTGATGGTGATAATTTATGTCAGTCAGAAAATTTCTTTGGTCTGTCTATGGTTAATTATTAGGAATAAGTACACAGTACACTTTTTTTTTATAATTGATTTTTTACAGATGTACAGTCAAGAGCAAGTCAAGCTTTACACTACCAGTTTCAGCTGAGCTCTGATTTATACTGCGCTCCATAGAATACAGGGCCGGTTCAAAGTCCAATATGTTAAGCTCTACGTGCTCTTGACTGTACCATTTAGGTGGTTTACAGCTCAGCTATTCACTATTCAAGTACGTACCTTGAAAAAGCCTTCCTATGAGGCCTTTCACAGCTGTGTCATAAAATTCCTGCTGCGTAATGTGTTGAGGAAACACATAGTTGTATGTAAATGCAAGATCCTTTATCTGAACCTGAGGCTGATTCCGGATCACATCAATACACTCCTCGCATGCCCGGTCCAACTCCGACTGCATCAGCGGCCGGATCCGAAGAGCCACTTGCACCGTATCTATTGTCTTACTATCATCAACCATTTTGTATCACTACCTAATGTTTCTAATAAAAAAAATGTGGCTACAAGCTTCTGTTTCAACAGCCAGGGATTTTCATGTCCTTGTTGACAGATGGGAACTGTCAATTTTTTTCTTCACACCATATGGCTATACTGTTTCTCATGCATTTAGACCAGTATTAGGTATAGCTAGAAAACCTGAAAAGAGATTTTACATAATTTTTTTCAGGAACAACTTGCTCTTTATCCAAGAGAAGATGTTAGTTCATCGGAGAGAGCACAGCACAAATAGCAACTTAGAATAAATGCAGTTTTAGTATAAAAAGGTTTAAACTATAAACATAACATAAAGGGACAAAGTAGTAGCCTGTACAATCTAGTAGCCTGTCTCACTTCGGTCAGTGTCGCCTTTTTGTTTCGGTAAACTCCAAAACATATTAATATACCAAAATTCTCTCTGCGCTACATACCTTATTCTGTTATCTTCATAATTTAAGCATATATTTCGATGAAATAATCACAATCACAATTACACACACGATACCACAAATTGCACGATATTATTTAACTTTGTAAAAACAGCGGTTACGTACGGGTTAGTCAACGGCCAACATTTTAAATTTGAGTGCAGGCAGAGCTGCAGGGAGATTTTTTTTAATTTATCCCATGTGGCAAGGCAAAGGGATCTAGACCCATACAGCCCCGTCTGTTTTAAACATAATATATATAATAAACAAGGTCAAAAGGCCAAGTCTTATTATTATTATTAATCAGGCAAGCAGTTTACAACTTATAAACGCCTTATGTTTTGAAGTTTAGGGTAAAAGTTTTGTTGATCTTAGTTGAATCGCTCCGCTTTACAGTTAATTAACTTATTTTTTTATTTTGTTTAATAAAGCTGTAATACACACACCGGCACAATTAGCGGAACAGAAAAAAAAGGGAGTATTTACGCATTTTTGCGTGTTACTGGCCAGCTAAACAAGCTTTTTTTAAATTTGGGTTTTAATTTAAAAATGGAATACTAAGCGACTGCCCTTTTTTTCATTCTTTTGTTTTAATTTTCATTGATTCATTTTTTCCACCGCTTGTCCGTTTTTAGAAGGTTCGTGAATTCCATTTGAAAAGCTTTGAATTGCAGTTTTTGAGGCTTTTGGGTTTTTTCGCATATTGATAATTTACGAGCATCTAATTATGCCTGATTTAACGCCATCAGAAATCATTAGGGCAGATCAAATGAGGAGAAATGGTCAAACCTACAGATCGATTGCCAGAAGCCTTCGTCGATCGTTATCAACGATTTATCGTAGCATCCAACGATACAGATTGACGAATGCTCTAGTGAGAAGGAGAGGACAAGGCCGGAAAAGGTGTACTTCAAGGAGGGATGACCGTTTTCTCCAACTTCAAGTCCGACGGAACACGAGACCAACGGCGGTGCAGGCTCGAAATTTACTGGAAGAGGTACGAGCAGTAAGGATGAGTGAGCGGACAGTTCGTAGAAGATTCGAAGAAGTGGGTATAGGCTCGTATGTGCCCGCCAAAGCCCCAAAACTTGAGAGACATCATCGCACAAACCGTCTACACTTTGGTCGTGAACATCGTGATTGGGACTTCGACGACTGGGGACAGGTTCTTTTTACTGATGAATGCAGAGTTATGTTAAATCAAATTGATGGAAGGCAGCGAGTATGGAGACGCAAAGGAGAACGGTATATCCAGTCTAATTTTGAAAATACAGTTGCATATGGCGGCGGTTCAATTATGGTCTGGGGAGGAATATGTTTAGGAGCTCGTACGGAGTTAGTAGTGGTCGATGGCGGGAATCTGAATGCTGATCGGTATATCAGGGAGATTTTAGAAGAACATGTTGTGCCATTTGCCCCCTTTATTGGTAACAACTTCATTCTAATGCAGGATAATGCTCGGGCTCACAGTGCTCGCACAGTACAGACATACCTAAACCATGTTGGTATAACGGTGATGGAGTGGCCAGCACGGTCCCCCGATATGAACCCTATAGAACACGTCTGGGACTTGCTAAAGAGGAGTGTAAAGTCAAGAATGCCCCCTCCCAATAATCTCAACGAGTTGCGAAACGCATTACTTGAAGAATGGCAAAGGTTGCCCCAAGAAACCATTGATAACATCATCCGCAGCATGCCCAGACGGATGGAAACCCTCATCAGAGCACGAGGAGGAAACACTCGATATTGAACAGTCATTGAAATTGTTGTTAAACTTTGGAAAATCTTGAATTTTCTGCTGTTTCTCTATAATTAAAAATCGAAGAAAAATGCATTTTGTTTAATTTAATTTTTATTTTTATAAAATTTTAAGTATGGTGTTACAAATGAATGTCAAAACATGTTAATTTAATTGTTGTTTCATTTTAAATAATATATTGTTTAAAAATTACATTCATTGTTCTAAATTCCCTCTTTTTTCTCCTTTTTTTTTCTGTTCCGCTAATTGTGCCGGTGTGTGTATAATAATATAACATTTTAATCTCTTTGCAGAAAATGGACGAAAATCAGATTGTGTGCAGCACGGAACTAACGTTAATGGGCCGATTCATTGTTTTCGAGTTCTCCTTGTGATAGATGTAGCGTTATTTAGGCCAACTTTAGTATCACGAGCAATATTAGTTACAATAAAATGATAATGTGACTGACTGATTAGTGATGTATCAACGCACAGCCTAAACCGATGGGCTTAGAGACTTGAAATTTTGCACATAGTTAGCTTATACAAAGATAGTGGGTACAAAAATTAATGTGTCATACATTGTATGACCGGACGCACTATGCTGTAATCTAGTTTGGATGAAAATGAATACAGTTTCTTTTGTATTGTGTACTAGCGACCCGCCCCGGCTTCGCACGGGTACAATGCTAACACTAAAACCTTCCTCTTGAATCACTCTATCTAATACAAAAAAACCGCATCAAAATCCGTTGCGTAGTTTTAAAGATTTAAGCATACAAAGGGACATAGAGATATTATATTGGGACAGATATAGCCACTTTGTTATAATACTATGTAGTGATGATGATGATGATAAAGCCCCTGTTTCTCGAACTTTTCTTAGAACCAAAATTCATGTTCATAATAAATGATATTTCAATCTGATATAATTCTAAGAATCATAAGTTTTTGTAGAAATTTTGACGATTTTGAATTTTGATGTAGCCGAGGCGGCATTCCCGAAAAAGTGTGACGTATGCGTCGTTCCAGTGGAGACAAAGTCGTCCAGACAAAGAGGCACAATCCATTCCATCAGTATTTTCTTATGACGTTGTCACGTTTAACTATCGTCAGTAAACCGACTTTACAGACAACCGATTTTTTTATGATATTATATACTATATATATATACATATAAATTTCGTTAACGGTTAAAGAGCCGGCCGAAAATCATTGAGGCTCGGGTTCGAATCCTGGCATGTACCAATGAGTTTTTCAAAACTTACGTACATATTTATCACTAGCTCGACGGTGAAGGAAAACATCGTGAGGAAACCCGCAGGTCTCAGAATTAATTCTGAGACATGTGTAAACAGACCCGGTCCGGCGATGGGCTCACCACCTATCACGTTTAAGGGGTCCAATGTATCTCGTGAAATGTGGGTATATCCAGTAATGGAATACCTCTGCCTACCCCCTCGGGGATGAAAGGCGTGAGATTATATATATATATATATATAAATTTCTACAATTATATCATAAAAATTTCTATCCTATCCAGAATGACATAAATTGCTGATTGGTTTCTAATGTTTGCTGGCCATGAGTTGCATACCAAATAGCTATTTCTGCTTACAGATTATACGAATAATACGAATACTCAGGTAACCATTTAAATACACCCATTTTTATGCATGCACTCTTAAGCAGAGCCATTTATACATAAACCCAAGATGAGGCAGTATGGTATATGACTCTCGCCTTGTTGTTGTTGGGCGAAATACAGACAAAAAAATATCTTGTCAATGTCATCAACGTCAGTGTGAAAAAACGAGCGAAAATGAAAAGAAACTGTGTTTTGTGTGTTAATTTTCGTGAATATAAAAGCATTATTGAATAATACGAATCATTATAATAAAGTTTCACGTACTATTACGACTTTTGTAACATAAACTTGTTTTTTTTGCAAGGCTGATGTTGTATTCGTGTCTAAACGTAGCGTCATGCCGCCGAGAACGAGATCAACGAAAACATCAAAGCTTCTAAAGGAAAACATCGGTGCCTTACCAAAAACCAAGCTGAAAGGTACTGTAAAGGTGACAAAGCCTACTAGAAAGGCACTATCTGACAAAACCAATTCTGCTTCCGACGATAATGCGTCTGTAGAAATACCTAAAAAGGTCACATTGAAACCTACTGTTAGAACAGTTAGAACCAATGTATTGAATGAAGATCTTGACATCAACAGTGAAAACAGGCCACGGCGGGACAGACGTCTTCCTAAGAAATATGTTGAGAGTGAAGTGTTGAAAAATTTATCAAATAGCAAAGAAAATGTGTCAAAACCAGAAGCACCAGTTGCCAAGGCTATTAAGTTGCAGTCTCCAGAAAAAGGTATTGAACCTGTGCTATCACCTTTCAAGACACCTAACAATGAAAGAGACACTAGCTTAACAATTACACGCCCTAAGAGAATCTGTCGCTTGCCGTCGAGGTTTGAAGAACATTCCATCAGCCCCAATAAATTTATTCCATTGCAACCATCTCATGCTAGTACACCTTTAGTGCAGAAAAATGGCAGAAACTCGACAACTGAAAGCAATAAAAGCAACACAGATAACAAAAATTATAAAAGCAAAACATGTAATACTCCTGCTAAAAAAGAACAAAGTAAAATATCTAATATGAAACAGAATACCATAAAAAAAGTAGCAGACACAAATAATAATGCTAAACGACATACGACATTACGAGAAAGAAAAACAGACAGTAAAAATCAAGCTTCTCCACCAAAAACTACTGTAAACCGTAAGGAGATAAAAAGAAATAAAAAACCTTTAGATAAGAATTTCTCCTTCAGAGTACTTGAAAATGAGAAACGATCACTAAATCATGATGAAAGCAATTTGGATATATACGAGTTTACCTATGATCCTAATGAAGAACCTCCACCACAAAAGAAAAAGCGTAAGAGAGTTGCTACTAAGAAGCCAACGAAGCCTAAACAAAAAACGGTTTTATTTTTTAAAGATAATTATAATCAGAACATATCTAAAACTTTGGCAGCATTGAAGAATGTTGTATCTCAGAAACCCAACCAGAGAAATAAAAATATAAATAAAGAAAATACACAGACTGTAATAAAAGCACAGCAAAATTTGCATAATTTGCAAGCACCTCCGCAAGATACTGTTAATACTGTAAACATCCCTCTAAATAATGAAAATAATCATCAAATGCATTTGACTAGTGAAAAAGAATCTCATGTGCCACGAAAAACTATCACAACCAATAATGCAAATACAAATACACCTGCAGATGTTTCTAATTCAAACAATGCAGCCAAAATAGCTGAAAAATATGCCTCTATCCGAGTAGAAGACATAGCTGCAGATTTTGAGCTAAGTCTAGGCCACCATGAGATTGACTACTCTCCTGTTAATTCACCACATCCTGTAACTCCTAATCAGTTCAAAGGAGATCATAGTAATGAAAAGTCTATAGTACACCATAATGATCCACTTAACCTCAGAGAAGATCCCAGCTTCTTTGATGATCAGCCGGTTGCAAGTAGCAGCATGAACACCTCTGTAAGACACCCACAAGCTAGTCCTTGGCGATGTGAATTCCAGAATCTGCCTATAAAGTGGCATGTGAATTCATATGTCAAGCCGAACATGACTCCAGCAGTAGAATGCTCCTTTGTTAACTTTGATGATAACAAAAAGAAACATGTTTATACCGACCTAGTGCCTCATACTAATGAAACACTTCCAGAGATAGTCGAAAAAGATGCACCAAACTTGATACAAAAAAGCATTATATCATTCATAAAGGAAGTGGCAGAGAAACAGGCTAATAAGAAAAGAGGGAGATCAGCTACGCCATCTAGATCGATATTTGAAGACATTCCAAATGCATCTGGAAATAACAATACAGATAATGCAAATAAAACTCCCAAAAGATTAAACACACCTAAGAAAAGCACATCGGATCAAGAGAATTCAACAGAAAATATCTCAAATGATAAGGACACCTCAAAATCGAGTAGGAAACGCAAAAACAACAGCGATGATTACAATACACCAGCTAAAACTCCCCGAAAAGAAAATGACAAACAAACTACTTTCTTTGGTTTCGATGAGAGTGGAGATCAGGATCAGGAGAATATTTCACCAAAAAACAATGTGGATTCGCGTAAATTGCGAAGCTTGAGGCCTCGAGCGAAAGCTGTGCTTAAAGAAATAAATGAACAAAAAGGACCATTCAGAGCTGTGATTCTGGTTGCTGCAAAAACAAAAGCTCCCAACTCCCATGCAAATGAACTATTTGATGCAATGAAATCTGCAACAGATGCACCAGTATTTCCCGAGAAGAATATAGATAACAGAGAAGCTACAGATGTAAATCAGGTGTCAGTTGTTGAAGAAATTAATGATGACGATTCTCAATCTGTCCATCTGTTTGAAGATATAGAGCTTGTGCATCATTTGAAGGTTAGTGGTTGGATAAACATACATCAAGGAGAACCTTGTTTTCTCTATATTATGATTAAAAAAAGGGTAACTTAGGTATTAGTACTAACACAAACAGATTTATGTCACAAATTAATTATAATCCACAACCTGCTACATCAAATTATTGGTAGTCAAGAGCACATGAAGCTTTACACTTGTAGTGTGAGGCTGACCTCTAAGGCGATTGTAATAAGAACGTTACAAAGTCCAATGTGTCAAGCTCCACATGCTCTTGACTGTACATTATCAGTGTTTAAAAGGTATTTTTATAAATTTGCACAATTGCAATGCGGTGGTGTTTCACTACCTATGGTAGAATTATTGATATATTTCGATTTCTGCACTTTTAGAAATAACGATAATACCTATTTGTTTTAATACATTGCAGCCTCTACGAAAAAGCTATGGCAAAGCAAAGAAAGTCGCATTTCGGCCGCGCTCCTTGTCTGACAGTGATACACAGGACCAGGACGAAAGGGCTGAGCCCGTGGAGTCTGGCGAAGAGGATGATCTTGCCGACCTCACTTTTGAGATGCCTGTTGTTGAGCACAAGAAGGTTCACAAGAAAAACCCTACTAAAAAGCAGAAAAGGGCTAAAAAAGAGGTTGGTATCGTACTCATATGCATGATATGCATTTTGTATTGTGGAAATTTATTCAATATTTGTATAGTGACTTTATGATTAACCAAACAGGGGGCCAATTCTACTAAATGTCAACGGTTACATTTAGATGACAATGACATGGTCAGTCGATGGTGTTATTTGCTCTGAAAAGTGGCAAAATAACACCATTGACATCTCATTGTCATCCAACTATGACCGTTGACACTTAGTAGAATTGACCCCCAGTTTGATAGCTTTAATTAGCCACTGTGTAGATATTTGAAGCCTCCGTAAGAATTATTATAAAAATGAATATTCAAATATGTGATTTGTACTTGACATACATACACCATTTAGTTTTACTAGTGGTGAAGTATTACGTCGCAATAAAAGCTTATGAGAACAGATTTGGTGTCTGTCTTAGAAACAAATGATGTTTAATGGAGCTCCCTTTAATGTGATGTCACACTGTCATAAAGTTGCTGAATGTGCCAGCAGAAAGGGAAAGAAAAAGAAAACGCAGCCAGTCTTCTGGGCAGTGTTTCCACATGGTTTCTCATTGGAGGATATTTTTAGGGTTCCGTACCTAAAGGGTAAAACGGGACCCCATTCATCAGACTTTGCTGTCCGTCCGTCTGTCTGTCCGTTTGTCACCAGGCTGTATCGCATAAAGATAGTTGAAACTTTCTCAGATGATGTATTTCTGTAGCCACTATAAGAACAAATACTAAAAAACAGAATAAATAAACAAATATTTAAGGGGGCTCCCATACAACATTTATAGATAATGATACGGAACCCTTCATGCTCGAGTCCAACTCGCACTTAGCCGGTTTTATTTATCTGTATACATAGCAAATAAATGTATATTCTGCTGTTTAATCACGGTTTAATAACTGAATAAGCTTTATTTAGTGATTGAGTTTACCATGTTGTTCTAAATCTAAGTAAATAAAAAAAAACTCACGCATTATATCCCCGAGGGGGTAGACGGAGGTATTAAATTTCTGGATATACACACTTTTCTCGAGATATTCTTTGGACCTTAAAGTAAGACCCCTATTCTAAGTAAATATTTAATCAATTTACAGGAGCAGGAAGCAGAGGCATGGGCAGCAGGGTTCAACTCCATGTGTGAGGATGTTGAGGAATTTCCCCTTGAAATTGAATAATCATGGTATCAAAACATTTTAAAAAATCATTGCAGAAATAGCAATCATGCCGATATTAAGTTTGCAGGTTATAAGGGCACAAATTAGTTATGTAAGATGTTTATTTTATGGTTAAGTTGATAAAGATAATTAGATTGTCAATTCAGCTTGCTCAGAATGAGACAGATTCGTGCAACTCATATAGGAGCATCTCTTTCTATGTATGTCTAAGTAGAGATATGTGTAGAGATCTGTTTTAAAACGAGGTAAATCTACCCATGTATCTGAATAACATTACTAATAAAAAAAACATAAACCGCAAATAGTGCCTTTCACCTAATTAAAAAAAATTGAGCTACTTTTTTAGGTTGATTCAACAAATTGAACAACTTATATTTTCTTCGACAGCCTGTAGAATTCCATGCTTATGACCTACAGGTGGGCCGTTTACAAGGCTAGCTGATTGCTTTTTGTATATAATACTCGATAAACGAATCTTATTATGTTTACGTATTATGTGTGGTGTGAGTGACCTGAATTCTTAACATAGACCTAATTAAATTGAGTTTTGAAATATGTTATGCCATCATTTTCATGAGTAAAGAGTTAGGTATTAAGGCTAATCATAAATCTATCTAGTTATGGGTATTTTATTTAATATTATTTAACATTATTGTTCCAATTTATTTAATATAATTTTGTTTTAATTTATCTAAACGTGAGATCGACATTGGATTACGATATACATTGGAAGATAAGAAATAACACTCGCCTGTTTCTCAGAATATTTTAAACTACAAAGTCTTATTATGAATGTAATTGTAATTATTTAAATAATTATGCATTGCTTAATTATAAATCTGCATGTAGAAGATGCTAAAATACTGTAGTTTATTTTTCGTTTTTTTTTTTTAAATTAATATTATTTTATACAATATGTAACAGAATAAGCGCAATTCCTGAAATTAGTTTGTTTAGTACCGACTACTTAATCGATTTCAGATATTATAATATGTGTTAAATTTTTCCGGAAAATGAATTAGCATAGCTGAATTTAGTGCTACCTATGGAAACTACTAATTATTGCTCTTTATTTAAGAAATTTGGTTAGGCACAACTAAAGTACGAAGACATCATTTTTTTATGTACTAATTTTATTAATATACTTATTAATTGGGGTGTATGAGGAATTTCGCTTATTATGTTAAGCGTTGTATATGACTACTGAAATGTCAGCATTAATTTAGTTTTTGGCAAATGTACATATTACAATAACAATATCACGGCGAAACAATTGTTTTAAGTTTTATATTTTTAATATAAGAGTTTTATTTTAACTAAGTTTTAAGTTGTGGTTCAGTGCCATCTTATTTAAATAGTGCTCTCTTTACCTGATCATGATTATAAATTCGGTCTGAACTATATTATAATATATTAAATTTAAATACTAGCTTTAAGCTCAATGTATAAACGCCCATCACTCATTGCATTGCAGTTTGCCATTTCGAAATAAATATTTTTTAAAAGACTTTCAAGAGTTTTATTAATTTAACACAAAGGTTAAGCCCCAATTAGAAGCCCCGTCGCCCAAAGATAAATAAATAAATAAATGATAGCCCTGCGGTTAAAGAGCCCGCTTCTCATTCGTGAGGCTGAGGTTCGAATCCCGGCGAGGGCATGAACAAATGAGTTTATTAATAACTTCCATACATTTTTAACACTAGCTCATGAAAAAACACCGTGAGGACACCCGCTGGTCCCCGAATTAAAATTCTGAGGAACGTGTAACAGACTCGGTCTAGCGATGAGCACCTATCACGTTTATTGAAAAAAAAACTAGTGAAACGTATGTATTTCCACAACTGGAATACCTCTGCCTACCCGTCGGGTGTGAAAGGTGGGAGATTATTAATTTCTTTTTAAAGAAATTCTATAATCAAAGCCAGAAACTTCTTATTCTGAGCATCTTATTTTTTCATGTACACCCGTGCGACGCAGGGGCGTTTTGAATGCTAGTAATAAAACATTAATTTTCTAATTAGTTTATTTGCCCAGAATCACTTCAAAGTTTCGCCGTCGGATTGAGGTACATGGTAGCACGGATTCTGTTCATCATTTCTATAATAAATAAATAAATAATACTCATATCTAATACTCTGTGATATTAGATACCTATGTTCCGAGGGCGACTACCTTGATAAAAGATTACGAAGTTACTGTTATGAACACTAGATGGAGTTATTATAGTTATCTTTCAAGTTTGTGTAGAGACCAGGTAATTCTAATAATTCTATTTGACCATAGATGACGCCACTCTCTACAATAGTTTTAATTTTATATAAATTTTAATGTTAATTTAATTTTAATGTTAAGAGCAGTGATAGCCCGGACGGTTAAGAGCCGGTCGAAAAATTAGTGAGGCTCGGGTTCGAATCCTGGCATGTACCAATGAGTTTTTCAAAAACTTACGTACATATTTATCACTAGCTCGACGGTGAAGGAAGGACGAGGACATCGTGAGGAAACCCGCAGGTCTCAGAATTAATTCTGAGACATGTGTAAATAGACCCGGTCCGGCGATGGGCTCACCACCTATCACGTTTAGGGGTCCAATGTATCTCGTGAAATGTGGGTATATCCAGTAATGGAATTCCTCTGCCTACCCCCTCGGGGATGAAAGGCGTGAGATTATTTATTTTTATTTATTTAATGTTAATTCAAAAAGAAATACAAATCTTTATAATAGGTATATAATAAACTAGCTGTTCCGCGCGGTCTCACCCGCGTAAGACCTATCCAGTGGGAATACTGGAATAAAATATATATAAATAAATAAAATGTCTAGCCTTTTATCCCCGAGGGGGTAGGCAGAGGTATTCCATTTCTGGATATACCCACTTTTCACGAGGTATTGTTTAGACCTCTAAACGTGATAGGTGGTGAGCCCAACGCCGGACCCGATCTGTTACACATGACATGTCTCAGAATTAATTCTGGGACCTGCTGGTTTCTTCACGATGTTTTCCTTCACCGTCAAGCTAGTGATAAATAGTTAGGTTGGTACGTAAGTTTTGAGAAACTCATTGGTACATGCCAGGATTCGAACCGGAGCCTCACTGATTATCATCCATCATGTGAATTAGGCTCTTTAACCGTAAGGCTATCACTGCTGCACTATCATAAAATATAGCCTATGACTATACTTCTAACAACTAAGCTTTCCATCGGTGAAAGAATATTTTAAACAGTAGGTACACAGTTTTTGAGTTTATTCGTTACAAGATAGGTACAAACATCCAAAAATACAAATCTTTGCTCTTTAAATACACTTAGGTAGGTCTCAGTCGCAAACTGCAGATAAGTTTTTAGTTTTAGTCGGATTTTTAAACACACAATGTTAGTCTCGGACGGGAGTTGAACCCGTGGTCTCTGACTCAGAAGACACACGAGCAAGTGTCTTTTCTGTTGGGTATGTAAGTATGGTAGTCTATGTATGTAGTATGTAAGGTAATAGGAAGAGGTACCTACAGTACTGAACCTATCTATCACCGCCCGGCTAAGTTGATTATTAGAATCTGCCAAAAAGCATAAAATTAAATTTGAAAAATTTATTAATTCAACAAAGTAAGTATTCCACTCGGCCCTAATGTGATGGCTGACGATATTAAAATGATTGCTCTTTGGCAAATATGGCGGGCGGCTGAATTATACAGCGGAAGCAAATATTACCCTCGCAAACATTCGACCCGGGAGAGCGAGCTAGTTCGCGCACTCAAAATTAAAAGCACACAATGAAAATACTGAACCGAGTGCCCCTACTCAGATACCTATGTCGCGAAACTAAGTGTGCTCCACTCGCTCTTAACACTGCCTAGTGTTTCGACGCTTTGTTGTCAATGAAAACATTCGCCCAAGTGTTTTTTTGTTTATAGACTCTTCGGTGTTGCCACTCGAAAATAAATAGCCGCGGTAACGAGCGGGGCCCCTTAACGAGCTGAAACAATGTTTTTGTCTTTACAATCGATTCACGATTGTTTGTTATTGTTTCATCTATTGACCATAACTTATTTGCTTTTGACCAGAAATTTCTAATTCAAGAATAAATTTCAAGCAAGTTAACCAGTAGTAAAGATCTATATAAACAAGCCATACCTACTCATGCACCGAGCAAAAAGTACAAGCAATTATAATTAAAACGGACAGAACTCCTGTATACCTAGTTCCTCCGTTACGCGTGTATCCAACGATGCTCACCCTGACTTTCATAATTGAATAGCTAATATCCATTGTTAGGCCTTAATAAATTAACAATCGTACTATTTCAGTCATTTAATTAAAGGGTGGCCGCGCCAGGTTGCTCGGGTCGGAGAATATTAACCGCAATTCTCGGTCAACATTCACAAAATTGACACGTCAAATATTTGTAACTTCGTCCTGGGACCACGTTAGACGGCAAACAGAATCGTGTCTGGTCGTCCCTTAATTTCCAATGTTTCTACATTCTACTCGATCAACGGTCGACTTGATTTTGGCTTCTAAAGTGGTTTCGGTAAAGTTGTGTTTGGCGTGGATGAGGGAGGTCGAGATAGCCGCTTGTCAAAACAAAATGGCGCTGACGGTGTTTGAATTGGGCCGTATCAGTCGCCGGCGGAGATTCATTTTGTCGCGTTGCTTAAGATCGTGGAGTCTACATATTGTCTCTGTACACACGGCGAGTGCGCGGTGTGTCGGGCCGCGTTTAGAGCTAGCTACAAATTTGTTGTTTCTGTACAAATACTATGATGATATTGTTTGCAGTTAGACTTTGTGTTCAATCGAGGAGTTTGTTTGGCAGCTAGTGCCCTCGCTCAGCGGCTCAGCACTTGTAAATTGGTTTCAGAAATAGCCGCACTTGCTTGCAAGGAAACGTTGTTAAGATAACGTTATAAAGCATCATAATAAAGAGATAACTACTTATTGGTATAAAATTACATGGGTACCTACGATAAACATGTTATTGAGCAAACTTATTTGCACTTAAATATATCCTTGAAGAAACAAACATGAACAGAAATTAAAATTACTTACCTAAGTATGTACCTACCTAAACGTTTCTAAATTATTATTAAATTTCAATGCCACGGGTTGATTAAGCACGTCATTTAATCATAGCCAACTGGCTTGTTTAATGTGTATCTGTCTCGTATATGGCTATACGTAGCTTAGTTGGTAAACGTTAAGTCTAAATCAACTGCTCACTCTCCCGCTATTTACGGTTTACCTACATATTTAATCTCCAAATTTACCTTTGATTAAAAGCCACATGTACGGCGTAAACATACTTAGTTTACAACTTTCAAAAGAGGAGCATATTTAACAAATATGATATTGTAAACTTTACATTGCGATAGTAAATATTAAATAATATGTGTTCGGGTAAATAATATTGTCGCTAGCCAGTGAGCGTGGAGTCTACCTGTCAGTGTTGCCATTATCATAAACCAAACACGTCAATATTTACCGCACAAACAAGGGTGTAATTTTTAAATAAATTGTGGCATTTCGCGAAATTGTTTCCGCAAATAGGATTGTGGACAAGAGCTCGCGTGAATGTGTGCGCAACTTTTTTCGGTCTGCTATGCAACTCGACCGTGCCGTGAGCTTTATCGCGTTTGCACGGTAAAGGATAGGAAAGTTATCAAGAATTTTATGAAGAAATGTATTTTCGTTTCTTAGGTGGAATCTCGGATTTTATTCTTGTACATAGATAAATACATTATTTATCATACATATTAATATGAAAAACGTTCGATTTATGTAACAACTACTCGGCAATAGATGGCGCTACTTGCTTCACTAAAAATATTAACATGTATTCTTATTTCTTAGCTTAGCTTTTGCTAAAATGTTAACGAACTTGATAAACGATTCTTTCGGATAATTATAGCTAAGTAAGTAACAAATCTTAAAATCACTTTGTACACAATACCCAAATTTCTGCAAAAAATGCAGCATTAAGGATTTTCGGCAGTTTGCTTTCTTTATCTTCCCTAATTACAGTTAAGTGCGTTTAATAAAGTAATATCTGGAGAGCGGAAGAGGCGGCCATCTTGTCTCGGATTTCCCGCCTTGGTTAGGGTGGCCAGCGATCGACTGCGCAAGAAAGATAATCCCCTCATTGGCCAAACGGAGCGGTCGTGGGGCGGAGAGGGTATCAGGTTTCACTGCACCGTTTAACAACTGGGGTCTTAAATTCAAAATTCATGTAGATACTATATGCATGCCCTGTATGCGAGGAAGTCACGGTCTGTTTTCACGGTTCACTTATCTAATTTAAAATAAAGTTTGAGAGTAGATACTTTTTCCTGTCATAGAATCTGTCTGTAATGAAATATTATGAATTGATATTCTAGACATTACCTACCTTCTTGAAGTTAATGGGATACCTACTTATTTAGGTAGTTTATTCTAAAACGAACAAAAAAAAATTAAATTCATCGTCAAATGTGGCTTACCTAGTTAGGTATATCCAAGATCCAACGGAATTTAAAAAAAGATAATATTATTTACGTCAAAGCTTTACCTTCGTTTTCCATCAAACCCGGGCACTGAGCGTGTACAGGGAACAGATAGGGACAGATGCTAAGTTCTGATATTTACTTAGGATGCGCTCGGCGCAGCAAGCCTGGGGGACCGTGACGCTTGGTAGAGTAATTGAATGGAGCCGGAGGAAATCCATGCGTCGTCCATGTAGCTTCGGCTTTGGTGGTGATAATATATGAATAGGTAAGGATAATGTAAAGTTTTAAGTAAATTGCTCCTGAGTAAGCGTCATAAATCGCTATTTTATAATGGCACTAATAGTGCCATTAATTCTTTAGGCTATTCTTTAGGCACAATCATTCGATTCTTTAGGCTTGTTACCTATTGTTTCTTACTAAGACTGTATCTAAGTACAATCTAATTAAAATTTGGCGAACTTACCATTTCCATAAAAATAGTTATTTTTGCATTAACAATATTGTAAGTGTACCTTAGTAGGTAACTACCTATCATTATAATTACATAATGCTAAACAACCGTTAAATCAATAAGCAGATGCCCAAAACCATACCACTGCTTATCACCATAATATGTGAAAGTAGGTAATATAATTTTATGAGCCTGATTATGGTGATAAACGGTATACCTAGGTAGTTTTGGACACCTATAGACAGTTTTAACGCTCGTTTAGTACCTATTGTTAAACTTGCAATTTTAGCATGCATCAGTCCATGTCTTACAAAGCTTACAACACTTTGTTTTTGTACTTACCTTCTGATTTATTTCGAAGTGTCCCAAATAGCCCTTTGTCTATTCATCTAACTTAGAACTAAGTATTTATATCCACTGCAAGTATTTAAGTTAGTCTCGCATCTGAGCCTTTTGCAGCGCCACAAATTGCCGAACTCCTAACTTGCAGCTAAGTTAAGGTTCTAAGCGGCCGAATCCACAATTTATGTAAAACGCGAGCGCAGAGCAAACACCAGTAGGTATTACATTACTTGGTAGCTTCGCAATAAGTAGATTAAGTATCGAGTTATTCGGGAATATGCAACCTGGTAAAGGAGTTAAATTACTGGGGGAAAGAAAGAACTATCCATACCATATAGGTAGGTACTCGTTTCGGAATAATGGCGTGACCTAGCTACCTAATAGGTACCTAGGTACTCCTAATAATAGTAATTTTAATAATATTGTGCTTAACTATTCATTAAACAATATTTCAACACATAATTAAATATTGAAATTTATTTCATACATAGAAAAATGCGGCTATAATTGTAATTTGTTTTCTGTGTCTAATAAAAAAACTCTATTATATCAGGTAACTTTTTACGTCACGACAATGAATGCTACCTAATGAAGACGAATAAGTAGATGTACCTAAGTACCTAGGTTTATACTACAAAATATAATCTTTTTATTTGTTAGCCCGGACGGTTGAAGAGCCGGCCGAAAATCAGTGAGGCTCGGGTTCGAATCCTGGCATGTACCAATGAGTTTTTCAAAAACTTACGTAAGTACATATTTATCACTAGCTCGTCGGTGAAGGAAAACATCGTGAGGAAAACCGCAGGTCTCAGAATTAATTCTGAGACATGTGTAAACAGACCCGGTCCGGCGATGGGCTCACCACCACGTTTAGGGGTCCCATATATCTCGTGAAATGTGGGTATATCCAGTAATGGAATACCTCTGCCTACCCCCTCGGGGATAAAAAAGGCGTGAGATTATATTATTATTATATTATTTTATGGGAAACTTGCAGCAAAATTAAATTCACTTGTTTCCACATCGGAGCACGAAAGTAAGTTTGGCAATTGTAAAAAAAAAAAAAAAAGCAGTTAAGCTAATTAGGTATAATGAAAATTTTATATTACCTAATGCTTGCTAATAAAAAATTTACATCGGTAATGGATTTAAAAAACTTGCCATGTTCCTCCCAATGAACAATATCTACGAAAAGTACGAGATCTGCGGTTTAAAACTGAGTACAAAATTAACTTCGTCATTACCTACACGAAAACCCAATTTTATGGAGTCCCAAGGAACCCCGCGTTCCCGAACTAATTCCCGTTCGTTCGTTCCCACCGGCCATAAATAAAGGCCTGCGCAAACAGACGGAAAGTGCGCAAACAACATAAAACACGGAATGATTGCAATTAAAAACGCATCGCGGTCACGTGCCGCCGCCATCTTGGCCCTCGGTGTTGCCATTAAGCTTGTAACTAACTGTTACTAACTATATAATAGATTACTTTGTTTCAGTTTTCATAGCTTTAAAGTTTGTAGCTCAAATGTTTTTTTTTTTACTTTTTAAATCAAGACACTAGAAAAAACACTTACGTATATATCGTATTTCTCCTTCTATTTGTAACTTAGATTCGTAGAGTACCTAAGTATGTAGAGTACTTACTTACCTACTTATGCACTAAGTAACTACTGGATGAGTATAAAAACCTTTTGTTCTGTAAAATATTTGGAAAAAAACACCCCTTATAGGTAGGTTTACCTACTTTCAGGACATTTTATGAGGAGCCCACGAGTGGCAGTTCTACCATACAATGTGGTAACAGTCTAGGTAATTACTTTAATACCTAAGCTTTTGATATATTATTTTGAAGTATTTTTCAGCATACAATTCTAACATTGAAAGCCGTTAGGGCCACTATTAAAGTAGGTATATTGCATCAAAGAATATCCTCAAAACCTAATTTATATAGGTTAGTACTACAGCTCTTACAGGATATTTATTTACACCAACAAATAAATCAAATTATCAGTATAAGTTTGCACCTGTTCTTGGACGATTTAGTGCTAGAACATTCTAGTACCTACTTACCTAAGTATACTAATATAAAATACTTCAATATGCATATCGGCGCTGGATATAATAAGATCTCCCCTAGACTCAGTCGAGTGATGGTTTTAAGCAAACAGAGAAGTGTTTGATTCATTGCATGAATGGATATTCAGTTGTCGAAAATTCTAGGTAATTTTCGCTAGAACAGTTTAGTCAATATAGAGAATCGTTTTATAGCCATAATCCTACTAATATTATAAACGCGAAAGTTTGTGAGTATTGATGTAGTATCGATGTTTGTTGCTCTTTCACGCAAAAACTACTGAACGGATTTTGATGAAACTTTACAGTTATATTATAGCCTATACATCAGAATAACACATAGGCTACATTTTATCCCCATATCCCCACGAGATCGGGAACTACGCAGGTGAGAGTAACACTATCTGTTTATAAACTTTTTTTAGCGAGGAAAATGCTTTACGCATAGGTACCTGGTGGTAGCGGGGACGACAACTAGGTTATGTCAGGCTTGCACTGACTAACCCCCCCCCCCCATGCTGTTCCTCCTCTCGCCCTAAGTCCTAGCCAAAGGAAAACAGTTACTTCCATTTATCTGTTTATAACCTACCTTGTCAGGGTTAAGTGCTAATGACTTCATGGATTTTTATATACAACGGGTCACAGAAAAAGCGCTATTCCTCATACACCCCAATTAGTAGATATATTACATAAAAAAAATGCATTTGTACTTCAGTTTTGTCTACCCAAATTTCTTAAATAAAGAGCAATAGTAGTACGGTTTCCAAAGGTAGCCCTATTCAGATATCTTATTCATTTTTAGGAAAAAATTAACACACATTAAAAATAGCTGAAATCGATAAGTAGTCGATACTGAACAAACTAATTTCAGGAATTGCGCTTATTCTGTTACATATTGTATTAGTAATATGTATGTGGTAATATAGATATAGGCTTTTAATTTCGGAACGCGAACGAAGTCGCTGGCAAAAGCTAATACCAGGTTAAGTACCTATTTAAAGTGACAATCTACTTATAAATAAGTAGGTCTCTAAAGGTTATTTTACTTAAAGGTATTTTGAGGAGTGTGCCATAGGTACTGAAAACGCACAGTTTTCCATTATAGCATTAGAGGCATCTTACTAGTTGGTACCATAACTAAAATCTACACAAAACTGATATTTGAAGTATGGTCACATTCTTCTCATCTGCTCTATCTAAAACGTATATTATTATCTGTATGTCATCATTTCAGCTAATTGCTGTCCACTGCTGGACAAAAGCCTCCAAGGAGCGCCAACCATTCCGGTCTTGGGCAGCCCGCATCCATCCACTGCCAGCCACCTTCTTTAGGTCATCGGTCATTATTTGTATGTACTTTCTCTCTACTTACAATTGATTTCAAACATACGGATTTCCAAGCCTTGCTTCGAATGTTCTCAGTATTAGAAAAAGTAGCATTGTCTGTGTCAAAATTCCAAGCACATAAGTTGACATTTTTGCGCGCTACAATGCTACGTGCTACTTTAGTGCCATTTCTCAGAGATCTTAGCGCAATCCATGTCTATGTCTATGTTATTTACTACTAAGGTACTCTCAAAGGCTGTAAATGTAGTAATAAGTTTTTTTTTATTTATAGGCCCGAATCGCCGGCGGCTGTAATATCGCGCAAGATCGTCGATGATCCGAAGGGGCTGGTTCGAAGGGACGCCCGTAGGGGTAGAAAAGCGGGTTTTATGCACCGCTTTATTCATTTGACGTTTATTATGTGTACGTTTATTTGGCGGGGAATTGTTATTATTGCAGCATTTTGTTTGATTTTAGAACGCTTCGAGTGTTGCGACGAAGGAGATTAAAGATAAAGGTTTTTTTTAATAACCATAAAGGTATGTATAGTTTTTTTTAGTAAGGAAGAAGTATTTTAGTAAGTATTTTGATCTTACAAAAATACTTAACAAAAATTAAAAGTATTTTGGTTTTTGCTCATAATAGTGAGTAGGTACCTACATACTTAGGTACTCACAACAAAATATCACCAACGTTACTATATAGGAGGCATATACCTAATACCATCATAATACTAGGTAGCTTTTAGGATTAACAATTTAATTTTCTATCTATTTTCTGCTCACGTCAATGTTGTGACTAACTACATTTAATGTATTTTAATCTCTCTTCAAACAATTTATCTTAAAGCAAATATTAAGAGTATCATCAAAGTGCAACGACTGTATGTCCTCTATGCCTTTGCTTTTGTAAGGAATAAAGTAGAATAAACGTCCCACGACGAATAGCATAAATTAAATAGACAAATAATTGTAGGTACATACTTTTAGTTTACTATTAAAAGAGAAACGTTTTGTTTATATCTAAATTTATAAACAGACCCAGTCCGGCGATGGGCTCACTACTGTCATGTAGGGGTCGAATATACCTAATCGTGAAAATTTGGTATTTCCAGAAATGTTTTTAATACAAAAGTTTTATAATTTGCGTAATAGACTCTCTAATATTATGTAATGAATATTTGTCGAAAAAACTATTGTACCTATGGTTCCTGTTACGAGGAGTTTAACTTTAACTTTTGTAATGTTAAAAAAGGGGGCAAACGAGCAGACGGGTCACCTGATGGTACCTAAGTGACGTCCTTCGCCCATGGACACCTGCAACTCAAGAGTCACAACTGCGTTGCCGACCTTTTAGGTGGGAATAGGGGGAGGGGAGGGGAGGGGGAGGGGGAGGGGGTATTGGGGCCTCCGGTTACCTCACTCACTCAACGAAACGTAATGCATTGCTTTACGCTGGTTTTCTGTGAGGCCATGGTATCACTCCGGTCGAGCCGGCCCAAGCGTGCTGAAGCATGGCTCTCCCACTTAAAAAACTGGCACATATTTTAGCGATAATCTAATTTACTTTAAAAAGTCTTCTTAATGTTTACATACCTTTTTATAGGCTATAGTCAGACAGACTTACAATATCCTAATGATTGTAGTAAATCATACCTAAGTATTATGTATGTAGGTATGTACGAAAGAGTTTTTACTACGTGAGCTTTGGCCGTGGAATCTTTTTATATCGTTTTCTAAGAAATTCCTTGGTAGGTACCGCTCTACGTGTATGGAAATATTTTGAGATACGAGCTGAGTTTGTTCAGTGAGATAAGCGATGTAGCGGATGCCAGTGTTTACATAAAAGCAGTCTGCTGTTAGGTACTTATACTAGCACCTAATATAAGATATGCATAACGGAGTCAGGCAATAAAGTTTACTAGAAAACTTTAAATTTGATTTAAGAAGAGTTAATTTTATACAACCAAGCAAATACTTACGTACCTACTGTTGAAAAGTGTGTTCCATTCCAAAGTGTGTGAATGGAAATACCTCTGCCAAGACAAGTCCTTCGACGATAAGGTATGTTAGATACTATTTATTATTATAAAGAAATAAATATGTAGAGGGTAAGTATACTGATTTTAAAATACCTCTGGAGGTGTGAATATCACTTTATCACGTGGGCAAGAGCAGATCGAATTCAGACAGTTTTCAGAACACATAGAAGTGCCATTTCCAATGCTACTTTCGAGTTTGTTTTTTATTATCAACTAGATTATGTAAGCAATCAAGCAAGTTGTACCTAAGCAAAAGAAACGGGGTTCAAAATTCTTTTGAACCTTTTTTCTTTTGGCGTGCAGCCTATTCTAAAAGTTTATAAATGTTCAAAATTTCAAGCTCCTATGTTCAGAGATTGATGGATAGTTCAGCTAGTTTTTTTTCTTTTAAGGGTTCCGTACTACCTGGGGTCTAACTCATTCCCATACAAGACACGTGGTTTTATAAAGGTTTTTAGCTTTTGTTCTACCGTAAAAACATACGAGCACGAAAACCCAATAATACAAACCGGTCCCGATCCCGAACTGATGAAAGAAAACACAATCTTTTTGGTAAGTAAGTACCTACCTACATTTCACCAATTGTTGTACCTACTCACAGGTTGACACATGTTGGATTACTAACATTAGCTTCACTCTCACACAGCTTCCGAATTCAGAATTGCCTACTTTTTAAATCTTTACATGCAAAGCCAATCGAAATCATCTATTGGTAAGGCGTATTTGGAAACGTGCTGTGACACAGCATGAATTATTTATGCCGATTCGTGAGCACACACCAAGTGCTACTGATGGCTTGTTTTCCGTTCCCAGGTAAGGCGTGGCCGGCAGTTACCTATACTACCTACTTACCTACATAGGTTTTGTAAATAGATTTGTTGGATAAGACATTGGTTGAGATTTTTTCTTTAGTAGAAATGGGAAATCAAAGATATCGGATTTGTACTTAGTTAATACGAAAAGCTAATTAGTCGAACAACATTGGAAGACTCAAGTTTTGTATTTTTTTATAATCCGTCAACTAACGGACTGCAGATATTTTAAGATTATTCGTATTTATTGTGCTTGAGCACCCGTGGGACGATGATGCTTGATGAACACTTAATAATATCATCACTACATAGTATAAAACAAATTCGATTTCTCTGTCCCTAATATATCCCTATGTCCCTTTGTATTCTTAAATCTTTAAAACTACGCAACGGATTTGATTGATGCGGTTTTTTTTAATAGATAGAGTGATTCAAGAGGAAGGTTTTAGTGTTAGCATTGCACCCTTGCGAAGCCGGGGCGGGTCGCTAGTAAATTTATAAAAGTTTGAGTAGGTAAGTAGATACAATTCGAACTTAATGTGGAACATAATATACTCGTACCTGCTTAGGTACTTATTCTGTTCTAGTGTTTTACTTTGTTTTTATAGTTTATTTTAATTTAAATTTCTATTCTCAATCTTGTTTTGGTGTTTTTATAGCATTACTTTGAAATTGTCTTTTTTGACCGCACATTGATATGTTTGCGAAAAGGCTCAGTTCTGCTCCATATGCCCTAAAAAAATACGTAATATGTCAAGCGTAGAAACAGCTAGACATGTCTATTTCAGCTACTTCCACAGCTTGATGTCGTATTGCATTCTACTGTGGGGGAATGCTGCTGATGTCCAGAGAATATTATTTTATTTTGCTGAAACGCGCTATTCGTGCAATTTATAAAATGGGGTCTAGGATGTCTCTAAGGGAAAAATTCAAGGAAATTAATATACTGACACTGGCGTCACAATATATTTAAGACTAGCGGATGCCCAGCGGTGTTGCCCGCGCGGATTCCGTCTATTCCCGTTCCCGTGGGAATTTCCGAAAATCCCTTCATAGTGGTTGCCTACGACATATTTAAGACACCTACATACCATATTTCAAATTGCGGGTGCCCAGCGGCGTTTTCCCGCTTGGGTTTAGTTTATTCCCGTTCCCGTGGGAATTTCCAAAAATCCCTTCATACCAATTTCCTATAACATATCAGACACCTTCATACCATTTTTCAAATTTCTAATTGTTATCGTTTCGGAGTAGTACGTATTTCTCTTTTTAACCAGTTTTTATATTTTCCCGTGGGAATGAGATATTTTCCTGGAATAAAAAGTACCCTAGATGTTGACCTGGGTACTCAGTTATCTCCATACCAAATTTCATCAAAATCCGTTCAGTAGTTTTTGAGTGATGCGTGCACAACCAGACAGACAGACAGACAGACAGACAGACAGACAGACAGACAGACAAAAATTCCAAAAATTGGTGTTTCGGTATCTATAACGATAACTATATACACTACCGTTAAAATTTTCAAAAAATATTTAATGTACAGACACGGCCCCGTTAGAGTTTTATTATATGTATAGAAAACATATTGTATGTCAATAAGAATATATACTTGGTTTAGAAAAAAAAATACTACACATTTAATATTAATTATTTAGTTTTGGCAGGATTATTGCTTAGAAATGAAAGTGCGTTTCTTTTCTCAATATTCAATAGAAAAAAAGCCTCATTTGAAAATTAAATGGTAATTAATGGTGTTAAATCTAAAAAACTCCTTAATTGACCTACTAAACTAAAATCTTCATTCTTTTTTGAGATAGTAAATAAATATACTCACGCCTTCACCCCTGAGAGGGTCAGAAACGGTAGGTACTTAATTCCTGGATATATAAGTACCCACCTTTCACCAGTAGGTATATTTTAGTCAAGAACCGTGCGGTTTCAATGCGCTATAGAATAATCAAAAATCAATTATGTCTCATTTTCTTGGCTGAAGAGGTTAAACGTAAGGATGTGAGCCCATCATCGGACCGGGTTGCTGGTACACATACCTACCTCAGAATCAATTCTGAGACCTACGGGTTTCCTCACGATGTTTTCCTTCACCGTCGAGCTAATAAGAATAAGTTGTACTTAAAATGTGAAAGGTTGTTGTAGTCAAGTCGATTCTAACCCTACCAACGAAAGAGAAAACTTCATAAAACCAAAATTCAGGGACCAGCCCACTTTTAAAGTTACGTAAAAGAAGGTAAGTTGATCGGCCGCATCGGGCTGCGAGACATGCTTGTGTCAACAAAGTAGGAATTAGTTCAAATTATGTGCCCCCACCCCGCCCGTTCCGAATCAATATTTGTTGTCCGCACTCTTCTGCCTTAATACAACACGCACTCTGCTCACATTCACAAAACACAAGCTGTTTCCAATCTTAAATTAACCGGTTTACGTTGAAAATTGATCTGGAATCTTCCACTAGCTTATACCTTTATAGAACTGAAGACTGAACTCATCCCTGTATACCTGTCTCTTTCAACCCAATGTCGTCCCGCTCTAGAGGTATTTTCCACGTTGGAGTGCGGATGTTGGTTTGGAGAACATAGATACAGCGTAACGACGTTAAGGATTTTGTTGTACAAGAATGCTGACTGAGTGCAAACTTTGAGTATGAAAATGGAAATGATCACTGCAGACCTTAGTTCTCACAAATGATTTATAAATTATGTTGAATATTAGGTAGTATAAAAGGAAAAAGTTTCTTGGTATATAGTACCTACTTACGAAATAATGGTGCATTGAAGACCTATACTCTACCTGAATCTTGCAGAAATTATAATTTACCGTTGTTAGGATTCCTCGGATTTTTGCTCCGTCTCATTCCATATTAATCGACTACATTAAATAAATAAAAAATTATATGGAAATTACGAAATTAAAAAGTAGTTACGTAAATTAGACAATGATTGGTTTACAAAAATTGATCGTTCAAAATCTCTCTACGGGACTTACACACCAATTAATATGAAAAAAACTCGCGACTCGACTCTTGTTGAATATTCATAAAGAGCTGTTAATTGCACAAGTCTGCAAATACGAGGAGAGAGCGACTCTACGGTTCCTGGTAAGACGCCCCCCCTCCCCCTTACTCGTCGCAAAAGGCCAACCCTGTGCGCACACACGCAAGCCACACACACATTCACAACAAGCGCGCGCAACCGGGAAAACTACGGCTTTTACGTATGTATTGTGTACAAGCATGCTGAAAAGAATATGATAGATTTACACATGTTTTTCTGGAGTTTGCATCATAAATACCTATTTGAGATGTTTTTTGCGATAGTTGCACTTAACTGACGTATGGTTAGGGAATTCAAATGTATTTTGTTATCGTGTTTCATCGAAACTCCATCCGACACTTCTTTTGTACAAACGCACTTCTTCTGTACATTTACACACTAATTTTATTAATTTGTATAGAAAACAGTAGCTATTGGAAAATTTCATGTGAAAATGAGATACGAGAGAGTACCTAGTTTTTAACACCGGTTAAAACTGGCCATTTCCAGTCAAAGTATAAACAATCATCTGAAATTTTCGCGTATACTGTGCAGAAAACGCGTGTTGGTTGTGTGCGCATCTATTTACGCGACGAGTAAATATGTACCCGCGCCGTTTGTGGAGGCTGCATTAATAATTCAATTGGTTGCTCGGCTCAGGTAGCGTTTAAACGATTTTTAACTTGCCGTCAAACGGATTAATTGGGGACGGGTCGGGAGGACCGGACCGAAATCAGGCGCCGTCCAAAACAGCTGAGATTTTTATAAGTGGATATACTTTGTTCTTCTTATTGATTATTGTGTACTTACTTACTTGTTTATGACTATCTGTGTCTTCGGTGATTGTTTGGGGCACGGCTATGTTTCAGAACTGATTTCTTCGCTTCGATACTAGGTACTGCAGTTATTGCCTGCTACGGTGCTTAGAGCAATCTCTGGCATTATAGAATAAACTAGCTTTTACCCGCGGCTTCGCTTTATTTCACTCCCTTGATGTTGAATTTTGCAAAAACTGTTCTTAGTGGATGCCTACACTGTATAAGCTATCAATGTTCAAAAAATTCAAGTCTTTAGACCCAGCGGTTTAGGCTGTGCGTTGATATATCACCAATCAGTCAGTCAGTTTATGATTTTATATATATATCTAGATGTAGGTAACTGATGACTTAATGAATGATTGGATATCAATAAAAATAAAACCTCAAAAACACATTCTGTTCCATTGCTTAAACGCAAGAAATCTCGGCCAAACAAAGCTAACCCTCGCAACCACAAAAACAGTATTAATACTAACCCCATAACATAGTTGTCAGTGTTAACAGTGTGCTGATTGGGGTCGCGCTCAAACAGACGGACAAACAGCCCCGCGCCGGGCGGGTTGATTCTTTGCCAAACACTAATATTTGAAAGCCGCGCGCGCTGCGATTACGCTGCGATCTTCGGGGTTTACTAGCTGTGTGGACTCAGCCTTAAGGTAGACTGCTAGGACTTTGAGTCAATCTCCCTTGACCATCACAACTTATTCTTTATTTAATATTATAGAAAAATTACGGTATAACGGTGTTGTACATTGACTGACTTTTGCATGCGTTTAAGTGAAAAATTTCCTGTCCAATGTGCATCTCCAAGACGAAAGATCCGAACAGTGTTTAGCTGTTATCCTTTTTGGACAATGGTACCTACTACGTGTCTGCTAGCCCATAGTGGTAAACGAATCTCTTATCCTATTTTTGCATTGGCTTACTTGTAATACGAGTATAGGTACTAACCTGAACAGCACGTGTCAGGACTTTTTTGGAGTGTTCCGTCAATCTTACTTGTTCGCGCATTCCATTGCAGTAGTCATAGACTTGTTTAAACCTTATGTCAATCTGGTAGGTACATTTATCATTCTAGTCTATGTCTTCAGCCCTAGACAAGTAGCAAA
Organism: Ethmia dodecea; assembly: GCA_963855545.1. Lineage (NCBI taxonomy): Eukaryota > Metazoa > Arthropoda > Insecta > Lepidoptera > Depressariidae > Ethmia > Ethmia dodecea. The sequence goes on from OY979457.1 coordinate 4,785,221, forward strand.
CGAAGGTTTCATTCACTTAAATGATTACGAGTAACTATTATGAGCTACGTGCCAGTTACTATTTTTTTAGAATTGCATGAACATAACTTGGTCGCCTTATAAAACTGCGAACATGAAAAGTCGAGCGCTAATGTCAATCTATTCGACTAACCATTACGTAAAGCTCGACCAAATTATGACAGGTCTTTATTAGGTTATCGACACCAACCTCTATCTCTTTCAATGTAATTAAATACATAATTTATATCGAGTTATTCACACTCTCGCATAAAGCCGTGTGTGCATGGGGATAGTTGGAGTCTGAGTTGAGCGCCCCTGTATCTTTGTTGGAATATTTGCAGTGTAAGCGGTGACTTTAGGGTGGATGCACATTGAGTTATATGAGTCGAACTATTTTGTGGGGCTTATAAACAGTACCCGAAACATGCATGATGAGGATGTATGAGGCGATCAATGGATTCATAAGAGCTAGCGGTGTACCTTGTTTAAAAGGCACACGTATGTATGTGTACAGGTATAATTAAACCTTAATGGCAATAACTTCATAAGCCAAAACTTTGATTGAATGTAAAATTTGAGGAGCAGTGTTAGCCTTACGGTCAAAGTTTACATGATGATAATCAGTGACGCTCGGGTTCGAATCCTGGCATGTACCAATGAGTTTTTCAAAACTTACGTACGTACATATTCATGACTAGCTCGACGGTGAATGAAAACATCGTGAGGAAACCCGCAGGTCCCAGAATTAATTCTGAGGCATGTGTAACAGACCCGGTCCGGCGATGTGAAAGGTATTGTATGGTTACCAGGTGTATGATGTGAACAGTCTCTTAGACATGTACTGGCGGTAGGTGTCGGCAGATTGTTGATCCAGCAAATTTGTCCCCGTCTCACTCGGGGGATTAGCCTGTTTTTCCAACAAAGATAACTGTTTTATCTCTGCGACGCTAATTGTGACTGTTTGAGATGGCGAAATCTAGTTGTTATTCAGTATATGATGTCTTGAGTCATTGATTTCAAGGAAAAAGTGAGGTTATGTTACGTGTCAGGTCTACTGGAGCCATTGGTGCAGGTATTTCCGACTTTAAAAGTTCCTAATTCTAACAAATATTATACTTAAATGGAAAACTTAGTTGGTTTGTTTGTGGCTACGGCTAAGCAGGTGGACTGATCTTGATGATAATTTGCAGAACAGTAGTTTACATCTTGAGAACCGACATAAGCTATTTTTCATCCCAAAAAAACGTATCAAGACCCTAAAGTTCACGCGGACGGAGCAGCGGGCAAGAGCTTTTTGTTGATATAACTCTACTAGAGATCAGGAATATACATAGTTACATCCGTAGAATTTTCTAACCATAACCTACAACGGTTCTACGGTTTTTGACTCCACCATAACGATAGATATAGGATGAGTCTACTTATCTCTTTTTATACCGTATACACCTTTAGCGTGTAGTTTCAATTGACAAGAAAAATAACATAAAAATATTTGGGCGGCAACTGGATACATTTGAAAATATTGTATAATTAACTGAAAGACTATGAAGTATACTTACATACATCTTCATTATTTACAGTTATGAATAGCTGAACAACCAACGAGTAAAGCAGGCTTAAAAGTAATATGGCAATAAAATCATAATTTGAATTTACAGTGCGTCGTAACTCGTAACCTCGATTCGTCTGAGCCAAGATGGCGTCTTATCGCCGCCATATTGTTTGCTGAGCGGTCGCGCGCCACTGCGCAAGAGTTTGCTTTCTGGAGACCTGTTTTACAAAGGTCTTGTATTTTTAAACGATAATGAGGACACTGGAATAAAAGTACTTGCGTAATTATATTTTTGTCGTCTATATAAAGGTGTTGTCAAAGACACAATAAGTATTCTATCTCTCTCTCGATCAAGCTATCGATGTAGTGTGTATTCTATCAATGGCCAAAGTTAAAAATAACTACTCACATTGGCGTAAAATTTTTTAGTTACAAATTAATTTAACTCGAAAAACATCATGAAATGTGAATCTGTCTGTCTGTCTTATTCTTCACTGCTTAATTATTGAACCGATTGTAATGTTTGTTCTATATGTCGATTTTGATCTAGGGTAAGCTCTCTTGAGGACACAGAGCATAGGGTTTTCAGTCAGAAACGCAAACGAATTTTCGCACTAAACCAGTAAGTAAAAAATAACAATAATGTGAGTGATAGGCTCCTTATGCGAGAAATCGCGCCTCTTTTGCATTAGGGCCAAGTTCGAATCTCTATATATATAAAATGATAAACTGACTGACTGATTGGTGATGTATCAACGCACAGCCTACAGCCGCTGGGTCAATAAACGTGAGCAAACGAAACCGCTGGTAAAAGCTAGTATATAATAATAATAAATTGTGAAACACAATTTACACACGGTTATTCAGTCCTAAACTAGGCAGAGTCTGTATAGTTTTATGGGTACTTAACAACTGATATACATACTTAAATAAATATTAAACACCCAGACACGAAGCCAACAGACATGTTCATGCACACAAATGTTGGCCACGAGCGGGGACTCAGAAGGAAGGGTCTATGGAATATGATGAAAATCATCGTTAGGAAACCTATGCTCGCAAATTGGTTCTTACCTAATAACGTTACTTCGCTTAACTTCCACTCTACCTCTATCCGAAATGTCCGCGAGTGCCCTGATTGTCAATTGTTACAGATATTAATTATGTATCATCTATAATGGGGCATTAGTGTCAATTTAAATCGCGAGGATTCCACCCGGGCTGGGCCAAGAGGCTTATTGGGCCCAGCTAAATATGTGCTCTCCACACAGAACAACACACAAACACACACGGTATGTACACAGCACACAGCGGGCTTGCACACAAAATATTTGGTAACACACAGTAATCCAAGGAGTTTGCCTTGATAAATTAAACACACATGTGTCGATTTGTGTGAAGAATTAAAATCGGTTTAAGCTGTTTATTCAGACTGGAAATGACGTTCTCAATAAGGATATAGTGTCTGCTTATTTATTCACGTTTTCAGAATAAATTTTCACGTTTAAGTACCCATGGGGGACAGAATAATAATAACAGAACGAGGACAGTTAGATTGGAAAGAAACTTACGTAGGTACATATTTATCACTAGCTCACGGTGAAGGAAAACAACATTGTGAGGAAACCCGCAGTCTCAGAGTTTAATCTGTTGCACAGAAATCCGGTCTAGCGAAACTCAATGATAATATAGCTTTACATTCGTCAAAGATTTATTAAAATCTATTTTCGTTTTTAAGTTTGTTTGTTGTATAAGCTTGCAAATCTTTTCTCTTTATAATATTAGTGTAGACATACACTCATACATGTTCACGCAGTTTTCCACACGAGACGGTAGATACATCGCCATCTGCTACGGACTTGGCATAGTACTGGGCTTCGTGCACTCATGTCAATTGACCCATTACAGTATCGTCGATTTCGGGCACTCTTTATCTGGCTTTTCTTCAGTACATTACTGAACTTTATTTATTCTGTCCACCGTCGATTACCACCAATAAAATAAAACACATTAGATTTTTTGATACATTAATTGTTACGGGTGCCGATTGGAGCGGCGCTCGACGAATAGATTTTTTAAAAATTTTATTGAAATAAAATAAATAAGCATGTGCTCACGTCTCATAGAGGGTGACCCCCTCTATGTATTCCATTCCTGGAAATACATATATTTCAGCAGTAATTTTTTCTTTCCCCTAAATTTGATAATTGCGGGTATCGCCGGACCGGGGTGTTACACATCCCACATAATCAATTCACAGATAAAGATTCTGTCTGTTAGTTTATTTTACGTCCCAGGCTCACCGCTTATCACGTTTAAGGTTTCAAAGAATATACTGGTAAAATGGAATTTCAGTAATGGAGTACCTCTGCCTACCCCCTCGGGTATAACAAACGTGAGTATATTTATTTTGAAATAAATAAGTCATCCATCTAAGAGTTCTTTACCTTGGAAGTCTGTGGTTACAAATTGTAAAAACTACTGTCCGCTGTTACAGAATATAGCGTGAAAATCCTGTAAGCAACTTTATGTGCGGATGCAAACCGTGGATAACTTATTTGTTGAGGTGTTTGTATTTATTTAGCTGGCGGCAAGGTCTGCACTTTAATTAATTATGCGAGCGAACGTGAGGCCCATGGGGTATACAAAAACGTTACTTGTCTACTGCTAAGCTAAAATGAGTAGGACTTACTACGGATAAAAAAATAAAATAAATAAAGCATATTTACCTATCAGTAGCTCGACGGTGAAGGAAAACATCGTGAGGAACCCTGCAGGTCCCAGAATTAATTCTGAGACATGTGTATAGACCCTGTCCGGCGCGGCGATAGGCTCACCACCTATCCCGTTTAAGGGTCCAATATGAAAAGCGGGTAGGTATATCCAGCAATTGAATACTACGGATAAGCATACTTAAGGCTGACGGGCCTGTTGGCTCAGTTGGTAGTGACCCTGCCTTCTGAGTCGGAGGTCGCTAGTTCGATCCCTGGCGCTCGGGGTCAACATTTGTGCGCATGAACATGTCTGTTGGCTTCGTGTCTGATCGTTTAATATTATTATTAATAGTATTTATGTATGTTTATCAGTTGTTTAGTACCCATAGTAAATGCCCTGCCCAGTTTGAGACTAAATAACCTTGTGTGAATGGTGTAACACAATTTATTATCTTTATTTTATAAATACGAGTACAAATAAACAGTCAGGTCTGTATTTCAAAACGATCTTCAAGTAAGGATGGTGAAGGTAAAGTTTGTGATCCTGGCTTTACAAACTAGACTCATGTTATCATTGCAGGCACCACATTTACCAGATCATCCCGTTGTGGTCAATAATCCAATCTATTTTGTCTACACTAACATTACAAAGAGGAAAGGTTTTGCATTTGTATGTTTTGGACGAATATAGTCAAAAACTACTGAACCGATTTTAAAAATTCATTTACCAATGGAAAGCTGTATCATCGCTGAGTAATAGGCTATATTTTTTCCCGTATTCCCACGGGAACCTTAACTACGCTGGTTAAATATAAAATGAAACTCACTTCCTGATCAGTTGATTGACATAAACTCATAGTCGAAACCGCTTGGTTTAGAGCACCAATTTTACCCAGAGGTTTTTTCCTACGGGAATTCCTACGGGAACGGGAGTGGTCAGGATCCACGCGGGCAAAGCTGTTGGTCACCCGCTAGAGATATAAAACAGTGTGCCTAACCAGACAAACCAGAAACAAATGAAACCGCCATCCTTTATCAATGAAGAGGCTCGACTCGACAAGCTTGCCAACTCCATTAAGAGGCCGCTTGACACACTAAAACTACGACAATACCGCGTGGAAGTTTTGAAAATATTGACAGTGTAAGTAAAGTCAACCCTGCCCCTGACCTTCAGCTTCCAGCCTGATAACTAGAGTTAATATTGGCATCGCATACGGCGGTGTTTGACAAACGCTCAACTCTATCAATATATAAACATAATATTTATATTTGAACCGCTTTCGGTTCACTTACACCAGCACTTGTGTAATTTGTAGCTGAAACTGATAATCTGTTTGTTGTTATGTTACACAGCGTGTCTGTTTGGTTTTGAGGTAGTCAGGTTTCCCGAAGAGGGTGTGGAAGTGTCTTAAAATGAGAATAATAATAATAATCTTTATTTCTGGTAATATTAACATTAATAGATCTTAAGTAACGTAAACAGAGGCCCATAGAATAGAATACAATGAACATGATTAATTTATGCTCTTCCTATTATAATCCTATTCTAAATAAATCACACCTCATATAATAAATAAACACGTTTCTTGTATGGGGCCCCTTTTAATTTTTCACGTTTTTTCTTGTTGTTATTGGTTTTGATAGCAGCAATAGAAATAAAAATTCTGTAAAAGTTGCAACTGTATTGCAACAGACGAAGACTACAACAGACAGACGGAACGAACGGTAATACGGCAAGTACCTACCTTAAAAACTAAAGAACCGTCTCAAGAGAAAGCAGACACAGCTGCAACGGAAGCCATGGAACATCTGACCGGTGTTTTGATCATTTGAATTTTTTGACATTAACCGTGGCGGCCTCACGGTCGGACGTGTTAACGAGATGAGTGAGCAGTGGCCCGCGCAAATTATCGGCTGCGGTGTAATGTGACCCTCTGGTACCCTTTTAGGTGAGGAGACTCGTTTACAATACGCAAGCTAAGTTTCCTGTTTGAAGGAAGAACTAACTAGAACCACACTACAGCAACGTGGTATGTATGAGGCTATCTATTTCATTCTTAGGTACTGGGGTAGAAAGAGAAAGGCACACTATTGTCTCAACACACGACGCTTTCTGACTTCTATATGATAATTTCCTGGGGCAAGTCATGACACCTCAGGCTGCTGTAGTGTAGTCGCTGTCAATGGCGGAATGGCAAAGTGCGGCGGGAATAGCTCGTCAGACGGTGCCGCGGGTATATAGTTATCTCTGTCATTTACTTAGGTCGTTTATTTCGCACTCTTTCTATTTTGCATGCATACGTAACATAAAATAATATACCTAATACTGTAAAAACGAAAGTGTGCTACCGACCGAAAGCAAGACAGCGAAGTGACAAAGGTCACTTTTTCTCAGAACGCGGATAAACTTACAAAAGCTAGTAATACATACTACAAACCGGAAACAGAACTTGCGTATGACTATTTCTGATCAAACAACTAGATCTAAATTATTATCTATCAATAACTGATTATCACACTGAAGACGACTCGAGACTCGAGTGCTTCTAGTTCCTCACACTCACCTGTCGGCATCACCCATCTAAACGCGGCATCATCTCCAAAAGCGCAAGTCAACTATTTGAGTTTCCAATTGGCAGCGCAGATTCGTCCGGCGAGTGGCTCAGCTTCACATATTTGTTTAGCGATATACATGTAATTGCCGAGTCCGAATGTAGTCCATTAAGGCCGAGGTAGGTATATTCTGTATACCATCACTATCACTACATAGTATAAAACAAAGACGCTTTCTCTGTCCCTATATCCCTATGTCCCTATGTATCCTTAAATCTTTAAAACGCAACTTTCGTTTACGCAACGGATTTTGATGCGGTTTTTTTAATAGATAGAGTGATTCAAGAGGAAGGTTTTAGTATTAGCATTGCATCCGTGCGAAGCCGGGGCGGGTCGCTAGTATTTTAATATTAAAAGAGGCCAAGTGGCTTTGTACAACTTAAAGATTAGTCGAATAGAATGACAATGTGACGGGTCTGTTAGATCAGTTGGTAGTGACTCTGCCTACTGAGCCGGAGCTCGCGGATTCGATTCCCACTCGTGAACATGAACAAAATAAAAATAAAACATTTATTTTCTGTAGGTAGGTACAAAAAGTACCTACACTTGGAATTGTCAATTGTCTAATAACAATGCACTCTAAACTCGTCCATAGACACAACATATCTGTTGGCTTCGGATCTGGGGTGTTTAATATTTCTTCAAGTATGTCTATCAGTTATTTTGTACCCATAGTACAGGCCCTGCCTAGCTTGGGACTAAATAACCGAGTGCGAATTATGTCCCCAAAATTAAGAAAAAAATGCATGCAACTGACATTAGCGCTCGACTTGTCATTGCGCGCGGCTTCATAGCGCGACCAAGTAAGTTAGCGCAACAGTCTAAAGAAGTATAGTCTGACCCGTACCTTCTTTATAGTTAGTATCACAAATAAAGCGATCGCCAATCAAGGGAATGAATCCTTCGTTTACCATTTGCCTAAGGGGGTAGAAGCGTAGAATGTGATCTAAAATAAGTAAGCGTAACATAGTAAGTAATTTGACTCTTGGGTATGTACAAGTTAATACCAGCATTGTAAACTACGCAGGATCGACTTGTATACAAAATTACACTGAGGCGTCATACATTTATAGACATCGAATAAATCAAAATCTGTTTCTAAATGAAAACTCAGGTCGCTGTAGAAGGCGAATTAGCAATTAACGGGAATCTTACACTCTGTCTCAAGTCCCTGTCTTTATCGAAGCAAGAACTTATAACAATCAATGCTGGAAGGACACAGACACAGAGTCGACCGTCTCTTGACAGCTTTGTCAAAAGTCAGTCCACTTTGCGTCAAAATGATTGTGTGATTTGCCTTAATGCCAACCAAGTCTGCAATTGACTATTTTAAAGGCGAAATTCAAAGAAATATTACTTACAATATGGGGGATTGGCAAACAGCGTATAGGTGTAGAGCCAAGCTTGGTGAGCGGGTCGCTTTCCTGCCGTGGGATCTCTGTTCTAACAAGTGGTCTGTGGTGAAAGAGGTAAGTAGCCCAGTAGACAAATATGTATGATGTTGTAAAGTCACTGGCAGCTACGGAGCCACAACTACAAGTTACTGGTAGAGCTACAGAATATTAGGGAAGTAAAACTTGGAACGGCTAAAAACTAAAGTAACCCTACATCCTACTTTAAAAAACTTCCGTCAATAAAAAAACCTTTTTCATATCTCATACTCGGAAAGTAGTGTATGTTTGATCTGAGTACCGGGTCGGAAGCGATGATTCCCAACACAGAGAGATTCAGGGCTGTGATTCCCGCCCTCGGTCGGGAAAGGCTCATAGTAATTGCTTCCGGCCTTAGGGCGGGAATGAATTAAAAAATAATAGTACTACATTTGGCAGACGTTTAAAGAAAAAGTTTCTCTAGGTAAGAGAATGACTTTCTTCCAACCTCTATGGGTACTTAGTAGGGATACGAAACTTTTTACATCAATTAGAATAAGAAAAAAAGGTACGGCCTTGTGAGTGTAGGTATAAACAACAGAAAATAGCCCGCGCGCGGGGCGGTACGCGTTCCATATTTAAAATTAAAAAAAGAGTAATAATTTGGTAAGCTGTTCCGAAATTCAAAATTTTGTTTTTCATCGACACTAATAAGCACAGAACACTATTACTCGGCTAAAATTACATATTATTATAAAGAGGAAGGATTTGTATATTATTTTTGTAATGTTATTTAGGTTAGGTACTCTATGATGTAGTATTCAAATACGTTTAAAAAAAGTTTCTCTTTCTTCCAACCTCTTTGGTTGTATTGTTGACAATTTTGTTTTTTTTTTGTAGGTATTATTGCGTTTTTGCATGTTTGAATTTTTTTTAAATTGTAATTTTTTTTGTTTACTTTCCTTGAATTCGAAATGAAAAGTAGAGTGTTTAACGCGGGTGGAAGTTATCAATTCTTACTTGGACTATATCCGCCCTCGCTACGCTCGGGCGTCTAAATACCTCGTATGGGAATTGATTCCTTCCGACCCTTGTATTACAATCTACTATTTTATATTATTATACATAGAACATACAAGCGCCATAGTCAAACGAAGCTACCGAAATTCTAACAAAAGTTTGTATAAATACAACTTTCCTACATACCTAAATAGTTAAATCCCTGTCAGAGGTCATCGCCATCCGGAAGACCATCTCTTTTCACGATAAAAGAGAATTCCATCTCCTCTTCTCCACATTATTATTGAAGCAGCCACTGCAGCCAGTCTTCTAGGCACTGGTCTGGCATACCTATGGTCAAAATGGTTCTGGTGGTCAAAATGGTCAAATGGTTCTTTCTAAATATTTTTTATCCTTAAATTTAGTAAATAAATGTATGTTTTTTGTTAAAGTACCAAATTTTACAGAAACCTGAAGAAGAAAAATATGGAAATCATACATTATACACAAAGCAATTCATATGATAATTGCATAGTGTGAAGATAAAATTTCAACTGACTGAAGTACGAAATAGTAAATACAGAGACCAACGTTGGCCAATAATCGAGATCAAACACGGAGTGGACGTGCGACTTTCCATAATTATGTTTGCTGAAATCGTTAGCGCCGCCGCCATCTTGCCACGGACAAATGTTATGGAAAATTACTTTATAATGTGAAAACTAAATATTGCTGGCCACTTATGCTATTGCGTTTTATTTCTGGCGGTGATTCTTCTAAGACATAGCTTCGTTATTTCACCGACACATCGATGTATACCAATAGATTCTTAAGACAGATTTTGGTGAAAACTTCCTCACGTGTGAGGAAATACCCTTAGCTCTGTGGGCTGTTACGGGTTGATGATCATGATGAATGTTATATACTTTGTCTAGTAAACAACTCTAGTGATAGAGTAGAAGACTGTCAAATCAAATTATGCTTGCTGCCTGCCTGCACCTATGCCAGCAATATAAAAATAAATATATACACTAGCTGGAAATGGGATTGTTACTAGGTAGAGAGTTACCGTTAGAATAACTGTCATAAAAGTTAATGCCAATATATATGTATATTAACTTAAATTCTACTTAGTGTATCGATATCTACTCAAGTACGCATTATTACTTTATAAATAATTTTCGTTTTTTTTTTAATTTATAAAAAATAGTTACCTCACTCACTCAACGAAATGCAATGCTTTGCTTTACGCTGGTTTTCTGTGAGGCCGTGGTATCACTCCGGTCGAGCTGGCCCAAGCGTGCCGTAGCATGGCTCTCCCATAAAAATTAGAATTGAATTAGAATCGAACAAATAACGGCTCAGAGAACAAGCCTTCGCTTTGACATCACGTAAGTCAGAGCTGGCCCTTACTACTTCTCTTATTCTGGGCTGTGACATGACCCGCTCCACGACGCCTTAAACTAATAAGCTACGTGGAGAAGAATTTCCAAAAATCTTACTTACGTTGGCACTCCTGTGAAAAATTTTAGATCTACTTACTGATGAAAATGAAAAATGATAATGTATTTTATTCTGTAGGTAATAAGAATTACTTACACTTAGAAAAGTCAATAGTCTAATAGAAGATACTTTCATTATTATGTAGATTTATATCTCACCCGGGCACCGAACTCTCTCTCAATGCTAAAGCTATGAAGAGCTTAGTTGCAAACGCTCTTCCACTATGACTAATCCGTACAAAATACACCAAATTATGTTATATTCATAATTAGTAACGAACACGAATTAACAAGCCTTTTAAAAGGCAAAATATTTGTTCCAAAAACACGATAATACTATTAGTAAATGGTTACACGGGTATCATGGAGCGACAACAATGAACACAATATTTGCAGGAACAACACTGCCGGTGGTACGCCTGTTTATCAGTTCGATTGGATGACATTCTAAATTAATTTGTAGAGTCTTAGAAATTATTGTACCAGTCAACATTGACTGCCGTTTATTGAGGCAAATATCAAATATTTGGTTCGGATGGGTGTCTCTTGATTGTAGCTAAGAGTTTGTTTATATTTATTTGTGTCAGCCGTGCCATAATAGTGTTAGTTATTGAATAACTTCAAATAAGTAACAGTTCGACGTCAGATATGATTCATACCGGGATATACGTGAAGTGTTATTTTAATAAGATGATAGGTTTTGTCAATGGGTATCTAAAATTGTATGTACACTTCAAATAATCTCGTGGTTGGTTAAGTTACTTCATATCAAAAAAATATGACTTCACTATGTCTCAACTTAAAGCTGTTCATTTTTTTGATATTGTTCTCAACCCATACTTAAAATCCTTAAACTCTCCAGCCTCTTTCCTATTACTTAGAGTCAGTGCAGAATGCTATTTGTACTGTAACTCTATACTTACTATATTTTTTGGCGGTATGATATAGTATTTTACACGCAGCGGGCCGAAAGTTTACGCTTTCGGCCCGGAGAGATGAAAAAAAATAAAATTAATGTAAAAAACTTATATAAAAACTGTCGGACTCGACTGTCGATCAATACACTGCCTAAACCACCGGTCCTAGAAAGTTGTTTGAAATGTCATTTATAATGTTTGACACTATAACAAAGAGTTGAGTTGAGAGAAAAAAAGTTGCGGGCACAAAGTGGTTTAAAGAAGAAATCTCTAGGTTTTTTCAAACGTCTTTGGGTGACTTACCCACTAGTATTTATAAATCAAATCTGTTTGTTTTAAGTTGAGGAAAATGAGGTTTGTCGGAATATTCCAGTAAGTCTCGAGCAATTATCAGGTGATAACAGTCGTCTGTTTATCTTGACATTCTTTATGATTTGCCTTGGATGAGATCTATCACTCACTGTCGTATATTAATGTCACTCGCTAAGACTCCGGTGTTTCCTGTGTTACATTGAGATGACATTGTGTCGTAAAATCATTCTGTTCTCGTAAAACCTTGTTCGCTGATTAAATTATCTTAGATACTCTGAGAAAACGGAAACTTCTTTGATGACTAGTTTAGTTTAGCCTAGCATTATAGAGATCATAAGAGTTGAGCTCTTCATCCCCGAGGAAGGCTGAGGTATTCCATTACTGGAAATACCTACTTTTTAGCAGTATAAAATTTTACGTAGGTAAGTACCTACCCCTTAACGGGACAAGCTGACAACTGGTGAAGCCATTGCCGGACCGTGCCTTAATTCACCTTGTCATTCAGACCGTGTCTTAACAAATGCCTTAGACTAAATTATGGTAACTGCAAGTTAAGGAAAAAAATATAAACAAGAGTGGGTTCATGTTTCAGCAAGACATGGAAGTATTGCTGAGGCGGACACCAACGGTAGATAATTTCAAAATAACCGACCTAACTAACAGATCACAGAAACAGTTTGGTGAAATGGCACCTCAATTTCGAAAACCACTTCGCAATATCGGAGAATTCGGAGATCATAAAATATCTCGTTATCCGACAGCTACTTACAGCCAGTTGGACGCAAGGAGGACATTATTTGATTAACACTAATTAGTGTGAACCGGCTTCGCTGCAATGAAAGTGCCGTCTTTTCAAACAACTTTATTATTTGCTAACAACAATCAACGGTCTTCAGCTAAATCCGTTTCTGTTTAAGTTTTAAAACGGCAAAGATAACTTGGTTACCTAAACCCAAATTGTGTTTGATGAACTTGACGGAGAAAGTAACGGCTTTCTATGTTTTGTTTCTCTGTTTTAATGCTCAATAGCAGTATCAGCAACTTAAAAAAAAAAGTTAAAAAATAATTGTGGGTACTTATAAGTATTTAATCCCTAAAATCTAAATAGTATAAAATAAAATCGCTATCTGCCTCTGTTTGTTTCTCCGCTTACTTCTTCTAAACCTGAAACGGGTTTTGATACGGATTTCACTAGTAGACAGTGCTATAAATGAGGAAGATTTGTGTATACGAGTATCATATACGGAAGCAAAGCGAGGGATGGTATATTTACTTATTAAAACGTCTGGAAGAAGAAAATTTAGTAATGTAATTAATATAAGAGATTCTGTAACTTAATGAGCATAGCTTACTAGCCTAAAATCTATCCAGTCCCACTTAAATCGTATGGTATTTCCAATATAGCACAGTAATTCGTAGTTACATTTCAATTGAGTTACATGCCGCCCCAACCCCTGTAATTAGTAAAACTATCAACCGTTTATCGCTACCTTCCCACCGTTCAATATCCATCGTACATCTCCACCGATTTCACGGACAATTCCCCACAATGGGACAAGTCAAACGCACTATCAAAAAGACCATTCATTCACCCATTCTTCCCTAAACGGGGGCTAACAACATTATACCCATGTAATACATATTTCATTATTACTTTCCACCTTTATGGCATGTTTAATTTTATTGCCCTGGCAACCCCGGACGTTATTTTTTTAATAAGGCAACGGCGCGAAATTACAATGCCTTTTCGGATGAACAGGGGGCGTTGTATTGTTGTACAATATTTTTTCTGTAAGCGTTTTTAGATAGTTTTATTGTAGACATTAGCAAATGTAGGGTTAGCAAAATGAATAATAGTGAAATATTTTATTGTTTATTGCAAACCAAGAGTAATTTACGGATAATTGTAATGTTTCTGTTATTTAGTTTATTATTATTTAAATTAAAAAAAATACAGATTAGATTTTTTGCATACTACTTTAGTACGAAACTTTAGTGTTAAAGCTAAAAATTAAGTTGCCAGACAAGCAAATTGTAGAGCGCAGTGCACGCCTGAGCTCTCTAACAAAAGTTCAGTTTAGGCTTAGAGCAATAAAACGTTTTTGAAAAAAGTAACTTCAAAGCGAATAAAAATTCAGCGGCAGAGAGTTCGGTCTTTGTATCCGCATATCCAGTGCCTGGCATGATTTTTCTGTTGGCGGCAAGTATGATTTTTATTTCTTTTGCCGACGGTCCTACCGCAGTGACGTTTCCACAGCGACCTCAATAGTTCCTGAACGCATCCAGGCTTCCCATTCACGAGAAGACACCGCCACTCGCTTCCGGTTGCCCTTTCATTGTGCGATTCGCCAGGGCAGCTCTGCGCGCCGCCGGCCATGCTTAACAATAGCGCAATTCAAAAATCGAATTCTAAATTCAAAAGCGCATCGTTGAGGTTTATTGGCTTATCGCTTGATTGATTGTGCGAATGCCGATGCGATTTTTTTTTAATCCGATGTTGCCAGTTTGAAATTTATAGGTCGATAATATATTTTGATTTGGGCGTGGCGAATTGGTGATGTGCTTTGTCGGTACAGGAAGTTTGGAATCTGTGTCCTGTCGACAGGTAGGTTTGTTTCTTTCTGTTTGGCAAAGCAAGGAGGCTGAGTTGCACTTGTGTTTGCGTTACGGCTGTTACGAGTTCTATTCAAGGTAAAGAGGTGCGCTTTGTTGGCGTAGTTGTGCTGAAAATAAAGTAAAGCACTGCAAGTTTAACAAACTTTGTAAGCAGGTAATAATAGTATTTGCTCGATTATTGTACAAACTCTCCCAACATATCTAAACCAATTGTTTAATTACCTATGAAAGATTAGAATGTCGGGCGTTATAGATAATTTGGGCAAGTATATTCGTATATTTTTTTCCATTATACAGTCCATAGCCTTCAGTGCGCTGCGTGTCCAATACAACAACGCCTACATAGGGCTGTTAACGCTGCCCTGTATCTTCGCATATTTTAGGCACCCAGTGCTCACTATAATGGGTTTAATAAAAAGAATGAAAGCGTGTAAGTATTAGCATAAGCACTAGTGAGACAAAAGCATAGCTTCCAACTCACGCGCACCTCTGTTGCGCAATGAAACTTTAGATCTAAGTACCTTTTAAATTTTGCCATTATTCGATTCCGAAGAAAATTTCCATGTTGTCCCTATTCCTATGAAGGAGGAACTAAAATCTGGTTTTTAGTTTTCCATGGTACGGAATTGAAAGGGTAAACAAAGGACATGTTCGTGCCACCGTGAATAAACGGACAAACGAACTGTGCTTGTTAATTAAATGTGGTCACAAAATTTGTCATCAGATGAATTTTATTTTGATTTTGATTCATCGTTAAATAATACACACACCGGCACAATTAGCGGAACAGAAAAAAAAAGGAGAAAAAAGAGGGAATTTAGAACAATGAATGTAATTTTTAAACAATATATTATTTAAAATGAAACAACAATTAAATTAACATGTTTTGACATTCATTTGTAACACCATACTTAAAATTTTATAAAAATAAAAATTAAATTAAACAAAATGCATTTTTCTTCGATTTTTAATTATAGAGAAACAGCAGAAAATTCAAGATTTTCCAAAGTTTAACAACAATTTCAATGACTGTTCAATATCGAGTGTTTCCTCCTCGTGCTCTGATGAGGATTTCCATCCGTCTGGGCATGCTGCGGATGATGTTATCAATGGTTTCTTGGGGCAACCTCTGCCATTCTTCAAGTAATGCGTTTCGCAACTCGTTGAGATTATTGGGAGGGGGCATTCTTGACTTTACACTCCTCTTTAGCAAGTCCCAGACGTGTTCTATAGGGTTCATATCGGGGGACCGTGCTGGCCACTCCATCACCGTTATACCAACATGGTTTAGGTATGTCTGTACTGTGCGAGCACTGTGAGCCCGAGCATTATCCTGCATTAGAATGAAGTTGTTACCAATAAAGGGGGCAAATGGCACAACATGTTCTTCTAAAATCTCCCTGATATACCGATCAGCATTCAGATTCCCGCCATCGACCACTACTAACTCCGTACGAGCTCCTAAACATATTCCTCCCCAGACCATAATTGAACCGCCGCCATATGCAACTGTATTTTCAAAATTAGACTGGATATACCGTTCTCCTTTGCGTCTCCATACTCGCTGCCTTCCATCAATTTGATTTAACATAACTCTGCATTCATCAGTAAAAAGAACCTGTCCCCAGTCGTCGAAGTCCCAATCACGATGTTCACGACCAAAGTGTAGACGGTTTGTGCGATGATGTCTCTCAAGTTTTGGGGCTTTGGCGGGCACATACGAGCCTATACCCACTTCTTCGAATCTTCTACGAACTGTCCGCTCACTCATCCTTACTGCTCGTACCTCTTCCAGTAAATTTCGAGCCTGCACCGCCGTTAGTCTCGTGTTCCGTCGGACTTGAAGTTGGAGAAAACGGTCATCCCTCCTTGAAGTACACCTTTTCCGGCCTTGTCCTCTCCTTCTCACTAGAGCATTCGTCAATCTGTATCGTTGGATGCTACGATAAATCGTTGATAACGATCGACGAAGGCTTCTGGCAATCGATCTGTAGGTTTGACCATTTCTCCTCATTTGATCTGCCCTAATGATTTCTGATGGCGTTAAATCAGGCATAATTAGATGCTCGTAAATTATCAATATGCGAAAAAACTCAAAAGCCTCAAAAACTGCAATTCAAAGCTTTTCAAATGGAATTCACGAACCTTCTAAAAACGGACAAGCGGTGGAAAAAATGAATCAATGAAAATTAAAACAAAAGAATGAAAAAAAGGGCAGTCGCTTAGTATTCCATTTTTAAATTAAAACCCAAATTTAAAAAAAGCTTGTTTAGCCGGCCAGTAACACGCAAAAATGCGTAAATACTCCCTTTTTTTTCTGTTCCGCTAATTGTGCCGGTGTGTGTAGTATGTACTTAATCTGTAATCAATTTAGTAATTTTCAGTTCCCCTTAGTAATAGAATAAGATGTGAATGCGTTCTTAATGTTAAATTTTGAGATTTGTGACATTATAAATAAATATGGCGCTTATTTCTGTCCCTTTCCATTCCAAAGCGGTGGAAAAGAATAGAGCTAACTTAAAATTAAGAATTTTAGCTGATCAGCCAGAATCAAGTCCAATGGGTGTTATGTGCGCAGCCACGCAATGTGCAACAATAGGGCTGTCTGGTTTTTCAGCGATACCTTCAGAAGAGTGTTGGTGCTGCCCAAAATTGTCTCCCAAAGAGAGACCCCTGAGGGGCTGCAGAGCCAGGGCAGCCTCGACAGCCCTCTGTAGGCGTTGTATTGGACACGCAGCGCACTGAATTCTATTTTGGTATAATTACTAGACAGGCTGCATCTGTACAAAGTTTTACAGTAGGTACGTTCTGAATAGTGTAAATTTTACCTCACTTGAACAGCGTGCAAACCTGCGAGACAGCATAATATTTTCTCTCACTGAGAGTCCAAATCCAGATCATCTCTGAGGTCGTCTGTGAAACAGTGACCCAAATATTTAAATTGCTTAACGATTTGTAGAGGAGATCCGCATAGTGTTAAAGGCGGAACCGAGTATTAATCACTTGCTTGAAGAAGAACAGCGTGAGGAAATCCGCACGTCCCAGGATTAATTCTGAGACATGTGTAACAACAGTACCCTGGGACGGCGATGGGCTCACCGGCTATCACCTTTAGGTGTCCAAAGAAAGTTCTAGTGAAAATAAAAAAAAAGGGAATACCGCCGCTAAAGGGAAGACCCCCAAGTAACATTTTAGGTTTTAAAAAGGTTTTGAAAAGGTTCTAAAACCTTTGTATGGAAATAGTCTCGTAAGTCTTAATAGGCTTAGTAACGTTTAATTAACCTTGTATTAACCTCCTGTGTGCAAAAAGGGCCCACGTTTTAGAACCTTTCTGAGAGCTAAAGCCAAACCTAAAGCACAAATCCAGAACCTTTCGAAGTATTTGCACAGAACCCAAATATAACCTTCACAACCATAATTTAACGTTAATATAACCTTGTAAGGCAGCTTTTAAGTTCTCAATCAGTAACTTGGATTTAACCCTATGACAACCTAAAACGTTTTTTATGGACATGAATATGCCTTTCCAGGACTCGCGGGTTTTAAAATGTTTCTGCATAAGATTTTTTTACAATGAAACACCAATCGTGGACTTAAAACATATTTTTAATGGCGCCATCCCTGCCGTTATACCAAATTACAAAATGGCTAAATCTTAAAATATAAAAGTAGCTTGCTGAAGTCAAGGAAAATGAAAAAAATCGTGCGACTGGCACTTTATCGTGAAACTTTAGGTTAATAGTGCTGTATACGCGACGGGCCTTTCATAAGTTCAAAATTTTGAAGATATTTTAATGAAATAAAAATGATGAAATTAGGTAATCGCATTAGAAATAAAACTTTTGTTCATATAAAAAACATTTATTTTAAATCGTATAGCACACGATACTTAATTTAGTCTTAAGAATGAAAATATTGCTTTTTGGTTCGATGTTTTCATATTTCAGTGAAAAAAACATGGCTGGCGTTAGGAAATTATTAGAAAGCATTTAAATTAACTTTTCCAGAACTGTAACAGCTGAAAGCTCTTAATTTTGGCCAAAATAAGATTTAAAGGTTATTGTGCGGAGCTACTTAAAACTATAAGGCTTTTTGCGCTATAATATTCAGCTATAAGGTTATCACCAAGAGTAGTTCAAGACTTTCCAGCCGCAAAAACAACGCCCGAGCACAAACGATTGCTTTTAAGTTTTGATTGTGGGAGGACGTGCGTCGGAGTGCTCAACAAACAGCTACAGGCTGCTCTTAAATTTTTTTTTTGTTCCTATTTTTTTATGGTTGGTACTATAGTATAGCTGTTGTAAAAACCCCGGTAACTACTGTTAATTAACCAAATTTTTGGTTAGCTACCGTTAAAATGCTGTTATTAACGGTTAATTATCCGACTGCGACCAAGAAAAAGGGTAAATAATCTGTGTTTTTATTGTGTAGTCAACTCCTAGGTAAAGTCATAAATCGATATCCGATGGATAAAGATTTCATTTAAGATTTTATAAATCATGCCTACATATTTAAAGCGACATAATATACATATAGTCCAATCAATAAATGGTTATAGAGTGCGTAAGCTGGGACCTAAGCGATTTCTTCAGTAAGTTGTTCAGGGTGCTTAGGGAGTAAACATACTAAAAGTCCCGGCGTCTAGAAGGTCCGCCGGATGGGGGGGGGGGGGGGGGTTAAAGTTCCCACTTTTGAGTTTTTCGCTAATATCTTTAAAACGGTGTGTATTAGAGAAAAAATATCTTCTACGTGAAGAAAGCTCATAAAATATTCTGCAACTTTTATCTTAACACTTTTTTCAAATCCCTATCCGTTTTCAAACTACATGTTCCGAAAGAGTTAAAATTTTCGAAAAAAGTAGTTTTTTTAAACATTAGCTGTTGCCTGCTACTTCGATCGAGTTATTTCGGGATAAAAAGTAGCCTATATGTTAATCCAGGTCCTCTATCTATCTATCTACCTACCAAATTTCATCTAAATCCGTGCAGCCGCTAAGGTATTTTCGTCTTTTATCACATAAATATCTACACTAATTTATACTTCTATACTAATGTTATATAGAGGAAAGATTTGTATTTTGTACGTTTGTTACTAATAATAAACTCAAAAACGACTGCACCGATTTTAAAAATTCTTTCACCAATGGAAAGTTAGAATATCCTTGAGTAACATTAACTATATTTTATTCCCGTATTCCCACGGGCACGGAAACGACGCGGGTGAAACCGCGCGGAACCGCTATTTTACATAACCCTAGCGGTATTAGTAACGATTAAACTCAAAAACAACTAGGCCGATTTAGAAAATTCTTTCACCAATAGAAAGCTACATTATCATCAAGTAACATAGGCTATATTTTATTCCCGTATAATGAACCCGTAGAATAAACTCAAAAACTACTTGGCTGATTTAAAAAAAAAATCACCAATGGAAAGCTAGAATATAATTGAGTAACATAGGCAATGTTTTATTCCCGTATTCCCACGGAAACGGGAAGTATGTGGGTGAAACCGCGCGGAACCACTATTATAGACACTAGCGGTTCTGCGCGGTTTCACCCGCGTCGTTTCCGTTCTGGATCGGAGAAAGAAAGGTGGCGAACAAGCAAATGCCGACTACAAGAAAGTACTCCTGTTTTTAATAGTTTTTTTGGACAAACTTACAAAATGGACGTTCTTCATTGAATTATTACGATTTTTACCTTACTTACATAATCCCCTTACAGTGTAAAGGCCACTCACGTGACATTGGCGCAATTGTGGTTAAAAAACCCAGATAACGCCACATAACAAAAGAAGAAGAAGAAATCTAATGACACCTGTTTCAAAATCGGACAAAGCGTATAAGCTCAGGAGGTCACAATATAACGGACATAAATAGATACATGCATACAACCGAAAAACATTCCCCTTCTTTTGGGTCAGTCGGGTCAGGGTAGTCAAAATTGAACAGCCTATAGTTTTAATCCATA
Source organism: Ethmia dodecea (assembly GCA_963855545.1). Taxonomy (NCBI): domain Eukaryota; kingdom Metazoa; phylum Arthropoda; class Insecta; order Lepidoptera; family Depressariidae; genus Ethmia; species Ethmia dodecea. The sequence continues at coordinate 4,805,787 of OY979457.1, forward strand.
AGACCCCATTTCAAGATGAGCTATATTTCTCCATCCTTGTGTATTTACAAGGACTCCTATAGATCTGGGATCCGACGTTTCTCTGATAGCGTTCGCCGACAGTCGCCGACCTGCAACAACCCTAATAGTCTTTACCACAGTCACCAGTCACCACACCACCTACCTTAATAAATATTTCTACCTTACTATATAAAATGAATTAAATCTTACCGATGTATTAATAATTCGTAAGAGATTCTTACGTACTTTACGTTTAAAATGTCCACTTCGTTGTTTCGATATCACCCTGTGTCGGTTCATCTTGAAAGCTTAGAAGTCGCGGAGACAACTGATATTTTTTGGGGATGCCTCTAAAGCTTTAAAATATTCTTTTAGAACTGTCAACATGCCTTCAGCTCATAAAAATAGCTTATTATTTTGGTTGTTGACTACAAATTCCTAATTTGTTTAATTAGACAACTCTCATAAAGCCTAAAGGTTAAAAGTGGGTTTAAGAAATTACTTATAAGCGATTTCAACATTCCATAACTTAATGGTTACATTAAAGTTTAAAATTAAACCTTTAGGTCTCACTTAAGCATATTGCTAGCCTTTTCAGAACTTATTCAGGAGTCTATGAAAACTTTAAGAGCCTAGGACTATATGCTCTTGAAACTCAAGTAAACGTAACGTTGATTTAAACTCTTGTCAGCGGCTCCGAGGTTGTAAAAATAAACAATTAGTTTTAATACTTACTAATCATTCTCAAGTACTTAATATGATCAGATAGCAAAGCATTAAGCTTTTTAGAACCAATATAAAACCAAAAGGCATTTTTTACAACCTAGGCCCGAATAAAATGTTACTTGGGCCTTAACACCCTATGAGCGCTGCCTACTACTACAGGTATAATAACATTTGGCTTATAGGCTGAGCTTATAGGGTAAGCGTTATTAATTTTTTCACGTGGATTTAAAACAAAAAAATACCGGCCACGAATTTACTTAATGCCACTCTTATAAAAATCTGAAATCTAGCATTTGCTATTTCAATCGATGATTCAACAGACTATCTAAAGTATCACATGATTGTGAAACAGTTATGAGTCAGGATGCATTTTTTTCTAGTCATTGAGAGATGTTTACGTGCACTTGAAGTTTTTTTTATATTATACTCGTACCTATATCCACTGAAAGTATAGTAAAATAGTTTATAACACATTTGCTCGTAAAAGGTGTCTTATTTCACCAATTTTAATATCGTTACCTATCTCATTACGCCCAAGTGCGGTAAGTGTAAAGTAAAACGCACGGTTTATCAAGATGCTCCGTCTTAAAACGAACGGTACTTTTTAAAATCTCAGCAAAGAGTTTTTATGTCTAAAAAGTTGTCAACAATTAACTTTGGGAGATAAAATATATTAAAGAAATATTTATGTACATAATTATTTAATTTAATTAATTTTGACAGTAAATTACAACCAATCTCTAACAAAAACACAAAAATATTATTTTACTTTATTAGTAATAAGTACTGGCTGTTTTTTGTGCGTTTTCCTAAAAAAAAATGATGATGCGCGCCGCGCGCTTTTTCTTAACGCTGTATTGTTTTTATTCGTTTACCATAGTCGGAGTTTTATTTTATTTCCTCGCAAATGTGTTATAAAACGTCGTATGACATACGTGCGCTTTGATAATTACAGCCTCTGCTTACTTGTAGCCCTCGCCAACGGCTCGGGCTAGCAATATCGCCTCGGCTGTAATTTTCAACATACCGCACTTATATCATAATGTACTATTTCGTGATAAATGGTGGTTTCATAAATTTTACGAACTTATTACTGTTGTTAACACTATTTTTATTTCTATTAATATAATACCTAAACGCAATCACGCGAGTCTAGTTCTTATTTGCCCGAGTTAGACGATCTATTCATCATACAGATCCATTAGATATCCATTATGGACGTTATTTTTGGAATGAAAACACTCAACAATAGTATTTACATTCGATGTCAGTTTGTTTTACATCCGAAATACACATTGAATAAACCCGTAACATATTTCTTGCAGCATTCTCGGATCCTTTATGCTTTTAGACATAATGTCTCTTATTATACGAGCGCTATAGTTCCGCGGACCGTTCTTTGTCCAAAAAAGAAAGGTGAATGAAGCACGGAATAATAATAACACATGTCTGGCTGGTAGGAAGAATTGGGAATATTAAAAAGAAAAATTGTTTGAGATATGACAACACCGCCACGTGTTGGCGGGACAAAAGGATTTGAAATTCGAACCGTCTTTTGTAATTTGTTTTCTTTATTCCAGTATTAGGATGTGACTATGATAGCATCAGATTAATTCTTTAAAACAAAAATGTTGAATAAAAACACCGCAACACGCCAAATATTATTATGGAGAGGGTTGTGTTATTTTTTAAGAGCACCAGCACGACGTATGATAAATTTACGTATATATGTGCTCAGTGGGCTCATAAATTTGCGAGCTCGTGATTTATATGGGGATTAGAGAGCGTTATCACTGCGTCGTCGTATCATAAAGCCTACATGTGTCTGTGCTACCTACCGCATGTACGAACATATTATATACTTTCTTATAAAAATAAACATTTATTCTCATAGTTACATAAAAAAAAATTTGTGATTTACTAAGTATAAAAAAAAATATTCAATGTAAAAGTAAATACGCAACCACGTATTAATATTCTGTAGATGACAAAGAATACTAAAACGTAATCCTTATAAAAATAAATTGTCAAAAGCACCCATATCTCTACAAAGCAGAAACACTCGATGTCTTTGCCATGTCACACGCTGGCAACATCGAGTGCCCTTCAAATTGGCGCATAAACTGAAATGCTAACTTTAGTGTAACGAAATTGCTCCAAAATGATATTTTGTATTGTAATACAATAGACGTAGGTTTCATTTTAACCAACTTCAAAAAAAGGAGGAGATTATCCATTCGATTGTGTTTAATTCGATTGTGATTAATGTTTGTTACCTTTGCCTTACTCATTTATAATCCGATTTGCAAAATTCTGTTTTTATTTGAAATGATATAATTTGAAATTGGTGCTGTTTTCATCCAAATTCAGCTTTGATGATGGGATCCAATGGGAAACTGCGAACTCATATTTTTTTTTAGATAGACACACTTTATCTATAGTGATTGGGATATTTACATTAAAATTTCAAGCATTTAATTGATTATATTTGATGAAGTCGAATGATGAAGACGACCAATTCGGTTTCTAATATTTAGAAGTCGTTTTTTGGTGACTTTATTACTTGATTATTGATTTTTATGATTGATATGTTCTATACAGGTTGAATTTTTCAAGTGGGCGTGGTAGGCTAAATCAGAAACTATGAGGAATATCGAAAAGTACTTAAAGGAGTCTCGGGCCCGATTTCAATAAAAACTAAAACTGCATCTTTGGATTTTTGATTAATCAATAATACTATCCAGGAATCGAACCCGTTGATTTTGGAAAAAAAAAACTCAACCTGTATTATTACACCATTCGATAGTGTCGCTAAAAAGGATCGAATTCTGGGAAGAAATGACATACGAAAAACTTAAGGAAAACGTTGGATTTTAATAAAGTGATTCATATTTTAAAGTAATGCCATAATAGCATACCTGCGTTACCTGTACCTTGTCCAAAATGATGAACTAGACGTTGAATTAAAACAGCAGTTCCGTAATTAGTTTTATTTCCATTTAAATTCTTTTTAATAAATTTGAAAAAAAAAAGATTTTGAAATGCGACGTCACAAAATTAAGGCATTACTTAAAAATATGAATCACTTTATTAAAATCCAACGTTTTCCTTAAGTTTTTCGTACGTCATTTCTTCCCAGAATTCGATCCTTATTAGCGACACTATCGAATGGTGTAATAATACAGGTTGAGTTTTATTTTTCCAAAATCAACGGGTTCGATTCCTGGATAGTATTATTGATTTTTCAAAAATCCAAAGATGCAGTTTTAGTTTTCATTGAAATCGGGCCCGAGACTCCTTTAAGTACTTTTCGATATTCCTCATAGTTTCTGATTTAGCCTACCACGCCCACTTGAAAAATTCACCCTGTATACTTAGAGTATGTATTTACCTATATAAGTATTTATAATTCAGCAGATGGATTAGAAACTAGTAAGATTAATAATTTTGTTGTTTTTTATGTAGGTAAGTATAATTAATATTTCACCAAACTTTGCAACTCAAAATATTTCTTAGTTGATTGTTTAATAAACTTCGGATGGGTTGATGTAGATTTTCTATGAAGCAATTTAATTAATTAACGAACGAGAAACTTCCGCCGGCCTTCGGAAACGTTGTTAATCTTGGAACTTGTGTAAAATTCACAAAAACTTTAAGCTTCCAAACTAGGTGCCTAGTTTGAGTTGTAAACTCGTAATAGGTTTAAACTTGGAATATTTAAAACGTTCCTCGGCGCAAATTCGCGGGAAATCGCGATTGGTGTACAGCACGTTCCTTTTCTCGTCAAAACGTGACGGGAATTAACATAAGTTATACAACAGCATGTTGAGGCGTTTGAAAAACATGTAATTTACACCTGTTTGAATTTTACAATTTAAATTTGTAGTGAAATGCTAATGGGAACACTTTGTAAATAAACAATTTCAGAATATTGACAAAGAATACTAAATAATATTAAAATATTGCTTCTTACGTTTTGACCTAAATGTCGTATTTTTAGGCTAAGTACCTAGTACTTACCTACTTAAAGATATAGGTAAGTATATAGGTAAGTCTTCTATAATGTTTCCACTGCCAGATTCGACACAAAACGTCAAAATGCTATATCAAAGAAACGCTAAGTATCCTTAATTAGCACTACGCGCCTCTATTTATAAATAACACTGTAAAAGCGTTGTTATCAATAAAATATTGAAATACTTTGTTAAAATTCTCAAGAGTTAAGAAAGTGGGGGTCAATATTTGCAATATTTTCGTGTGGCAACACCGGCGAGCCTTGCTGTTTCGCGGGAGGCGCGCAAACAGGGTTTTTAATCGAAACGCAAACGGTGTCGGTTACACTTAACGAAACTTGCCTCGGAATAAAAAGCGAGGTCTTCGCGAGTTTGTACAGACAATATTGGTTCGATGAGTCAATGTTTTGTTGCCGCAAATTCTTTAAGGATCTCACAATGTTATTATAGGTACTTGTAGGTTATTGATAGGTAGGAAGAAAATGTTATATTGTAGGTCAAAGTTTTTAAGACGTCACCTGAACTTGCAAACTTGGAGAAATCCTACAGCTCTATCTATTTTACATAAGTGATTACAATAAAATATATTGATATTTAGTGATATCACTTTTGTACCTATTTTTATTGACCTCACTTAATAAAATGAAATATTGTATGTCTATAAAATATATTAATTAATTAGATAAATAGTACTTATTTCTTGAATTTCTTAAATATTGTATTAATTTCCAATATCTAATACACTTATAAATATTTAATAAACTTTACAAAGCGAAAATTATAATACCTATTTACAACCTTATACCTACTTAGATTCTAAAATTTACCAACAATTTCGTAAGCACAGGGCCGCACTTGTACGTTTACACAAGTGTTTTAATTAAAATAATTTAAAATATAATCGCTTTGGAGCCGAGAGCTACTAACAAGGGAAGTTGGAGTACAAGACAAAATAATAAAATATTAATAAAGGCTCGGAGACGGTGGAAAAGTTTCATCGGCAAATATTTGTGTTTCAAATAAGGCTCCAGCGATACCGCGCAACCCGTTTTCGGACTCGAAACTAAGGGTTCTGGTACACCAAGCAAAAGATCAGCTCAGCTATCCGGAGAGGGAAGTTGGTACCTGATACCTCTTTTAACAATTTTTTTTATCTGTAACTAAATAACTGGATTTTTTCTTGGTGACCCGGTGACCGAATCTTAATTGAAACGAATTCTGCAGATCAACTTTTAGGAAATAAAGGTTTTCCTGTTTGAAATTGTATGAATTGTATTCACAAGACTGAGGTACTTATATTGGATGAAGAGATGGCAAAACTGCGACAAACAAAATTGTGTTTGTACGCTATGCAACATTCGTTACAAAAATTAAAAATAGTAACCATAACCGTAACCAGCATGAGTGGACTGCAAGCCAGTCGTGAGGATAAAGAATATTTAATGGTTTTAAGCAAAAAAAAACTTACTTCAAACAGGAATCTAAGAAAGAGAAAATCACTAGTCGCTACTTAAATTTTCGAAGGTTCCCCTCTATATCTTTAGGATACCATCATCAGATCCTGGTTTCCTTATCATAGTACTACCGTTGGGATATCAACTTTCCAACAATAAAAGAATCATCAAAATCGGTTCATAAACGACGAAGTTAACCGCGAACATACACATAAAAATATATTTATACAGTCGAATTGAGAAACCTCATCCCTTTTTGAAGTCAGTTTAAAAATTATCTAAGCTTGAGCACCACTTCGCGGAATTTCCATCAGATTCGCTCCGGGTGTGTCACCCGACTTACTCAGTGCTCGGTTAGTATCTACATTTCGCATACTAACTACTTACTTTCATTATTGCAGTTTTAGTAAAATATTTTAAGCTTGGCGCTATGAGGTTGAATAATTTACTGCTTCAATTATACTAGCATTGTTCCGAGTATCCATGCTTTGAAATGTAAGGCGAACCACACACTATGATGGCCGCTAAGTCAGCGGGTCTGCGGCAAGCGACTTCCGCTTTTACTGGAATGCCATTACGAGAGGTTTCTTTGAGTGAGAGTAATTATGTAATGATCTTGCTTTTGTGGACTGAGTGTGGTGGCTGGTAGTAATTATTGATTATTTATTGGAATTTTGCATCCAAAGAGTCTATATAGGGGTCCCGGCAGTCAAGCCTCTGATGTTAAAACAATAATAAACTTTGTTTTTGGTATGCTGTTAGGATCACTCTCTTATTTTTATCTGTATATTTATGTTTCTTTATATAAAAGTAGGTAACTAATAGAATTTCTGGCTCTCTCACTTTTATCATAATAATATACATACCCAATCTTAATCTTTACAGGTTATGGGGCTAGAGTTTTCCAATAAGTACCTACCTAACAGAGAAAATTATTTGCACACCTTTCATTCGGCGAAATTTAATATTTAGGTTTTTAGGTTAATTTTCTTAATATTTTTAACCTGTACTGCCATCAACAGACATATTTTTATGTTGTTAACACAATTAATGGATTTTACACATAATTAATTGTAATTTTGTTCTGTACAGCTTATTAATTATATCTTCAATAACTTTTATTATTCAGCAGACTGTATTCCATCAGTCGGTAAAAATAACTGTGTACTTAATATAGGTATTATTTAAATAAGTGTATATACGAGTGCGTATATACTTATTAAGTGCATTTTTTTTAACAACTGCTAAACATACCTACACGCCCGGACGCCCAGACACTCCAACAAACGAAATGCAAACGTTACGATTCATTACATTAATTTGAGACACTGCTGAACCGATTTCGATGAACGTGTCTAAGATCTAAGAGAAGCACACACAGACAGACAAAGCCTTGAGAATCGTAACAGGAATAACGTTGCGTCGGGCATTAAAACGATGGGTTTCTAACTTTGAGTATTAAACCAACCGGAGACGCCACTGACAGGCGTTCCCCTCTGCCAAAAAAACGTGTCGGTCTTTGAGCACACCGGTTAAATACAACTAGTTTGTTTGAGTTCACGGAGTGCTTGTATTGGTGAATGTATTTGTGTGCACCTAGTTCAAGCTAGTGTTTAATTGTTTTATCAAAAAATGCGTTTGTTTTAACATTATTTGTAATTGTTTCCTCGTCCCCCCCGCAGAAATTGGCAGACTTTTTTGCAAAGAAACTAGTGCGCGTGACGTCTTCTGTTGGTTTAATACTCAAAGGTTTCTAATAATGTTTGTAGATAAAGATAATGGTAGGGTAAAAGTAAAATTTTATATTTCTAGAATAAAGATTACCTGCTGAGTGCCGTTGTATTGTTACATATACCGAGACATGTGATCTCTTTTTCTCCTAAAGACGAGTTAACCAAAGCTGGTACATACATTCACACAACTTACCTATTTAAGTATGATGGGTAGATTAGGTACGAAATAATAGAAATACATCACGCTATATTTCATAGTAGTACCTAGAAGCAAAACAATAACAATTGTAGTATTATTTACTACTCACGGTTACCTTTGCTCTCCCATTTTCTTGACATCATCTCATATGTCTATCGACGCATTTCTCTTAATATCATTCTTTTTCGCTGCATTCATTTCTGTAGATCCCTGAAACCTGTTAACGTTATAAAAACACATCTTCACTGCGCTACCACATCGTATCTTCACGTTACAAGCACCTTTATAAATCGGTCTTGGCTCCAATTACTTACAGCGCAGTTTTCACGTGTTCACTATACTCCTAGAACCAGGCCTGTGACACTCTTGACACTTGTTAGTACCGATTGGTTCACCAAGCGCTGCAATCGCATTTAATTTTTATTTCTAGTATGGTAGTAAGTATCCACCATCTTGCAAAACGTCACACTTTTATTTTACTTGTCATATTGGTCACACTGTCTGTCATTGTGCCGGCCGGCTGTTTTTCTGTCGTTTCTTGGATTTTAATTTGTTTTACTTAATTTTCGTTATAGTTTGATTACTTTGTGTATTCCCGGAGTATATTATTATACCATGTGTATTTCTCGCTTTTAAGCTTGAGTTACAAAGTAATCAGTAAACATGCAAAGTGGACAAACAAACTATAAAGTGTTGTGTGAGTGTCGTCATCGCTTGTATAATATTCCGAGAAACGATGATTTACGGGAACTATGGTTATCTTTTCTAATTCCTCACAAATACTCACAATAAAGAGTTAAGTGGGTTGTCGAAAGACCAATTACAGAAAAAACCTGTGTGTCAAAAACACTGCTAAATACTAATTTGACGGAAAGGGTGATCGCATTCAGGCTGTTTTGTATCCCCTCAGACCAAATAAAATCCCTCACTGAAGCGGAAATAATGCATGGCATCCCACTGAGTACTTCTGGTAAGCTTTTGAATATTAAGATTTTCTGACCAATGTGATCAAATTGTATTAATGTTTAATTTCATTTAAATATGTATATTTTCCATTTCCAGATGGATTTTTTTCAAGTGAACACACCTATTTAAAATCTGAAACGGAGGTCAATGAATTCACTGTAAAAATAGTAAAAGATGGTAAGTATGTATAATTGTTTATATTCTGCTTCTAAAATCATTTTTTTTTATATCAAATATAATTTATTTTATAACACATTTGCTCGTAAAAGGTGTCTTATTTCACCAATTTTAATGTCGTATTGTATCTCATTACGCCCAAGTGCGGTAAGTGTAAAGTAAAACGCACGGTTTTTCAAGATGCTCCGTCTTAAAACGAACGGTACTTTTTAAAATCTCAGCAAAGAGTTTTTATGTCAAAAAAGTTGTCAAAATTTTATGATTTAAATTTACTTTGGGAGATAAAATATAATAAAGAAATATTTATGTACATAATTATTTAATTTAATTAATTTTGACAGTAAATTACAACCAATTAATCTATAACAAAAACACAAAAATATTAATTTACTTTATTAGTAATACTGGCTGTTTTTTGTGCCTTTGCCTAAAAAAAAATGCTGATGCGCGCCGCGCGCTTTTTCTTAACGCTGTATTGTTTTTATTCGTTTACCATAGTCGGAGTTTTATTTTATTTCCTCGCAAATGTGTTATAAAACGTCGTATGACATACGTGCGCTTTGATAATTACAGCCTCTGCTTACTTGTAACCCTCGCCTACGGCTCGGGCTAGCAATATCGCCTCGGCTGTAATTTTCAACCTACCGCACTTATATCATAATGTACTATTCTAAACATACAAAAAGTACACTAAGAAAGGTTAATAGTCTAATAACAAGGCACTCTAAGCTCGTCCATGAAGATTGGCTAAATGTAAACAACAGCCCATGTCCACCGACGGATTGCTGGTTCCAAATGCAGTACCCCGAGAAGAACCAGCAAGAAACTCAAACTCTTTTTAATCTCATGTCTTACTAGTAAATATGGTTTACAATAATAATTATGATTAATAGCCTTACCGTCGAGTTGGTTAATCCCATGCATGCTGGTCTACTAAGTAGTCTGGATCTTTTATTTTCTATAATAAAGTTGTACGCTTACAGAAAAACTTTCGAAGGAGAGCCCGTCAACGAAACCATGGAAACAACAGGGGAAGCAGTAGAATTTATAGATAAACTGTGTCAATGGCTAAAAAACAACAACAAAACAAGGAAAGCTTCACGGCTCTATTCAACCCGAATCTGAGCATTTCAGTTTTTGGCATGAAGCAAAGGACATTATGAAAAATGTTTCATTTGTAGACTCAACCAGTAAACTATAAAAAATAATAAAACACATTATGGGCGTGTTCCTTCGTTAGAAGGATCGATCACGACAATAGAAAGCTTTGAAAGGATAGGAAAGTTGCTGTTCAAGGAGCATAATATTGTGTACATTTTTTAAAGAAATCCAAATGAAGACCCATTAGTAAATTTCTATGTCCCCAAAATTTAAGTGCAATAATTGCAAAAGAACATACAAATATTACAAATGAAATAGAAAACTTTCAGATTAAAGAACAGCAACTTAGCTTATCTTTACCAAAAACTTTTTAATGATGTACAGAGAAGTAAATTTTTTGGTCCATACTTTAAATAATATTATCAAATTAATAAACTAATTTACTGGTTGGGCTGCACCATTCATAAAAAAGAAATTAATACGTTTTGTATGAAATTGATATTAAGAATGCACAATCATAATTGGTATAACATTATAAACAATTTCATCATCATCATCAGCCTACATTTGTCCACTGCTGGAAATAGGCCTCCCATAATTATTACATACATAAATAAAGAAATAAAAAGAAATAACTTCGAATTGTTTTTTATTGCTTTTTGAAAAATAAAACTTAACAGTGGCCCTATATCGATCTTTTTTAAAAGCACATCACTAGCCATGTCGATATCGATTACAATTGAAAGGGGTAGGTACTTTCACAACACTATGCGACACTAGCGCTCGGTGAACTTTTAGGAACTATTGCTTAAACGGAAGAGTGTCCTATCTGTCTCCGACTAGGTTAAAGATATCTGTGAGAACTTGGGGCTTCGAGCGCACAGATGCGCGTTACTTTTTCCTATTCAAATTCACTATTATTTCTTGATTTTTTGAATTGGTTTGCTGTTTATTTTGCTAAAAAGGTAATTTTGACACTTCTGACATTGTTGTTTATAACGGTTGTTATGGCAATTTCTTTCTCATTTTATTAGTGGCCTGATGTTTCGTATGTGATCTTTCGCTAAATTGTGAATTTTGGGCTGGCCATTCGTAAAAAAATACTTCTAAATTCAAAATTACGATTCCTCTGCCAAAATTCTATAAAAGGCAGAGGATTCGGAAGAGCAAATCAAGTCTTACTCCAGCTTTCAAAGCGACAGTACTAATTAAAGGCCTTATCCCGGGGTCGAGTGACCCCGGGACCCTGCAGAGCCTCCTTCTAAAATCTTCATCGTGTGAATCCCTCATTGTGCGAGGAGCCACATCAAGTTCCCGTGCGTCCTTCTACGCCTGGCCGTTGCCAGACGCACGCAGACCCCTACGCCTGGCCGTTGTCAGACGCACTCAGGCCTCTCCGCCTTGCCGTTGCCAACGCACGCAGGCCTCTCCGCCTTGCCGTTGCCAACGCACGCAGGCCTCTCCGCCTTGCCGTTGCCAGACGCACGCAGGCCCCTCCGCCTGGTAGCTACTCATCCCTGCCGTGCCAACTACACCGTGCTGTCGTGCTGCCTTCGTGCTGTCTTCACCCCTGCCACGCTGACCACGTCGTGCCGTCTTCGCGCACGCGGTTTCTTCGCCCCTGCCGCACTGACGAAGTCGTGCGCCCATTCTCCGTGTCTACCTCCTAACCCATCCATCACATCTACACCCACACCTACACTTTTTCTACTAATCACAATTCACCTACACCCCACTCTACCAATTCCTTTTTATAAACTTGTAAATATTATTAAAATATAAACATATTCTTGTTTTCCATACTTTCCTTTTTTTTCTTAATTCTCCTTTTAAATTGTCGCTTCACGACATTTGGCGCCCAACGGAAATAAGCTCTCTCTCTCTCTCTCCTTCTGATCCATCTGCGCCTGTCTTTTCCCCTCACTTGCTCTTTCTTTTCTGTTTCTTTCTTTGCCATCTCTCTACATCCAACCTTTTTGCATTTTTCTAAATTCTAAAACAACACTTTGTCTAGTGTTTCACTACAACTAAATTTTTGGCTATTCATTTGGACAACCATACGTCTTCATCTATACTAAACTATACACTCTCCTACTTACACACTCTCTAATCCTAATCTTTTCTTATAGGAAAACAAAGGTAAAACTTATTCTAAAAAACTTTTATTTACTATTTAACAATGCATCGAATATGAGGTGATAATCAGAGGTGAGGAGCCAGCAAATACCGTGTTGTATATATGTATAAATGTAAATATGTAAATAATTGCTCCATCACATCTACACCCACACCTACACTTTTTCTACTAATCACAATTCACCTACACCCCACTCTACCAATTCCTTTTTATAAACTTGTAAATATTATTAAAATATAAACATATTCTTGTTTTCCATACTTTCCTTTTTTTTCTTAATTCTCCTTTTAAATTGTCGCTTCACGACACAATCTCTCTCACTTGGCTGCGTGTAATAGAGAAAGAGATACTTTTCATGATACACTTATTCAGAGAATTCTGACCGATCCATACGTAAGTATTTTTTTATTTAAGTTTACACTTATTTTTATTGATTATTACTCCTAAGTAGAAACTTTTGTTACAAAATAGGAACAGAAGAAATTTTTTTGGGACTTTTCTACAAAATAAAAAACAGATTTTTTTTTTCTAAGTCTATTTAAGTACACACACCGGCACAATTAGCGGAACAGAAAAAAAAAGGAGAAAAAAGAGGGAATTTAGAACAATGAATGTAATTTTTAAACAATATATTATTTAAAATGAAACAACAATTAAATTAACATGTTTTGACATTCATTTGTAACACCATACTTAAAATTTTATAAAAATAAAAATTAAATTAAACAAAATGCATTTTTCTTCGATTTTTAATTATAGAGAAACAGCAGAAAATTCAAGATTTTCCAAAGTTTAACAACAATTTCAATGACTGTTCAATATCGAGTGTTTCCTCCTCGTGCTCTGATGAGGGTTTCCATCCGTCTGGGCATGCTGCGGATGATGTTATCAATGGTTTCTTGGGGCAACCTCTGCCATTCTTCAAGTAATGCGTTTCGCAACTCGTTGAGATTATTGGGAGGGGGCATTCTTGACTTTACACTCCTCTTTAGCAAGTCCCAGACGTGTTCTATAGGGTTCATATCGGGGGACCGTGCTGGCCACTCCATCACCGTTATACCAACATGGTTTAGGTATGTCTGTACTGTGCGAGCACTGTGAGCCCGAGCATTATCCTGCATTAGAATGAAGTTGTTACCAATAAAGGGGGCAAATGGCACAACATGTTCTTCTAAAATCTCCCTGATATACCGATCAGCATTCAGATTCCCGCCATCGACCACTACTAACTCCGTACGAGCTCCTAAACATATTCCTCCCCAGACCATAATTGAACCGCCGCCATATGCAACTGTATTTTCAAAATTAGACTGGATATACCGTTCTCCTTTGCGTCTCCATACTCGCTGCCTTCCATCAATTTGATTTAACATAACTCTGCATTCATCAGTAAAAAGAACCTGTCCCCAGTCGTCGAAGTCCCAATCACGATGTTCACGACCAAAGTGTAGACGGTTTGTGCGATGATGTCTCTCAAGTTTTGGGGCTTTGGCGGGCACATACGAGCCTATACCCACTTCTTCGAATCTTCTACGAACTGTCCGCTCACTCATCCTTACTGCTCGTACCTCTTCCAGTAAATTTCGAGCCTGCACCGCCGTTAGTCTCGTGTTCCGTCGGACTTGAAGTTGGAGAAAACGGTCATCCCTCCTTGAAGTACACCTTTTCCGGCCTTGTCCTCTCCTTCTCACTAGAGCATTCGTCAATCTGTATCGTTGGATGCTACGATAAATCGTTGATAACGATCGACGAAGGCTTCTGGCAATCGATCTGTAGGTTTGACCATTTCTCCTCATTTGATCTGCCCTAATGATTTCTGATGGCGTTAAATCAGGCATAATTAGATGCTCGTAAATTATCAATATGCGAAAAAACTCAAAAGCCTCAAAAACTGCAATTCAAAGCTTTTCAAATGGAATTCACGAACCTTCTAAAAACGGACAAGCGGTGGAAAAAATGAATCAATGAAAATTAAAACAAAAGAATGAAAAAAAGGGCAGTCGCTTAGTATTCCATTTTTAAATTAAAACCCAAATTTAAAAAAAGCTTGTTTAGCCGGCCAGTAACACGCAAAAATGCGTAAATACTCCCTTTTTTTTCTGTTCCGCTAATTGTGCCGGTGTGTGTATTAAGTAGTTTGTAACTGAATACTAGAAAAGCGGATTTTTTCTTCTTTTCTAACTGGTTGCAAACCACAGTTAGATAGGTGTGCATCTGGATTGAGGGCCCACTTTTTAAATTATTGCGAAACGAAATGATACTTACAGGGCATTTACTTAAAATTTCGTAAAACCTAAAGCAAAGATTCTTAAATTTCTTAAACGTGAATCAAAAGAGTTATGGTCAAATAGCTTGGGCCCTCAATCCTGACGCCTGCATAAAACGGCATAGTCGAATCTCAGAAAGTACTATCCCTGGGATAATAATTTTTATTCGAGTATTTAGTTAGGAATTTCTTAAATACATTAAGAAATTGTCAAGTCTTAAGAATGCGACAATACAGATTTATGGCGGTTTAGCTTGGGCCCTCAATTCATCAATTTTGATATTGTAGAATCAGCAAAAAATATGAGTTTTTCTAAGGAAAGATATTAATACGACTATAATATATTTGAGTTCCATATCTCGGAAAATTTGTTAAAAAGAAATAACGACACAAAAGTTAATTGTTAAAAAGTTATTGAAATTCGTATTTTTTCAAAACGTCTGAACTGAGGGCCCAAGGTTTTTGTTAGTATTGACTAGGCTAAGCCTTCTACACTACCGCACTTTAGGCTAAGTATTTTAACAAATTTTTAACTAAAAGGCTACAAAGCGTCCATTCTTCTAAATGCCGTACTTTAGGAGAAAATTGATTTTTGATGTTTTATATGAGAAAATTCAGTAGGGTGACCATAATGTTTATCGTAAGTATAAACAAGTATTCGTTGTGATCAAGTAAGTAGTATTTTGTAAAGCGCAGATACAATATATATAATTATACAACGCGTAACAGAAAAAGCGCAATTCCTCATACACCCCGGTTAGTAAATTAATATAAAAAAAGATGCAATCGAACTTTAGTTGTCCAATTTTCTTAAATATCGTTCTATAATATGTAGTACGATTTCAATAGATAGCATTAAATTCAGCTATGCTAATTCATTTTTCGGAAAAATTTAACACATATTAAAAATAGATGAAATCGAATATGTAGTCGATACTGAACAAACTAATTTCAGGAATTGCACTTATTCTGTTACATATTGTATATAATATATAAAGCTCGATATAATTATATACGATTAGCTGTGCTGTGCCTTCACCTACGTATGCGTGGAAAAATAAAATAAGAAAGTGCCAATAATCAATGAAATTATGTATTGGACGTATTAAAATTATGACCCTGTATATTAACAACTAGCAGTGCCTTGCGGTTTCATCCGCGTAGTTCCCGTTCCCGTGAAAATACGGGAATAAAATATAGCCTTTGTTACTCCCTGATAATGTATCTTTCCATTGATAAAAGAACTTTTTAAATCGGTTACGTGGGTGTACCTCTACGCAGCGGGACCCTCGGTCGTAGAGAGATATGGTTGGCATATACCTTTAGTACCCTTGCCCAAACTTACTGAACGTGTATTGAAATAATTTGTACCCCGATGGTTTTAGAGTAAATAAAAAAATAAGAAAGTCTCCATCCAGCGGGGCCCTCCGTAAGTATACATTCAATTGTTTTTCCAATGGCATTTAAGTATAGTACCCCTAGACCGCTTTTCAAAATAACAATTACTTTTCATCTAAGACATATAGTTTTTATATATAAACTAGTGGAAGTTCTAATCTATCCAGCGGGGCCCTCCCTGGTTTGGCATGGAACAGCCGTTTTTTATTTTTTTCCGTTTAGTACCCTTAGCAAAAATTACTTTTAACAAAATAATATGTTTAAAAATACATACAAAAAAAATTATATGAACAAAATAAAATTACGCGCCTCTCCATACGATCAGCGTGATTTAGAAAAATAAATCAAGGGATGATTTTAGAATCAAATAAAACGATACTTATTGTTAGGCTTTCAGGTAAGTATATGCTTTTATTTTAAAGCTATATAACATAATATAGAAACCACAAAATCGCTTTAGCATAGTAAGGATAGTAAAACCAACATTGTTAAAATAGTATGGAGAGGCGCGTAATTTTATTTTGTTCATAAAATTTTTTTTGTATGTATTTTTAAACATATTATTTGTTAAAAGTATTTTTTGCTAAGGGTACTAAACGTAAAAAAATAAAAAACGGCTGTTCCATGCCAAACCAAGGAGAGCCCCGCTGGATAGATTAGAACTTCCACTAGTTTATATATAAAAACTATATGTCTTAGATGAAAAGTAATTGTTATTTTGAAAAGCGGTCTAGGGGTACTATACTTAAATGCAATTGGAAAAACAATTGAATGTATACTTACGGAGGGCCCCGCTGGATGGAGACTTTCTTATTTTTTTATTTACTCTAAAACCATCGGGGTACAAATTATTTCAATACACGTTCAGTAAGTTTGGGCAAGGGTACTAAAGGTATATACCAACCATATCTCTCTAGGGCCGAGGGTCCCGCTGGGTAGAGGTACACGTTACGTGGTCTAGGCCTGTTCCCGTGGGAAAATTATAGCACATGTTACTCCCAGAAAAGTACGCTTTCCACTGGCAAAAGATTTTTTTGAATCGGTAAAACCGATAGTATCGGGGCCTTTTTAATACAAAAAATCAAAACATTCCTCAATCCAGTATATTCCAGTTCCCTTGGGAATATCAAAAAAATCCTTCATAGCGGTTGTCTACGACATAGAAGACGCCTACATAACATATTAGAAATTGCGGGTGCCCATCGGCGTTGCCTGCGCGGATCCGGTTTATTCCCGTTCCCGTGGGAATTTCCAAAAATCTCTTCATAGCGGTCGACTACGATTTCTATTTCACCTGTTTTTATATTTTCCCGTGCGAATGAGATATTTTTCTGGAATAAAAAGTACCCTAGATGTTGACCCGGGTATTCAGTTATATCCATACCAAATTTCATCAAAATCCGTCTAGTAGCTTTTGCGTGATGCGTGCACAACCAGACAGACAGATATAGACAGACAGACACAAATTTAAATAATGTTGTTTTAGTATCTATATCGATAATTATATAGACTAGATAAAATAGACTCGTTAAAATTTTCAAAAAACATTTCATATACAGCCACGGCCCCGTTAGACTTTTGTTTTATGTATAACATTTTTACATATTTAGCTTACAAATAAGGGTAACCTTAATTTGTTTTTAACAAGAAAATAAAAATAATATGAAACCCTGACAAAATCTTTATTCTTTTACATTATAATCTGCCAAAACATATGAAATAGTATGTATATAATTATATTATACTATCACTAATATGAGTCAAAACCCGAAATACACAGCAAAATGAAAATTAAACAAAAAACATGACGGGGACGCGCGTACGTCAGGCGTCAAAAATACGAATACTATGATAACCATTTAAATAACACCGTATAGTAATTATTGGATCACACAAAACGTAATCGCTTCCGACAACAACTTATGAAATATCTTATATGAGGGTACATGCTGATTTGTCTCAAAAAAGTAACAAAATCATATACACCCTACTGAATTTTCTCATATAAAACATCAAAAATCAATTTTCTCCTAAAGTACGGCATTTAGAAGAATGGACGCTTTGTAGCCTTTTAGTTAAAAATTTGTTAAAATACTTAGCCTAAAGTGCGGTATTGTAGAAGGCTTAGCCTAGTCAATACTGACAAAAACCTTGGGCCCTCAGTTCAGACGTTTTGAAAAAATACGAATTTCAATA
The DNA here is from genome assembly GCA_963855545.1 of Ethmia dodecea. Classification (NCBI taxonomy): domain Eukaryota; kingdom Metazoa; phylum Arthropoda; class Insecta; order Lepidoptera; family Depressariidae; genus Ethmia; species Ethmia dodecea. The sequence continues at coordinate 4,824,153 of OY979457.1, forward strand.
ACTTTTTAACAATTAACTTTTGTGTCGTTATTTCTTTTTAACAAATTTTCCGAGATATGGAACTCAAATATATTATAGTCGTATTAATATCTTTCCTTAGAAAAACTCATATTTTTTGCTGATTCTACAATATCAAAATTGATGAATTGAGGGCCCAAGCTAAACCGCCATAAATCTGTATTGTCGCATTCTTAAGACTTGACAATTTCTTAATGTATTTAAGAAATTCCTAACTAAATACTCAAATAAAAATTATTATCCCAGGGATAGTACTTTCTGAGATTCGACTATGCCGTTTTATGCAGGCGTCAGGATTGAGGGCCCAAGCTATTTGACCATAACTCTTTTGATTCACGTTTAAGAAATTTAAGAATCTTTGCTTTAGGTTTTACAAAATTTTAAGTAAATGCCCTGTAAGTATCATTTCGTTTCGCAATAATTTAAAAAGTGGGCCCTCAATCCAGATGCACACTTAGATAGGCGTATGATAGAATTAAGATTAAAACTGATTCCAAGTGAGTGATCTGACTAATCATTTTATGATTTTAACATTTAGATCTTTTCCTAGAATAAGTACCTAGAAGTAAAACATAGCCCTTTCGGCAATCATTTGTCTCTTTCTCACAGCCTGTGCTCCTTTTCCATCAACGTCATGGCAGAGGCGGGGGTGTGTAATTGAAAGTAAACAAGCATTGTTGTGGCCCGTGTCAAGCGGAGGGATAGTTTTCCGCTACGAATGTTGGGGTCCGAATACTGGCGAGGTCTTAATTTTCAGATCCTATCAAATAGTATTCGAAGGCACTAGCGAGTGGAAAGAGGTATGGCGAACTCCCATACATATAATTAGTTCAGATCAGATTGTGGCGTCTTAAAGTAAAAAAAAAAGTAAAATATTGAACATCAGCTTCTGAATTAGTAGATAAGGTAAAAGCCGGATAGTTGCCCCACTTTTCGAAAAAGCTCTTTTGTGTAAAAATATGTACTTAATAAGAATAATGCAACATGTACATATCAAAACATAGGTCTTTGATCTATTGTATTACCCTATTTCTGTGAACATTATTAATAATGGTTTTGAGTACATCCTGTTTTATTTGACCTCTCAAAAAAGGGATAGTTGCCTACTCTAGCGGATAGTAGCCTATCGTTAAAAATGCTTCGGAGGATACTTGCCAAAAACAACAATTTTATATAAAATTAAGTGAGTAGTCTTTATTGTTAACTGCAATATTTTATTAAGTACTGATCAACATTATAAAAGTACAATTAAGTCATAAACTTTAAAAATATAACAAAAATAACCCTTAAACTTTAAGTTAGATAAATAATAATTTAATATAATTTTATTATCATATTTAGTGGAAAAACTCTTGTTAGAAAAAACAAAAAGAAAAAAATCTGTCTTTTCTCATAAAAGAATTTATAGTCGCCCCTAGAGCAACTATCCGCAAAAGTAACTAGGGCGACTATCCTTTTAGATACGGATACTTGTTTGCCCTTTTTATTTGCAAAATAAATAAAAACTATTCAACAATAAAACGTAATAAAATATGTAATTTAAAGTCTAATGCATGCAAAAAACTAAAAAGTTGACTGAAACCGCAATCAGTGATAAAAATATGAAGTAGAAATTACTTAGCAATATAATTTTGAGGCCCGTCGAAGTTTCGCCGCGGAAGATTTTCGCTCACATGGATGAAACCTGTGAGTCTAGACTGGTGGTTTATATGACACTGAGCTCTGCTGGATGGGTACTTACAATTATAGTAAAGCGCTAACGCCATTAACATCCCTAACATAGTGTATTCAAAACCGGGGCAAGTATCCCACTGAGGCAACTATCCGGCTTTTACCCTACATGTAAGGTTTATACTTAGAGAAAGCCAGTAAAATAGAAATAGTTTGTTTTGAATTTTGGTAGGTAATACCAAGGTCACACCGAATAGTATAGCCCAGGCAACAACAACCACTATAACATGACACACTGTTGCTTAATTAAAAGAAATCCTTAAACTCTAAGTACTACTTAATTAACAAAGTTACGAATAAAGGCTGATTCATGTTACAACGAGCCGGGCCCCGTCCGGCCCGGACAAATACTCTTTGTATGAAGCCCGGACGGGGCACGTCCGCACGTAACATGAATCAGCCTTAACACTTACCTATAAAGAATTGAAGAATATAGGTACATTAAGATACGTTAAAAATTAATACCAAAAATATCTTGATCTCTCTATCAGTCTTGTTACTTATAGCAAAATAGATTTTCCATTTTGTAACCCCAATTTTACTCAACCACACACGGTCATGACAAAATTAATAAAGTCATTTGTTACAAGAATAAAACCGGAGCGAAATGAGCAAACTATTTCAATAGCGAACAATGAGTGACATTCACCCTCATTAACGTGCGGTTTTCCGTTGGGCCGAAAAATAGGAGGCGCATATACCTCCTTATTTTAACCGACTACGGTGAAGCCAAAAGGAAGAGTTTTTAACTGCAAGGCACACAGATTTGATTTCGAAAAGAAGATGGTAGATCAATTAAACACCAAAAAAAGTGACTGCCTGTAAAAGACACTGAAGTCTTAAAAACATTACCATTTTCTGGTGTAGTTGGGTAACAATTTAGCTCCTGACACTTCTGAGTTAGAGACGAATCTAAAGTCGTTTACAGTGGCTATCGTCCGCCATACCTATTGTTTTTTTTGACGTCACCCAACCAGAGACAAATATAACGATACCTTATAAAACGTATGTTAAGTTTAGGCTACAGGTGCCAAAGAAATCGACTTACTTACCGCCATATATTCTAAAAACATAACTTCCGTACTGACGCATTCGGATAAAAAATGTTCAGTACATTTCACACTGGCTTCCATTTGGTTCAATTTCGACCTATCCGCCATCAGATTATATTAACTAGTTTTACAGTGGGGTTAAAAATCTGTTAGAAACAAAATGCGGACATAGCCGCGGGCGGTTGCTAGTAATACGGTTTTAGCGATATGGTATTAATGTTGAGGTGTGCGGTCCTCATCGCGCCACGTGGCGCGCGTACGCCGCAAACACAGTGCGTGCGCAAGCAGCGTGCGCGCGTATTATTAAAGGAATATGTTAATAAATAATAATATAATACTGGCTGCATTTGGTACAGTGAGACCTGATTGTTCATTAGTTTAACTGTCACGTGATTTTCGTGAAGTTTGATTGGTAAAATTAGCTATGAGCAGTGTCACAAAGCATTTATATCAGTATTTACGAATAAAATAGAAAACTTTTGCAAACAGTTGTAACACATATTGAGTCCAACATGAGTGAACCTAATCCTTATCTCGAGGATAAAACAATCAATCTTGGTACAATTTTCCGATTTCCCTTCGTAATAACCTTACTTTGTGTAGCATGGTTAACAAAAAAACAGAGGACTATAAAACACCTAATTGTTAAGTAGGTATGTATGTACAACAGGCTCTTCTTTTTTTATTTTTGCAATTATAATAAGTAAAATAAACTTTTGTTTGTTAATTGACATACATGTATCTTACTTATTTAGTGTACCTAATAAGCAAATATTTACTTAGAACATAGGTAAGTGCCATTAATTATAAGTTTAACGTCTACAGACCACGTGGATTTTAAAATTACTACCTAATATGATTGAATTTCATTTATATTTTCTTCGAAGAAAAACATTAGTACTGAAAATGTCTACAGTAACGACAAAATATTTGAACAACCACAAAATTTTGAATTTGGAACGTTGACTTAAAAATGCCCAAACATTATAGTGTTCGGCAGTTAGTGTCACTAAGCACCTTTTTTACGCAACACAACAACCCTGTATATGACATTTCTAACACTCTGTACAATCAGGCGCGTGGCTGATGCGTGCGGATGCGTGCGGCATTGCATCCACGCGAGATTGAAACACTTAACGTCACCGATACAGATTCACTGTTTCGTGCCATAAGTGGAGAAAAAACCCACAACAATAAAACTAATATTCCTTACTAGCAGACAATCCGGGGAGTTGCCCGCGCTGATCCCGTTTCTCCCCGTTTCAGTGGGAATTTCCAAAAATCACTTAGTGCTTACACCCAGCAGTTTCGGCTGTGCAATCCTATACACGGTCAGTTTCTTCTTTTTAATAATAGGAGATCATCGCGTTTGGTAGTAGGCATTGCTGAATTTATACGTTTCTTAAGTATAGGGCACTTCAGTTAGGCCCACTATCTAATACGAGTAGGTAGAAAACTATTTGTCCGGAAGTGACTTGTTTGAATGAACTTGACGTCTTACCAAAGGCACTGTACCTCATGGTTTCTATTTGGAGGTCATTTTCATCTATAAATATTATAAATTCTTGTGATATATCACTTATATTTGACAACGACGAGCCATTTAGTCCCCCCCTTACTGGGCCCAAGTATATCAGTGTTACCAGCTTCTTCCCAACTCCCAAGTTCGTTGCTAATCCGCGCGCAGCACGGGCGGTCACGGGCGCCATATCGCGGCCTCGCAGTCGGGACGTCTTGCCTTTTACTTGATATACTCCTATCTTTGAGGGTTCTTCGGCCCTTGATAATGTTCTCAAGTTGCAGATAAAGTCTGTGCCGGGCTAGTAAGTTTAATTACTTTTTGTCATCTGTAAAACGCAAATTTACTACGGAACATGTACTGAATATAACACTCAATGTCATGTGTGAGAAAAGACCCTTAGCTCAGCAGTGAGTTGTTACGGGTTAATGATGATGGTGATGATTACATTAAATTTAGTGATCAATCTCTTTACTTTTTAATTGTTTTATTATTTTAAAAGTAATTTTAATATTAACTTGCAATTTTCGACCATAGTTACTCACAAGTAGTTCTTAATAGTTTTAATATAAGCGAATGGCCAATTAAAGCGAATGGAACCTTTCATTTGTCACTTGTATGATCCCGAGCTTCGTGTTCATGAGGCGAACTCAACATACAATAAAACTTTTACATTATAAAAAGATGAAATAATAAATATAGATAGACATAATCATATTTTTAATTAGCCCTCAACGAATTTCCAACAAAACAGCTTCAAAGAGAACAAAGAAAAAATTATAGCCTCCGAGTATTTGCGGAGCGCGTCGCAATTATAAAGCACCGTGTACATTGCCCTAAAATTCGCGTTTTGACGACATTAAGGCTTGAATGATAGCGTTTAATTTCACAGGGGCCTGTTTTATTACCGAAATTAACCCGTTTTAGTGAGCTGGGGCGATATACATAAATAATTAGGGAGGGTGGGCTTGTGGGCCGCCCTAGCCGCCCGCCCTAGCTGTTGTGTCGAGAGAAATGAAATAAATAAGATCGAAATAGTATATAACGTCTACTTGGGATGTTGGGATATCCTACTAATATTATAAACGCTAAAGTTTGTGAGTATGTTTGTTGCTCTTTCAAGCAAAAACATGAATTTTCATGAAACTTTATACAAAGTTTTATCAAAACCCATTATACATCGGAATAACACATTGACTATATTTTATATTCGTATTTCCACGGGAACTGGAACTACGCTGGTGAAACCAAGGGTTCTGCGAGTATTGATATAAAGTTTGAATGAAGTAGGTACTTTATGAAAATCATAAAGCTAATTTAACACTTCACCAGAGTATTTTTCCAACTACTAACACGTGAAAAATGGTGAGCCAATCGAAGCCGGACCCGAGTGGGGGGTTACACAGGCCTCAAAACCAAACCTGGCCCGTGGGGATTTCCTTACAATAATTTCCATCACCGCCGAGCTTATGATAAATAATGTAGGTAGGTACGTAAGTGTCTGGTAGCCAAAGCGGTAGTAGCTGCAATGACTTACAGTAACTGTAGGTACTAACAAGCCCCTACTTTGAAGGTCAACGCACACAAGCGGTAAAGACGGCAAACAAAAACTTTTTGATTCGTCAAACTCTATTGGTAGCTACATGCCCTTTATTTATTTATTTATTTGCATATCACATGGTATTTATAAGATGTTTACAACAAATTAGGAGCTAGGACATGTGACACCCTGTAAGAGCACCGCAAAAACTTAAAGATATCTGTTTTCCCTTACAGGTATCGAGCCCGAACGTCCATGCAATGAGGCTTGTGGGCCATTTACACGAGGGCAGTCCAGTAAGACAATCCACTAACTGCATACAAAAAAAACTTGAGGACAATCCATTGTCCACTGTCCTCAAGTTTTTTTTGTATGCAGTCTTACTGGATTGTCTTACTGGACTGCCCTCGTGTAAATGGCCCATTACTTACATGAAGGCTGCTCCACTGCTTCACTGCTGCACTGAAGCGAGAGGGGATGGACATTAATTAATTAGAGATGGGCGCAGCGACTGCGTGAAACTGTTGCGTGTGTTACAAACAGCTAGAGACTGCCCGTGGCTCCTTTCGCATTTAACTACTAATATAAATAAAATAAAACAGTTTTGTATCCTTTTCTATTCCAAGATTTTTTTTTACAATTTTTTTTTTAATTAAATTATATGAAATAATTAGTTTTTGCTGTAAATTTTTTTCAGTACACGCGTAAAATTGGTCAACTTGCTTGTGAGTATAGCAGCGCTGATGTCGTACTACGTCCTAGTATTTTAAAAGTCAGTTTTATTAGTCAAAATTGTAATGAAGAATAAAATGTGTTACTTAATAAATACTAGTCGCTGGAAACACTAGTCAACTTAAGTGGTTTAAAATAAATATACTTAGTACTTTTTGTAATAAACTGTATAGGTACGAGTAGGTATTCAGAAAGTAATACAAAATAATATAGCTGTCAATACACCAAATTAAGGTTCTCTCCAAGGAATAAAGCTGTGTTTGCACCGCATCTCATTACGTATCCTACCGGTCTACGTCTCACGGTTTCTGTGCTGGTCAACCATGAAAATAAACAAATCCCTCACCGACGGGGCTATGCATTTGGTTTTAGGCGGATTCATGAGATAGGTATCAAGGGAATTTTCAGATGTTTGGATTGAAGATGTTTTCGAAATACAATAAGAAATATTCATAATTTGTTCTCATCTTTATTACACTTTAGTGACATTATTAGCTATACATATAATCTATTCTATAATAGAATAGTGACTGGCTGATTGGCAAAATGATCGATCGACGCACAGCCGAAACCGCTGAGCCTAGAAGTATCAAATTTTGCACATAGATTCCTTAAAAGATGTAAATGAGTACGAAAAGGGAATTTTGGGAAATTTTACGGGAACGGGGAGAGGGAATTACTTTATTATAATAATGCAGTCTAGGGTCTAACTAAATACAATATTAGGAGAGATATAAGACATGCGATTAATAAGAGCTGCCCTTGAGGTTCTTGCCTGCTCTTCTCAGGTTTTTGCATTTGGAACCTGCAGCAGTAGACTCGTCGGTAGAGATGGGCTGCTGTTTACATTTAGCCAATCTTCATGGACGAGTTTACAGTGCCTTGTTATTAGACTATTAACTTTTCTAAGTGTATTTTCTATACCTACAGAAAATAAATGATTTTGTATTTGTATTTTACAAATAAGGATTTTTTCTTGAGTTCATAAATTGTTCTCGTCGTCATTTGTCACTTTAGTGACATTATTACTTACTAATAATGTCACTAAAGTAAATAACTGATTTTTATATAATTTATCTATACATATAATAAAACTCTAACGGGGTCGTGTCTGTACATAAAAGATTTTTTAAAAATTTTAACGGTAGTGTATATGGTTATCGATATAGATACCGAAACACCAATTTTTTGAATTTTTGTCTGTCTGTCTGTCTGTCTGTCTGGTTGTGCACGCATCACACAAAAACTACTGGACGGATTTCTATGAAACTTGGTATGGAGATAACTGAGTACCCGGGTCAATATCTAGGGTACTTTTTATTCCAGGAAAATATCTCATTCCCACGGGAAAATAGAAAAACTGGTTAAAAAGAGAAATACGTACTACTCCGAAACGATAACACCTAGAAACTTGAAATATGGTATGTAGGTGTCTTATATGTCGTAGGAAACCGGTATGAAAGGATTTTTGGAAATTCCCACGGGAACGGAAATAAACTGAATCCACGCAGGAAAACGCCGTTGGGCACTCGCTATTTGAAATATGGTATGTAGGTGTCTTAAATATGTCGTAGGCAACCACTATGAAGGGATTTTCGGAAATTCCCACGGGAACGAGAATAAACGGGATCCGCGCGGGCAACGCCGCTGGGCACCCGCTATTATAAATATAAAGTTGTTGCTAAATCAGCCCGTTCTACACCATCCATCTCAAAAGTATACAACTAACAGAATTGAAAAAATAAGCCAAGTTCAAACGATAATCATAAATCTCGGACCGAATCCCACGTGGCGAATACGTCCAAATCAACAAATTCACATCTAATTCCCCTTAATAAAGATTAACATCAGGGGTGTATTACCCTTAACTGAATTTAGCTCAGTAACAGAACGTCGCAAATCTTACAAAATAGAAATAAATTCTGTCATTTCTAAATTGATGTGACGTAAACTTTGTAATGTTTTGTTGTAAAATTTTACAATGCTTATTGCTCAAAGTGACTTGGTGGGGGTGGCATATGCCAGTTATTTCAACTAATGTGGCCGTTTAACTGTCGTAGCATTGTCATGGGGGTGTAATAGTCGTGTTAATTGCTTCGGTGATCATTTTATACCGGGACAGTTGGTTAGTAGAATTACGTTGGCTGTGAAAGAGTCATAATGGTAGAGAATGCAATGCATTCGAAGCGTTAAATAGAGAAAACATGATTTGATGGTTTAAAATGTGGTTCCATGCTGTTTCAATTCAATGTGATTTAATTTTTACGCTGTCAAACTGTTGTTAGAAAAAAATTTATTCTTGTATACCAGGAATACGGTAAAAATATTTAAGGAGTCCCAAATTAAAACAATAAGAAAAGTATAAAAAATTGTACACGCATAATCCAAGAGTGGGTCGGTAGAGCTACAAGTATACCTACAGTCTCAGAGCCAATTCTGCAGCTTACAGGTTTTAGTGGCAGATATGTACTATCAACAAAAAATCCGCCTGATTTATCTGAGGGTCACTTTTGCGAGCAGGATTCTTTCCCTACATAGGTATAACGACCAATTGCGTTGAGACACCCTGTGGCGACTAAGCCCTCTTTTATAGTGACGGTGACATTTCGGGCCGATGAAAGCAACGGAATGAAAAAAAAACAGTTTTACTGAGTGCACCGTCTACCCTAGTTCTAATCTCTCAGTTTCATCCATCCTAAGGTTGTCTGGAATAGATCGCTAAAAGCGATAAGACCGCCCATTGTACTTTAGTTAATGTTGGTATCCATATTGTGTTGTTTTTGGTGTACAATAAAGCGATAATTAGTACAAATGTATATGGCGGAACGTTTGACGATAGTACACAAGTTTTTGAGAAACTCATTGGTGCACGTCCTTACGCGGATTCCAATCTGAGCCTCACGCACAATTTACTACTTGAGTCCTACATCATCATCATCATCAGCCTATATTTGTCCACTGCTGGACATAGGCCTCCCCTAATAAGCTAACTATTTGTCTCGCTTTCACTAACAGTGTGTGTGTGACAAGTGACAGCATTTAGTTTTACTGCAATTATCTAAAATTTATTTATTTATGTATTTAACAACCAATACATGACCTTACAGATATAAAATCTAAATTGGTCATGATCTTATTTCTAAATAAGTTTAAAAAGTCTAAGTTTAAAAACCGTTTCGTGGTAAGGCCATAAGTCTCTAGACAAGTTATTACCAAAAATTCCGTGTGTTATCGCACGACAGCATATGACTGCGTGCCCGGCAATAGCCAGGGTGAATTTTTAATTATTCATCTAGCTTGTTTGGACAGGTGTCGGCCTACATACCGGCATATACAATGCACGCCTTTAATTGTGGTATTTGTGGTCCTTCTTATCGGCCGTGCATTCTGAATGCGGTTAATGACATATGAAAAGCTATTATAGTTTTTCGAAATATACATAATATGTTTTAGACGACAATTTTGAGAAAATAGGTACATGTTTAAGAATCTATTCAAACCAAACTTAGTCCATCAATTATTATATACAGATACAATATAGAATTATGTATTGTTTTTGTCCGCTCGTGAGTATCTAGTGCGTTAATAGTAATGTTGCAAAGTAAAGAACATTCTACTACCTAATGATAGTACTTTATATGTCGATATTTATAGAAATGTAAATTAAACGGCTAAGAATATACAAGTTGTCAAACTTTAACCAAAACTTAACCTAATCAAACAACCCGCCCCTTGCCGATCCCGGTGCAAAAGTGCCCATAACGCTCGCTGCGTTACCGCGTTGAATCGCCACGGCTAACCTTTGCACCAGGAACGAACCAGAGCGGGGGTCACCTCCTCGTTCTCTTAGTCGACTGCCTAATTCAGCTATAAACTGCTTAGCCTCCGTGCTCCAGCAACCAGCCGTTTCCACAGCGAACGGGATGAACTTGTAAGTCTGGCCAAGAATGGAATATTTATCCCGCTTTTTATTTGCTGCAGTTTCAGCGGCAGCCCCAGCTGCTCTCATAGTGCCACCAAGGTGACAGGCGGCGTAAGTGCTGACGCAGGTGGCGTCCCACACAAGGCACTTGCCGCACTTCCAGGGCACCAGGGTAAGCCCGCTACTACATATGCACACGCCTTTTTCTGGGCTACGCACATACCGCCACCTGCTACGAGCCTTGAAAGAATAAATAGAATAAAATTTAGTTTTTTTAAGGTCCAAGCAGCGAAGACACATCTACATTTAAGTAAGTTTTATAATTTAATCAAAATAACCGTGAAAAAGTACAACAGTAAAAGTAAACTAAAAGTAAAATTAAAACTAAAACTACGAACTAAACTAAATTACAAGAGATATAAAAATGAGGCCCCCGTGGCAAGGTGCCCATCACGCAGGCGGCATTCCCGCGCTGGATGGCAATGTGTCTCCTGCGTAAAGCAAGAAGAATGTTCCCAGCCTGCGGGTATTCCTTTCTTGTTACGCAACTATTATTACCGGCAACCGAAGCCATCATAACACATCAAAGTCAAAGTTTTCAAACACAATTAAAAGTCTTACTGACAGTTATATTATCTGTCAAAGGATCGGCCTAAGTATTCACAGAGGGAATGCGTACCTACTACAGACCTAGAATCGCGCCTTAAGTTCAATGATTCGGACAGTCTTCTCTACACTGTCCCTTGCTCTTTGGAGAACATTTTTATTCTCTATATATCTATACTTATATATAAAATGATAAACTGACTGACTGATTGGTGATATATCAACGCACAGCCTAAACCGCTAGGTCTAGAGCAGGGATGTTGCGGATGCCGATTTTTTGACATCCGCGGATGCGAATGCGGATGCGGATTTTTGAAGGCTCACATCCGCGGATGCGGATGCGGATGTTTGGGATCTTATATATAGTATATGAATGAAAAATTATCTTACTATAGGTAGGTAAAGGTATCATCCTATGGGGAAACAGTAAAAACGTAGGTAGGTAGAGCATTCATTCCGCATAAAATATTAGAGCAATAACGGGAATATCTTGCTTTGACTCTTGCAGATCATTCTTTAAAGACCTTAATGACTTATTGACATTATCATCTAACATGAATGAGATTTGCGTTTTTGCTAAACAGCATGGGGAATTGTTTAGAAAAATTTGTAACATAAACCCTCGTAGTCACAGAGACCCAAACACTCTTGTCTTTGAAACAATTCCAAAAATTATTAAATTATGATAAAATTGGCTTTGAGTATTAGAATATATTCTTATGTATAATAAAATCCCAAATGACATTAAAGACTTACCCGTTAAAATTATTAAAAGAAAATTGTATAAATTGCTCAATGAACGTATTTTTTACAATATTAATTAATTTATTAAAAAATAAAATAAGTGTGTCCATTATGTCAAAGGTGTTTGCATGTCTTTTAATTATAGTGAACATGTATGCACTGCCAAAACTGTATTTTTTCATCTGTACCCAAGTTTGACGCAAATAAAGAAATATTCTATTCTACTCAATCAATAACAGGAACCTCACTAAAAAAAAATTAAGAATACTGTTATAAAACTATAAACTTTACCTACAATAAAACGTAGGTTTTACCGGTATAACATAATGTCATTTTCCTGGCGATTTTAATTTAATAAGCTGAGCTAAGACTAATATAAAGATTTCCCAATACTCAATTATCTACACACAATGATCACTGATCACAATAACACTCAAAATATATATCTTCACGATAAGTAACCCACAGCGCAAACAAACACATAATAATTTAGTTACAAGAAACAAAGGATGTACCACAACAAATGCATCGGATCTTGTCACCAATTTTTTCGTTCCCATTGGTCATTGTCTCATGCGAACGGCACGTGCCATTCGCGGGTCCCGCCCGATTTCTTTCTTGTCACAACTTGTATTACATCCGCATCCGCATAAATATCCGCATTGATTAATGCGGATGCGGATGCGGATGCAGATGTCTAAATCTATGCGGAAGCTCCGCTTTTGCGGATGAGAATATTCGCAACATCCCTGGTCTAGAGACTTGAAATTTGGCACATAGATAGCTTATACAGTGTAGGCGTCACCTAAGAAAGCATTTTTCAAAATTCAACCCCTAAGGGGGTAAAATAAACGTGCGTGATCGAAGCCGCGGGTAAAAGCTAGTCGTAAATAAATACTATATAGATATAAATGCGAAAAAATGATTTTGGGCCATCTTTGGATGAATCGGCAGTTTGCTAGAAGATCGCGAAGTGACATATCCAATCCACATAATGAGCAAAATCCAGTATACGATTATTGTTCGTTACTGTTATATACATACAAAGAGATTAAAATATAATAGGGCATTAGGGCATAGAGGGGAAAAAGCGAGGAAAGTTTAAAGCCAAAAGTTATTACAAGATGTAAAAAGTCTTGTGTGATTTGACCGGGATTCGACCGAATGACAGCTCGCGTTATACTAACTGACACGACGCTTGAGGTTCAAAGTTTTTGTATAAAAAAGGTCCCCAATGCCCCCTCTATTCCCTATTATATTTCAATCTCTTTGGTTCTATAGCTATAACTACACCATTCAGTATTGGCATCTTCTCACCACCCTGCCAACCAAGTGTATTCGCGAGGTGCGATGTCACCAGCCCGCGCCGTTGTTTGCCTGCCAATCGCATGCGGCTAGCGAAGCGCTCGGCAAACATGTTCTTTGATCATATAATTAGTCTAGTTCTAGATTCAAATTTTTATTTGCTAGTTGCCTATTCATGTTGGCTCTACTATGATTTTCTCAACTAAGCGTTAGGAGGGTGTCAGACAAGTAGGTACATATTATCTGAATAAAGTAATAGCGTTAGGTGAAAGAGGCGGCAAGGGCGGGAAAGTGATCTCGATTCGGTACCGCTACAGAACCCAAAAATGATTAGCTCTGTTTTTGATATTTGATATGTATGGGCATTATAATTGGATTCAGTTTACTTTGAGTTTAAGCCAGGAGTATCTTGAAGTATTTTCTAAAAAGTGGGCCCGGTTCACGTCAGCTGTGGCGCCTTTCTTGTGTCTGTGTGCAAAAAACTCAAAGAAAACAATTCAAATATAAAGCCTAGAGATCAAATACCAAAAACAAAGCTAATAATGTTTCTGATTACAACTTTCCAGATATAATAGGAGTTGAAATTTGAGCCTTGGCTGACAGATTGCCGTACACCAAGACAGCAGCTATCGCCACCACCCATTTTTCCACCCACCAAATAGTAGTAGTGTAGATAGTTATCAATGTAGATACCAAAAAACAATTTTTGAAATTTTTGTCTTTCTGTGTCTGTCTGTGCACGCATCACGAAAAAACTACTAGGTCTTGAAATATGTCGTAGGAAAGCACTATGAATGGATTTAAACAAAATCCTACTGGAACGAGACTAACGGGATCATTGGAAATATAATAAAGTGGTTGTGCCTGAATGGTTCAGCCAGTAAGTACAGCCTTCAGAAACGAAACTAAGTCTCATGCAAGAGAGATATGTTCAATTCCTACACATACACTTACAAACTGCTCATAGACTCATATTACGAAAGCAGTAAAAGCAAAATAAAACTCTAATCTTAACATTTTACAATATTCATAGCGGAATTTCTTTTTTAGCCTTCGTAGAAAGGAAGAAGCGCGTCTCATCTCGCGAAATTAAGTTTCAAATATTAAATTCGCTTTATGAAAAAGACACACCCTTCCTGCTTTCAGGAATGCTTGCTTCCTTCGAGAACTTTCTTTAACTACCACCAGTTTTATATACTTACATACCTTCTATATAAATTGCACTTATATTGGGATGATCATGTAGGTAAGAAAATCCATAAAAAACCCGAAGTAGGTACTTTGATATTCTACTTATTAAATCAGTAACATCAATAACATTTTTATGAAAAACTCATTGGTAATACCTATGTAGGTAAGTAATATGTTTATGAAAAATTCATTGGTGCATACCCTCACCATATTTCGAACCCGAGCCTTACTCATGGCTCACTAACAACAGGGCTATGTCTGATTTAAATCTATGACTACTTAGATCTAAAAAAACAAAAACACGCCTTATATCCACAAGGGGGTAGGCAAAGGTGTTCCATTTCTGGATATACTTACCCAACAAAAAAGATATCCCAGTAAAATAGTGACCAGAGCCTAAACACAGAGTAATGCAGCCGTTCTTCAGATCGTCATCGATTCTGGAGAATTTAAACAAAATAAATTGTATCACTAGACATTCCCATTGCAACCCAATAAAAACAATAATATAGCACCCCTCGCCATTAGCTGCACCATTGTGATATGTTGACGCAATGAAATCGCCACGTCGTCGGTCGCGAGGAAAATCTGGGGCTGGGATTATCTCTCATTAGCACGCGGGGCCGCGCGTGACTGTACCCGAATGTGCGATTGTGCGTGACTGTACTACGGGTCGAATATGTTATCGTAACCGCTTTTATTTATATATTACTAGCTGACCAGACTATTTTTTTTCCCCATTCCAACAGGAAATTTTTCTTCTTTCGTAAAAATAATGAGCAGACCTGGTTTTTTCCAGCTCCCGTGGTAATTTCTAAAGAAAAAATACTAAGCATAACCTTTCCATTTTATATGCCCATCGGATTTTTTTAACCGACTTCAAAAAGGAGGAGGTTATCAATTCGTCTGTATCTTTTTTTAATGTTTGTTACCTCAGCACTTTCGACTGGGTGAACCGATTTGGAGGATTCTTTTTTTTATTTGAAAGCTGGTGCTTCTAGATTGGTCTCATCTTAATTTCATGAGACGGCATCCATGAGAAAACCATATAAGTTGAAGATTGAAGTCGTTTTTTTTTACTCTTTAGAGTGGTTATTTCAGTCTATAAAAAATTGGTTTTATCACTCGAAGTGATCTCTTAGAAACCATCTTTACTATCGTCTAGAAAACTATAGTCTTACGTTAGACATTTATGTTAAAATATTTTAACAGTCATCCACCAAAATATTCCAATGATAATAAATTATAAAGACCTACACGTTTCAAATGTCAAACGCCCACTCCTTAGCAACATTTAGCAACATTGCGCCCGCTGAGCCAAGCGACCCTGCACACTTGTGCCCCAATAGTTCACAATACGCTGCTAATCGCACGACAAAGCACGGTTTACGTATAAATACAAATCGCGTTGTTTTCGGTCGCGCCCCGCGGCTGCAGCGTGATTTTAGGGAGCTTTTACACTGGGGGAAATGTCGTAGCGGTATATTAAACTTTATCACGGCTTTTCTGTTAAATATACTAATGCTTCAATCATTTAATAATTTGTAGATTAATATTAAAATACCTACTTGGTTACATAATTAATAAAATTATTACTTACGTACCAACATAATTTCATGAATTTATCACGACGAGGCGTAGGCGGAGACAATATTTTTATACCACTGCTTGCTTTAAACATAATTATCTAAAATAAGTTTAGTCTTATCAGTGTAATTATTGAAATAAGTCGTATTCAGTAAAATCAGTGGGCACAAATGGTTTTTTTTCGCTTTATCCAGTAGGATTCATCTTGATCCACCAGTGGTTTTCCAAGTAGATATTTTTCATCATATTTTTCATAAAACATTGACTTTGGAGTTACCTAACTCACCAAAGCACTTGGACAAGACCGCACCTATCGTAGTACAAGTCAGGGCCTGCAATATTTGTAACGCCAGCTATTATTGTGTAGCGATAAACACAATTGTAAATTCTCCACTACAATTCCCTCCCTAAAGGAGGGTGAGTGCCGAGATTTTTATTGTAGGCCGTGATCTCCGAGGGCGATGCGGGCCGGATTACAGCGCGTCTGAATAAATTATCGCTGTTCTATGGCATCGTATTGGCAGCCGGTTTAGCGAACGTTTAGTTGGGAAAGCCGACAGCAGAGCCACATGCCGAATGCGAGCAAGTGTTTATTTTTAATTCGATTTAGAAGGGGTTATTATTGAATTCGATTTGTTATTTTATTACAGGATTGAGAAAGGAAAGAAATAGTATATTCGCGCAATGTGATCACTGACTTGAATGATTGTATGGCTAGCTTTTGTCTGACTGAGTACGTCTGAGATCGGGATCAAAATCCAATGTCCTTCCAAAAGAGGCAAGTTAAATTTCATCATGAACGGGTCAGCAGTTTAGTCGTGAAAAGTAACAAATCGAGGGAGTTTATTGCGCATTTATACGTTTAAATACTAGCTCTTTTTCGCTACTTCGTCGGCGTTCTGAGACGAAAGTATCTAATGTCTTTTCCCTGACAAATTTCATCAATATCGTAAATTGGTCTACCCGCAAAATTATCGGAGAATCGGAGTCGTAAAATTATTAGAAATTGTGGAAGTCGTAGATGGCTTTCTATAGGGCTTTACATAATTTGCACTTTGATGCACGAGTCTACGACACCGTATGTGCTCTTCGTCCTAATTTCCGGAAATTTATTGATATCCTAAATCGGTGTGACGAATGTCATTGCGCCTTGCGATTAAGTGTGGAATGAGCCTTAAGTGATACATAAAATGTCGAGACTGAGAAATAAAAGGGCCCGAATACAATAATTGACTTTAGCATTCAATTCATGAAATAAAATTATTTGATTTTGGCCAAATCAGTCACTCAAAACAACCATAGAAAAATAAACTGTAGTACATACGACTACATCACCCCCTTTGAATATTGAACCAAAAAATATTCTACTAAATATTGTGTTGATTTTCCTGCAAAATATTTTTTTTTTCTTATATTCGTATCAAATCAACCGAAGCAAAGACGAGCCTCCGGTATAGTCAGCCACGGAATTTCACGCGCAACTAAATCAATTATGATGTGGATCACAACATGCGCAGGAGTCTGTGAGGGTGCGCACAATGCATGTCAGCTAAACGCCTGCGGTATCGCGGCTTATTGCGATATATACAGGGGGTGGATTTTTAGTTAGGATATATTTAATTGTAATTGTTCCTCAATATTTTTTATTGTTTGTGTTGATTACTGTGTATTCTACCTAGGTCTGTAAATCTTAGTGTTTTGTTGGTTTGTCTTTCCTTCTCTTGATTTTTAGCACAGATCCCACAAATATTTGTTGTTGGGACTGAGAAGTAAAATGGGCTACTTATTATTCCAAAAAACGGAAGAAGTCGTAGGAAAAATATACTAAAATATATCTTAAGTACATATAATAAAACTCTAACGGGGCCGTGTCTGTACATTAAATATTTTTTGAAAATTTTAACGGTAGTGTATATAGTTATCAATATAGATACCGAAACACCAATTTTTGTCTGTCTGTCTGTCTGTCTGTCTTGTTGTGCACGCATCACTCAAAAACTACAGGACGGACTTTGATGAAATTTGGTATGGAGATAACTGAGTACCCGGGTCAACATCTAGGGTACTTTTTATTCCAGGAAAATATCTCATTCCCACGGGAAAATATAAAAACTGGTTAAAAACAAAATACGTACTACTCCGAAACGATAACACCTAGAAACTTGAAAAATGGTATGAAGGTGTCTGATATGTCATAGGAAATTGGTATGAAGGGATTTTTGGAAATTCTTACGGGAACGGGAATAAACTAAATCCAAGCGTGAAAACGCCGCTGGGCACCCGCTATTTGAAATATGGTATGTAGGTGTCTTAAATATGTCGTAGGCAACCACTATGAAGGGATTTTCGGAAATTCCCACGGGAACGGGAATAAACGAAATCCGCGCGGGCAACGCCGCGGGGCATCCGCTAGTTTATAATAATACGTTGACTTTGAAATTTTAGGAGCGTGTCTCAAAATAACTTTATTTAAAACTTGGCTCCAAATAAATTTTTAAATTTCCCTCCCCCTGTACATACTAGCTAAGCGCGCCCCGCGGGCCTACACGGCTAATGCTCGAATTGACTGACAGCCACAGTTAATAAAACCGGCCATTATGTCGGCCATATGTCCGCACCCTTTCTCTATGATAAATATAATAATGCCCTTTTATTACTGTTCAGCGCTGATTTCATAATTTATACTTACTTATAAGAATCAAAAGGAATAATCATTAATTGATGTAGAAATAGGAAAATTAAAAATAGAATATTAAAAATTGAACTTCATTGTCACACTACACCATCAACAATCACCTGAAATCTTGATCGCGTCTGATCAAAATTTTAGGTGACCAACTGATATTGCTACTCCTGAAACTTCTTTGATATAGGTACCACATTTAGTCTATATATTTTGGTACTAATTAAGTAAATATCTAATTTATTCGGTGATGTCAATGATATATATCAACATTTTAAACAAAAATACAAACTGACTTCCAAAGAATAGCGCTAAAAAGACTATTCAATAACCATTACCTACTGTTAAATTATTAAACCGAAACGATATGTCTCTGCCTCCCCCTTCGGGAAAAATCGAGAGCATATGTATGTATGTAGACCTATTACACTGATAGCTAGTTATTTGCTGATGTCTGTTTAGGAGTTCCGTTTTCCACCTGAAGTTATTCATCAGATTTTCTCAAAACTTATATGGGCCCAAACTTGACGTATACTCAATCAAACGAAAAAAAATCTCCCCACAAAATAATAACATATCCATAAAATAATAATAGGTATATATTTATATCTATAGAAACCAGAATCAACATAATCATGAACAATTTAAAATTTACAAACGTTTTTCGCTGCGTTCGAATTAATAAAATATTCAATTTGTACGAAGACAAAGACCCGCTTGAGGGCGCGCTAGCAATAAACAGTACCCCGATACCCTAGGGTACGCAGTAAAGTACCCCAGGGTACGAACCCTGGCCGCACGCTACGGGGCGCACGCGACCCCGTGGGGACCACTTGAGGCGAACTGCTGATATTGTAGGCGGTATTTACTTATACTGCAATTATTTTTGATGTTATACTTATTTTGGATTTAGTTTTTTTAGTAACAGGGTAAGGAGACAGTGTTAAGGCTGGATTTGATCTCTGAATATTTATTTATGGCGTCATCATTCAAACTACTTTCAATATAATAACTACTTTGAAATTTGATTATCATTTTGATACAGTCAGATCTTAACTGTGGATAGCCCAAGACCATCTCCCAAACGGCGGTGCAATCTCGTAGGAGATTACCTATAGCCCAAATTTCTTAAACGTACCTAAGGTCAACAGTGGGGTTACGTGTTGTTATTGAATAGATGATGTTAACTTTCGCATGAATATTCCTCAAGAACTTGCAGGCAAAAACTATGAATGATTTCAAAACATCACATGTCTAGTCGGATTAATTTAAAGGAGCAAGTGGTTTGACAGCAATAAAGAATTCGCCATGTTTTTGCACCCGGCGCTCCTCAGCGCTGTCAATTACAAGTACCCCTTGCAAGACAAGCACGCACTCACAACTGTTGTGCGACTACTTTAGAATAGGCAATGAGGGTTGATATTAATAAAGAGCTAGAAAAAAAGAAGCGAAAAATGCAGGCTTTTATTTTCGATAAAAAAAGTTCTTTATGTTAGTTGTTTATTTACGTATTTATTATGAATTTAAGAAATAAAATAGTAGTAAATCATATACTTGATATAATATTTCACAAATTGTCAATAATATAATATTTACTTATGATGAATATTGACTGTATGTGTATACTATCCTTTAAAATGTATTGTAGTCTTCTTATGTTATCTCCACTCCAAATCCCAAAGATCAATTTACAAAATATAATTTTAATAGCAGAGTTCCTAATTTAGAAATACTTCTGGACACAATATTATCTGTCCTTATTGCAGCAAAGTAGGTAGGTAGCTTCATGAAGCCATATTAAGTTCTAATAATACTAAACCTAAATATCAAGTCATAGTATAATTTTATTTTTGTACACAGGCATCGTATGATCCGGGCTTTAGGATGTGAAATTTTAAATCTAAAAGCTAAGCTGACACTACAATGGGCGACCAAATCCAAGCAGTCGAATAATACTCGAGTCCAAAGCGCAGTATCGAGCAAACCCGCCAGATGGCGTAGTGTTTGCGCGGTCTGTTTGTCCAGAACTTTGAATTTTGAACTATTAGCTGTGCTCACCCCTCGCGGCACCTGCCTCACGGGGTTGCAGTGTCGTGGTATGATAACACGCATCTGTTAGGTTAATTGGTGTTAATTTATTGTATCAAGTGAAGTTGGCAAGTAATACACTTAAATATATCATTGAACTTATATAAGTATACTTAGTCTTATAGTGCACCGTCCAATATTTCTCTAGTGGTAACAATTTTATTGTACACCAATAAAAATTTGCAACAAGTGACACAATGATAAAAAAACAAGGTTCTCTAGAAGAGCTTTTTAAAGGCGATAAGTCCTTTTAGCCCGCCATTGCACACACTTTGATACTTTACTTTTACTTTAATTTATATTAGTCATCTTGGTGATTGATGGGAATGATGAAATATCTCCGGAATGTGCTTTTGTTATTACATCATGGATCCAAACTAATGTTATTTAAATACCAAATATTATTTTAAAGAAATTACGAGTTATATTGCAATGTAGCAAAGTAACAGTTGTAACCACATTATTGTAACCATAGATCTAGTATGTAACCATAGATCTGTAATGGCTGTAAGAATGTTTTTAACTGTAACGATCAAAATAGAGCCAATATAAGAATCTTTGTAAGTAAATGTTATTTGATTGTTACCTAAAAAAAAATCTTATACGTATTGACTATATTTTTCTCAGCATCACATATCACCAACCCGTCGCAGTCCTATGCTCAACTATGGTTCTTTCCCCACATTTATGAGGAAGTCTGGGTTGTAAGCTCCCACGGAGCCTACCGTTTATTGGTAGGTGATGTTAGGCCCCTGTGCCTTCAGAAATAGGGAGGAGCTCGTGATGTGATTTAGACAGTAATCCATTAACTGACTGACCTCACCAAACATTACTTAACCTATATTATCGTTACAAACATCGCAGGCCTACGAGCGCCTCTACGATATTCTCAATATGTACATAATCATTGGAAAACGATTATCTTGAATATAAATTATCGAAAAATACGTACTTACATCACTATTCAGTCACATCATCAACCCGTAACAACCTACTGCTGAGCTACATCAATAAGTAGGTAAACTATGGTAATTTAAATTTACTGTACAAGGTGAAACACGGCATTAGCCTCTATTAAACTTTACATAACGTTTGTAATTGCTCCGCTATCCACTGACCATTAGGGTTACCTAAGTCACAAGCGGAAGTATAGCCGGAAGCGTGCAGCGATTTCTACGACCCGACTCCAAGCGTTTGCAACGCGGCCTGTGAAGTACAGTCAAGAGCACGCTAAACTTGACACTTTGGACTTTGACCCGGCCCTGTTTTCTATGGCGCGCAGTATAAATCAGAGCTCAGCTTAAACTGGTAGTGTAAAGCTTGACTTGCTCTTGACTGTAGATTGAGTATTTCCATACGTATATTTTACTAGCTGTGCCGCACGGTTTCACCCACGTAGATCCCGTTCCCGTGAGAATACTTGAACAAAATATAGCCTATGTTACTCCCTGATAATGAAGCTTTCTATATTTGAAAGAATATTTAAAATCGGTCCAGTAGTTTTGGAGACCATTCAATACAAACATCAAAAAATCAAATCTTTCCTCTTTTTTTTTTTTCATGAGAGAAGGGGGCAAACGAGCAGACGGGTCACCTGATGGTAAGTGACGTTCGTCGCCCATGGACACCTGCAACTCGAGAGTCACAATTAACTGCGTTGCCGACCTTTGAGGTGGGAGTAGGGGGAGGGGAGGGGGGGAGGGGAGGGGAGGGGGGATTGGGGCCTCCGGTTACCTCACTCACTCAACGAAACGCAATGCATTGCTTTACGCTGGTTATTAATATTAGTGTACAGTACAACTAGTAAAAACGCCAATGCGATGCTGAAAGCTTTGAAAATTCTGTTTATGAAAGTATTCTTAGGTATTATGGGATGGATTAAGGATGGTAATGTTATTCACGTGTATGTAAAACAATTTATTTGCCTGTAGCCTATAAAGTTTATAGAATTTAATAAATGAGGTGTCGTTGATGTCTTCATCTCAGAATTGTCATGGGCTACATGTTACTTTTTGCGAATCTGACATTTTGCGATGGTTCCCTTTTAAATATAGAAGGTATTTGAGAAGAAACTTCCTTTTTTTTTAAAAACTTCAATTCTGTTTGTCTGTTTAGAACACTTGCTTACAATATTATAGTGGCTGTACCTTTGTTAATACCATATATTTTCACTGTAAGCATGTGTAATAACTAGCTCGCTTCTCGCCTCTGACTTACACCGCAACTTACCAGGTCACACGCGATCCTCAATATTGGTGCAGCGATAAGGATCGGGCCACATGGAAGGCTTCTCCAAACCGGGTAATTGCCGGGTGTTTGCCCGCCGGTAGTGAGTCTTCATCGAATAATTATCGATGCTTTGATTACACGTCGTGTGAACACGGCTTACGAGTAACGAATTATGGTTTTGTAGAATCGCTAGGTAGTGGGGATCGGTACGATCGCTACTCTTAAATCGGTTTCAGTTGTTTTTTTTTCATTATTTGAAGTGAGAAATTTCACAGTCAATTATTTTTAATTACGATAAGAGTCACACCTGCTCCTGGAAATGATATCCAAGTTATATTATAAACTCGAAAGTGGGTTAATTTGTTTCTTACTCTTTCACTAGTCCAGGCAATGAAGCGGATTTTTGTATGAAGACCCCAACATTAATTCCTCAGTCGATGAAACTTTGCAGGATTGTAGTATAGGATGAGACAATACTTGCATAAAAAAATCTAAAAAAAAAACCTAACCGAAGTTAGGTATTTTTACTGAAATACTTATTTATTTGATATCTTTGTTGGGAAAAATGCTCAATCAATATTTTCTTCGCCAACAATATTCATGTGTGTTAAGAAAGCTATATGCGAAATATCCAAAAAAATCTCCTGGTAGAAACAACAAAACTCAGACGTAAATGTACCTTGCACGGGAAAATTGCTCGGTCCATTTTTTTAACTGGAATGTCATTTAATAGTCGCTGTGGACTTACAATAGGAAAATCCAAAATAAAAACCGCTTCGCTACATTATTTTCAGAAATTATCAAATTATCGAAAAAATAAATATTTTTTTTTAGTTTAAAAACCTAACTTCGGTAAGGTTTTTGTTTTTGATTTTTTTTATGCAAGTATTGTCTCATACTATACTACAATCCTGCAAAGTTTCATCGACTGAGGAATTAATGTTGGGGTCCACTACCTTTATTGCCTAGACTACACGCCTAAGAGACTAAACCAATATTAAAATCTCTTTGACCTATGGAAAGCTACATGATCAGGAAGTATGATAATATATGCTATATTTTATCCCCGTATTCCCACGGGAATAGAAACTACGTGTACGAAACTCCGTGGCGCTGCTAGTAACACTTTGCGATTTTATAAGTAGCAGGCTAAGCGAAGGAGAGTAGCAAGTATATTCTATTTATTTCTTAAAATTTTCACATACTTAGGTACTCATAAAATTTAAATGGGACCACCTATGAAATATGATTTAGCAAAAAAAGAATTGGGAAAATCCGTTTATAATTGGCGGAGTAATCGCGTAACATACATACAAAAAAACATACAGTCGAATTGCGAACCTCTTTTTTTAAGTCGTTTAAAAAGGGCCATGTTTTTTAAATGGAGTATGCTTTAGCTTTTTCTAATTTATGTACTTGCTCTAGAAGCAACTCAATGCAATCAAGCAACTATCTTAATTGTACATGTACCTACCTACATACCTAGAGTCTGTTGCTCAATATCTGTTTACTGCGCCGCAAAATAGGTGTAAAGCTACAAGTGTTTACTCAAAAAGTACTTTTTACGAAAGTACTTATAAAGAATCTTAATCTTGCAATGACTAATATAGTGGAGTAACCACATTTCACTGAAATTAGTTGTTGACTAAGATAAACGTCTATTAATAGTCATGTCTTAAAAAAGTGGAGGGGATTACACATAAAAAAAATCCATTGAGAAAGAGAATAAACATTAGACTCGATAAAGTATACAACATCAATCATATTAATTGACAATAATTACAATCCTCCACGATAATAAGTATAGACGCCTTCAAATAGGTTTGATCCTACATACTCGTACATACGAGTATATTTTCCTGAACCAAATATAAGGGGTAGGTACTATCAGCAAACGCTAAGCCTGATACATTTGGAAAAATTGTCGCTTGCTAGCTCAAAGTTTAATACCCCGACCCTAATTAGAGTTACACAATGAGAAGCCAGTAACACCGTCTTTTTTTTCTATTGCGATCCATTCATCGACACTAAATGGTCATAAACATAAAAGAAACACTTTTTTGTAATTGTCATTGTTAGTATAAGTGGGGGCTTTGTCGACACGGGGTGGGAAAAGATAGCTGCTCGCTAAAATGACACTTAGGTGTATCAGGCAGAACTTTTTTCGATAGTACCTAACGACGTTTTCGTTTAATATTTAGCTAGAATATAAGTAAGTTTTTGAGAACCCCATTATTCAATGCCCTCTCCTGGAATCGAATCCAGGCTTCATGCATAAGAAGCGGGCACAATTCCAACTTGGCTATCACTGCTTATACATAAGTACCCTTAACGATAACCATTATCAAAAACAACCAAAGTAAATATGGACCAGACAAGTTATCAAAGAATGGTTACGTACAGTAAGTACTACGCGAAATACCTATCCCTACAGAAACGATAGATAGGTACTTGTAGTACAATAAAAAATATCTGCGCTAAGTACTGTTATTGTTTCAGGGTTTCAGCAGCAGACGAGGGAGGCATGATGAAGAGCCTCCTCTGAATCTCAATAATGGCCGTGGAGAGCCCTCAGTGGACTTCGTGGAAAACTTAGGCGTAGAGCAGGGTGGATGGCAGATACATTTTATTTGAGAATAAAGGTTAACGTATAGTTTCCTTTATCCCCTTTTGTTATTTGTTGGCCCGTTCCCATAGGAAAATTATAGCCTATAATGTTACTCACAGTACATAAGCTTTCCATAATTTTACCTTGTATGATCGATGTAAAAACAAGAGAAGCAGTGGTAAATTTTCATAATAATATTAAATCTATAGTAGATGTAGATAAACATTATAGAATGTTAATTCTAGTTATATCATCTCTAAACTGTTTAGTTGTGCATACGTTAAGACGATCAAATAAAACATAATTAGTTTATTTATTAATTTACCATACGACTCACCGATCTCGCCTCTATCTATATAAGTGGATTTAGAATAGCTTCTTTATACTTAGTATATTGTTCAGTTTACTACTCTATTAATTTTTTTTTCAAAAAATAAAAAGATGCAGAAATATTACGTTGACTCTGACTGCTCGCACTACTCTGTGCCATCTATCGTCTGCGGGGGCTTTAATATTAAAAATAAAATAGAAGAGTGATCCGCAGGGCGCATTGTGTGTTCTCTAATAAACGCCCAAATCACCTCGAGTGCCGGCATTTGACGTTATTGCCAGCAGTCTGTTCAGCAGGTCTTTCAACAGACTGTTTAGCAGAAATAATCTGGATTTAGTATAAAATGAAGAATAGGCCGGTTGGGGAGTCCTTCAAATCGATAGGTTAGGGTTCGAACTCGGAACTGCACTACAATAGTTATAAGTTCTTTTTGATAATGATCTCTGTGGAGCTTTTTTACTAGGCGCGCTTATTTCGAGTATTACACCTAACATGTGTACCTACCTAACTCGGTAAGGCGATGGGCTCACCATCTATCACGTTTAGGTATCCAAAGACCATCTCGTGAGAAGATGGTATATCCAGAAAAGGAATACCTCTGCCTACCCCCTCGGGGATAAAGAGGCGTGAGATTATAAATTACCAAACTTGAACTACGTTAAATATCCGATAAAACAGTCCTGCCTGTATCGATTACCTTCTTTCTCTTTCAATTTCATGACATGAAGGTCTACGCAAATGTACGTAGGTATGTAAGTACTTACATATCTACATACGGCATTGGCACGCAGGAAGATAATGGACATTTACTTTTAGAAAACTCTCTTAAAGAATAAATAAATTACCAGGGCAGTATGCTCCGTTAACCCTGCTTAATTTCTCAGTCAGTGGTTGCAGGTTCGATTACCGTGGATAATAAATAGTAGATTGTTATACAAGGGTCGGAAGGAGTCAATTACCATACGAGGTATTTAGACGCCCGAGCGCAGTGAGGGCGGATATAGTCCGAGTAGGAATTGATAACTTCCACCCGCGTTAAACACTCTATTCATTTCGAATTCAAGGAAAGTAAACAAAAAAAAATACAATTTTACAAAAATTCAAACATGCAAAAACGCAATAATACCTACAAAAAAAAAACAAATTTGTCAACAATACAACCAAAGAGGTTGGAAGAAAGAGAAACTTTTTCTTTTAAAGGTCTTTGAATACTACATCATAGAGTACCTAACCTAAATAACATTACAAATAGTAGATTGTTATACAAGGGTCGGAAGGAATCAATTCCCATACGAGGTATTTAGACGCCCGAGCGCAGCGAGGGCGGATATAGTCCGAGTAGTAATTGATAACTTCCACCCGCGTTAAACACTCGACTTTTCATTTCGAATTCAAGGAAAGTAAACAAAAAAAAACAAAATTGTCAACAATACAACCAAAGAGGTTGGAAGAAAGAGAAACTTTTTCTTATAAACGTCTTTGAATACTTCATCATAGAGTACCTAACCTAA
Organism: Ethmia dodecea; assembly: GCA_963855545.1. NCBI lineage: Eukaryota > Metazoa > Arthropoda > Insecta > Lepidoptera > Depressariidae > Ethmia > Ethmia dodecea. Next base: position 4,851,550 of record OY979457.1, read on the forward strand.
ATAACAATACAAAAATAATATACAAATCCTTCCTCTTTTTAATAATATGTACTTTTAGCCGAGTAATAGGGTTCTGTGCTTATTAGTGTCGATGAAAAACAAGATTTTGAATTTCGGAACAGCCTATCAAATTATTACTCTTTTTTTAATTTTAAATAAGGAACGCGTACCGCCCCGCGCGTGGGCTATTTTCTGTTGTTTATACATACATACACTCACAAGGCCGCACCTTTTTTTCTTATTCTAATTGATGTAAAAAGTTTCGTATCCCTACTAAGTACCCAAAGAAGTTGGAAGAAAGTCATTCTCTTTCATAGATAAACTTTTTCTTTAATCATCTTTGCCAAATGTAGTACTATTTTTTTTTAATTTATTCCGGCCCTAAGGCCGGATGCTATTACTATGAGTCTTTCCCGACCGAGGGCGGGAATCACAGCCCTGAATCTCTCTGTGGTGGGAATCATCGCTTCCGACCCGGTACTCAGATCAAACATACACTACTTTCCGAGTATGAGATATGAAAAATAATATACAAATCCCTCCTCTTTAAAATAATATGTACTTTTAGCCGAGTAATAGTGTTCTGTGCTTATTAGAGTCGATGAAAAACAAGATTTTGAATTTCGGAACAGCTTACCAAATGATTACTCTTTTTTTAATTTTAAATATGGAACGAGTACCGCCCCGCGCGCGGGCTATTTTCTGTTGTTTATACCTACACTCACAAGGCCGCACCTTTTTTTCTTATTCTAATTGATGTAAAAAGTTTCGTATCCCTACTAAGTACCCAAAGAGGTTGGAAGAAAGTCATTCTCTTTCCTAGAGAAACTTTTTCTTTAAACGTCTTTGCCAAATATAGTACTATTTTTTTTTAATTCATTCCCGCCCTAAGGTCGGAAGCAATTACTATGAGTCTTTCCCGACCGAGGGCCCTGAATCTCTCTGTGGTGGGAATCATCGCTTCCGACCCGGTACTCAGATCAAACATACACTACTTTCCGAGTATGAGATATGAAAAATAATAAACGACATAGGAAGTGTAACAATCACTCATAGGTTAACTTTTTATGATACTGTTCATATAAGTAACTAAATACTATTTAACCAGGCCTGCAGCGCATTCCTACATTGCTATAAAAACTAGTAAAGATCAGAGCTGGGTCATTTCATGAGTAGAATGTGAAAAATCATAAGAAATGTATTTTCATACGTCACTCTTGCTACTCTCCTTCACTTAAACTGCTTCTTATAGAATCGCAAATCATGTTCCAATTTTCATATTTCATTTTCAAGTGTGATTTTTTTAAGTGTGATTCTTTGATCGTAAATAATAATCATTGCCTTTGAAATTTCTCTGGGGTAAATCTTGTGAAAAAATGGATTGTCTGTAAAGTCGGTTTACGGATGATAACTTTACGTGATGACGTCATAAGAAAACATTGATGTATAATTGCATACCTATATTGGAGTGAAAGAGAGATAGATTGCCTCTCTATAGCTTGTTGTTGTTGTAACAATTTTTCGTGCGTGCAGCCGGCGTTCATCGATTTATAAGACGTTATCACGTAAAAAAATAAGTACCTAATTTCATTTAAATATGATGGTACCAATCATACCCATCCCTAGTATAGATTATCTTTTTCAGGAAGGCACCTACCAAGATGCCTACCTTCCCAGGCAGGTTTTAGTGTTTCGAACCTACCATGCATTACGATGAGCCGTGGCTCTCCCCTCTTCCACTCAGTGGATCCACCACAACTTAAACATGTGCGGTTTCCACGCCATATCTGCTTACATAACAAAGGCCCCGATATATGTCAAGAGCCTCAAATGCACTTGCAAGCAGACAATTTCATCAAAGCTGCGCCAGAGATCAAAGCCGACGGTGTTTGTGTCGTGCCGGCGCTTGTCAAACTTGCATATTCAGGGGTACGATGGGTACATACATACATACAAACGTACTATCAGCCAACGTTCCGCCTGATACACCTAAGGGACATTTTGAAACAGCAATTTTTTTCCAACATCGATAATAGCGTTGAGGCACCCGTAGCAACAAAATCCTCACTTAAAGTGATAATTACAATTTAAAAAAAATATTTCATGTTTGTGACCATTTCGTGTCGATTAATGAAACGGAATGAAAAAAGAATAGTGCTTCTGGCTTCTGATATTTTAACTCTAATTAAGGGCGTGAAGCGTCACGCCCTTACTGAAGCTAAAAATTTTAGCTGTCAAGCGACCATTCTTTCAAAATGTATCAGGCGGAACGTTTGTTGATAGTACGTGTCGTATCGTACGTCTATACATTATAAGGTAAGGATATGTCAAGGGCTTAGGACACAATTCATTATCGGTGCTATGTTAAAAAAAGATGTAGCATATTGGTTTATAGTAATATATATGTACGTATACTTTTTGATGATAATTGCAGTCTTGTGCCAGAGGGAAGTATCATCAAGTAACAGAAGTACACGCAGACTGAATTTATATGTTCAATTAATGTACTTGTTGCAGAGGTATTCCATTTGTAGAAATACCCACATCACACTAATACTTTTAGTTTATAAACCCTTAAACTTTTACGGCTTGGAAATATCTAAAGATTTCCTCCTACCTAACATAATCGTAATTGTTGTAGTTGTAGTTTCTGAAATATACGATCGGTAGGTACTCAACTATGTACCTATATAACTTGCAAGTTAGCCACACTACCTAAGCTCTGCTCGTGAGCGCTCAAGAGCGGAATAGCTCACTCAGACTCAACACTTCCTTTGAGCTGATTAGCAGCTAGTTACGGCGAGTGGATAAGCGTCGCTTATTGGAACCGTGAGCGACCAATAAAGACCGACAAAACGTGGCATGTAAATTACGTGACTAGTTGAGATTACTGATAATAAGCATGTAATGGGTTACCGCTAAGGGAATTATACAACAATATAGGCATACATAACCATATACTTAGACGGTTAGTTTAGTCCCAAACTAGGCAGAGCCTGCATTTTTGGTATTAAAGAATTTATGATAAGTACCTACTTAAATACATAATAACACCCAATAAGAATCCTGATGATTAAACACTGTTTAGCTAAGTTGGTCAGTAGATGGATATTACTTCTGGAAACGGGTATATGAACACAAACCTCAAAGTGGGCAAGCAACATCCATCTACTGACCAACTTAACTAAACAGTATGTAGAGCCTTTAATGGCAAAATAGCTATAAGAGCTTTTTATAAAAAACTCGCATAAAAAAGGTACTCTAAGTGATTCTAATATTACTTACTATCTCTATCATGATTGGTGGTCTAGTAAAGTATGTTATAAACATCACTAGCTTAAATAGCCCAGTTGTTAGTGAGCTAGCCTCTCCTTGAGTTCTTCATATACGTACGTACAATACGGTGAAGGAAATGGTCGCGAAGAAACCCGCCGGTCGCAAAATTAATTATGATGCATATTGTGTCACAAAAATATACTAAGTGAAAAGTAAGTATTTTCAGGAATGGAATCTGCTGACTCCCTCGGGGATATTTATTTTAATATTATCTATCTCTACTCTAGTGTTTTATATTATGTTCAGTCAACTTCGCCAATTAGTATCAATACATAATGAGCTGGCTGCCAAATGCATAGCTCAGCTAAATAGTGGTGCTATAGAAATTCATCACGTAGACAATGGCAAGCAGAATCAACAAGGTACGTGTAGAATACTAGAGCCGGGTAGTAACGCAATAGTGCCTGACCTGCCGCGGACCGCAGCAAACAGAGAGATTACACGCTCACAGAGACAGATTCAGGTGAATGCAGATTACTTGAACCCCCCTTTTTAATATTATTTGCAAAAACATAGCCGGCCTTCGTAAAAGAAAAAAATCTTTTTCGTGACTACATAATTTTAGAGAATAGGGTGACTGGTAAAGTAATAATGTGTACTGTAATATGATGACACTATGACAGTAATTTAATGTTATAAGAATGCAAAATAAAACGAAACTAGTTTAATAAACAAACGCATGTATTTAATGATTAAGTACTGCAGATTATACCTTGATTTTTGGGTTCTTTTTTATTATTACCTATGGGTTTACTCTAGACCTCAATATAGTCCACAGAGCACAGATTAGGTCAACGATGGAACAAATATACCCAGAAGAAGCCTTTTTAATGGTGATTTGAATAGATTTGGATTCTATGAACTGGAGAACACAGACGCAAGCAAAAATTCTTCTACATGGCTGTGCGCATCATAAAAGATTTTGCAAAGCAGTTTGTGCGTATGTGTGGAGTATTAATCAAGTATGAATGACATCTTGCAGTACGTCTGCACTCTGGACGAAAGACTATGGAGCTATTGGACACACTCACCGAAGTCACCAAAAGGCCCTTTTAATAGTGGTGGGTCATATTTCAGACTATGAATCTGTCACCAGTAAGTTTCTTGCTTCTTCTTGGTTTTGACCAGGAAGGCGTCGTCTTCTCTATATCTATCGTTTACCCCCCAATATCTTAATATCTAAGATACCTCCTGCCTCCAGCCCTGGCGGGCCGGACAAACACACAAACACGACACGGGCCACGGCCTCGGACCTTCATTCGAAATACTCAAAAACCGTGGCGTTGTCTCGCTTCCATAAATATTTGCTCTGGCCAGTTATTGGCGGGTACAATCACTCACACAGTTTTCGTGCAAAGCTTTGGCTGGAGTTTTGGGGGAATTTCAAAGAAATTTCTATCATTCTATCAACTACGGCTTTATTAAAAACTCTTTGATAGCATGAAGTTTTATTGTGGTATAAAAATCCGATTTTCAAAAAACTCACCTATAAAGATCACAGTTACTTGGAGCCTACCACTGATGTTTCACTACATACATTGAAAGTTTATTAATAAAATCTAGAAAACACGTTGTTAGAACAAAAAGGAGAAGAATACAAAAAAAGGTCAATGGCAAATCAAGGATTTGACGAAAGACGTGATGTCGGTCGTCATTATACTTACCTACTTCTATAGTATCAAAAAATCCAATTCAATAGATGGCAGCACTAAGAAACTGGGTGTATATTACAAACCATTGCCAACCCACATATTCTGATGAAAACCAGAATTTAATGTAGAAAAACGCAATGAATTTCTTATGACTTTTTTAGCAAACACTAGACCTAATGAGGAATTTTCAATGACATTAATAATATTTCTTAAAATTGAACTAGATGGCGCTGATCAACATTGGGAATTAGAAATTGGCAACACTGATGTGTCGCTTTACGTGACACATCCGTCCGTCATGTCATGTGCATTTTCGCAGATGAAGGAGACTGAGTTTTTGTTTATCGTGGATTCGGATCTTTTGTTGTAACACAAACCACTCGTAAACAATGTACAAACAGAACAATAAATAACATACAAGGCAATGAGTAGATACGTAACCTTATTTTGATAAAAAGTCAGATTGTTTTTTTTTGTTTGACAAATTCTTGCGACCATAGATTAGGTAAAAAAAAACCCCAAGGCTTATCAGCACCATCTATTGACACCTTTGAATACTCAAGTGACAGCTGTCACCGAAAACGCCTCATTTAATTTATCAATTGGACTAAGATCATTAAAACTGGGAGAAATAACGTTTTATCGCTTTTGAATGTGACTGCCTCCTGATATCTTGTGTTATTTAGACTTCGCGTGCAGTCACGTGATATATTATTTCAGTGTCTGATAAAATACCAATGTAAAATACTGATTTCAGCTATAAGCAATTTTGCATGTGGTTGCTGAAAGTGTATTTAGAACATTATTTTATAGTTACACCTTGACTAATAGGTACCTACATTAATTGTTACCTAAAACAATGTGGATACACGTAAAAGCACAATTCTTATATAAGTACATACTAGTCCTATAAAATTGCCTTTGTGTTATTCTGAGGAAGTTTCATCAAAGTTAGAACTCTTAGCTATATACTGTCAGTGTATATAGAGTATATAAAATACTGGATATACATGGACATGTATATTATGTGAGCTATTTGCTCAGTGTTGCCAACGTCACGTAGTTTCCCAGAATGGTCGTTAGCGCGGAGGTGCCAGTGCGCTTCACAGGTTTTGCCGAATTGTCTTCTTGGGATGTTTCATGGAACCGGAGTTCGAAGAATCTTGTTTGAGATAACTATAAACCATTTATAAGTATAGCTAGCTTTTGGGTGCGGCTTCGTTCTCGTTTACAAATCAAAAAAAGCCTTAATATATCGAGACCATATCTTCGCCGCGGTTTCTTAGTTAGGTTAGGTTAAACTATTTCGTGAAATGGTCAGCCATATAGTGAAATGGTCGGCCATATCATAAAGTGATCAATTCTAAGATATGGCCACGACATATCCCCCAAGCTTCATTCAAATCCGTAAAACAGGTAACGCGAGATTCTCTACCAAAAAAATCAAATATTTTGCATTTATCCGGTCAAGAAGCCGGTTTCAACGGGCAGAACAGAATAATACATAAACCTTTTATTATGTAAACCTAAAACTTTAGCAGGAGAATGACGATGGTTGTAAAAAGACTGCTTAATAAAAAGTTTACCTCAATTATGCAGACGATAAATAGTAGTTCCTACAGATATCCACACGGATGGAGTCGTGGGCCTAGTTAGCTATAAGTTTATAGGAAAGCTGTTGTAGACTATAGACTAGATACCAATTTATTGTTCAGTTGCCGTACTAACTTTAACTATGGGATATTTAATTTGACGCCACTTTATTCCGCAATGATACTCGTAGACAATCGTAAAACAAAAATACCTAACCGTTGATCTGTTGATCGCACGGAGGACGCCATTTTGGTTGTCAATTCGAATCGCAGACGTCAAATGGTAACCAAATGCCATTTGACGCTGTCAGATATTCAAAGATTGTCTCATATACCTAGTAGGCCTGTAGACATGAGTTTTGGAAACTAGCATTCAGGCATGAAAGACACACCACAAGGGATCTAATCTCGAGATGATTAGTGTGCGGTAATGTCCTGGCCAGGGCCGGCGTCAGGGAGGGACAGGTCTCCAAATAATACTTAATTTAATGGGGACGAAAGCGCACAATTCACTCATTCATTCACTCATAAAACTGATTGCTGGCACTGAGATCTATGCTACACGTACTTAGGTTTCATAGTTGGCTTTAATTTTTTTCTACTATTCATTTTGAAAATTACAGTGGTTAGTTTCAAATAATTGCTCTTCACTAATTCTCTACATATAAATATTTAGAGTTTCTTACTATTCAATTCATGTATAAATTAGTTTGGAAAGGAACAAAAATGCCAACCAAAGTGTTTTCTATATCGTGGTATTGAACGCAAGCTTAACTAGCTATGCAATGCAAATTTGATTGATTACATATTAATAATAGAAACATGTAACGTACCTTCTTATCACAACTCTTTTCGTCTATATGGGTCTTGCATATTTACCTCTTTTTGTCGTAACCCCCACCTAAGCATGTTTCTGTGTGGTACGCTAATTCTTCACCGTCACAAACGGCCGCGCCGCTCGACAGACGACAGATTATGGAGAATTGAGCCATCTAATATTCCCTGTGTCTCGGCGGAGCCCGCAGCGGGGGGTTATTCTAGAAAGTTCTACATGCGATAAAATTTCACTGGCAACAATCTGCTGCCCACAGACTGCATCGTAAGTAGGTGTTGTGGTACCTGCTGCACATTGAGTAGAGTACAATTAACCACGGCTACAGGCACTATAGCAGGTTTGATGCGACTTTATATAGTGAGTACTCTTAGCCGAAAAAACCCATGTATTCTTAAAACTATTATTTAGCAAGCAATATTTTTGAGATTTTAATATACCTACTGTAACTAATTGGAATTGCGTAAACCAATTCATTGGATTTTGTAGAGATAAATGAAACACGTAACATGAAGTTGAGTCTTACACAAGCACGCTTTATCAAGGGGCATGGCAGATGTAGGTAAGTATATCATTTCCACTTTCAACAAGGTTTTTGTGACTCCTGACTAGTGACCGGAATGCTGTTACACTTGCCTTGGAACTATATTATTATCTGAATTTGAAAAACTCATTGAAACATCATTGAAACGTGGTATAAATCCTGGAGTGCGATTTTTGAATCTCACTGGTGATATCAAAATCACCGGTGACTAAAATTATCTCCGATGACTTCTATGTCACCATTTTCCAAAAGCCGTATTTTTGAAAGTCACACGCTGTTTTCAATAAATCGTCGCAATCACAAAATATCACAATCGAGCCCCGCTGCAAATTCTTCCAAAAAACATACTTTGGCACTTTTGGCAGATGGCACTACGTCAACTGTCAAAAACAATCGCATGGTGATTTCAATTACGAGTGGGTAGGGGCACTCGTAAATCGATATCATAGGTATGACAAATGTAAGTCACCGATGAGTTTCAAAAATACGAACTTTCGGAAATCACTCACATCGGTGAGAATGAGTCACTTGGTGAGATTAAAAAATCGACCCCCTGGGCTTCCTACTTGAAAGAGCTTTATCCAAATAGCAACATATAATTTCCTTGAAAATCTGTCTTCATTTCCTGTGTTATTTTCCAGCTATCTTTCCGCGTATCGACAGCTCAAACAAGCCTAAAACTATCATATCGCATGCTCCGATAATAGTGCCCCGTCTGGTCAGCGGCGCGGCGTCTTTGATCTCTCTGCCCCCCTCTCTGGCGATATGAGTACCGCTCCCACTTGACGGAAATTAAAATAACATGGGCCTGTTAACATTACGACTAGTATACGTTTCTCTTTATTTCAAGTGGTCTCTGCTTTACTGAATATGGAAGCGTTAGGGATGTCAATCTGATTATCATTAAGGTATGATTCCGATCTCGGCAGCAAGCAGCAGTGCTGCAGCATTGCTGCGGCAGCGTTGCTGCTTGCTGCCGAGATCGGAATCATACCTTTAGTCCAAAAAATATCTATGGGGGTACAAAAATCGATTTTTTAAATCGATCTTGGGTAGATATTGAGTCGATCTAAACAGCCAAAAGTTAAGATTCGATTTTAGTTTTATTATGAGAGGAGGCAATAAATAAAGCAAATTTTTTTAATAGTAGATAGGTATGATAATTTTTTATTATAAGCTAATAAGTATGGTGAGATTAAAAGAACAACGATATTTTTTTTAAATATTTCGCCATCCCTCAAACGACTTATGTTATTGCGATTACAAGTAGGTATCTATACACGAGGCCCGAAAAGCAACCTTCGAAAATAAGGCTTATGGCAGTTGAGTAAGGAGCGTGTCTTATTAGTATTCCGTGTGGTAATGTCGTCACGCCTTAATCCGATACATAACCGAGTAAAAGTAGCGTAGCTTTTAATTCCATATAATATACGTCCAGTGTGTAGTCAGCATAATAAATAGCGCTGCACCTCCCAGTTTTTAATGCAAGTCCAGCAGTGACACTTTAGGGAAACACATTTTTGTAGCCTTTTTTATAATAGAAAAAGAGGATTTTCATTAATCAATCGTTTTTACCTGAGTGCGCGACGCAAGCGGGGTAACGTGTTAGTCAGGTGAAGTATGTACCAGTATATATGTGTCCCTAAAGACATGACAGTAATCAAAATTCAATATGGCCACAACCAGAGCCATATTGTTAAAATTGTCCATGACCATTGGTTAAACTAAAAAGTTTGAAATGAAATTAAAAACTGACTTCTTAAAAAGTAACTTTTTAAAAGATGATATATAAAACGCGTAACAGAATAAGCGCAATTCCTCATACACCCTAATTAGTATATTAATATAAAAAAAATATGATGCCTTCGAATTTTAGTTGTGTCTAACCAATTTTATTAAATAAAGAGCAATAATAGCACGATTTCCATAGGTAGCACTAAATTCAGCTATGGTAATTCATTTTTTATAAAAATGTAACACATATTAAAATTTGAATATTAAATTGTATATGAGAGTGAGATAAAGGTGACCAATTAATAAAGTTCATTTTAAGCACAAGCCGTGCGACGCTAAGAGAAAAAAGATCACTTTTTAAGCAGACGGGTTTTTTTATTATTTAATTTATTGTAAAAAATTTGGGTGTTGGTTCATGAGTTGATAATTTTGCCTTCATTGGCATTACAAACAATCGTATTGGATTCGCATTACATTTAGAATTACATCCCATTCGTAATTGTTAATACTCAAAGAGATTTAAATATAATAGGGCATAAAGGAGGCATTGGGAATATTTTTATACAAAACTTTGAAGCATAAGCGTCATGTCCTTGTCATGTCAGTTAGTATGAACGCGAGCTGTCATTTGGTAGAAATTGTACTAGACTTATTGCACTTGGAATAACTTTGGACTTCAAATTTTTCTCGCTTTGTCCCCTCTATGCCCTATTATTTTTAATCTCTTTGTTAATACCACTCCGTTACATACTTGAAATTCTCCATACAAAACTTAGTTAATGTTACCACAGAACAGTCAAAACCATGTAGATGCATGGCATACGTGTACTTTATAGTACACAAAATGCTTAAGGAAAATTGTAAAATCTGAAGTACCTCTGCCAACACCTACAGTACCAATCAATAGCAACTTACGAAGATAACTTGAAGAGTATAGCCGACTGAAGCGCCTTGATAGTAAACTTGATAGCGGGTTCGATGCCCGATAGAGGCCTATCGGTGACACTGAAAGCTAACGGTTTAATCTATCGGGTTGATATTGCTTCATCATACATAATATATTATGTCTGGCTTGAGAAATATAACTAATACACTCACGCCTTATGCCTGAGGAGGTCGGCGGAGAGATTTTATTCCTGGAAAAATTTCAGCGTTTTTGATTCCATCGCCGGAAATTGATCTCGTTTTCGCACGAGAAAGAACGAGACAAAACACTGGCCCAAATTTTGTAAAGAGGTTCATGTCACGCTTACTAATTTCGACTAATAAAGATATTTGATTCAAAAATAATATACATTTTATTATTTTATCATTGCAACCTTGCTACGAGAAATAGACTGTAGCTGCGTACTGGAAGACATTTTGACAGTTCCCGAGATATTCTGACGCATGACTATGCGTCTAAGCATGTATATTGTGCGTGTCGTGATAGTTTAATCATAGTGTTTCTACCTAACGCTAAAGTTCTCGTAGCCTTGTGTTTGTTACAATCAAGCAATGGTGGACGGGGTCAGTCGGTGAAGCGGAGACCGCTTAGTGGCATAACATGACAAGTCCCATTGGTTCTTTGTATTGACTTACAGTTATACCTACTAGTAGTTAAGCCATAAGTGGCTTGAAAAATTCTAACAGTCAACAAGCCACTAGCTTAACACCATCTTCCGATACGCAGTAGGCACGCGATTGTAGCCCACACTTTTTAGGAAACTTCAGGTCAGCTGTGGGATGCCAAAGTAATATCCATGGACGAGTTAAGAGTGCCTTGGTATTGGACTAAGTGTTTCTAAAGCTTGGGTCCCACGGTCCGTAAAATCGCGGATGCACGCAGACCAGCTCGCACGACGCACCGTGGGACCGTCCGTGATAGCACAGAACGTCTGTGGCGGTGCGCCCGTATCCATCGTGAGTCGGTAACTTCAAAGGTGCGCTCTTCTCTCTCTTTCTTTCGCTTTGCATTATGACAACATAAAAACATCTACACACACCGACACGCACCGTTGGACCGGCCCTGCCTGTGGTGCGTCGCCGTCCGTGCTCGTCGGCTGAGTGTAGCTGATCCGTAGAATAGCGGACCGTGGGACCCCAGCTTAAGTGAAGAAGACGTTTATAAGTGTAATTTGCTTTTACCTACAGAAATAAATGAATTATGACTTTGACTTCATTGAGATGTCGGAGTGTGTATTCAAAACAACAGAACAACTTCGCATATGGCTGGCATAGGTTGATTTGATAAATGGGAATCCTAATCACGAAAATTCTACGTTTGAAAAAATACAATTATTTTACTAAGTCACGTGATACTTATCCGAGGGTAGCATGCATATCACGTGACACGAATCCTTCTGTTATCAGTTCTCGTTAGATAACCGCGCGACATCCAGGAACCAACGCGCAAACACCCTTATCTGCGCCTGCGCATCATGGATACAGTGCACCACTAGGTGTGAACCGTCTGGGTGGGTGTTTTAAATGGTTTATTGTAATTTTGTCACATGCTAGTCATGATAAAGCTTTCTCTTTTATGTATGGGCTTGTTTCCGCAACTCGACGTCTCTTCTGCGCCTATTTTGCGTGATGGTGGAAATGGCTCTACTCTTGTCATCCCAGCTCCTCCAAGAAACCCAGCAGCGACTTGAGGTCCTTCAGGACCTCGGTGATCCAAGGTGCTTCGCCCGGTATTGACGCTTTCTCTTACTAACCTATCACTTTCTAGCAGAGGGTAGATGCAAGGGATTGGCAGAGGGTTCTATTCCTAGGAGTATCCAATGACAGCTTTTGAGTAGTATTATAGAGAATGCAAGACTTCCCGATTTCACCTTAATAAAGTTTCACAGGTAGATTCTTAGCTCTCTTACTCTAATAAAAAGTAAATGCACACTTCGAAGTAACTTCCAGTAAAATTAAACGTAATCTAATTTAAACTTTTAGCGATTCAATGGGATCCAGTCAAAATCAACACAAGGCACTCCATCAAACGGACATCGGGATAATTTAAAAGAAAATTTGAACAAATTACCGATCTCCGTGAAGTAGTCCTCCTTTAAATAAAGGAGATTTTTAAAAATTCCACCTTAATTGTTAGCTGATAGGGAGTGGACGGGAGTGCGACACGAAAGGAATTCTTGTAAGAAAATGCTGTGACTAATTTTTAAACAATTATTTTGACAGATATTTCTAATTTTTACCTACTTAATAAATTTTACTACAACTTTGCAAATAATGTGGTCGTACTATAGTTGGACTTTGTATTTTACCTGTGGTTTTTTAATTTATATAATTTATGGAATACGGGAATAAAATATTGCCTATGTTACTTGCTGATAATGTAGCTTTCTATTGGTGAAATATTTTTTTAAATCGGTTTAGTGTTTAGGAGTGAAGGCGTAATAAACAAACAAACAAACTCAACAAATTTTAAAAAGATATTTTTTATATCCTAGGTTGGTAGTCACTTCAAGGTTTATTCCCAAGAATGACAATTACTAAAACAGAAATTCCTTATGTTAGTTAAGGAGTCCACATTATTCTAGTTAGAATTCGAGAAAATTGAACAACCATTGTAAGAAAGGAATGGTGGACGGAGTCAGTTTGGATTATCGATCGATCAGTTTACCGAACATTTAGATGACGACTGAAATTTTATTGCTTTAAGATATCACAAACACAATGGGGTAATTGACAGCATCAAAAGTAAATTGCGAAAATATATTATTATTCATTAAAAAGATTTTCCCAAAACACCTTTTATTTGAACATATATTTCGGTTTTTACGTTACAATTAGGTGCCTAACCTATATCAAATTTAAAAATAATAAAACACTACAAAATTGTCGTAATTGAGTACTAGAAACTATGACGTCACACCTTGCTATTTCAGTACATTTTCATATCATAAAAAGTAACTGATTTGACTAGGCAGGACACTACCCTATAAAGATTTTGTTACAAAAACTTCAGTAATGGGAAATATATTCTTATTGGATAGCTTCGGCATGCGGCCGTCCAAGCCGTGTCGTGATTAGTCCGGGATTTTTTCCGTTCAATTGAACTTATGAAAAGTCCCGTGGACCCGGCGCTAATGATTGTTTGATCTTATTACATAAGTAAATTGTCGCCCAGCTTGCCTTTGGGAATAAAGTAGTTCACTTATATATAACTAGCTTTTGCTCGCAACTTCGCCCGTGTTTTGAGATAAAAGTAGCCTATGTGTTATTCTGACGTATAAGCTATATCACTGCAAAGTTTCATGAAAATCCGTTCAGTGGTTATTGCGTGAAAGAGCAACAAACATCCGTTTATACATAATAATAATAATAATAATATAATCTCACGCCTTTCATCCCCGAGGGGGTAGGCAGAGGTATTCCATTACTGGATATACCCACATTTCACGAGATACATTGGAGCCCTAAGCGTGATAGGTGGTGAGCCCATCGCCGGACCGGGTCTGTTTACAACATGTCTCAGAATTAATTCTGGGACCTGTGGGTTTCCTCACGATGTTTTCCTTCACCGTCGAGCTAGTGATAAATATGTACGTAAGTTTTGAAAAACTCATTGGTACATGCCAGGATTTGAACCCGAGCCTCACTGATTTTCGGCCGGCTCTTTAACCGTCCGGGCTATCACTGCTCTTACAAACAGCAGCAGCAGCGTTTATACATCCATCCTTACAAACTTTCACGTTTTTAATGTTAGTAGGATACAGTTAACTAATGCTGTTTAGGAAAGTACCTACTTACATAGAACAAAAAAAAAACTTCAGTGTGTGGTGTACTTTATATAATAATCCTTGTCTTCCTCTACATACCTATTAATATTTAATATTATTTAACAATTATGAAACATGATGTCAATATAAAACCACAAACAACCCGCCACCAATCATGTGATTGTGTAGGTTGGTTCCAGCTTGAGAGATAGGATAGTTTTGGACCCAATAGGTGGCACTGTTGTGTATGGCAAGACAACGTCTGTGCGAGTGCAAATACGTATTTTTTTTTGCCTTATAAATTATAATACGTAGTTATTATTATAATTAAGCGTCTAGAAACTAAGTAGAATCACAGTTCTTTATTACTCCGCCGATATTAAGACGGTAGGTGTACCTACTCGTACATAAGTAAAAGAAATGATTAAGTAGTTGTTAAGTAATTTTGTTGCCAGCTAACATTGAATGTGAGTTATGATGGATTCAAACAGTAATGAGAAAACGAAGCGTGTTTGTTGGCTCAGCAAAATAATGGTCACTGAAAAAAAAAAGATTTCCACTAACAACTGAACTCGTGCGTAATTTCATATTGTAAAACTATTTAAAATGAATTTTGTCTAGCGTGTTTTAGAGGTAATCTTTTGAATCTTCCACAAAATAATTAATATTGTTCACCACAAAACACTGTTCATTACGCTCTTCTTCCGTAGTTCAATTGGATTCGCTACATACCTACTTGTATAATCACTTGATTTAATACATAATATTTAAATTTTGTAGGTAGGTATACTAAGTATGTGTAGGTATAAGTGAACTTTAGCCCAGTTTTGGCCAAAGCCAAATTTGTTGCTATGTCTTTTTAGATAGGTAAATGCTTCGGTTGGAAAGTATAAGAAGACAGATCATCTTTAAGACTGTTTGTCCATTTGTTACCATTTCACAGCTAAACCAGTGCACCGATCTTAATGAAATTTGGCAGGACCATATTTAGCATCTTGACGGTAGGACATTGGCTACTTTTCTGGAGGTATACCAAAGTTCATACAAACGGAGAACTTGTATATTATATATATTTTATTAGCTTGACCATGAAATCAAGTGTAGGTTAGAATTGGATACATGTATCCAGAATCAGATCCTCCCCGGGCGACCCACGATATTAGTTAGTACTGTGCAAATAAACACGGGCACGGGATTACGGGACTTGGCGTGCAGGCACGTAGGGACGTCCCTGTGTTTTGGGATAGAATCAAATTATTCGCATTTAGATTAATTGGAGCGTAAAATAATCACAATCGGTCTGTAAATAGTGTACAATCGGTCTATAAAAAAACAACCAAAGTGCGAGTCCGATATGAAGGGTTCGGTACGACCGTACAATAAAAATTACGTTACTTGAGTGGTGAGTAGGCATATTTTTAGTATAATTATTAGTTGTTATATATGATCGTACATATAGGAATATGTAGATTACTAACACACTCTGTGAAAATGTGAAGTGTCTACTTATTTCGATTTTTAAAAGATAAAGCCTGTGGCAGATGTACGGACAGAAAAAAATATACCTATATTGAATACAAGAGTAAAAAAATGATTTTTAAAAATTACTTATAAGTAATACAAAAGATAGATCTTTTCCTTTTTTTATTTTTTTTTTATTTATCTTTTCCAGACTAACTTTTTAAGTGGTTTTCTAATCCATGTTGAAAACATGGTTGACTGTTCAATCTTGTACTTACCTGTTTTAAACCTAGTCTAAAACTATGTGTATCTAAACCAAATTAAATTATTGTCTTATCTTTTATTATGTACTAGCAGCGCCCTGCAGTTTCACCCACATAGTTCCCGATCCCGTGGGAATACAGAGATACAATATAGTCTATGTTACTTCCTGATAACGTAGCGTTCCATTGGTGAAAGAATTTTTAAAATCTCTGTAGTGGTTTAGGCGTGAAAGCGTAACTAACAAACAAAGCCACTTTCGCATTTATAATATTAGTTAGGACAGGTACTTACCCATATTTTAATACGTTATAAAGTACCTATCTTACCAAGACCAATGGCAGGAATGCGAGCCAGTTGGAGGCATTCTAGAAGCGTCGGCCGCGAGACACGCACCCGTAGTATTGACTGTGGCCATTGCGCATGCCTCTGCGACAGGGAACTGACGCCACTGGATGTATCAGGCTAACATTTACCTGATAATTTTAAAAATAAAATCTCGATTGCTAACTATGTAAATGACATTAACAATCGGCTGCAAGGAGATTTTATTTACTCTTGAAGTTTTGATAGCCAAAGAGAAGGTGAATCCATTGTGAATCGCTATTTAAAAGTCATTGGTGTATATAAATTAAAATCCTATCATTCACATCTTAACTGAGACTAGTCTACTATTTTACGAAAGCCATCGTGTAAAAATTAAACAGGTTTGTTGTTATAAATAAAGCTACTTACTTTACCTACTTTATATACAGTAAGTACCTACCACTTCTAGTAAAGGGAAATACTGCTTTCAGTGGCTTCAGTAGACGCTGTATCAAGTAGAACGGCGAAGTAAGGAATTAACTAGGTTAGCAAACTCTGGGACTACCCAATACTTGTGTTAAATTGTGTGAGCATTTTCTTTTACAACTTAATAAATAAATTCACGTGGGTATTTTTGGATATGCAATAAGTACATCCGATTAACTACAAATAATATTGCATAGAAGAAAAAGTAAAAATTGAAAAATAAAATCGGTCGGCGTAATAATTTATTTACCAAATGTTTCTGTCTACGTTTGCAGCAACGACTAAAAACAACAGTGAACAAAAAAAGAACACATAAATCAAATGAAGAACAATCCATTAACTTGATCTACAATAAAAAAAGAAAACGAGCCGCGATGATTGGCCAGCGCGTTGGCGGGAGAGTACGATTGGCCGTTGCTCCCGCGCGGTGCGTTCGGAAACCCGATACTTTTTAATAATGGCTCCTTTAGCTAATGCGATCGGCTTTTATATTACATCGCCGTAGGTTAGTATTTTATTACATAGGAGAACCCAAATGCGGTCTTAAGTGCTCGGTTCGGAAAGGGATAGGGCTTGTTTCGGATTTCTGTCCTCATTGCGGTTCGATTAAGTTGGTATAGGATAAAGGTCCAGAGGATTTGCGGTATGTTTTATTGTTAGGGGTAATCTGCTAAAGTGAGAAATTTTAACTGTTGATTATTGTGCTGTATTTAAGATTAAACAGTCTTCTATATGAATGAGAAATTAAGGAAGTTATTAAAATTAATAATTTCAGTTACTGTTCAAGAATCATACTAGAAAGTAATGTGTGTACGTACATCTCATCAGTTCATATATACATATATGTACTTATATAAATATAGAGATATGAAGTTACAGTAAACATTCAGCACAAATTAGCCGCAATAGAGCTCTAATAGATAAAACAAAAAATCATGAACGCAATCTAGAGAGTGGAGACTAATCACAGTGCAAGCACTGTAAAGCATTATCAAACAAGTTATTGCTCAAATACGCAAGATACACTCGAGCCTCCCATTGATGTGGCTGTGCAAACAAAAAATATCGACCATTCGATAACGGGTGCGTACCGTACAAATCGATACTGACCCCGCACGATACCGCGACAATCAGCAAATACTGGCCAAGATGATAAAAACCGAACGCACCTCCATAGAAAATGGCGCTAAAATGTACCATTCGTTCCATGTATTTTTTTAAATCTATTTTCAATGAAATGTCGGTTTTCCACGTTTTTTTATGACATGTTGTAGTTACCAAACTGTAAGAAATTTTACTAGAAAGGCGCGAAATGTATTTTTAGAATGACTCAAACGGAAATATTGGATATCTACACCATAAATAGACTTATCATGAGTGTTTACGGGCGTTATCGGTTCAAAATTTTATGTTTGACTGTCAATCGTAACAGTCTTTGTTTTGATGATTCGCTACATTTTGAATGGGTGTTTAATCAACGCTAATCATTAGCACAAATATTGGTATTTTATTGAGTTGGAAAGAGCCGAAAATGATGTCTTAGGTTGCGATAAACAATCAGAAATATAACAAACTACTGTTTTGTGTGTTAGTGTAGACAAACACTGTCATAGTGGAGTTTTAGTATAGGCAACAAAGCGGATTTTTGTATGAAGACCCCAACATTAAATTCTTAGTCGATGAAACTTTGCAGTATAGTATGAGACAAAACTTATAAACTTATATAACTTTTTTTGGATATTCATAAAATAAGTATAATTCATGATACTTTGTCACACTGTAAAGTTTTGTCGTCTGAGGAATTCATGTGGGGGTCCACTACCTTCCTTGCCTAGACTATTTGGCTAGCATTTGTTTTGTTTATAAAATGGAGTTGGGTGAATTTGTTTTGCATGTTGATGGTCCTTGTGATGTAGGTATGAAAGATTTTTATTAGAGTTAATTTAGATGCTGGTTTTGATTAGCGGAGGCCATGATGTAATAATTAGCTGTTTGAATACAAAATGGCCGACGGGTCAACGCTCCCGTTCACCAGACAGCAGACCGATTTAAGTTTAATCATTGAGCGGTCAATTAAGTTTCTTGTCAGATTTTTCTGGAAAATTGGCCGTCTATTTTCACTTTACGATCTACTACAGTTATTTAATTTGTTAGACATAATATGGTATTATATGACCTTTACTAGTCAAGTCAAGTTCAGGATCTAATTAACGATTTTATACGGTTTTGGCCGAATACTGAGACATGGTTTTGGTCTCTTCTAATAAGTTTGTATAGTATAGGTATATTAATCTAATCATCATAGCCGGTCAAGTAGAGGGAGTCTGTTGTCCTTTACTTTAGCGCCCGTGGTAGGTACTAATATATCTACACCAATATTAAAGGCAACACTATAGACAGCATTTAAACATTCTTTTGTCAATAAAATTCTCAATTTCTGGGAGCAACAAGAGCTATAGTTTTCTTACGGGAAAGGGGCTTATACAAACGTAGGTGAAATAACAAAGAAAAACTAGTTTTAGGACAAGGCTGTCGAGAGTTTGCCTAAATTATTCATGAATCATGATAGATACCTAAGTTGTATTTCTGTCGTTTATCAAACCATTTTGAACTTAAAAACTTAATTAGGCTGTTGAATTGTAATTGAGTTATGTACTTACTTATTTACCTTCTTGGTTACCCTTCTTGGTTTTCTGGGTTGGTTAGCATCTAATTCATCTTCGAGTCGGACTCTGTCGGCTGCGACCATAGACTCATAAATCACGGCAGACATATTATCGCCTACTATGCGCTATCTATAAAATTGTCTTTTATTTATTTTTATAGATAAGTATGAGACTTAGTATAACATTCCGCAAGACTGCAAGAGTAGGTACCGTAACGTAGCGCATAAGTCCCCCATAAGTTTTTATAAGTAGGTATCCAAGTATAAAGAGCGATTCAAAAACTTACAAAATTTCTGAGTATGCAAATTTAATCGCTCCGTTCTGATGTGCTTGAAATTTGTGATATTCTGAGCAAATTTCACAGATTACGTTTTTTTTTAATAAAAATATCTAAAGTAAAACTCCGGTAGGCCTAAATAAATCAATTACGATATGGGTCCTTACTAACAAAAATCTTTATCTGGAAATCAAAGGAAACATTGGCACAAACTGTAGAGCTCAAATTTTAGTTAGAAATTTTACCTACCTAACGTGTTAATAAATGTTGACTTGTTGCCATGGGTACCTATTGATGGATAATACGAGTATAAATATTTTGTTAATAATAAGTTATGTAACTACTTACCTATAATTGTTAATAGTTTTTATGCTACATTACAATCGTTCAACACTGCTGTTTTTTTAATTGCATCGTTGGTATATCATTGAATTTGACCGCCGCCATTGACAGCCAGACACAAAATTTTATAAAACATCTCAAAGAGGAACTGAAATGGTATCGAAGGGCGTTCAGTCCGGCGGCCGGACGGTACCGGCAATACGGCTAAGTGCCGGCGGTGATGGATGGTGTTTGCTCTGCAAATAGTTTTCAATTTTATGTCTCCGCCCGCAGCCCGACAGATTTCACTCACGGAATTGGTATTAGGGATATCGGAAATTCGAAATTCTTGGTTTTGGCAACGACGCCTGAAGTTAACTTTGAAAACTGAGAGGGGTTAGATATTTATATTATACTAGCGGTTTTGTGCGATTTCACTCGTGTAGTTCCCGTTTCTGTGGGAATACGGGAATAAAATATAGCCTTTGTTACTCAGGGATACCTATTATAGCTTTCCAATGGTGAAATAATTTTTAAAATCGGTCCAGCAGTTTTTGTCGTAACAAAAATACAAAAATACTAATATTTCCTCTTTATAATATTGGTATAGAGCATAGATTATTAACTATGAAATATGGGGTGATGCGGGGTTGGTAAAAGCATCGAAAGTAGAAAGGACGGAAAGGAAAGAATACCGTTTTTGAACCACTGACTTGTGTAAGTGCTCCGCTTGGTTTCTTCATAACTTTAATTTAGGTAGATGTAGAATATTTACGAGTAATCAAATATTTATTATTAGCGAGTATTGCATATAAAAAATGTAAGCAGCAAGTGAAAGATATTGAATTTTTAAATATATATATCTGTTTTAACGTTAAATTAAATGTCTCAAAGTTAAACCAAAAAGTCTTGAACAGAATCCTAAATGAATTTTGTCAATTGATTTCGACTTTTATGAATGAAAACTATCTTGATTTACCTTTAGACTAATTTACTTTTATTCAAACTAAAGATAATGCTAGCATTAACGTTAGTCCCTATCTACTTTGACAAAGGTATCATACAACCTACACACGTTATATGACATGTATGCCATCACAGGTACATAAACATGTAGTACATAGCGCGTACGTCGTATATTCCGGCCCGGCGAGCAAACATTCGATAAAGCCGACACAACCGACGAAAAAAAGGTTTCCTTCCCTCATTCTTGCACGACACATACATATTTTACACCTTCAGAATTTCGAGAAATCTTACGTGGCAAATGTGGGGAGAAGGCGAACGTTGGGAAAGTGTACCAAGTGAGTTATAATAAAATATACGTTTACACATTTTCAATTATATTTTTGTATTTGGTAGTTCGGAAAGTCTAAAAAGTAAGTAACTACAGTTTATACATTTTGAATTTGGAACGAGTAAGTCAAGAGGAGCGTTAGGAAAGTCTATAAAGTAAGTAAGTAATAATAATCACATGTACACGTTTTGTGTTTTTTTTTTATTTGGATAGATAGTCTCTTAGATTTGTAACGGACAACGAGTATTCGCCACTGAACTTCATAGTTAGCTTAATGCCTTGCATCAAAGAGATTAAAATATAATAGGGCAAAGAGGGGACAAAGCGAGGAAAATTTGAAGCCAAAAATTGTTCCAAGTGGAATAAGTCTAAGTAGTACAATTTCGACCGAATGACAGCTCGCGTTCATACTAACTGGCATGACCTTCAAACATGCTTCAAAGTTTTGTATGAAAATATTCCCAATGCCCCCTCCAAAGAGGTTGGAAGAAAATCAAACTTTTTCTTTTAACGTCTTTGGCCCCCTCTATGTCCTATTGTACTTTAATCTCTTTTTGCCTTGCATGCACGTTTGACTTAATTGTCCTAGTGGCATTCAGTTCTTGTGTAATTTTTATTGTAGGTACCTATGTATTTACCTATATGCATGCCCCATGACATAAATTATTTTTGACAGAGGTGTTTTGGATGCCCAAAAACTCTTTGTTTATTTAACTTGTGCCCAGACGAAACGTTATGATCTACTACTCTTAATCATTCAAGCACAGAAAAATTACAAATCTATTGTGTCTCATTTTCTTGGCTTAAGAGGTACCTACTTATCTTCAAAAACACTACAAATAATTTAATTGCTTTGAGTAAGTTTTTTAGAAGCCTATTTTAAGTTTTTAGGCCTACGCGAGGATTGGGTTAGGATTGTGTGAAGCAAGGTTAGTCATCGTTGCGTAACAGTGTCACAACTGTATTTGACATCTTCGCGTTAGGTAATGCGTAATCGCGTTTTTGTAACCCCAACAAGAGGTTTGATTTCATAGCAATTGATATTGCTTACTTTTATATTGCGATCTTGGTCTCGAAAAACTTTGAGGAAAAAATGGCACTTCAACCTTTGTCAAATTGCTGAGAAGTTGAATAGGTAGTCTAATGTTTGTATAACTGAAAAAATGTTTTGTAGGTACCTACGATATAACAGAATGACTGAAAATATTGCTAGCTAATTACGAAACCCATCAAGCAACCATTTGCAGACACAATGGTATTACTGTTGTCATCACCCGTCCTTGAGTCACTGCTACTTGACTGTAGGTAAGTATACCTAAGTAAAGATCTAAAAAAAATATAAAATCATCGCTGAGGAAAAAGATTTAGTAAAGACAATTAATAGAAGATATTTAACGTCACTATTCATATCGTCATCATCGTCATCAACCCGTAACAGCCCACTGCTGATCTAAGGGTCTTTCACCACACTGGGGAAGTATGGGCTATCTCCCAAGCGAGCACCGCGGCCTATTCATATCAACTTCCTTAATTTTACTATTTTAGGCGTAACTATATTTTTTATTTAAACTTAAGTATTCACTATAAAACACCTATGTAACTGTGGTTAACGTAGCCAAAGCTATAATACGGTGAGGCAACGATAAAGTACCTACTCTATCGCGACGCCGAATTAATTCTATGACGGTATCGCCACCAGAAGCCTGCATGATATATTGCCTACTTCAATTAATACCACATTCTTATTCAAATTCAGAAGAGTAGCGAATCTTGATAGTAATTGTAATAAATAACATTTAATATTTATCGTAAAATTACAATTGAGCTGCTAATTTATATAAAAACTATTCGTAATTTATTAAATAAAGTTCATAAAAATGACGTCAGCGCCTGACTAAGAAGTTTGTTTTGGAATTAAAAGAAACAGGTGAGCAGTATTAAAAGATAACAGATAATGGCTGCTGTTAGCTAGTCATACATTTTTACCCAACTATATGCGAGGGAGGTTATTCATGAAGGTTCCATACAAAGTATGTTTGTTCAAAAGAGTTAAATTGAAGGTATTTAAAGCCGACCTAAATTAAAAACCATCGTTTAGCACTTGAATCAAAACGGACCCAAGACCGTTAACTTCTTGAGAAGAAATTGTTTTATTTTTATTATCATCATACAAATACACAAAAGGGCGCTCCGAGGCCTCGCTGACATAATATCACGCGTATTCAAATAAAAACCTCATGACAATACCAAAACAACACTTTGTCTGTCGTACAAAAAATCACTATAAAACTGACCACGTTACGTTTTTCCCGCCAACGAACGTTTGTAGCTCTTATTGATCAGTTATAAAGTGTTTATTCCACAAATTAGTCCGATCAAGTTGTAAAGTTATGTTGGTGTACTTGTGTGATGACTTGTAAAGTTTTAGGAACGTCGTTATCATGTTTAGAGGAGGTGCCCCAAGCCCAGTAGCCTTCCTCGTAACAAGTCCAGTGGATAAAATATAAAATCAATAAATGAACAAATAAAATGAATCGCCCACACATCGAGGAGCGCGTTCCCACTGGAAATATTAAGAACCTAGGTATATTAGGAATTCTGTTTATAGAGAATCTATAAAGAAGTATACTTATTATTATATATGTATATTACAAAGGTCTTTTTAATAAATTATTATTTATTCACGACTTACCCATACAGACTACATAATATACAGATTTACCTTAAAAAGAGTTGGTTCTGGCAAACACACACTTTAAACTTGTAATAAACTTATATTTTTCTTAACCTAACAGGTTGTGACAGCCGGACAAATTTATGCTTATGCTTACCTATTAGGCAAAAAGATAGAGACACTATGTTTTATTAATAAAATCAATGTCTATAAGAAACGGGATGTTCCCACGTTACAAACCCACGAGTCAATTCATAAAGTAACGTCTTAAAACAGAAATGAAAAACGTTAATACCATTTAAGATTATTTAAATCCAACAATGAGAGTCCGGATACAACTAGTTTTTAGTCCCCAATGACGTCATAGGACAATGGACACGGGCCAAGAATAGAAATCGACAGTGGGTCAGGTGGTGGTTTATGGAGGCTGTATACCACCCGCGGCGTGCGAGGCGCTAAACAGAAAAAATAAACGCAGAGACAATGCGACGGAATGGGAAGAAAGTTCGCGGCAAGTAAAGGGTTAGAAAAATGTAACATTGCCTAGCTAATAAAAGACAATCATAGCCTCAAAAACACAGAGAGAAAAAAAGAGATTTCTTTTTTATTTTGGCGTTTAAGATAACCAAACAGTTTCTATTGTTGTTTTTATTTATTTTATTTTATTATTTTCGGAACACCTACAGCAAATTAAGAAATACAACTAACACCTAAAAAAATATATCAACAAAGCCATTTACAGGTGATTCGCGTTAAAATGTAATGCCCTTTCCGTTTACTTTCATCAAAACTAGGAGATAATAGAAATCCCAAGTTGTGATATTTTATAATAAGTCCATTGCTATAGAAAAAAAAGTTGTTTGAAAAACGACTTTTATATTGTATCACCAAGGAGTTTTTATTTAACTTCATTCTTATTTTATAGCGATTCATTTATCTTTTATACTAATATGCAACATTTTAAGACTTCAATAATTTTATTTTAATACTTATAAAATTTCTTCTTTCTTATTGGCGAATTAAATGAGGCTGTTTCGTAGACTTCAAATAGAAGTCAACGAGCCGTAGAGAGTAAAATGTTTTTTGATTAAAAGTAAAGTATTTTGTCTTTAATTAACCTAGTCATCCAGAGAAAAAGGCAGTCAGCCTTCTGGATACTGTTCCTCTATGAAAGTATTTTGTTATCTGTAAATATTGCCATATTTTTTTCTGTTTAAGAAAAAGTCTAGCCTTTTAAGTTCGTCTTGGCTCGATGCAAGTTACATTGTACTAGATGAATCAGTAATAACTTTGTATTGCATTCACAATTTCATTCAATTGCGTTTTATTCGAATGTAGTTTTGCCGATTTCTTAAACAAATTAACACCGACGGCCACGTGTTAACCCTTTTGTGCCGCTTTATGGTTTTATGGGCTTTTTGCTAGAGATAACTCAGCGCCAGAATGACCGAAATACACTCTTGCGCAATGCCGACAAAAGTGAAATGTCCGGTAGTAAAAGTCGCATCGGACATAGTTATTATTACAAATGCTTTTTGAGGCGTTTGTGTTAAATAATGGCTTTATAGGACCCGGCAACAGGTACGTTTTGTTGAAGGGTTAACTTCTTAAAGGTTTAGCGTTATCGAGAAGAAAAGATGGGGTTTCAATGCAATTATGACGTTCATAAGCACGTACAGGTGTAGGTATATTTTAAATATGGTAAAAATATTTTAATTTCAAAAAAATATGTTTACCTATCCTATAATTTTTCATAATAAAATTATGGTTGATGAGCGTATTACGTATAGTATCACGATAAAATTTTTTAGAGTTTATTAAAATATTTTTGTGAAAAAAATAAAGAAATACTATTACATTAAAACCTGGGTTTAAGTTACTTTAGATATATAATATAAGATCAAAATATTTGTTCTATATTATAAGCTAAAGCTATATTGAATATTGGAAAGAAAACAATACGAAATTTTAGTAAATTCTTAATTTTATTTGAAACTAACAGATGATATATAAGTATCCTATCTAAATTCGAGCAATACATTTATATGTACGTAGTATAGCTACAAGAATAAATTTAGCATAACTAAGTAATTCGTGTTAGTTAATATTTATATAACCCACATATAGTATGATAAGCATAGCTTGGCAAGCGTACCTAAGTAAAATATATTGTGATTTATGTTGTATATGGTTTTTCTAACAAAATATAAAATAGTAACTGAAAATTTGTTAATTATTAGGCAAATTTATATAAAAAATTGCGACGCATGGTGTGTGTTTTGTCAATCACTTAACATGGCAGTGATCTTGACAAATATACTTTAAAGGTTGTAGGCGACAAGGTTTCCCGAGTAAAAATATTCAAGGCAAATTTAATCATGGACATTACAAGATAGTGTCGCATTTTAGAGCGACACGGTTATGGCACCACATAAATTTAATGAAGTCGCATGTAGCACAGACAGTGTCACGAGGCAAAGCGACAAAGGCGCCCGTACAAGAGAGAGTGAGAATCGCGAATTAAAAATACATGAACAGAATATAATTGGGTATATTATGTTGTATGATACGCTTGCCAAACATACAAAGAATGCTAAATTGACACTTGCATATAAATATATATTCGAATGGAATGTGCGGAAGCATAGATAGGTACCTATCTTACACCAAACACCATATTTAAAGTCACTATTGCCCGGTTTGAGGTCCCACGAAGCTTCGGTATTTTCGGTAATATCTACGGGAACACGTGACAGACAAGAAGCCGTAAAAGCTTGTCACAATCGGTAGAGTCTACCAATAGCCTCGTAGGTCCTGAGGACGGGCGCATATTATATATATTTTTTTACCTTACGCGCTATATATACAAAACTTAGCCTAAACGCGATGGTCGTAGACAGAATTGAAATTCCTTTTTACCTATCTAAGTATAATTTTATACACATTTATTACACAAGACATTGCACAGTTCGACGGTCCAAGATATGCGTCACTCCGACTCCCATTCATACACCGCGACCGGTTTGAATTATCTCTGCGACGTTATAAGAAAGCGGAAATGCCATAAGTGCTTTAAAAAAAGTACAGTCCCGTTCTTATGCTTCTCTCGGTAAAAAATAATGCTCCCAAAATATTCCTTCCAAAGTCATCGTGAGCCACAAAGGTTATGATTTAATAATATCCAAATGTGATTTAAAAATAGATGTCCGAATTGGTCCTACTCTAAGAGATTATATTACATATAAATACGAAACAAAATAGGTATATATTACAATCTAATGTACACCTACATAATATCGATATGATTCGGAACCCAAACCTTCATTATCTCTTTTGTTTCCTTCGTTTAATTTCACACACAAAGTTTATTTGCTTTCCCCAAACAAAAGACTTCAACGCACGCTCTGCAAATAAACAATTTATCGAAACGTCGATAAACTGCCGATAACGGTATCTTATTGATCGTTTGTCTAGTATAATAGTTTAGATTAGTGATGCCCCGTATCACGTCGACGCCTTTGTTCGGGCGGGGAGCTTAAAAACTTACTTTCCGATTACACGGTAGGTACGAATCCAGAATGAGTCTAGAACTAACGTAATGAGTATTTTACTCGATAATTTTGAGAATATTTCGGACAACAAGTTCTGATAAGAGTTTACATGAATGGGAGCCAAAATGAGCGACTATGAAGGACACTTCCGCGGGAGTCCCGCAAGTACTTTAGGCCTACTGCGCCCGCCGCCGCGCGGGCAGCAACGACGCACTCGGACTCCTCTCCGCATCGCCGATATATTTACACAGTTAAACTTATAATTTAGGTACAAGAGGTCCTCGGGGCATGTGCCGCGAAAATATCACCAGAACACAGAGTTTCACGCTCACTCGGGAGTCCAGTATGAACAGTTCAGAACGGGATAGTCCAGCGCGGGGCCCGCGGGCGTGGGCGCAGCTAGCGCGCGTCGGGCGGCGGCGGCGGCCAGGCGCGGCGCGGCGCCTACGCCAGTGGGTACTGTCACAAGGGGGGCTGCGCGTGCGCGTGCGCGTGGTGGTGGTACAGCGACGACTGGTAGTAGTTGTCGGCGGGCGTGTGCCCGTAGCCGTAGTTAACGTCGTACATCTTGAGGTCGCTCTTGGTGTCGGCGCCGGGCAGCAGCCGCGTGATGCTGAACGGGTGCGGCGCGGGCGCGTACCCAGCCGGCTCCTGCTTCAGCTGCGCGTAGTGTTCGAGCGCAAGCGGCGTGTGCTCGGGCAAGCACAGCTCGGGCGCCGCGTGCAGCTGGGCGAGCAGCTCGTCGCGCATCTCCTTGTCCTCCGCGGGCGCCGGCACTGTCTTGTCGTGGTGGTCGCCGCGCTTGTCATGCGAGTGGTGTGAGTGCCCGTGTGTCGCCTTCTGCGCCTGCCGGATGGTCTCCTTCTTCTCGTCCTTGAATCGCTTCTGGCGACGCAGGAAGCAGCCGTTTTCAAACATGTTCCCGCTGTCCGGGTGCAGCGTCCAAAAGGAGCCCTTGCCGGGCTTGTCCGGCGTGCGCGGCACTTTGACGAAGCAATCGTTGAACGACAGCGAGTGCCGGATCGAGTTCTGCCAGCGCTGCTGGTTCTGCCGGTAGAACGGGAACAGGTCCATGATGAACTGGTAGATCTCGGAGAGCGTCAGCATGCGCGTCGGGTTGTTCTGGATGGCCATCGTGATGAGCGAGATGTACGAGTAGGGTGGCTTGGCGTGCGTGTACGAGCGGCGGTAGGTTTTGTCGTTCCGCGCACGCTGCAACGCCGACGTGGGCGACGCGGCCTCCTGCTCACGCGGCAGCGAGCCGTACGGCACGGCGCCGCCGCCGCCCATGCAGGAGGCCATGGTGCTCGGCGGCGAGTAGCCCACGCCCGGGGAGCCCATGCACGAGCCGCCCGCCACCATGTTGTTGGAGTACAGGTTCGGGTACGGCTGTGCCGGCATGCAGCCCATGCCGTTGACATACGGTGGCGCGAGCCCCGGCGACAGGGACGAGAGCGACGCCGACGTCGGCACGTCGCCGTACGAGAGCTTCTGCGAGATCATGGCTAGCGCATCACCCGCGCGTGCACGCCGGCCTGACGCAAACACTCGCACTGATTGAAAGAGTAAATAGAGGCCGGGGGCTCGCGCGCCCCTCCACTGCGACGGCAATTGGCGCTCCGTGGGGCGGGGCCAGCCGGGCTCCGCCCCCCTCTGCGCCTGCGCCCTGCTCGCGCCCGCTCCCCGCGCCCCTCCTCTCGCCCGACCTCCAGCGAGCGCTTCCACCGATAATAATACCGCAGCCCGTACCGACAAAAACATGGAATAATCATAAGTGCGTTAGGAATGTGTACATGTGTGAGCGTTGAGTTTCATCCCATTACGGCTCCGTAGAAAAGTACTATCGTATTTCGTGTGTTCGGATAGGCTTTTTAGGTGGGTCTTCGAGTTGGCAGCCTGTGGTGTTGAAAGTGAATCCACTTGGAGAATGGTTGACTCTTTTTTTAATGTCGTATTTTTTGATGATCTAGTTAAGGTATCATGTGTAGATTTTGAATACTTCACTTATCAAAAGTTAAACTGTTTTTTTTTATTATATGCCTATTCGCAATGCGGTGTTAGGTGAGGCGTTTAAATTTTGCTGACTCAACGTATTTTTTGTTTCAAAAGGAACATTCCTGTTTTTATAGGATCCCACTATTTTTATTATTATTTAAATATGAGGTAGGTACTTTCATTTGTTTTAACCTTAACGCGTCGACATAGCATATCGTAGCGCGGCGCTACGCCTGCTACGAAATGCCCGAAGCGACGGAAAATAGGCCTCCAATAGTAGGTACTAAACAGCTAAATAGGTATACAGTTTTCTTGATGCCTAAATTGTTTTATAATCATATTGGGCAGTTTTTTTTCGCAACCTTTTGATTTTATTCTTAAGCCTAGGTAAAACTCAGGTAAATTATTTAACTCTTTTGTACCTACCTACTTTATTTCATTTATCTTATAATAAAACAACGCCTATGTATGTAATAATAATGATGACCTAGGTAAGTTGGGCATTACGAATGAGTAAAACTTACTTTTACGGATTAGGTACATACTTCAAAAAAGAGTAGATATTAATACCTACTTTTTCTTATTCTGTTCTGAGTACCTACTTATGTTAACAACATTATTGGCTTGTATTGTAGTGCTATGGAATAAGGTACCCTGAAACAAGTATTATAATACTTAAAAGGATGCGTTAATAATGTATACTGCAAAATTGATTGTCAAATAAACAATTTTTTTTTTCTATGCAGGTACAAGGCCAAGGTTGACTGAAGATAATAACTAAGAAATAACTTTCAATAAAATGTCTCCTCAATATTTAGGGATCGTCGTAGGAATAGGAAAGCTCTATACTGTTCTTATTTTTGTACCACGGAATAGGTACGAGTATAGCAGGAGACTGACTGTCGAAACTGGATTCTATTGCAATCACCAGCCCACTTTCTAGGTCTGGAAAGGATCAGCTAGGCATAACAATGGACTGTTGAAATCTGTTGTTGATAATTTTTGAATTTAGAAAAACGTATGACTTGAAATAAATAAAATGATTAATGTTTTCAGATGTTAATGAGCAGATTATTTTCGTCGGAGTAAACAAATTAGCAGACGAGTGGTGACTCCATTGTGTAGACTGATTAACCAGAGGCCAATTAATAAATCAGTTTGTTATGTTCATTTGTTTATCATTAGCTCGACGGTGAAGGAGAATTGTGAAGAATCCGTAATCCCCAGATTTTTTTCTAAAGCATGTGGAACCCTGGTCCAGTGATGATAATAATAAAATAAACTTTGGTATGGGTTTAAGACATTTAATATACGGATTCGTTGGCACAGTTTCAGAAAATAAAATTATTCGCGAACGCATGTGCGGGACAGGGTGGCGTGATGGCTAACTGACAGGAGCGCGGAATAGAGCAAGACTCATGAGCCGTAGTGCCTATCCTCACAATAATAATAATATCTTAATTTGCGTCAAACATGGTAGTAATAGGTGACAATATACTTATTTTCTCGATTATACATGTTTCACACTCTTAGTGGCATACAAATATTTGGGTGGGTTCACATCTTCACGTTTAGGGATTAAAAAATACACAGTTAAAAATTGGGTAATTTCAGAAACTGAATACTATTTAGGTATATATATATTGCTGTTTTAGACCCATATAAACATATTAATCTTATATTAAAAACTAGTCTGCTTGTGGTTGCAATTTTCTTAGAATAAAAGTATGATAATATCACTCAAATTTAATCACAAATAGATTTAACTTTTATATTACGATGGGTCTGTTGGCTATGTTGGTAGTTACCCTGCCTTCTAACCTCTGAGTCTAAGGTTACGGGTTCGATCCCAGCTCGGAGCTCAACATTTGTGTGCATGAACATGTCTGTTGGCTCAGTGTCTGGTCGTTTAATATTTATTTAAGTATTTTTGTCTGTTGTTTAGACCCATAGGCCCTGCCTAGTTTGGGACTAAATAACAGTGAGTGAATTGTGTCCCATAATTAATAACATGTTTCTAAACAATGCATACATTTTATTTTATAATATTACCTATTGAGATTTTTGCAAAATAATAAAGATGTTTGCCAGCACGAAATAAGCATCTCTATTTACGTAAATAGGAGTATATATGTATTTAGATACGTACAACATATATTTAATTTAAAATGTTCGGAGGCTAATTTGGAATCAAGGAGATATACGAGTTTACTATTTTGCAGTTACTAAAATTACTGACTGTCTTTCTATACCACATCATACAAAAGATATTTAAAAAATATATCAATTCACAAAGGTATATCTAGCAAAAGCTAGGTACTTACAAAAGCTTGGTAGTTTAATATTCAATCTTCTATTAAAAATTGAATTTTGTGACGACGACGTCTATCCCTATAATAATTAAATTTATGTATATTAATCAGTTGTTTAGTGCCTAACTTAGGACGTAATAACCTTGCGCGAATGGTATCCAGAATTTAATATTAACTACGAGCAATCTAATTTGCGCTTTAAGCGCTTTGGTTAACTTTGTAAATGCCATAAGCTATTCACTATCTTTTAAGGTTCAGGTTGAGTTTGTAATCCTTTGTTTTACGGGATACCTACTCGTAGTTTGCTGGTTTTATGAGATGTGATGTTTGCAAACTATAAACTGAAACACCAGAAGCCATATTGTGGCTTTTGTTTGTTTTTATGACCCTGGTTATGTTCTAAGTTTTATGTAGGTATTAATAAAAAATACTACCATCTTGTGTTTATCACGAGATCGACGGTAATGAAAAATATCGTAGGTAAACCCGCAGGTCCCAAATTTGATTCTCAGGCTTCTTGATTAAGAGCTGTCATGTTTAGGGGTCAAAAAATATATACCGCTGCCGTCCCCCTCAGAGATAAAACCGTGAGCATATCTATTTGATTTCACGTATGGATGATACATTTTGAAGTAGTTTTTACACTATAGAAGCATCAAATGTAACTCGACACCGGATCTGAGTTAATGGTGGATGCGTGTACCGCGCCCCGCGTAACCCGAGTCGATATTACGGGGTTCTGCCCGCCCCCTGCAGTCAACGGGATGATCGTAGCTCTTATTATGAGGGGGAAGCAGTTTATGTGCAATACAGTTAATTAGGTGATTGAAAGAATACATGGAGAAAAACTTTAACTTTGATTGTGTTTTAATTTAGACAACTCTACCAATAGATGGGTATTGTTTTTAGGGTGTATGTAAGTATGTATTTGAGCATATTTTGCTGGCGCTAGGAAATGTAATCCTGAAAGAAAATATTAATCCACGTATTTGTGTGATTTTCAGTCCTTAGTCCCGCAAGACCTTGGTTTCAGGATCCCGCACAAAAAATAAAAATAATTAAATATTTGATTTCAAAAAAATTTTTGTTACCTCAAAAATAAGGTAGAAATAGCAATTAAATATTGAAAAGTCGACATAAAGTCACAAGAGTCAATGAAACGTAAAAAGTCGGCATATCGGTAAAAGATGTGTATGACTTTACAAAAAAGTCGGCAAAAAGGTACCTACTTGATTGATTGCTGTATGCCAGCAACTAAAAAAAACTAGGAGGTCGGTAGAGAAAAAATCTCT
This sequence comes from Ethmia dodecea, assembly GCA_963855545.1. Lineage (NCBI taxonomy): Eukaryota > Metazoa > Arthropoda > Insecta > Lepidoptera > Depressariidae > Ethmia > Ethmia dodecea. The sequence goes on from OY979457.1 coordinate 4,884,851, forward strand.
TTTCATTTCTCCGCTGGTAGAAATGATCGTTGTTGAGTTATAGGCGAAAAGGACAGTTTCTTAGTTTCTCGATCACCAGATTAATCGACACCTGCAACTCGAGAGTCACAACTGCATTGCCTACCTTTGATGTGGGAGTAGGGGGAGGGGAGGGGAGGCGTTTCTTAAACAAATTACAGTCAGAATTCAGTAGTTTCCACAGCGCTATCTCTGCATTATACTTCACAAAGAAACCAAGCAAATGGACTGCAACTCGTAATAAACAAACACCGTTCTAGCAAATTAGACAAACAGACGCTTGGCACAAACAATGCTAATTAGTTGTTATCGTAAACAAATAAGATACGGAGGAGTAAAGTTCGAGCTCTATATCATTATTGTAGCTTGATAATGTTCTACACCCTAATTTGTTAATTATTATAATAACTAAATCCCAAACTAGGCAGTCTGTACTATGGATACTAAGAAAGAGATTTTAATATAATAAGCATAGAGGGGCCATTGGGAATGTTTTCATACAAAAACTTTGATCTCAAGCGTCATGTCAGTTAGTATGAACGCGAGCTGACATTCGGACATATCATTCTTATCACAGTAGACTTAACATGTGACCTTAGGCAATGTTTTTTGGCTTATAATTTTGTTCTATTTGTCCCCTGGGTCCTATTATATTTAAATTTATTTGGATACTAAACAACTGATAAACATATTTAAATAAATATTAATCAACCACGAAGCCAACATACAAGTTCATGCACACAAATGTTGGACCCGAACGGGAATCGAACCCGCGACCTCAGGCTCCTCAAAATGCAGACGACTAAATGAGGCAACAGGCTCATCATTCTCATTTATTCAATTTTAATTCTAGTCTAAGTATTTAGCTATAATACAGACTCGTTTCAAATTTATTCAGCGAACAAATTGACAGGTCATAAGCTAGTTTAATTTAAACTGGTCTGTGGTAGGTGTGGTAGGAAGGTAATGTAGGTACAGCCCCGGTGACTGAGATCAAACAAGAAAATGTCTTACTGGCCATAAAAATATCTGAGGTTTAATAACAATAAAGCCGAAGTATAAAAATGTCCATGAAAGTTCCTAATCTGTCTGTCTACCTGTTTGTTCGTACGATTACCGAGTCAAAAATACGGATTGGGTCCAACAGTCATAACTAATTTGAAAGCGGGAAAAGTTACGGACCCAACAAGTAACATATATTTCACTAAAATTCTGTACCTTCACCTAACACATTCAAAACAACGTTGAAAAATTTCACGGGTTTGCCACAAAAACTCGAGAATAGATAACACCCTTGACCGGTCCACAGTCACAACATGGACAGACCGACGTCGCTGTAGATAAAACAGGTAAGCCCGCGAGATACAATAGAGGCACGTAACTCATTGAGGATCCGTCATACAACACAATGCCAGCTATTATGAGCCGCCTCTTCGAAGATTGAGCTGAAAGTGACGTGAGAATCTATGACAGGCCACCTAAAAGATTTGGGATCTTTTTGTGGAGGCAAATCGCGGATTATAACTTACTTTTGCCCGACTTCCCCCAAGTTCAGTGATAAAAAGTAGTCTATGTGTTAGTTACTGCAAAGTCATCGAAATCTGTTTAAGTGTTTACGTGAAAGAGTAACAAACATCCGTTCTTAGTGCTCACTTAGTGATTTAAGAAACATTTGTGCAAAAATTTCATGCTTCTAGATCCAGTTGTTTTGATCGATCAGTCAGTCAGTCAATCAACCAGACAGTTTTTTTATTTTATTTATATATACTAGTGGTTCTGCGTGATTTCACACTACGAATATGAAATACGGGAATAAAACATAGCCTATGTTACTCAGGAATATTCTAGATTTCCATTGGTGATAGAATTTTTAAAATCGGTCTAGTAGTTTTTGAGTTTATTCGTAACAAACATACAAAAATACAAATCTTTCCTCTTTATAATATTAGTAGGTATAGATATATACCTATTGTTGTAGACTAGCAGATGCCCGCGAGTTAGTTCGATAGCCTAAGTAAGTATATATGTTATTCTAATGTTTAAGCTATACCTCTCAAACCAAGAATCTGAGACAAAATTGATTTTTAATTGTTACAGTGCGCATTGGAATCGCGCGGTGCTTGACTAATTTAATATACCTAGTGTCATGAAAATCCGTTTAATAGTTTTTAGACAAACATCGTCCATCCGTCCACCTTCACAAACTTTTGTAATTATAATATTAAAACAGCGTTGTTGGTTTGACTTACGCAGCAGCGTCACGACAGGTTGACTGATTTCTTGCATAGAGATTGTTAGAGAACCGAGAAGTAACTTCGGATATTTTTATTTCGAAACGCAGATGAACGCGGCAAAAGTTAATTACTTAATATATATACTAGCAGCGCCTTCACTTGCTTAAATATAGCCTATGTGTTATTCTGATGTATAAGCTATATAACTGTATTAAATAGGCTAATCATCACACTAAAATTATGATTAAATAGTTTCCAGTGTTCACGAAGACTTCATTGCTTAGGTTAAGTGACTCAAATTCCAAATGACTACGGGTAAAACAAGGTGAAATATCCGAAAAAGGTCGGTGCCCGCGCACGGACAGGTTAACACCAGCCTCCCACGACCGCCATTAGTGCATGCGCCCGAGTGTTGACTCAGCCTCGCTCGCGACAAACTCAAAAATACCAGCGTTTTATGAAAGAGATTTTAAAAAAATTACACACCTCATTTTTATTAAATTTTGAAAGTATTTTGTGCGCTTTCTACCTGTCATTCGAAGTTTTGAAAATATGAAATTGTTTTAAATATTATACGAATTCAGTGAAAGAAGATCTTCAACACTTCTAAAATCTATAAATATAATAAAACAGTTACTGGTCGAGTACATAGGTGATAATAATTTAAGAAAGCGTAATATGAGACTAGGTCTATATAACATCAACATTAGCCATTTTTTTTTGTATTTTCGACTATCTGTCTTTCTAACCGTATACATGTACAAGTATGACCTACGCGTATCACGAAAAAACTACTGCACTAAACTGGATGCGGTTTTCACATTTGTATTGTTACCGGTCTAAAATATAATACATGTTTCATCTTGATACCTAAGCCGTCTGCAAGCTGAGTTATCAAGGGCATAGATGTTTTTTTAATTAGATCAGTACCTTAAATAGTATTAGTAGGTACTAGTAATGAAATAAAATGGAATATTTCGGAGCACTCATAACTTGATTTGAAATATTGTTTCTAGTGTACAATAGAGAGTTATCGTATTGTATTAAAAAGAGCTGCCCTTGAGTTCTTTGCTGGTTCTTCTCGGGGTTCATTTGGAACCAGCAACTCGTCGGTGGAGATGGGCTGCTGTTTACATTTAGCCAATCTTCATGGACTAGTTTAGAGTGCCTTGATAAAAATGTTTTTATGATAGTATTAGACTATTGACTTTTCTAAGTGTAATTTTTAATTAATAAAAACATTTTCATTTAACATTTTTGTATCATTGGAATTTTAAGTAGGACGTTAAAAGCAAACTCCTAAAACAAATCATAAAGAATCTCTCATAAGTCACGAATCACGATCAAGCGATCATCTCAATCCACAGTAGCCATTGAATCTCTATGAACGGTAGCTGTTTCAAGCTGTGTATATATTTACATAATGCAAATATCCCTAGGTGCAGTAGACCACTCGTCCGTCGGTACATACTCCAAACGAGGGCTCTCGGCGGATGAGAAAATAATAAATAAAAATATTTTATTCACTACATGTTTGGTGTAGTGGTATATTAGCGACATTGGGCTGTTATTAGATGTAGATATTGTCCTTGACAGACGTGTGAAGTGGGAAATACATGTTTTTTCAGCATTATTAGCATATTTAACTACTTTGTAACGATTAGTTTCGTTTATGGACGTCTCACGTTGTCATTCTAACTTAGGTACATAAATTGACAGTCGGGAGGCCATACTTACACTAGGAACTGGAACTAAAAATAAGGTTAAAGGGTAAGTAAGGGTAAGGGTGTTCTTGCCGGATCGACTTCAATCTATTCTTTATAATACTCGTAGTACAATGTCAAGTTATATAATATGTTGTCACCACACTCTATAATATCCTTGAATAACAATATTATCCTTGAAACCGTGTATTGTTTAAATTTTTCCGACATTCTTAACTATGTTTCACGGGATTTCTAGTGAAATAGGATAGGAAGCTTCAAATTACTAACCAATGTTTGGAATGTAGTTCCATACCTATGTATATCAAAAACATGTAGTGACAAAAGACTCATTTTTTTTAATTAATTGTTTTTTGTCTCTACAATAATATTTATGCTTATTTTCTTGCCTATTATTTACTCGTAATACATAATATATAGCAAAAGGACATTTGTTTCAGCCGGGTTCTACGAAACTTCTAAGTAGTTATGTTAGGCTATTTCCTCTCAGAACTATTTTCGACATTCACGAGCACGACACTTAATATGGAAATTTCCATCAGTGACGTTTTGTGTCATGCTGAAGGCAGCAGTAGGTACCGAATGTTCTATGACACTTTTAATTTAATTTTGTAAGTTTAATTTGTCTCAGAACTATTTTCGACACTCGCAGAGTAAATGCTTGACACTGTATGGAAATCTCCACAAATTACGTTTTGTGTCACGATGGGCAGCAGTTTCCCGGCCTCGGTGGGTGGTCTTCATCACGCCACTTAGCGTGTCACACAAAAAATCACTACCAAAAATATGAAAATATCACGGTCGTAACGTCTTGCTAATGTGGATATGCCGTCGTATTTTTGGCTGGTATCAAAACAAACGTGGTATAAAAATACAGTTCTATGCTATTAAATTACAGAAATAAGATCTTGCGTGGTTCATTTCAATATAGCATAACAATCTGTTTGTACTTTTCGGCCAGGTAAGTAACCAAACATTTCTTATAAATTTTTCGTAAGTTATTATTTATACAATCTGATAAAATAGTTATTCTGCTATTCGGAGGAAGACATATCCAACAAATCAACGATCTTCAATCTGCTCAGTCGTTCTCGGTTATGATGTATGTTACCCGACTTTGTTTTATTACATACATATATAGATTATACACAGACAAATTAAGGTAGAATATCTTAGTGCCTAAAAACGAGGAGAGCCCAGCCCAAATAAAGAGATAAGGCAAGGAAGTAGAATAACAATAAATATCATAAGATTACTTACAAAAGGGAAGTAAAACGTAGGTACCTACCTTATATGCTTTAGCAGATACGAGACTTGTTGTGAAGCAGCTGAGAAAATTTGAAATCAGATTAATCGGGGAATCTAAAACCGTCTTATCCCCTCTATGGCCAACGTGGAGCCATGTTTGTTTTCCTAGGTCAGGTACGGTGCGCCAGCGCACAGGTACGACGAAAGCCGCCCCTCCCGCGTACCCCTCCTCAAGAGCTTGTTTCCTCCGCTTTTTCAGACGATAATGAAACAACATGTCTACGTAAAACGTGCCTAAGCGTTCTTTTTTGAATCCCAAGAAAAAATTGTGTGATTTGGGGTTGGGTTGCGATTTCTTATGAAAATATTGGGGTGTATGTTATTGTTAAATCTTTCTTAATGTTGTATGTTTTTGTAGGTCTTCTCATGGAAGTGTTTGAGGAATTATTTATAATAGTATAGCATAGTTAATGAGATTGATCCTTTGAGGTGGTACTTATATTCAAGAATAGTTTGTTACGTAGGTACGATGTAACATAGCTTGATGAAACGACAAACGCTAAGCCTGATACATTTGGAAGAATTGTCGCTTGAAAGCTCAGTTTTTTAATACCCCGACCCTAATTAGAATTAAACAATCAGAAGCCAGTAACACCGTCTTTTTTTACATTCCCACTCATTCATCGACACAAAATGGTCATAAACATGAAAGAAACACTTTTTGTAATTGTCATTGTTACTCCTCTCTAATAGAGGGCTCTATCGTCACGGGGAGGGAGAAGATAACTGCTCGCAAAAATGACACTTAGATGTATCAGGAAGAACTTTTACTGATAGTACATCAACAAAAATAAGTGACACACTTACCTATTTGTGAGTTTTTATCAACCTATCATTCCTTGTAACTATAGGAACAAGCCACTGTAAGTTGCATTCAGGTGTTTTATTTACGTTATTGTGATCTACTGTCACCCAAACATGGTTTATTGTATGCTCGGTATCAAAATACCAGCAATTTAAATTACTATCGTTATTTAGAAGCACATCGATTCTCAGAGCGTTCACATAAGGGCCATTCACGGAATTGTGGTGCTCGAATCTCGATGCTTTCTAAGCGTCCCACGCTACCCCTTGAATAGGCCGCGCACACTTTAAAAACAATTAAAGTTGTACCATAGACCCGCGTGGCCGCGGAGGGTTATATGCCGCTGCCGTGGAAAGTTAAAGATTGTGTAATTTAATATTTTTTTATCAGAGGTAAAGAAAAAGTTTTCTGTTCTTTTTCCGGCTTCTTTATTTTTTAGTAATTTCCATGATAGATTACTTTTGGGATGAAAAATTGAAGTGAATTGAAATGGGATGCTGAGGAGTCGTTAGATTAAATGATATATTTTATTCGCCTATATAACAAATAAATTTCAAACATTTAAAACGGAAATTGTGATATTCTCTTCGTATTTTTTTTTGCTAATTAATATCTACATGGTTTGCTGATCCTCACATTGTAGACAGCGAAGTTAATTTTTTATCAATTTCTAAATTTATTTCTGTTTTAGGTATAAGTATGTTCTTATTTTTTTATGAGTACTCAGACTCCAGTTACCTAGTAGTAGTGAACCACCTTCCTTTTTATGTTTATCTAGTTACACCCATCCTTGCCTAGAAGAAAACGCTTAAAGCGATAAGACCGCCCATTGTATTTTTTTGCCATTGTGTCACTTACCACATATATTATTATGTCATCATGTCATGTAAGTTTAACTCCCCTTTTACAAATCTAGGATATTGTATAATAATAATAATAAGTTCTGGGACACAATTCACACACGGTTATTCAGTCCTAACTAGGCAGATACCTATGGTTTTTGATTCTGTGCATAACTTTTTGTGCAGACGCACTATTTTAACCACATACAAACCCGACGTATCCCCCGCGAAAATTGTGTCCCGCGGGCATCTAATCCCGGCTGGTAATCCCGACAAGTGGCCGGGGGGACCCTGGGAACTTTATTACCGATGCTTATTCCCGTATTGGCGGCTTAGGGCCTCGGACCGGTAACGCGGAATTAATTTGCGGGGGCCCAAGGCCCTGGAGCTATGGTAATCCTCAAATTAGCGATCCTGAAGGATAATCGCGTGGGATTGTTTCCAACGGATTTTTAGTTTATTTTGTGTTTGTTGCGAGGAATCGGGAGATTTTGTTTTCAATAATTATCTTACTTTTAGACAACAATGAGACGGCAATTTATAGTATACTTACTTTTAATTTATATTTATCTCAATGGCTTAGATTTTTAAAATACATGTGCTCCTTTCCCAACTTATAAAAATGCAGGTATAACCAATACCTATTAGGTATAAGAAGCGAAAGCTTTTTCCAATTTAATGATAAATGCAATACTTACTTAGTTATAAATATTTGAAAACGTTGACAATACTTGCCCAGTCGACTTGAATCTATGCTTTAGGTATATATCAATCATCGAAGCTGTTGTGCACAAACAATTATCAACATTCATTTATTCGAATCGTCTTTTGAGCCCTCTTCAGTCAGGTTTTCGCCCAGGTCACAGCACAACAACAGCTCTCCTTAAGGTCCTGGAGGACACTAGACAAGGTATGGAAGACTCAAAATTAACGGTTCTTGTATTAATTGATTTCTCTAACGCCTTTAATACCGTCGACCACGATATTCTTCTGGCTATCCTAGCTCATCTGCGAATCTCTTCCTCGGCAGTAGACTGGTTCTCCTCCTATCTCCGCGGTCGTCAGCAGGCGGTTCGCACCGGCCGGGTGCTCTCCGGGTGGCGTGACCTAGTCACTGGCGTACCTCAAGGCGGTATACTATCTCCCCTCCTCTTCTCTATATTCATTAATTTCCTGACCACCCACCTGAAATGCTCTTACCATCTGTATGCCGATGACTTGCAGCTTTACGCCCAGGCCGATGCTGCCGACATAGGCGACGCTGTTCTGCGACTTAATCGTGACCTTAACTCGATCTGCCAGTGGTCCAACCGGTTTGGAGTGTCTGTCAATCCAACCAAGTGTCAGGCCATTATCTTGGGCAGCACACGGCAGTTACGTAAAATTGATCTAAGGACCGTCTCACCGATTCTCTTTGATAGTAGCGTCATTCCTTTCTGCTCTGACGTAAAAGATCTAGGCTTATATATAGACAACTCCCTCAGTTGGGATAAGCATATTAAAGAGGTTAGCAGAAAAATTACTGGCTCCCTCCGGTCTCTATACCGTCTTAAAAATTTTCTTCCAATTTCCACTAAAATACTTCTGATCCAATCTCTCCTACTTCCTATCTTTGATTATGCTGATGTGTGTTGTTCCGATCTTACCAAGGCACAAATAAATAAACTGGATCGCCTCCAAAATAATTGTATCCGATTTATTTTCGGTTTACGCAAATATGACCACATCTCTACCTTCCGTTCTCAGCTTAACTGGCTACCCATCCCAAAGCGAAGACAGCTTCGGATGCTTTGCATGCTTTATTCACTTCTTAACGATCCGTTTTCTCCTAACTACTTGAAATGTAGATTCCAGCTCTTGGGCTCCTCCCACAGTCGAAGTCTTCGCAATCATCTGTTATTACATATGCCTTCTCACCGTACTGGTTTTGTGTCCAACTCTTTCACTGTGCATGCCATCAGGCTTTGGAACACCCTCCCCGTTTGCATTAGAAAATCCCAATGCAAGTTTTCTTTTAAGAGGAAAATTCGTGCGTTTTTATCAGGTCAAACATAAATTGTTTGAAAGAAAATCATCATCTTTAGATTATTTTATGTAAGTATTTTTGTTTTATGTTTGTTACGATATATAGTATGTATTAGTTTATTTTATCCACATATATATGTATTAGGAATTACGTAATATATATATATATATATATATATATATATATATATATAGATATTATATATTTATATTTACCGTAATGTTATATTTAATTGATTTTTTTTACTATTTGCGGCCAATTCCGCCAAATTATTTCTGCTTAGCCTGATGGTTGACTGGTAGATAATGCCTTTAGGCATTAAGTTCGCCATGTGTACATTTTCTTGGTACATGAAGTTAAATAAATAAATAAATAAATATATCGTACAACTTAAAACCAAGTAGGTACTGTGTTATGTTATAACAAGGAGTCATATATACTTCTTTAATTAATATAATAAATAGCAAAGATTTGTATTTTTTTACGTTGCTACGAATAAACTCAAAAACTACTGGACCGATTTAAAAAAAATCTTTCACCAATGGAAAGCTAGAAAATCCCTGAGTAACATAGTCTACATTTTATTCTCGTATTCCCACGGGAACAGGAACAACGCAGGTGAAACCGCGAAGAACCACTAGTTTAATATATATATTCGTACATTAAATATTTTTTGAAAATTTTAACGGTAGTGTATATAGTTATCGATATAGATACCGAAACACCAATTTTTGGAATTTTTGTCTGTCTGTCTGTCTGTCTGTCTGGTTGTGCACGCATCACCCAAAAACTACTGGACGGATTTTGATGAAATTTGGTATGGAGATAACTGAGTACCCGGGTCAACATCTAGGGTACTTTTTATTCTAGGAAAATATCTCATTCCCACGGGAAAATTTTAAAACTGGTTAAATAGAGAAATACGTACTACTCCGAAACGATAACACCTAGAAACTTGAAAAATGGTATGAAGTGTCTTAGGAAACCGGTATGAAGGGATTTTTGGAAATTCCCACGGGAACGGGAATAAACTGAATCCACGCGGGAAAACGCCGCTGGGCACCCGCTATTTGAAATATGGTATGTAGGTGTCTTAAATATGTCGCAGGCAACCACTATAAAGGGATTTTCGGAAATTCCCACGAGAACGGGAATAAAGGGAATCCGCGCATGCAACGCCGCTGGGCGTCCGCTAGTTAAAAATAAGCGTGAGATTATGTACTACCTATGTATGTATAAACATCTCAGGAATCTTCTTTTGGATCTACTGTTCTCCCACTTGGAATAGAATGAAGAAAGAAAGAATACTTACTCGAAATTCTTCGTTCTTCTTCTTCTTCTAGCCCACGTATTCGAGCCTTGTTAAGATAGCTACAAAAACATGCTCATCGAGGGTGGTGCATCTAATTAAAGGGGGTGGTGGGGATACGGTAGCTGTGTTAAGTGGCTCTCGCAGTAAAACCATCATAAACTTGTGTCTGGCTATAACGCGTACAGGCGCACGGCTGTTTGGAAATACTGCACGGGATTTTATTGGTCGTATCACGACATGGGTTGACCTATTTTTGTATTCAAATCTATGTCTTTTACATTCAAGTTTTTCCCGTGGCTATAATTCTATAAACAAATGGTATGTTTTAAAACATACTTACCTAAATGTTTTTAAACATAATCAGCTTTCACCTATAATTACTTTATCACTACATACATAGTATAAAACACAGTCGCTTTCTATGTCCCTATATCCCTTAAAACAACGCAACGGACTTTGTTGCGGTTTTTTTTTATAGATAGAGTGATTCAAGAGGAAGGTTTTAGTGTTAGCATTGCACCCGTGCGAAGCCGGGGCGGGTCGTTATATATAATTTACAGATACCTAATTGAATCACCTAACTTACAATTACTTATTTAGGGCATGGTATATGTTATAATATAAGTTATAATAATGCCATGCCCTCTTTTTTTATTTGAGTGCAAATGCTTTGCCTCCGTAATATCTACAAAATTGCTCGCCGTAATTGCGTGACTGTTCAATTTATTATCAGGTGCTCTTTAGTGTTGTTATGTTGATGCATTATATAAATGCTTGCAGAGTCGTAGTATTTATATATCTAACGACATTAGGTAGAGCCTTTATTTATTTATTTATTTATAAAAAGAAAAAAAAAATAAAGGATATCATTCCTCCTTACTCTCATATTATTATCATAAAACCTGTACCATAACCCACCGCTGATTTGATATCTACGTAAAAAAAGATTTTGTATCCAGTTTGCCGTTCGGCTGTACCAGACCACCCGTGCTCGAGTACTCTCGAGTCTCGACTATGACTAGCGCTGCCTCCGGACGCTGTCTGGGAACACGCTCCTTAAGAGACCTATTCTCTATTGATTGGCTGAGTTTATCTTAACGTTGGTAATATTTTGGTAGTATTCAGGCAGTGCATGTTTATACTTACATATAGACAGGGTTATGGTAGAACATTAGTGTCTGTTATATCCTCATTAACCATGAGCTGAGCCTTAGAAAATCAAACTAAAATTAGCTAACACACTGTTAATTCACATTAACTGTTCCGATTGGTTGTTGAAAAGCGTTATTTTTATTCAACCAACCAGAACATCTAACATTATACCTAATTAACTAATTTGGTCGATTAGCTAATTTTGGTTTGATTTGCCTTTCGGAAACCAGGAGGTAGACTCTTTGGTATACTTCTATACTAATAATATAAAGAGGAACGATTTGTTTATATTGAATAGGCTCCGAAACTACTAAAGCAATTTTAAAAATTCTGTTTCCAAGTAACATAGGCTATATATTATCCCCGTATTCCCACGGGAACGGGAACAGCTATTTATCTATAAATGTAAAACAAGTATCTGACTGGCTGAATGATCAATCTTCGCAGACGAAACCGCTGGGTCTAAGCAAGAAAATTTGCATAAAGGTTTCTTAAATGACGTAAGTAGGTAAGCACTATGACAGGATTTTGCGAAATTCTTACGGGAACGGGGAAAAACGGGATCCAAACGAGCGATCTCGATTTAATTGAGGGTTTTCACAAGCGGAACTTGGTCACCTAGGTACTTATTTAGTCAGTTATTATGATATAGTGTTAATTAATTGATGATCTAAGTTTGTTTTTATCAATAGTAAGTATATTTATCTGTAAATTTTTTTCTGCGTTGACTATGAAAACAGTGGCAGTTTACGCTCTCAAAGTAGGTATTTAGTATTTAATCAGGTGCACTGTAAGTACATTTTTAATGAGTATCCATTAATAATTTAAACAAATGTACGCTATAGTTACAAATAGCCAGGTAATTACATTATTCTCTAGAGGTCGTTCCTATTTAAGGGTTTTAGATTTAAATAGGTAGATAGATAAGTAGGTAGGTATTAAATAACTTGGATATATTATTTATATTAACCTTATCTTGCGCCAGTACCTTTACAATAATGTATTTTTCGAATAAACTAACAACTACCAGACAATAATATAAATATGCTAACGCAATGTTATGTGCTGCTCTACATAAGAATTCAATTTGCTTAAATCGAATTTAGATCTTTGAAATTCCGCTTATAAAAATGATTATAGGTAACTATATCAAAGTTGTAAAGCCGAATTATTATTGTACCTATGTTGGTTACTCTCAGTACAATTTTTTTTATGTTCTGCCTAAATTCTTTCAAGTTCTTCAACCGGCGGCTAAGAAATAGCATCTTATTAAATGTTTGCGTAGTCAATTAAAAGGGGTAGTGTAAGCTTCGTGGGTGGGCTGCCGTGGGTCTACTGGACAGCATTATATCGCAGTTTCAATTTTTTTTTACTCTGACACGACGCGTTTTTTAACACGTTTTTTAGCATTTTTTACTTTTATTACACCTAATTAGGTGCAATTATATAGAAAATAAAAGAACGTTCGTCAAAGAGGAACCTTGAATAGCGCCTAGAAGTCGGGTAGCATTTTCTTCTAATGGATTGACAGGATAATTACGTGAAAACCTAACTTATTTATAGGTAAAAGATTGCCTAATGGTTCGACAGAAGTAGGTACCTAAGCGTCGTGAGACTAAGGTGACAGATCTAAAGTGACAGTTAGTTAGCAGATAACCTAGGAATACCTGCACTATAGCTGTTCGCTGATCCCCACTTTCGATCAACATATGTGTCCTTTCTGCCAAAGTGGTTTAACCAAACTGCTTATTCTATGAAAATAATAAATATAGAAAATATTTTCAAAAAGCATATTCTCTTTGGAGCGACAATAAAGACTGATTGGTCATGGCAATAATTAATGAAATTAAAACTAAATATTAAAAATATTGCGCGTGGCGGACACTCGCGCCCACTCCAACGGTCATGGATGACCGGTTTTTGAACGCAATGCACGCGCTTCTAGTTCCCGCGCAAAATTATGACAAGCTAAACCAACTCGCTCACATTTGCCATTTAAAATTATATTCTAGTCTTAACACCTTTTATATTAAGACCTCTTTTCGTGTGCGAGAACGTTTAATAAAATGAAACTGCATTGATGTCACGGTAACAATGTCCGATGCGTTTAAAAAATAACCTCAAAAGGGTCACACACTTTACGTAATTGAACTGCGATTTGTTTATACTGAGGGCTGAGAGATAACAATCAATGTAAGTATTGTTATTGTAATTGAACATTCTAAATTAAATCCTTATTTTGATTTAATTATAGGTAATTCTTATAATAATCGATCGAGTTCAAATGGGTGTAGATGGATTCTTAGCAGTTTTTTATTATTAAAAAAGTAACAAATAAGTAGCACTTATGGCACCCATGTACATCTGCGAGGAGTCACCGTTGCGATGCCAACCTTCCCAAAAACCTCATGGTTGAGCGCAAAGGGAAAACCTTAATAAAGAAGCTCATTCTAAGTATTGTTGTCACTTGTCAGGTGCTAGAAAGAAAATGTACGTGAATATACACAAGAAAGACGCGGGTCTTTCTTCTATACCAGTCCTGAATATAAGTATGAGCCGCTTTCCATCGTGCGAGGTAGGGAAAGAGAAACTCTCATGGTGCTATAAATTCGAAAAACTCTTAAAGGGAATGCTAAGACAGAAGGAAATGTTTAAAAAAACATTTCCTTCCCTTGTTCGTCGTCGAGTCGATACTGTGCAATTGACGTAGACATGTCTATTCTAAGACGTACCTATAAAAATGCACCACTAAACGCAAGCAATGCATAGCCACAATAAATAGACCATCACTAATCAAATTATCACTATCCGGCGTAACCGTTGCGAATCCCCAAAGTCAAACACCTGGCTACATTCACGCAACTCATTCGCACTAAGCACATTATAGGCTCATCCCTTTACTACCTGGTGGCTTGCAGCCCTCCTCCGCTCCCACGCGACTACCCTCTCATTATAATAATACTTGTAAAAATATAATTATAATCATATGCGCGCCCGAGCTTCCGTTCCAATTTTATTAGGAGGGTAGGAGTTTGACAGCGTTTTTTAGTGTTGCCAGTATTAATATGTAATTTGTCGGGATGGGTAGTGATAAGCCCGTTGGGGTGGTTGATTGATTAAATACGCGTGCACGCCGAGATAGGTGGTTGTTAAATGTGTTTTGTATGATAAGGGAGGTATGGTAACACGCATTATGACTTATGAGTGAGATTAAGAGCTTAGTTGGCGGTTTAGAATAAAAAGCACGGAATAACAGACTTGAAGAGGGATAGAAACAGTAAAACTCTTAATACTAGTTAGATAGGTGCCTACTTAATTACCTTAATATTTTTAGTTTTAAAAGGCAATCTAATAACCCCGATTTCACACTTGCAAGGGTAATATACAAAAGCTATGGATTTAATGACAAATATTCTGTGAAAGTCACAATTCAAACTATGCCGAGTTATCTGATTAGTAAATTCCGAAACATGAAATCAGTCTATTTATTTATTATTATAAATTGCCTACCAACCTATGTACCTAGGTATGTATTACCTTTATCATTAGCTGTCTCCATCTATCTAGTTTCTTCTCATAATTCTTACCTACCTACATATAACAAAATTGTATAAAGCCAATGTCTGTACATGAGTGATATTTAAGAAAACTTATTATGAGTGGCCTCTTTGTAACATCGATAGAAGCAAAAAAAATATTTTTAAAATTTGTCTGTCTCTGTTTGTAAGCGCAACACGCAAAAACCACTGCACCAAATTGGATGCGGTTTTCAGAGAAAGCGAACGAAGTCGCGGGCAAAAGCTAGAGTTATGTAAGTTACAAATAATAATATCAATGTACAATAATCTACATACTTACTTACATGAACAATTGTGTGATGTCCGACGCGTGGCCTCTGGCGCTTCAGTTTATGCAGTCTCATTGCAATGGATGGTCGCACATGCAACGTGTCTAAATTGATTACGGACAAATCATGTCCGGTCCGTCTAATAATATTTATTGCTCTTTATTGTTGTACACTGGGTCTTACAATAATAAACTCAACATAATGAGCCCTGCATAGCACACGTATGAAAAAATATGTAGGTAGGTAAAAGGTAATATTATGTAGGTAGGTAGGTAATTATTATACCTACATACTTAGGGTTGTCAATTATCTATTGAAGTTAACATACTTCCATGTTTATGTTTTTAATTTATTTTATTTTCATGTTAGTAATTTTCCGAAACTATTTTTTCCCACTTTCTTATTTAAGTGGCTACTACTAACCTTTTAAAAACATAGGCAACCTAGATACTTAGTATATCTAGTTTAGATAAAGGCAGGTAGGTACCTAGTTACCTACTCCTAGAGATGAATAAGAACTTTAAATTAATGTACTGCAGAGTACGGAAAAATCACTAAGTGATTTATATTTATGTTGCATTTGTAATAATCCTGCAAGAATTACTAAACAAAAGTATCTATATCAGAAAAAAATACAAGAACAAGTAGGTAGGTCTAAGGTATTTTTGTGTGTGTGTAAAATTCCTAAACGAAAATGTAGAACGATCTAGCAATAAGTATAAGTAATGTTCTACAAAACCATTTCGTATGTAGGTACGTCTGTAAAAGTGGCATCACCCGCAATCGCCAGCCGTGAGCTCACAGGTGGGGGCTTAATCAAATTATACAAATTGCAACATACAATATTCATTGCGATAGGGACGCGCCGCGGCGACACGCACTATCATTCTGCATCTTTTTAAATCCACTAAAACTATCGATGGAGTAAAAATGATACTAAAATATTCATTCACGCCAAAACGCCAAAGGTATTTTGGGGCTGGGCAACCCCTAATGACACACGAGCGCCTAGTTTCGGATGGCACGTCAAACCGTTAGTCCTGGTTTTCGTTGTGTGTACTCACAATAGAAGTCATTAAGCCATGTCAGATACCCTGGTGGCATGGAAAATTCTGACAGATGGCCACTAGCCTAACACCATCTCCTATACCTAAGTATATACGCGGTCATAAGCAGAAAACTATTCGCAAGTGACTTATGTTTGAGCATTACGTTAATCGGGAACGAACTTGAGGGCTGACCGAGCGAGCTCACTATGAAATCTACAGCTTATAGGGCCTATTGAGGAATCCTGAGCTGACCATGCCTCAAAACCAATTCGTGGGCCCGAGGGGCTTTCAGACAATGTTTTTCGTGAATAACAAATGTAAGTTCTGTTTATTGGACTTTTGGAACTTTGTAAAAGTAAAACTTGTCTTCTAATTAGCTGTAATTCATCATCAGCTCCTTAAGTGATCCGAAGATGATCAGTCTGCTCTAAGGAGAATGCTAGGTTCGGTTGCCTATCCTCTCAGTAGGTATCTACCTGGTGGCTATTCTACCAACTCAAGATGTAATGTTGATAGACAACTGGAAAACATTATAAAAATAAATAAATAATCTCACGCCTTTTATCCCCGAGGGGATAGGTATTCTATTTCTGGAAATACCCACGTCTCACCAGTATATTGTTTGAACCTCTAAACGTGATAGGTGGTGCCGGGCCGGATCTGCTACACATACCTCAGAATTAGTTCTGGGACCTGCGGGTTTTCTTACGATATTTTCCTTCACCGTCTACTTAACTAGCTAACGATAAATATGTAGGTAGGTACGTAGGTATGTTGAAAAACTCATTGGTAGGTAGTAAATGCCAGGATTCGAACCCGAGAAGTCACGGATAAGAAGCGGGCTCCTTAGTCGCGTGGCTATCACTGCTCAAAACATTATAAAACGGGGTTTCAAGTTAAACACTGATCAAATCAGATGCTGTCGCTTTTAAAATTTATTATTAGGTAGCATCTATTTTGTTGATAAGGCCCCAAGAGTCCAACTACCAGAGTACCAAAATAGCCAACCAGCTTAAGAGAATAACCACTCTAAAGAGTAGGTAAAAAAAACCAACTTCAATCTTCAACTTATATTGTTTTCTCATGAATGCCTTTGTCAGAACTGGACGAAATTAAAATCAACAAAACTAATCTGGAAGCACCAGCTTTTAAATAAAAAAAGAATCATCCAAATCGGTTCACCCAGTCGAAAGTTCTGGTAACAAAAAAAAAATTATATATTAAAAAAAACATACTACTGTATAATAATAAATATAATATAATCTCACGGCTTTTTAATCCCCTAGGGGTAGGCAGAGGTATTCCATTACTGGATATACCCACATTTCACGAGATATATTGGACCCCTAAACGTGATAGGTCAGAATTAATTCTGAGACCTGCGGGTTTCCTCACGATGTTTTCCTTCACCGTCGAGCTAGTGATAAATATGTAAGTACGTAAGTTTTTGAAAAACTCATTGGTACTACTGCCAGGATTCGAACCCGAGCCTCACTGATTTTCGATCGGCTCTTTAACCGTTCGGGCTAAACATACAGACGAATTGATAACCTTCTCCTTTTTGAAGTCGGTTAAAAATAAAAAAAAAACCTTTAGCCACTTTAATCGATACCGAAGCGTCGCATCACTACAAACAATCGACAAGTGTAATTAATTCATGTCCGATAATGAGGTCGGGCTTTTTAGCGCGACCGCGATTGATTTGGGCCCAATTTGACAGCCGCTCAATATTTCAACGAGCTGCGGCAAATATGTCTACATGCTGTAGAGGGAATTTTATGGAATTATTAAGTACTGGCGTACGCGGTTTAACTTCATTAGGTAATATCCAATAGTGTACTCCCCGGAACATAGATTTTGTAATGTTGAATATCGATTTGTAATTGATGATTTAATGAAAAATTATAGTCTGAAGAGTTCCGTAAAACTAAATCACAAAAAATCTGTTTTTGTATGACAAGATGATTGAATAGTCCTTTTATTCGTCGATTGAAAAGAATATTGGTAACCAATGCGCGGTATTAATTATCAGGTCTTCATAAAAGTATTGATGCAAACAAGTGGGTATTGCATATTGATCACGAAATTCCTCGAAACAAATGACCCAATCATCCAATTCTCAATTACTGTACTAAATTTAAAAAGCACCACATAAGCATCATCAAAGAGCAATTTGACGGCGATAACGACACGTCACCTTCAAATAATTACACATTGTAAACTTTTCCCACAACAATGCGACCAGTGACGCGTTTTCCGGCGGATGTTCCCACCCATCGCGCAAGATGGCGGCACAAGATGGCGCGGGCACGCGGCGCGCACGTGCCCGCGCGTGCCGCCGCGCCCTTTGCGCTTTTACTGTTTTATTGAAAACGCTCCAAAATAATATAAACAATACTTTGTTGTCTCTCGAATAAATTAGTTCCGCTGGTAAGGGTTAAAACGCAATTGAACTGGTCATTATTAACGCATAACGAAACGCAAGCAAAGGGGTAAAACATAATAAGTAATAATCTGTAGTACCTAATTAATTATTAGTTACACTAATATTTTGTACTATTCATATTTTCCAAGTTTGTAGAACAAATAAAATACAGATAATTCATTTGGAATATTTATTTGATTTAAAACCCTAATTACACCAATTAACAATGTAACCAAATTGTGAGCATAACATGAAAAAAATCTGCAACAAAATATCAATACGAGTATTTAAAGGAAGAGGCAGTGTATGCGAAACTGGAGTACACTTCAGTGCAAAATAATCAACAACTAATAATTATCATAACTATTGTATGGTTTATAAAGCATTTCAAGTTCAATAGGAGATATGTTTACAGAAACTTATTCCGTCATGGGCGGACACGTTACGTATTTTAAGGCACCGTTTTTTAATACTACTCTAAATAAAATCTACATTTGAGAATGTTTGTGAACTATTTATATTGCTTAAAATGATATACATAGCTGTTTTTCACATGCAAAATTTGACGACATTACATAATTTTAATTTTACTTGATAATATTTATACTTAAATTATTTAGAATATAGTACCATTTTAGCTAGCTTATAAGTAGTATTAAGTTATGGACTATATTAAATTATTCATAATATAATTTGGTATGTTACTTAGTAGTAAATCAATAAATTAGTAAGATCAGTCTATTCTAAGTGTGACATCGGTGGTTAGTGGGTAAGGGACAACGGGAAAGGGAACAGTGATATAATAATGAAGGTATATTAGACCAAATATTCTGCTTTGGATTAGTTCGTCATAAGATTTACCAAACATCTTTATTGACAATGGACTCGATTCTGGATGACCAGCTACAATTCCTAATTTTAAGTTAGCTCTATTCTTTTCTACCGCTTTGGAAAGAAAAGGGAAAGAAATAACCGCCATATTTATTAATTATGTCACAAATGTCAAAACAACAAAATTGAACCATATGAACGCATTCACATCTTATTAAAATACACGTGTTTAACAATTTAGCGACGATGAAACAAGGTCATGGATAAAAGTGACAGATAAGCACGTTCATAAGGTTCAAATTAGTTGGTTTTTAAATGTTTGACATAACTCTTCAATCTATGGTTTGTTTCTGTCCTTTTTCTTCCGTATTCTATGGAGAAGGATAGGCTAACTTAAAATTAGGAATTTTAGCTGGTCAGCCAGAATCGAGCTCAATGGCGTATTAAATTTGTCACTAGTAACAAATATATCGTCAAACATCAAAAATTAAACACAATATGATTATCCATATTACTGGTCTGTTCATGGTCCTCTGATGTTTGATTGGTCAAAACAACTAAAGCTAAAAAAAGTTATTTTGGACTTGAAGTAGGTATAAACAAACAATGACTTCAAAAGTTATTCCGAATATTTGGCCTCAAGTGTAATAAGGAAGTTGTTCTTCCTGAATATTTCTAGTTATATTAACGCTACACTGATAAATATGTCTAACTATAATTTTATTTACCATACACTAAGACCAGCAAATACTACAGAGTATTCATGTCTAGTTATTGTAAGTACTTGATTGTTTTAACAATGTGCCAAGATAAATTTGTCGAACACACAATTTCACACTTTGTTCGTAAACAATAAAAAATAAAACACCAAACAACGTTAGAGAGCACAGCACACACACCACACAAACTAACAAATACAATAATTCGGTACATACGTTAAAAACATCACAAAAATGAGCTAGACACCACAAAAAGCCAATGACCATTGAGCTATGCATTCACTTGATATAGTATAAACAATATTTTAAAATTATAATAATTCGTAATAACATAGTAATTATTTGCGTATATGTACAGACAAGAGCACATTAAGCTTTACACTTGCAGTGCGAGTTTGACCTTTAAAGAGATTCAATGTGTCAAGTGCCCCGTGCTCTTGACTGTACTCTTTAAAACATAAAAAGGTTCATTTTAACGTAGATTTTAACATTAATATTGTAAAATATTTGACTGCAGGTTATTACAAACGGATATTGTAAGTTTTAACATAAACTTATGTATTACTAAAACAAGCAATTAGTAAATAACGCTTTGAGACCACAACACACATAGACGGACAATATTAGTGACATTACAAGACAAAATATTTTTTTAAATACACCAGAATGATGTACGGTGTAAAACTTATAAGAGTTATAAGTATTTAATTTACATAAAAATGAAGACGAATTGTAGTTTTAACTTGATTAATTATTATCGCATGTACTTACAATTTTCGCGTTATTTTGTATGGGATCCCTGAAATAATATAACTGATATCAAATAAAGTTTGGAAAAATGGGAAATGATAATTGACAACTCTTATTTGAAATAAAAAAAAAACTTATAATTTTGGCTGTGTGAAAAAAATACTGAAATACAACCATCTCATCAAAATGATATTAAAAAATTACCTTCCTGTTTAAAAATAAATTTGCTACTATTTGTGAATTCTTTTCTATATATTTGTGACCGTAGCAATATTTTAAAATAAAAATTAATCTTCAAATTTAGCGGACAACCAATTATTGGGCAATTCTAGTACTTATTCTTGCGCAAGCTGTACCAAATTAAAGTCCTCGGAATAGAAAATACCATGACCTGATTTACATAGACAAATATGTACCCACATACGAGGTTCAAGGCGGTCGTCACGAGACCTTAAGTGGTTTTGTTCTGTCGTTGTCTTCTAGAATATTCTACAATATCAGTCTTTCTAAATTCTAGATTTTAAAAGATTTTATTGATCTACTGAATTTCGTAAAGCTATATTTTAGTTAGTAGCATTATCGGGTAACAATCATAGTAACATTTTCTAGAATAATCGAAACAAAGGGATGTTCGGTACCCTTAAAAGAATAAAAGTTAACTCATGAAAAAGGTTTGTACGAATGCGTTTTCACTTTCCGAAGAACATTTGCGCTGTAAAAACACGGGGCTCCAAACAAAATATTGACAGAGCCGCACTTGACGGGCGGACAAACATTTATTAAAAAGCTTTAATGTATAGGCGTGAACACCGAATTGGACGAAAATTGCAAATGCACACAGTTTGTGTCATCCCTAGATAATAGGCTGATAATTGATAATATTAGGCAATAAACACTTGTTGGTAGGCAAATATATAAAAAAAAATGTTCTATTTAGTCTGTTTTCCTGCAAATATTGTTGTTTCTATGCAAGAAATGTTTATTGTGTGTGTGAAAATCAACAAGCAAGTATAAGTTTTTGGTACTAATAAAAAAATATCAACGAGAAATAATGAGTGGTAGATATCTATGAGTATTGACATTGAATAAGTGAATTCAATATTATACGAGTATTAAATAGGTAAAATTTATTTATTTGGTTTTGTTAAACAAAACAATTCTTGGCTGAACCAAAACAGCAATAGGCCAAGCTCCATTCTCCGGTCAGACATCTGGACACATGCAACTGGGGTAACTCAGAAAGATTCAGGAGTAGGCCAGCATGATTCTGGGGTAATTTATCAAAATTCTGGGATCGGTCAAACTCACCCAACCTCATGCAACTGGGGTAACTCAGAAAGATTCAGGAGTAGGCCAGCATGATTCTGGGGTAATTTACCAAACTTCTGAGATGGGTCAAACTCACCCAACAAGACACAATCATCTGCCATTTTCCTATAAGGTAACGGAGCATTTTCCAATTATTTAAATCTGTGCCGAATAAGTTCAAGACAATAGGGCAGTTGACTACCTAGTAAAACAATCTATCAAAAAGCAAATTTACTATGTTGAGGACGTGTGACGTCATCATTGTAGTGCTCAATTAGTGTAGTTTCACTCTGTTGTTTTATCTACTACATTATATTATATTATAAAGAGGAAAGATTTCTATTTTTGTATGTTTGTATCTTTGTTACGAATATACTCAAAAACTATGGGACCGTTTTTAAAAATTCTTTCCACGGGAACGGGAACTACGTGGGTGAAAAAGCGCAGAACCGCTAGTTAATTTATAAATATCTTTGTAAAATGAAAATCTTTACACATTTTCTGAGGTATTTTGGGATAATGTTTTAAATGAATGATTATTCGCATAATTTCGATACAGTCAACCACCCTATACTGGGTCATGCCAAACTCGCTAGACAGAAAATCACCCTTGATCATCACCCAATCAGCAGCTTAAACTATCAAATTAAAAAACTCCGCTCAACAAGGAGCAAGCCACGTCAGCGGCCACGACGCATGCCGCTCGGCGCGGGCGCATTCGCTACAAGTCGGTGACGGGACCGAACACTACCGTGGAATTGCTGTTGGAGTTGACGCTGGTACGACGCGCACGCGCCGTCGAGTCGTGCTCAGCGTCGCTTGGCAGCGAGTCTGGACCGTTGGTGATCTGCAAGCCGTTGAACTTCGATCGCAGTTGAGTTACTAGGCGTTCCAGTCTGGAATTGTTGAGGTCGGTGAGTGGGAAGTGGTTACCTACTTTTTATGTGCTGTCAAAACGAAAATGTACTGAGTACCTACTGATTTGGTGAAGTCATAATTTTTAGTATTCAATTTAATTACATGCATGTACTTTTTAGATTGTTAATTGGGTAGTTGACAGCATCGAAATTAAATTGCGAGTAGTCATACATTAAAAAGATTATCCCAAAACACCTCAAAATATGTATTTCGATTTTCAATTTACAATTATAGCAAATTTAAAAATAATAAAACAATCAAAAAAAGTGCTGCAATTGAGTACTACAAACTATGACGTCACGGTTTGCTATTTCAGTACATTTTCCATAGTAAAATTTCGTTTTGACAGATCGTAAAAAGTAACTGATTTGACTAGGTAGGACACAACCCTATTGTAAAATTTCAATCGAAATGCATTTTTAGAAGTGTTTAAGATAAGCTTTTTAATTATTACTCCAATTTATTTTCGATACAGTCAAATACTCTAATAAAGGTGTTCGTAATTTAATCCTACTAATATTATAAATGCGAAAGTTTGTATGGATGGATGTCTGGATGTATGGATGTCTGGATGTATGGATGGATGTTTGTTCCTCTTTCACGCAAAAACTACTGAACGGATTTTGATGAAACTTTACAGTTATGTAGCTTATACATCAGAATAACACATAGGCTATATCTTATCCCCGTATTCCCACGGGAACGGGAACTACGCGGGTGAAACCGCGGGGCGCTGCTAGTAAAGAATATTTAGTAAAACATATCTGTCCATTCAGCAATGTAGATTTGATCAAATTTTACCATTACGAACTGTCCTTACACGTCAATCGTAGATCGGCGTGAGCCCTAGGGTCAGGACCTATTCGCTAAGACATGGTGTAGACGGGTTCATAGGAAAGGTACGTATATTTTCGAGATTCGGACGGATCCCGTCCCTGTCCCGTCCTTGATGGTCCTTTAATTAAGTCAGTTGTGTCATTGAGTAGTGGGAGTGGAGGGGAGATAAGCTTAAATATGCGTACGAGCTTGTGATCATTGGAGCTGTCAAGTTCTCTTGGTGGTGCTTCAGAAAGCGAAATACATATCGAAGATTTTTTTTATCTAGTTTTTGCATGCTTGTTGCCTCGCTCTTGTGTGGGAGAAGAGATGCATCTCCTATAGTGCGTAGTAAGCATTATATTAATTTTCCAATTAATTTATCATGAAATGAAGGAATATCTCGTGAAAAAGTGGGTATATCCACAAACGAAATACCTCTGCCTACCCCCTCGGGGATAAAAGGCGTCAGATTTTTATTTTATTTTATCATGAATCTATCAATTACCAACTTGTGCCATACAATTTTATTGTTATCTACTGTTTCTAATAGAAATATTTAACATCTACTATTAACAAAATATTAAATACTCACTTGAGAGCATGATCCTCAGCATTCTGCTTTGCTTTGCGCATGTCTGAGAGTTCTTTGCGCAAACGCACGCGTTCAGTCTCGGAATCTTCAATGCTTCCATTGGTCATTCTTGCTTCGGTCGAGTCCAGTCTATCAAATTGTACGATACTTTAAATATAATCGCTATTTGAGGCACATACAAAATTATTAAAATGTGCTATTTAAATTAAATTAAATTAAATTAAATAACATTTTATTGCAGGCTATTTTACTCGATATTTTGCCATTTGAATTCTGATTTATTCTTGTCAAAAAATAATGTACAGTCAAGAGCAAGTCAAGTTTGACACTACTTGTTTAAGCTGAGCTCTGATTTATACTGCGCGCCATAGAATACAGGGTCGGGTCAAAGTCCAAAGTGTCAAGCTTAGCGTGCTCTTGACTGTACCACAATTTATATCTGAAAGAAGTGTAGATATTAGGACCCATTCGCACCCTTATTGGTTACTAAGGATGCGATTTGCGTATTTCTTACAGGAATGGTAGAAAAATGGATTCCGCGTGGATGACGCCGCTCGTCCACTCATAAATAAGTCTATCCTACTACATAGAGTACCCGAAACCAACGAGCATGTATGAACCGATTGAAGGATGTGGATGAGGCGCGAGAGGTATGCCAGGATCGTAGCAGGTGGCGGTCTATTGTCTCTGCCTTCCCCTTCGGGAAAAAATAATTTATAACGCGATAACCTTATGATGGTTTAAGACTTTCAGAGACTCTGGCAAAAACGCCACGCCTAGCTCGTCAGCCATAATGCGCGGGATTATTAACAGTTCCTCGTGACGTCACGCGTAGAGACGTAATTCCAATAGTTCGCTAGAATCGATATTTATGGGCTAACAGTATATATGACCTTTAGGGGAAATACCCACCCGCCGGTGACCCTGAGGACCCGCAGCTCGTCCTCCAGCTTCACAATCCTGTCCATCATCCGCCTCTTGTCCGCGTCCGAAGCGCGCAGCAAGCTCTGCAACAAACAGATGACTCATAGTGGTAGTTTTATACTTGTGGAATATACGATGTTATCAATCTACACAAAAAAAACAGTGTCTGTCTGCGTTCAAAAATTAAAGTAGAAACTGCTATTCATGCTCATCTAGAATCGTAAATATTTTTATTTAAAAAAAAAATTGCTGTCTCTAAAGTCGGTGTACGGACGATAATTTTACGTGATAACGTTAAGAAAACATTGATGAAAAATTGCACACTGGAGTGGAAGAGAGATAGATGCGTCACAAGCCGAAAGCTTAGACCGATCGTGCCTCTCTATGGCTTGTTCCGCGTTCTCGCTTGCACGCTCGGCTCAGGCGGAACGTGACACGTTTTCGTGCCTGCAGCCGGCGTTCATCGATAAGAAAAGCCTTTCTATCGGAAAGTTTGTCTCAACCACACATGCCTCAGAGTCAGAACCAATTCTGGAGTTGAAGTGTTTCTTTGCGACGCTTTGAAAAGTGAGTACCCGTACTAAAAAATTGTACCCCTCACTCTCGCAAAAAAGATGAAAGTGTGTATCTAGGGTACATCTACACTAATATTATAAAGAATAAATATTCGTTTTTTGTATGTTACACTAAATAGGATCCGGAACTACTGGGCCGATTTTAAAAATTATTTTATAAATTGAAAGCTTCCTTTATGGGAAAACATATTTTTTCTCCGGCAACTGGACGTATTGCTGTTAAATCGCGAGGAACAGGTAGCTTATTTATATACTAGCAGAGCGCCTCGCAGTTTCACCAGCGAAGTTCCCGTTCCCGTGGGAATACGGGGATAAAATATAGCTTATGTGTTATTCTGATGTATAAGCTATATAACTGTAAAGTTTCGTCAAAATCCGGTCAGTAGTTTTTGCGTGAAAGAGGAACAAACATCCGTCCATACATTCATCCATACAAACTTTCGCATTTATAATAATATATATACATAGTAAGATTTTTACAATAATACCTATAGTAAAACTCGTAATGCTATCAGTAAGCTTTTCTGTGTACAGAAAGATACAAGGCTGTCAGTGGTCACGTATTTCATGGGTGGTCGTGTTCAAGAGTGCACCGGCCATTAAGCGGCGGGTAATGTATTCGCGGGCACGCCTGCTGACCGCGCGCCTTTACGGTGCTGCGCCACTAAGTTTACGCTTGACGACACTAAACTTGGCGATATAAAGATGGTTATGAAGTGATTGTGTTGTAAAGAGCGCAGTGTACTATTAAGCAAAGTGGCTTTATATCACGAGCACCTCCGTCTTTTGGAACGTTGGGTTTATAAGTAGCAAAGCCATGTCCGATATCATTGGGTGGCTTAGAAAATTCTAACAGAAGGTCACCATCTCATAATTTGCGGTAGAGTCGCGTAGGAAATTATGGCTATTTATATCCTCATGTGTAAAGAAAGACCCAGACCCAGACGTGTGCAGACCCACGAGTGCGTTCTGTTACGGGATGAAAATTGTCGCCACACTCTAAAGAAGTAGGTAGGTATATCTAGTCACCGATACGTAGGTCTTAATAATAATAATAGGTCTTAATAGTAAGTATCAAAATTAAGAAAATAAAACTTAAGAGCAGTAATAGCCTTACGGTTAAAGAGCCTGCTTCACATGATAAAAATCAGTGAGGCTCGGGTTCGAATCCTGGTATCTATTACCAATGAGTTTTTCAAAACTTACGTAAATATTTATCACTTGCTCGACAGTGAAGGAAAACATCGTGAGGAAACCCGCAGGTCTCAGAATTAATTCTGAGACATGTGTAAATAGACTCGGTCCGGCGATGGGCTCACCACCTATCACGTTTAGGGGTCCAAAGAATATCTGGTGAAAAGCGGGTATATCCAGAAATGGAATACCTCTGCCTACCACCTCGGGGATATAAGGCGTGATATTATGTATTTTATTTTTATTTTATTTGATATTTTATGAATGAGCAGTGATAGCCCGGACGGTTAAAGAGCCGGCCGAAAATCAGTGAGGCTCGGGTTCAAATCCTGGCATGTACCAATGAGTTTTTCAAAACTTACGTACATATTTATCACTAGCTCGACGGTGAAGGAAAACATCGTGAGGAAACCCGCAGGTCTCAGAATTAATTCTGAGACATGTGTAAACAGACCCGGTCCGGCGATAGGCTCACCACCTTTCACGTTTAGGGGTCCCATATATCTCGTGAAATGTGGGTATATCCAGTAATGGAATACCTCTGCCTACCCCCTCGGGGATAAAAAGGCGTGAGATTATATTATTATTATTATTTTTTTTATTTTTTTTAAACTTAAGTTTTCCTCTTTGCTAGGGGGCAGGACTGGTTAAAGCTGTTCCAATACCTTAGAGTGTGTTTACATAAAGTTTTTTTTTTTCTAAATATCAAACTAAGCGCCGTTTTAGCGCTCAGGTATCACTACTGCGGAATCTGTCGCTCGTTTAGGGGGTAAATTGCTACTATCTCTTAACACCATGAGATGAGGGCGCATAAAACAGCGTTATACTGCTTATCTAAGCATCAAATAGTTTATACATCGCGTAACAGAATAAGCGCAATTCCTCATACACCCCAATTAGTATATAAATATACAAAAAATATGATGCGTTCGTACTTTAGTTGAGTCCAACCAATTTTCTTAAATAAAGAGCAATGATAGTACGATTTCCATACTAAGCACTAAATTCAGCTTTTCTAACTCGATTTTCGGAAAATATTAAGACTTATTAAAAATTGCTGAAATCGATTAAGTAGTCGATACTGAACCAACTAATTTCAGGAATTGCGCTTATTCTGTTGCATCATCACTACATAGTATAAAACAAAGTCGCTTTCTCTGATCCCTATGTCCTTATGTCCCTATGTATGCTTAAATCTTTAAAACTAAGCAACGGATTTTAATGCGGTTTTTTGTAATAGATAGAGTGATTCAAGAGGAAGGTTTTAGTATAAACATTGCACCCATGCGAAGTCGGGGCGGGTCGCTAGTATTGTATATAGTGTCTATAGCCGCCATGTTATATACCTCTTTCTACATTATTTATAAGGAAAAATCTACATATTTTCGTATTCGCTTCTATGAAATTAGTAGGAACTATCTGGTTTTCAATGTTTGAACATCATTGTTTTTGCTGGTTAAGTTATATAAGTTCAAAGAATTTTGGGGTTTGCCAAAACCTGTTATTCGTGTGTATGATTTACTAAGTAGAAGTATGAATCAGGTTCTCAATATAGAATGGACAAAATGTATAAAGAGTTAGTTATTCTGTGGCCTAACTATATAAAATATTCACGAAATACCAACGCATCACATACATAGAGTAAGTGGTTTTCTTGTTATTCGTTAGCACACTAACGGACAGACATAGAGATTGTTTTTTTACGATAAGAAGAATAAGTTTAAAACTGTAAATAGAGTTAAAAAAAATAAGATTTATTTGGCCTTTTATCTGTTCTTTCCAGTATTAGACTATATTTAAGGACGCTACGTGAGCAGAAGCTCGTTTTGTTTGTACCTATACTGACTAAACAGATTTTCACGGAACATTCGATAAACGAAACTTTTATATAATAGAATAATAATAGTAATCATTTATTTATTAGTACAACGATTTGTAGAACAAACATATACACAGGGCATTGAGAACAACTATAAACAGTTTAGATAAAACTTCTGACTTCCAAACTAGAATAAATCTGTATTATGGAAGTCAGGGTTCCTCCGTACTGCGCCTTCCATGGTAGGTACACAACAATACTACATGTTTTAGTGAGTGAAACCTTCGCCAACAAACTGTAATGCAGTTTGGCGATACCTAATAATAATGATAATTGTTGTATTCTGTGGAAAAAAATTTTACATATATCTATACCCTAG
Organism: Ethmia dodecea; assembly: GCA_963855545.1. Taxonomy (NCBI): domain Eukaryota; kingdom Metazoa; phylum Arthropoda; class Insecta; order Lepidoptera; family Depressariidae; genus Ethmia; species Ethmia dodecea. The sequence goes on from OY979457.1 coordinate 4,914,421, forward strand.
AATTATTTACTAACCATTTAAATACGTCATATCAATACAAGCTATATCATCACGCTGTCTACTGTGACTGATCAGTATCGTAATCGCAGCCGAAAGGTTAGTATACTCGTATATTATAATAAGCAAAATTATTGTGTCTGTAATCTTAACATGTAAAAGTAAATTATCGTCCCTAAATAATTATGTTATCCGTCATCACAATCAAACTGTTGGTACGACAAAACGCTTATAAAACGTCACTGGTAACATTTGCTTGGCAAATTCATCACAGTACATCGTTGGGGGAGACCAGTGTCAAAGGAGCTAGGGGGTTCTTTGGATACCCCCTTTTAGGCTCATTTTGTGAGCGGCAGAGGGAGGGGGGGAGGTTGCCTTATGATGGAAACGCTAAGACCAACGATAAAGCTATTTTGTTGGGCTATAAGTTGCAGGCTGTAGCGATTATGGCGGGAAAAACGGCATTATTATTATTATAAATAATTTTACGTTCAAAGTAACCATGAAAGAGTCCAGTCATAAGTATTGGAAGTAAATTTAAAACATAAGTTCGATTTATGAATTTATAGTTGCCGTTCCCGAGGGAATACTTTGATAAAATATAGCCTATGTGTTATTCTGGTGTAAAACCTATATAACTGTAGTTTCATCAAAATCCGTTCAGTAGGTAGTTTTTGCGTGAAAGAGGAACAAACATCCATACATCCATCCATACAAACTTTCGCGTTTGTAATACATACTAGCAGCGCCCCGCGGTTTTACTCGCGTAGTTCCCGATCACGTGTGAATAAAATATAGCCTATGTGTTATTAATTTTTTGTTTAACTGTAAAGCTTCATCAAAATCCGTTCAGTAGTTTTTGCGTGAAAGAGGAACAAACATCTAATATACATACATACAAACTTTCGCGTTTATAATATTAGTAGGATTAGTAAAATTTATATGCTGCAATAAACGGATACCCTTGGGTGGCGTGAAAAATTCTGGCAGTTATGTGGCCACTAGCTTTAAAGCATCTTCCAATCCGTGGTGAAGAGAGAGAGATTATAGCCCCTACTACCTCATGTGTGAGGAAAGACCCTTAGCTCAGCAGTGTGCTGTTACGGGTTGATGATGATGATGACTCAAAGGGACCGTCTCCACGAACGAGAGGATCGCGACGATGTTATCGTCGTTGCCACGTATTTCTATACACTCTCTAGCATGTGTCTACACACGGCGATTTTATCGCGGCGAGAGATTGGATAGATTATCGCGGCGGTGTTGTGCTGTAAACCCGCTCTCGCGTCAGCTTACATCTGAAGCGGATCTCATCGCAGCGCGTTAAGTAAGATTACACGGCTAAGTCTATATGCGCAGACAAACATACAGACAACCGGGCAGACCGGCTAATTTTGTTTGTTCCGCTCGTTCGTCGCCGTTACTGTTGATATATTAGCTGTCATCATTGTTACCGAATCACATATCAAATGTACACATACTGAAAAGGCTGCCTTTCCACGAAATCAGCCAACCTGTAGGATTTCTTTCTTATTGCAAGACATGACACGAATTACATAACTTTCTGTGCTTTGAATATGACACACAAGAGAATGCACAGTTTCTGCGTTTATAAAACTCCATTTTGCGATTCAATTAACACTTCATATAAAACATTCAACAAGTAATGAGGCAACAAAATGTTATTGCTTCCAAGTTCCAATGATATTATATACTTACAAGCAAATAGTAGATTATACAACAAGGGAATAAAGCAGCGTTTTATGTCACGGGCGCGACATTGAATCCTGAACGTAACGAAGGATTCCCAGTTTTACTCCCGAGCGCAGCGAGGGAGTCATGATTTAATTCCCGAGCGAAGCGAGGGAATTAAGACTAAGTCCTGAGTTTAGTGAGGGATTTAAGCGCCCAAGACGAAAACAGTTTTATTCCCGAGTTATATACTCTACTTTTCTCACCTTATGCGAGACCATAAAATGCAATTGCATGGTAGTAGATTATTGACAATGCCTATGGCATCTAGTTTAATAGACTCTGGAGTCAAAGTACTTTCATCACTCGACATTTTCGATATTCTTTTTAAAAATGTTAAAGCTATAAAATGGATACAGCAACTTGTTTCTGCCGGCGTGACCTATATTGATTTAACAAATGAAGATCGTGCGAATCTAGTTGGGCGCGGCTTCGGTTTTCCAAAATCGAGTTGTCCACGACCGTGCACCACATTTTGCTTAACGAAATTAGACTATATCGTCATAGCAATAAGGATTATGAAAAGTGAAAATTACATTATTGACCTAGGGTTACAATGAAATTCCATACAACATTATAACCCGGCTAAAGCCAAGGGATATAATGTCTTGCTTCGGGTGCCGTTTATATGATATATAATCCGGCTTTGTCGAGCATGTGGTGTGAAAAGTACTATAAACTGCTTAATAAAACAGTGAACCGATTATAATGATAAATTCTGCATTTTCCGAAACTCTAACTTCATTGACTTCGTTGATTTACTGCTACTATACTTGGCCCGTGTAGATTAATTTATCCATATAAATAAAATTTATATATTATAGAAAATACATAAGCTAAAACCTTTTTTTTTTATAAAAAAAAGGGGGCAAACGAGCAGATTGGTCACCTGATGGTAAGTGACTACCGTCGCCCATGAACACCTGCAGCTGAAGAGTCACAAGTGCGTTGCCGGCCTTTGAGGTGGGAGTACGCTCTCTTCTTGAAGGTTTGAAGGTCGTATCGGCCTGACTGATTGGTCGACTGACTAATCGATTAGCGCATAGACGAAACCGCTGGGTCGAGATGCATGAAATTTTGCACAAAGTTTCATTATAAGACGCAAGAGAGCTCTAAGGGATTTTTGAAAATGGTCGGCCTAGATCGAGCGGTGCAGTCGGATGAGAAGAGATCACAAAACTTTCGCGTTTTAACCTTCTCTATGCCTGTGAAAGGGGCTCACTTAGGTCAGCCCACTCAAGCTTTCCGGTCATTATCCATAACCTGTTTAGCGCGCATCGTAACGCATTAAGGCGGCCGTGCTAAGCGAGTTACCCGATGTTTTCGCACCTCAATTAACTTATTACGATCGCGCCGCGGTGCCGGGGCGCTAATCGCGCGAGCAAACTCGCAGCCGAGTGCTCGCCCACGCGAATATGTGCTTGTGCACTCGCTTGTATTCCATGTACAGTCGAGAGAAATAAATAATCTCACGCCTTATATCCCCGAGGGGGTAGGCAGAGGTATTCCATTCTGAATACACCTATATATATTTTCACCAGATATTCTTTGGACCCCTAAACGTGATAGGTGGTGAGCCCATCGCCGGACCGGTCTGTTTAAACATGTCTCAGAATTAATTCTGGGACCTGCGGGTTTCCTCACGATGTTTTCCTTCACCGTCGAGCTAGTGATAAATATGTAGGTACGTAAGTTTTTGAAAAACTCATTGGCACATGCCAGGATTCGAACCCGAGCCTCACTGATTTGCATCATGTGAAGCAGGCTCTTTAACCGTAAGGCTATCGCTGCTCATAGAAAGTCAAACTAGCACTAAAATTGTAATGCTTCATGTGCTCTTCACTGTACAACTCACATGTCTTAGCTCGTTGGGTTAAAACAAATACCTACATTGGTAACTAAACAACGAAGGCTCTAATAAGCGCAAAAAATGTAGTTATGACATTCCGGAGATAAAGAGCGTACCTACTTCAAAATCCTTCAAACGTTTTAGTCAGTCTACAATATGGTAACATACTAGTACCTAGTAGTAGTCGATAATGAACAAACTAATTTCAGGAATTGCGCTAATTCTGTTACATATTGTACTAGCTTTTACCCGCGGCTTGGCTCGCGCACGTTTATTTCACTCCCTTAGGGGTTGAAATTTGCAAAATCCTTTCTTAGTGGATGCCTACAATGTATAAGCTATCTATGTGTAAAATTTCAAGTCTCTACACCCAGCGGTTTAGGCTGTGCGTTGATACATCGCCAATCAGTCAGTCAGTTTATCATTTTATATGTAGTCGAGCTTTAATAGATTTATATATTATAAATACAATAAGCATTACACGTTGCAGCTTTTTGATTGTTTAAGATTTAGAACTTTTTAATTTTCACCAGTCCCATTACAAAGATTAAAAGGAAACAATTGGAACACAACAATTTGGCCGAATCAAAAATCAACGGGCACAGGAATCGAACCCCACGGTGACGTCACGGCTGGCTGGGGTGGCGCCTCGTTGCAGCCATCCACTTACATCTGCCAATATTTGAATAGCGCCCCGCACCCCCCTGCCCTCGCACGCACCCGTTCATATTTCAATGCTATGACGTGGGGAGACACTAAAGACTACAAAATATAAAGTTATGTGGCTGCCTGGTACACCGTTCCGTAATATACTGGTAGAGAATGCAAATGGAATATTAGGGGCTGAATTCAGACCTCAAAAGTTTGCTGTCGAGCGTGATAATTACAAAAAACATGCGTAATGGGTCTTTGAATCGATTTAATCTCGGAATCGAGTTTGCTGTATCTCAACTACAAAATCTCAAATATCGAAGTATTTTTTTCGAATATTGTATTCTCAAGCTGCTCGAATTACTTTGACTGGTAATACAATATTCGTCAGTACAAAATTGGTAAGTACTATCAATTACAAAAATCGAGATGTTAGTTCTGTCTATCTATATATCCCCCCTACAGTCCCTTCGAATATTATAAATGCCTAAGCAACTTTGTTACTTTTTTACGGCTAAACCGGTTTAGTAGACCGATCTTAATGAAATTTGAAAGATTTCGAGCAAGAACACAAGTTACTTAAATCTCGGAAATCCAAATAGTTCCTTCGGGGATTTAGGGGATTCGATGCTAATATTCACGCAGACGGAGTCCCAATCAACGGGATTATATCTATAGTTTAAACAAAAAATAAGTTGTCTGTAAAGTCAGTTTACGGACGATAATTTTACGAAAGAAAACATTGAAAAATCGCATACTGGAGTGGAAGAGATGTGTCACATGCCTGACGCTTAGGCCGATCGTGCCTCTCTATTGCTTGTTTCGCGCTCTCGCTTGCACGCTCAGCTCAGAGGGAAGGTGACACTTTTTCGTGCGTGCACCCAGTTCATCGATTTATAAGACGTTATCACGTGAAAAACAATCGAAGAACAGAAAACTTTTCTAAACTTAAATTTTACACAACGGTGTGAGAAACGGTCAAAGGCAACCCGCGAATGTGCGAAGGCCCTCGCTTTAGTTAAATCGATGCGTTCTGTTCAATTCACGGCGATTTTATAATCCCCGTGCGCAAGCGGGACAAACGATGGGGGATGAATCTACGGGTATGTCATGTAAATCATGTTCAATGTAGCATTTACCACGGGGAACCAGAAAAGACTAAGGAATTTCTAATATATTATTTTAAAGGAAATGAAAAAGACGCCACTCTAGTTTGTAATAAGGAACATGCATCTATATTACTGTAATGAAAAAAAAATATTACTTAATCATATTAAAAATTGTTAAAATAACAAAAAAATAAGTACGGAAACGTAACAAATGTTACTACCTACCTAAGACGAGGCATATCGCTTGCAGTCAGATTATGCCTGGAGCTAGGACTGCTATGAACAGTTTATGCAGTACCCAAACGTCACATGATTTTTACCCGACATTTTTTTATTTGATTCGCGTTATTTATATATGTTTTTACTATCGACAAATATTCCGGCTAAATTTGGAGAATTGTTGCTTGAAAGCTCAAGTTTTTACTACCTAGGCAGGGTAGGTATAGCATTAAACAATCATAAGGCAGTTTTTAGGTACAGAAAATCTACACCAAAATCAATGTCTAACTCATCTAACTTATAATATGCCATTTTACATCACACCATTTTAATAGGAGTTTTTAAAAACTCAATTTTAATCTAATCTTATTCCGTGATTGAGGATCGTTGTGTAAAATCGGGCCTATGTTATATAGATAATGGGAAACTTTAAATTGCGTCGGAATTTGTCTAGTAGATGCTGAAAAACGCTGTGCAGGAGTTGGGTTTGGGGCGAGGAAAGTTGAGGACCACGGTTTATACAATGACGACATGTCATTGGGATTCTGCTTTTTGGTCTGAATTTTTGAATTTAATTCGCGTTATTAAAATCATTTGTATCTTTCTAGTTTTAGAAGGGAAAGCTGAGCTGCTCAGCTCTCATTCTGACTGTTCTGAAGCGGAGTTCCGACCGTTCTGTAATACGGATGACAAACGAAAAAAGTTAGCGTCGTAATTTGTCCAATAGATGCTGAGAAATCCCATGCAGCAGTTGGTTGTGGCGCGGGAGGCGTGAAGTGCTCTCGAGGACCACCCGCGGCGCGCAAACAACTCCCAATAGCAGAACGCGCAAAAAACGCACTAAAAACGCCAAGCGACGACACGCTAAAATAACTCCCTTATTTACGTTCACAGGTAATGTTTTGAAGAAAGTTTGAAGATATTTTCTGAGACTTTGTTTTGGTCACGATTGCCAAGTGCGAATTGAGATTTAATAGATAATAATAATATTTATTTGCTCAAAATATGCTTACAAAAGTTGTCACATATAATAGAAGAGAGCATATTTTACCAAATGTTGGCATGCAAAAATTGATGATTTTAACATGGGAAAACAAGTCATTTTCATAAAATAACTAGCGACCCGCTCCGGCTTCGCACGGGTGCAATGCTGAATTTTCTTTGCTATAAACCTTGCGGAGCCCGAGACCTTTCCAACGAATGCAAAACCATGTAAATCGGTTCGTTAGTTCTGGAGTTAAATCGTCAGGAAGGAAAACCCGACTAATTTTTATCTAGTAGACTAGCGACCTGCCCGGGCTTCGCACGGGTGCAATGCTGAATTTTCTTTGCTATAAACCTTGCGGAGCCCGAGACCTTTCCAGCGAATGCAAAACCATGGAAATCGGTTCGTCAGTTCTGGAGTTAAATCGTCAGGAAGGAAAACCCGACTTATTTTTATATAGTAGATTATGTAATTAATAGATTTCGAGATTGTATAACATTCTCGAGAAATAACATTATAATAGCTGTTCCGGAAGTCCTGTTCCCATGGGAAAATAATAATTATCCCCACAAAAGTAAGCTTTTTTCAAAATCGTTCAATCCTATTCACTACAAACGAACATACAAAAAACTAATCTTTCCTCTTTATTATATCGACAGAGGTATTGTTTTTTAAAAATACCAAATTTTCACCAATATATTTTAAGTAGTCAGTCCATCGCCGGACCGGGGTACCTACCGTTAAACATGCCTCAAAATCAATTCTGAGACCTGCGGATGCTCACGATGTTTTCCTTCACCGTCAAGCTGGTGATAAATATGCAGGTAAGTTATATGAAAAAATCGTTGTTACACGACTTCACCAGGATTCAAAACAGAGCCTCGCGCATGAGAGGCGGTGTCACTAATCACAGAGCTATTACTGCTCATTTTTTTAACCTAAACTTGATTAAATAATGACTATTAATCAATTGTAATATATAAATAAATAGATGATTTCTACATACAATTATTTTATTAGTTTATTTATATTTTATTTGTTGCTTGTTACTTCGAGCATATTATGTATTAACAAATGGTTTGAGTATACAGGATGTCCCAGAAGTCAACGATAAGCCGGAAACCAGCGATAGGCCTAGTCATGAGGGTAATCAGAAAAATATAAAAAAAATCTATGTTCTTTTTTCAAAATGTTATGAAGGTTTAAAAAAAATCCTAAAAAACGGACACCCTGTAATGAACTTTCTTGTACCGTGACTGTAAATAGTTACTTTTTGAATATTTTTTTTCTGTAATGCTATAATGAATAGCCGTGCTACAATTTACAATAAAAAAAAATTACATAACTGCCTCACTTTTAAGTAAAAAGTTAAATTTGTTTCCAACATTGAATTCTAAATAATTTCATCAACCAACTTAAACCAGCTGTACTGTAAAAAAAATGTATGGCTACTATTTTGGCAAGTATACTTAAAATTTGACGCATTTAGTCTAAATTCTAAAATGGTATAACACATGCTAGGTTTTGTTATAGTTGAGGCATGAAAATTTTTTTTCTCGATGAATCCGGATTCTATGCCAATCTAATTTAATGAGGTAAAATGTGGGTAACGCAACCTTAAGTCTGCAGCTGACCTGAACTAAGCCTTTTTATCCTCTTTCTTAACCCTCCTTTAAAGTAATGATACTTAAAATAAGTTTGTGTAATATTTTTTTATTTAATGTGGTATGTTTTACAGCATTTTTATAACAAATGTTCAAACTGTTTTCCTTCAGCTAATATGCACGCTCTACATCTCCTTAAAAATGATCGAGCTATGCGCCGGGCGTGACGTTTGGAATTGATTTGTTCAGCGGCTTCTGAGATTCTTCGGCGCAGCTCTTCTAAATCTTGAATCGGATTGTGGTAGACTTTTTCCTTAATTGCACCCCAGTAAAAAAAATCTATTGGATTAAGATCGGGTGACCGCGCTGGCCACGAAATTGGACCACCCCGACCAATCCACCTATTTGGATATTCTTGATCGAGAAACTCTCTGACTAGACGAGCATAATGCGCGGGGCAGCCGTCTTGCTGATACCACATGCTGCCGTAAATATTTAGCGGCACTTCTTCTAATAAATCGGGTAGTTGATTTTGTAGGAAATCTAAATAAACATATCCATTTATGGTCTCTGGCAGCTCAATCGGACCAATAACTGTACCGTTTAAAATGCCTGTCCACATGTTTACTTTAAAACGGTACTGTGAATGATCTTCACGCATTAGGTGAGGATTTTCCACGTGCCATTCGTGTAAATTGTGTAGGTTTATGTAACCGTCCTTTTTAAACGTTGCTTTGTCGGACCATAAAATCGTTTCAAAAAACTGGGGATCTTTAGTGTGTTTTTGCAAAATCGTTTGACAAAATCGCACTCTCTCTGGTTAGTCTCGGGGAAGCAAAGATTGTACTCGTTGTACTACATGGAATGGATGCAGACGGTTTTTTTTTTCAGAATACGATGTGCACTGCTTTTACGTACTCCAAGGCTTTCCTCAATTCCACGTACGGATTTACTTGGATCTTCTTCCACAGCTTGCATGACTTCGTCCTCGTAGGGCAAGAGGGGCCTTCCTTCACCAGCCATATGATCAGGGAATCGACCTTCGGATAATGACCGATGCAGATTAATAAAAACTCGGTAATCAGGATGACGCTCTAAGTTTGGGTATCTCTCGCGATACACCCTAGCTGCAGCATTGGCGTTACATAAGCATTCTACGTAAATAAGATGCATGTTGGCGTACTCCTGTACGGTATATCTATTTGGCATGATAACTTCACTTTACGAACTCGTAATTACACGCAAATACAATCTAAGCAACAGACTCCAAAATCTTTACTTCTGGGACGGATTTAAATCAAAGCCATCAAACAAATGACATAAACAAAAGATGTACGAATAAACAAAAATCCCTGTTAGGTTCTCTTTTCAAAATTATGAGTCCGTCTCCATTCAAAAAGATTTTAACCTAGATTTACCTAAGAAGGTTGCGTTACCAACATTTCACCTCATTAAATTAGATTGGCATAGAATCCGGATTCATCGAGAAAAAAAATTGTCATGCCTCAACTATAACAAAACCTAGCATGTGTTATACCATTTTAGTATCTAGACTAAATGCGTCAACTTTTAAGTATACTTGCCAAAATAGTAGCCATACATTTTTTTTACAGTACAGCTGGTTTAAGTTGGTTGATGAAATTATTTAGAATTCAATGTTGGAAACAAATTTAACTTTTTACTCAAAAGTGAGGCAGTTATGTAATTTTTTTTTATTGTAAATTGTAGCACGGCTATTCATTATAGCATTACAGAAAAAAAATATTCAAAAAGTAAATATTTACAGTCACGGTACAAGAAAGTTCATTACAGAGTGTCAGTTTTTTAGGATTTTTTTTAAACCTTCACAACATTTTGAAAAAAGAACATAGATTTTTTTTTTATATTTTTCTGATTACCCTCATGACTGGTTTCCGGCTTATCGTTGACTTCTGGGACATCCTGTATAAGCATATTTTTTTGAATGAAGAATAATGGAAATTATTCTGCGCGCCATCTATGGTGTCTCATACATACTATTTCGGCAACAAGCTTCGTTGTTGAAGCTAAGTCATTCGCTGTATAGTAAACTGAGTTAGTACTAGATGAAAGATATAGATGGCGCTGTTAAATTAAAACTTGATTTGAGCCAATAACCCTTACCTTGATTTCTTCAAGAGATTTCTCCGTTGACTTCGCTTCTGATGGCGCCAAACTGTTCTGCAAATAAAAATTTAACAAGTTGAGAACTATATTATCCTGATAAGCTGATTTCAATAGTTACCGACTCACCATCAAACGGTAGGAACTGTAGGAAGCCATATTAATGTGGGCAAACTGATATCGATGTCAGATCGCTAGGTAATCTAATAAATGCATAGGTTATCTGCCACGTTAGCTACTTATACAATCATCATTCATTGTTATCTCGATTAAATAACATCTATTAACCACACTGATATAGTGTAATAATCCATCCAATGTAATACGTCATACATGCGATGTTCTTTATATTTGTTTTAAGATCATTTCGGGCTAGTGGGTAATAGAGAAAAGTTCACTTCTTATCCCAATTGAGCATGTTGATCTTATTGATAATCCAATCCAATAATAAAATAGAAGTGTTTGTCTATAAATTCAAAATAAACGCCAAAATTTAAGTAAAAACTGCTATCTATACAATGCAGCTAATAATCATAAATAACCGTTTATAGAATTTTCCCGAAACGCCTCAACAGATTTAAATAAAAAGTTTTATTAAAAATGGGAATTTATGTTTAATTTCGATATCTTGTAGGATTCTAAAGATATTTTTAAATTTGATAAAGCAAAGCGAAACGAAAAATGGCCGCTAGTAATCAATGTGTTAATATAGCATAGTGTTATGGAGAAAACAAAATGTGTTTAACACGAAATCCAAAGCAAACATAGTCTTACAGGCGTAGTGTTGAATTACGGGTTTAGGTCAACTCGTAAATTTAAAAAATAAATAAATTTTCTTTCCGAACTTTACCTCAAGACCAAATCTTCTTCTATAACTATTGAACTCGACTATACGAAACTTAAGCGAAAACTTTCAATAATAATTTATTTCGCGTCACATGGCCCAAACCGGTAATAATATACTTAATATTGGATTATAGAATACAGAACGATAAACATGAATATTGATTATTAGAATAGAGATGAAAAGTCATTGAACCCTGTAACATGTAACAGGACACTGTGCGGTGCACGTTGGCTCTTCGCCAAATTTACCAGTCGAGTTGTCATGACAATTTTAACGTAATCGGTAAGTGAAAGGTGTCTTAAAAATAATTATAAAACAGTTTTGAAGATAATCTTGACTAATGGTACTACATCTCATTTTTACAGTTATGTACCTACATCTCAGCACTTCACTCCGTAGTTTTATTTTAGTACAATCATATCTTACAAATAAAAACTCAAAAACGCAAAACTCAATGTAAAACTGCCTTTTGGTAAGTATTTGGACCCGTTAAGAAAGTGTGAAACAACGTTTAACAATCAAAAAAACTATCTGCGTAACAGCTAGCACAGCTGTTTTTGAAACGCTGTAAATAGCTTTTTACATTGTCACATCACGTTTTTCATTTTTTATGTAAAATATATGCCAGGCCTTTCAGCTCCAAATTAGTTCCAAAAAGATTTTTCCTAACTACATACATAGTTGCAGTCGTATTCAGTCTACTCGACACAATTAAATTAATAAATGGAGGGACACAATTCACACACGGCTGACTATTTTGATTTTTTTTTACCTTAAGTACCTACATATCAACGCTCAGGCACTTAAAAATAATTCAATAAAAAGTAAAAGGGCATATGTTTATCATTAAATTATATGTAGGAGGTTTCACCGATTAAGGCTGTATTTCCCAACCCTATGAAGCTTTATCTGAAAGATGAAAAAATAGCAAAACCACTTTTTCGTGTTTTATTGATTTAATCTGTATAAAATAACGGTCACGAAAGACTGGATTAAACGATATGAAAATATAAATAATAAGATGGAATAACTGGAGTACCTAAATCAGTTATAACAAATAAATCTAAAGACTAAAAAGCCCGCCAAAACGAGAAACGAATAGCACTCAAAATATCATCGATGTATACAATTTTTAGACATTTGTTCATATCTTAGAAACCGCGATAAAATTTTAATGGGACCACCTCTGAAGCATGGTCTACCAAAAAAAGAATCATCAAAATCGACTCTTAATCGGAATAATCGCGTAACATACATACAATAAAGAGTAAAAAAAACCGACTTCAATCTTCAACTTATATGGTTTTTTCATGGATTTCGTTTTCAGAACTGGACGAAATTAAAATGGGACCAATCTGGAAGCACTGGCTTTCAAATAAAAAAAGAATCATCCAAATCGGTCCACCTAGTAAAAAGTTCTGAGGTAACAAACATGATGATGAGCTCCGACCGTATTCGGCCATGGCGACCACTTCGACTCTTAGTGGTAACAAACATAAAAATTAAATAAAAAAATATATAATAATACAAACGAATTGATAACCTCCTCCTTTTTGAAGTCAGTCAAAAAGTACAGTCAAATTAAGAACTTCGAGATGTGATGACCTTTAAATAAATAAGTACTCCATCCATCTGTCCGTTGCTCGTCGTAAAAGCATTTGGCAATTACAACTAGTTTTTTTTCTGTAATCATTTCATATATTTCTCGGAATATAGACCAAGAAAACACTGCAATTGCCAATTTTTTAACGTGTATCAGTCGTACAGTTACGAATTTTTAACCACTTGTGTAAGATTTATAAGTAGATTTGGCAATAACAAGCAGACACGATTGGTAATAAAAATGTTAAATTAAATACACACTTAGAGCCATTTAGGTATTTTAAAGAGAATAAATATACATACCTGTACACACATTTAAAATTTCAATAACATACTAACGAAAAAGAAGTGTCAATTTAATACCTATTAGCATGAATCAGTTAAGAACCGCGGGTTCCAATTGGAACCGAGACACAATTAAAAATCTATTGTCTGTGATTCATGGTCTGAGAGGTTAATACCTTCTTTCATTGTTATTAATATGCGGTTATTGAGATTAGTTACACAATTAACTATCTATGTTATTAGCCTTAGTATAATAATGTATTGTGTAACTGTTTTTCAACCCAAATAAAAGAAAATAAAATAAAATATGTTTATTGTAAAAAAAATACTGGTGAACATTCGTATTTCCAGGAATATTTAACGTTATCGTTTAAAGTTTAATGTTTACTATATATTTTTATCGATGGCTATTCACATAACAGCTGTCATATTCTATTTTTTTGAAATGTTTATCAGTCAAAGTAAAATATAAAATTAATTAGTTTCCTATTTAAAGAGAAGGTTACAGTACAGATGTGGAACTAAATATATTTAGTGGAAGTCATACCTCGTTCCTTTCGAGAACCATAGCTCGTACCCTGGAGTAAAGCGCCTCCTCGCGCATGCGCGCTGCGTCTCTTATCTCGCGCACCAAATCCGTCAAGAAGCCAGGGGAGTACTGCCCCCCAACCAGACCTGAAAAGCGGAGGAGATGAAGTAAACACATGGTATTTTTCACCAAATTGCAATGAAGGGTTGGTAATGTTTTATATCTTTTCAGTGACTATTACACGTCGTCGGATTTTTGAGTTTAATCAATGTACTTTTTGCTTTACTTGTTACAACATTTTATTTAACCTTAAGTGATTTTTTAACCAAAATACTAATATATACTAAATACCATTTAATACTTAAATTAAATAAACAAATATAGAGGCATGTAATACAGTCTACATCGCGAGCCTATCACGAATTACTATAATGAGATGAGACAGAAGTGTAAGTTGTACGAATTTTTCAAGGTTTTCAAAGATGGGTCTACCAATAAAATATTTCAAATTGTGTCTTGAGTACCTATACATTTTTATGTAAATGAATAGATAAAATATCTCTGAAGGTCACACAAAGTATCTTGTATCTTATTATCAGGCAAACTTATTATAATATGCTATCACGTAATGTTCAAATATTTAAAATGTTCCTAAAATATTCACTTTTTCGGCTGTTAAATTATCTTGCGACAAGACTGGTTTCCATTTTACATTTTAGCTTTATAAATTAATGAGGAAACACAGAAACAACATTGACAACATTTTTGTGCACATGTCTGCGGGCTTCGTGTCTGGGTGTTTCATATGTATTAAAGTACTAGCAGCGCCCCGCGGTTTCACCCGCGTAGTCCCCGTTCCCGTGGGAATACGGGGATAAAGTATAGCCTATAGCTATATAACTGTAAAGTTTCATCAAAATCCGTTCAGTAGGTTTTGCGTGAAAGAGGAACAAACATACATCCATACATAGAAACTTTCGCATTTATAATATTAGTAGGATGTTTATCAGTTGTTTAGACCCATAGTACCTACAGGCTCTGCCTAGTTTGAGAATGAATAACCGTGTGTGAATTGTGTCCCACAATTTTAAGTAGGTTTATGATTCATTCTCGTTACTTAGTAGGTGTCTACATTGTACGTTACCCGAACCCATGACTTATGCTTGTGACACATTCTGTAGGTGTATTTTATGACTTTGGTATGTCGAGTGAATACAAATAACAACGTTAAAGTTAGCAAATAGAGATAAACTTAGGCGGGTTGACTTAGCGATAAGTTACTAAAGAATTTAATTGAAGTCAACTATCTTATGACAATAATGGAATAATAAACTATGTTTAGCTTTAAAATAAAACTCAATAAGTGAGAGTTTTTAATATTTGTCCAGTGGTTTTTGAGTTTATTCGTTACAAACATAAAATCTTTACGATTTATAATATTAGTGTACCTAGATGTAGATAATCTACCAATAATATTTAGTGGGACTGATTAATACAGTATGATATGGATGTTATTGTTATGTATTATCGAATATATTCAATTGTTTTTAAGGTTTGTAATTGCCAATTTTTCTTTTCGCAATGATAATTAAAAAGTTTGTAAGGATGATTAGTGGGTAGTTGCTGTACTGTACTTTGTGTACTCAATCATAAAGCTAGGCTGAACGGATAGATAGTATTTTGGATAAACTTTCATCCCGAAACGTTCGAATTTAGTTGGGATTCAAAAATTTATTAAAATCGAATCTGATGTTCAGATGACATCAAACGTAAAGGCAACTCGCATTGACAGAACGGCCACATGAGTAAAGAAACGGAACAGAGACAAAGCTTCTAAGGAGCGTGCAAAATTCTTACCTATTTTAGTAGGGTTGGCAAAGGAGAATAAAATAAACAAAACGTTTATTAGACTTTTATTTGTACATTAGATTATTTACAAATTACCTACTCTAAATATTTTTTTATAACTTTTTATTTTTAATAAATTATTAAATCTTTTAATCTAATGATGAATTCTAAATCTAATGGATATAAAATTTTTCAAATAATCATTAAGGACGCTTCCACATGGCATAATATTTTTACAATCTTACACTCGATTCAGAATATAATTAGGTACCAATATTTACAATGTTTACGTCGAGTTTATTGTAATGAGTAATTAAAGAATCTTTGCCCATATTTATAGGTTGTTCAGGTCTATTAACAAACAATTTTCGTCACATATGTGATTTTCGAGACATTCATGCAAACTGTACAGTAGGTAACCATTTTACACCTCCGAATCTAATTATTTACACTTTCTTGACTTTTTAGTTTAATACTTTATTCTACCATAAACAATTTAAAATAACCATTTCTCACTAAGCAGGAGCGCGAAACAAATACGGCAACCATTGCGCGGCCCTCGGCATTTCTACTGACCGAGCCGGTTTTATCCAGTTGCGGCGCGTATGTGACGCAGCGCTAGTAGAAACGCACACAAGCATTGCATGCTTGTAGTAGTGTACCTACGACAGCGCGGTTGTATGAAGCTTTGTCTCTGTTCCGTTTCTTTACTCATGTGGAACGGCATCGCGTTGTACAGTCAAGAGCACATAAAGCTTTAGGTTTAGTCGGGGAATGACTGATTCGCGAAATGAATACATAGTCTATAAATGACGAATTCTTAAAATATACAATTCTATAAATGACTGATTCTACAAATGACTGATTTTTTATTCACTCAATTTATAGTAAACTCCCCTTGGTTTCAACCGCAAAGTTCAAGTTCCCATGGGAATATCGGGATAAAAAGTAGCGTTTGTGTTACTCCAGCGCTTGAAGTCCCTACATACCAAGCTCCACGTGCTCATAACTGTACAGGCATAGGAAAGGATTTCTATAAGCACAAATATTTTTAAGCCTCTTAATAGATATGCTTACGCCTTTATCCGCCAGGGGTCGACAGGTACTCCATTCTTAGAATTACCCATTTCTCAAAAGTATATTTTTGGGACCCCTAAACTAAAAGAGACAGGTGGTGACACCATATCGCCGCGCGCCGTTCCGGAGTGATGTTGCACACATGCCCAAGAATACGAGTAAATTCTGGGACATGCGGGTTTCCTCATGATGATTTCCTTCACCGTCAAGCTAATCAATAATGTAAGTGAGTTTTTGAAAAATGGCTTTCACTGATCTTTACTTTTCTACACTTTTTTTATGCTTTCTCTCGTGTTTTTCGTAGCACTCGTATTTCGGTGGTATAGTCACAAAGAGGCTTGAGTACCGAAGTCACTAGGTACAGTACTAATACTGCATCATACTTCGGGCTGGATTTACAGAAGGTCCCATTTTATTCTACAACATGACGGACCTGTTTTCTCAGTTGGTAGTGACCCTGCCTTCTGAGCTGGAGGTCGCGGGTTCGATTCCTGCTCGGGGCCAACATTTGTGTGCATGAACATGTCTGTTGCCTTCGTGTCTGAGTGTTTAATATTTATTTAAGTATGTCTATCAGTTATTTAGTATCCATAGACCATAGTACAGGCTCTGCCTAGTTTGGGACTAAATAGCCGTATGTAAATTATGTCCCACAATTTATATATATACAAAAAATCCACTAAGCGGCGCCGACTTCGTTTCACCAGCACCCACATGGAGTAGGTAGGTACCTAAATTGTGGGTGTAGATCCATGACCTCAGCAATGCAAAACTTGTCAATAAGCGCTTTTGGGCTTTCTCTTCTACGCATTCCTCTGACCTCTATATTTATAGAAAAAAAATGCAGTATTTTCTGTCTTATCTGTCTAATAGCCTGCGCAGACGACGGACTTTGTCCCCGGAGGACAAAGTCCCCCGAATCGTAAAAAAATATGTCCGTCTCTTTTTGTCCTGTACCGCCCGTCGGTGTCCGCGATTATTCGGGGGACTTTTTGTACGCCATACTTTTAATCCCTCGTGTGCGTCACTCGATACAGTTGTAAGCGTTCTATTTTGGCGGACAAAAAAATACGGGGACAAAGTCTGTCGTCTGCGCAGGCTATAAGTGTCTGTTCATTTATCTAGCGGTTCTGCGCGGTTTCACCGGCGTAATTCCCGTTCCCGTGTGGAGACGGGAATAAAATATAGCCTATGTTACTCAGGGATCTTCTAGCCTTCCATTGGTGAAAGAATTTTTTAAATAGGTTCAATAGTTTTTGAAATTATTTGTATCAAACATAAAAAAATACAAATGTTTCCTCTTTATAATATTAGTTAAGGAATAAGTATAGACATTTACTTCTATAGGGTAGGTATCTACTAATATTATGGAGAGGAAAGATTAGATTTTTTGTTTGTTTGTTTGTATTGAATAAGCTCGAAAACTATAAATACTTAATCGATTTAAAAAATTCTTTCCTCTATGAAAAGCTACATTATCAGGATGTAACTTAAGCGTAAGTAACATATTTTATTCCCGAATTACCACGGGAACGGGAGCTACGCGGGGAAGTCGCGCGGATAAGCTAGTAGGTAACTATTATCTTGTCTTATGTCTTTTTAACATAAATCGCAATCCAAAAACTACTGCATTAAATTAGATGTGGTTTAACGATTATTATATGCGTTTTATGCGGTCTAACCTAAAGTGTACATGTTTCATCTTGATTCGCTGCATTAAAACCGAGTTATCTGTTATCACTACAAAGTATAAAACAAAGTCGCTTTCTCTGTCCCTATACCCTATGTATGCTTAAATCTTTAAAACTACGCAACGGATTTTGATGCGGTTTTTTTAAAAGATAGAGTGATTCAAGAGGAAGGTTTTAGTATTAGCATTGCACCCGTGCGAACCCGGGGCGGGTCGCTAGTAATTTATAAAACACTGTGTTTTTTTAGGTCCTTACGGAGAAGTAGTTATATGTATGGTATTTCTTTTAACTCCTATCCCCGATCTGACACAAACTGGTACAAACGAAATTATTGAGGTCTGTCTAGCTAGAACTATAAGTACCTGACATTAAAGAAGTTCCCTACTTACAATTCAACTAGTTCTCTATTTACTACCTAGGTCACGCAAGACACGCTACTGTTCTGTTAAATAACAGTAAAATGTGCGTCATGAATCACAGTGAATACCAATTATAAAGGAAAATAATAGATGAATGTTAGTAAGTACTTTTTTGATTTACATTTTATTGACAAAACTTTTTCCAAAACTTAAGTACAATTTCTTCACTAGCTCGACGGTGAAGGCAAATATCGTGAGGAAACCCGCAGGTCTCAGAATTAATTCTGATGCATGAGTAACAGACCCGGTCCGGCGATGGGCTCACCACCTTTCACATTTAGGGGTCAAATATTCTCGTGAAAAGTGGGTATTTCCAGAAATGGAAAACCTCTGCCTCGGGGATAAAAGGCGTGAGATATTTTTTATCATTTATTCCACATGAATTCACAAAACTGATGTCTTAATGTATAACTCCATGAACTCCATTTAGAGGTACATAATTATATTAGTCATGTGATGCAAATAGTTTCAATTTGGTAACGGACTTCAATACTTTTTTGCATTATTTTTTTAAACTTATTTTATCCAAGTTACAACAGCTACAATTTGCATTAAACATTTGCAGAAGTCAATCGTAATATTCGTAATACATTCAAGCTAAAAACTTTTCTTTTGAATAAAAAAAAAGCATTTGCATGTTTAGTAGACATGTAATACCTACATTATAGACTGATTTCAAGAAAGCCGATCGATCGGCTATGTACAAAATGGGTAAGATTCTTTTTCAGCGGTTATGCCCACCGCCACCTACTATTGGAGATATTATGCAATGAATGAAGAGTAAAAGATTTGAAACAACTGTGGTTAATGCACCGTGTTTAATGTTTAATTTAATTTAAAACAAAGTTGACGTAATAGGCTATTGTATTTTTATTTCACGGTAAACTTTGAATGTAGACCAAAGAATGTGATCTCATTAGGAACAGGCATTCTAAGACTCGGGCTTCCGTTTTCTCGTAATACAGATAAAAAAAATATACGCATTGTTTATGGTAAGTATCTGCATCAGTCTTGTGGGGGGGAAAGTTAGCAAAAACAACGCACGAGTCTAGTGTAGCATAGAAATATGCTGAACTAGAAATACCATTACGATAATGTGTAACAAAACGTGTCTATTCCAAAAACAATTCATTATATTTTATGGTATGATGCTGATATTCAGTGAAATTTGGCACCTACCATGATTGATTTGTGAAAGCGTTGCCATAAGATTAATTTGCATACTCCGTCAAGCCATAAAATCGAGACATGATCATTTGAATGCCCGTCCACTGATGTTTGAATCCGTATTAGAAATGAAATTAACTTTACCTTTTTATTATACTATCTGTTCTCCGGGTTTCTTTTTTCTGTAGTAAATGTTGCTTCCAAAAAAGTAAGCTTTCTATTGGCGAAACAATTTTAAAAATCGGTCTAGTGCTCGCTCTCCTCTTCTCGCCAGAGGAGAGAAGAGGAGAGCGAGGAGAAACATACAAATCTTGTCTTTCTAATATTAGTATAGTGCAACAAAATTATTGGACGAAGCGAAACCAGTATGTAAGGATCGTAGCAAGTGGAAAGAAGTGGTCTCTGCCTACCCCTACGGGAAAGAGGCGTGATAACATGTATATATGTAACAAAATTATATGTAATTTTATCTTATCCAGCAACATTAGTTCGCCATCTATGTATTCGGAAACTGGTAGAGAAATCATTCAGGTTATCGTTAATGATGGTGGTTCTGTTGAAGCGTGCCATAATCACCTACGCCTGTAATTACCAAAGTACTCACAACCGATATATTTTCTTTCTATGGCTATAGTGCGTCAATAAAATTCTACGATAGTCGATACACCCTGTGAAACTGGTTTTTGTTTAATCCAATTTATTAACAGGATATAGTTTAATAATAATTATAGTTTTTTGACTTGTTGCTTTGCTTTGTATCAGAATCGCCTGACACGAAATCTATATCTACACACACCGGCACAATTAGCGGAACAGAAAAAAAAAGGAGAAAAAAGAGGGAATTTAGAACAATGAATGTAATTTTTAAACAATATATTATTTAAAATGAAACAACAATTAAATTAACATGTTTTGACATTCATTTGTAACACCATACTTAAAATTTTATAAAAATAAAAATTAAATTAAACAAAATGCATTTTTCTTCGATTTTTAATTATAGAGAAACAGCAGAAAATTCAAGATTTTCCAAAGTTTAACAACAATTTCAATGACTGTTCAATATCGAGTGTTTCCTCCTCGTGCTCTGATGAGGGTTTCCATCCGTCTGGGCATGCTGCGGATGATGTTATCAATGGTTTCTTGGGGCAACCTCTGCCATTCTTCAAGTAATGCGTTTCGTAACTCGTTGAGATTATTGGGAGGGGGCATTCTTGACTTTACACTCCTCTTTAGCAAGTCCCAGACGTGTTCTATAGGGTTCATATCGGGGGACCGTGCTGGCCACTCCATCACCGTTATACCAACATGGTTTAGGTATGTCTGTACTGTGCGAGCACTGTGAGCCCGAGCATTATCCTGCATTAGAATGAAGTTGTTACCAATAAAGGGGGCAAATGGCACAACATGTTCTTCTAAAATCTCCCTGATATACCGATCAGCATTCAGATTCCCGCCATCGACCACTACTAACTCCGTACGAGCTCCTAAACATATTCCTCCCCAGACCATAATTGAACCGCCGCCATATGCAACTGTATTTTCAAAATTAGACTGGATATACCGTTCTCCTTTGCGTCTCCATACTCGCTGCCTTCCATCAATTTGATTTAACATAACTCTGCATTCATCAGTAAAAAGAACCTGTCCCCAGTCGTCGAAGTCCCAATCACGATGTTCACGACCAAAGTGTAGACGGTTTGTGCGATGATGTCTCTCAAGTTTTGGGGCTTTGGCGGGCACATACGAGCCTATACCCACTTCTTCGAATCTTCTACGAACTGTCCGCTCACTCATCCTTACTGCTCGTACTTCTTCCAGTAAATTTCGAGCCTGCACCGCCGTTAGTCTCGTGTTCCGTCGGACTTGAAGTTGGAGAAAACGGTCATCCCTCCTTGAAGTACACCTTTTCCGGCCTTGTCCTCTCCTTCTCACTAGAGCATTCGTCAATCTGTATCGTTGGATGCTACGATAAATCGTTGATAACGATCGACGAAGACTTCTGGCAATCGATCTGTAGGTTTGACCATTTCTCCTCATTTGATCTGCCCTAATGATTTCTGATGGCGTTAAATCAGGCATAATTAGATGCTCGTAAATTATCAATATGCGAAAAAACTCAAAAGCCTCAAAAACTGCAATTCAAAGCTTTTCAAATGGAATTCACGAACCTTCTAAAAACGGACAAGCGGTGGAAAAAATGAATCAATGAAAATTAAAACAAAAGAATGAAAAAAAGGGCAGTCGCTTAGTATTCCATTTTTAAATTAAAACCCAAATTTAAAAAAAGCTTGTTTAGCCGGCCAGTAACACGCAAAAATGCGTAAATACTCCCTTTTTTTTCTGTTCCGCTAATTGTGCCGGTGTGTGTATATATATAAAAATCAATGCCACTTTTCGTTGTTATTTTATAACTCAAGAACGGGCTCACCTATCCAAACCAAATTTTTAGGCTTTATTCGGGCTATTTAGCTATTTATTTATTTTGTTTATGTGAAGTTTACTTAAAATCTGTCGAGTGGTTCTTCATTTACCACATTTTTACAGGAGTCAGGTCAGCTAGTAAATTATAAATCATACTGGTGAATTACAATGTTATCGTGCAATAAATAGACTACACACATAGAGATCATTAAATGCATTATTTAATACTAGCTGAGCTGACCGACAGATATTTTGCTGTCCAAGCTTCATAAAACAGCACTTTCAGTTTTTCCCAAATATTCTTTCCATAAAAACCTTATTTGGACTACTTATTACCAATATAAAAAATTCCAAAATGCCAATTTGCGGTGATTCGTAGCGAGCAGTGATAGCCCTTACGGTTAAAGAGCCGGCCAAAAATCAGTGAGGCTCGGGTTCGAATCCTGGCATGTACCAATGCGTTTTTCAAAAACTTACGTAAGTACATATTTATCACTAGCTCGACGGTGAAGGAAAACATCGTGAGGAAACCCGCAGGTCTCAGAATTAAGTCTGAGACATGTGTAAATTGACCCGGTCCGGCGATGGGCTCACCACCTATCACGTTAAGGGGTCCAGTGTATCTCGTGAAATGTGGGTATATCCAGTAATGGAATACCTCTGCCTACCCCCTCGGGGATGAAAAGGCGTGAGATTATATTATATATTATTATATGTATATATTTTTTTTATATATTATAAATAAATACAACAAATAAATTGATAATAACATTCTCATTCTCACCATCCATAGTGGAATCTTTTACTGTAAAGAAGCCTCATAACATCAATCAATTATTTATTTTTTAGTGAGACTGGGGTCCTCTCTCAGTCCCCCTGTTCCGAAACCCTACGGCCTATTACGAATGCTGACTTATAATAAATAAGGCCACACAATCATTACTCTGGCTACGCCACACAATGATTTAATTTTCCTCTCACAAAAAAAACATGATTGAAAATATAACATTCAAATTAGAAATTCTTATAGCTATTTCTTGTCTTAACTTGTGCAAGGTTTGTTGCTGTGCCATCTTAGGCCTATCTATCCGCCAAGTCAAGCAAAAAGCGGCACGGCCGTACCATTATTCTTTGTAAAAATGCTTACTAATCCAATTTGTTCTGTGGCTGTACCCAGAGGAAACACAAAAAAGGATCCATATGTTACTGAGTAGGTGTGGTGACAATTTTACGACAAACAATCAACAAGAAAATTAATAAATTGTGGTTTTTATTGCCATACTAGACAGAGCCTGTACTATTAGTAAGCAACTGATAAACATACATAAATACATATAAACACCAAGACATGAAACCAAAAAACCACAAGAAATAATACGAAATCCATTGTCCAGTCATGCATTAGCATCCCACAGGCCCTAAAAGGACAATAGATAATCCCTTTTACTTGACAGAATACTCATAGTTTTGTGGTAACAAGGTGTAAATACCAATAACTTTTACAACTTACCATTAGTGAGTGGTGAATGATTGGGTGTCCCCATACTGGGGCTGGAGCCTTTCGGGAAGAACATATTGTGGTGTCGTACGTTATCCAGCTCCGCTACAAAACAAATAATTCATAACTTGATCAATACTTTTAAGTTTTTCTGATTCTAAAACTAGTGTCAAAGTAAAATTTTGTGATGAAATGATGAAAGGAACCCAATATAAGTATAACAAGAATATTTTCATCTTAGCAAATGCAGTTAGTATTATCATGGTTTAAGTACGTAAGTAAGTATGTAAGGTCTAAAGGTTACAACAAACATAACAATTCTCAGAGGACTTTTCTTCTGACAGTTATGTAAGATAGGGCTTGGCTATGCTGTTTTGAAAAAAAAAAATCTGTTAAGCCTTTATAAGTTATCTCTAAATTTAATAAAACAAAGTTGCTATCTGCCTCTGTTTCTTTGCTTAGGTACTTCTTCTAAACTAGGTAACCAATTTTTATACGGTTTTCACTAATAGAACAAGTGATATATTATTTAAGAATATTTTTTTGTAGATCAAATAAACCAAAGTGAAGCAAGGGCGGGTCACTAGTTCAAAATAAAAAATATGTCAAGGACCATTTCAGTATACTAAAATCAGTACAATAATGTTAATGGCACTCATAATGAAGGCTGAAGTTTAAAAAGCAAAAAATGATGAGCACATTTGTCATGTGTCAAGTTTTGTTGTTATATAATGAGTTCCTTATAAGAACACATTCGGTTCTCCTTGAATTGCATGGTTAAGCACCTGTAGGTGTTATTTGAAAGTGGTTTTGTTCATGTGGGCTGTCATACTTTAATCTAGCATCAGTGGTTTTAATGATTTACAAATTTAGTTTGACCTCTGTTTATATGTATGTTATTAGGTTTACCAATCATCATATTAGGTTAACAGATTGCCCATGGTAGGCTGCTGCTTGATAGGTTACGAAATATTTCAAAAAACACATCTCTGTGGGTCTAAAATGGCCACTTTGAGCAATTCCTCTGAGCAATTCTTCCTTTTATGAATTTCCAGCAAATCCTAAGCAATTCTTCTAAATTTCGTAAAATGGTCCCTCATTTTAGTGATTCACTGACAATTCAATTCATTAGCAGATTCGTATTTGGTGAAAATTTCGAATATGAATCGAAATAGGATCCTATTATGATTCACCCGAAACGGCCTTTTTAGACCCCCTGAAAAGCCTCAACTGCCAACCTAATACTGTTCATGAGATACAGTCCACTAACAGACAGACAGATGGGACAGTGGAGGTGTTCCTGTTGTCACCCTTTGGGTATAAACTAAATCATTTTCATCATAAAATCAAGAGGACATTAATAATGATAAGTTAACTGCAAAAGCTTCCATTCTAGAATGATACTTAAGGTACTTAATAAGCTAGGCATTTAGCCAAGTTATTGATGTTTATCACAGACCATTAATCTAGCTAGATGACGGGAGTATACGTACTTCGCGTGTCCAACTGGAGTCAAATTGACTTCAGTCTACGCCGCGTCATTTATTCCGCGTTCGAATGTCGTTGCCTCCGAACATCAACCGCCATCTCAAAAAATGACTGTTTGTTCAGTATTATGTTGTGCAAACTATACAGGAAAAGCTGACCCAGATAATGGACATGTTTCCTACTACAGGTAAGTAAATTTCTTCAATAATTATCTTTAATCTATTTAAAAATCATTTATTTCGGGTTCGTTGTGGTTTTACTATGAAAAATAAGACTGTGTGTGTTTACTTCTTGTTCATGATACATTGCCTGCTTTAGTAGCAAAGTTGTAGGGCCTGCTTATATTAAACACGCAATGGAAATGTAACAATCGATCTTTACTTTGTTTGTTCGGCTTCTTGGTAGGGTTACTATTCTCATTTTGCTGTCAAATGAAGCAAATAGTGATGTACACCTTTCGATTCTTCACGATTCTTATAGATTTTTCGAATCGAAACAGAGGAATAATAATGTTCGTAAGTGTACATTATTTTTGTTGCAATAACATTTATCTCTGAATAACATTCATTATAAATTGCAGGTTTCCAAGTAATCCACACTTGAAACATAAATGGATGGAAGCGACCGGCCGAATAAATTGGTTTCCAACAAAAAATAGCCGAATTTGTTCTAGACATTTCCACAATAGCTGCTTCAAGGAAGGGAAAAAAGTTCGACTACTGCTTCCAGAAGTAATACCAACCATTGATATACTGAAAACATCAACATGTGAAGCAGTTAGTAGATTGATATTCGGCTCGATATTCTAGATTCACTAGCATTGTTTTCTAAACCTAAAATTATATTATCTGATACATATAAGTGTTAGTTAAAATATTTAGAACCGAAGATTCAACAATTTTAAAGAAAATAATTTTGGAGAATTTATTGAAGAAATTTACTTACCTGTAGTAGGAAACATGTCCATTATCTGGGTCAGCTTTTCCTGTATAGTTTGCACAACATAATAATGAACAAACAGTCATTTTTTGAGATGGCGGTTGATGTTCGGAGGCAACGACGTTCGAACGCGGAATAAATGACGCGGCGTAGACTGAAGTCAATTTGACTCCAGTTGGACACGCGAAGTACGTATACTCCCGTCATCTAGCTAGATTAATGGTCTGTGTCTCATACCATACTACAATTCTGCAAAGTTTCATCGACTGAGGAATTAATGTTGGGTTCTTCATACAAAAATCCGCTTCATTGCCTGGACTACAAAAGGCTAGTTGATTGTATCCAAATAAAATTTTCATAATATTATAAATTACCTGAAAACACCTCTACAAATGTATTTCAATTTTACAATTACATATATCACGACTACATTTTAAAATAATAAAACGATCAACAAAGTGAGGCAACTGAATACTAAAAGTGATGACGTAATATTATATTCAGGTCATTTTTATTTTAATGCTATTGCGTTCTCAGTAAATTAAAATCACAGTACTTAGCTCTATATTTTTTAAACCTTTCTCCTGGTTAGATTTTTTAAGCTATTGCATAGCTTCTATCGCGGGCCTTGAGCGCGGGGACCGAATCCAGAAATTCCGTAACGAAAAAAACCTCACGCTCCCCACTCCGACGGGCACGGAGGTGTGGCTTGAAGGCCGTGCATTGTCAAACAAAAACTTTAATAATTATTAAGAACTTCTTAATCATATATTTGGTTTAAGGTACATATCTATTTAATGTCTTAATTGCGTTTCCCTATATTAAATTATCATGAAAGCAACACACATTTTTTTTTCATTTAGTAACTAAAAAATGTGGTGTTTGGAAGATTAGGTGGCAAGACTTTCTGGGACGGTAGAGGTCATTTTCCATCTAACTAAAGGAAAAATTCAAGGAAATTAATATACTGACACTGGCGTCACAGTATATTTACGAAAACGTATTGTATGTTAAAAAGAATATATCACTTTACAAAAAAAATAGTGACAGACATTGTATAAACACTAGAAATAAGAATGAACTGGCTGCTTGTGTTAGTCGATTATCTAAAGTTACCAAATCCTTTAAGGGTCAATGTATACGTTTTTACAATAAGATTCCCATTGAATTACAAAATTTGCCTCTTGACAAATTTAAAATAATAGTTAAGCAAAAATTACATAAAAAAGGCTACTATATAATTACAGACTACTTAGTAGACCAACATGCATGGGATTAACCGACTCGACGCTATGTAAGGCTATTAATTATAATTATTATTGTAAACGATATTTATTAGTAAGACATGAGATTAAAAAGAGCTGCCCTTGAGTTTCTTGCTGGCTCTTCTCGGGGTACTGCATTCGGAACCAGCAGCTCGTCGGTGGAGATGGGCTGCTGTTTGCATTTAGCCAATCTTCATGGACGAGTTTAGAGTGCCTTGTTATTATAAAATATGGACGTTTCTAAGTGTATATTTTAATACCAATAGAAAATAAACGATTTTGAATTTTTTTTTAACAACTATTCTCATATTTTTTTACGAATCTATGAAGATAAATCGATTTGACATTTTGAATGAAAATTGCCTTTGAATCGATTTCGCGCGGACAACGGGGAATTCACATCACTAAATCGCTCTTGTGACGTCACAGTAGGTAGAAAAAAAGTGACACGGTTGGTTTTCATACAGATTGAAGTACTTAAGTTATCTAGCTAGATTAATGGTCTGTGATGTTTATTAACTTTATTAATAAAATATTTCGCTATCTGCACTTCAACTCACCTTTGGTCTCCATCAAATCCTTACTCAGTCTTTCATTGGATGTTTTCAAAGAAGCTATCTGATCTAAAAGGCATGTCAACAACCTACTGCCGACTTGACTGCCAGATAGCTCCGAGCTGGCTTCTGAACCCGACTCCGCATCCCCATTCGCTGGTCTTGCCACATCCGGGAGCCCACGTACACATGGATCACTGTACCGCCGAGCGTTACTCCCTTCTTCCTTCTCATTAGTATTCACATCACTATTGGAGTTTGTGTCACCGACCGATGTTATGATTGGTGGCAAGCTTGTATAGTCTTGGCTATCCGTGAAATTCTTTGGCTGCAAATAGCTTAGCGTACCATTGGGGGTTACGTTAGGGGTACTGTGGACTTCCTCTGCTTTATTCTCGGCCCGCCGACGCCTCGGCCTCTGGACTTGGATACTTTTGTTTTGCGTGTAGCGGTACTCCGAGCCGTAGTGTGGTGGCATGGGGTTGTAGTAAGTGGGCAGCGTCGGCAGCGACATCGGCTCCGGAGGACAGTACACGTTATACCTGCAAGGGTCGTATCCGGGCGCAAATTGGGAGCTACTCGGCCAGTTGACATTCGGCATGTAATCATACGTGTCCATACTCGGTGTCGCGTCTTGTATGTGATGCATGGTCTTGTCTAACCATTTTGATAAATACGTGCCCTTGGTCCCCCGAGATTTCTTTCGTTTCCCGAGGGAACCGTTGTTGTTTGGCGAGCCGTTCGCCTGTTTCGGTGTCGAAGCCATAACTAGCGATAAAACTTTTTATCCCACTTTGTAAACACAAAGACACGATTTTTATCTCATTGTTAATATTTAAAAACACGTCGATGACCTCGTAAAATAAATTTATTCGTTGACGAAACTAACTCAACCAGTCGAGACGAGCAAACGAATGACGTTTCCGTTTTGTTCGATTCAACGAACGTTTACCTTGTCATTGTCAAATTGACATTGACACAGTAAAACCAGAGATTATAAAAATGAGATTTCTCATTCTAAGACATTGCTGTATGGGATGAGATCCCTTTGCTTAGGAATAATAAGCAAATGACATTGAAGATTTGAGACATCGCAATGTAACAGACAACTGCGTACTAAAATTTTTCAATAGATGGCGCTGACCAACACCCTAGCAACTTCCGTTTATTGGTAACTAGCGACCCGGCGGCTTCGCACGGGTGCAATGCTAATACTAAAACCTTCCTCTCGAATTACTCTATCTATTAAAAAAAAACCGCATCAAAATCCGTTGCGTAGGGAGCCAGTTCTCAAGTTGATTGCTGTTATAAGACAGGAAGAAAAGCTTCTTGAATTTATTTAAAATCATTTACTCTTTGAAAAATTGATACTTATCTATAATCTTCATGAAAATCTTTTTACCTTACTTTCGTTTGATTTATAAAAGGAAAGTTTTGTATGTTTGTATCTTTGTTACGAATAAAAACTCAAAAACTACTGGACCGATTTTAAAAATTAACAACGCTACATCACTGAGTAACATAGGCTTTATTTCATTCCCGTATTCCCAAGGGAACTACGCGGGTGAAACCGCGCAGAACCGCTAGTAATAAAATAAATAATAATTTTGTTAATTTTTGAATAAAACTGTTGGGGTGTCAATTGATTGGTGGGGTGTCAGCAGTTGGGTGTTTTATCCTAGTCCGTAAACTAAGAAACAATAACTAAATAAACAGTAGGCAGCAATCTTATATTTCGGGGGTAAGGAAATAAAACAATTATTTTTATATGACAGATAGGTATTTAATCTCTAAATATATAAAACAATCTGATTTATTATTTACATTTTAGGCATTCATATTTTTCCAAATAAGAAGACAATATTTAAGTAATATAATCAATAATGAAGCGGATATCGTTAATAAAATCATCAATTTGATAAACTCTATGGCACAGTGCTCTAGACTTTATTATTTTATATCCCGAAAAAGGGTGCATTAATAATATTGAAAATTGGCAGTATGTTACCAGTTACACTTAAAACAACAAAAATGAAAAACCAAACTTATGTATATAACTATTTGCTTATAAATATTTATCTGGACTAAGACTTTAATTAGAACTAAAACCTTAATTCTTGATACATTTGTATTCTGTGCAAAATGGGTCTTAAACACATTATAATAACGTCGATAAAAAATTACACGTCAAGTACGCAGCGAATGAACTTCTGAGTGCTGACAGTGCACTTTTATTGTTTAGGTTGGTACATTTAATATGTGAGGTATTTCGATAGAACAAACCCAACTTAAAATTACCTAGCTAACTTAAAAAATATACGAAACCTAACGAGATTTAATTTTAGAAAAATAATTGCATTAATTTCATTTATAATATATAAATTTTATTTCAATAAAAAAGATTGTACTTCAAGTGTACAGGGGTGTTTGGACGTACCAAGTGATTTAATAAGGTACCTACTTACATCAATGTATATGTGACATCAAAATATGACGGAAGGAAAAACAATAATAAATTATAATACAGTCAGTTATTCGAGTATGAAACGTATATAGAACTACATGAATAACATGGTTCTTTTAAAACTCGCAATAATCCTGACAAAATGCAATGGAAAAAATAATTGGTAGGTTGTAATGTAAGTAAATATGTTGCAGTGTTATTGTAATGGCCGTGATATTATAATTTCTTTAGTGATATTATAATTGTATGTACTTACTTTTGTCAATCTATATATATAAAATGATAAACTGACTGATTGTTGATGTATCAACGCACCTAAACCGCTGGGTCTAAAGACTTGAAATTGCCGCGGGTAAAAGCTAGTCGTCATACAATATCACAGGATAATCTTTAGTTACATTAAATGCAAAATAATTCCCTTGCATGCATTCTATCATATTATTGTAGATCAATGACGTGTTTATGGACCAAGTATTCGCTGTTATCGCTTCAGGCTCTGCGTGTTCACTTTAATAATGCTAACAAAATGTTGTTGGGGCTGCCGCGCTTCTGTAGTGCGTCCGGCATGTTTGCGGATGCACACGTTGAGGGCTTCCCCGCTATACTCCGCAAGAGGTGCGCAGCCGCATTGCAACGAGTTCGCGCCAGCTCCAATAGCATTCTGGCAGTAGTCGATAATAGGTTCGACAGTTCCTACATCAGGCACTGGTCGCAGATGCTCCGTAGTGTATGTACTAACACACTTTAAAGTAAGGCTACTAACAAACTATGGACTACATAATATGTCTGATATACAGTATTTTTATTTTATTTTTTATTTTAATGACAATTTCTCTAGATTATGTTATTGGTCAGAATGTCATGTTCTACGATTGTCCTGTGATATTGAGACGATTCCCAAGTCTGTGCAATTGTAAATACCAGCAGTAAAATTACAATATCAGCTCTTACAATAAAACTGCGACACATATATTTTCAACAATAATGTTAATAATAGAATCGACAATAAACAGAAATTCTATTACTCCTTAACCTCTAGCTGAGTATATAATTTGATCATAACATATAAATTATTGTTACTTATTTATCGTATACGTCAACTAACATAATGTAATCGATCTCTCCAGATAACCATGCTGATAAAAAACAAATTTAATATACGCAGTTTTTTTTGCTTAAAACAAATGTTACGTTTATTTAAAAACAAATGACATAACCGACCAACGCAATAAACATTCAGTCGAATTTTGCTTCGTTTAAATATCTAAACTAAAAAATTATTTGAATATCTCGATTTGTTATGCACTCCTTACATTAACACGTTCGCCGCCAATCCTATTATTTTATTTTATGATTGTTACCATTGTTATATTTTAGTTGGCAGGGAACGTGTTAACTACTCTTAACTTAACAATAGTAAACTATATTACAAATTACAACCACGCTAAGTTAACATAACACGATAATCCACATAAAACTTAGTTTCATTAAATCCGTTTCAAAGCTAAGTCACATTGTTGTATCACCACCTCGGGAGGCCACTCGAAATGTAAGTGTACAAAATTGTCTAGGTAGTATTTTTTTAAATTCCCTCAAACTGAGAGCGTACAATCGTAAAAAGTTTATCTCTGTATTTATATCCGTAACAAAGGGGAACGCCTGTATGTAGACAACTATTGAGCAATTCGGGTGGAAACCCTTTGGCTTTTATTATTCAACCCTTTTCGAGTCTGCGGGCTCGAGCGATTTCTTTTGAAAAAAGACGTTTCAAAATAATAGTACATCATCGAAATGCCTATCTCGGAATGTTTGTGTGAAGATGAAGGTGACATTCAATCCGTGAATCAATCTTTCAAAGTCCGGAGCAGAAATCACTCATCTACACTAAACAAGTTTTACGTCATCGAAGGCGGTAAGGAGGTCGGTGGTCCCTTGCAGTTCCGGCTCGGTCCAGAAGTCAGTCGTCAGTGGCATGGTGGAGTCTAGCAGGAGGTCTGACTTGAGGTAGGTTGGGCTGGGCTGCATCTTGTTGGTGAAGTAGGGGTCCCCACCTTGCATCACGCCAGTCGGCGAGACAAGCTGGCTGCGTGGGCTCTGCTGGTACCTACCGACGGGGGATAGGGACTGCGGAGTCGAGTAAACGCTGTAGATTCGGTCTCGCTGCGCTGGACTCATCGCGGCGCTATAGCTCGGGGTGTTAGGACTTGACGGTAGGGAGTACATGGGACTGCCGATGTTTAAGCTGAGAGGGGACATCGCGTTGCTGGTGGGCGCTATCTGGTTGGCTATACTTGTGCGTAGCATATTAAGATTTGGAACATTGGGGGCTGTAGTGCGTAGGATCTGGTTATTCGGGAAGGCCTGCACGACGTTTATTACAGGGATCTGGGTATTCCTGTGTAGTGATGCGGGTGCTTGTGTGTTCCTCATCATTTGGTAGCTCGCGGGATGTGTCTGATCCATTTGGACTGCTGCCTGCTGCGGTAGGCCCTGGAACGTACAAAAAATATGTTATAGTTTAGAAAATCAGCATTGTATTTAGTGTTATATGACTATATATTAAATAAAAGTAATAAGAGATTCTCTTGCTTTAATAATAGGTAAACAGATGCATGTTGTTTTTCAGTGAATATAAAATGAGGATGGTTGGAAAGAATATTGGTTTTGACTGGACTTGAATGAATATAATATTCAATGGAGTAAGTAATTAGTTATTTACATAACGCGACAGTGAATTCTAGGTAGCCGAATATTTTAATATTTATTATAGCGAGAACATTTTAATTATTGATACTATGCTATTTTGTGCCTCATATCTGAATCCTAGCTATGAATGATGTAGAACTCCATTAGCATTAAGACTAAACCTAAGGATGATATTACGTAGAACAAACTTGTAAACAACTTCAAGTCAAAAGGATTTACTTTTCCCGGTTGTATTATAAATATTAACCAGCGTGTATATTTGCCTCAAATATTTGTTCTGCTAGTAACTTGTGAACCGAGGGTAGTTTCCATTTATCGGGAAACTTAATTGATATTTTAGAACAACAAATAGTCTCAATAAATACGCAGACACAATTTCATTGACACAGTTACCGTATCTGTGGGTACCAATTCATTTTCTGCACGACCCGATAAACGGTTTTCTATAAAACTAAACGTACAGTAGTTATTACTATTGTTCATCTATGTCGATCTGGATTCTAGTCTATTCTGTTAAGATAAATCTTTATGATGTTTCGGACTGAAATTTGTTATGTAACCGCTTGAAGACCATACATCAAAATGGTGTTTTTTTAGGTAAGGTATATATCGTTATAAAAGCTCCTATATTAGTAAGTGTGTCATTTCGGACTGAAATTTGTTATGTAACCGCTTGAAGACCATACATCAAAATGGTGTTTTTTTAGGAAAGATATATATCGTTATAAAAGCTCCTATTTTAGTAAGTGTGTCATTGTCGAATGAAGCAAATATGAAATTAACTGTCCAAATCTATGAAGCTACAACTATCTCTGCTTTAGATCAAATGTCTGCCTTTCTGTTTTGTATTAAGCCTAACTAATAACTAATGCCTTTTAATACTGCTTTCGAATTGGATTATCTAAGCTGATATCTCCAGCATGTTAGTTACGCAGTGATACAAATGTACCTACACACATGTTAAAAGTTACATACGGACTATGACAAGAGATATTGTTTTTTCAACGATAGCAATTGATACATCCGCTATTATCTGTAAGCTCGTATCGGGACCCCTTAGGTATCTAGGGAGTGAACGCTTATCAATATCCAGAGTACTTTGAGAGTGGCATCGTCGTAATTTCAAGATGATTCTGTGCCTCACGTTATTTCGATACGATAAGTAGTATGTTTATATTCAATTTGCGAGACGATAATGAGCGTAGATACGGGGTAGGTGTTTTAGGTGGTCTGAAACCTTTAATTCTTACAAGCTGTTGTTGTAATTTCAAATTGATTGATTTTAGCGCTCACCGATCTTTCTGTTAAATGGTATTAAGTTACTTACGATCTAGTTTACCTATTTTAAGCCTAAAGCTATACGCCCGTGGAAACGAGTATAGAAAATGGTGATTGAAAGAGGGGCTTGTAAGTCAACTTATTGAAAGTCATTGCAATTCAACCTCTAATACTTGGTCTTCAAGAACTCTAATAGAATTGAATGAACGAGGATACTTTACAGATTCAATATTGCGATGGACATTACTGTCATCTTCAAAATAATGCCGTAGTCAAGCATCAGTAGCCAACGGGCGATCAACAATAGATTATTCTATGTCTCGACTATGTAGCTCGATTCTTCACTGTATTTTTCTCACGGCTGTAATGCCGTTATTAATAAAATACTCATGAATATGGGCGACTGTCATTTTAACTATCCCGGCTCCACGCGGTTGGATGAAGATTAAAAATTTTCATTAAAACTTCTAGAATGATTTTACGTTGTCTAACAGTCGGTTTTAGTTTCCACCATCTGGTTTTGATAAAGTCTGACAGTTGATTCGATACTTTATTGTTACAACTTTGTGTGCCAAACTCTACTATGAATACGGATGCTGATGATAGAGAATCAATTCTGGGACCTGTTGGTTTCCTCACGATAATAACACATTGGCTATAATTTATAAATATATAGTGTAAAATACGGGTCCACGATGCAAGAAGTCGCTAGCATCCACTATTAATCTAAGAATGAATGTAATATCTCACTCTTATAGAGGTTTAACGTCGTCTGAAACAGAGTAGGTATAATATGAATACATATAAGTCTCACTATTGCGTAGTGTAAGCAAAAGATAAGAAAAGCGCCGAAACCAAAACAAAAGTCAGCCTAAGAGAAGTCTTTGACCTCTTTACAACCCCGCTATCTACCGCCGGTCGTAACGCGAGGGATTGATTAAAAGAAATCGTTGTTACTTGCCTTTTACTGCTAGAGTTTTCCACAAACAATCTTACGCTTGGAGCCAAAAATTTTATCTAACAGGGTTCTTCGGTATGTTTCATTCTTTTTGTATTTATTTAAGGTATACGAATTACACTATCTACGTCTATAAACTGACCAACATTAACGAAAGGAAACAATTGTCAGATTTTGCAATTTCTTTTGGGATTTTTTCGTATGTAGGTATGTAAAAAAAAATAGCCATGATTTTCCTGAGTTTTCTTAAATTTTCTAAACTGAATACAATTTCGATGGTGAATCCGTTCAGAGAACTCGTTTGCAACTTGGAATCCACATAAGATATTCAGACAGACGAAATCTGTCAGATCAAGACGCGATGAAAAAAATGTCCCTTTGCTACAGGGCAGAGAAAAACTAACATAGATGAATTAGAATTTTATTGCACTGTACTTAATGAAATCCCTTAGTAAATTTTTTTACCGACATTACACGACAAAAAATGGGGAAGTTCTGAAGTCGTCGCCTGTATTTTTTTTATCGATGGCTCCTAAATTTTTTTACAGAGAGTTCAGATATTTTGATGTTTTATTTTTTATTTGATAGGGTTACCTCGAGGTTAGTCCCACAAAAATGTTCAAATATCCTTCACATTTCATTTTATACTTTTGTCGGTTAATTTTTTTGTTAAAAAAAATATTATTTTTAGCGGCTATTCGCACTGTCTAAACTTGTATGAATAAAAAACAAATGACAACCGAAGTGACATTTATTAAGCGTAAAATCTCGAACAAGCCTATAATATAATATTTTCTTTCTTCAATAACGCTATTGTGGATAAGGAATGAATGAATTCTATAACTCCATCTAATTATAATATAAATGGGTCTTTCCACTTTTTAACTTTGCTTTTGCTGACTTTTGTGTAGACTCCAAACGACCCTTGCTGCCTCTTGAGTAGTCTGAGTTAACGTACCATACTTAAACGTAAGTGCATTTAAACTTTATGTACCCTTGTAGTCTTGATGTATTACGAGGAAGTGCGAAACTGATGCTATTTGGCACTAGTTTCCATATTTTATAGCACTGTAACTCAGGCTACAAACTACACAGTGGCCTTAGGCTAGTCCTCTCTTTTGACCACTTTCCTATAGTACCTATCATTGAAACCGCTAAAGAGTATAAATAAACTATGTCTTTTCTTTCATACATACATACATATGCTCACGCCTTTTACCCGAAGGGGTAGGCAGAGACAACAGCCCGCCACCTGCTACGATCCTGGCATACCTCACGTGCCTTATCCACATCCATCAATCGGTTCATACAAGCTCGTCGGTTTCGGGTACTCTGTATCTGGCTGTTTTTCAATACATCCCCGATCTGATCGATCTTTTCTTTCATTAATCAATAATGTAAGTATGTACGTACATACTTCAGAGATTATAATATTTTAGTCCAGTCAAAATAGACTAAATTATGATTCCAGTTTGCATTAATTCCCAACAAGCTGGATTTTTGTGCAGGCCTTGGATGCGTCATTACAAATGACATGTCAAAAGTCCCCATCGATCCGTTGTTTGTTTTTTATTCAAGGTCAAAGGTCACAAATTTCCGTTTTTTGCGTATATCTCTGAAACAATGAGAGCTACCGAAAAATGGTTCAAACAAAGTTTGTAGATCGTAAAATTGTCTACAAAAAAGATCTCAACACTTTTCTTCTACAAAGCATCGCTTTTGAGATATCGTGACTTTAGACCGCAGGAAAGTCGTATTTTCAACTATATGCACACATTGCCGCACCACCTCTGAGGTGGTGTACACGGTGCATTTTTTAACGTGGTTTCCCCAGTAGGAATACTCCACAATATATTTTGATCGAGAGAATGTAATGGGACACTATTTTATTGATGAAATGTTTTTTTATTTAAATTTAATGAAAATTTTAACAGCAAGAAAATTAAATCATTGTTCATCATCAAATTCTTCATAGTCTCGTAATAACTCGTTTCTTCCTCTTCACTGTATTCTTCCTCTTCTTGCTCCATTTGTGTAGTTTGCTCCAAGACTGTGTAGACTGTTAACCCGATGACGCATACTGGCCACGTATGAGTGCATATTCGTATCTTCTATGTTTAGAATAGCCATAATTCGAGAACAGTGCACCGTAGAAGAAAAAGTGTTCAAATCTTTTTTGTAGACAATTTTACGATCTACAAACTTTGTTTGAACCATTTTTCGGTAGCTCTCATTGTTTTAGAGATATACACAAAAAACGCAAATTTGTAGAATAAAAAACGACGCACAAGCGGGATCGATGGGGACTTTTGACATATCATTTGTATAATGACGTATTCAAGGCCTGCACAAAAATCCAGCTTGTTGGGAATTAATGCAAACTGTAATGTCTATTTTGACTGGACTATTTGTATGCTTTATTGTTCATAACTTCATGCTTTTTTATAGCATGGCGGATAAGCTGAAATAGAATGAATCTGATTCTCCAAGCTGCAATAAGAGCACGTTATATTACATCTTAGTTCTTAGGAAATTGTGGCATTCATGTCCACTTTAAATTTGTACTCTTACATCCCGCAATAGGCACATGACTTTGCCTGTATTCGTGGCTACATTCGCGTGCAAACCGTCTTTCGATAGGTATCGAATGAAAAATCATGAGTGACGGCTATCGTTTGGTCCTGATAACTTTGGTGGCGTAAACAACCGACGTTATTGCGGCTAAGAACACCGTAAACACGTCGCCATTGTCGGAGCCTATAAAATGTTCAGCCAGTCTGCACGCGAGCTATCGCGTGAGTCTCCCTAGCATTTAGGTTTGAACGTAATTGATTATCCTTCAATATTCTACTTTTACAGTTTATTATATACTAGCACCCTTTTTACCCGCGTAGTTCCCGTTCCCAAATAGGCGAATGATATAGCCTATCTATTTATTTATTAACACTAATCAGAAGCCTACAAAATAAGTTTCAAGCTTCTATAGCTTTAAAAATGACGCAACTTTCATCCCCTTATAGCCCTTTTTTCGCATTATAAAGTAGCCTATGTCCTTTAGACTATCTCTGTACCAAATTTAATTTAAATCGGTTCAGTAGTTTAGGTGTGATTGCGTAACACATAGACAGACAATATCATTGCAATATACATTGTATTTGAATATTACACAAAATTATTAAATGTACTAGCAGCAGTGTAATCAAGCTTAATACTTAATAGGGGGATAACTGTTTGGTTCTTATTATAATCGATCTTCATACATAATCGTACGAGAATATTATTATGACAAGAGGCTTAGCGTCTAGCAATTCTACTATATGCATTATTGTTTTCAGCGAATGGATGAGACAATAAAGCTTATGTAATCAACCCGCGATTAATCTAACTGCAAATGATCACAGAGCTCATCTAGAGATCGCATGGGCTTTGCCGGTAGCTCAATTGATAAGGCGCAATTTACTTGCGACCTTCTAAAATCTATTAGTTCATTCGTAAGTCTCAAGTCAAAACCAATAATCTGGGAGGATTTAGGAGAGGAAATAAAGGTAAATAAAATCAACATGCACCTTTTTACCAGCACTAACATTTTGTTCATATATTTATATATTTTTTGTCAAATTCCATCATCCGGTATCGTTATTTTTTTTCTTCGAGAAAAATAGTTATTCCTCTAATAAACTACACATCGTCCGATTACATTAATAAAGTTATTAATACAACAACGATGAAAAGTTATAAATATCTACATAATTATATTATGTCTTTTAAATTTTGAATATCAACATCGATTACTAAGAGCATTACGATCAACTTCGAGCGTCCCATGGCTGCTAAAGGTATTTTTCATATCTAAAAATATTTTGATGACATGTGATGAGTTTATAAAATCTACTACACAAATCTCTACAAATACATGTACAGGTATCCAAATATATGTTTCATACAACCAAAATCCATAAATACATCAAAGTAGGTAAAACGCAATCATACTTTGTTCTATGTTGTACTTTGTATTATTTGGCAGTGGGAAAGTTTATACACATCAAACAACGAATCGACCAAACTGCCTCTGGAGCTGTTCACTCTAAATAAACTCGAAAAATGTACAGAAAGTCCTGTACGCTGCACAGTATACTAATATCAAATCACTAAATCACGAGTTCTAACTATCTCGATGTACATAATAACTCTTTAGATAAAATTGTAAACTAATCGTAACTAACAGTAACGAATAAATAGCGATAACCTCTGAGAGTGGTACGTAAACTACGTTTAAATATTGACTTGGTTCGAGCTACGAACATAAGACTGGGTGCGCGGCGAGTGAGCGGTAACTATTGTAACCTAGGAACAATTCACGTTCTTCACATAACCACCAAGATATGCGCACGTTCAACTTAAGCTAGAATCAACGACTAAAACGATCGATTGCTTCGAAAAAATACCACTATGCTGTAAGTTTACCTACACATCTAACACTGAGTCTGACGACGCTTTCCGGCGGCGCGCGAGATTACAATGTCCATGGAAGATTGACTATTCTAGTGCCTAGCCAGAAAGCCCCGTTTGACTAGTCCTTCTGACTTAATTGCCTTCGCAGACTTTAATCTGGCTCGTGCCGGCATTTATTGTCTTGTAGGACTTCTCGATTACACCATTCGTCGTGACTAGGTCACTTACTGCTACAAGTAATATCACAAGATTTGACGGCACTGTACCAAAAAATTCGTATATCCGACCAGATTGAAAGTTCTGTGGGGAAGGAATCGAAACCGCTAGCCAATAATAGACTGAACACTGGACGCGTTTTATCACAGTTTTTCGTTAGCTGGAGGCTCTGGGCCTCATGCCTTCGCTTTGTGGCGTGGCCGGCACTGCACCATGCAGATGTAGCCAGCATCTACGTCGCAGCCGCTCACCAGCAGATTCATGAGGACGCTCGACGACTGCGAGCTGGCCTTCGGCAGCGGCGCAGGCGACGGGCTGCGCTTCACGCGTTTCGCGCTTGGTTCCTCCTCCTGCCTCCTCTCTCGCTTCACGCCAGTATCCCACGACTTCAGGCTTCTGCTTGGAATAAGACCTAAAAAGCAAATTCAGATGTGACCACAAGTTTTTGTTATTTATTCGAAAATTTATTGTATTGTAGCGATGTGTACCTTGATCTGAGTAAATGTTTGTAATGAGATCTTGCGGTGGCGGGCCGGTGGGCGGGGCGGCGAGTAAGCGTTGCAGTGCCGGCGCAGCCGTCTGTGCCTCGGAGGGCTGTGGCCGCGCAAGGCTCACGCTGTCGGGAAGCGCGCCCCACATCACGGCCGGCTCCAGCACCGGGAGCTCATCGCTCGTTGGTATGAATGGCGAGTGGCCATCGTCTATGTCATTATCTGACCTTCCACTTTCAAATGTGTCCAATGATAACTCTGTCAATAATGATGACCTTTCGCACGAGGAATCATTTTCCTGGAAACAGAACGCCGTTTAGACAATGTTTAAAGGTTGTCAAAAATATTGATAATTAATCCAAGCTATTATCAAAAACAAATCATTTCTCAAGCTCAATGAATACGATAGGGATACCCACATGAGGTTCAGGCGAGGACATCAACAGGGAGTCAGCCGTCAAAGAGTCAACTGGCGATCCATTGGCCAAATCGTCGCCCAAAAGACTGCAGTAATTGTCACTCAAAATAAACTCCTCAAACATGTCGAAGGGACTGTTCTCGAGAGGAATACAAGCATCTCCGGCCGTTGGCGCCAAATGAGTCAGATCTTCCGGCTCGTCTTTAAGCACTGAAAACACAATTCCATTATCAAGATGATCTATGTCAAACGAAGTAAATAAATTAAGCAATTATAGGATACCTAAGCTTTGGAAGTTCAAGTGCTCACACTCACTTGTAAGCCCCTCGTCTTGGGAGAACATGAGAAAGCCTGTATTCATCTCCTTCTTGCGTGGCGCAAATATGAGTTCTGTTACGGGTATGGGGCGCTCCTCCTCGGGCGGTATGGCGGCGACTATAGCGCCGTTGGCCACGTCGGCGGTAGGCAGTGAAATTGGTACGGAGGCCGGGAGCACGGGCGCAGCCACCTTCAAGTCCGCGTGCTGCACTTGATGTGCCGCAAACACCTCATCTTTGCACTCGATACCGCTGCGGACATAACAAACAACATAGTAACATTGCCCTAACACACGACCATGCTACCTAATGTGGTCTACCGTAAAACATGTGTACATGCAAGTGCCAGTCAACGCATAAAAGATAATGCAAACTGCACGGTCATTTTACTCAACACAATCACGGTTGCAGCGTTAATAGATTTCCATACGATGTTGCAGCGAGTGTGAATAGAAACGGTCTAGCTATAAACGTATTGGCGTCGGTGTAGGATGCACAATAGCGAGTAATCAGTCAACAATACTCAAGGTTGCGAGCTCGCGCGCGAATGGTTCGCATGGACTAGAACTACCGGTAGGATGCTAATTAGTTTCAAGTCTAAACTTTATGATGCTGAAATAAGACACCATAATTATCCGTCGCATAGTATTAGTTCTCTAATACAAACAAGATACGGTCAATTTTGCGTGCGCGTAGGAATTAGCGAAAGACGTGTTAGGCTAGATTATTATCATTGCCATAAAAATTAATTAGAAATAACGTTGTTAACCTTAACGCCGACATGTCAAAATACTTTATGACTACAAATCGTACGATGGTGATAAGATTATACATCATGAACAAACTGTGAACACTTACGATAAAAAAATATACGAAAATGTTGCGCTCTTCCACAATCAAACATTTAGTGAGCTTGTTTTTCTCGTTAGATACATAAACGACACTATGTAATATGTATTGTAAACGTTGTAAGTTAATATAAATAAGGTTTGACAAAGAAACAACTGACAGTATTCTGCTACAAAGAAATAGTTTTTACACTACTAACTAAATGACAGGAAACACGTGTGAACTGCTGAAGCGTCGGCACTTATTTGACTAAAGCAACGTGATTTTCCGATAGCGAGATAACAAACTATCTTTATTGCACTACAACTAAAA
The DNA here is from genome assembly GCA_963855545.1 of Ethmia dodecea. Classification (NCBI taxonomy): domain Eukaryota; kingdom Metazoa; phylum Arthropoda; class Insecta; order Lepidoptera; family Depressariidae; genus Ethmia; species Ethmia dodecea. The sequence goes on from OY979457.1 coordinate 4,956,823, forward strand.
TAGCATTAGGATTAATTAATGAATGGCAAACAATCAGATAACCTAAGGATTGGCCCCCTGGGAAAACATTTGCGTCAATGCCCAGCATCAACAACTATAAACGGACAGATAAGTTGTTGACGACGGACCAAAGGTCAAGTTTCCACTATCTTGATAGACCTTATTAAGTTGTGGAAAACTTCAGTATTCAATATACTTTACTGTTACAGTACCCGGACACTACCGCTACTGAGGTATGGCTAGGAGAAAAAATTATTAATAACGACGACGCTGCAATTTTTCAACACCGTTGCAATGAAACAGCAATACTTGATTAAGTATCCAAAGAATCACACTTAAACATGCAACCGTAGAAGATTTAGCATAAGCTCTTATTCCATTCTGACGTAACATCTGCAAGTGGCATTAGAAACAGTCGATTCATCTTCGGCCCAGACATAAATCGTGGGGGTGTGTTTTATTTTGCCGCTGCAACTCCGCGTCATTTTTGAAAGTGAATTCGATCGAGCAGGATGGCTGTCGGGACATTTGGCTTGAAAGAGGGGGACACACTGCTGGTAGTAAGTGCGGCCTTGCAAACGACCTTGCTTCTCACCCCTTGGACAATCCCCCCCATGTTTTCACCCGTGCGGCCATTCACCAGAAGCAGAATGGTTGCGCGCGCAGCAACAACACGGGGGATATCGATTGCAATTTCGGGATTCCAATCCACCATCTATCTCACTCGACCTACGCCAAATTGCCGCCTCTTTTATGCGACTGCATTACAAAAATAGAACGAGGAATGTCATTTCATAAGTCTTTAAGCTTGAAGATTAAGAGATCTGTTATTGATTTGCGGAAAATGCTTTGACCGCAGTGCGGTTGGCGACAGTGGATGGAATGTTTATTTAGGAAATTCACCATGCACCTAATGACGTCAATGACGACGTGATGTGAAGGATTCATATAAACCACGAGTAGTAAAGTAGTTGTCCAATATTACAGATTCGTTCGCGAGAACTGTACAACAGCTGTTCGTTTCGCAGGTGACCTTGGCCGTGAATCGTTCCGTATAGCGGACAATTCAACAATTACATCTGCCACGGTCGAGGGCAAATCATGTGACGTCACACACACAAACACTGTCAAATCTATTGAACCTCATCAAGGGAGTGATTCTACAGACCATTCTATTATTCCATTTTATCGTTCAATGAACTCGTAACATAGTTGGAGCGAAAGTATTTTTATAATTTTTTTTTAACTAAAAAGTATACTTTATCGATTGACTTTGTTTTAACTTGAGTAAGTCGACTGCCAGAAAATCATTCATTTTGAAAGACATCTATAATTTACTTCAAGAGTTATATAAACAAAGATATGCATAACAAAAGAGTGACGAAACAAAAAGCTACCTGACTGAAGAAGTTGTAAAACAAAAGTAAAGGCAAACTCTTATCAGAAGTTTCCAATCGAGTCTTTGAGACTTGTAATTTCAAATAGGTCAACTTAAAGAAATTCTGCTTTATTATTGCCTAATTTCGTAATGAAAGACGCAGAAAATGCTGTTGATCGATTTGTATTAATCGTTCATAGCCAATCCTCTTCTGTCGGTATCTAGCGTTTAATATCACATACAAACCAGACGATGTAAGCACTATATCTCCGAGATAAACATTTGAAAATATTGTCAAGGTCGATGCTGTTAAGATTAGATATAAATGTTATTACGAAAATTAGGATAATAACAAGTTGAAGTTTGATGAAATAGATGTCACTGACATTTAGAAAATTCGACTGCATTTAAATCTAATTAGAGTGAGAGGATCCGAAACACATTTACAAATGGTATATAACTTTGAACTGGTAGACCAGAGAGGTTAATATCGCTATCGTATTGTATTGTATTATACATGCAAGTCGTTTTGAATAGGACCCATATGATATGAGCCCGAATGTGTTATTCAGTTTGAATAATGCAAGTCATTGGACACATACTATTGTTTATTCTGTCGCGTAAGTACCTAGTATAATTTACCTAATCGGACGAAAAAAATCTACCTTCGCTCAAGATCGAGGAGGAAATAATTTTAAAATTTTTCGTACATTGATTTATTGTAGTGGCCCGATTTGGGTTAAAAAGAAGTTATAGGTAGGTATCTAGTTTGACCAGTATTCAAATTAACTAGTCGTAAAGTAGATAGAAGACCAGCAATTGTTTGACATGCGATCAAAAAAGAGTTAGAATTGTCAATAAACCGGTTTGAAAGTTAATTTTCAAGTTCAATACTGTTACACACATTGATTAGTCAAGTGTTTAGTGCGAGTAACTTGTTTAGTGTTTAGTAATCACTAACACTTGCCTAATCCATGTGTGTACCTCCGATAAACGACCGAACTATTATCTAGAAGAATTAATTAAATTAGGCTATTGACTGATTGAAGGAAGATGATGATACAGAATCAAGTAGAACTAGAGCATCGGAATCAGCCTGCCAATGGCGAGGAAGCGCGGGAGTCAAGGCCGCGGTGGCGTGGTTACATAACCCTACGAGCGCGGGGGGGACGAGGTCCGCTAATTTTAGCAGGTCTCGCAAACAACACGCACGCTTCGCAAGCGCATGCATCGAGCGACGTGTCCATGTAGTAATTTAATAGGAAAATTTACGTATTTTCCTCTTTGATGTCTACTCACTTGCTACAGTCGTGATAATTTTAATATTACATAATTGCTATTATTAAATCAATATTTCTAATGGCGTTAAGCTCACCACCTATCACGTTTAGGGGTCCAATATACTCGTGAAAAGTGGGTATTTCCAGAAATGGAATACCTCTGTCTACCCCCTCGAGGATAAAAGGCGTGAGATTATTTATTTTCAATATTTCTAATGACCTCCGTGAATAAAGAAAATCGATAGGTGAACTGGAAATTGGAATATAGATGGATATTGATCGATTGAATGCAACTGACCCAAGCGTGAAGCGACTTATCCATTACGTTAGGCCATCAAATATCATTACTAAGCATCACTTCATGACGTTCTACCCTAACTACAGCCTTATCGTTTCGATTCACACTTTCCGCTAAGACCGTAAACATGAGACGCAACCGATACGAGACAACTTGCACTTGTTACGACACATCCACAATTGCACTGCACTCACTACACTCCTTAGTCCTTACCATGGTGCGAGGGATCGATGTGTTGTCAAACAAAAGTTAGGGTTTGCCGGTAGTACGCTACTCGGTAACGCTAACAGCTGATCTTGCGATCGGCAGGCGGGGTGTTGGGGTGTAGTGGCGCGAGGTGTGCGCTTGGGGTGTACGGAGTCGACGGCGTCCGTCGCGCGAATGATACGCGGCGGGCAGCGGCGGCGCACTCGTGACGCGGGTTACCACACGCTGTAGGTACGCACTACCAAACTGACAACACTTTAGAGGGTTGCCGTTCATACGAAAACCACGCGACAGATAACCTGAGCTCGCAATTCTCAGGCCACCCGTCAAATTGTCAGCTATCACGGTTACGTGTGCCCCATATCACTTACTAATGAGTGATAATGATAATCGCTAATCATACATTTGCAGCTTGAAAAATGCGTGAGCGTTTGTATGTATGCGGGCGCAGTCGAATGGCGAAGGATCTAAGTTTAGAAGATGGAAATGAAAAGTTATTTTGGAGAGAGCCCGCTCCTGAAAGGCCAATGAACTCTGGAAATGTAACTTCATTAATTTTATGATGAGATAAATTAGTTTGTTTAAGCCGATTCCCGTATCAGAAGGCAAAATTAAACATTTCTTTTTGCTGTATTTATTTAGCAGTTACACTGCTGTGTACCGTCAATATTAATGTTTAGTCGACTAATTTAGAGGTCTTTTTAGCGAAATTGGCTCAAAATAATGTCTGATGAAGCTTGAAGAATGAAACTTAACTAATTCCTAGAACAGAAATCGATAAAACAATTTCACATCTACCTATTTTTCAATGGGAACATTTTTAAATAAACTAGCGACCCGCCCCGGCTTCGCACGGGTGCAATGCTGAATTTTCTTTGCTATAAACCTTGCGGAGCCCGAGACCTTTCCAACGAATGCAAAACCATGGAAATCGGTTCGTCAGTTCTGGAGTTAAATCGTCAGGAAGGAAAACCCGACTTATTTTTATATAGTAGATTTGATAAGAACGAAGAAAGATGAAGACAATTGATGCAAACTAAAGAATGATATGAAATAAAAGTAACATACGAGACGCTATATTTCAAAGCTTACTTAACAAGGAGTATTTATAAGTACACATTTGTAGGTTGTGGCCCCATCGAAAATAATGTTATTATTGTTGAAATTATTTATGGAAACTAGATTGATACAAAAGGGTTGAGTCAACCATAATACACACACCGGCACAATTAGCGGAACAGAAAAAAAAGGGAGTATTTACGCATTTTTGCGTGTTACTGGCCGGCTAAACAAGCTTTTTTTAAATTTGGGTTTTAATTTAAAAATGGAATACTAAGCGACTGCCCTTTTTTTCATTCTTTTGTTTTAATTTTCATTGATTCATTTTTTCCACCGCTTGTCCGTTTTTAGAAGGTTCGTGAATTCCATTTGAAAAGCTTTGAATTGCAGTTTTTGAGGCTTTTGAGTTTTTTCGCATATTGATAATTTACGAGCATCTAATTATGCCTGATTTAACGCCATCAGAAATCATTAGGGCAGATCAAATGAGGAGAAATGGTCAAACCTACAGATCGATTGCCAGAAGCCTTCGTCGATCGTTATCAACGATTTATCGTAGCATCCAACGATACAGATTGACGAATGCTCTAGTGAGAAGGAGAGGACAAGGCCGGAAAAGGTGTACTTCAAGGAGGGATGACCGTTTTCTCCAACTTCAAGTCCGACGGAACACGAGACTAACGGCGGTGCAGGCTCGAAATTTACTGGAAGAGGTACGAGCAGTAAGGATGAGTGAGCGGACAGTTCGTAGAAGATTCGAAGAAGTGGGTATAGGCTCGTATGTGCCCGCCAAAGCCCCAAAACTTGAGAGACATCATCGCACAAACCGTCTACACTTTGGTCGTGAACATCGTGATTGGGACTTCGACGACTGGGGACAGGTTCTTTTTACTGATGAATGCAGAGTTATGTTAAATCAAATTGATGGAAGGCAGCGAGTATGGAGACGCAAAGGAGAACGGTATATCCAGTCTAATTTTGAAAATACAGTTGCATATGGCGGCGGTTCAATTATGGTCTGGGGAGGAATATGTTTAGGAGCTCGTACGGAGTTAGTAGTGGTCGATGGCGGGAATCTGAATGCTGATCGGTATATCAGGGAGATTTTAGAAGAACATGTTGTGCCATTTGCCCCCTTTATTGGTAACAACTTCATTCTAATGCAGGATAATGCTCGGGCTCACAGTGCTCGCACAGTACAGACATACCTAAACCATGTTGGTATAACGGTGATGGAGTGGCCAGCACGGTCCCCCGATATGAACCCTATAGAACACGTCTGGGACTTGCTAAAGAGGAGTGTAAAGTCAAGAATGCCCCCTCCCAATAATCTCAACGAGTTGCGAAACGCATTACTTGAAGAATGGCAGAGGTTGCCCCAAGAAACCATTGATAACATCATCCGCAGCATGCCCAGACGGATGGAAACCCTCATCAGAGCACGAGGAGGAAACACTCGATATTGAACAGTCATTGAAATTGTTGTTAAACTTTGGAAAATCTTGAATTTTCTGCTGTTTCTCTATAATTAAAAATCGAAGAAAAATGCATTTTGTTTAATTTAATTTTTATTTTTATAAAATTTTAAGTATGGTGTTACAAATGAATGTCAAAACATGTTAATTTAATTGTTGTTTCATTTTAAATAATATATTGATTAAAAATTACATTCATTGTTCTAAATTCCCTCTTTTTTCTCCTTTTTTTTTCTGTTCCGCTAATTGTGCCGGTGTGTGTATTATCCTTTCCTCTAGCCATTCCAGAAATAACAGGGAAAATGCTCAGTCTGGGCAAGTGAGCCATCAAATGCATAGCAACCATTAAATGCAGCAGTGTAGGTACCTAGTACCGACTCATAAACAATTGCGCTTGAATCACGCGTAACAGAAAAAGCGCAATTCCTCATACACCCCAATTAGTAAATTATTATAAAAAAAATATGATGCAATCGAACTTTAGTTGTGTCTAACAAATTTCCTTAAATATCGATCAATAATAGCACGATTTCCATAGATAGCACTAAATTCAGCTACGCTAATTCATTTTTTGAAAAAAATTAACACATATTATAAATAGCTGAAATCGATTAAGTAGTCGATACTGAACAAATTAATTTCAGGAATTGCGCTTATTCTGTTACATATTGTATATCAACACTAAACCTCTGACGATTGTTTGACATTACATTCTTCTTCCCTTGGTGAAGGTACATCTTCTACTATATAAAAATAAGTCTGGTTTTCCTTCCTGACGCTATAACTCCAGAACGCACGTACCGATTTCCACGGTTTTGCATTCGTTGGAAAGGTCTCGGGCTCCGTGAGGTTTGTAGCAAAGAAAATTTATGAAAAATTTCAACAGAAAAGCGGGAAAATCTTATAAGCATTGCACCCGTGCGAAGCCGGGGCGGGTCGCTAGTAAACCTATATGTATGATCATCATCAATCATCACTATCACTACATAGTATCTGTATAATACAAAGTCGCTTCCCGACTGTCTGTCCCTATGTATGCAGATTTTTTAAACTACGCAACGGATTTTGATCCGTTTTTTTAATAGATTGAGTGATTCAAGAGGAAGGTTTATATGTATATAATACATGCATTATATAGTAAAGAAACATTGGTAATATCATATAAGGCAGGTCGCTTAGTATTTCATATACAAAAGAGTAGTTGCCGATGGGGGTAACTAAGATTTTATTGACTAATTGATAAATGTCTGATAACATAAGGAAAATTGTCAGGTAGAATGGAATCAAGTGTTGTGTTAAGACTATTTATGACTCCACTACGTTATACAAATCTATATGTATAGCAACATTAGCAACTTATGAGGCTGCGTAACATATTTTTTCTAAAGATATTTTAAAAACGGGCTAAGTACCACCCTACAATAAAAAAAAAACAAAAAGGACCTTTAATTTTTAACTAAATTTTAAATTTATTATTTGTTTTTATAGTGACTGTATTTTTCTAAGCTATAGTCGTAATTTTTAAATACACCAATACTAATTTATGTCATGTACCCTATTCCATGAGTAAGTACATCAGAATCTGCCCGTCAATCCATCACTCGGTGTGAAACCAGATACCTACGCTCAACCTGCGCTCCACTATTTAGCGGGGAAACCCGAGACTACACTAATCATACACTAATGGACCTGTTGTCTACTACATACCTGGATTCTGGATGAGCTGTGCGCAACGGTTTAAAAAATAAAGTTTTTTAAAAAAACTCTGCTCTGTACTCTATATCCTATATTACTGACTGGACTAAATATTATTCAACGAGCAACATTTGCAACGCTTTCTTGAAAAGTGCTCTACCGATTTTGATTAAATTTGCGGTGTTGGGGTTTAAGGGGGCGTAAAACAAACAGATTTTGGCGTTCTTTGCAACGATACAATATTTTTTCAGAATTTTAGTGTTCTTTCGAAACATCTGAGAAATGATTTTCAAGGATTCAAGTGAGATTCATAATGTGATTATGATCTTCACATTATTTAAAACAAGTGTTTTGACATGATTGTCATTACATGAGACCCTTCCCTGAATTTTAATATTGACATTGACGTTTCCATAGATTATGTGACAGTTTTTTTTGTCAGAAGACACCAATTTCAATATCCTTACCAATAAGCCTTACACCCTAAAAGATGCAAAAATGTGTCAAGAAGGATTGAAGGAACGGCAACTTTGTCAAATCTCCCATCAGTATAGCATCCATGTACACTTAACTAAATACTGGTACACGAAACTACAATCCCTAAAATACCTGTTATATAAATAGAAACACTCGAAAATATCCCAAGTTTCCGCGTTGTTTACTCGTTGATGCCAATTTGTCACAAATGAGGAAGCTAGGGCTCTGGTCACGAAGTAACACAACGCGTACGTTAAGGGTCCCGATAACTCTGTGATGGTGGAAGGAGGACCAGTGAACGCGTATAAAACAGAACTATAGGAGACCCAGTCATGGGCATGCGCGTTGGGTCGTTATTACACAAAATTTCACAAGGATTTCAAGACGTCCTGCCTGATGCAATAGTCAAGTTGGTTATGTGATTTAAATACCTGTTTCTGCCTGGTGAAAAATAAAAAAAATGACAGTTAATATTATTTCATTATGTCTATGTTGTTGCTTGATGGCCTAAAGAGACTTACAGCAGTTAGCAGGTAATCGTAAAAGGTGTGTAAAAACATGGAAGGTAAACTAAGATTTTATGACGATACAGCGTTAATTCTTTTAGCAAATGAGTTTTATGAGCCCTTAGTCAGTGGAGGACCTGTTGCTTCTTCGGTGTTGGCGTATATGGACCCTCCCGGAAACGGTGGGCCCACTGACAAGGGATTATGAAAATTTAAGTCCTTTAATAAGGTGAGTCTACGAATAAGTTTAAACGCGAAAGTAAGTTTGTTACGTTTTCAAATTTAAAATTGTGAAAAGATCCTGTAGTCCAGGCAATGAAGCCGATTTTTGTATGAAGACCCCAACATTAATTCCTCAGTCGATGAAACTTTGCAGGATTGTAGTATAGTATGAGACAATACTTGCATAAAAAAATCCAAAAAAAAAACCTAACCGAAGTTAGGTATTTTTACTGAAATAGTTATTTATTTGATATCTTTGTTGGGAAAAATGCTCAGTCAAAATTTTCTCCGCCAGCAATATTCATGTGTGTTAAGAAAGCTATATGCGAAATATCCAAAAAAATCTCCTGGTAGAAACAACAAAAATCAGACGTAAATGTACCTTGCACGGGAAAATTGCTCAGTCCATTTTTTTAACTGGAATGTCATTTAATAGTCGCTGTGAACTTACAATAGGAAAATCCAAAATAAAAACCGTCTCGCTACATTATTTTTAGAAAATATCAAATTTTCAACTAAAAAAAAATTTTTTTTTAGTATAAAAACCTAACTTCGGTTAGGTTTTTTTTTTGGATTTTTTTATGCAAGTATTGTCTCATACTATACTACAATCCTGCAAAGTTTCATCGACTGAGGAATTAATGTTGGGGTCCACTACCTTTATTGCCTAGACTACTGATAAATTTTGGTATGGTCAAGCAGCAGGTTGAATTTGCTGACGAGGATAATATAGGCATATTGTCTCGCAAAGTGTTAAATTGGACCTTGGAAAAGTCTACTTTTCATCCTGAAACAACACACTGTTCCTAGGGTCACAATAACCCCGACGGATCAAATGACTATTTTGTATGCGGACTTAACGATTTTGAAATGAGTTTAGTTCGTGTTCATGTTTGGGTAGACATACAATGCGTAACAGAAAAAGCGCAATTCCTCATACACCCCAATTAGTATATTAATATAAAAAAAATATGATGCAATCGAACTTTAGTTATGTCTAACCAATTTTCTTAAATATCGATTAATAATAGCACGATTTCCATAGAAAGCACTAAATTCAGCTACGATAATTCATTTTTTTGAAAAATTTAACACATATTAAAAATAGCTGAAATCGAATAAGTAGTCGATACTGAACAAACTAATTTCAGGAATTGCGCTTATTCTGTTACATGTTGTATAAAGGACACCACAACTAGTGGCCAAAGTTTCATCCTGGAGTACGATTTTTGAATCTCACTGGTGATATCAAAATCACCGGTGACTAAAATTATCACCGATGACTTTTATGTCACCATTTTCCAAAAGCCGTATTTTTGAAAGTCACACGCTGTTTTCAATAAATCGTCGCAATCACAAAATATCACAATCGAGCCCCGCTGCTAATTCTTCCAAAAAACATACTTTGGCACTTTTGGCAGATGGCACTACGTTAGGGATGTAAGATTAAAGGAAAATAATCGATTAAATAAAAATCGATTTTTCTCTCTTCAAAATTAATCGATTTTTTAAAAATCGATTAATATTAAAAATAATCGATTATTCTAAAAAATCGATTTTTTTCTTATACATAACGTAAAAATCTATATATTTCGCTTTTCATATTTTAATAATAAAATCCTAAGAGATCCTATTACCATTTTAACAGATTAAAAATGAAATAAAATAATATGAATAAAGAAAAAACAAAATAAAATTTCGATAATCTTCAAATTTAAACAATAAAATAATTAAAAATAATTAGTGTCACAAATGTCCAGTCCTCTTTTACATTTGACTAGTATTAAACTAAAATACTTAAAACGAGAATCAAAAAAACTAAACGACTACGTTATGGTCTCAAAAAGTAGAATAAAAAACAAATCTTTCTTTATTTTTTAAGTTTAAACAGTCAAAAAACGAAAAATAATAAAAAAATAAGAGTACTCGTAATATTAAAATAAAATAAAATGATAAGTAAAAAAGCTTAACGACAACGTTAAGGTTCATCCACCGCATAATTGGCGCTGTTTATAAAAAATCGATTAATACGCTTTATTTATATAATCGATTAATTAAAAATCGATTATTTTGATTTAAAAAAATCGATTATTAAAAATCGATTATTTCAAACAAATAATCGATTATTTTAAAAATCGATTATTTTTTTACATCCCTACACTACGTCAACTGTCAAAAACAATCGCATGTTGATTTCAATTACGAGTGGGTAGGGGCACTCGTAAATCGATATCATAGGTATGACAAATGTAAGTCACCGATGAGTTTAAAAAATACGAACTTTCGGAAATCACTCACATCGGTGAGAATTAGTCACTTGGTGAGATTCAAAAATCGACCGGCTGATGTAACGTTGTTGTCGTAGTTACAAAATTAAAATGTGTATTATAATTCCAGGTGAAATATTGTCTTACTTTCTCATTACCACGAATCATGACTCAAATGGAATTTTACATCTACTGATCAACTTAATACGAGGTTACACAATTTTAGATCGATGTCAATAATTCGTCTTGCGCAAGTGTGGCTACAGTGTCTCCACAAATGTAATTAAGTCAAACTTTTCCTATAATATAACTAAATAGCTAGTAATTAAAATAACACGGCTTTAAATGTAACTGATAAATATGTGGAAATATATTTTAGATAGCAACGAAAATACCGGTTTTTATTGAACTGCTAATCAAGGACAATGTTATCTGGCGACATGTTTATGTAACCATATTAGTTACTTATGAAGTAGTCTTGCTGTAATCGAAGCACCGCCTCATGAGACATCTTTCCGATAATCGTGATATCGAAAATGGGTGTTGGTCATGAGTTTGGATACGTGACGCGAGGAATGTCCGATACGATCAATATTGACTTATTTCTATTGCACACATACTAAAAAATGAAGTTGTATTGTGGACTGCTATTGGTTGTCTTAGCAATGTTTTTAATACCAGTTTTTCCTACCAACCGACTTATGACTGCTAATACAAATCTGTGAACATCAAGATAATGTGTTATTATACTTCATCCGCTAATCAGCTTTCACAGCTTCACTACGACGCGACGTAACCCCATTACACGTACATACTAAATACCGGCTCACGTCGACAACTCAAACTCAAGATGGAGTTCGCAAGTTGCAACCATTATGCAATTAAGGCCAGCTGTGAAAGATTGCAGTCAATAACCCACCACACCCCTTTCCATGGTGCAGGGACTACGTGACTTCGGAAACGTAGCATGCTTCGTCATGTTAGCGATCCCGTGTTTTCAATTTCCTTTAGCAATGGTATGCTAATAGATAATTTGATCACACAGAGTTGACTACACTACAATTTTATTATAAAATAAGAATGTTGAATTAAAGCTAATAATAAGTTACTGATATTACCGTTATGTAAAATAAGGAAGCATTGAAATATGAATTACTCACAAGTCTTCTTTTATTACAACGTAAACTCATAAAAGTCAAGCTAGTCATAACAATGTTTCCATAGCTAATAAATCTATATTAATATTGTAAAGAGGAAAAATTTGTATTTCATATATTTGATACGAATAACTTTCACCAATGGAAAACTTTAAGATCCCTGGGTAACATAGGATATTTTTTTCCCGTATTCCTACGGGAACTACGCGGGTGAAACCGCGCAGGGTCGCTAGTTATATATAATAAGGAATGGAAACTGAGGATATACGATTTCAAGACCCAACTGTCGAAAGAGCATACCGGCAAACCGGTTTTCACTGATACGGATGTCAATCAGGTGCATGAAAGCATTTATAAAGTGGGAGCACATGAAAGAATGAAGGAAATTAATCCTAAACTGTAAGAAAGTAAAACCATATATATTTAATCCGTTGACCGACACAGGGTATTTGACTGTATCGAAATTAAATTGAGTGTAAATAGAGTATAAATATTGCGTTAAGTATAAATTAAATTAAAAACATTATCCCTAAATACCTCTAAAATGATTTTAAATTTTAATTTTAGAATTAAATACAGCAACTTTTTTAATAATAAATAAATTTTAAAAATATTACGTCACAGCTCAGTATTCAGTACATTTTCCATAGTATAAATTTTTCGTAGTCGAATTTACCTATAAACGAAACTAACTGGAATGATCCAGAATAATTACTTACAAAATGTGTCGACAAATATGAGATTTGAGTCATTGCCCCTGAATTACAGTATTTAGACCGAGGTGCAGGTGGCTTAAGCTATAAAAAAATCAATGAGGCAATTGAGAATCAAATCACAAATCAAATAGCAGACCGTAATACCGTATACGTGAAAAGCGTAACGTAATCGAAATTTATAACATTTATATAAACAAAAAATATTTTAACTTTTACTTCATAAATAAAGTACGAGTATATTACACCGCAAAGCGAAGATATTTCTAAAAAGGATTAACCCGCATACATGTTGATACTAATATTTACTTTATATCATTGTAATACAGTTTGTTTTGGAAATGGAAGAGGTATTCATTTCGAAAGGCATATTAAAGACCTGGCAAAATTAAAACTTTCAAAGAGTAATTTGTTAAGAAGCTTTTCAGAAGCAAATTTTTGGTAACTTACAACTTTGTAACTGTATAACTACATTTAGGCTTACTGAAATTAAGTTTAGACTAAATTTGGATTTATCACAACAAGCAGAGCTTCAAATGTGCTTAATAAGTTACCAATGTCCTGGGAACTTCGTACATTGTTCGCATTTCATACCTTTAATGGGAGAATTGACGTCACAACTATATACTCTCTTTCCGGCCCGAACTTGCTGCTTCAATCTTTATAAAGGTTCACACGAAAAAAGCAAGTATCATAAAACGTATCGAGAAAATCATTATAAAAAGTGCACGAGGCAATTTTTCCAAGAACGAAAATGGCAACTAAAGTGGAATGTTTCGTGTAACACGACATACCAGATAATTGCTGGCGAAATTACAAAATGCGGCAGACTCTGGCGGAAAGTAGAAAAGCTTGGAGCGGTATGCCAGTGACGTCAGAGGGAACAAGGGGACACCCACGCGTCTCATTCCAGCCGAAACAAAACTGCAGTATCTGGTGTACCTAGGAAAACGCGGTGAACGACCTGTGAGGCGGCAGCGCATTCGCCTGTATTGCATAAACCGTCCAACGACCGCAAGGCAGCTCCTGTACTGCTCAGGTTAGTTAGACAAGACCGTGAACCAGCATTTTAAAGGCTGCCAGCAAATCGAATAGGTCACGAAATATAAAAATGGGCCGAAGCAATTCTGAGATCCATATCTTGCCAATTAATAACAACAACATTTAAAAAATTTGTTACAAGGCGGTCTATTTGGTAAAAGATATTATTCAGTTCCTGACAGACAATCAAATCATTTAGCTTATTAAGTAACCGAATGCAAATACAATAGACATATTTATTGTCCTTGAGCGCCAGTGACGCCGATGCTTGATTGGGTAATCGAATTTTAACTCTCTTTTTATTATCCTTTTGAGCTGAGATTTGATACACAAATACATTCGATGACAATCCATTATTATGGTAAAATCATTTACCAGTGCACATTCAATTTTCTGAGTTGCAAGTCCGTTTAAAGAAATAGAGCACAGCGGTTCTCCGCCTGGACGCCAATCAGTATTCATTGCCTGAATGAATAAATTTGTATCCGCTCCTCTATTGTCAGACTTGCGGTTCTCTTGAATCTTTCAGTCGGAGTTTATTTTGCTATTGTAATTGTATTGCAAGTCGCAAACATTTCATTGCAATAATGCTTCATATACGTCTCTGTGTACTTAGCAATTATAAGAATATTGAAATAGAACCTCCTCCGTCTTAGAACATACATACATACATACAGGAGTAGGCAGACACAATAGACCGCCACCTGCTATGATCCTCGGATACCTTCTTAGAAGTCGGTTAAAAATAGAATGTGACCCTTTTTCGTTGTCAACAAGTTGTCAACATACAAATAATCATGACATATAAACCAATATATTTTTCCAGTGTTTACACAATACTCGCATGTTGTAAAAATAAATAATCACACGCTTTTTATCCCCAAAGAGGGTTGGCAGAGGAATTCCATTTCTAGAAATACTTGCGTTTCACTAGTATATTTTTTGAACACCTAAACGTTACCAAACGCCAGTTACCAATGTATCAGAATTAATTCTGGGTTTAAACCCTGCCTGGTAAAACCTGCTGGTTTCGGTTATCCTTCAGCGTCGAGCTAGTGATAAACATGTGCGTAAGCTTTTTTGAAAAACTCCGTCCTCAGTCCGGATTCAAACCCGAGCCTCACTGATCATCATTATGAGGGGGCTCTTAAACCACTAGTCTATCACAGCTAAAGAAACAATATGTAGTCTATGTTATTTTTAACATTTTCTCCAGTATCGCAAATCCTCGATTATATCGAAATTAATGATGTTATTCCTATGTGTGTGGGACCTTCTAGCTTTCCTTTGGTGAAAGAATTTTTAAAATCGGTAGTAGTAGGTACCAGTAGTTTTTGAGTTTATTCGTAACAAACATACAAAAATACAAGTCTTTCCTTTATAATATAAGTATAAGTAAGTATATAGAAAAACATTTTGACTTTGACGACATGTCTATCAGTGGACTGATATGATGATGGGCTGAAATCCTACAGTCAATTTCAGCGTTGCACAGTTTTCTCGTAAGCATAGCGTCATCAGCTTCTAATTATAAACAAAGCGAGGTGTGGTTGGAGTTGCAACGGATACTCGTTACGTGTTGCATTGACCCACATGTGGCGAGAAAATAAACTACGCTGTTACTCACGACACCGGGTGCGACATACTCCCAAGTACTAAGCTAAGGTTTGATGTTATCGATGTTATTCGGGCGAGGTGTAGAGACGATACTGATCCCCAGTTTGCAAAAGGCAAATGAAATTTAAATCAGTTCCTTAATTAAATTAGTATTTAATAGTTTTGATTGGTTGTTGAAAAACCTTATTATTTTATTCAACCAATCAGAATGGCTAACATGAAATTAAAGTCTGCCCCATTTTGGTATAATTTGCCTTTTGAAAACCGGAGGTGAACAAGGTACCGCTAGTAGTTTCAAAAAGTACATTTACCGAGCGATTATGATAATAACCGATTTCTGTTATTTCATGAAATCATTTTGGAATATAAGGTCACAAAAACAATGCTTAAAATTGCTAACATTCGACAACCCTAGCCTAAAACAGAATGTCCTCACATTACCCTATCTAACTTACGTGTCAGAAATACATTACATGTACGTACAATGACATATTGGTTCATGACTTGCCATCAGAGGCCCCTTCACTTAGCCTATGTTTAAATTATAATCAACGCATCAGCGTTGATTTAAATCATTAAATCTAGAACAAGACTAAATTGGTCACAAATCTATTTTAGTTTGGGAAGACCATGCTAGTAGTAGACTCTTTTGTACCTATTATATTATATTTTTCAACATTCTAAATATATCGGACATGCGATATCGAGGACATGTCCCAATGTTTTTTTAAACACTTAGGTACGAGTACATATTTATCACTATCTCGACGGTGAAGAAAACATCGCGAGGAAACCTGGAGGTCCCAGAATGGATACTGAGGCACCCCGGTCTGGCATAAGGCGGTGAGCGTGTCACGTTTAGAAGCCAAAAAAAATATACTAGTGAAAACTGGATATTTCCAGGAGTGAAATACCTCTGCCCCGTAGATAAAAGAGGTAATCATGAATAATCCATTTCTGGATTACCATTTTTTCACTAGATATTCTTTGGACCCCTAAACGTAATAGGCAGTGAGCCCATCGCTGGACCGGATCTTTTACTACTGTCTCAGAATTAAATTGTGTCAAAATTATTCGTTAACCTATAATGATAAGTTTCGCCACAATAAGACCAACCGCATCTAACTTTTTACAGTTCATCAGGATTCGTGTCATCCTATGAGGGTAGACAATTAATAATAATTATCACTGAACCATTCATCTGTATTTAAATGTATATCCAACGATGGAACCTAAATTAACACAATCTGTCTAGTTACCACGAAACTAAATTAAAAATATGTAGCTGACCAATAAGTTTAGCGTTTGGCCTAAGCAAACAAGAGGGAGGTCAATAATGTTAGGGCTTAATGCTAAGTACCGCCCGCGCCGTTATGCTAACTTTTATTGAATCTACTAAAAGAGGATTGGAGTTCAACGATTAATTGTAATAGAAAAAACTTTGTTCATTAACCGGATGATCACATAAATCTAGAAGTACCTAATTTGAACGTTCACTAAATTAGGAGAGTGGAGCCGACAATTTATGTAGTTCGAATAAATGAATAGAAAAGAAAAAAAGAGAAGTTCTGTAAACATTATTATGTAAGTGTAAGAAAACCCCAAAAAACTTTATTCCAAAGATAATGAAATATTCAATAAGAAATAAGAATTGGTAATAACGAATTGTTTTAGCCTAACATAACATGTAAAGTAGCCGACTATACGTGTATTGAAAGACATAATTCCGGCTTTAATGATGATGGAAAGAAGATGGAAAACATTGTAGTGAATTGTCGTTATCTCTAAATACCTACACGATTCTCTGATAACACATTTAAAAATACTCGTACTGGCAATGCCAAGAGGAAGTGCATCTTACATCACTGAGATAAGCTGGAGAAACAGAACAATTACTGATCCAAGCAGTTTATAGAATAGTGAACTTAGTAGCGAATTAATAAGGGTCAGTATTACATTGGCCTAACCGGCTGCGGCCTCGAAGCATAGCAACCATTTCACCCTTGATAACCCGCAGCATCTGATGACATACGTTCTTCCACAGTTTGCTCTTTCGTAATCTTTTCAACTGCTGATAAGATAAATTTTCAATGAGCTGGTGCTCTGAAAGATGCGTTTGAGTATTACTAAAGTAATACTCTAATTATTGAATTCATTTAATTTAGCTCTGAATCATGCGCTGTTCGGATCAAGTGATTGCCATAGCGATTATCCTATTATGCTTAAGTATATCGACCTCCTCTAGGTAAAGTTAATAAAAAAAAAGTCTCAATGCAGACTTTGAATTCACAGTTCGATACAGTTTTTAACTACAGAGAAAACTTCAAGTACCCCTTGCCCCTGTCATTAAATCTGGCTCGTTAACCACCAACATTCCCAAGAAAGGTGAGCACCAGGCAGGAGGCAAGTCTTGAAATATTAAAAAAGCAGGGGACGTTAAAGTACCAAACAAAAACCATAACCTAAGCTGTTGGAAATTAATTGACAAGACATTGAGTAACTAGGCTCTATAGATTATGGGACCAGTCAAACGAACGAAAACATGTTTGATAACTATGTATATATAAATGAATCATCATCAGCCTATCTTAGTCCACAGCTGGATAATATATGCCTCCCCTATGAGTTTCATAGCACCCTTTAAATAAATGGTATGTAGATAAAGTAAAGATTCTCAGATAATTAATATTCGCCATAAGTAAAGAAAAAACGTCCCACAGCTAACAATGACATTACTGTGCGAAACTTCGTAAATGAACTTATTAGCTTCCACGTAGCTTGGTGGGAGTAGCCCTGACACGCTGTCAATCCTCCATGCGAGTACATTTGGTAAGTAGGTAACTTTTGGTAAATGAACAAAAATAGGAAATTTCTCTGGATTTTTATGAATTTGGTGTGCCCATACCCAAATAACCTAGATTTTGCAAATGAATGTTTTTGATTTACGACAGTGAAGTTTTTATTGCGTAGTCATTACATTTTTATTGTACTCGTAAGAAACTTTACCGCTTAAAGTTGATTGTAAGAGACTTTCACAAGAAGTATAATTACAAAATCATTTATAGCTAGCTTCTGTTGAAATCGCTTTATTTATTACCTACAATTTCCTCGAAAATACTTCAGTAATAAACCCCTGTTTTTCTTACGGAGTCTCAGAATTGAACACGAATCCTTAGTAACAGTTTACTCAGATTAATCATATTTACAAACGTGCTAGTCTAGACAAAACAAACTCGTAAAGCCTTGTAATGGTTTTGTTTAGTTATTATTCGAAAAACTACAACAGGATAATGAAAAACAGCGCTTTAGGCGTTAATTCTGTCAAGAAATATTTAATCAACATGTTTTGCGGTTTACAAATACGTTTTCTAATCTGTACAAAGTTTTAATAACGTGGAACGAAATAATGTCTTGCGAAACCAGAAGTTGAATATAAGCAATAACCAAAGTTACAGCTGTGTCGTGTGGGATATATTCGGTTTCCAAAGAGCAACCCTTTTGTAACTGAAGGACGAAAGGCATAGTAGGAAGGAAAATTGCATGACGTTAACAAAATCTAATTTGAAAAGTGAGAAGGGTTATGTCACTCAGTGTTATCAAATCTACAGCAGTGTGAATAGTTTTAATCGCGATTTTAACAGGTATAAGCAAAACATTCGGTGATTCGGTGATGATGGCTTATAGGATTTATGGTATGTTTATTCTCATTGACCAAATTGAATAAGTTTCCTATGTATATCATGACCTTGAACTTATTTGGGCAAGTCAAGAACGGAGGGGCGGAAAAGGAAATCATAAAAGAGATTTATAGATATGGGTCGGTCGAGGAAGTTCCTAGTTTTATGATTTATTTTTTTACTCACTTGTTTGCTTATGTTGCAAACAAATTACTTATTTATGTCAAGCAGTTCTGTCTGCATGTAATTGGTTTTCATCAACTGCTTGGATTCCGTTAATGTTCCGTCGAAGTTAATTCATTGGTTATTAATTTATTGTTACCTATGGACACGGGCATGTTTACAAAATTGGTTTGGGAGTGATGTTTACTCAATTGGTTTGGGAGTGACCCTGCCTTCTGAGACAAAGGTCGGGGGTTTGATTCCCGCCTGGGTGTGTATGAACATGGTTTCGTGTATAGTTGGTTATCTCTATTTAAGTATTTTTTTCAGTTCTTTAGTACGCAGTAGCACAGGCTCTGCCTAGTGTAGAGCTAAATAACCTTGCATGTGTGTTTTGTAAATTGTCAACGTTTTTCTATTATTTATTTTACATACAATACAAGTATTCTACATTTTTGTTGATTAAATTTTAAAATGATAGTAAAACCTTGTTTAGCGCTTGTGAGTTACAAACATGTGACTTCCTCGCCTACTTATGTGACTATTAATAACAAGAGGCATAATTTGACACATTGCATATAAACAAGCAAATAATAAGACGATTCAAAACCACAACAAAAGTTTCAGAGTCTGCGTTTCAGAAGCACCTTAAACAGTTGTTGATACCAAAATTTTGTATTCATATACTCACATCCAGCACAACAGACTTACTAATACCATATATTAATCTTCAATGAGCTAGCGTAGCTTGTTACGGATTAATGATGATGAAAACGAATGACTGTACTGTAGAATAATGGCAAACGACACTTACCGAAAAGCAATGACAATTGCTAGCGCCCATTAATTTTATAAGGAAGGTTATAGAGGCAGGTTCCTTAAGGTGATAACGTCCAAACGACCAATACACGTAGGTGGCATAAACCCAACAGTTGCCATGACCTCGAAATGTTAACAATCACCATACTCCGAGCCTCGGAAGTACCCCTATGGGACTTGCTGATGGTAAAAAATCCAAACACATTCTCTGAGTATATGTGATCACAAATAAAAAAGATTATCGAGGAACCTATCACATTAAAAAAAACCTATATCAAAAATAATGAACAATAGATATTGTAAAAGTAAAAATACGTAGCTATAATGTTTCTTGTCCTACTAGCCTTAGATCCGGCTGCAGAATTAATGTAGGGATCGAGTATATCAAACTAACCAAACAAGCTACAAACCAAATTTTTGACGCATATTCTCGATCCCTAGACTAATTCTGCAGCCGGATCTCGTACTATCTTATCCCGGACTAATAAGGGGCGAACAGTTACAAATATGTTTTGTCGACTATAGAAGTGAAACAAAAACGATGCCAAAAACAAATGCTTCAAAAAACAAAACAGTGGCTCCATGTACAGTGTTTTCACCCTTGCTGATTGTACACATTCTGCCGAGGGTGGAGTGGTTAAGGACCATAAACACGATACGATTTACGGAACACTTGTCACGTGGGATAAGAAATCCGTGACTCGGGTCTGCGTACGAATTTCCCAAAGTGAGAGACTTCATGAATGGGATTTTAAATTAATTACCTACTCCATCGTTTCAGCTAAAATATTTGGAAAGAGTGGCACTCTTTCAAATTACAATACAATTACTTTTCGCATTAATATATATACCTACGATAATCGTTTTACTCACATAAAGGCACAAAATACAGTTAAAAATTTAGAATAACATTGTCCTGTTATTTTAAATGAGCAATTCTTGTATTTATGTATATTTCGGGTACTTATCTCGGAAACAGCTTTAACGATTTTGATGAAATTTTGTATACAGATACAGTTTTGTTCAATATACCTGCATTAGCTGTATTTACTGAAAAAATGATTTTTCATAAAACATTTTTTTAATGATAATGCCACTACGGAAGTTCGGTCTCCCAGCTACTAAATAATTTAACTATACAAAAACATTATTAGTATCAATTATAAAACTTGGGGTGTAGGAAAGAAGAATATTTACTTCGACACAGAAAAGCCATTAAAAGCGGGACAGCTCCACGAAAATATTTTATGTTTGCGTCGCGATTGAAGGAGCGATAGTCATAGAAGGTGGCCGAATGGAATCGATAATGTATAAGAAAAAGTCAAATTTATAGAGGCTGGATGGAACTCAGACAATGATACTTGCAAAAGAAAAGAAAATATGCAAACGAACATAAAACATAGACACAAGTGAAAACAAATATCAATGTCGCTTATCAACAGACCGACATTTAAATCTGTGGCTGGGTAAAAAAGTGGCTTAGAGATTTCTAAAAAAATAAGGCAAGTTTATTATTGCATTGGCCAATAGGTGGCGGAGTCCCCGCTATTGGGTCAGTGGATGCGTCTGCACGCGTCGGGCACTCAGTCCGGCGCAAGACTAAATTAATTTAAATTGTTGTATAATCATAAAAAAATATTTTCTAACACTAGACTAAGTATTCTGTTAGGTACTAATATTTATGGATTTATGATCTGAAATAAATTATTCGAATTGAATTGAATTATGTGAATGCGTTCATTCCAATTTACATAAATCTGACTCAGACACTTAGGAAAAGTCACAGAAGTATTCGTAACGGTAGAGAAAATTTGTAAAGAGCCTTAAAGATGTAATCTTGGTGGATAAATAATCATCAGTCACTGGAGTGGATATCGGAAACTTCTTAATCGCGGATGATTACACTTCACTTCCCCCTAGGCATGCTATTGATTTACAGATTGATAAAACTGATACCAATGGTGCAACTAAAACAAATTGAAAAAGTAAATTCGGTTATTGTGGTTTTTTTTTAACCTTTTAAGACATGGTAATTGTAAATGACAAGGTTCAAATTACCCAGTCCACAACTTTAGCGAGAGAAGACAAAGGAAACGAACTAAGACGTGAAAGAAATTAAATGTCCAATCATTTCACAGTTTGAAATTTAGCTTTAAGGACAATTTCATTCAACATTATTTTATTAATACTTTATAACATAAAGCTCTAATAAAAATGACATATAAGAAAACACATAAAAATCAGAATGTTAAAGAATTGTCTTAAAGGTAATACACACGTAATCAACCAGCAAGTGTGCCAAGCAATGCCGGGACACAGATGGAGAAGCCAAAACCGTGCCCCTGACACTAGGTCCGATTCAGCCAGATGTCATTGTGGATGTAGAACAACATAACACGTGCGACACTTATTCAAAGCTTTAGTGCTAATTACTGAAACTCATTTAAGATACACTGTGAGCTCGCTTAACAGCGTGACAGATAAATCGCGATAGAACTATCTACTGAGAACGCTATATATCTACATGTTGATTATAGCATAAAGTCAAAAAACGGTAAAACAAGATATTGACTCTAGTTGAGAAAAAAAAGAATACTTCACTGAAACTAATTAAGAAGTAATTTAAACAATGAGAAGAACGATTGTTATTGCTTTTAAAATAATTACCAGGCATCCCGAACTTTCTACAGCGGATGCCAATATTTTCGTGAAACGTGACCGACCCATTGAAGGTGCAGTAAAAATATAAATAAGTCTCCATTGCGGTGTTATGGCAAGAATATATTTCGGGATCAATGACCGCATTGCTCGAAAAAGCTTCCGATTCAGAAAATGTGTGTAATAAGATCCGAAGAATAGCTTTTGCGGCCGACCCAAATCAATGTTATATTGGTTCAACGACGACAAATTGCTTGATGCCGCGATATGATCAAAGGTCTATAGTATAGCTCGATCATTGTTTTAATAATCTATACTATTATTATAGCGAGATAAAATTATGTGTTTTTACGTGTGAGATAATATGTAAAACACTCAAACGATTTAAAAAATATTTCACTAATATGAAGCTACATTCTACCTGAACAATAGAGACCATATTTGATTTTAATAAAGAAGCGAGGGTGGGTGGATAGATATTTATAAATCCACTTAGTAATATCGTAGTATAAGACACCTATAGTATTAAGAACCTGTGTTGCTGGCACAGAATGAATGAGACGGCGCATTTCTATTGTGCGTGAGCTGAAATTAAAATCGCGCAATAAATCATAATAAGGCGCTTGAGACGAGCGATATCAGCCACAATGGGAACAAGCAAAAAGAGACCATGTTAATTAACTCTCAAATACCGAAACGTGATTCTAATTAAAACAGCTTAATGTGCTCAACAAACAATCCTACGATTAAAAGCTTATTTACATTTCGTAGAGATAATAATCGATGGAGCGCATGTCAAAATATGAGCCGAAGGTTGGCAAGAACGGGATTAGGTATGATCAAAGAGGTTGGAAGAAAATCATTCAGAGAAACTTTTTCTTTAAACGTCTTTGGGTATATTAATTACGAAAATAACTGTCAAACGACTAATATTAGTCGAGATTTCCCCACATTGAAACTTATGGAATTCAAGGGTAGCAAAATAGGTTGTAAAGATGAGAGAAACGTAGTGCTCACAATTGTAGTAACTAAGATTCATCAGTAATATGAATTTAATGGCAAAGCACGTTGCGGATCAAATTTATTGTTTGACAAAATCTGTTGAGGATATTCTGAGCACCTCTCACGTTTTCGGGATCAGTAAAAAAATACTGGTCAAAAATGTGTACTTCCAAAAATTGCATTAACTATCATTATAATTTGTACTTGTGCCTAGCGGCTGTTTTACAAGTCGATACAGTTGATTAATATGTAATGTTTAATTTTATTCATAAATTAATTTAACTACATTAAATGCATCAACATCATGCTTTGTTAAATATATTGAATAGTTATTTAGATCAACTTGATTAATTTGTTAAGTACGGTTGCAACTTAGTAGTTTAGTAGTGGAAAACTTTGATAACACACTTAATACTAATGAGTCTAATGAAACTGAAAGCCCAGATCAAGTCTGTTCAGGCTTTATTTCGGGTTTAACTATTTTCTACTCAGCTACTATTTATATGCAATTTGCTCAAGGTAGATAGTAAATTGACAGTTGACTAATAAAAATTGATGAACGAGCCTTTGATAACGTACCGGCATTGTTTCATCGAGATTAGGCTTTCGTTTTGCTGGTATTAGGTCATTAGTACCCTTGCACGTGTACACATGATTACACACAAGACTATAATAACGATATTCATAAATAAGTAACTACTCATGATGATCGATAATTAAGATCAAAGTAATTAAATCAAATAATAATTAAAATCGACACTTACCTTCTATAGTTATACATATCACTTTATAAAACACTTGCAGATACCTAAAATAAAATTTGGAAAAAAAACATTAAATTTTATTATTATAGGCTTAAATCTAGGCCTACCTTATGACGTAGTTGACGCAGACGACGCTGATCGGCTTCTGGTGCTTGTCGGTGATGAGAGTGGCCTGAGTTTGGACCCAGGCGTAGCCGCCGGTCTTCGCCAGAAAGCGATATTGTGTGGTCTCGCATTGTCCTTTTGAAAATACTGCAAAACAAACAAAAAAACAACATTAATAAAAAAAATCCAATCCTGAAAATACCTACTGGACTAAGTGAAGTGTTATTAGTTGTTACACATGCCTCAGAATACATTCTGGGACCTGCATTCCTGACGATGTTTTGCTTCACTGTTGAACTAGTAATAAATATGTACATAAGTTTTTTAAACTCTTTGATATATCCGCCACCGCGGAATGGGAAATGGTGGCAGGGTCGGTAGTGGCCACCCAACTCTCTGAATGTTTCAAGCCACCAAAGGGTATTTGACATGGGTAACGACTTCCATTGTTCCAACACAACGAAAACTGGAACCCAACGGATTAAAGTGCCTTATAACATATTATTCACAGTTTACTAGGATGTCATCATATCATCCAAAATGAAGGAGGACGAAAATGAAGGAGTTAAAACGCAGAAAGGAAATAAACACTAGGATAATATAAGCTTTTGCATTATGATTATGACAAATAAAAACAGGTCTTGCGTGGGAACGTTAAACACAAAGTACGACTATAAAGCTAAACAAACTTCATTTGCACATAGACGCAAGAACAGTTTGCAAAATTAATTTTAGCAATATAAAGCCAGACGCTTCGCCCGCAAAAAGTATTATAAGATCCGGCTATTTCAGCACGACATGATCAAATTTTACCAAAGATAAAGAAAAAAAGTGTTAACACATTTACATAGCTCAACCCGATGTTACATGTAGGTACTCTTAGGCCAATAACTAATAATAATAAATTGTGGGACACATTTCACGCACGGTTATTTAGTCCCAAACTAGGCAGGGCCTGTACTATGGGTTCCAAACAGCTGATAAACATATCTAAATAAGTATTAAAGAAGAAGGCAACACACATGTTCATGCACACAAATGTTGAAAATCGGGAATCGAACCCGTGACCTCTGACTCAGGAGGCAGGGTCACTACCAACGAAGCCAAGAGGCCCGTCAGGGTTCTTCAAAAACAGTTTGATAGAAACAAGCTTTAGTGCGTAAAATTAAGGACCAAATTTCTTGAATGGGATGTTACGAAAGTTTAATGGTGCCTATTATTGTGCCATATCCTTGGGCTACAGATACTAATATTTTGTAGGATAGCTAAGATTTTTTCTCAAATGTATGTGCATTTACAATTTCAACAAAATTTAGAATAATAATAATAATAACACACATCCCCCGTCCACTCACTCTCGGCACCCAACAGTTATCCATAATTGATGATCTATTTTTGTTTGGCTTTGGCCCGCAAAAATGGCATCCCCCCAGCAATGGGAGAAAAGAAAATTGACTTAAAATAATAATAATAATAATAAATTTATTGTTCATAAGTAGCCTAGTACAATTGTAAAAGGATATTATAATTAGTTATTAAAGGCGGAGTGCATATTAAGTAACAGTCGATATTATTTAATCATAATTATTTAACAATGGAGTGTTATATAGACCTCCATCATATAGAAAGGAAAGAGATTGCCATTTGCCATAAACATTGAATGGATTCCCCAGCTTGGATGGATTCTGGACTATTACTATAAAAAATGAAAAAAAAAACAATCCGAATGAGTCGAATTGTATAATTGTGTACCTATAGTCCCCGCACCAGTCAAGCATCAGCGAGGGTCATCAGTGAGGGCTAGATAATCCTTGTTTGAAGGGGTAAATAATGAATATATTTAATAGCAATCAAACTTTGTTGGAATTCAGTTAAGAAACTAAAAGGAAAAGTTTAATTATAGCACAAAGCCTTAGTGAAGTAAGACGCAAAAACCTTAAGTTTGAAGAAATACAAACTATGGGAAGGAACAAACTCAAGATTTCATATCTAAAACTAAATGAACAGGCTTTTGCAAGGCTTTTTGTAAACATAGTCTTGTCTGCGCATATTATGGTTGCAAATATCTGATCTGTTAACAAAGGGAACAAGTTTTAAAAGATGTTAATCGTAACTCATCATAACAAATTCAATCCAATTATTATAAATGGATGAAATCGCCTACAGAGACGCCTAAATAAATAAGAGAGTGAATAAATGAGGTCAGTATTTGTTGACGACTCGAAAGTAGACAGTACAAACAGGAAAATGGAGTGGCAAATATTTTATCTCTACGCCGCCTGGTGTTGAAGATCAGGTAAGCATTTGTCAGACAAGATTTTGGCCTTTCGTGTTCCCTGACTTGTGAATACACTTGGACAATTTGGACATAGACATTTATTTTATCCGGACATACACATATAATACGGGTTAACACAAAGTAACTGAAACATTAACACATTAAAATGTATGGACATATCATATCTTCTAATCATGGTAACGTGAACAGGACCGGAAGCTACCCACTTTGGTCTTGTATATCCATTTTTGTATAATTGAATTTAAAAAAGTGCATGAGCATGGCTAGAACAGTAGAAATTATTATGTGATAACAATTATTGGCTTCTCTGAGACGAAAAATGTTTCTCAGATAAGCCAATACGTGTAAGAAATCATCAAACATAATTTATTCTAGTTATATACCTAGATTAGTGACAGAAAAACTAATTCACTCGCAAAAATTTTAAAAACTTTTATTTCGATATACAATAAAATTCTCAAACACTCGATTCAATTATGTAGCCTTTAGTGTGCCAGAAAACATAACACCCGTCTGAAAATCTCTCAACTACATTAATTCGGTGATAATGTCCCATCAGCCTGGCACCGACAACATCCATCTGATAACTGAGAATCAGCTACAGGAATCAACAACCCGCCTTTTACTAGGACTGTTTGTGACATTATCCTCTATTAGGAAAGCTGGTAGACTCGATATGGGCTGATGATGACGTACAACTTGAAATTATGACTACCTACTCTTTATTCAAGTTAAAAGCATCTTGATCTTCACCCTTTCTAGAAATTGAGGTCGTTACCATAAATCTACATACATAATTGTTCGTTCCATAAAAACTTGTAACGTTCTGTCTAAAGCAGGACTAAATTGATATGCTTACAAAACGTGTATTGTTTAGACTTATCCTATAGTCGACTGTTATGGTTCAGATAAAGATTAATAGGGTCAATAAATGAGGGCGCTGATAGCAATAAGCCCCTCAACTAATCCTGTGGGACCAGTTACTTCTTTCCCTGTAAATCTAAGCCGACACTTCCTTTAGATAAATTGCTTATCCGACGGCAGCCATTAATAATTTTGTGGAGTTCGTCTGCGCCGAGTATGGTTTATTACGTTTATTAGTGTATACCTACCTATATTTTCAGAGCATTAAAATCTAAAAGCGTAAGTATCTGGAAAAATCTTTAAGGAAAACTATTTTAGCAGTATAGCACTTAGATCATAATGACGCACTGTCTAGACATTAGTAATCTAATCCTTGCAGATATTTCTAACGTAAACTAAGTAAGCTTTCCCTCAGCTGCAAAGAAAATTGCTACAACAAAGCTATGATACGTCAACGTGATGATATTGTTTACTCTCTTGATACATCCGCGATAGCTATGAAAGGGAGCGTGATATATTAATAACGACCGATATCGAATAGGAAACAGTAGGATCTGAAGAATTAAGACAGGAAGTCACGCGTAGCACGCGTCAGTGTGAAATTGCCGAAGGAAATTCCCTAAATGAATTATTTTAGGGGAAGGGGAACGTCTGTTTCGATAAGATCTATGTTATAGATTTTACTAGCGACCCGCCCCGGCTTCGCACGGGTGCAATGCTAATACTAAAACCTTTCTCTTGAATCACTCTATCTCTCTTTATCAGAATCTATTAAAAAAACCGCATCAAAATCTGTTGCGTAGCAGAGAAAGCAACTTTGTTTTATACTATGTACCGATGACCTAGAAAAGTGGAAAGAATAAGACCGGTCATGTGGCTATTCTTGGAAGCCTATGTCTAGCAGTTAGCTTTCGGCTGATATGATGATATTACGCATAAAAAACCTGTTAATAAATCAGACGCTTTTTAAATTTTAATACGAAATGCGTTTTTCATACCTGCTACGGTTACCAATCAAGTTGTGACCTTAGTCTATGGGAGGATCCAGCAGTAGTTATACAAGCGATTGATAAAGGTGCCTACAATAAATTAGGTTCAGGAAAAATTCAAACAAAAATAGAAACCTTTGTGCAAAATTTCCTACTTCTAGACCTATCGGTTTCAGATTTTGCGTTGATCGATCAGTCAGCAGGCCAGTCAGTTTCGTCTATACTATACTAATATTATGAAGAGGAAAGATTTGTATTTTAGTATGTTTGTTACGAATAAACCATTATTAAACTCAAAAACTAATGGACTGATTTAAAAAATTCTTTCACCAATGGAATGCTAGAAGATCACTGAGTAACATAGGCTATATTTTATTCCCGCATTCTAACGGGAACGGGAACTACGCGGGTGAAACCGTGCAGATCCGCTAGTCTTTTAAATACCTAATAGATTTCTCTTTTTTTACATACATAGATAGATCATGAAAGTTTCAAAGATGTCATGTCATCTAACCCCCTATTCCGATTACACGGAAATATAAAGATTGCAAACAGGCCCAGATAAAAGTTTAATCACTTAGTGAAACTTCGCATATCAAGCGAAAACCGACAAAAATATTGGGGTCAAAACTTGGAAAGAATTCTTAAGTAGCACGGAACTCCGAAATAGAATCCGCAACTTGAGCGGAACTCGGGAAATTAGAAGGATGTGTCGAATTGCTCGTACGTGTATCCACAAGGAAAACATGTGCTGAACTTAACGTGGCACGCTATGTTATCTTATCTGGAGCGCCTATCACGCCTACCTCATAAACACACTTCAAAAGGCTATCAATACGCATCAAATACGCTCCGTAGTACTGGTTAGTAAAATAATATAGGTATTTATATGTGTCGCAAAGATATGATGACAAGTAAGTCATCACTAATATTTTTTTGGTAGGTAATTATAATACTACTCAGTTGACAATGAAGAGAGCATAAAATATCAATATCTGAAATGTACATAATATTCCAATAATCAGAAATATATTTGAAGGCTCTGTAATTACGAACATATGGTATTGTCCTGTTGTAAGCAAATATGACATCGAAACTCCGATTCAAATAAATTAATGAGCAATTTTTGCAGACATTATATAATTTGTTTTAGAACATTATTTATCTAATAAATCCGTCTACAATATTCATTTTATTACGACTTTTTTATTTCCACACATCAAGACATGAAATCCCTAATAACAGCCCACTACAAAACGCAAAAATAATTTTATTATTACTCTCGGTTCTATCTGTTCAATAAAGATTGTGTATACTAAGTTCTGTAACGAAAGTATTTTTTTTTAGCATGGCGTTCATATGCCAAGTGATCCTAAAGACGAACAGTCACGCGAAATAGAAAGGCAAAGAAATGGCCTGCCTTATCGAGAATAATATTTCAGCGAACGGCCAATAGAAAGGCTTTGCTCGATGAGAGTTGTAAAAGCAAGGGTTGCTCCCTGATGCGATATAGCAAGTTTTATTCATTGAACTTCCCAGAAACCTTGATAATCTATTTCAATCGCGACCACATAATAGAGGTGATTTTCATGAACGTGTTCCTCAGTCGGTTTTAACAATATGTTCACCGCAGTTCTAGTAAATATACAAGCTGCAATACCCCCGGAATCAATCCCACACGTCATTCCGACCTCGATCATTAATTAGTCTATTGTGGTTTAGTGGTCCAACAAACATCAGTTTCAATAACAATTTAACTGCTTTTTAAAAGCTAAATATTCTAGGAATCGTAAATATAAATATGACCGTTACAGAAAAATAATGTGCATAGGTCAATGGCCAAGAAGGCCATGGAGAAAAAGATCTGCTACAACCGCACAAGTGGACGATAAAAACCAAAATATTTGGATACCCGCCAAATAAAAATCAGCTAGCAACATTGCATGGAAAGACAAACAGAGTAATAAAGCTTGTGAATTACATGATATGTCACCAGGAGGAAAAAGCTTGCATGATGTAATGCCATTAATTATTTTGTTCACATTCCCAACCCATAACAGCTTACTGCTGATGGGCTATAATCTCTTTGAATGGATGATGGTGTTAGGCTAGTCAGCAGGCGGAACCTCCGAATGGCTACTCGTAAACCCCTCAAATTAAGGCTTATTTGATTTGTTTTGTCTAGTGCCATAGATTACACTTGGTGACGACTGTGACGAAGGTCTGATGATGGATCCAGGAGGTGGTTAGGGTAACTCCCCAAAGGCTACTCATAAACTCCTGAAATTTTGACACATATGATTTGTTTTGACGAATACCGTACCACTTCACTATCACTACATAGTATAAAACAAAGTCGCTTTCTCTGTCCCTATATCCCTATGTCCCTTTGTATGCTTAAATCTTTAAAACTACGCAACGGATTTTGATGCGTTTTTTTTTTAATAGATAGAGTGATTCAAGAGAAAGGTTTTAGTGTTAGCATTGCACCCGTGCGAAGCCGGGGCGGGTCGCTAGTAAATTGTAAATAGGAAAGATTTTGTTTTTGTTTGTTTCTTTGAATAGGCTTCCATACTCTTTCCATACCAATATAAAAATACCAATGGAAAGCTTACTCTTCTGGGAGTAAAATGGGCCATAATATCCCACGGGAACGGGACATACGCGGGTGAAATGGCGAGGAACAGCTTGTCAACTATAATTACGTAACCATATTATTGAACGACGTGTGGTGTAGACATTTCGATTGGCACGGTAATGCAAAGCACATATGGCACAAGTATTATGCAACTTATATGATGCGCATCTTACTGTCACATGGTTGCTGTAGGTACTGTATTATGTTAGTCATGAGCACGAGCTCTGTGCATTCATAATATTTCTAGCCCGAAAATAATATTGAATGTGGAGCTACATTTTCAATAATTACGTTATTTCTACATAAATTAAATATTTAGTGGTATTGATACTTACATTGTACTTTCGTTAAGCAATGTCATATTCTTGGGTGGCTTATACACACACCGGCACAATTAGCGGAACAGAAAAAAAAAGGAGAAAAAAGAGGGAATTTAGAACAATGAATGTAATTTTTAAACAATATATTATTTAAAATGAAACAACAATTAAATTAACATGTTTTGACATTCATTTGTAACACCATACTTAAAATTTTATAAAAATAAAAATTAAATTAAACAAAATGCATTTTTCTTCGATTTTTAATTATAGAGAAACAGCAGAAAATTCAAGATTTTCCAAAGTTTAACAACAATTTCAATGACTGTTCAATATCGAGTGTTTCCTCCTCGTGCTCTGATGAGGGATTCCATCCGTCTGGGCATGCTGCGGATGATGTTATCAATGGTTTCTTGGGGCAACCTCTGCCATTCTTCAAGTAATGCGTTTCGCAACTCGTTGAGATTATTGGGAGGGGGCATTCTTGACTTTACACTCCTCTTTAGCAAGTCCCAGACGTGTTCTATAGGGTTCATATCGGGGGACCGTGCTGGCCACTCCATCACCGTTATACCAACATGGTTTAGGTATGTCTGTACTGTGCGAGCACTGTGAGCCCGAGCATTATCCTGCATTAGAATGAAGTTGTTACCAATAAAGGGGGCAAATGGCACAACATGTTCTTCTAAAATCTCCCTGATATACCGATCAGCATTCAGATTCCCGCCATCGACCACTACTAACTCCGTACGAGCTCCTAAACATATTCCTCCCCAGACCATAATTGAACCGCCGCCATATGCAACTGTATTTTCAAAATTAGACTGGATATACCGTTCTCCTTTGCGTCTCCATACTCGCTGCCTTCCATCAATTTGATTTAACATAACTCTGCATTCATCAGTAAAAAGAACCTGTCCCCAGTCGTCGAAGTCCCAATCACGATGTTCACGACCAAAGTGTAGACGGTTTGTGCGATGATGTCTCTCAAGTTTTGGGGCTTTGGCGGGCACATAAGAGCCTATACCCACTTCTTCGAATCTTCTACGAACTGTCCGCTCACTCATCCTTACTGCTCGTACCTCTTCCAGTAAATTTCGAGCCTGCACCGCCGTTAGTCTCGTGTTCCGTCGGACTTGAAGTTGGAGAAAACGGTCATCCCTCCTTGAAGTACACCTTTTCCGGCCTTGTCCTCTCCTTCTCACTAGAGCATTCGTCAATCTGTATCGTTGGATGCTACGATAAATCGTTGATAACGATCGACGAAGGCTTCTGGCAATCGATCTGTAGGTTTGACCATTTCTCCTCATTTGATCTGCCCTAATGATTTCTGATGGCGTTAAATCAGGCATAATTAGATGCTCGTAAATTATCAATATGCGAAAAAACTCAAAAGCCTCAAAAACTGCAATTCAAAGCTTTTCAAATGGAATTCACGAACCTTCTAAAAACGGACAAGCGGTGGAAAAAATGAATCAATGAAAATTAAAACAAAAGAATGAAAAAAAGGGCAGTCGCTTAGTATTCCATTTTTAAATTAAAACCCAAATTTAAAAAAAGCTTGTTTAGCCGGCCAGTAACACGCAAAAATACGTAAATACTCCCTTTTTTTCTGTTCCGCTAATTGTGCCGGTGTGTGTATATATATATAAATATAAACATATATGTAAATATATACATAAGGAATTATACGCCATAATCTCCCACCACCCGACCTTACCGCGGTTCGGAATATGGTGTTCGGCTACTGGCCACCTTACTGTCAGAATATCTCAAGCCACCCAAGAATATGACATTGCTTAACGAAAGTACAATGTAAGTATCAATACCACTAAATATTTAATTTATGTAGAAATAACGTATATATTATATATTATTTATATATTCCTTGTGTACAAGAAAAGACCCTGCTGAGCCAAAGCAGTAAGCTGTTAAGGGTTGATAATTTGTAGTGTGATTTATACTCCCAGGTACTTAAAATTTTAGTGTCTAAATTAAAATAAGTTACAGTATTTAGATCCCTTAAACATAGGAAATTCAGGTTTTGACGCAGATTAAGTATATCAAGATTAATTTAGCTAATGCGCTCATTGTTTCCTAAAACCAATAAAATTAGCTCGATAAAGATGTCAATGATCCATTCAGCTTCGGAAATACGGTCTCCAATTAACCTAATTTGATTGGGTATGAAATGGAGCTCATTTAATACATTTAACGGCGGTCACGCTATGTACTTATATAATTAAACAATTTATCTATATAACTGTCAGCATCTAAGTACATACGTCCGCATTGGCGGAAATCTGCTCAAGCGTAGATCGCTGGATTTAGGATTTGCTGTGACTAAAGAAAGGTTTAGATTAAGTACTCAAGTAAGTATATTAAATAGTATGATTATAACTGTAAGATTCCGAGACCTGAAGAAGAGTTCTTTGCTGTATAGAGTTCTTCTTCAGACCTCGGAGTCCATCAAAAAAGACGAAAACAATGGGTTGGTAACCACATATAAAAATGAAACCTCTATCTTTACTGTTTTTATTCTATTTACAGATTCTGTAACGATAAGTAACAAGTAGTAAGTTCTTGTGTAAGCAAAACCATTAATGGAAAATAAATTTGAATCGAAACTAGCATATTATTCATTGTAGATAGAACATCAGAACAATAGTAACATTTATGTAAACTTTCAAACCAAACTCAAAATTCTTTTATTTCAGTAGGTATAAAAATACACTTTGAAATGTCACTATAAACAAGGCACACTAAACTCGTCCATTCGTGTTTACATTTAGCCAATCCTCATTGGCTAAATGTAAACAGCAGCCCATCTCCACCGACGAGTAGCTGGTTCCAAATGCAGCTTTCTTTAACATATCATATACCCACCTTCACAAAGATAATAAGAAAGGCTGTTGACCTATGAACCAGACCGAGGTCACCGACCCCAGATGCGCTGCAGAGTCTGAAACGCTTCAAACGCTGAACATAACCATTTTCAGGGCCTGGTTTGCTTTGTTACATAAACTATTCAGTCGGTACCCGAGTATTCCAGACTTTCAGTTACGTACAGCTCAGCTTTATTAAATTATGCACAGGTAAAAGTCGTGTTCCTAAAGATATTATGACCCAGTATGTTATAAAGGCCGTTTTATATTTCGTTTTATTGCGTTTCGACCAAGATAGAATTCTAAATGTGCCATACCTGGGCTCCATTTGCGTTTCAAACACCCACTTTTTAACAGGTATTTTTTCCACTCCTTAATATTGGTGGTGAGCCCACCTGGGGTGCTAGTTCTTCAGAAGCAATACGGGAGCCTGCGGGTTTATACACAATGTTTTCCTTCATCGTCGCAAATGCTGACATACCTAGATGGCCTCGCCATGATTAGAACCCGAGCCTCATGTATTAGAGCTAACTTTGGTCATTTGTTTCAAAAATGGCCATATTCAATGGTTTTTGTAAAACACATAGAAGTAGTGTATGGTGGAGGCATGTGTTCAGCAGTGGACTGAAATGGTGATAATAATGAATATACCTACGAGAAGCAAAATTTGGTTTTATCGTATAAAAACTAGTAGGCAAGTATACTTATTATTGTAGGTTATGTTCACTGAACCGTTCCATTATCTTGCATCTAATTCTACACAAAAAACGTCGAGGACAGTGATATTAGCATAAAGTAGCTCTTTAGAGGTGATTTACCGTCGGGGTTACCCTAACCCTTATCGTTCATCGATTTTGATATAATACGTTCAGATTGCAAATACGCAGATACGTTATGGAAAGCGTAACAATAATTGCGCAATAAAAGGATGTAGACGAAATTTTCCGCTGATTTATTGATACACGATTACAAAATATTGCAAAAATATATAGTAAATATGTTCAAAAAAAATAAAAAACACATGATTTTGTACGTATGGCACTTGTCAAGAAAAATCTAATAAGCTCAAACTATACACCTCCTGGCTCTATCATCAGATCAGCTAGGTGATTGCTGATTACATAAGTATGACAAGTTTCAGCTCAATCTGACGTCACTAAGTGGGAAAGGCAACAATAATAAAGCGTGTAGCATACCTAAATATTTTCGAATTTTAGCACGTGGTAGGAATATGACTTTTATGGCATGGCATTGCAATTTTAGCACTTATTATCAGCCAAGGTTGACGGCGACAATCTACCAATATATTGCCATAAGTGATAAAATCCAACACGGTTTTGTTTTGATCAGCGCGCCGCGCCGCCTTATCTTATTGAAGGCTAGCGGGTGCCCATCGGCGTTGCTCGCGCGGATCCAGTTTAGTCCCGTTCCCGTGGGAATTTCCGACAATACTATTATAGTGGTTCCCTACGTCATATAAGACATCTACATACCATATTTCAAATAGCGGGTGCAAAGCGGCGTTTTCCGCACGGATCCAGTAAATTCCTGTTCCCGTGGGAATTTCCAAAAAACCCTTTATTGCGGTTGCCTACGACCTATAAGAGAGGTACATAACATATTTCAAGTTTCTAGGTTTTATCGTTTCGGAGTAGGAGATATTTCTCTTTTTACCCAGTTTTTTGCTTTTAGCCTGGGGATTATACATTCTCCCGCTGTAAAAAGTATTCTAGATGCTGACTCGGTTACTCAGTTATCTTCACACTTAATTTCATCAAAATCCGTCCAGTATTTTTTACGTTTTGTGTGCACAACCAGACAGACAGACAAAAAAAAATCAAAAATTGGTGTTTCAGTATCTACATCGATAACTAATAGGTATAGTTATACACTACTGCCAGAATTTTTAAAAATATTTCATGTACAGACACGGCTCCGTTAGAGTTCTATTATATGTATAGATGAATTGTGTCACACATTACACATAGTTAGTTTATGTTCATGATTACCTCTATCGCATAATATGGCGTGATCGCAGCGTGCCCAGCGCATATGTTTACTTTACTAAATAAAATGTTTTATTCACAGCAAGTTCGCATAGGTTAGTTTTATAATCAGAATAAGCTAACGAAGTTAAACAAGAAGAGGTGAAAGGTTTGTTTTATTATTCCATTGTTGTATTGCGCTGATTGAAAGAGATAAGTTAACAGTCGGAGAGGAAAACATCGTATATGCTAATTTTATAACAAATGGGCTTAACAATAAACAAAGTTGAATTACGAAGTGAGGTAATGAGGAAAATGCCAAGAAATTTCATGAAAATACATAAAATATTGCAAAAATGAAAAGAGGTTAATCGCGCATTAAAGTGACCACTTTACAGCTCGCCATTAAATGGAGCAGAAAAATAAGCCTGCTAAAAATTTACGAACTAAACCGAAATAACGAAATGCCTCAGACATCAGTAACGTTTCAGAATTCATATTATTTTAAATACGTTTAAAATAGCGGTTCTGTGCGGTTTCACCCGCGTAGGTCCCGTTCCCGTGAGAATACGGGAATAAAATATAGCCTATGTTACTCAGGGATATTCTAGCTTTCCATAGGTGAAAGAATTTTTTAAATCGGTCCAGTAGTTTTTAAGTTTTATTAGTAACAATAATTTATACAACAATACAAATCTTTCCTCTTTATAATATTAGTAGGTATAGATATGTTTTAAAAAGGTAACTTAGTGACACTCTAGCTGAATAATAAAAACGTACTTTTTGGCGCTTAACCACACAAAAAGCAGGTGTATGTGATCGGATTACGTTTAATGAAATTAAATTCTGCTCATTCCGAATTCTTTATTATGGGTACGTCACTTATTATGAAATTCTTTATAGAATCACAATATTTTATTTGAAATCAAATACCTGAACTCAAATACATGGAGAAGTTCACGTGTAATTCTGCAAGAGATTGGCACAGATCCATGAGTGACACAAGAAAGGAGAACAAGCAGCTACTGGATGAAACGTTTGGTGAATGGTTACCTGGACCTAAAGGTATTTCGATCAAATAACATAAGAATGAAATAAACCAGGATAAACCAGAAAGCTTCCGAAACAGAGAACAAGCGATAACTCTAGGGAGACGAGCGAAAAGATACTGAGCAAAACAACAACAAAGGCATTTCACAATAATGAAGGAAGAATGTGCTGCTGCAAATTCTACTTACAGTTAATATTTTATGAGTACTTACACAAAACCTTACTCGGCGGAAGTGCTAGAGAAACGCCATTGTGTTGTGATCTCCGCTTTAGTATTCGTGTGTACTGAACTAACTAACCCAATGATATAATTATTAGGAATCATGGAACGACTTACGGCCTAACATCAAAGGGCGAACGAGTGAATTCTATACATAACTCCCTGATATTATAGCTTTCGAAAATAGACTAAAGTTTAAAGAAACAAAGCACAAGGAATATATTAAACCCACTATACAATGGATTCCCTTTGCACTAAATAATATGTAAGTATACCAATGTCAGTGCCTCGGCGAGGCAATAAAATTTGGCGGTGATTTACTTATTGGACTGTAAATTGCCAAGAATTTTCGTCAATAGATTCTATTGTGTCAATTAAGCGATTCTGTAGACGTTTTCTGTCAATTGGTGCCGATTTATTTTATTGTATCGGATTTTATTGGGGACGCAACGAGCTTGAAACGATCAAGAGAATTACAGTTTCAATTGAAGACCTATAAATAATATGAATGTGGTGGAAAATTTAGATATGATAAATTTAGATGATAGATGATAAATTTTGAATAGGTGATGTCAGATATTCAATAGCCAGTAAACTATATTATTTAAAAGTATGAATAAAGTGAGGTCAACCATCGAAAAGCTGAAAATGAATAAACTCACTCAGCGCGCCCCAGATACACTTGTCGTCGAATGAAGGCAATACTCATAACCACAAATGAACAATACAATATCGAACAAACACCCATTTTCATATCAGAGCCTGGAGAGAAATAGATTGTTTTGACGGAAAAATCTGTGGAAAGTGAAAAGGTGAATAACCCGTGATTCAAATAAATACCAAAGACGCACTATTCGCAGCTAATACATGCGTTTGTGAAGTTTATGAGTTACAAGTAGCAGCGGCTCGTTGTCATTTTATTGCTGGACCAGTAAAATGTTCTAGAAAAATTTGTATATATACTGGCAACACATAAAAACCAGAGGCGAGACAGCAATTCTGGGTGCTCGTAAAATTCTCCGCTTGTTATCTACGCCCTCTGGCCTGAAACGCAAGATATTACCGGACTAGGCTAGATTACTATTGTGGGATGACAATGAAAATTTGAGACAACAGAATTAATTATAAATTAACGTGACAAATACAGAAGGGCATTGTGAGGGGAGGAGTCGGTAGACCTAGGCGTACTTACATCGCCTACAGTAGAGATGTATTGAAGCTAGAATAAAGCCAAGAGAGTCCCGAACCTGAGGAGCATATATTATGTAGGTATAGTTGGATAAATGTTTAGGAAGCAAACGACATCTGCCAGTTTTGTAGTAGGTTTCGGTATATTGCCAATATCGGGAATGAGGCGTGAGTATGTACTTCTTAGCTTAAATCACATAAAAGATAATAATTCATTTTAGGTATAAAAATGCGTCGAAGAGGTCAAGAGGAAGCGAATACGAGTTTCAGAATATGCATGGGCTTATTATTCTACTATGCTATCATTCAAAAAATGAAAAATATTTGTCCACATCACCGCTACGAAATAATACACAAAGGGTCACATAATAATGTTTTCGAGGCGTCCTTCGTAAAAGGTATGAGTAGCTGCTTAGTCGATTTTTTTTCATAACATTCAAACTACCTGGACATCTTCCAAATTGATTCCTAGAAACAACGCTGGTCTCAATTTCATGGGGTGTAAATAAATTACTCAAAAGCACCAGTTGGACGTTTGTAATTAAACAAAAGTTGGTTTGTTTTCCTTGTTGATTACATTTCCTTCACGTTCAACATGATGTGAAAATGGGAGAACGCCTTCTCTCTAAATAAACAAACATTTAATTTAACGAATAAACAGAGCTGGAAAATAAATGTAGATCGTTGTATTAAATTAAAACCAAGTCCACCTAGATTAAGCAACGATTAAAGACGAGCAAATAATTAAACGCCCAGTTGACCACCATACCAATTTAAATCACTTCAAGCATAATTTTGGAGATAAGCAAAGCGAGTTTATCACTTTATTACAAAAGGAAACTTGATAATTGAAAGGCTTGCTTATACTTCAAAATGAAAGAAGTTTATATAGATTTGCTACAATACTACAATAGCAGGGTAAAAAAATTAATTTTCAATATTATACCAGGCTGTCATGTCAGAAGTCTTAGATAGCTTGCGAAAGGATAGAAGTTTTGAAAGATTAGTCATTAAAGGAAATTAGAAGATCGTCCACATACGACACTTAAACTAGAGAAAAGATATACTAAACTTGACTTAGAAAGTAAAACATATAACGCTAGAGGCAACAGTAATGTTATCTCAAGGAAGTATTTAAAGCAATGGTCAATTTAATAAAGCCAACACCCACGACATAGTAAGACCACAGAGTTAAATAGAGCTATGTTTGATTTTGATTATAAAGATTAAAATGGAATGCTTTCTAGTTTCAACACATAAAATTTTAAAAAACGAATCCTGATGTTTAACGATTTCGTCAAATATATCTTTGCAAGTTTCATGGTTTTGTTTTGGTTTAAGTGCTGGTTCTGGTAAAAGCAACCACCTCTAACGTCAATGGCGTTTTATTTGCGGCGTGAAAGAACATACAAACATACTTTTTTGAGGACGTAGTATTTACGATCAACAGTAGATGATTACCAACGAACAGATACAAACGAAGAATGCTGACAAAAGGTTTTAACGTTACAATGCCCTGGAGTGGAATCCAGTTTATTTGAATAGTCCCGAGGAACAAGAATGTGGATAATGCGACATTGGTACGGCGGAGCACGTATAATATTAGACAAGTTCAAATATAAATATAATGAAGGAAAAATTCGGTCAGTCCGTAATGGTGTTAGATGACCGCCATTTTAACGGCGTAAAAGGGTACACGGCGTATAAGGTATAGGGCAAGGTTGGACACGCAACACCTGCTTTTCTCACGTGAGGAGTTTATAAATTATGTAGGACACTTTAATGTCAAATAGCATAGATATCAGCAAAGATCCAAGTAAATTTTCCTTCAATTGTATAGTGGTTAGTGATATTACTAATTCAATTATGAGGCAATGATTGCCTGTTTATGCATTGGTATTACGTATTTAAATCAAGCTTCATAACAGGAAACACTTATCGCGTAATACCGAAATATTCCAAGAGCATTGGGAAAATATAAGATTTTAATTGCTATCAAATCGGATTCAAAAATATCATACACTTACTTATCCTTTTTACATATAAGAACTGACGATACTGTTTCGATTTTCCATGATCAATGGAGGTCTAAAATATAGAATATTTTTCTAGAATATTTCTACACACGCCGTATTTTTTATCTTAACTTTATTTATATTTTCGGACTTACAACGTGACTGGAGCTCATTGCCGGCCCAAGGTGCTCTTTCATAATATAGGTACCTGGACCAATTTCGCAGCCTCAGCGTTTCTTCGGTATATTTTCCTTTACCGTCGAGATTGTGATAAATATTTGTATGTACTTACGTAGTTTTTGAAAAAACTTATATACGACGATGATCGATCAACGCACAGCCGAAACCGCTGGCTCGAGAAGCATCAAACTTTGCACAAAGAATGCTTAAATGAGATTCCTTAGATGCGCACTAAGAAGAGACTTTTGGAACGGCAATAAACAGGATCGGAGCGGCAAACGCCGTTTTCGTATATATTCGGACCCGAAATTAAGTCCTAGCCTCCTAAATAAGGCGGGGTTTATCCAACCTATCCGTCAGTATTGTGGTATTATTATCTACGTCTGCCCAATTCACCATCAGTGCCCGTAGGCCTGTCTCTAAGTAGTCCGCAGCGCGTTATATCAACCGGAATTTATTACTATGAGATTTGACCGCCGGCTCCCATCTTGAAAGTGGTTTCATCTTATGAAGGACGGATTCCATTTCCTTCACGTAAATAGCCGCACTCATTTGCAGTTAAAGAGTAGTCGATCTCCACCTAATCAACAGATGAGGATCAGTCCATACAGCTGCACACACACCACATTTATAACTAATTGTTATAATCAGAAAGTCTGAGTATCTCTTCGGAATGTGTTACTCGTACTTACATCAGAGAAGCTAAGCAAGAAAAATACAGTAACATTTATTTATTTAGATGGCAGCAGCTCATATCTAAAACACTTACGAAACTTAGTGTGTGTCAAACATCAGCCAACAGCCAACATATATTTACATGAGTTGAGAGCAAAACAAAACTAAAAGTACATTATATAATAAGTAGTGGGTATGATGATATTTATTACAAATATATTTGTGTTTGATGTGCCATAGCCTATGATAGTATTATTTATAAGATGTACATATTATAATTATAAATTTACACCATTCATATATACATCTGTGTTATTGCATTAGATCTGTCAAAGCCAACACAGCAATGAGGAAGTTTACTAAACGTCCAGTAACAGTCAACAAAGCTAGCCAGACGGCCGACACGAAAACGAAAGAACTTGGCAATATACCCAGATGCTTAGATAACAGTCGCGTGCTTCAGCCCAGTTCAACTGTGCCCACCTATCTGTGCGTGATACTGTACATCACGAAATACGCACTGGATACGTTATTTGTAATGCTCTCATTCATTAATATTGATCAGATGTTTCTATTCTACAGTTGTGGAAATTGGCCTTGGCCGTGACCTGTGACGTGGACAACGGTGTGACGTACCCAATTAATGTCCACGCTAAATTTGCTTACGTTACGACTTATGTAAAAAAAATTGGTCCTTATTCTATCGTGATAGGATTTTATCTCTTTTGCTGGACGCAGGGGACGTGCCTGTGTGGTTCTCATGCCTGGGCATACTCGGACGGTGCAGTGCATTCAAAAGAAAATCTTATATTGAGACACATTTTTATCTGATCTAACAATTGATTTGCTGACCTACGGACGGCATTGGCATCGTTGCTTCGGTTCGTATTCTTTATATGTGAAACATTCTTGTTGGTTTTGTGTCACACAATTGACAATTGACAACATAACATTTTTGCATCCCTTTTTTTAATTATTATTACATTTATTAATGCCTTGATTGATTCCCTTGTAGTAATGAGAAGGACATCGAATAAGTAACTGAAAAAATGCGTTTTATTTTTATTTTATTTATTAGGCTTACCAACAGTTAACAACAATCTTAATACTACTTAATACTTAGCGTTTATTACAAAAACCTTTGAAAACATTTTATTTGTTACTAGCTTACGCCAGCGACTACTTTCCGAGTAGACACGTATGTTAAAATTTTTTTTTTTAATTATTACCTATATGTTATTCTGATGTATAAGCTATATTACTTTAAAGAGTTTCATTAACATTTATTCAC